>JAOANR010000002.1:11488640-12757801 GCA_030278955.1 Hygrophila difformis | reverse complement strand
AGGACTGAGAGTTAAGGGATAGTTCAGGCTTAATTAGAATCTTTGGTGTGTTGACATGGGGTGAGAATGATAACAGTACTTGACACTTCAACTAATGATTTGTCAGGTGTTGCTTGTCCACCACAGATGGCTAACAACCTTGCAAGGCAACAACTTGCAAAAAAAAAAACAAAGGGGGGGAGTTATAAGTTTGTGGTATCTTAGATTTTTGTTTTGTCTTAAGAGCATGTAAATTCTTACTGTAAGTACCTGTTCTGTTAAGGGAACATAGTTACAGAAAGCATGAGAGTTAGCTAACTGAAAGGATTATCCCAAGCTAAGATTGTGTACAAAATGGAAGTTTAAATTGTGCTTCATCTACATATTGTCCAATGGTTATTCTTTTCTTCTTGTCCTTCTGTCACATTTTAAATCTGCTTTCTTAGAATAATCTTAATCGCTTTCTTAGATTAATTTATTGCTTCTTAGTATTAAATTTAATTCACTTTATAGAATAATTCTATCTGCTTTATATTATTGCTTTCATAGCTTAGTTTAAATTATGTCAAGTAGTTGATAGTTAAAACACAACTTGAATCGAGTAACCGAGTGGAAAATATTAGTAAATAACGTGGGCCCCTGCTTCTATCGCACATCCTCCAGTGAACGATCCGGTCTTACTATAAATTACTGCAATTTTTGACCACCGTGCGCTTTCGGGCCACAGTTTCTTAACACGAGTAATAAAAACGTGACAAACTTATAAATATATCCCTAATCCCAACTCCGCCTTCATGATTTGGTTTCATTGAATAAAATTGAAAACCAGGATAATTGTTTTTCAGAAAATACTCATATAGTGGGAACTTGTCAAAAGTTTCATGGCCGGGGATTTTCATCGCGCCATTTGAAATCAAAGTTTCCCACATGGGTAATAAAAGTGAACTATATCCTTAAAACCCTTTTCCCATGAATCATAACTCCCTTCATTTAATAAATTTAACCTGGGTTATTTTAGAAAATACTCGTGTGACGAAATTGTCAAAAGTTTCATGGCGCCGCTGCCGGGGAGGATGCAGCGTTGTTTATTAAGAGGAATACACTCCTGATTACTCATAGCTAGTTAGTGTAGTTTATTTAATTATTGCAGAACAGAGAAGTACCCTCAAATTAATTAAACATTTAGAGTGCTAAGACTCTAAATGTGAGGATGTTGATTTGAGGAGAAAACCTAACCTATTGGGTATTTATCCGTCTTGCAGGAAATTCCGAACCAACAAAAGAAGGAGCAGAAAAATAAAGCAGAAAATCAGGTTCCCGGTGGATTAAGTCCATGAATTTAAGAAAATGATTTCGGAAATTAAAGCAATTTAAAATCCGAAATAATTTTTGCAACCAAATGGAATTAATCCAACCTATTTTATGCAAGGTAAATTTTTAAAGATAGCCCATTTACAATATAAAAAATGTCTTGGACTAAAAAACTCTAAGTCCAAAACAAATAAAACCAACTGAGGCCCAATTTCATCTACTCGGGCCCAGTCCGCATTAATTTTGAAAATTTTCAAATTGAAGTACAGCTTAATCCCGCTCTCTGCTAAGACGCTATTCTTAACTACGACGCTAACCTAGGTTAGCGCCGTAGTGATGGGATAGCGCCGTAGGGCATTTCCCACTCCTTTATGTATACCCCCCTACGACGCAGTCCTTTAGAACGACGCTATCCTAGGATAGCGTCGTACTGAAGGTACAGCGCCGTAGTGCTTCCTTATCCCTCACCGCCTTGCGACGGTATCTCATTACTACGGCGCTATCCTAGGATAGCGTCGTAGCAATAGAATAGCGTCGTAGCACCCCTTTTTCCCTTATTTCCTATCTACGACGCTGAACAAGGCTTACGGCGCTAGGATAGCGCCGTAAGTCAAGTTTAGCGCCGTAGTCTTTTTCCCCCTTGTTATAAATAACCCCTTCGTCTCCCTCCTCATTCCCACACTTCACATTTTCGAACTCTCACTCCCGAAACCCTTCTCTTTCGACGAACGCAGAGTTCGCACAACATTTTTCCACTCAAAACCAAGGGGAAACTCTGTCGAAATTTTTTTCCAAGTCGCGCAAATGGCCTCTTCTTCGCCTCCTTCATCTTCTAAGGCCGAGAAACCCTGGTAAGCGTCTACCCCCTCCGGTTCGCGCAACCAGTGCCTCTTGTTTTTCCCAAATTTGGGGATTTTTGTTTCTGTTTTGCGAGATATTGTAAATAGATGTTCTTATGGTCTGTTTCGCGTGCTTTAGTTCGATTTTAGAGATTTTATGAAGTGGGCATTGTTGGATTTCTGTAAATGAGTGTTGATGACCGAATGTTGAGTTGTAGTTGTGATGGGAGTTTTGTCGATTTGGAGGGTGGGGAAGAACAGTTCTTGTGGGTAATGTGTTTGCTATCTTGATCTTTGGTGTTCTAGGCTAAGGTAGCAGGCGTAGATAACTAGGGTTGATGTCCCACCTTTGTTAAGTTTTTGAGTTTGAGGGTTCTCGGGATGATTCTTCTTGTTTTTGCTTCGATTCTTGTTATAAATCCCCTGTTCAAGTTAAAACTGATGAGCATCTAGTCATTCATGGTATAGCTTGGTGTTATTGAATCTCTGTGGTATTCTTCCTTAATTGAGAAGCATGTTAGTATAGTTAGATTCTTAAACCATTGAGCATGTGGGGAATTTTAGAATTTCAGATATGTTGTTGGTGAATCTGAAGTCTGAAAGCATGTTTGATCTCTATGTTAAGAGGGTTGAATCTGCATCTTTGAAACTCAAGAGCATGGTGTTGGTATTCTTGCTATATGTTTTGCATGCCACTGTGATGCTGTAAGGAGCATTAAATTGGTAGTTTTATTTGGTATGTCTGTCTCGGTATGCCTGAAAATGCAAAAAGTTGGTGTATGTTTTGTTTTGGCAAAAGCTGCACACACAAACAACATACTGCAAAATCTTTTCAAAAAAGGGGTTTTAGAAAAAGACAAAATAGTTGGTAGGATTTTGGTTGACCCACTTAGTTTTGCTCCCAATGGAGCACAAGTAGTGTAATAAAGTAGCAGTCTTTTTCCTCATGTGGACTGCTACTACTTTTAAAAATCCAAAAATGGGACCCATAAAATCCCACTTTTATTTAATACAATAAGTCAACCTTTATTAAAAATTAAAAAATAAAATAAATAGTTTTGTTTGTTTGTGAGAGTGTTTTGGACTGTCCATCTCGTTCCATAGCAGTCCAATCACACACATCCGAGCCGCCACATTCCATTTTCACATTCCTCGATTCGCGATCCATTCCATTCCATCCATTTTCCATTGCACTTTCAACAATCGCTCCGGGATTGTTTAAAAATGGGAATCAAAAACTTTTGGGCCCAATGGCCCATTAAAAATATTTTGGTCCAATGACCATTTTATTTTATTATTTGGACTCAATAGTCCATTCAAAAATATTTGGGAGCCCAATGACTCTTATGTTCTAAGAATAATTTAATCTTTCTTAAAATCTCAAAACTTGTAAAAGGAAAAATTTACCTCTGCTTTACAATAAAATTTTAGTTGAAGATCTAATAACCTCACATTCAGAGCTTTAGCAAAGCTCTAAATGTGAGGATGTTGATTCTCAATTTAAATGACTCTTCAAAAATTATAAAAACTGGATTTAATACTCTCATATTTTTCAGGGAAAAGTTAGTAGTTGAGTCACGAGCAGGACTGCCCCCTTGCACACAGGACCAAGGGCTCCTAGAAGGGTCACAATTCCGCCGAAAGATTAACGACCACCGGGAGGCTCTTGAATCAACATTTAAATTGTCAATCGTAAGTAAAACTGAAGTGAACTTCAGACTGCCAAAGGGATGGGACAAGCATATCAAACCTGAGGAACGGAATTTTAAGGAGTTGGGATTCCAACGGGACTTTTACTATTATCTGTCGAGGTTCTGGGAGAAACAAATGGATGCGTCTGCAGATGACATGAAATTTCCAGAAGAGGTGCACACTGAAAGAATTTTAAGGAGATTCAATGAATTCATGGCCCGATGGGAAAGGCACCAGCACTCAAAGACAATAGATTCTGCCTGCATGGAGTTTGACATCATTATAGTGCCCAGCAAAGTGGATGAAAGAGTTAGGAGGCAGTTCACAGAGAAGGCACCCAACCTCAGTCATCTGGTGTGTCATGGAATCTTCATGATGCACAAGGCCCTACCGTTTCTATACAACCCCAGCTTGTTGGAAAAGAAAGGAGTACAGGAGCAGAGATGGCTAACACAACAAGCGAGAAAAAGGCACAGAGAAGTGAGTCACAACCTGAACAGTGCCATAAAGAAAGCCATGGCATCAGAAAAGGAAAACCAGGCCCCAATAGTTAAGACTATGATAGACTTAACTAATGAATTTAGGGAGCAGTGGCATGCCTTGATGACACTATGGGGCACGGGTAGGAAGGACATTACAGAATCCGTTTTGGATAAAGACCTTGTGCTACCAGAGGAGGATTATTTCGACACAATTTTCTTGGAGGATGTGTACAAGCCGACTCACCTTGCTGAGCAGAGACCGCAGGGATTAGCTCAACTCCATGTGCTCAGAGACCAAATCACTGGATTCATTCAGAATACATCTTGGAAGGTGCTAGGAAAGAGGGAACGGCAAACCCGACTGATGACTCAGGCCGAGGCTGAAGAATATTTCAGAGTCGAATTTACCCGCGATATGTCTTTTGTGCAACAAGAGGCCAAACCAATTGTTGAGTCACTGATCGAGGAGAACAGGATGGATTTTGTGCGCTTCTTGATGGAGATGGATGCTTTCGGGCTGAACTACTGCAATACCATCAAAGCTAACACTCCACTGCTATACAAGAGGGAGCATAGGGCCTATTTCTGTGATCACATCCGGAAGATACGGGTAAAGCGACTCAACCGCATCTCCAGTCCCATTTTCATCAACAAGTATTTGAAAGATGCGGAGAAGAACCTGGGAATCAATTTGGATGAAGGAGAACGAGAAGGGAGTGCAGATGAGAACGATGTGTTGATCGATCAGTATACAAGTGCTGCATCACCTCCTCAGGTTTTCACTGAAGCCAACCCATTGCCAACCCAACCATCTATACCAGCTTCAGCCCTGCCAGCACGAGAGCAAGCACCCGCTACCACTAATCCACCCACCCAGCCCGAGCAAACATCTACTGCTGCTGCATCTGAAAGCCAGGCTGAACCTCAAGTTCAAACGAGAGGAAGACTGATAAAGCTGGCCGATAAGGAGAAAAGTGGACGGGCACCAGAACCAAAAGTCATGATCAAAGAACCTGAGCCAACTGCTAAGAAAGTGGTAGCACCTGCAGATCCAAAAGATAGAGGCAAGGGACTAATGCCACCACCACCGCCTAAAAGAAAAGAACTGATTGCTCGCGATGCTGCACTAGCCAGAGAATTGCAGGAACAAGAGAATGCATCGGCCGGTCTGGTCGACCAAGGAAATGAAACAGGAGGCTCGGGAGTGGAGAAAATAGATGAGCAAGAACTAGCTGAAAGAGAAAAGAAAGTTGCAGAAGAGGAGCAGATTAGAAAGAATATTCAGCAAACTCAAGCCGAGGAGGAAAGGAAGAAGAAAGAAGCTCATGACAAAGAAATTGCTGAAAAGCTCCAAGCGGAATTGGAGACGAGGAAATCAACAGAGGTGGAAAAAGAGAAGGGAGATGATGAAGATTTGATGATCACTGGAGAAGTGCAAGGGCGTGGATTGAAAATCAAAGAAGAACAACCTCCTGCATGGACTGGCCCCACTGCACATGATGCTGAGACCATCATGGGAGGCATAAGGAATAGACTGAATGAGCAAATCGAAGCAAGGATTGATCGAGGAGAGGTGCCTGAACAAATCCGTTATCAGACAGAGGCATCCCGAATCATTGATCCACTCGTAGGCACTGCCAGAATTGAAGCTGTAATTGGAGCTGCTGAAACTTCTGCAAATCCAATCACATTGGCGGACTTGTTAAAGGACAAAGCTGTAGAGCCACAAGCCAAAGTGGATAAACCCCAAGATCTGGCCGAAAGTAGGAAAAAGGCTGCAGAAGAAGATAAGGAAGAAGCTATGCAAGAAGAGGACGAGTTTATGGAGCAGCTAGCACCAATCTTCTAGCTGCCCTGTGGGAAGAGTGATAATGGCCAGAAATGACCATTATTTTCAATCCATTTCCGTGTCTTAAACGGGCATTTGATCGCATTCCGGTCTTACATTAAGTAAGAAAGCAGTCGAATTGGACTGATTTATGCATAATTGTAAAAATATTGAGCTGATGTGAAAAAGGCATAAATATGTAATTTTATTACATATTTATGTTAGAAAAATCCAAAAACATGAGAAAAAGAAAAGAAAAGAAGAAGGAATGAAAAGATGGGCAAAAGAATAAAGCAAGCCCACAAAATACAAAAAGATGGGAAAAAGATAGAAAAGCCCACAAAAAGAATATTTTCGGTCCATCTGGCCCAATCCAGCAGGCCCAGGAAGACCTGTGTCGCGGAAGCCCTTTGGCGCGATGCAGTGTTCCGCGACAAAGAAGGGTTCCGCGACCAAGCAGCTCAGATGAAGAGGAGACCAGCCAAGCCCTTTGTCGCGATGACCTTTGTCGCGATGGCATGCTCCGCGACAAAGGCATGACTCCGCGACCAAGACACCCAATTAGAGACACAAGACCCAGTCGAGAAGCCTTGCCACATGCAGTGTGTTCCGCGACCAACTTGATGCTCCGAGACAAAGCTGTGATGTGTGTGATGTCTTAAGACACAATGGGCTAGAATCAAGGCCCATGGGCTTAGGGTTACACTTCTATAAATATGAGGTGTTTCCTTTGAGCTAGAGGTTGGAATTTTGTTGATTAGAAGTTCTTGAAGGCAAAGCAGTAGGAGTTCTCTCTTAGGTAGTGTAGCTTAGTTTTATTTTTCTTGTATTATTTAATTCTTGCTCTTAGTTTAGTTTAGTTTAGTGTTTTTACTGTTCACAGTGATTTAGATAGCCACTTTACACCATGTTTTGGTTTCTAAACTCTTGTTTTAGGGTTTGTAATACCCAAATCATGGGTATTAACAACACCCCTTCAATAATATGGGAAAACATTCATCATTTGTGTCCCAAATCATGAAATGGGTCTCACACCCTATGGATTTATGCTTTCTTTTTCATTTTGGGGTCTCTTGAACCCCATTATGCTGTTTTATGTTTACTGTTAGCATTTTATGGATAATGTTGTGTGTATGTGTGATCAAACCCTAGATTAGGACTCTTGCTTTATTTTTAATATTCTGCCCAGTTTTGTTTAAGCATGTTCTTCCTTATTTTGAATGCTTCTTGTTTGTTTTTAGCTTAGAATAGCTTTTTGATCTGAAATAGGGTGAGATCACGCTGTTTGCATGCCACTGTTCATTTCTGCTTTTTCTGACTTTTGTCCTGAACCACCTTGGTCGCCAACCGCCTTTTGTCGCGGAACCACGTTCCGCGACAAAATGGTCGTTCCACGACAAAGGTGTCCAAAGACACTTGTCTCCATAATTTAAAACCCTTTGTCGCGGAACACCTTGTCGCGGAGCCACGTTCCGCGACAAAACTTTCCATGCATAGCGACAAAGGTGCCAAACTCTTGCATTTTGTCTGCATGGCTTTTTGTCGCGGAATCATCTTGTCGCGGAACCACGTTCCGCGACAAAATCTCATTCTGAGACAGAAAAATTATGCCATGTTCTTTATCCTTTGGACACTTTGTCGCGGAACCACGTTCCGCGACAAAATTTCCATGCATAGCGACAAAGGTTCAAATGCTTTAAGAAATTTTCTGAAAATTCTTTGTCGCGAAACACTCTTGTCGCGGAACCACGTTCCGCGACAAAATCTTGCTTAGCGACAAAGAGGCGTTATGCTGCCAAAAATTCTAAAAACTTGTCGGGATACCCATGTCGCGGACCTCGGACCGCGACAAAATTTATGATATTGCGACAAAGATTCCCTTCTCTCTATTTAATCTCAAACAACCTTCATTCCCTTCCTATATTATATTGCAACACTCACATCATAACCCCACGGGTTAGGGTGTAACATTCTGGAATTGCAATATAGGGTGTTATGCTGCCCAAATTTTGATTCTTCATTTTCATCACTTAACTGATTGAACCCTTGACTCATTAATGATTAAAGACTGAGATTAGTAATAATCAAACATCAATAATCATCATGATTAAAGGACCTTTGTTCAATTGCCATTAAAACACTCCTCTATAAACAAAATCTTGATGGCTTAAACAGATAATCCGGACTATAATTAATTATGGTAGGAAGGATTATTTAAGACCATCAATTGTGGACCCAATCCACAACCTTGCATGAGAAACCAATGTCTCTCATACAAGGAATTTTCTTTTATTTCTTGCTGATTTTGTCTTTGCGTGTTGTGTGCAACAATTAGTAAAGAATACATCAGATTAATGTTGGCAGGTATTCCCTCATGGATAACTAGCTCGTATTCTGGGTATTAATTACTAAGTGTTATTTTGCATGGTCTGGATGACTGTCAGTGGAAGCCTTGGCGGTTCGCCCATCCGGGGTCATAATAGCTGCTCGGCTGACTCCCATTCAGATACAGTTTTATTTTTCTCATCTTAATCTCCAAACCCAAATTCCAATCTGTAAGAGGAGTCAGTTGGCATCAGTCAACGCCAACTGACGACCATTATAGAAGGGAAGCATGTAGGTTTTTATCCGAATTCACAGACAGTGGAGACCCAACTGGTATTGACACTACCATTACAGGGTCTAAGCTGTCTAAATTCGCTCCATCCGAGTAATTGGGAAATTGGACAGTAGATGTTTACAGTCCACCTGATTATTCTGCCATTACTTTGGTCCCGTGACCACTTCATATCTGTGTTTCACCTTCTGTCTAGACCCGCATCTATATTTTGGGTCAATTAATTTTACACTTCCCTATATCTTTATGCATGATAATATTATGTACTATTGTGGTCTGTAATTATTTTGGGATCCTTCCCTTGGACAATAGAAGTCTAGATCTTAAATAGATATTGCTTAATAAATTTCCAACAAAAATCTCTTTATAAAATCCGGATCTGAGTAAGGGATAAATTCCTCAGTTATGACTAATTCATATACTGTCAAGGGTTGTATTTTGGGAAATTAGAAACAGATTCAGCGATTAGGTCTCGCCTAGACTGAAAGGGTATGTGTTTTAACTGAGAGTCTAGTACCTGATAGGGAATGATTTTCAAATCCATTATTTTCCAAAAATGCTGGTTGTTGGAAATCTAAGATTGAATACTACACCGAGATGGGGCCCACTTGGACTCAAACACAGTGTAGTAAATAATCTCAGAGGAACATCATCCAGGCCTTGGTTATTTTCTAAAGATAGGGTTGAGTTTTCTTTCAACTGGTATCCTCTTCTGCCAAAGCCTACTTTTGAGTCCTGAGTGAGTGCATCCGGAACGAACTAAATCATTAAGTCGTTTCATTAGTTTGTATCTCATAATAACCCGGAAGGGAGTGAACACTGCAAGCATTTCACCAAGAGCCGGGAATTCTTGATCCATACCCAGTCATCTTGACTGGGTGCTGTCTTTTACTACCAGGGTCAGATTTTCAAAACCTCCGAGTGATAGGTTTTAAATGTTTTCTTTACTGCTTTCTTTTAACCGCTTTCATTAGAGGTCACTCGGTTGTATTGAGAGTTGTGTAACTGCTACTAGGATTGACAGTTAAGGGATAGTTCAGAACTTGATTAGAATCTTTGGGTGTGACATGGGAGAATGATAGTAGTACTTGGCATTTCAATAAATGATATGTCGGGTGTTGCTTTTCCACCACAGATGAAGTAACACACCCAGGCCAGGGCAGTTACGAATCTGTGGTATCTTAGAATTTGCGGTCTTAAGAACATGTAAACTCATATTGTAAGTACCTGTCTGTTAAAGGGAAAGCATAATTGAGAGCATGAGAATTAGCTATCTGATAGAATTATCCCAAACAAAGATCTGTGTATAAAAATGGAAGTTTATTACTGCTATATCTCAATCTTGTCCAATTTTCATTCTTTTCTTCCTGTCCCTTCTGTCTACATTGTGATTCAGCTTCACGGCTGGCACAATGTAAACTTTCTCTGCTTTCATAGATAATGTTTATCGCATTCTTAGAATAATTTCTACCTGCTTTCTAGAATAGATTTATTCGCTTTGTAGAGTAACTTAAACACTTTTATAACCTAGTTTAAATTCATGCCAGTAGTTATTAATCAATTTTCAAACCTATTGAGCAATACGAATGGAAAATCTAGTAAAACGACGTGGGCCCTGCTTCTATCGCACATCCTCCAGTGAACGATCCGGTCTTACTATAAATTACTGCAATTTTTGACACCGTGCGCTTTCGGGCCACAGTTTCTTAAACACGAGCAATAAAAACATGACTACTTATAAATATATCTCTAATCACAACCCCGCCATCATAAATTGGTTTCATTAAATAAAACCTAAACCAGGATCATGATTTTTCGGAAAATACTCATGTAGTGGGAATCTGTCAAAAGTTTCATGGTAGGAAATCTTATGGCAAGAATTGATGAGAAATATCATGGCATATTTGCCGGGGATCCTCAGTGTGACAGGCTGAAGGTCAACCTATCCCGGCTGTGCCATGAGATTTGTCAACATTTCATGACAGAGAGGACCACAGCGCCATTTGAAATCAAAGCACCGCACTTGAGTAATAAAAAAGACTAACAATCTTGATATATCCCTAAACCCTTTCCCGTGAATCATAACTCTTTTCATTTAATAAATCTAACCTGGTATATTTTGGAAAACGCTCGTGCGGGAAATTGTCAAAAGTTTCAAAGAGCTGCAAGAATTAGGGAGGAGGAGGAGGTATCAACTAGTGTTGATCCTTACTTTCCTGTACTTAATTTTTCAAAGCCTGTAATGACTGAGTACAAAACAATGGAAATTGTAACTAAACAGGTTGAGGAGGATCCATTGAATGAAGCAGCTGAGGGAAACATGGAAGTAGAGGAAGCTCAGCAAGACGAACCTATGGATGAAGTGGCCCAGGAAGGGGGTGAACCGAGCGGGCATGAACCCATCCAGGAGGAGCAAAACGAACCAACTGACTGGCACACAAGCGAAGACGAATCTGTTGGATCAGTCAAGCCCGCCAGATTTTGGGAGGAAACAGGAGTTCGCGCTAGAATGGGAATCCAAAAGATTGAAAACACCAAAATGGTGATAAAAGAGGCAGATGTAATCCGGAAGTTCAATGGGAATCCGAAAGCAGTCAAGGCATATGAGGAGCTTTTGGAAAGCATCATACCCGACAAGGGATTTGCACCAGACTCGCTAAGGCACCCCACTGTGGATTTTTGGAGAACATGGCTTGGATGGGAGCAATTCCTGCTACATCACGGAGATCCCGGGTATATGGAGTTGACTAGGGAGTTCTACTGCAACATTAACGTTGCAAGACGGACAACCTGGATTAGAGGAAAGACAATAGATATATCCCCGGATTATCTAAACAGATTCCTGCAAACACCCAGTTATCAAAGTGAGATTACGGAGGAGGAGATCTTGAGTAGGCGTGGCAAGATAAAGATGAAAGCAACATATCAAGCAATCGCCGACTCCTTGACCAGAACGCCAGGCTTGGTGGGAACATTCAGCGCATCCAAGCTAAAAGTGGAGTTCATGCCCACATTCGAATTCTACATGGCTAGAATCAGGCCCAGCTCTCATCCCCAAACTACTTCAGGCAGCGCACTGATGGGATTTGCAAAGCTGTGGCATGGGCGGAAACTGAATGTTGGAGAACACATTTTTGAAGTCATGACTACTCGAATCAAGAAGAAGAATGCTCTCTGCTACCCGAATCTTATTAGAAGAATCTGCACAGCTCAAGGGGTAGACATGGGAGAATTTGACACTGATGCCTTGGTCATTCAGAATCCCCCTATCCGGGTCCCATCCATGCAAAGTCAAGAGAGGATTATGTATGCACTCCCTCCGTTCCCTGCTAACTGAAATGTGCAATCTTCCTTCATATCCGGTGAAGAAGCACCATCAATTCAAAGAAGAGATCCAATGCCTCCCCCTGCTCCTAAAAGAAGAAGAAAGGCCCGTACTGAGGCGGGACCTTCAACACAAGTGGAAGAGCATCAACACGAGCCAGCAGAACCAAGTCCCAGTCCAATTCCTCCATCACCGCCGGATCAAGCCCCTCAGCAGCAAGCTCAACCCTCCCAAACCCCTCCTCCAAGCCAGAACGTGTCCCAACATCCTGCTAACTCAAATGTAGTCGAGATCATAAACTCAATGAACAAAACCATGACAGAAAGTGTCAAGCAGTTGGCAGATGTTATCATTTTGGGAAGGGAAGATGATAGGAGAATCAGAGAAGAGAGAGATAAGAGGAAAGAGGAAGAGAGAGCTGAACAGAGGAGAAGAGAAGATGAATTCAGACTACTCCTGTTGGAAAGAGAAGAAAGGCACTACAGAGAAAGGCTGGAAAGCGAGGAGAGGCAACAGAAGATGATGATGGAAAGTGAGGAACGTCAACGAAAAATGATGGAAACTGTGATCCAGGCACTCATCGGACAGCTCCCAAAGCCGCCACCTCTGCCAACAGACGATGCTGGGCCTTCAACTCAACCACAGGAACCGAAAGAATGAACCTGATCTGCTCCTATTCATTTTTGAGCTCAATTGTAAACATCATATAAGAGAATTTCTGTCGTTTGTGCAAGTTCGTTCTTATTGCATGAAATCTCTTGTAATTGATGTATTTTCCGCTTTCCAAAAAGGAATTTTGCAGTCCAAAAACAATTTTATTCTTGAAAAGATGTCTAAAAGTCCAAGATGAATAAGTGACTGTCAGGCCAAAAATATGCTGTTGACATACCTCGTATGTTAACAGTGCCTCTTTTACTGCTTTAAATTTAATAACCAGCAAAAGTATGCATAAACCTGCTCTAAATTCACATGTTGAATTTAGGCTTGTGATTAAATTTTCAAACTTTTAAAATGGGATAATATAATTGAAAACATGCATGACATGAATTCCTAAGGTTTTGAGTTATAAAAATTTAATGATGCGATCAGCTTATTGGGTAATAAATCTGCATGTTAAAAACTTTAATTGAATAAATTGTTAGAATTAATCTTTGATTAAATTTTAGAATATTGTATGACATGAATCAACCCAACCTTGTGAGATTTGAGCCAATGAGTCACTTTTACTCATTTATTCTCTTTGATGTGTGAATCATTTTGATTAAAGGAAACTAGAACTTGCAATTGGGACCGATTCAAGACCATGCCATACTCCCGAAATCGAGCATATGATCGAGGCACCTAGAAAACCAAATTTATGGCCTTCGTTTGAATTCCAAACCCGAAAATATTTTCCCCTTAGGATTAACTAATTTGAGCCTTAAGCCTAATTTTTCTTTGAAACCACTATATTTTTCCTAGCCTTATAAAAAGACCAAGAAATTCAAACCCAAGTGTGCAAGAATGAATTTTGTCAAGGCATTGCAAATTTTGATCATGAAAGAATGTATCAATCGGTATGCTATAAACCGATTCAAAAAAAAAAAAAGAAGAGAGAAAAATGTGTGTTGAGTTCTTATCAACACAAATAAATTGCAAATGACAAAGCAAATTAGACATAGTCTAATGTCATGCAATAGAAAGAGAAAAGCAAAAGAAAGAAAGAAATATTGATGATCATAAATTTTTTTAAATAAAAATATACCAAGTTATGATAGAATTAATTCTTGCCACCCCTTAGCCCAAAAATTTTCATTTCCTATCTAATGTTACAACCGTATGCCCCATTATAACCCTTGAATAAGACCTCATGATCTCGATTTGAGGAAATGAGCCGGTGGCGAGTTGGTCTGATTGCAAGCTTATGGGATAATTTAATTAAAAATTGATTTTGAGCGTTGCATGATTAAATCCCAATTGAGAGTGAGTGAACTTTCCAATTCTCTTATACGTGAGGCTCTGTTTCATTGCAAATATTCATGTCAGGCTTTAATTCTAACTTTTAATCCCTGCATTTTTCAAACATGATATTCATGAAGGATTGATAATAATGTTTGATTTGTAGGCCCAATGTAGTGAGCAAGTATCATTTCATTAAACACTGCAATCAAGGGAATTTAAAACTTGTAGTTTTTGATTGTCTTATCCCAATCCAAAAAGAATGTAATTTATGAAGCCACGAAAATGAATTGAATATGCAGAGCCCGTGTTCTTTAGAACATTGACTCTGACTGCTCGGGGGCGATCAGTATTAAATGTGAGGATGTTGATAATGGCCAGAAATGACCATTATTTTCAATCCATTTCCGTGTCTGAAACGGGCATTTGATCGCATTCCGGTCTTATAATAAATAAGAAAGCAGTTGAATTGGACTGATTTATGCATAACTGTAAAAATATTGAGCTGGTATGAAAAATGCATAAATATGTAATTTTATTACATATTTATATTAGAAAAATCCAAAAATATGAGAAAAAGAAAAGAAAAGAAAAGAAAAAGGAAATGAAAAGATGGGAAAAGAAATGAAAAACCCACAAAAAGTTGAATTTTACAGGAAATTACGACGCTAGACACAATTACGGCGCTAAGCATGGATAGCGTCGTAGCTTAGTCTAGCGTCGTAGCTTGGTCTAGCGCCGTAGGAGGAAATTGAAGTTGACGTCCAAAGAAGGGTGGACGGCGCTAAGCATGGATAGCGCCGTAGTCGAGTATAGCGCCGTAAAAGATGGATAGCGCCGTTGGCTTTCAAAAACCTCTGAGTGATAGGATTTTAAATGCTTTCTTTATCGCTTTCTTTTAAATGCTTTCGTTAGAGGTCACTCGGTTGTAGTGAGAGTTGTGTAACTGCTACTAGGACTGAGAGTTAAGGGATAGTTCAGGCTTAATTAGAATCTTTGGGTGTGACATGGGAGAATGATAACAGTACTTGACACTTCAACTAATGATTTGTCAGGTGTTGCTTGTCCACCACAGATGGCTAACATACTCTTGCAAGGCATTGCAAGGGGAGTTATAAGTTTGTGGTATCTTAGATTTTGTTGTCTTAAGAGCATGTAAATTCTTACTGTAAGTACCTGTCTGTTAAAGGGAACATAGTACAGAAAGCATGAGAGTTAGCTAACTGAAAGGATTATCCCAAGCTAAGATTTGTGTAACAAAATGGAAGTTTAATTGTGCTTCATCTACATCTTGTTCAATTTTTATTCTTTTCTTCTTGTCCCTTCTGTCACATTTTAAATCTGCTTTCTTAGAATAATCTTAATCGCTTTCTTAGATTAATTTATTGCTTTCTTAGATTAATTTAATTCACTTTATAGAATAATTCTATCTGCTTTATATTATTGCTTTCATAGCTTAGTTTAAATTATGTCAAGTAGTTGATAGTTAAAACACAACTTGAATCGAGTAACCGAGTGGAAAATCTTAGTAAATGACGTGGGCCCTGCTTCTATCGCACATCCTCCAGTGAACGATCCGGTCTTACTATAAATTACTGCAATTTTTGACACCGTGCACTTTCGGGCCACAGTTTCTTAACACGAGTAATAAAAACGTGACAACTTATAAATATATCCCTAATCCCAACTCCGCCTTCATGATTTGGTTTCATTGAATAAAATTGAAAACCAGGATAATTGTTTTTCAGAAAATACTCATATAGTGGGAACTTGTCAAAAGTTTCATGGCCGGGGATTTTCATCGCGCCATTTGAAATCAAAGTTTCCCACATGGGTAATAAAAGTGAACTATATCCTTAAAACCCTTTCCTATGAATCATAACTCCCTTCATTTAATAAATTTAACCTAGGTTATTTTAGAAAATACTCGTGTGACGAAATTGTCAAAAGTTTCAGAGGTGCATAGGGCCGTCAAAGAGATGGCGGCTTTCTTCGCTCCCGGACCGGATGGCTTCCCACGGAATTCTATAAATTATATTGGTCGTGTGTTGGGAATTCAGTCATGGACTTTGTTCATCAGGCCGTGTCCTCAGGTACCTTTGAATCTGCGGTGTCCGCTTCCTTCCTATGCTTAATCCCTAAGCTTGATACTCAGAGAGATTTGACATTTTCGGCCAATCACATTATGCAATGTCCTATACAAAATTTTGACAAAGGTGATTGTGAACCGCTTGAGGCCGTTCCTTCAACAATACATTGACCCTTTCCAATATGCTTTTTTGCCAGGCCGTGGGACTAATGGGAATGCCATCATTCTCCAAGAAGCTATTACCTCTTTCAGAAATCGTTAACAGGAAATCGGAGGACTGACTTCTCAAAATCGACTTGGAGAAGGCATACGATAACATTTCATGGGACTTTCTAGATGAATGCCTCACTGAAATGGGGCTCCCCACCATGCTACGCAATATTATTATGTTTGTGTGCGTTCCCCTATCTACTCTATCCTTTGGAACCGCACGGCTCTTCCACATTTCACTCCAGCGAAAGGCCTACGACAAGGGGATCCTTTGTCACCGTATCTCTTTATTATTGTCATGGAAAAATTCTCCCGGGCGATTCTGAATTGTGTTGATCAAGGTAGTTGGCAGCCTGTTAAGCTTTCTCGGAATGCTCCGCCCTTATCGCACTTGATGTTTTCGGATGACTTGCTCTTATTCTCAAGGGCTACCATCTCCAGTGCTCAATGTGTTGATGACTTGCTCGCTAGATTTGCAGCGCATGCTGGTCTTCGAATTATTGTGGAGAAATCTCTTGCATATGCCTCCGTAGCTGTGTCCGCCGCATCCAAGTCGAACTTGTCATTGGTCTTCAATGTTGGATTTACTGATGACCTCGGAAAATATTTAGGGTTCTCCCTATTTCATGGTGATGTGCGGCAGCACCACTTCGAAGCCACCTTGGATAAAATGTACAGGAGGTTGAGCACATGGAAGAGGGCTCTTCTCAATCGTGCTGGGCGGATTACTCTAGCCCGGGCTGTCCTTGCGGCTATTCCTTCTTACATTATGCAAATTTGTTGGTTTCCATCCGTTACGTGCGACAGAATTGATAAATGCATTCGGGATTTTATTTGGAAGGATGCGAGTGGCAAGGGTATTCCGCTGGTTAGTTGGGATAGAATGGCACGCCCTCGGGGTTTTGGAGGCATAAGTATCCGTCGTGCCCATGATATGAATATTTCGTTGCTTGGGAAACCTCTTTCCGAGTTCATCCTAGGTTCAACCAAGCCGTGGCTCTCATTGTTGACAAGCAAATATGGCCAGCAGCTGAACATCAAACCAGGAGCATCAGTGATATACCGATCCCTAAACAGGGTGGCACCGTACCTGATTGAGGGTTTTCAACTTAAGATTGGTGATGGTGGAAGCAGTTTTTGGTTCTCCAAATGGCTGAAGGGAGGGTCCATTGGACCCAGGCTGCCATTCGTTCATATCTCGGATTCTCATTTAAGGATCAAAGATGTCTTTCGAAATGGTGTTTGGAGTTGGGAATACCTGTACACTATTGTGCCGGATGAGATCCGAAGGGAGGTGCAGGACTTCGGACCTCTTGTATATCATAGCATGGCAAGAGATAGATTGCATTGGACTCTCTCAAAGTCGGGACATTACACTGTTGCATCGGGCTATGCATGGCTGCTCTCTAAACGTGGAGTGCATGGGGATAGCTTGCGAGCCTGGGCTTGGAAGATTTGTGCGCCTGAAAAGGTTAAAGTTCTTGCTTGGTTGGCGGCTTATAATGCTGTCCCAACTAATGAAGTCCGATTCCAACGAGGCATGGCTACCTATGCTACATGCCAGCTTTGCAACTCGGCTTCTGAGTCTCTTATGCATTTGTTTTTTACTTGTCCATGGGCTAAGGCGGTGTGGGATCAAATGGGAGGAGTTCCCTCGCACCAGTTCATGGATAGATATTCAGATGCTTCTCTCTTCCTTGCACAATTTGGCAGGCACTGGTCAGGTGGCCAATGGGCTACAATTTGGTGTCTCTGGATTGGACGAAACAACTTGTGCTTTAAACAAGAAGTGCCAAATATTGCTTCTATGGTCCGACGTGCCCGCTACCTCGGCTCGCTATTCGAAAGGGTGTGTGGCCGAGATGCGCGGGTTAAGGAGGTGCGCTTAGTCCATTGGAACCCCACCAGGGCCAATGGGGTGATTCTTCATGTGGATGGGAGTTCCCTTGGGAACCCTGGTAGAGCTGGGTTTGGTGGAGTTCTTCGTGATGGGGATGGTTGGTGGCTGGAAGGTTTTTCTGGTTCGATTGGGATTTCTACCAATCTTGATGCGGAGCTTCATGCCATATGGAATGGTGTAAAGATGGCGCATAGCTTGGGGATTGAGGTCTTATGTGTCTATTCTGACTCTGAGGACGCACTGAGGCTGATTGGACAAGATATTGGCCCGGATCATAGCTATTTTACTTTGAATCGGAATATTCGTGACATGATGGCTATGCACCCGGGATACAAGTGGTTCCATACTCTCCGGGAGGGCAACTCTGTAGCTGACGCTTTGGCCAAGAGGGGGGCGCGGGAAGTGGATTTTTTCACAACCTGGGCCTTCCCCCCAGATGATGTTCGCAGTTTGCTTTCTGCTGATATGTCAGGGACGTGGTACCCTTGATTCTAGCAGTTTTACTTTCTTTTTTGCTGTTTCTTTTCCTTTGTTAGCTGACGCCTTGGCGTCCTTCACCCAAAAAAAAAAAAGAGTTAGGAAATCATTAAGTTAATAATTGAAATCAATTGATTTAATTAGGTTCATAATTAAGGATTGGATTGAACCAACTAATTCTGTAGCCCAATAAGCAAAACTTAGAAAACAAATTAGTTGAGCCCAACCTAAACCCTAATCCCAACCGTAAAACTAACCCTAACCCTAGCCACCCAACCAGCTGCGTCCGCCGCCCACCTCCGGCGCCGCCATCACCGGCGCACCACCGACGGCCGCATCCGACCACCACAGCTGCCGCCCCGGCACCATTGTTTCCATTTTGCTCCTTCCACCAAGGCTTTCGCCACCACCACGGACCGCCGTGCACCACCATCTCGCCTCCATCTCCATCCCAAAATCCTAATCTCTCCACCACCCGCAGCCGTCCTCCGGCCAACAGCTCCACACCGTCGACGAGCTTGCTGCCACCACCCGCGGCCAACAAACCACACCACAACCACCTCCGCGCTTCCACCCTCCCGACCCAAATCCTCAATCGACGCCGAAGCTTCCATCGCTTCTCCCTCAAACAACCCGCCAACAACCTCTGCCCTTTTCGCCACCACAACCTTTCCACCACCACAAATCTTTCCTCCTTCATCCTTGTATCCAAAACAGAAATCCGAAGCAAAACCGAACCACAAAATAGAAAATAAAAAGAAAGAAGAAGGGCCAAGAGACGAGGAGGGAGAAGAAGAAGGAGAAGAGAAGAAGGTTGCCGCCGCTGCCACCACCTTATGCGGTCGTCTCAAGCCTTCTCCGATGCGCGCTGCCGCCGGCACCGTCTGCCTCTGCCGAAAGGGACAAAAAAAAAAACTAAAGCTGTAAAGAGAGAAGAGGAGACCAGGCGTGAAGAAAGGCTGTGAAAGGTGGAGGAGGAAAAATTGGAAGGAGACAAAATAAATTCAAATGAGGAAGTTGACTACAAGGTAAATAAAGGGAAAAGTGCCTTGCCTAGCTTGACAGGGAAATGGGAGTATGAGAAAAAGCTGATGGGGCATTCAATTGTGTCTTCATATATCTGCAGAGTAAAAGGAGAAGAAGTGTAACAACCCGGTTTTTGGTCACCCAGGTCGGGGTGTCTATCCTCTTCTCAATCATCTCCTCACGAACATTACATTCTCTAATCATGTGGTCTTCCCCACCACATCTATAACAAGTCCCGCGTCTTGGGCACTCGCGCACCAGGTGGGCTTGGTGGCACTGTGGGCAACGTGGTACGACTGTACGACGTATGCCATTTCTCCCATTATAGAAATCCTTATTATCGTTCCTATCTTGTCCACCGTTATTGCTCCGATTCTTCTTCTCAACTCCTTGCGAGTCCTTGCTCGTCTCCCCATTTTCCTTACGCTTCAGTTGCTGGACTCGATCAATTGCTACAGCTCGATCATAAACCGCCTGCAGGTTCGTGAATTGTCCTACTGCAAATATCTCCCGGATACTAAGGTTCAGACCCATCTCGAATTTCTGAGCCTTGTCAGAGTCGGTTGGTACTATCCTCGTAGCAAATCGCACCAACTCCTTAAACCGGGTGTAATACTCCTGCACCGTCCGTCCCTCTTGCTTCAGTGATAAAAACTCTTCGTACATTGCCGCCTTGGTGCTCATGGGGTAGAATCGGTCCCTTAGATCCTCCTTAAGTTTAGTCCACGAATAAGCTTCTTCAGCTTCCTCTAAATTCCTCTGGAGGTCTTGCCACCACTCATCGGCTTCGCCTCCTAAGTAGTAGGTTGCTACTCGTGTCTTTGCCTCATCAGGACATTTGATAGCATCCAAGAGCTTATCAAATGTACGGATCCACCCCTCTAGTTTGGCGGGATCCTCCTGCCCATCATAACGTGGTGGTTGATAGGGATTCACCAACGCTAGATAGTTGGTTTGAGCTACGGGCGGAGTTACTGCTGCAGGTGTCCTATGCACCTCCGCATTTCCTAATGCTACTAAGAATCCCTCTATCGTTTTTAAACGTGCTTCCATATTATTGGGCGCTCGAGGCACTTGCTCTCCTAGGTTCTGAGGACTTTCGCTGTTGTTGGGCGTGTTGGACAGGTTAGCGTCAGTGCCGTTTGGACTCACCTTCCTTGGTTTCCTCCTAGGTGCCATTTTCTGTTATAACGTGTACAGATTAGCTTATCTTGGTTTAGATAGATCGCTCGAACAAGACGTTTCGTAAATTTCAAATTTCAAATTTTCGGATTTGTTATTTGGAAATCCAAACAAGATTTTTGGAATAAAGAGTGTTTTAATAAAACTTGATTTTCTCATTGTTCCAGATGAGGAAGTTTTCTAATTTGTACAAGGGTAGGAATGGCTAAGGTCGAGGATTGTTATGATTAGGCGAACGCATAGATGAACGCGATCTAGAACTAAGGCAAGATCAGTCTCTAGTTAGCGTTCCTAATTCGATGTCAAGCCTCTAAGTTATCTAGGTGTAGCAAGAGATCTAAGTTAGAATATATCACGCTTCTAAGTTCTCTAAGTTTAGGCAATGCAGTATGCACATGCAAATGATGATTTCCCCCCAAAAATAATTCATGCACTATATATATATATATATATATATATTTTTCCATGGGTTTTAAAATAAAAATTCGTTTCCATGGAAATAATGCTTTAAAAATTTAACATAATAGTTAAAATTCTTGGACCTCTATATTGGGTCAAAATAATTATCATTTGGGCTCAAAAATAATTTGGGCTAGGAAAAATAATAATTTGGGCTTCTATAATAATAATTTAAAAATAATCATGGTTTAAAAATAATAGTTTAAAAATAATAGTCTAATAGTTTAAAAATAATAATAATAATTTAAAAATAAGCCGGGCTCTGATACCACTCTGTAACACCCCGGTTTTTGGTCACCCAGGTCGGGGTGTCACCGCCACACCTCCCTAGCAAGATACGGTTTCTCCGAGCTTGCTAAAGAGATGCAAGGCTATGGTTTTTCAGAATTTAAAACATTCAAACAGCCCATTTATATATAATTTTTAAAAAAATAATACATCAAAGTTGCAGCGGAAAATAATATTTACATATATGTATCGCAGCGGAATTTAAATATAGGGCCAACATGGCCTAGTCACGGGTTAAACAGGCCCGTTCATACGAGATCTAGTCTAATACAAACATTCAAAATAATATATCACCCCAAGCTTCCCGTGTATGCATATGACGATGCATAATTCGCAACTCTGGAAGAAAAAGAAATAAAAATGGTTTGGTCAGCACTACGTGCTGAGTAAGTTAACACAAACATGATTAAGGGGTTTCAAAGCCATTATTTAAATTTAAAGGAAACATGTGCATAATGTAATTTGTTCTACAACATGATAAAATAATCGCAAGACATAATTTAAAGGCATAATTTAAATAAGGAAAATGCTCAAGTATTTCAGGATTTCACTCTTCCTCTTTTATTCGATATAATCTAGTATAACTTATTCTTGGGGAATCGAACCCGCAAGAAAACAGACAATCGTCCTTGGGGAATCGAACCCGCAAGAACTCACATACATCCTAGGGAATCGAACCCGTAGGAATCAACACATATTCTGGGGAATCGAACCCGCAGAAAGACACACCCTGGGGAATCGAACCCGCAAGGTTTGACACGGACATCCTGGGGAATCGAACCCGCAGGAAAACATACAATCGCCCTTGGGGAATCGAACCCGCAAGAACTCAAACACACCCTGGGGAATCGAACCCGCAAGGTTTGACACAGACATCCTGGGGAATCGAACCCGCAGGGACACAGACGCCTTGGGGAATCGAACCCGCAAGGTTTGAACAAGTTTCGTAAATTTCACAAGTTTCGCAAATATAAGTTTATAAAACGCTGTTTACTCAAAAATTCGTGAAAAATCAGTTTTAATTCCAAAATTTCTAAAAATTGACCAGTGACTAGGAAACGTCGAGATGAACAACTTTCGTGTTTTAACTTTTTCGATCCGAGATACCGAAATAGGTCAACAACGTAAATTTTCGTCAGATTAAATATCTGTCCGCGTTTTCACACAGCAGTTTAAAAGTTTCGAGATCCACCATAGCAAATGAACTCCAAATTTGATGAACATTTACGGGGACCTTCCTAAGACAATTATCTACAACTTTCATGTTCGGCTAAAGATCTAATTCGGCCTAGAACCATAGTCAAAAACGTGATCAAGATCATACCTATGTTCTGTCCAGTTTTCAAGATCCGATTGTAAACCAGTTCGGTTTGGGGTGGATTTCATACATCAAATCATCACGAAAAATTCTGAAATTTTACGGAGGTATTTATAACGTATAGATCTACAACTCTTATGTTCAACGCCAAGCCTAGATCGGTCTAGATCTAAGGTAGAAATCACCAACAAGTTCGAATAAAGAATCTATCATCGTTTCAAGATCTAAACCACAGGCAGGTCTGTTCGTGGTCGTTTTCGGATAACAAAACACAATGAAAAATTATGAAAATTTTACAGTAGATAGATCTAAGCCTTAGGAATGTTTTTCGTGTTTTAAGTTTTTCCGTTTGAGGTCGTTTTAAGGTTCGGAAAAATTAGACAAAACTGTTGCGCCGTTAGAAATCACATGTGGACAGATTTACGAAAGATTTGATTAAGTTTCTAGATTTAAATATTTTAACTACTCCCAAAACCGTGTAAGCGTTAACTTACAGATCTATGGATGTCTCGGCTCGATGATTCGGAGGCGTGGCTTCCACGTTCTTCGTTCTCCCTCCGAGATCCTTCGTTTTTCCTCAACGCGTCCGGATCGGGGTTTAGAATAGAAAAGAGGTTTAATTAGGATTCATTTTCGAATCACAAATGGTAAGGAAGGGATCAGATCTTACCACGATGATGGGAGTCCTTGGATTTTCGTCCAACCCAGTCCCCTCTCTTGCCTTCGTGCCTCCGACGACTCCGGGATTAGGGTTTCAACGTGTAGAGAGATTTCGTAGGGTTTTTAAAACGTATTCGGAGCTTTTCGGAGGTCTTATTTATAGATAACTAAGGCCTAGGGCGTCCAAGATCTGACTCTAAGAGTCTAGAGTCGAAAGATGTTCAACCGAAAGTCGAAAAATCCGCGTTCGGGCGAGAAAATCTTGCTTGGTTTGTTGCTGCCAGTGTGGCGCGGTCGTGGCGCGGTCTAAGGCCAACAACCGCGTGGCCAGCGCGCCACTCACGCCTGGACTCCGGTCCGGGCAGTTCGTGCGATCCGTCGCGCTTTTCCTCCTCTCTTTCGGACTTCTATCCCTCTATGTTACCAGATTCCGATTTCCGGGGTATCTTCGGGCTCCGATTTCCTATCCTAATTTTATTCGGATCTAAATTTATATTTGGACTCGGGTTATTGAGTCCATCGGTGTTGGGTTTCCGTGTAACCATTTATTCGATTAAATTGTCTTCGGCTTCCCGGGTTCTCGGAATTTTGTTTCCTTTTTAATTAAATTCCATTTCTCATCTTTTATGATTCTTTATTTATTTATTATGTTCTCTTTATTATTTATTTATTTTATTTTGTAAAATTCTCGGGTATTACAAGAAGTGTTTTATCGGTATAAATAAGTGCTGCTAATTTGCCTATATAAACCCCCTCTTCACAACCGAAAACCCACACCGAATTCTAAATAATTCCTCCCTTCTTCCTAGTTCTTGTATTTTTAACATCCTCTTGTAGTGTTCCATAGTAGTTTGAGTTGTTGTGGGAATAACAAGTCCCAGTAGATGTTTTACATAAGAGGATTATCTGCTCGTTAGCTTACGTTGTTGCCCGATGTGTTGTTTTCCATCTTCCTACGGTGACAGTAAGTGGATTTTTACTCTTTGAAGTTAAGCAAAAAATTATTTAGCTTGAGCATAATTTTATACCGCATTTACATTTTAAATTTATGCTTATAGCTCCCTACTACTTTTGGATTATCGGTATGCTACTTTTACTATGCTTTACAATTTATTGCGACGAATCATTTGGTTTTGAGTACTCATTAGTTACGGAGTTTGGTCTATGTCTTGGGTCCCTCGATGCCACCTCCACCGTTTGCATGGGTTCCATGCCAATCGGGGATTGATGGACATCGGCGCGACGCCATAGCTGGATTCAAGTGGTTGGAAGGAAATTCCTGGATTAATTCTGCATGATGCGCCAATATATCTTGTTGCATACTATGACTATGAATGTTATTTTTAAATTATTTCTGCAACTCGACCTCCTCCGGGAGTAAAGGTCTACTTACTCAGCGATTGTTTTTAGCTTATGGACTTAATTAATCTCATAATGGTATGAAGTTTTATAATTATAATTTAATCTAAGGACCTAATTAACTCACATTATCTAAAAATCCATCTTATTAGCCATGTGATCATGTCTTGGAATAATCGGGCTAACATTGATTCTATTAGTGGCCAATTAGGTATTTAATTTAATCATGTAACACCCCGGATTTGATAACCCAGGCCGAGGTGTCACCGCCGCACATCACTAGCAAGACACGGTTTCTCCGAGCTTGCTAAAGAGATGCAAGGCTATGAGCGTTGGAGAATGTTTTAAAAGCAAGTCCGGAATTACTTAAAAATAATAATGTAATATCATCCATACATGATAAAAATAATAAGTTGCAGCGGAAATTAAAATACAGGGCCGACATGGCCAAAACTCGGGTTATCAAGCCCGTATGCACGTCATGTAAAACAAATAATTAATTGCCCAAAGTAATCCCCCGATGCATGATCATGCTCCGTACTCTGTAATGGAAAAATAAACAACGGGTTTTATCAGTATATAAAATACTGAGTAAGTTAATCCCTAACTAACAATTTAAGGGGTTACATGTGTTTAATTGAAATTACACTTTTCATGCGTTACGAAATTAATTTTAAAATTCATAGTTTACTTGCAGCGGAAAAGCATGATTAATTTATTCAAGACGAGAATACATAATTTAAGGACTTAATTTAAAAGCATAATTTCAGACGCGTAATTTGAATACATAATTTAAAAACATAGTAAATACGATTTAAGCATAAATAAACACTCACACAAGTCTTTTATATTTCATCCCGTAAACTAAGAAGAGGACACCACACAAGGGAGATCACTAACGAGGCAATCTCAAAAATCATAATCAGTTAGCCGGTGAACCGGCGGCCGCAGCCATATCAGTATTGACTGCCGTTTTGGCTAGCCATGTGTATCTACCGTCAATTTGACAGGCATGTATATCAACTGTCGTTTGACAGGCCTTTCAAACGGTTTCACTACCACTCGGGCAGGCCGTGTATTTCCCACTGCCGATTTGGCAGGCCATGTGCACAACTACCGTTTTGGCATAGTAAGGAGACCACTAACGAGGCAGTCTCAATAATCGTAGGACCACTAACGAGGCAGTTCAAATAAAGGGAGACCACTAACGAGGCAGTCTCAATAATCGTAGGACCACTAACGAGGCAGTCCAAATAAAGGGAGACCACTAACGAGGCAGTCTCAATAATCGTAGGACCACTAACGAGGCGATCCAAAAATACAGCGCGCGAGATCACTAACGAGGCAATCTCAGATAGTAAGGAGACCACTAACGAGGCAGTCTCAAAGATAATGATAGTATGAAGATCGGCTCAGCTTAGTAAACGGGATTTTTCGAAAGTTCGTATTTCAAGTTATCAAATGATCGATATCGCGTTTTCATAGTTCGAGTTTTCTCAAGTTCGAAAAATCCTATTCGAGGCAGTTACGCCTTTCTTAATTAAAAATTCGTTTTTACACCAAAAATTCTGAAATTTTTACAGTAGTTCAAAAACACACACACGAACAACTTTCATGTTTTAAGTTTTTGGAAATAAGGTTCCGAAGTGAGTCGAAATTCGAGTTCATTGCAAAGAATAATTTCTGTCTTAAAAACTGGTTCCGTCACAGGTTCGTGCAACGCCGATTAAAAATTTATTTCAAACCAATCAATGCGAAATTTTTACAGTAACTACAAAACACGTTAAGGAACAACTTTCATGTTTTAAGAATTTGGAAATAATGAATTCTTGGTACTCAAAAATCGACCACAACTCACTGCATACTCGCGGGTTCCGAATAGGGTTTAAAACAGTTCTGAAAATTCGACCGATTGACATAACAAATGAACACCAAAATCCGTGAAATTTTACATGCATAATCTAGACTCAATTATCTACAACTTTTGTTTAGGAATGCAAAGTTAAATCATTCGAAAAATGGGTGAAAAACACGCATCAAGTTGAATATGGAAAACTGTCACAGTTTTAAAACGTTCGGGTTGTCACAGAAAGTTTACGGCGTGATTTGGGATAGCAAAACTTAATGTCAACGGCTGAAATTTGGACACAAGATAGATAAAGGTGTTAGGAACAACTTTTATGTTGAAAAGTTTTCGGTTTGAATTCCCGAAGGTCGAGTTCTAGGCGAGTCTTTGAAATTGGACGAAAATAGGGTTTTTGAAAACCGATTTTTGTTACAAGCCTATATCTCGAGTTTTAAACAGCAAACAACCACGAAAATTTGTGAGTAAGGTTTTAACTTACCTAGAATGAGGATGGGGTCGCTGAAAAGGGTTTCCGGTGATCCTAGGGTCGCGACGAACGACCAACTTCTCCGATCGCTTTTCGTCTGTCCCCCGACGTGAAATCGTAGCAAGGGAAAAGATGTTAGATTTCGAGTTTTCAAGGTTTATGGACGAACTAAACACTATACCATGACTTACCAAAGGTCTAGGAAGCAGAGGCTTTGTCCCGTTTGCCTTGTCGTTGCCGGAATGCTCGCCGAAAAGTGGAGTCGAAGAGGTTTTCTTGCTTGGAGAGGAAGGGTGGGAGGTCTAGGGTTTGTTTTCTGTAAAGTGGTGGAAAGGGGCGCCCAAAATCCGACTTTAAGCCCTTCCCTAAGGCTGTGATCGGCTTGCCACCGATAGAGGTCGGATTTTTGGCAAGGAAATCGCCATGGAAGGAAAGTTTACACCTCCTGCACCTCTGGCGCGCTGGTGACGCGCACATAGGCCTTTGTCCGCGCGGAGTACGCGCGAACCATCCAGGGACGCGACTCCCTTTGGCCGCGCGGTGGCCGCGCGCATGCGCGCGGGGTGCGCGCCGCCCGAACCGGCCGGTTCGGGCGGTTTGTGTGGTGCGTCGGTTCTTTTCTTCCTCTTCTCGATCGGGTTTCTATCCTTCGCGTTCTTGGTCCGACTTTTTGGGTCATTCCCGACTCGAAATTCTCATGTGGGCTTATCTACGAATCCGATCTAACTCGCGTATGATAATTCGTCTACTTAAACTCGTCCCGACCTTCCTTAATGATTTTACTGAAGTTGTATTTTGGTTTCTTCGGGTTTAACGATTGGATGCTTTCGGTTATGTTTTTATTTTGTGATTTATTTTATGACTGAACTTAGAAATTAGTTCCAAGCTGCCTACGTACCCTGTGAAGGGATCAAGTCATGACGTAGTTCAAAACAATTGGAATTCGTTTATTTGAAATACAAAATATTCGGGTTGTTACATCCTCCCCCCCTTAAGATTACAGTTATGTCCCCATAACTGCCTATTCATTATTCTCCAGAAGTTTCGGATTTTGGTCTTGTTTCTGAGGGGATCGATGCCCTTGGTTTTTGCCATTTCGATCGTCTGGGTTCTGTGGCTGCTTAGGTCGAGTGGTCACGTCCTCTCTCTTGTTCATGTTCTCTGTCCGTGTCCGGCAGTCACGCAGCCGGTGACCATGTCGACCACATCGGAAGCATGCTCCCGGCTGAGGGCATCTTCTCGCATAATGTGGTTTACCACACCTTGGACATGGTGGCGCATAGTCACCATGGTTGAAGACTATCCCGTCGTTTCCCCCATTATTGCCTTGAGGTGGTTTATTCGGGCCTCCCCGAATATGGTTCCTCCCTGAGTAATTATCGGTTCCGTGGTCCCGTTTCCTCTTGCCCTTCCCTTGGTTGATTGATGCATTTCCCTCGGCAACTAAAGCTTCCTCTATAGTTCTCAAGCGGTCACTTAAGTTCTTGGGTATGGAGGCCACTTGTCCCCCTTGATTGGGTGCACTCACGTCTTGTACTGGTACGTTGGGTTGTCGTGGCTCTTCGTTGGTGTTGGGTGGGATGGGTGGATTGCTAGGTCTTCCTCTTGGTGCCATTCTATCACAACGCACAGGGATTAAATTTCTAATGATTTAATAGTTTTACGGGAATAATTAAATTAAATGGTGTTAGTAGGAGCTGTTTAGGGTGTATTATAATGTAGCGTTTCAAGTTATTTATAAAATATGCGGTGTTTATATTAGAATTTATTTATTTATTTATTTAGTTATTTATTTATTTATTTATTTATTTATTTTTTTTTTTTGGAAAATAAAAATTTGGGTTTAATGAAACCAGGTTTAACAAATTGGTTTGGTTGTTTTGATATTTTAAAAGCATATAAATACTTGTATTTTAATGTTTGATTCAATCGCTGGAGCCCACAATAAGATATTTGGGGCATTAGGAATATTTCTAATAATTAAAACTTGCATTTTTATTTCTTAACAAAAGAAAATTTTTGGCACGAGAATAAGAATGCCAAAGGCCGAGATTTGAGATGGGCGCGCTAAGCAAGGATGATTGAGATCTAAGACTAAGGCAAGATTAGTATCTAGTTCGCTTCTAAGTTGATGTTATGTCAAGTTTTAAAATGGGAATGTCACTTAACATAAATAAGAGTTAGAGCAATATTCAAGTGGGTATGTATGTGAATGCATGTATGCTTTATACAATGCTACCCCAATCCCCGAAAAATATTTTCGTGACTTTAGAAACTTGTTGGAAAAATTTCTATGCATATGTAAATATTTTCCATGGGTTTAAAATAAATTTGTTCCATAGAAATAAAAATTAAAATTATAAGTAATAATAATGGTGCTTAAAAATTTAAAAATAATATTAATATTTGTTTAAAAATCCTTGGGCCTCTATATTGGCCAAAAATAATAATAATAATTTAAAAATACAGCCTGGCTCTGATACCACTCTGTAACACCCCGGATTTGATAACCCAGGCCGAGGTGTCACCGCCGCACCTCCCTAGCAAGACACGGTTTCTCCGAGCTTGCTAAAGAGATGCAAGGTTATGAGCGTTGGAGAATGTTTTAAAAGCAAGTCCGGAATTACTTAAAAATAATAATGTAATATCATCCATACATGATAAAAATAATAAGTTGCAGCGGAAATTAAAATACAGGGCCGACATGGCCAAAACTCGGGTTAACAAGCCCGTATGCACGTCATGTAAAACAAATAATTAATTGCCCAAAGTAATCCCCCGATGCATGATCATGCTCCGTACTCTGTAATGGAAAAATGAACAACGGGTTTTATCAGTATATAAAATACTGAGTAAGTTAATCCCTAACTAACAATTTAAGGGGTTACATGTATTTAATTGAAATTACACTTTTCATGCGTTACGAAATTAATTTTAAAATTCATAGTTTACTTGCAGCGGAAAAGCATGATTAATTTATTCAAGACGAGAATACATAATTTAAGGACTTAATTTAAAAGCATAATTTAAAGCATAATTTCAGACGCGTAATTTGAATACATAATTTAAAAACATAGTAAATACGATTTAAGCGTAAATAAACACTCACACAAGTCTTTTATATTTCATCCCGTAAACTAAGAAGAGGACACCACACAAGGGAGATCACTAACGAGGCAATCTCAAAAATCATAATCAGTTAGCCGGTGAACCGGCGGCCGCAGCCATATCAGTATTGACTGCCGTTTTGGCTAGCCATGTGTATCTACCGTCAATTTGACAGGCATGTATATCAACTTTCGTTTGACAGGCCTTTCAAACGGTTTCACTACCACTCGGGCAGGCCGTGTATTTCCCACTGCCGATTTGGCAGGCCATGTGCACAACTGCCGTTTTGGCATAGTAAGGAGACTACTAACGAGACAGTCTCAATAATCGTAGGACCACTAACGAGGCAGTTCAAATAAAGGGAGACCACTAACGAGGCAGTCTCGATAATCGTAGGACCACTAACGAGGCAGTCCAAATAAAGGGAGACCACTAACGAGGCAGTCTCAATAATTGTAGGACCACTAACGAGGCGATCCAAAAATACAGCGCGCGAGATCACTAACGAGGCAATCTCAGATAGTAAGGAGACCACTAACGAGGCAGTCTCAAAGATAATGATAGTATGAAGATCGGCTTAGCTTAGTAAACGGGATTTTTTGAAAGTTCGTATTTCAAGTTATCAAATGATCAATATCGTGTTTTCATAGTTCGAGTTTTCTCAAGTTCGAAAAATCCTATTCGAGGCAGTTACGCCTTTCTTAATTAAAAATTCGTTTTTACACCAAAAATTCTGAAATTTTTACAGTAGTTCAAAAACACACACACGAACAACTTTCATGTTTTAAGTTTTTGGAAATAAGGTTCCGAAGTGAGTCGAAATTCGAGTTCATTGCAAAGAATAATTTCTGTCTTAAAAACTGGTTCCGTCACAGGTTCGTGCAACGCCGATTAAAAATTTATTTCAAAACCAATCAATGCGAAATTTTTACAGTAACTACAAAACACGTTAAGGAACAACTTTCATGTTTTAAGAATTTGGAAATAATGAATTCTTGGTACTCAAAAATCGACCACAACTCACTGCATACTCGCGGGTTCCGAATAGGGTTTAAAACAGTTCTGAAAATTCGACCGATTGACATATCAAATGAACACCAAAATCCGTGAAATTTTACATGCATAATCTAGACTCAATTATCTACAACTTTTGTTTAGGAATGCAAAGTTAAATCATTCGAAAAATGGGTGAAAAACACGCATCAAGTTGAATATGGAAAACTGTCACAGTTTTAAAACGTTCGGGTTGTCACAGAAAGTTTACGGCGTGATTTGGGATAGCAAAACTTAATGTCAACGGCTGAAATTTAGACACAAGATAGATAAAGGTGTTAGGAACAACTTTTATGTTGAAAAGTTTTCGGTTTGAATTCCCGAAGGTCGAGTTTTAGGCGAGTCTTTGAAATTGGACGAAAATAGGGTTTTTGAAAACCGATTTTTGTTACAAGCCTATATCTCGAGTTCTAAACAACAAACAACCACGAAAATTTGTGAGTAAGGTTTTAACTTACCTAGAATGAGGATGGGGTCGCTGAAAAGGGTTTCCGGAGATCCTAGGGTCGCGACGAACGACCAACTTCTCCGATCGCTTTTCGTCCGTCCCCCGATGTGAAATCGTAGCAAGGGAAAAGATGTTAGATTTCGAGTTTTCAAGGTTTATGGACGAACTAAACACTATACCATGACTTACCAAAGGTCTAGGAAGCAGAGGCTTTGTCCCGTTTGCCTTGTCGTTGCCGGAATGCTCGCCGGAAAGTGGAGTCGAAGAGGTTTTCTTGCTTGGAGAGGAAGGGTGGGAGGTCTAGGGTTTGTTTTCTGTAAAGTGGTGGAAAGCGGCGCCCAAAATCCGACTTTAAGCCCTTCCCTAAGGCTGTGATCGGCTTGCCACCGATAGAGGTCGGATTTTTGGCAAGGAAATCGCCATGGAAGGAAAGTTTACACCTCCTGCACCTCTGGTGCGCTGGTGACGCGCACATAGGCCTTTGTCCGCGCGGAGTACACGCGAACCATCCAGGGACGCGACTCCCTTTGGCCGCGCGCATGCGCGCGGGGTGCGCGCCGCCCGAACCGGCCGGTTCGGGCGGTTTGTGTGGTGCGTCGGTTCTTTTCTTCCTCTTCTCGATCGGGTTTCTATCCTTCGCGCTCTTGGTCCGACTTTTTGGGTCATTCCCGACTCGAAATTCTCATGTGGGCTTATCTACGAATCCGATCTAACTCGCATATGATAATTCGTCTACTTAAACTCGTCCCGTCCTTCCTTAATGATTTTACTGAAGTTGTGTTTTGGTTTCTTCGGGTTTAACGATTGGATGCTTTCGGTTATGTTTTTATTTTGTGATTTATTTTATGACTGAACTTAGAAATTAGTTCCAAGCTGCCTACGTACCCTGTGAAGGGATCAAGTCATAACGTAGTTCAAAACAATTGGAATTCGTTTATTTGAAATACAAAATATTCGGGTTGTTACAAATCATATTGACCAAATTCCATAATTTGGTTTAAGATAAGATTAACAATTAATTAGCTTCTCAAGAAATTATTGTCTTATAAATTCATCCATGCTTTAATTAATAAATAACTAGTTTATGGATTTAATTAATCTCCTAATAGCCTTACTTAAACCATATAATAGTTGGCACCATTAGCAAGCTTAGTACAAGACTTCAAATCCTTTAATTTCGGACAATTTGTTAATCAAAATTCGGGTCGCTCCTGAATTTCATAGTTTAATCGACTAAGTATTTCAATCAAATCATAGTAATTAATGTATTTCAATCAAATCATAGTAATTAATTATACAATTTAATTCATATCCAATAATATTCATTTCACTGCTTATAAGCTAATGGACCTAAGCTTAATTAAAATTTCTAGACGATAGTCCATTGATCGATTAGGATTGACTTGCTAATCCTTGTTTCGGAAAATAATATTCTTATCCTTGAAGTCAAGCTCCATTATATATCGATCAAGGATTTTCGAATTTATGAGCCACCTTAATTTAATTATCACAAAATTCGAATAATTATTCTAGCTCATCGCAAAGCTGCAAAATACTTCCTCTGTCCCATTTAACTTGTCTTTCTTTACTTTTGCACACAATCCAATGCACGTTTTCAACCTTTAATATCTAAAAATGTGTATAATAAAAAATTATGTAAAATACATATTCTAAAACTACATGATCATACGATTCTAACAAAACCCAACTCAGTTATTTTTTTCAAATATATACTTGCAATAATATTGAGTCAAAGTTAAATATGAACAGTATAAAAAATCAAACATGACAAGATTGGCGGGACGGAGTAAATATTAGTCCCACGCCACAAAACTCAATAAGTACTAATATAATGGTGAGTAGGGTCGTGTAACACCCCCAATTTATAAACAGCGGAAGGAGGGATGTTACCGCCACATTTTCTACTTAAGTTTACTTCCAAGCTACTTAAATAGAAAATGTTAAGGCTTAAAATATAGAATATATTTAAAACCACAATGGCCAACCATAAAATAATAATTATCTATAAAAATCAGTTTAGTACGTACCATACTAGTTTATAAGTTTAGGATAAAGTGTAAATAAATACTTAAAGTACCACTTTGACCTCGCAGGGTCGAAATAAAATAGCGCGACATAAAAGCTTATTTCAAAAAATCCCCAAAATCCCGATGCAAATGCCATGCCAATCTCAGTCACCTATGCTGAAAAAGAGTGAAAGCAACAACATCAGCAATGCTGAGTAAGTCAATCCCCTATCCCACACATGCTGGAGACTCAGGATTGACTCAACGACACAAAAGAATAATTATATACCGATAGTGATAATTTACCGAATTTAAATTCCAAAAATTTATAATGTAGGTAACACATATGTTAAATGAAATCAATCCAATTCACCATACCAATCCAAATAATCACATATATCATCTCTCGCCATGCAGAGGACTATATAACTACTAACAACGGTGTCCTAGACTAGTACTCCGACTGTATAGGGTTATAGACACATACAGACTCTACCCATAGGAGGAACAATTACCCTCATCCAATATCCGATATCCAATATCCAAATAGCCATACATCATGCATTGGTTTCATTAGACATATAAAATTCCAACCACATAATTGTAATAAAATACCGATTACATGAGTACACAGATAAGAACCACTGGGATTATATTTCCACGACATCACATGACTCCAAAATAAAGAATTGGACAATACAGATGTATCAGTACATTATACAGGCGTAGGTTCAAGACAGATAGACGAAGGAATTTCTATGGGAAGCAATTTCATGAGAACTGAATTAAACCAAGCTGCCAAAGAAATTAATATATTATTCCATGAGACAGAAAGTAGGCAAATCAGTAATAGACATAGGAATAATGTGTAATAAATATATCATACCCTACTGCTTAGGAAAAAATGACTTTTTAGTCCTTTTTTCTTTTCAAAATATTCAAATCAGTCCGTTATTAAATTTTTTGCCCCATATAGTCCTCTACATTTGCTAATTTTTTTCAATTCGATCCTAATTATGTAATTAGCATGAGGTTGATGATATGGCCGAAGTATATCATATTTTACATACACCGTGGCAAATTTGGAGTCCCCAAATAACACACTATTTTAATAAATGTTTGAAGGCTGTCATAACACATCACTATTCTAAAAAATGACTCTAGCGGTCAATTGAACTGTTTTTCACTAGGATGATGGACATAGTTTCTACTTGGTTCGCATTGAGCCATTCCTTATTGAGGTTACCCAACCCATAAAAAAACACCAACAATTCATTTGTACGCATTATATATCACAATTGGTCTTCATTTTCTTGAGAAACACCAAAAACCACCGAGACCGAAAAGAAAATGCACTGCGGTAGCCGTTGACCAAAACTCCTATGTTATTGTTGTGAATGGTTGTTGTTTCTTTATGGTTGGGTAACCCCAATGAGGGCTCAATACAAATCATGTAGAAACCATGTCCATCATCCCAGTTAAGAAGGGTTCAATTGACCCACTAGAGCCTAGAGTTATTTATTTAGAGTAGTGATATGTTATGGCTGCCGTCAAATATTTATTTCAAACATTTCTTAATTTGGTGTGTTATGTGTGGAGACTCCAGAATGGCTACCGTGGATGTAAAATGGAATTTACTTCGGTCACGTCAGCGACCTTAGGCTAATTACATAATTAGGACTAAATTGAAAAAAATTAGCAAACGTGGGGGACTATATGGGGCTAAAAATTACTAACGGACCGATTTGGATATTTTGGAAAGAAAATGACTAAATAATCCTTTTTCCCCTACTGCTTACGACTCCCTGGAAAAAGAGTGAAGAAAACACAATCAAGTTTCATCCATGGCCCTATATGATTAAAATATAGTACGACTAGTTTGACTCCCTTTTTCTTTTGGTTAGAAATAGGAACACTACCCAGATAGTTACTGAGTTAGACACACATACAGAGACAGACGACTGCAAATTATCTTATCTTATCTTATCTTTCTTATCTTATCTTATCTCTTATCTCTTATATTCTATAAGAGGGAGAGCCCAAACTCCCCATTGGATTCTCAGCTGTTGGATCTAAAATCCAATTAAAATTATGACCGTCGGATCAAAATGTTATGGTGGATTCGATTATACTTATCTGGGATCGATTCTGCTCTGTCTCATTTCTCCACCTCCATTTCTTTTTTTTTTCTGTCGAAAGCTCCGTCACACAGACAGAAGAAAATTAGGGCACCCTTCCCCCCATCTTCGTTCTTCCATTTTCCCTTTCTTCTGTACCCCGTTCCTCCCCTTCTTCCTGTTCCCCGGATTCGCCTCTCTTCCTGTTCGTCGTTCTCCCTTTCTTTTAATCTTTGTCTCCAAACCCCACGTCGACCCTCCCACTGTCTCCGTACCCTTTACTTGCAAGAATTCAGAAGCGGGGAAACCCTAATCCCCTTTCGTAGTCTCCTTCGTCCCCTCCCTCCGTTCTCCACCCAGACACTAAATCTAGGTGTAACACCCGAGAAAAACAAATTCAAATTGTTTTGAACTACGTCATGACTTGATCCCTTCACAGGGTACGTAGGCAGCTTGGAACTAATTTCTAAGTTCAGTCACGAAATAAACCACGAAATAAAATCACAAAACAAATCATAAAGTAAAATCACAAAATAAATCACGAGATAAATCACGAGATCGATCGCAAGGACGATAGGAGGAGTTGGAACTAATTTAAACTAGACTACTTAGGCCACGGAAATGTTACGAGCGATAAGCCGAACTCGTAACAAGTTTAAGGTGAAGATGCCGAACCGGAGACGACCCGAGGAGTCGAGCTAACACGTAGGGGGTAGAAAACCGATAGAGGAAAGCAAGGAAAGACCCGACGGAACACGCGAACCAATGAACCGGCCGGTCCGGCCGGCCCGCGCCCGCCGCACGCCGTCGCGCGGCCACCGCACGGACGAAGGCGTCGCGACGCCAGGCCTGGCACGCGTGCTCCGCGCGGGTGTAGGCGTGGGTGCGCGTCACCAGCGCGCCAGAGGTGCAGAAGGTGTAAACTTTCCTTCTATGGCGATTTTCTTGCCAAAAATCCGTCCCCCATCAAGGGCAAGCAGATCAAGGCATTGGGGGAAGCCATAATAACAGCCTTGGGCGCCCCCTACCCCATATTCTCAGAAAACCTAACCCTAAACACTTCCAATCTTCCTCTCCAAGACAAAACCCCTCCGAACTCACTTTCCGGCGAGCATTCCGGCGACGGCGAGGCGAAAGGAACCAAGCCCTGCCCTCTAGACTCTTGGTAAGCTATTGTACAAAGTTTTAGTTCGTCCCTATAACTCAGAAACTCGGATTCTAACCCTTTTTCTTTACTACGGTTTCACGTCGGAAAAGGAACAAAAAGCGATCGGAGAATTTGGCCGTTCGTCGCAACCCTAGGACGCCCGAAAATCCTTTCCAGCGACTCAAAACTCTAACTAAGTAAGTTAAGACCTTACTCACAAATTTTTGTGGTTTATTGTTGTATAAAACTCGAGATCTATACCCGTAACAAAAATCGATTTTCAAAAACCCTATTTTCGTCCAATTTCAAAAACTCGCCTAAAACTCGACCTTTGGGAATTCAAACCGAAAACTTTTCAACATAGATTTTGTTCCTAAGACTTTAATCTATCTTGTGTCCAAATTTCAGCCATTGACATTAAGATTTGCTATCCCAAATCTCGCCGTAAACTTTCTGTGACAAACCGAACGTTTGAAACCATTTACAGATTTCATTACTCGACTTGATGCATGTTTTTCACCCATTTCTAGAATGATTTAACTTTGCATTTCTAAACAAAAGTTGTAGATAAATGTGTCTAAATTATGCATATAAAATTTCATGGATTTTAGAGTTCATTTGATACGTCAAACGGCCGAATTTGAGAACCTGTTTCAAGCAATCCTTTGAGTCCGCGCGTGTACAGCGTGTTGTGGTCGATTTTTGAACACCTAAAATTCATTATTCCTAATTTCTTAAAACATGAAAGTTGTTCATTAATGTGTTGTGTATCTCCTGTAAAAATTTCGGATCAATTGGCTTTGAAATGAATTTTTAATCAGCATCGCACGAACCTGTGACGAAATCAGTTTTTGAGACAGAAATTATCTTTTGTAAAGAACTCAAATTTTGACTCACTTCGAAACCTTATTTCCAAAAACTTAAAACTTGAAAGTTGTTCGTGTGTATGTTTTTGAGTTACTATGTAAATTTCAGAATTTTTGGTGTAAAAATGAATTTTTAATTAAGAAAGACGCAAACTGCATCAAACCGGATTTTTCGAACTAGAGAAAACTCGAATTATGAAACGCGATATCGAATCTTTTGATCACTTGAAATACGAACTTTTGAAAAATCCCGTGCACTAGGCTGAGCCGATCTTCATGCTAATCATTATCTTTGAGACTGCCTCGTTAGTGGTCACCTTACTATCTGAGATTGCCTCGTTAGTGATCTCGCGCGCTGTGTTTTGGATCGCCTCGTTAGTGGTCCTACTATCTTTTGAGACTGCCTCGTTAGTGGTCTCCCATTGTTGTGGACTGCCTCGTTAGTGGTCCTATGTTGAGATTGCCTCGTTAGTGATCTCCCGGTATGGTGTCCTCTTCTTAGTTTGCGGGATAAATTATAAAAGACTTGTGTGAGTGTTAATTACGCTTAAATCCTATTTACCATGTTTTTAAATTACGCATTTAAATTATGTCATTAAATTATGCCTTTAAATTCCGCCTTTAAAATTTAGTCTTTTTAAATTATGCATTTTCGTCTTGGATAAATTAATCATGTTTTCCGCTGCGAATAAAATATAAATTTTAAATGAATGCATGAAAAGGGTAAAATCTTTGGATTTAAATCCATGGAACCCCTTAAATTGTTAGTTAGGGATTAACTTACTCGGTATATTTTTATACTGATAAACCGTTGTTATTTTTCTTTTACAGAGTATGCCGAGTGACGCATTGCATATGCACTTGGGGGAAACCATAATGGACATTTTAAATTCTGCATCGTACTGTTTTTACCGGGTCTGTTAAACCCGAAGATTTGGCCATGTTGGCCGTGATTTACTTTTCGCTGCATTTACTCTATTTATTTTCCCGCATTACTACTATCGTATTTTGAGTTAAGTATTATAAATTTCCGGACTAAATCTTGAAATGTTTTTAAATCTTTTGCATACCCACAAGCCTTGCATTTCCTTAGTGAGCTCGGGAAGCCGTGTCTTGCTAGGGAGATGTGGCGGTGACATCCCGGCCTGGGTTATCAAATCCGGGGTGTTACACTAGGCTCCTTTCTACGAGCCGCTGCTCGCTTCCCGCTGGCCACCGCGCCTCGCCATCGGTGTCCAGACTCCAGCACGCATCTTCCTCTGTCTCCTGCGTCTCCACTGCGACGGGTCGAGGATTTCCATTCTGGGGTAATTTCCGCGATTGCTTTGTTTCTCTATTTCAGCACCATTTTGCACTCAAATCTGTGGCTTCTTGTGCAGGTAGGGGTGGAAAAAAATACCGAAAACTCGGTATGCCGAGCTTATCGTACCGAAAATTACCGAAAAATATCGAAATTTAGGTATGCCGAAATTTAGGTATACCGAAATTTAGGTATGCCGAAAAAAACGGTACGGTAACGGTATGGAAATATGAGATTTTCGGCATTTCGGTATACCGAAATACCGAAACATTAATTTTAATATTATTTTAAAATTTAATATATATTGTTGTGTTAAGACATTTGGAACTTTGAAGGGCCAATTTAAGTAATTTTTCGGTATACCCGCGATTGGAAGATGCCCACGGTATTGATTTTTTTTCGGTATAGTTCGGTATGCCAATTTGTAACGGTATGTAATGCATTGTTCGGTATGTAAAATTTTCGGTATTTTTCGGTATTTTCGGTATTTTTCGGTATTTTCGGTATGTTTCGGTAAATATAATTTTCGGTACGGTAACGGCATAGATTATAGGAAACCGAAATTTTCGGTATATCGATTTTCGGTATACCGAAATATTCGGTATCAATTTTCGGTACGGTACGGTAACGGTAAGGGTATTTCGATATACCGATTTTTGCCACCCCTATGTGCAGGTGAGATTTGTCTGTGTTGTCTTACGGTTTAGGGTTCGCTTCCGCATTACTGTTAGATGTTGGTGTGCCCAGACATGGATGGCGAGTTCGCGGAGGAGAGGCTCTGGCTTTATAGGGTTCCAGTACCTCCGATGTCGGCTGCCTCCGTGCGACTCTTTGGGCTTGAGGTTTTTGGACGGTTTCGTGTTATTGTATTATGTGAACAGGCTTGAGATTTCTTTTGATGATGTCCATCATTATGGCTCTCTGTTTTATATTGTTCTTGCCGTTTTGATGCCGGGGAAATTTTCTTCTGGTGGACCACACAAGCCGTTTGAAAAAGAATAACTGTTAAGGAATTTCTGTTTTTGCACTCTGTCGATCCCCACAGGCTTCAAGAAGTAATGATTATTGACTCATCACCGTTTTCATTTTATATGTATTAGACTGCGCTATATATGGATAGAGTTTTTTCTTCTTTTATTTGCACAGGGCTGCGGTTTGTTTAGAATTTTCTTTGTTATATGCTTTAATTCAGCATATGCAACATGCTGTTAACTTCACCTTTTCCATGCGTACAGATTGTAGGTGCTCCTGATAAAGCCTGGAAAGCCATTGAAAATCATGCCCAAACCTGTGTTATAGATGATACAAGACTCCAGCGTGCAGAGAGTAACATAATTGTGGTTTTTAATGCTGTTGGCGAGCTGAAGGGATTAATCCATAATTCCCAGTATATTTTAGAAAATACTCTCTCAGAAACTGAGAAGGTTTGCTTTTCAATTGGATATCATTCTTGCCAGGGAGTGCTCTGTTTTAACCGAGCAATACCAGTTGTAATTGAAATAGGATAGGGCACACAAGTTGCTACTTTCTGCATCTGAAGATTGGAAGCGCGTATCCTCCTTTGATGACGAAACAACTCTTCTGCACCAATATCCATATGCTGCTCTGAATGCTCCCAGACATTATTCTAAACCTAAAGATACAGAAACAAATCTGTCTCCCTCATTCCCTCCCTTTCTCTCTAACCACTATCAAGAAGACATTTTTGTGGATGCTGAAGTATTTTCTATATGGAAGTCATGAAAGGAGTAGGTACAATGGCCCAAGTGTTCTAAAGATGAATTGATGACTTGATGATGGTGTAAATAGCTGCATAATATAACTGTTTGCAGGGATACTCGTACTAACAAGTGAGACGTAGGCGCAGCACCGCTAGCTCAAAGTGGAATTTGGTGCATAACAGATTTATTATTCACATTAACAGAAGGTCCAAGAGATAGACATATGTTCAGATCTGTGGTATCTGTAAGATCCTTGTTTTCATACATGATCTGGGGGCATTCAGTTAATGTGTTCAGACTATTTCGTCTCAACAAATTGGTGGTGCATCGCCATTGCCTCCGTCTAGTTAATGTTTTGTCCTGTATTTACATTTCTTTGTACTTTTCATATGCTGCATTTTTTTTCTCAATTGTTTTTTCTGCTCTTGGTATTGTGTTGTTAAATTTGACCAACGACTCTAATTTCAATATTGAACCCGCTTCAGATTTAGAAACTGGTGTCTTTGCCTGGTCCTCATTTTTCCCCTTTTATTTAAATTTTAAATGTAATCGGTTCTTATTTTTGTATTCTTTGCTTCAAAGATCTTTAAATCGATTCCTATTGCTGGGGATACAGAGATTTTAGTCATTCGTGTGGTGGCTTTATTAGTTCTTAATACTAAATTATCTCTTGTGTTTGACAACTGTTAATGTGCTCGCTGCTTTGCTTACTCTCTAAAATTATTTCTTGACGTCTTCTAATAATTTTGTATTCTAATCAGGTAGCACAAATGTATCTGGATTCTTGAACTAATAATTGGCCAATGGCAATATGTTCAACGGTTGAAATTTGTAGTTAGAAGTGCTTGTCTTGGTGGTGTACAGTATTAATAAGGCTGTGAGGCCCATCCATTGTAATTCCTTTTGCTTTGCTTGCATTGAAGGGTGTCAGACTTGATGGTCTGTAATCAGCCAGTCCTTTTATTAGTTGTCTTCAACCGTCATTTAGGGAATATAAAAATTTCAATACTCTTGTTTTTGTTTTGTCCATAGTTTAATAAATAGTATCCGCGGGCGATTGAAATTGCAAGAATGGAAAGGTGAGGTGGTTTACAATTATTTCTTTTAGAAGTAAATATTAATTATTTTTCGAGTGAGTTAATCAGGAAGATGGTGAATGCAGGTACAAACAAATTCATTAAAGAAGTTGGTAATGGCACTTTTGGGACTGTATGGCGTGCTGTAAGAAAGCAGTCTGGTGAAGTGGTATGCACAACAGTAGTTGAAATGTTGTTTCTTGATTTAAATACATTATTTTCTGATCCGTTGAAGAAAATAATGCTCGAAGAAACATGCAACCACGGTCCCTTTCTGTACATCAGCCTTTGATATGAAAATGTTGTATGAATAGTTCTCGTTTGAATGTACGGGGATGGTCTGAATATGCTCTTCGACAGATATAAGGAAACCCAGCCTTCTGGAGTCCCTGTGATGCACGGTTCTGGCGCCACATTACTTGGTCAGTTCCCTTAGTGATGAGAAAAATTCATTCATGTGCGGCTGTGTATATTTGAAAGAACATCTTCTTCAGTCTTATGGAATTTTGTTGTGTGCTTTTTTAAGTTAAAATATTTGTAGGGCGAAAAGTTATGGATAATGTCAAATGGTGACGCTCTGCTCTGTGGTAGCATAATGATGGAAGACAAGAATTCATCGATCATTATAATGGTATGTTAAGAGATTTCTACCTTCTGCAAGAGCTTTCATAATTTGATATTTTGATTGTAAGAACATTTTAAAGGCTCTGAATCCTAATGGTATTTGCTTCATTTGTCAGACGGCGGATAATTATTTCACTCACACACCTCACATGTCAGACTGCATGAAATATTTGGGCTAATACTTAAATGCTTTTAGAGTCTGAATGTGCGAATAAAGCCATGTATTTGCCTGTCTCAGTTTTTAATGTATAATAATGTCAATCTCTAATCACTATCGCTATAAAACAATACTGGTAATAGATCATTTTGGTCTTATGTCTCAATTTTCTATACAGGTCTAGAGGATTGCCACATGTTTATACAATAGTACCATAAATTCGCAGGTTGGTTCCTTGCAATTTAAACGCCTATATTTGACATTGAATTCTTATTTTCATTATTTATAGCTAATTTAATGTTACAATAAGAATAGTTATTTCTCTCGTGGATTTAAGAGATTGATCTTTTAAATATACTTTTCGGAAACTGTGATACTTTCTTACACTGGGAGAAGCCAAAGGCAAGTCTGTGCCGTCGCTTTATTAATGTTCCTTAGAAGCAAATTGAGTTTGAATTATAGTTGAGGAATACAAAAATTAAAGTCTTAATTCACATAAATGCAATTGCTGAAAATGAGGTAATTATTGTAGAACTGTCTGCTGCCCCATTTTAAGTTATATTCTTTACACTTTTAAAATAATGTTATTTGGGCTTATTGCTTTCATATTTGCACATTAAATTACTGGGTGACCGGGCATAAGAATGGTATCTTTGTTTAATGCAATATAGAGTACCAAAGTCCAGAGATATATTTGTATGGTATGTTGATATGGTTATCATTTGTGGGCATTTTTGGAATCTCTTAATATTTTCTGGTTAGGGTTATTTGTGTCATTTTTCCTGGTTGATTTTATTGCCTTTCCTGCAGGCTGCAGTATGCTCATGCGATAGATATCTGGGGTTCAAGATGCATATTTGCTGAAGTCTTGCTAGGGAAGCCACTGTTTCCAGGAAAAAGGTACTCCAGAAAAAGCCGCTGTCTTCCCTTCGCGTCTGAACTTGCACCGCAGGTCGGGTGTGTATGAATTTGTGGTAGTTACTTTATTATTTCGTTCGCAATAGTGTATACTTTCTACATTTACTAAGGATGTGCTTACCTTATCTGATGATTTGAATCAGTATTCATCGTAATTGCAGACCAAGCTGCAGAGTATTGCCCTTTAAGGCTGTAATCTTATTTGAAGTTCTTAACATCGTTGTGCTCTATCTGTTGTTTATTTTGGTTCTGCGGTAATTCTCGGATGGCTTTCGTAGGTTTGTGTTGGTCTGTTGCTGTTGGCATTGGTGCACTTTCAGGTAGTGAAAATGGGACCAATAGGTTTTCTAATTCCGCTTCTAGAAATTCATGTTTTGCGGTGCCCAGTTTATTAATTCCCCCGTTTGTGTGTTCATTGTGGTGTTCAATTATTATGTGTACATTTTCACGCAGTGAAATTGGCAACATTTTATTTGTGTTTGTGACTTTTATTTTAGCACAATATTTTTTTTTACTTGTTTGGGATTTAGATTTTATCTTTTTTATTGAGCATAATTGATCTTGCGAATCAAAATTTCTACCTGTTTTTATTTTGTCCAGGGTAATCCTACCTGCACCCCCACTTGGTTTCAGTTGGTGTTCAGCGTTAAACGTACAAGATCATATGTTTAGCCTATGTTTATGACCTATTTACAGTACTTAACAGCTCAAAATAGATATACCAAGTTCTGAGTTTTTCATTCCAGGGAAAGACTAATAATTTGATGTGGTGTTCTAGATATTTAATTAGTTGTATTATGTTCTAGATAATAAAAACTATTTCATAAACTTTACCTGATTGGATGGACCTTTTGTCGGTGCCTTGGCTATTTCTTTTATTGTTCTGTACAAAATATAGGAGTTTGGATGGCCTTTTGGAGGACGTGTTCAAGCCAAGACTCCAGACAATGTTCCACCAGGTTCTTGGATTTCATAAAAATTTAAGATAGCATTTGTTCTTCGCTAATTTAAGTGTCGTTTCATCCTCAGGCACCGTGGTTGACAATGCAATCTGCCATCCAAGATTCAGCGATTTCTACATGTGTAATCATGCTGGCATGATTGTGAGTTTTTTTTATTTATCTAAATTGATTCAACTGCTTGCTTTGTATGATGCCTGATTATTTACTATGGGGAAAAAAAGAAATACATTGATCAGGGAGCAACCTTGTGCACTCACTGTCCTATGTGTAAGAAAAAACTCAATTAACTTGATTTTGAGTGTGCCATTATGACCATAACTTTTCCTGATTTATTATATACTTGACTCATCGGTTTTGACAGGTGTCAAAGAAGCACCACCGCCATCTCAGTTGGTTAGAAGCTCTTTTTATCCCGATTCTTTATTCGTATAGATTGTTCTCATTTGGTATCCTGATTTCCAAATTCCTCTGGCACAGTTGCTCCTATTTGCTATGCCCATATGCATTCTGCTCAGATGTCCCAGTTTATCAATCTCGAGGACAACCCGGACCGATCCTCCACCCATAGCGGCGGGGGTCAGGGCCAGGGGCATGGGCATTGATGCCTGAGCTGCCCGTGCTTCATGAAAGGGTGTCAAGTTCGATGTTCTTCTGTTGAGGTTCCAGCCAAACGTGTGTGATTTTTATTTGTGTTCCCCATGTTGGTTCGATGAAAATTAATTAGTATTGATATGTTCTTGAACAGTAGTCCCACGCATAGCTCTGGTTTGCTTTGAGTAGCAATCTCTAATGATATATGACTATGATGATAGCTCTGCTTTGCTTTGTGTGGATTCCTGTTTCCTTGAGTCATCCCTACCAGACGTTCTTTTTTTGTAAGATGCCACTCCTTTGCTGTTGTTTGAGTGAGTGTAACTTGGCATCTGTTATTGATGTAGTAGGGGATTTCATTGTATTCCATGAACCGATTTCTGTCTGGTTCTTTTGCTGGGAATAAAATGTTTCTTCTCAAAAAAAAAAAAATATGACTATGATGATAGTATTGATAGGATGTTATGGCTTTGCTTGGTTCAACTTTTATTAAAATGTTCAATTCACACTTACACACAAAATTCTCATTGTTTTCCCTTCTTGGTCTTATAAAGTTCCTATAAGTTTCACATATGATCATCATTTTGTGATCTCAATCTAAATGGGTCTTATTTTTTTCAACAATCCCCCTCTTACACTCCATCCACCTTGATCTCCAACCCCTATTTTCAAATAGCAAATAGGTACCAAGTCATGGGCTCCTCTGAGGCTCTAACCCTCCTTTGTGTCCTGTCCCTTCGCCTCTATGTCTGTGTAGTACAACTTATAACCTAGCTTAGCTTGCAGTCTGTTATGGACTGGAGATAACAAAAAAGGTATGCCAAATTGCCAACGAATTGATGATTACAACCTTGACATTGTATCACAGAACTATCTAATTTATATTTTGCAGAAGAGAACCAACTTTATGCAAAATGCCAATTCATTTATCTTGTCTTATCATGTTTTTTTCTTATTAAAGAAACAAACAGTCCCATGTCAATGAAAATGATATCCATCCCCATAATGTGAACTGTAACAATCCTACTGTTATAACATTAGCTAACAACTAAACCTCTTTCAAAGGATGTTATAATATTTATAGGACATTGTAACGACAATATAAGGAATATTTTTTCTTTTTCCACGGGCAGTTGTATATCCAGAATATGTTGTGCATCGCACAACGAAAATTTACTAGTATACTATATATATATCTTACCATTTATAAGAAGGACCATCCAAATATTTCCAACTCCTATTCCAATCCTGACCGTCCGTTCCATTCCAATTTTATTTGTGGCCATTGATGCCTAGGAGTGTTCCTGGCCGTTCGATCGCCAATTTCATTGCTGAGCGTCGGATCGTCACTTTATTTCTGGGTTGTTCGTTTCAGATCGCACGATTTGCTATCAGATCTCACCTACCCGTAATCGTTCTCCTTCCAGTCTGAAATTCTGAATCGCCTCCCCGTAATCGTCCTCCCTTCGACTGGAATCTTCCCCGCCTCTCCTCTCCTTCTCCCTTTCTTTCTTCGTGTCAACCGTTGCAAACTCAATTATCAACGGAACCCTAGCACCGCCTTCACCAATCTCGGCCGCTGCCATCTCCGCCGGTGGTGATGTCTGCGTGAATGGTTGTCGCTGCAACACCTTTACAGGTTTTTATCTCGTTATTCTATTTACCTTGAATGTTTGATTTAGGGCACTGTGGTGGACGGGATGTGAAACTTTTGACAAGTTTCACTAACACGAGTATATTTTTATATGAAATATACCAGGATTGAATTTATTAAAAAGAAAGTGTTATGATTCACGGGAAGGGGTTTAGGGATATATCAAGATTGTTAATCTTTTTATTACTCAAGTGTGGTGTTTTAATTTCAAATGGCGTTGTGGTCCTCTCTGTCATGAAACTGCTGACAAATCTCATGGTACAGCCGGGATAGGTTGACCTTCAGCCTGTCACACTGAGGGTCCCCGACATATGTGCCATGATACTTCTCATCAATTCCTGCCATAAGATTTCCTGCCATGAAACTTTTGACAGATTTCCACTACATGAGTATTTTCGAAAAATCATAATCCTGGTTTAAGTTTTATTTAATGAAACCAATTTATGATGGCGGAGTTGTGATTAGGGATATATTTATAAGTAGTCATGTTTTTATTACTCGTGTCAAGAAACTGTGCCCCCGAAAGCGCACGGTGTCAAAAATTGCAGTAATTTATAGTAAGACCGGATCGTTCACTGGAGGATGTGCGATAGAAGCAGGGCCCACGTCGTTTACTAAGATTTTCCACTCGGTTACTCAATTCAAGTGTGTATTTTGGATATCAACTACTTAACAGAATTTAAATCTAAACTATGAAAGCAATTAAATGAAGCAGATAAAGTTATTCTAGAAAGCGAATTAAATATAATCTAAGAAAACAATAGACATTATATTAGGAAAGCGATTAAGACTATCTAAGGAAGCGAATTTAAATGAGACAGAAGGGACAGGAAGAAAATAATAAAGATTGGACAAGATTCAGATGAGACACAATTAAACTTCCATTTTAATACACAGATCTTAGCTTGGGATAATCCTTCCAGTTAGCTCATTTTCATGCTCTCTATACCATGTTCCCTTTAACAGACAGGTACTTACAGTAAGAGTTTACATGCTCTTAAGAAAACAAACTCTAAGATACCACAAACTTACAACTCCCCTTGCAATGCCTTGCAAGAGTATGTTGGCCATATGTGGTGGACAAGCAACACCTGACAAATCATTTATTGAAGTGTCAAGTACTACTATCATTCCCCATGTCACACCCAAAGATTCTAATCAAGCCCTGAACTATCCCTTAACTCTCAATCCTAGTAGCAGTTACACAACTCTCAATACAACCGAGTGACCTCTAGAGAAAGCAGTTAAAAGAAAGCAATAAAGAAAGCATTTAAAACCTATCACTCGGAGGTTTTTGAAAGTCTGACCCTGGTAGTAAAAGAAAGCCCCCAGTCAGGGTGACCGGGTGTGGATCAAGAATTCCCTAATCTCAGTGAACTGCTTGAAGTGTTCACTACCCGTTGGGTGGTTATGAGATACAAACTAATGAAACGAACTAATAAATTAGTTCATTCCGGATGCACTCACTCAGAACTCAAAAATAAGCTTTGGCAGAGGAAGATAGCAGTTGAAAGAATACTCAACCCTACCTTAGAAAATAACCAAGGCCCGAATGTTGTTCCTCTAGTACTATCTGTCACACCTTATCGGAATCCAAGTGGAATCTGAACCAGTGCAATATTTAATACAAGATTTCCAACAAACAGCAATTTTGGAAAATAATAGATGTCTGAAAATCATTCCCTATCAGGTACTAGACTCTCAATTAAAACACAGATCCTTTCAGTCTAGGTGGGACCTAATCGCTGACTCTGCTTCTAATTTCCCAAAATCAACCCCCGGTCGGATCTAAATCAGTCATAACTGTGGAATTTATCCCTTTTCAGATCCGGATTTTATAAATGAATTTTTGTTGGAAATTTAATGTGAACCATCTGATTTAAATCAAGACTTCTATGTCCCAGGGACGGATCCCAAAATAATATTGACCACAATATCTACATAATAATATCATGCATAATTTTATAGAGAAGTGTAAAATTAAATAACCCAAAATATAAGGTGGGTTTAGACAGAAGTTGATACACAGAGATGAAATAGCCGGAGTTGAGAAGAATTTATTTTGGCTAAAAAGATGACAAGAATAATCAAGATAATCTGGACTGCAAACATCTGCTATCCAGGTCCTGACTATTCCAGGTGGGATGAGTTTAGACAGCAGAAGATCTTAACAACAGTGATCGCTATCATCAAGACCCCTACTGTCTGTGAAATGAGAGAAAAACCTACATGTTTTCTTACTGTAGTACTATTCAAGCAATGTTGATCGACATCATTTGATACTATTACAGCTCAAAATTCAGGTTTGAAATTAAGATAAAGAAAAAGAAACTGTATTTGGATAGGAGTCAGCTGAGCAGCTATTATAATCCCGGATGGACGAACCGCCAAGGCTTCCACCGACCACTATTCGGACCATGCAAAATAACATCTAATAACCAATATACAGACCACGAGCTAGTTATCCGTGTGGGAATACACGCCAACATTAATCTGATATATTCTTTATTAGCTGTTTCACACATCACGGAAAAGACAAAATAAATGAAAGAAAAATATTTTTTGGATCATCTTGCATGAGAGACGTTGGTTTCTCATGCAAGGTATGGAAATGATTCCATAATTACTCTTCATGTCTAAATAATCACTCATTCCATAATAAATTAATTACAGTCCGGATTATGTGCTTAGATCATGAGAGCTTGATCATTTGTAGAAGAGTCTTTTAGTGGAATTGAACAAAATTCATTATATCAAAATGATCATGGGTTGGGATCATTGGATTCCAACCTCAAAATATTAATATAAAGGTCCAATTAGTTAATGAGGAAGATGAAGAATAAAAGTTTGGCAAAAAGTTGCCACTTTGTCGCGGAGTAGAATTTGTGTCGCGGACCATGGGCCCGCGGACCATGGGTCCGCGACAAGGGTTTCGCGACAAAGGGTGGGAAATAAGAGAAATGGAATTTTGGAAATTAGGGTTTTGCTTTGTCACTAAGCAAAAATTTTGTCGCGGAACATGGTTCCGCGACAAGGAGGCATAGCGACAAAAAGGTTGAAAATTGGACAAGAGCATAATTCTTGTCGCGGAACAAGAGGTTTTGTCGCGGAACGTGGTTCCGCGACAAGGTTGCTTCGCGACAAAGCCCTTCCAGAATAAAATCACAAGTATTTGGGTCCTTGGTCGCTCATCAGGATTTTGTCGCGGAACGTGGCTCCGCGACAAGGGTTGTTTCGCGACCAAGGGTTTTAAAATAATGGCTAACAAGTGTTCTTTGGCACCTTTGTCGCCAAAGCATCATTTTGTCGCGGAACGTGGTTCCGCGACAAGGGTTGTTCCGCGACAAAGGTGTGTCCAGGACACATGTCAGAAAAGTAAAGTGGAACAGTGGCATGCATTGTGTATGATCTCACCCATTTCAGATTCAAAAGCTAAACTAAGCTAAAAATTGACAAAACAGAATTTGAATCTAGCTAGAACATGCTTGAACATAATAGAAATAAAACAAACTTAAAACTTAAGAAACCCTAATCTGAGCTTGATCACCCATAAGCATGCAACATTATCCAAAGAAAAGTCACCAAATAGTGACATTAAAATGCAAAATAAGGATCAAATGATCCAAAGAAAACGAAAGCAGTAAGATCCATGGGGTGTGAGACCCATTTCATGATTTTTGGGACACAAATGGAGAATGTTTTCCCATATTATTAAATGGTGTTGTTAATACCCATGATTTGGGTATTACAAACCTTTAAACAAAAGTTTAGAACAGGAAATAAGATGTAAAAACTGGCTATCTAACCAGAGTGCAATAAACTACATCTAACTAGTGCATGAATTAAATAATATAAGAAAAACCTAACTAAACTACCCTAAACTAAACTAAACTACTGAGCTCCCAACTTGTCTTCAAGAATCTATATTCTCTCTAAAATTCTTCCCCTCTAGCTCAAAGGAAACACCTCATATTTATAGAGGGGAAACCCTAAGCTCATGGGCCTTGATTTGAGCCCATTGTGTCTCAAGACATCACACACATCACAGCTTTATCTCGGAGCACCAAGTTTGGTCGCGGAACCCTCCTTTGTCGCGGAACCATGCATCGCGACAAAGGAGCTTCCGCGACAAAGGTGTTCCTGGGCCTGCTGGATTGGGCCAGATGGGCTGAAAATATTCTTTTTGTGGGCTTTTTCTCTCTTTTTCCCATCTTTTTCATTCCTTTTTCTTTTCTTTTCTTTTTCTCATGTTTTTGGATTTTTCTAACATAAATATGTAATAAAATTTACATATTTATGTCTTTTTCACACCAGCTTATTATTTTTACAATTATGCATAAATCAATCCAATTCAACTGCTTTCTTACTTAATGTAAGACCGGAATGCGATCAAATGCCCGCTTAAGACACGGAAATGGATTGAAAATAATGGTCATTTCTGGCCATTATCAACATCCTCACATTTAATACTGATCGTCCCCGAGCAGTCAGAGTCAATGTTCGTGAGAACACGGACTCTACATATTCAATTCATTTTCGTGGCTTCATAAATCACATTCTTTTTGGATTGGGACAAGACAATCAAAAACTACAAGTATTAAACTCCCTTGATTGCAGTGTTTAATAAAATGATACTTGCTCACTGTACCGGGCCTACAAATCAAACATTATTATCAACCCTTCATGAACATCATGTTTGAAAGATGTAAAGATTAAGGATGAGAATCAAGGGATGACATGAATATGTGCAATAATACAGAGCCTCACATATAAGAGAATCGGAAAATTCACTCACTCTCAATCAGGTGTTTAATCATGAACGCTCAAAATCGATTTTAATTAAATTATCCCATAAGCTTGCAATTAGACCAACTCGCCACCGGCTCATTTCTTCAAATCGAGATCATGAGGTCTTATTCAAGGGTTATAATGGGGTATACGGTTGTAACATTAGGTAGGAAAGGGGAAATTATTGGGCTAAGGAGTGGCAAGAATTAACTCTACCATAACTTGGCGTATTTATTTAAAATTTATGATCATCAATATTTTTCTCTTTCTTTTGCTTTTCTCTTGCATGACATTAGACTATTGTCTAATTGCTTGTCATTTGCAATTTATTTGTGTTGAATTGAATTCAACATATTTTCTCTTTTTTTTTTTTGAATCGGTTTATTAAATACCGATTGGTAACTTGATGATCATAAATTACAATGCCTTGATAAAATTCATTCTTGCACACTTGGGTTTGAATTTTTTTTGGTCTTTTTAGAAGGCTAGGAATAATATAGAGGGCTTCAAAGAAAAATTAGGCTTAAGGCTCAAAGTGGTTAATCCTAAGGGGAAAATATTTTTGGTTTGGAATTCAAACGAAGGCCAAAAATTTTGGTTCTCTAGGTGCCTCGATCATATGCTCGATTTCGGGAATATGGCATGGTCTTGAATCGGTCCCAACTGCAAGTTCTAGTTTCCTTTAATCAAAATGATTCACACATCAAAGAGAAGAATGAGTAAAAGTGACTCATGGCTCAAATCTCACCAGGTTGGGTTGATTCATGTCATACAATATTCTCAAATTTAATCAAAGCTTAACTCTTAACATTTTATTCAATCGAAATCTCTAACATGCAGATTTATTACCCAATAAGCTGATCGCATCATTAAATTTTTATAGCTCAAAACCTTAGGAATTCATTTCATGCATGTCTTCAATTATATTATCCCAATTTAAAAGTTTGAAAATTTAATCACAAGCTTAAATTCAACATGTGAATTTAGAGCAAGTTTATGCATATTTTTGCTGGTTATTTAATTTAAAGCAGTAAAGAGGCACTGTTGACATACAGAGTATGTCCACATCATATTTTTGGCCTGACAGTCACTTATTCATCTTGGACTGTGCAGACATCTTTTCAAGAATAAAATTGTTTGGAATGCAAAATTCCAAAATAAAAACAGTGAATGATATCAATTACAAGAGATTTCATTGCAATCAGAACGATTTTGCACAAGGGAAATGAAATTCTCTTGTATGATATTTATAATTATGCTCGATTGATATGACAATTACATACTCAATCTGTTTTCTCTCCTGGCTGATTCGATGGTCCTGCTGCATCTGATGGAGGTGGGGGTGGCTTTGGGAGTTGACTGATGAGTGCTTGCATCAGTGTTTCCATCATCTTGCGCTGCTTTTCTTCATTCTCCACTCTTTCTCTGTGCATGCGCTCTTCTCTTTCCATCATCATTTTCTTGAATTCCTCCTCTCTCTTTTCCTTCTCCTGCTTCTCCTTTCGCTTCTCTTCCTTTTCTCTCCTACGCTCTTGGCGTTCTTCTTCTCTCTCCCTCCTTCGCTCTTCACGCTCCTCTTCGGCCCTTTTTCGCTGTTCCTCTTGGCTTGCCATAACTACATTAGTCATGGACTTCATCCCCTCGAGCACAGATTGATCCTGCTCACCATCTCAATTGCTTGGGAATCAGCAGGGAATTGAGATACGTTCTGGCTTTGAGGAGGCATCTGAGGTTGAGGTTGAGTCGGAAGTGGAATTGGAGCTGCCGGAACTGGAATCGGCGTCTCTGAATGTTCTTGATCTGCAGGAGGCTCTTCTTGGACATTCGAAGGTCCTGCATCAGCACAGGTTTTCTGTGTTCCCTTCTTTGTCTTGGGCTGTCTCTTTCTTTTTCTCGATGCTTGCCCACTTGATATGAAAGAGGATTGGTCATCTGGATTGTCTCTGCCGAACATTTGAGGGAGAGAATACTTAATACTCTCACACAGGGGAAGTCTCGGCACACTGATGGGTGGGTTTACTTTCACCACTGTGTCACCCTCAAAAGCACTCAAATCAACTCCCTGAGCTATGCAGATTCTCCTAATCAGATTTGGATAGCATAGCACATGTCTGTCCTCTATCCGGGTTATCATCACTTCGAACACATGCCTCCCTACATTCAGTTTCGCTCCGCTCCACATTCTTGCAAATCCCATTAATACATTCCCAGATGTGGTGTGTGGGTGCGAATTAGGCCGGATTTTAGACATGTAAAACTCATAAGTTGGCATGAATTTCAGACTCAGCCAATTAGCGTCGAATGTGTGCCCGGGGGCAGTTATTCTTGTCATGCTGTTAGCCAAGGTTGCATACCTCGCATATTCGCTCGTCTTGGCCCTCTTTGTCATGATCTCATCAGGGGGGAATTCGCTTCGGATATCCGGAGTCCCGAAGAACTGATTCAGCCAGTCAGGTGCAATGTTTATCACTTGTCCTCGGATCCATGTTGTTCTGGCAGCTTTATCAATGTTGCAGAAGAATTCCTTTGTTAGCTCCACGAAGCCATCTTCGTCATGATGCAGCATGAAGTTACCCCACTCTTGATTTCTGTAGAAAGTCTCAACAGTGGGGTGTGACAATGCATCGGGTCTGAATCCTTTATCTGGCACTATCATTTTCTGCAACTTCTTATACTTTTCTGCATTCTCTTTATTGCCATTGAACTTGATCTGTACCTGGTCTGAGCTCAGCTTTTTCTTCTCATATCCCTTTGCAACGCCCATTCTCTGCCTCACAGTATTCTCGGACCAAAACTCGACTGGCCGAATGGATCCGACAGATTCGTCGTCGCTCGTGTGCCAGTCTGTTTGGTCGTTTCCTTCCTGTGGCTGGTCATCCCTTGGTTCAGCCTCATCTCTCCTCTGACTTGGCTCTCCTTCTCCATGAGCTGTTTCATCTCCGAATTCCTCCTCAACCTGTTTAATTACATTTTTCATTGTATTGAGTTCACAATTTACAGGCAAAGAAGATGTAGTTACATGAAAATTACGGTCATCAACATCAGTTGATACCTCCTCCTCCTCCCTAATTCTTGCAGCTCGTCCAACTGGACGTTGCAAAATAGGCGCCATCTGGTCCATGAATTCTTGCTCCTCCTGCCGAGCTTCTTCTTCTGAATCATTTCCCTCTGCAGCTTCAGTCACAATTTCCTGAACATTTTCCTTAAGCGCAGAGGCCATGGGATGGTCGCCTGGCTGTTTTTCCAAGGTTTTGGCCAGTGCTACCGGATCTATGGAATCTTGTGGTCCTTCTGACTGTTCAGGTTGGTGCGACGGGCCTTCTTGAGTGATGAATTCTTCAATTCTGGCCGTGCCCACGAGAGGATCAATCAATTGACCCACTTCTGTCTGATATCTGATTTGATTTGGCTTTTCTCCAGCATCAATTCTCGTTTCAATCTGTTCGTTGATGTTTTGCCTCAATTCTTCCCGAAGTGTCTCAGCACTACGAATAAAAGGGCCAGTCCATCCTGGTGGTTGTTCTTCTTTGATCTTCAATCCCTTTCCTTCGACTCCACCAGTGATCTTCAGCTCGAAGTCTTCCTCATCACCCTGTTCAGCCTCTCCAGATTTCCTGCTTTCCAGATCAGCTTGCATTTTCTTGGCAGTCTCTTCGTCCTTCGTCTGCTGAATATTCTTTCTGATCTGCTCTTCCTCTGCAGCTTTCTTTTCCATTGCCAAGCATTCTTCCTCAGTCACTTTCTCTACTCCCGAACCACCTGTTACTTGATCCAGCAGACCAGCTAATGCAAGTTCATCATTTTGCATTTTTCTGGCTAGCTCGGCATCGAATGCCACTTGATGCTTCTTTTTCGGGGGTGGTGGTGGCATCGGTTTCTTACCTCTGTCCTTGGGATCTGTGGGCTCTGCCACTTTCCTAACAGTTGGCTCAGGTTCCTTGATCTCTACTTTCTTTTTCGGAGCTCTTGCTGGTTTATCCTTGTCGGCAGATTTTATCAACCTTCTCCTCGTTCCCGGTTGAGGTGCTGGCTGACCTTCAGATGTAACAACAGCATTGGATGTTTGCTCGGGCGGTATGGGTGCAGCAGTGGTGGCAGGTGCTGCAGCAGGTGTTGTCATTTCAGTCTGAGCTGGTTGTACTGGAGTCCGGACTGCTTCTTGCTGCACCACTGGCTCGGACGTAGCAACTTTTTGCACTTCAGTCTGCCCTCTTGGCGGTAAAGCCGAAGCTTGTACTGCTGGCTGGGTAGGCTGTGGGTTGGCCTCAGGGGGAGTGGAGAAGTAGGCATCAATCTCAGCGTCGGGATCTTCTTCTCTGTTTGGTTCACCCTCATAGCCTAGTTGCTTCTCGGCGCGCTGTAAATAATCCTCAATGAAACTCTTTTGAGTGATTCTCCCCAGCTGGTCCTCCCAGTCCTTCTTGATCTTGGTGCAGAACTTACTCCGAACGTTGTTGTTGTAGTGCAAGATCTTCTTCCCGTTTGCAGTGCTATTACAGTATTCAAGTGCAAACTTGTCCATTTCCATGATCAAATCCCAGTAGGAATCCCTGTACTGATTCATCATGCCTCCTACCAGATCCTTTTGAATTCCTTCAAGGTAGGACATGTCTTCTGCCGAATCGTACGTGAGATACAACCCAGCCTCAGTTTTTGATAGTAAATTGAACTGCCTTTCCTTTTTCTTTTTGGGTTTCCAGCCACCTTTGCGTATATCCACTTGCAGCTGGTCCCTTAATACTGCTATGTGCTGGGGAAATTCATCATCCTTGTTCGTTCCGTACCGTCCATACCTTCTATGTGTGAAGATGGTTTCAAGTACCTCATCTGCAGGTAACACTACTCCTTCTTCCAGAAAGGACTTAGTGATACTTGTATTGCCTTTTCCCCAGACCGTAGTCAGTTCTTCCCATTGATCGCGTGCATCTTTGATCATCTTCCTCATTGTATTCAACAATGAGGTGTTGTGGCTTTGTTCAAATTTCTCAGCGTTTTTGAGGCGTTTGTACAGATTGAAGGTCAGCTCTCGATGCCTGGCACGAGCTAGATCTGTAATCCACCTCTGTTCTACTGGTCCTTTTGCTTCAAACAGATACGGATTCCACTTGAATGGGAATGCTTCATACATCATGATGGCCCCACTGTTTATGAACCTACTTAGATCCATCTGCTTGTGCTCGAAGGCCATCCGAACTTGAGGATCTATGATCTGATTAGGGATGATGATGTCAAATTCAGCTATATTTGGGTCTTTCGTTCCTTTTTCCACATGCCGGTTCCACACAGCCCTGTGCTCTTTGAACTTTAACTGGATGCGTTCGTGGTGGACTTCTGGAGTTGTCTTTTCATCTTGGGGGCATGCTCTATCATCCTCATCCAAAACTTCTTCAGAAAGTGATAGTAGTCCCTCTCTATCGATGCAGCAACTATCGTTCTTTCCTCTGGAGGAATATGCACGTCCCATCCCGGGGAAAGTTTCAGTTTTTCATCCGTAGTGTGGTCCAGAGGTACTTTGTAAACTGATTTGATGGCATCTCTCGTGTCCTTAATCTCAGTTCGATCAATTGAGGCCTGCTTGCCAGCAGCCTCATATGTGCAGTCAGGTAACCCGATGCCCGATTGTACTACCAAGTCATTCCTGAAATAGGCCAAAGTGTTTAGATGCATCCACATTTTTATAATTTTTCAAAGATTACTCAAGTTTGAAAATTAACATCCTCACATTTTGAGCTTTGCTAAGCTCGAAATGTGATTTAAGTGATTTAATCTTGAGTTTATTAAAAGATCCAAAGATAAGGTACTTATGCCTTAGGACCTAGAAGGAGATATCTTAATTGGACTATTGAGTCCAATCAAAAGGGAGAAATAAAAATAAAAATAAAGTGGTCATTGGACCAAAAATTCCTTTTTAATGAGCCATTGGGCCCAAAAGTTTGTTTTTCAAATTTTATTAAACAAGCTCGAGGCACTTGTTGAAAGTGGCATGAAATGATGGCGATGGAATGGATTGCTCGAGAATGGAATGTGCAATGGAGATGTGGCGGAGTGGATTTGATATTTCCGGATTGTTTGGACTGTCATTGGACAGTTAAAACGTTCAAGAAAATTGCAAACACTATTTTTTAATTTTAAAAAAAAATTGACTTGTTTTTATTTAATGAAAAGTGGGATGTTGGTGGTCCAATTTTTGGATTTTGTAAAAAGATAGCAGTTGAGGTGGCAAAAATACTGCTACTTAACTCACACTCTTCAGTTCCATTGGGAACAAAAACACATTTGTCAACCCAAAATTCCTAGTACTATTTTTGTCTTTTTGTGGAAAAAGGGATTGGCCAAAGGGGCTTTGGTGTGCACAGACATGCCAAAACAATACAAACACTCACTTTCCTCAATTGCTGCACACACACACAGACATACCAAAATAGGGAAAACAACATTAAATGCATATAGGCATGCAAAACACTATGAACACAGCAAGGCAAAACACAAGGCCATGCTTCTACTTATCAAAAACAGAAGATCAACCAATTGACATGCTCATCTACTCTAAATCAGGGAACGAGATGAACCTAGCATGCTTTTAAATCACAAAACTATTAAGGCCAACGGATAACATCAAGCTGTTCAAGAACAACCAAGTGTTCATCAGTTTTTCAGATTTCAGGCTTCAGGATTCTAAATTAACAAGGGTCCAAAGGGTAAACCAAAAATTAAAGCAAGAATTAGCAGACGGAATCCTAAGAACCCTACAAACTCAAAACTCATCACTGGTGAAATTTTTCACTGCCAAACCGAACTCCCATATGCATTCTCATTAATAAAAAGCATACCCCTACTCTTATTCATGCCTCTGCAACGACCAAAACAAACTGCCTAGCTAACAATCATGCTCGGCCATTAACAAAGAAATCAGGGAATCAAAATCCAGACATGCCCAAACTGCATAATCCCTAAATTCGAACTCCACTAATTGGGACAAACCCAAAAGGAAACCTATTCACATATTCTCAAAAGCCAGAATACGAAAATCCCCGAAAATGCGAAAACAGGGCAATGGGCAAGCGAGGAACAGACAAGAGGACACTTACCAGGGCTCGGCTTGCTTTGGAGAAGATGAAGACGACGGTTCCATTGGCTTGCAAAAATTTGGGCAGAGTAACGCCTGCGAACGGCGGTCGGAAAGTGCGAAGAACACTGTGGTGTGCTTCGGGAGATGTTTCGGATGTGCGAGAGTGTTTTTCGAAAATTTTCCAAGTATGGGAACGCGTAGGGAAGAAGAAGGAGGTGGAGAGGTTTAAATACTAATGGGCCGGTCGCGGAACCCTAGCCCATTGTCGCGGAACAGGGTTGCGCGACCAGGCTCGGCGACATCAGAATTGTCGCGGAATATGGGACTTTGTCGCGGAGTCATGCTCCGCGACAAAGGGTACCGCGACAAAATAGGAGGGAAGAATGGGGTGAAGTGTGCTCGTGTCGCGGAATAGGAGCTTTGTCGCGATGCAGTGCTCCGCGACAAAGACAAACAGAGTTCAGGGATGAGTGAAATTTTGTCGCGGAGTTGCACTTGGTCGCAATGCTGGGCACCGCGACAAAATGGTTACTCCGCGACAAAGACAAGCAAGGTTTGATGATGAGGGGATCTTTGTCGCGGAGTTGCACTTGGTCGCGGAACGTTGTTTCGCGACAAAATGGTCATTCCGCGACAAACTTTTTGAATTTTTAAATTTTCAACGGACTGGGCCCTAGTGTGATGTTGGGCCTGCGTCCATTTTATTTGATTTGGACCTAAATGAATTCAGTCCAAATAAATTCAAAACATTGGGCCATTATTTAAAATAATCTACTTGCATAAAATTAGGTTGGGTCGGTTCCATTTATCTGCGAGATTTATTCCGGATTTTAAATTGCTTTAAATTCCGAAAATAATTTCTCAGATTTGTGGAATTTTCCCAACCAAGAACCTGGTTTTCCATGCTTTTTCTGCTCCTTCTTTTTGGGTGGTTCCGAATTTCCTGCAAGACAGATAAATACCCATTAGGTTAGGTTTTCTCCTCAGTTCAACATCCTCACATTTAGAGTCTTGGTACTCTAAATGTTCAATTAATCTTGAGGGTACTTTTTCTGTTCTGGATTAGATATATTACATTAAACTAAGCTAATCTATGAGTAATCAGGAATGTAATTCTCTTAATAAATGACGCTGCATCCTCCCCGGCAACGGCGCCATGAAACTTTTGACAAGTTTCACTAACACGAGTATATTTTTATATGAAATATACCAGGATTGAATTTATTAAAAAGAAAGTGTTATGATTCACGGGAAGGGGTTTAGGGATATATCAAGATTGTTAATCTTTTTATTACTCAAGTGTGGTGTTTTAATTTCAAATGGCGTTGTGGTCCTCTCTGTCATGAAACTGCTGACAAATCTCATGGTACAGCCGGGATAGGTTGACCTTCAGCCTGTCACACTGAGGGTCCCCGGCATATGTGCCATGATACTTCTCATCAATTCCTGCCATAAGATTTCCTGCCATGAAACTTTTGACAGATTTCCACTACATGAGTATTTTCGAAAAATCATAATCCTGGTTTAAGTTTTATTTAATGAAACCAATTTATGATGGCGGAGTTGTGATTAGGGATATATTTATAAGTAGTCATGTTTTTATTACTCGTGTCAAGAAACTGTGCCCCCGAAAGCGCACGGTGTCAAAAATTGCAGTAATTTATAGTAAGACCGGATCGTTCACTGGAGGATGTGCGATAGAAGCAGGGCCCACGTCGTTTACTAAGATTTTCCACTCGGTTACTCAATTCAAGTGTGTATTTTGGATATCAACTACTTAACAGAATTTAAATCTAAACTATGAAAGCAATTAAACGAAGCAGATAAAGTTATTCTAGAAAGCGAATTAAATTTAATCTAAGAAAACAATAGACATTATATTAGGAAAGCGATTAAGACTATCTAAGGAAGCGAATTTAAATGAGACAGAAGGGACAGGATGAAAATAATAAAGATTGGACAAGATTCAGATGAGACACAATTAAACTTCCATTTTAATACACAGATCTTAGCTTGGGATAATCCTTCCAGTTAGCTCATTTTCATGCTCTCTATACCATGTTCCCTTTAACAGACAGGTACTTACAGTAAGAGTTTACATGCTCTTAAGAAAACAAACTCTAAGATACCACAAACTTACAACTCCCCTTGCAATGCCTTGCAAGAGTATGTTGGCCATATGTGGTGGACAAGCAACACCTGACAAATCATTTATTGAAGTGTCAAGTACTACTATCATTCCCCCATGTCACACCCAAAGATTCTAATCAAGCCCTGAACTATCCCTTAACTCTCAATCCTAGTAGCAGTTACACAACTCTCAATACAACCGAGTGACCTCTAGAGAAAGCAGTTAAAAGAAAGCAATAAAGAAAGCATTTAAAACCTATCACTCGGAGGTTTTTGAAAGTCTGACCCTGGTAGTAAAAGAAAGCCCCCAGTCAGGGTGACCGGGTGTGGATCAAGAATTCCCTAATCTCAGTGAACTGCTTGAAGTGTTCACTTCCCGTTGGGTGGTTATGAGATACAAACTAATGAAACGAACTAATAAATTAGTTCATTCCGGATGCACTCACTCAGAACTCAAAAATAAGCTTTGGCAGAGGAAGATAGCAGTTGAAAGAATACTCAACCCTACCTTAGAAAATAACCAAGGCCCGAATGTTGTTCCTCTAGTACTATCTGTCACACCTTATCGGAATCCAAGTGGAATCTGAACCAGTGCAATATTTAATACAAGATTTCCAACAAACAGCAATTTTGGAAAATAATAGATGTCTGAAAATCATTCCTATCAGGTACTAGACTCTCAATTAAAACACAGATCCTTTCAGTCTAGGTGGGACCTAATCGCTGACTCTGCTTCTAATTTCCCAAAATCAACCCCCGGTCGGATCTAAATCAGTCATAACTGTGGAATTTATCCCTTACTCAGATCCAGATTTTATAAATGAATTTTTGTTGGAAATTTAATGTGAACCATCTGATTTAAATCAAGACTTCTATGTCCCAGGGACGGATCCCAAAATAATATTGACCACAATATCTACATAATAATATCATGCATAATTTTATAGAGAAATGTAAAATTAAATAACCCAAAATATAAGGTGGGTTTAGACAGAAGTTGATACACAGAGATGAAATAGCCGGAGTTGAGAAGAATTTATTTTGGCTAAAAAGATGACAAGAATAATCAAGATAATCTGGACTGCAAACATCTGCTATCCAGGTCCTGACTATTCCAGGTGGGATGAGTTTAGACAGCAGAAGATCTTAACAACAGTGATCGCTATCATCAAGACCCCTACTGTCTGTGAAATGAGAGAAAAACCTACATGTTTTCTTACTGTAGTACTATTCAAGCAATGTTGATCGACATCATTTGATACTATTACAGCTCAAAATTCAGGTTTGAAATTAAGATAAAGAAAAAGAAACTGTATTCGGATAGGAGTCAGCTGAGCAGCTATTATAATCCCGGATGGACGAACCGCCAAGGCTTCCACTGACCACTATTCGGACCATGCAAAATAACATCTAATAACCAATATACAGACCACAAGCTAGTTATCCGTGTGGGAATACACGCCAACATTAATCTGATATATTCTTTATTAGCTGTTTCACACATCACGGAAAAGACAAAATAAATGAAAGAAAAATATTTTTTGGATCATCTTGCATGAGAGACATTGGTTTCTCATGCAAGGTATGGAAATGATTCCATAATTACTCTTCATGTCTAAATAATCACTCATTCCATAATAAATTAATTACAGTCCGGATTATGTGCTTAGATCATGAGAGCTTAATCATTTGTAGAAGAGTCTTTTAGTGGAATTGAACAAAATTCTTTATATCAAAATGATCATGGGTTGGGATCATTGGATTCCAACCTCAAAATATTAATATAAAGGTCCAATTAGTTAATGAGGAAGATGAAGAATAAAAGTTTGGCAAAAAGTTGCCACTTTGTCGCGGAGTAGAATTTGTGTCGCGGACCATGGGTCCGCGACAAGGGTTTCGCGACAAAGGGTGGGAAATAAGAGAAATGGGATTTTGGAAATTAGGGTTTTGCTTTGTCACTAAGCAAAAATTTTGTCGCGGAACATGGTTCCGCGACAAGGAGGCATAGCGACAAAAAGGTTGAAAATTGGACAAGAGCATAATTCTTGTCGCGGAACAAGAGGTTTTGTCGCGGAACGTGGTTCCGCGACAAGGTTGCTTCACGACAAAGCCCTTCCAGAATAAAATCACAAGTATTTGGGTCCTTGGTCGCTCATCAGGATTTTGTCGCGGAACGTGGCTCCGCGACAAGGGTTGTTTTGCGACCAAGGGTTTTAAAATAATGGCTAACAAGTGTTCTTTGGCACCTTTGTCGCCAAAGCATCATTTTGTCGCGGAACGTGGTTCCGCGACAAGGGTTGTTCCGCGACAAAGGTGTGTCCAGGACACATGTCAGAAAAGTAAAGTGGAACAGTGGCATGCATTGTGTATGATCTCACCCATTTCAGATTCAAAAGCTAAACTAAGCTAAAAATTGACAAAACAGAATTTGAATCTAGCTAGAACATGCTTGAACATAATAGAAATAAAACAAAATTAAAACTTAAGAAACCCTAATCTGAGCTTGATCACCCATAAGCATGCAACATTATCCAAAGAAAAGTCACCAAATAGTGACATTAAAATGCAAAATAAGGATCAAATGACCCAAAGAAAACGAAAGCAGTAAGATCCATGGGGTGTGAGACCCATTTCATGATTTTTGGGACACAAATGGAGAATGTTTTCCCATATTATTAAATGGTGTTGTTAATACCCATGATTTGGGTATTACAAACCTTTAAACAAAAGTTTAGAACAGGAAATAAGATGTAAAAACTGGCTATCTAACCAAAGTGCAATAAACTACATCTAACTAGTGCATGAATTAAATAATACAAGAAAAACCTAACTAAACTACCCTAAACTAAACTAAACTACTGAGCTCCCAACTTGTCTTCAAGAATCTATATTCTCTCTAAAATTCTTCCCCTCTAGCTCAAAGGAAACACCTCATATTTATAAAGGGGAAACCCTAAGCTCATGGGCCTTGATTTGAGCCCATTGTGTCTCAAGACATCACACACATCACAGCCTTGTCTCGGAGCACCAAGTTTGGTCGCGGAACCCTCCTTTGTCGCGGAACCATGCATCGCGACAAAGGAGCTTCCGCGACAAAGGTGTTCCTGGGCCTGCTGGATTGGGCCAGATGGGTTGAAAATATTCTTTTTGTGGACTTTTTCTCTCTTTTTCCATCTTTTTCATTCATTTTTCTTTTCTTTTCTTTTTCTCATGTTTTTGGATTTTTCTAACATAAATATGTAATAAAATTTACATATTTATGTCTTTTTCACACCAGTTTATTATTTTTACAATTATGCATAAATCAGTCCAATTCAACTGCTTTCTTACTTAATGTAAGACCGGAATGCGATCAAATGCCCGCTTAAGACACGGAAATGGATTGAAAATAATGGTCATTTCTGGCCTATCAGCTTCGGGTTTGATTTGAATTAGGGCTTACAATGGAATTAGGGTTCTTGTTCCGGTTTCGTGTTGGCTGAAAATCGCCGCCGTTTGATTGTCCATATCTCACGACGAGGGCCCCTCCTTCTCTTCGATTGCTCGTCTACTGCCGCCCCACTGGACATCGGCGTCGTTGTAGTGTAGAAGAAGATGCATGGTTATGGGTTTTGCTTCGATTGTCTTCATTTTCCTTACTTTCTCATTGCTTGTTAGGATCGGGCGGAACTCTCCGCGCGCAAGCGGGCTTTCCGGGGTTACATTTGGGCGGCTTCGGGAGGCGCAGGATCCATCGACGCATCCCGGACCGTGGTGTGGCGGTGGCGGTGGCGCGTCGCTTGCCGACGATCGGCGGCAGCAACGGGTCGCTTAGCGCTGTAAATAGCAGTGGTCTTCGCTGCTGCCCTCGCCGGTAGCAATGGGCTGCCCTCCATGTAATGCCGGTCGTCATGGTGTTCTTGTTGCTTAGGTGCTCTTGAATTTTGGGGATTTTTTGTTTAATTATTGGTTTATTCTTGAATTTTGTTAATTGTTTGTTTATTCTTGAATTTTGGGGATTTTAGGTTTTCTGGTTCTGTAGGTATGGATTGGGGAGGATGTGTTTGCTCCGAGCCTGTGCATTTGTCGGCTTTGGGCGGCGTTGTGAGTTCATTGTTGTCACTTTTTCCTTTCTTTTATTCGGCTTTGCTGCTTAAGTTTGTTCATCTGATTTTCCACAGTTTTGTGTGTGAATCGGAGTTCCATTATGTCTGTATGGAGTGATTGGAGGAGAAAGGGAGACAGTCTGTAGCCATTGCGGAAGCTGTTAGAGTTTTGTTGGAGGGTGTGGGCGAAGATTCAAACCGCAGGTTTAAGGAAGACTCCTTTGCGCGTGGCCAAGGCACTCAGGGAAGGCACCCGAGGTAATTTTTGACTTTTTGTAATGCATATCTGTTTCTTCATGTCAATGTTTCTCTGGGATTTTGATTGATGACGATGATGGAGTATTTGTCAAATATGTTATTGCTTTTTGAACTTGGACTGTTGGATGCTTCTGTAGATCCTTTCGCACTTTTGTGTTGTGTTGTAGACACATAGACGTAGTGGTGTGTATGAACATTCACAGGGGATAAGGTTAGAATGATAAAGTACTACTAATATGGAGTGTAAGGACGTTAAGTGAGCAGTGGCTGTCAAGTGTGGTATCTACCGAACTTTGTTAATTGAGTGCTTTTGGATAGCTTCATGCAACGGGTTGAAGTAATGGTTGCTATTTTGAGGTAGGCAGCTTTTGTGTGTTTTATTGGTAGCTTGTATGTCGTTTTCAAATCTGATAACTCCATTTAGGTTATAAATTACAAATGAGTAGTAAGACTGTTCTATATTATTAAATGGAATGTACACATGATTTAAACTGATCTCTTTTAGTATCTTAATTAATGAACACATTTTAGGTTTTCTTAATGCATTTCTTGTTCATGGATTGATTGAGGTCTAAGATTCTTCTTAATGAACACGTTTTAGATTTTAGAGTGCAAAGCAAGTGTCTTGACAATAGAGTTCTATTATTAACAACTACGAAGCTATATAGCTTTTAAAATCATCAACATCCACGCCCCGTGATATATGCAGGATCAATTTTACATTGGTCACCGTTCCTCTATTAAATTCAATGGGAAAGTAGTGCCCTTTCTTAACATATTAGTTTGGATCTTGCAGTTGTACTGATTGCACCCTTTTTTTTTATCTTATACAATAATACACTAAATTTTTTGAAACTTTTAGTTCTTGTTCAAATGTAGTTACAGAAAATAAATTCTACAATAGTAATCATTAAGTGTTATATTCATATATAAAATATTGAACATGTATTTACCTTGTTCTTCCATGTTTTCCTTTTGTTTTAAATTAAAGTGGGTGCTGATGTTGATATTTACTGCAGGCATCTGGGAGAAGTGCCATTCCAGCCAAAAAAAAAATAGGGACCAGGGAGACCAAAATGATAATGGAGCCAACGGCCACGATGCACTTGCCAAGAACTTATCTTCATGGTCATTGCTAACTGAAAAGGACAGAGAGAGCTGATAGGCCTGCGGGAGCAGATAGAAGATCTAAAAAGGCAGATATCAGAGAAGGATGAACTCTTGCAATCAGTGGAAGTTACAAAGAATGATATGTCTTTTATTCAAACAAACTTTGACGAATTAAAGGTTGAAGTTGCTGAAAAGTACTCACCGATTAAGTCCACCCAGCAGCAGCTCTCCGATTTAAAGGTTCTTGGACACCTTAGTGAAAATTTGTTTCTGATTAATAGTTAATAGGCCCTGGTGCCTTTTGCATGCTCATATCATCTGAATTGAATGTCTTCTATGTGTTTTGCATAAGCCTATATTATGTGGTTATGAATTTTCTCCCTATTTCACCCATATAGATGTATTTGTATGTTGATGTGATAAAAAAAATATAGATCAAATAATGGAGTGCAACTCTTCTTTTCCATCTGGATGTATGCATCATCAATCCCTAATGATCATCGACTCCTTTTGCATAAACCTTCATGGATTTGTTCCACTGAGTCACTGAGAAATGATATATATAATTTCTGGTATCTGGACTAAAGATGGAGGATAAATGTTCCATATTGTTATTGATTCGTTTGGCTCTTTGCAGATTAAACTTGCTAACAAACAAGCCGCTGTGGAGAAACTACAGGAGAAATTCCATCTTTCATGTTATTTATTGAAGGTTTGACGACCAATCATTCTGACATTTCTTTTGGAGATTATGATGATACCTATTATCCTCTTGACGAGAACAATGAAATGGTGAGTCATATTCATCTCCTACAAATTTTGAATCCTTTTCTGTCATCATAATACAAAGCTTTGTTTCATACCTTTATGTGATGTTTGCTGCATGTGAATTAGCCTTGAATAATTGTTGTTTCTTTAATGGAATTCAGGTCTGAGGAATTGTTATCCCTGTCAAAATTGCATGGGGTTGATCTTCTCTTGCCCCTTTGGGGTTTATTTTGATTTAGAGAATGGTCTTGAATCTGTAAACCGGCCACCGTCTGGTCTGAATGGAAAAGATTTTATACCAACAGAATTGCAGTCTGTGGATTCTGTTACATTGTTGTGGGATGGATCTGTTAGGCTTAGACCAACACAAACTCAAGCAACAAGATCTATTGACCTTCCATCTGAAGATAAATGTAGGGGTGAAGAACCGTCAATTCCATTGTCTAGATCAATCAGATTGGGAGGGACAATGCCAAGTCCTCCTGGTTTGGATAATACAAACCCCAATCATGAGGCTGCTATTAGGTTGCATAAGGTTTACAAAAGCTTCCAGACTAGAAAAAAGTTAGCCAATTGTGCAGTTCTTTCCGAGCAGAGTTGGTGGAAGTTACTGGATTCTGTAGAACTCAAGCATAGTTCGATTTCTTTTTTTGATATTGAGAAACACGAGACTGCCATTTCGCACTGGTCGCGAGCAAGAACAAGGGCTGCAAAGGTAAACATGGACTAAATCATTACATCGACTTGTATATTATGTATACATTTTCTTCAAAGAATTTGGTAATTAAATCTGACATACTGTTCGAAACAGGGTTGGGAAAGGCTTATCGAAGAACGGTAAAGTCCAGAAACTTGCTTTGCAGCATTGACTTGAAGCTGTAAGTATATGGTTGTTTCACTTTTGGTGTTCCTTTTCTTTTTCTGGAAATGTACTGATTAGTCAAATGATGTTCAACAGATCGATCCACGTCATCGTTATGGACATAATCTACATTTCTATTATGTGAATTGACTTAATTCTCAAAGTAGAGAACCCTTCTTCTACTGGTAAAACACTCTCCGTGATCATGAAATGTCTTAAAGCTATTGAGGATTGTTTTTATTCTGGATTATAACAAATGGTTATACATCTGCAGCCTTGATATAGGGGAAGGAAAGGAGGTCAATCTTGTCGAGAAATGCCCTCGCTCGAAACTTCAACAACAGTGCATTAAATATCTTGGTCCGGCGTGTTCCCCTATATCCTTAGTAACATATATCCCTAACCTTTTGAAAACTCAACTTTGCAAGAATTGAATCTTCAAATATTTCGAAACAATTTTTTCATAAATAGATTCTTTAATTTTTCCGTCAATGATTTTGATCAGGTACCTCCTCAGCAGGTTACACTATTGTATCTATAGAACTACTGTGCCAAATGAAAATAAAATTTCCAGCACAATGATGTCATCAATATCAATTGGAAAGTACTGTCTTTAAATTAGCAATGAGAACAATATATATATATATATATATATATATATATATATATCATGCTGCTAGCGCATAAAGCTCCCAGGACCACCGAACATTGGAGAAGGAAAACCTGAGAAACAAAATCATGCAATAATATTTACACGAGGTGAAGCTCTTCAAGCTATTGATATGAACCAGGTACAGTCAGGTATTCCATTTCTCATTTCTTTGGCCATGTTGTCAAAAACATTAGATGTATATTATTGTATTTTTTTTCTTCTAATAGGATAATTATCTCGAAGAGGCTCTTAAAATGAGAAATCTATTGCAAGAATTCCTACAAGTTCGAAGGAATCGCCCTTCCATTATTGGCATCCAAGAGCATATTTTCACAGGAAGGTTAGTTTCTAAGATTTTTACTGTGAAAGTCTGTCATATTATCATATATAAGTTTCAAATCCTAATATTCACTCGCTTGTTCTCAGACTTTTGGTAATTTAGTTTGAAAGTGGCATTGAATTAAGATATGGCAGTTTGTTAGGTCACTGGTTCTAGGAGTGGCACATTGCAAAAGTGGATTTTCAATTGCTCAAACGTACACTTTGCCAAAAAGAGGTGTAATAATTGAACATATCAATCTTACCCTGTAACATTTTTCCAATATTAACACTGAACATTTGCAAATCCAAGGAGCACATTCTACTGAGCAGAACCCCTGCCTATTTGTTTGTTAGTGTGAACTGACAATATAATCTCAAACTACATTTCTATACAAATCAACAAGATGTTGAATCACAAATCCATAGTCATCTGTTGATGTGTTAAATTTTGATTGTATGTGTAAAATAGTGTGGTCAGAAGGATAGACACTTGCATGCAAGTCACTTACTGGAACAATAAGTAATGGTGACATTGAATCTATGATATCGTGTCTTGCTCTCTAATGAAGTGTTATTCTGGTCCAGTGTGTCATCTTTAGCGAAGTTTATGTCCTATCAAGAAACCAGCTTCGTCGCAATCTGACAAAGACTCCTAGCAAATCCTCTCACGTAATAAAATGCCTAATTATAAATTTCATTTACCAAAACTTTGTAGTTCCCATTATCTTGAACTTCTGTTTGCCAATTACTGTTTTTCTTGCTGTTGAGTTAAATTTTTGTTTTTCAAATGCAACTTGAGGATGGAATGTTGGTCAAATAATCATTTTCAGGGGCCCTGTTCTATAATAAAAATGAGGCCTACTTATAATATTTAAAAAACTAATTATGAATTTTCAATTTATTAATAAAATATAACACCATAATAAAAAAAATTAAACACAAAATTTAATTTCTATTTATTTTTATGCCTTGCACCCAAAAGACTATCTATATATACCCAAAAGGGATCAATGCCCTATGTAGTCCATTTACAAATGAGTAAAAATATGCAAAAAGAGAGAAAAATAAATCAAAATTCTTTGCAGAGAATGAATATCAAAAGAAAGCGAAAGAAATATGAAAAATTAAAAATTAAAAATTAAAAGTAACATTAAATAAATTTTAAAAAATTGGGGGCCCTGTGCAAGAGCACGGCTTGCACAGCCCCTTAGCTGGATTGTTCATGATTTTATCAAGCCACTAAAGGTAGCATTATTTCATTATAAATAGTTAAAGTGAAAAGATATGAAGTATATCTAACTTATTTGATCTGCAATGCAGGGTTAGATTCCACTATGGACATCCAGATGTCTTTGACAGGATATTCCATTTGACTCGAGGTGGCATAAGTAAAGCATCAAAAACAATAAATTTAAGTGAAGATGTATATGCAGGTTTGGATAAAAGTTGTTCAACTTTACGCATTAGTGGTCCGGTTTTACAATTCTATCATAAATGGATTTGATGCAGGCTACAATACTACATTGCGTCGTGGACACATTACATATCATGAGTACATGCAAGTTGGCAAAGGTCGTGATGTTGGGCTGAACTAGATCTCCAAATTTGAAGCTAAAAATAGCAAATGGGAACAGTGAACAAACAGTTAGCCGTGATATATACCATCTTGGACGACGATTTGACTTCTTTCAAATGCTTTATTGTTACTTCACCACCGTGGGATTTTATTAATTTTAACAACCTGGTAACCTTCCATATCACTATTGAATTTGTAGTGCTTTTTTGTATGACTACAATTCGAGTATTTTGCTTCAAGTTCTGCATTTAACACCAATGAATATCTTTGCTAGAAGCACATGTATATAGCGATATTGTTAGCAACTTAGCATTGTCCTTTTTTTGCAGAATTCACTATGAGTTTAGCTTCTTATGTTTTACTATTATTTTGTCACTCTCCAGATTTCTTAGTGGATTACAAAAAGCCCTCCTCGTGGAGGCAAGAGTGAAAAATATACGTACGATCATGGAAACTGCCTTGGCCTCTCAATCATTCATCCAGCTTGGTCTTTTAACAGGTTTGCCGATGGTCATAGAGATAGTGATGAAGCTAGAGCTCAAGGCAATCGAATAGGAACTCCATTCCAGCAGCTCAAGACAGATGTTGGTTGAGCTACTTCAGCTTATGGGCTTAGTCTTTTGTATTGGGCTTTGTCTTTTGTAGTGGGCCTTTTATGGGCCGTTTTATTTTTCCTGATCCACTGTATTTATTTGCTTTAGTCGTGTTTCTTCCATTGTATTGATTCATTCTATTCAACACTTTGAAACTGTTCTGGGTGAATAAACAAAACTGTCATTCCCAAATTCTCTGCCCGTTACCATTTTCTACATGGTATTAGAGCTTCTGATCCAAAATTTTGATTCGAAATCTCTGTTTTTAGCTTGTTCTCAACCTCAATTTTGCTTCAAATCACTTCTCTTCTGTTGAAAGATGGCAATTGAAAAAGATACTGAAGATGCACCAGCTGAAATTTGTGAGGAGCTTACTCTCACCTCCGCCGATCAACTGCATCTCCTTCTAACTTCGTTCCTGCTGGATGGAACTAATTGGATAGCTTGGCGTGCAGATGTTGAAAGTGCTTTGTATATCAAAGCCAAGGATTGCTTTATACTAGGTACTCTTCCAACTCCTCCACCCACTGACCCTAAATATAAACTGTGGAAGAGAGTTGATTTCTTAATTTTGAGATGGATGAGAAATTCTATTGCTCCTGATATTGCTAGACAGTTCGTTCACACCACTTCTTCTTTTGCATTATGGAATGAATTGAAAAATTGTTTTGGAAGAGTTAGCGGTCCAAAAATTCTGATGTTGAAAAGGAAGATTGTTAACCTAGCTCAGGAAAATAAATCTGTTACATCCTATTACAGTGAGTTAAAAACTCTTTGGAATGATTATAGATCCATTAAACCTATAACTGCTGACAATCCGGATACTATGAAATCCAAGATGAAAGATGATGATGAAGATCTTCTCATACAGTTTTTGATGGGGTTAAATGAAAGTTATTCTCCAATCTGAAATCAAATCTTACTCATGCATCCTCTACCTACTTCTAGTGATGCTTTTGGAATGATAAGTAACTGTGAATCACAAAATGGAATGATTGGTTCTACTGGATTGAATAATGTCTCTCAATTCGCTCTTGGTGTTGGTGATAAGAATGGTAATGATAGACAAAACTCAGATAAAAAAGGAGGAGTTATATGTACTTATTGTAAGAAACCTGGACATACAAAGGACATGTGCTATCAATTGGCCAACAAATCCGCTTATTGTGATCACTGTAAAAAGACTGGCCACAGTAAAGCTAATTGCTTCTTAATTTCTGGAGTCATTCCTGACTGGTACAAGGCATTGGGAGACAAAAGAAAGGGTAAAGGAATTACTGGGGTTGTTGGTTCTGTTAGTGCATCAGACAATATTTCTACTGCTACTGGAGCTTCTAATTCAGCTGAGGATCGTATAGCTAAGCTTGAAGACATTATTAAAGAGCTTACAAAGTCTCAACTCAGCTCACCTATGACTACTCCTTTGGCCTTTGCTGGTGGCTGTTTTGACATGGCAGGTAGTACTTCAGTTTATAGTTCCCTTAATGGTTTGTGGCTTTTGGATTCAGGTGCAAGCTGTAATCTCTGTGCTGATATTTCCCTCATGCTTGACCCTCGGCCTTTGAATTTTAAACAATCAATCATTCTGCCAGATGGCTCAATTAAGTCTCCAACACATGTTGGTTCAGTGAGACTATCATATGATCTCATTGTACCTCATGTTTATTTTGTTCCTGGTCTAGTGATGAATCTTCTTTCCATCAGTCAGTTGACTAAAGATTTAAAATGTATTGCTATTTTTGATCCATCCTCTTGCATTTTGCAGGACCTGAGATCTAGAAGGAATCTGCTGACAGGCACCTTGCTAAATAGACTTTACACTTTCACTTGTAATAAAAATTCCTGTTTTCCTCCTAAAGTTGTTGGTTCTATTTCTGATTTAGATAGCTATTCGATTTGGCATAATAAGCTTGGTCATCCTTCTTCCATTGTTATGATCAAGCTGGGATTAGAACTTGATACAAAACTCTCTGTACCCTGTGATATATGTCATGAATCAAAAATGCATAGACTGCCATTTCCAGTCAGTCAGTCTCATGCCTTACATTGTTTTGATTTGATCCATTGTGATTTATGGGGTCCCTTTTCTATTGATGATAGATCTGGATATAGATATTTACTTACTATTGTTGATGATTACTCTAGAGCTACTTGGATCTTCTTGATGCAACACAAATCCAATACTTATTCCATTCTTTCCAAATTCCTTTCCTATGTCAAAACTCGGTTTCATGGGGTAGTAAAAACCATTCAAACAGACAATGGGACAGAATTCTGCAACAAAACATGCTCGGATCTCTTCACATCATTGGGGATAATTCATCAAACATCTTGTATATATACCCCCAGCAAAATGGAAGAGTAGAAAGAAAGCACAGACACTTGATACAAGTTTCAAGGAGTCTTCTACTTACCTCCAGTGTACCAAAGAAATATTGGGGAGATGCAATGTTAGCTGCCACCTACTTGATCAACAGACTTCCAACTTCAGTTTTGAAATGGCAATCACCATGTGAAGTTCTTCTTGGATCAAAGCCAAACATCTCAGACCTTCATACATTTGGCTGTCTCAGTTATGTCAAAGTTCCATGTTCAACAGGGAAACTTGATCCAAGAGGAATGAAGGGTGTCTATCTAGGTACAACATCCGACAAGAAAGGCTACAAGATTCTCATCTTAGACTCCAAGCAAGTGGTGATTTCAAGAGATGTGATCTTCTATGATCAAATTTTTCCCTTCAAAGTTACTACCCCACAGGATTCTACTTGTGATTCAGTTGATCATTCTCCCACTCTCTCATCTCCAAATAACCTTTTCCAACTCGGTGGTTTGCCTACTGCAAGTCACACTAACCAAACCTCCTCTGAAGTCCCTACTGGACCTCAGCTTCAAGAGCAATCTCCTCTGACCCCTCAAGGGTCAGTGAGCCACACTCTTAACATAACCTCTCCTGTCTCTCCCACTGAGAGGCATGGCTCTACACACTCTGCTGAGTTGTCCCTGCACAACTCTCCCTCTGGATCACCATCTCCAATGGTAAATCCCTCTTCTCTTTCTTTAAGCACAGAGGTTACTGCTCCTCCTGTTCCAGCTGGCAGACCAAAAAGGGCAACTAAAAGACCTGATAGGTACAAGGATTATGTTTGTTCTTCCATCTCGGATCCTGAATTTGTTCCCACCTGTTTTAGTCAGGCAAGTGGTGTTGATCATTGGGATAAAGCTATCCAAGCTGAATTGAATGCTTTGGCACAAAATGACACCTGGGATATTGTTTCATTGCCCCCTGGTAAAAGGCCAATTGGTTGTAAATGGGTGTTTAAGGTTAAACATAATCCGGATGGCTCTATTAACAAACACAAAGTAAGATTGGTGGCCAAGGGCTTTCACCAGAGATATGGTAAAGATTTTAATGAGTCTTTTGCTCCTGTAGCCAAGACAGTGAGTGTTAGAATTCTCATTGCTTTAGCTGCCTCTAATCAGTGGTTTATTTCTCAAATGGATATTAATAATGCTTTTTTACATGGTCATCTTGATGAAGAAATTTATATGTCCTGCCCCCAAGGTCTTCCTTCTTCCTCTGGACAGGTCTGCAAATTGAAGAAGTTCTTATATGGGCTTAAACAGGCCCCTAGACAGTGGTACATTGCTCTTAAGAGTTTTCTGATCAACTCAGGATTTCAGATTTCTTATTGTGATCCTTGTGTTTTCTTCAAGTTCACTAATGCTGGAATGGTTATACTTGTTGTATATGTTGATGACATTTTGGTCACCGGTGATGATGTTACTGAGATTACATCTGTCAAAACTAAGCTACATCAACAATTTACTATCAAAGATCTTGGTGATGCTTCTTATTTTCTTGGCCTTGAAATTGTTCGATCTTCTACTGGTTTTTCTGTTACTCGACATAAATATACTTTGGATCTTTTGGCTGAGGTTGACTTCCCATCAGCTCCTAGGATTCATGTGCCTTGTCCTCCTCACCAGCAATTTGACACTGAAGGACCTCTTTTTGACAATCCTCCTTTGTTTAGAAAGATGGTTGGTAAACTTCTTTACCTTGGATTCTCTCGACCAGATTTGTGCTTCAGTGTTCAACAATTAAGTCAACATATGCAGTCCCCCACTGTCAAACATTGGAATGGAGTCATACAAATTTTGCAGTACCTGAGAAATTTTTTTCACCTTGGTCTTTATTATCCTTTTGGTTTAAAGCTTGAACAAAAAGGGTATAGTGATTCGGACTGGGGTAATTGTCCCACATCCCGGAAATCTTTGTCTGGCTACTGTGCTTTCTTGGGTGATTCTCTTATCTCTTGGAAGACCAAGAAACAGGATGTAGTTGCCAAAAGTACTACTGAGGCAGAGTATCGAAGTCTTGGGATGGCAGCAGCTGAACTTCTTTGGATTGGTTCTTTCTTTAAAGAGCTTCAACTTCCTTTATCATCTCCTTATCCCCTATTTTGTGATAACATGTCTGCCTTACAGCTTGTGAAGAATGCTATCCATCATGAGAGGACGAAGCACTTGGATGTAGGGTGTCATTATGTAAGGGATTACTATCATCAACAACTCATTGATCCTTGTTTTGTGCCTACTACTCAACAACTTGCCGATATGTTCACCAAAGGTTTAGCTCCTAAAACTTTTCAGGCGTTCTGTTCCAAGCTAAGCCTTTGGAAGGCTTTAGCTTGCGGGGGGGGGGATGATGAAGCTAGAGCTCAAGGCAATCGAACAGGAACTCCATTCCAGCAGCTCAAGACAAATGTTGGTTAAGCTAGTTCAGCTTATGGGCTTAGTCTTTTGTATTGGGCTTTGTCTTTTGTAGTGGGCCTTTTACGGGCCATTTTATTTTTCCTGATCCACTGTATTTATTTGCTTTAGTCGTGTTTCTTCCATTGTATAGATTCATTCTATTCAACACTTTGAAACTGTTCTGGGTGAATAAACAAAACTGTCATTCCCAAATTCTCTGTCCGTTACCATTTTCTACAGATAGGGCTCGAGAGAGGATTCCCCAATGCCTTTAAAGACTTTGTTCTCATGCAGCTTCCTTCAGCTAGCTGCTGTATTGTTTTTTACATTCTCCTATGGAACTAAAGCTCATTATTATGGGAGAATAATTGTTCATGGTGGTGCCAAGTATAGGCCCACTGGACGTAGAGTAGTCGTATTCCTTTCCAGCTTTTCTGAAACTTACAGATTGTATTCAAGAAGTCACTTTGTGAAAGGCTTCGAGCTTCTACTTCTGCTGGTTGTTTATGATCTGTTTCATAGACGATCTTACTAAAGCAGTATGGGATGCGTTGATAACATATGCCATCTGGTTCATGTCGATGACTTGGCTGATTGGGCCATTTTTTGTTTAATCCATCTGGATTCAATTGGGGCCGGATGGTGGATGATTGGAAAGATTGGAATAAATGGATCAAGCAACAGGGTGGAATTGGAATTCAACAAGATAAAAGCTGCCAGTCGTGGTTTTGTAAACAATTTATTAATATACCCAGATTTAAAACACATTAATTTAGTTCTATATATACTGGAGTATTTGTTTTAAAAAAATCCCCATGCTCAACCCAAATTAGCAGTATGCAATTTTGAATAATAACAATTCCTGCACCACTTATAACCTACTTCACAAACGCTAACCGAGACAAAAAGGAGGAATCAATATGATTTTTTGCATTTGTATGGACCATCATAATACTACTAGAAGTATTGTATATATAGAATCAATTTACAGCAGTATTTAACACTCACTTATTTCACAATTTCTTTTTTAATTTTGTTTTCCCTATTTATAAACAAATAGACCCATCTATATTTATAAACAAATAGACCCATCTAATTTTTTTTTTTTAAAAAAAAACAGAAATCTCGTACTCATATTGTGTTCTCTCTTTGATGAATAGCTAATAACAAAACTCTATTTGGATGGATACTAATATATTTTTTGTACTAAACAATCTATACAGGCGAAAGAATGGGTGATAGGAGATAATGTCACACAAATTAAAAGAAACAGAGGGACTGATAGGGGACCGGTTGGGAAATCGAACCCCAACCTTCAATTTGGGAGTTAGGGTTCTGATCCGCGATACTAATATTTAAAACTCATCATCCTTGAAAAACGAAGAAAAAATATAAAATTTCATTCCCATGATGTGTGATATTATAGCACTGGTTGGATGGATATTAATATTCATAATACAAGGAAGACAAAAAACATTCTCACCTAAAATATAGTATTTTCTTTCCATGGGCAGTTGTATATTCAACACAAGAAAAATTTCATCCTTTAAAATACAAAGAAAGGTATCTCTACGTCTACATAAGTGTGTATGTATGTATCCATGTATATATATACATATATATATTCCTTCGCAAATGAGCCGGACCATCACTTCAACAAAAAAATTTTTTTCCGGTCGTACATTTGTCACAAAATTAGCTAATAATTAAACTTCTTTGAGCATAATAAGTATAATATAAGGAAACCATGTGCACTCATTTAAAATTATTTCTTCTTTTCCATGAGCAGTTGTACATTCAAAATAGGCTGTGCATCGCACAGCGAAAAATTACTAGTATATATATATATCTCTTATCTTATCTTATCTTATCTTATCTTTCTTATCTTATCTTATCTTACTATATATAAGGAGGACACCACAAATTTTGCCTCCTGCAATTGCAATCTGGACCGTCCATCCCATTCTAATTTGATTTCTGGCCATTGGATGCTTCTGAGTCTGCGTAGCCGTTGGATCATTGCTCAATTGGAATTGGGCCGTCCGATCCCCAATTCCATTCCTCATCGTAGGATACTTTCATTTGGGATCGTTGGATCCTCTTTCCTCTCTTTCTTTCGTTACCCTCCCCACTTTTGTCCAGGCTTCACCGAAGCGCGATTCTTCCCGATTCTTCTCCCCTAAACTCGCGATTTGTCTCCGATAGCCATTCGTCCGCATCCAATCGGCGGTGCCCATTCCTGCTTTACCTCCGGCGCCACCACTTTACGCCGGGCCGACCGCTCGGTGGTGGGGAGTTGTGCTGTTCGCCGCGGCATTCGCTCGTCTTGCCAATTCCACGTTCAGTTGTCGCACTCCTGTCAATCGCTTCCGTTGCCGGTCCCGGGCGGTGACGCGCGAGACCACGCACCGGTTTGCTGTGTCCCCGCCGTCTCCTCTGCACTTCCCGGGCTTACCGGGAATATGCCCTTAGAGTACACAATGGGGGTACTTTTCGATTCTTGTTCGATTGTCTTCTGCTTTTGCAGAAACCCGCACTTTTGCGGGCTTTTCGTTTGCTCCTCGGTATGCGTTTTGTTTGGGGTACTTTTCGATTCTTGTTCGATGTTGACGCCCTCGCCCTTCCTCTGGGAATGTCAATCGCCGCTGTCTATTCGCAGGTTTGTAAGTTCTCGAGCATGTTTGTTTGTGGATTCTTGTGGAAACGGAGTTTAGATTTTCATTTAAGATTCGGATGTATTTGGTTATGGAAATTTGTTATCTTCAGGGGTAGATTTTACGAAGTACTAGAATGAATTACTTTTTGGGTTATTTTTTTATTCTTGTGAGAGTAAATGCCTCTTTTTAGTCTTCAGGGGTAGATTTTATGAAGTACTAGAATGAAGGTTACTGTTTGGGTTATTTTTTTATTCTTGTGAGAGTAAAGTGCCTCTTTTTAGTCTTTCACTCTTTTGCATGATTTTCTTTGGGCATTGTTGTGTAAGGCCACTATCTGAACTCTTGAATGTGGGTAGTTATTTTTTGTTGGAATATTGATGAAGATTGTTTTCTTGAGCTCAAATGACTGGGATTCTTGGTTTTTGTATGGAAGCATTTATGAATATAATGGAAATATATGGTGTTCAGAGGATAGTCTGTACGTTTTGTCAAAGTTTAGTACAATGGATTCGATTACCAAAGAATGCAGTTCTATTGTATTCTTGGTTTATGGAAAAAGTTTCAAGCTTTACTAAGATAATTTCACCTTCTTATTAATCAAAGGAGGGTTTAGCAAAAGTTTATTGATTGTTTCAATGATTTATTGCCTTTTTGGTTTATCAGAAAGTCTTTACTAATTAATAATAAACTCTTGGCATTACAAAATTTTTGTAGTTGTACAGTCAAATTGAGTATATTCTCGAATGGCACTCTACCTGGTTTCTTGAAACTTCTGGTTTTAATGGGATGAATCCGTTTTATAGTGGAAGATGGATAATTTTTTGATTTTATCTATCTACTCCAGTGATGCTGTGATTGTTTTCAGAATTGGCTTATTCATGAGACTTGAAATAGATTTATACGCACTAATGAATATATTTGGAATGCGATGTATTAAGATGAGGATGCATTGTGGATTGAACATAATAATTGTAAGATAAATTCCTTTACTTATTTGTTAAGCTTTCTTTCCCAGTCATGTGGTGCTTCCCCTTGTGTATATTAACCATGAATTATGTACTGTGTGACTATTGAAGCATTTGAATGTACTTATGGATGGTGTATCTAACTGTTTCTTTTGATTATAAAATTAATGTAATGTTGTATTGTCATGAAATTTTGTTAGGTTTTGGAGAAAAAAAGTGAAGCTGGTGCGAAGATATCGATAGATTATCTGTCTCAGGTATTTTCGCAAGCCTTTTTTCATACTCATTAAGCATTATACTACTTAATGAACATGTCGAAATACGTATGCTAGAAAAAAGAAACTTCATCTTCTTATGTCTGGAATTGGGATTTCATGTTTGTAATGAGATGATCGACTATCAATGGTAACTGAGAATGCGTCTTATTTGCTGAGTCATATTTGGAATCTTGCTTTTATGTAATTAGTTGTTATATGTGTTTGGTCTATGGAATCTAATGAAATCGTGTGCTGCTTCACTTTTGCAGATATGCATCTTGGCTGTAAGAGAATCTTTAGACAATGTAAGCTTGACCGTTATTTTGCTATCTACACAGTTGGCAACATATTTTAATGTAAGCTTGATTTGGCCTGTTCTGGCTTCCTGGGTTTGAGTTATTTATTTCGTCATTCCTTCATATTTTTCGTGTCTGTTGGTGGGGTTTTCGAGAGAGACTGTTTATGGGGATTATTAGGGTCAAACGGGTAAAGTGAAAAATGCTGTGGTTTCATTTTATGCTGGCTCTCTTTTGGAGGAAGACGTGGTAGTGAAGCAATTTGTGTTATTTTAGTTCTCGATTTTTGCAGATTTTTCCCAACCGGAGTCGATGAATACTAGCTTTTAACTATGGGGAAGGAATATTCTGGATCTTTCATGTTCCAGGCTGCTCGTTTACTGGATCTCTGTGCATCTACAAGATTGATTGGTTGTATATCCATAAAATACTCCTACATGGGAAAAATTCAAAGATAGTTAGAGAAATTACAAGTATTGCGGTAGCTGATGATGTGAAATTACAAGTGACCAACAAATGATTTGATGATCATATTAGTGAATAGCGTCCTCCAGAAACTTTCATCTTTGTGGAGAATTGATGGCTTGCTTATACTTGCAGTCTATTATTGGTGACCTTGCTTCTATATCCGATGAAGAAGTGGTTACGTTGTTTTTCAAGAAAACCATGCAGAGGCTTCTGAAGGTTACCCAGGAGGCTAGCAAATCAAATATTTCCAAAAATTCAAATTTAATGCAGATTGACTCTGCGACTGATGATTCGCTGTCAACAGCCAGGTAATCTGTTGACTGGTAGAACTGTTTTCCATTTTGTTGCCTGTGGGTTGATACAGTAGTTACTAATTCCAACTTCATGTTTATGTGACATTTTTTTTTTTTGAGTGTACAGGGTTCGACTATTTGACCTTGCTGTTTCATTTCTACCTGGTTTAAATTCAGATGAAACCAATCTTTTATTGATTGCTCTAAAACCTACATTGAAGGTTCTGCATTCTATACTTCACCACAGCAATGCCTATATCATCATTATGTAAGATTATTTTGTTCACATGCAACACAAAATTACATGTGTATGTTATGTTTCTAGGACTCTGATGGCTTGATTCAGAAAAGGGCGTACAGGGTAATGTCTTTAATACTTCAGGTATTTTACTATCACGTTAAGATAAATTTAGGTTTATTTATATGTTTTAGCTGTATTGTCCGGTTGAAGATGTTTTTAGTATCATTATGGTCCCTTGAAACTAGCAGCTGTAAAAATTTGGTCTCTTTTAGATGATTTAGACATTTAGTGATGTGTTATTTGTTTATTTTTTTTGGATTGTTATTGTCACAATGTTGGATTTCTTGTCTCCGTCGAATTTTCAGTCCATTTTTACTGATGACAAATCAAATTTAATGTATAGTGTTCTGATAATTTCATTATGGGAAGACTTGAAGAGATGCCGAGTTTGATGATTGAAGCGCTGCCCTCTTGTCATTTTTCTGCTAAGCGTCATAGACTTGACTGTTTATACTTTTTGATCATCCATGTATTGAAGGTAACGAGGTGTATGCTTTTAATATTTGTTGTTCATCGGCTGAGCATGAGAAATTCTTAAAAAATATTCCTACCATAACTTTTAATTAAGTTTGTAATTTGTATACCTATGTTCCCAGGAAGGATCTGAGAAGCGGAGGCAAGACATCACTGCATCCTTTCTTACTGAAATTATATTGGCTTTAAAAGAGGTACATCCCAACAATTCACTACTCCAGAACCTCTATTGTTGACTAATTTATTCATATTGTGTTACTTAAAGTCATTCAATTCAGCTTCTGGGATAGCATTTCTGCTCGTTGTGGTATATGTTCTCTTCTGCTAGAACTATACCAGGGCTTTATACCTGAGCACTTGTTCCACTCGGAAGGAAATTTAGTTAGGTTTAAACCTTTTAATTTAAGAGAATCCAAATTATTGCGTGAAATAGGATGACACTACAACAGGTTTGAAGCTGTTTCTGAGAGGGTGTCTAGGACTTCTTCTCCCAGTATTATTAATCTTGTGATGGCTGTATTCTGTGGCTTCATACTAGAAATACATTCCAAATAAATGATCATTATGTTATTTAAAGCTGAAAGAGTTACAATGGCATTTCTATATGTTACTCGAGTCAGGTATTTTAATGTATTCACGTTTGCCAGAAGCAGAACTTTTAAGTTTTAGCAATGTTTAATTCTTCATGGCAAGACTACTTTTTTTTTTTTTTCCGGGAAAGAGGGGGGCTGATGCCATTTTATTCATAAAATTGCTTGGTATGATACAATCCTGCATAATCCGAAGCTAAAATATCATCCATAAAGGCAGGAGGCCTAATAAAGTGTTGAGTGCCAGCAGCCATGTTAAGGCCTTTGAGTAACTTGTCAGCGGCCATATTGCATTCGCGGGGTCATGGCAAGACTTCTTTGGATTAATATGTTTTTAATATTTATGCTTCCGGATTAAATTCTTGCAGGCAAACAAGAAAACAAGAAATAGGGCATATGATATACTTGTCCAGATTGGTCATACATGTGGAGATAGTAATGATGGGAAAGAGAAGTTGCACCAATCTTTTTAACATGGTAGGTGATTCTGATGCCTACTAACGTGCACTTGTGCTGTTCATATTTAATGACGTTTTTGGGTTCACATATAGGTTGCTGGGGGCCTGGCTGGTGATACCCCTCACATGATTAGCGCAGCAATGACAGGAGTAGCTCGCTTGGCTTATGAGTTCTCTGATCTTGTTTCTGCTGCTTTCAGCATTCTTCCATCTGCGTTTCTCCTGCTTCAAAGGAAAAACAAGGAAATAATTAAGGTGTGCCTCTCTCATTTTTAAAATTGACATTTGGGGTGTTTGTAGGAGGGTTTGGATTCATATCCAAATAATTGTTTGGATATTGGATTTTTGAATTGGATTGGGTTTCCGATTATTCCAATTCCAATCTGGGAACCAAGTTGGTATTATTAGTATTATCTGTCTCTGAAAACCTGTTATTTCTTTTTTGACCTTTTGGTGGTTTCATGTTACATTTTTTGCAGGCCAATTTAGGTTTGGTTAAGGTATTGGTGGCCAAATCACAAGCTGAAGGCCTACAAACTCACTTGCAGAGCATGGTGGAAGGGTTGTTGAACTGGCAAGATAGCACTAGAAACCATTTCAAAGCTAAAGTAATCTTATAGTATTATTTTGGGTAGTTTATTTTAATTTAATCTCCCTGGGATTCTATGCGATTTCAAAGCTAAAGTAAACTTAGTGCTTTAAATATCAATTGTGTATTGAGTTTGTGGGGTTTGCTTGTTTTGTATGTATTCTTGGTAGGTTAAACTGCTTCTTGAAATGCTTGTGAGCAAATGTGGTCTGGATGCTGTGAAAGGAGTAATGCCCGAGGAGCATATGAAACTCCTTACAAACATAAGAAAGGTTTCTATTATTCTGCTAGATTGTTATTTGTTCCTTTACTCGAAAGATTAACACTTTTGTAACACTATTCTTTTGAAATGCAGCTGGAGCAGCGAAAAGAGAGGAAACAGGCTGCCAAATCCTCAGACGACAAGTCAGTTCTATCTAAAATAACATTACCATGAACTGTACCTATTTGTAGGTTTGATTGTGTATGATTAGTATCCGTGATTTGCTTTTATGCCTGCATGCATTTTTGTGTGTATAAGTACACATTTTTGTGTGTAGATATTTCTAATTAACAAAAAATCAGAAAATTGTTGTGGCTGCTTATCAAATTGGACATGGATGGTGTAGGCATTGCAGGGTCAAGCTCAAGGTGCATCAGCAACGGAAAGGCTGCAAGTACCTGATGATCCTCTTCGGCGTCTGTTCCATTGACTCCTCGACACGCCGGTGACATTCTGGACTTGAGCAATCTAAAAAATTGCATTTCGTAGCCCTAGATCCAGTGCCCACCTTTGAGACGTCTACGACAGGACGCCGCTGTTGTCCGCATGCACGAATGCGAACAGGAAACATCAGGCGAGGTGGGGTATTTTGTTCAGTTTCTTTATTCGTGCATCACCTACAGTATTTGTTAGGGTTCCCGCTGTGTGGTTTTCTTGTGTGTCGTTTGTTGTTGCTGGGCCTTTGGTCATGCTTGTGTGGGTATGCCTTTCTGGAATATTTGAACAAACAGTGTGTCTGGGCAGTATTGTTCGTAGCTTTATCTTGGTAATGTTGTGTTCCCGGATAATTCATAGTTGAATAGCTTTTCTATTAACTTCCTGCACCGGTTGTTTGTGCTTTGAGGGTTGGGATTAATTGTAGGATTGAAATTTGGATTTTTGGTTTCCAACTAAGCATGGAAGTAGGCTTGGGATTAATTGTAAGATTGAAATTATTAACAATTGTGATTTGAGGGTTTATTTGTGGTTCTTGGTTCAATCGATATCGTTTTGTGCTGTCTGCAGGCCATGGTGGTATGGTGTACTATGCTCTTCTCTGGATACGATTCCCGGATTCCGTCAAGTTCAATTCCTACGGTTCTAATATATTCTTCGTCTGTTGTTTTGTTTCTTCTGCTCTATATGTATGTTTCTATATGTTCCTTTGTCCCTGGATTTTACACTGTTTTCATTTGTTTTGAGCTTGAATCTTTCATTGTTATATGATTATTGAAAATTGGATCTACACAGTTTGCTTTTAGACAGCAGCTTTGTGCCATCCTGCTGAACTCGAATAAGGAGTGAATACCTTCTTCAATTTTATAGAGGATGTGTCTTTCGAATCCTGGAACAGGTTGGAACAACTATGCATTTTCCTTTGCTTCTGTTGAAATTGGTTCTCATTCGAACTCCTATATGTGAATTTCCTCCTCTCTATTTCGAACTCATTTTGAAATGTATAGGGGCTTCCTGCTGATTCTTTGCACTGATTCCTCTGTCAATATATGATGGTTTTGTTCAATTTGGTTTTACTTTACACATGTCTTTTCGTCTATAAAATAAATCTAACTATATGATTAATCTGGTGCAATTCAGTAAAGCCCATGGATTAGTTGCTGGGGGTGGTGAAGATGGAGCTGTAGAATAATTTGACATCAGAACAAGGTGTTCAATTGGAAGAATAGATGCTAGCACACACTCTCGTGATATTGATGGGTAATATGCACATTAACCTTTTCACATAATTATGCTCACCAAGGTTTGGCTTTGGCTTTAGAGCTAAATTATTTTAAACTGTAGAAGGTTACAACAATTGAGTTTAATGAAGATGGGGGTCTTCAAATGGCAGTTTATCATTATTAGATGGGGGTTTTCAAATGCTCACCAAGCTTCACTCAATTTGAATATTACATGTGTTATCTGATAGAGAGCGAACTACCAAACACTCTGGTGGGGTTCTGCTAATATGCCAATTAATTCTTTCATATTGTGAAAATGAGCTCAGTGACTGTACTTAATTGATGATTGTGTGTGCAGGTCTTCTGCTTCCAGAAACCTGGTGTGTGCTTTGTCTGTTGGATTGGTTAACTTCAAGTGATTGATGCACATTTGATCTTTATTAATTTATTGATTGAATTTTTGGATGGAAAGGTATGCAGCAGGCTTGTTTCTGGCAGGAATTATGTCACCAAGGACATTTGTTTCGGCACCGCAGTTCGAATGGCTATGCTTGATGGAGTTGATGAACTCGCGGAAGCTGTTAAAGTGACAATGGGACCGAAGGTACAAACGTGCAATTGAGTGAACCAGCACATCGTGTTAGGAAGGCACTTTTAAAATTGGGTATTTGGATTTAGATGGCTGGAATATGTGATGCTATGAATTGTTGTGGATGGCATTATTATTCATTTGTTGATGCAGGATAGAATAATCTGCCCTTAATGGATATTTTTTTCTGCTTGAATAGCTACAACTTCTCTGCACGTTCAATAAAAAATATTATTCATTAGCTGAGAATGATCCCATACAAATGGATGTGAGATTTTCATGGCATGGAAGCAAATTCTTGTAGCAAGAATGTCTTATCCCCATTCTTTTTTTCTAAAAGCTATATATTGCCTGAAAGTTTAAAAATTGGTGGTACTTATTCCTCCACAAATCTTGTTTAGGCCATAATGTAATTATTGAGAAAAATGGAGTGCCCAAGGTCACAAAGGATGGTGTCAGCCAAGAAGTCTGCATCTCTTGCTGCTCGCCTATGCCAGGTCAATTTTCGCCCTTTTATGTTCCTTCCATCAATGTATTATTATCGTTTACCGGAATTGTGGATTTGTGGGTGATTTGGCCCTGGAACTTCCAGTTTTGATTATTGCTTAATTGACCAATTTTATTTATCTGTCTGAAAGTTAATCAGCGAATTTTGTTGCCAAGACTGTCAATTTTTGCTGAAGAGAATGCTGACAGAAGTGTTGGTTCTTTAGAATATCGATCATGGTTGATATACTCTTGTTTTTTAAAGCAGCGCTATGTGCCCTTTTTTGTTAGTGACCTGTTATGATTTATGCCCATTTAATTGTGTTTTTTTAAAAAGAAAAAGTTCATTTCTAATATATTGTCTTTCAACAGAGGGTGCAAAAGGCTTTGTTACAATCTGATGTGCATTCCAAATCTGATAAAAGGCCTGTCACAGTTGCTGATTATGGTATGGTGTTGCATTTTTATTTTTTATTTTAAATTCTGTACTTTTTTGCAAGTGGATGGGAGAATCAAACGGCATCGGCATGCGCATAAAAAATCTTCCATCGTATGCTGAGTACTGACAGCTGAGATATGTGGCATTTCTTTTTGGGACGTCGGGAGGTCCAAATGATAAGTCTTTATTTGTCACATAAGATATCTAACCTACTTTATTAATTTTCTTGCTCTCTTGCACGCCTTCTGTCTTGCCTTATGATTTCAAAAATTCCCACTCCTCCCCCCACAATGGGGCAATCCTTATTAATATGAAGCTTGATTATTGAAGCATACGAAAGGTTGTTACTTTGTTGTGGAACCATTAATGGCAGAATTTTTGTTTCCTCTGGCTTTCTTATTGACACATATGGATCCTCTAGATTCTATAGCAAAATCCAATCGGTAACTTTGAACTGCACTTCTATATCACGAAATCCAGGATTACATTACTCAATTTCAGTATATGGATGACTGACTGGGAGAAAGTGATTTCCACTTTGAATAGAAATTATTCTTAGGGATATGTTAAGAAAAATGAGTGACTGTACATACCCTATTTGTCTATTTTTTTGTTCGGTCTGTATATAAACCTCATGTGGTGACTGTAAACCCTATTATTGTTTAGAATGGAATTTCATTCAGTCCAATGTAATCTATGAATATATTGGAGACTTTGACATTTTCTGTTTGTAGATAATGGAGTGTGTGGGATACTCCTGTTTAAGTCAAGTAAACTGTACTGTGAAGATGAGATGATGATTGAATACGATAAGTATCTATTTCAGTGTAAAGGTGTATGAGTTTTACTCAATGTCTTGTTACCTTATTTGAAGCTGACCAAATCTATAGTGAGAAGCAGGTCACAATTTTGCTTTATCGGCTAATTTTGAAGCTTTGGCTGCGTGAAGCTATAATGGTTTGGTGATACCTGGGGGTCACATACCAGAATATTTGGCACTTAATGAGAAGGTTTTCAAGTAATGAAACAATTTATTTACTTTTTGCATAGGAAGTTTATTTGGCCATTGCCATTCAAGTTTCCTCTCTGAGTTGTTTTTGACATGATTGCATTTTGTGTTGTTCTTTGATTTAATGATGGTTGCGCATGATGTTGGTTTATGTGATTTGCCTCTAATTATTTATGATGGTTGGGTGACTTTCAGGTTACAGATGAAGAGGGACGGAGGAGGTTTCATGGAGCATTTACTGGTGGCTATTCTGCTGGTTATTACAACACTGTGGGCTCCAAAGAAGGTGTTGTGTGTTGCTTATGTTCCTTGGTTGAATTTCATACTTGCTTGGTTTCAGTTTTGATTGGTTCGGACATTGTCTAATTATGGTTGCAAATTGCAGGGTGGGCACCACAGTCATTTTCATCATCTCGGAAGAATAGATCGGAGGTTAAACAGCAGAGCATTTATAACTTTTTGGATGAGGATGAAAAAGCTGTAAGATCTATCATTTAAATTATACTTATCCTAAGATATACTTACATTCTCTCACTGAAACAGATGGTTTTCCCTGTTATTTGGATGAAATTAGATTCTTTATTTAATAATGTAGCTGTTCTAGACTTGTGATTTGGGATTGTGAAAGCGTCGACATTTGGAAGAAGGGAACACCATTTGCAGATGACCAACGTATCTATAATCGATTGCCTTGGTGGGAGCAGGTAATAGGAAGTTTTTTACTGTTGTGCCAGGAGTTCCGAAAGTATTATTCTCATTGTTTAAATTAAAATTGTTTGACTGTTGTGCCTTGGTGGTTTGATTTTTGACTGTTGCCATTGTTTGTGCAGTAATAGCATCTGGAGCCAGCATGGAGGGAGCCCTAAAAGCTACCAAGAAATTGGCTGAAGATTGTAGGTTTAGAGGGACTGCATTCCGCCAAGAATACTAGAGTAGTTGTTATAACTGGACCGAATACTGGAGGCAAAACCATTTGCCTGAAAACAGTTGGGTTGGCTGCGATGATGACTAAATCAGGTTTTTTTTCCTTTTTTTTTTTCCCTCCCATCAGTGGCAGATGTGCAATGAGTAATTTTCACATTTCGACTACTGCTTCCTTTGAAATGTTTTATCATAGGCCATTCACAATTCTTATGGAAAATATTTCAGGTCTGTATGTTTTGGCTTCAGAACCAGCAAGGATTCCCTGGTTTGATTTTGTGCTTGCTGACATTGGTGACGAACAATCACTTTCTCAGTCTTTATCTACTTTTTCAGGCCATCTGAAACAAATTAGTGTAAGTTGATAACATATTCTACAGCTATTTTTCCAAATTCTTTTCTTCCAAAATTTAAGATTACAACATTTAATGGTATTTTCTAAGTTATTTAATAAATGTCGGTAAATTCCATTTATGTTTTTACTATTTACTTTAAATTGGAGTTCTTTCAATCGGTAAATTCCATTTATGTTTTTACCATTTATGTCGGTAAATTGGAGTTCTTTCAACATTTATGTTTTTACTATTTACTATTTACTATTTACTAATATTTATTCTTACATATTGTATATACAGGTCCTGACATCATTTTTTAAGTGCAATTGAGCAAAACACGTGCCTTTGATTTGTTTTTCAAAAGATAAGGAGAACATGAAATAAAATTACACCAGGGAACCTCATGATCTTGTTATATTTTACATGTGTTTTTAGCAATTTACATATAAGATTTTACAGGATATTAATGTAAGAGTGGCAGCTTTAAATTCATAGATACCTTTGACAGTAAGAAAACTAAGTGAATTTCAGTAGATAGATTCATATTGTTTCCTTTTGATGCAGGACATCAAGAGCCTTTCAACAAAATTTTCTTTGATTCTTCTGGATGAGGTAAGCGATTTTGTCATGCTTAAGTCCAAAATAAAAATGTACATGCGAGTCTTCCAGGATGCTACATATACTGATGTAAAAAAACTCGAATTGGTTTGAACTCAGCGAACCATGTTTCCTGTGTAATTCTTTTTGACTTTGTTCACCAGCACCTAGGTGGACTCATTGTTGGAATGTTACAATATACTCTCTCCATATGAGCTTATCTGCCTCCTTTTTTCCGTTTAAGGCTGTATTAAAATACTTGCTCATTTTACCTTTTAAGGCTGTATTGGGCGGAGAGGGGTGATTCATTCAAAGCGTTGGGCAGCTTCGTGGTTTGAATGTCGTGCTAGCTAAGAGCTTTCACCTTCGATCCCTATAGTATCTAAAGTCCACACACTAATTCTTGGCATGGATGTTTCACATGGCTCACCTGGCCAGTCTGACATTCCATCAATTGCTGCAGTAAGTTCTACTCCCTTCTTTCTTTGCATTCTTTTTTTTAATAAAATTTTATGGTTATGATTCTTTGTTTATATCTTACAGTAATATGTGTGCTTCCTTTGGTCTTTGATTCAAGCAAGCAAGTTTTGAGGCAGTTAGGAGAAAGTTGAAGAAAGCTTATTTGCTTAGGTATGTCTTGTTAGTTCATCTTCAAGTGAAATCTAATGAGAACTTGTAGTTCTGTTATAATATTCCTGTATTCTTTATTGTTTGGCCTTAGTGCATGAAGGATGATAATGGTAATATTGGTGGTGATGAAGAAAAGTACAGGAAGACGAATGAGATATATGTTATAGGTGAATCCTATAGAAAAAAATTGTTGTGGATGAGAATCCACATACAGTTACCTATAATTATTCTTTTTTTTTTCTTCATGGGCAGTTGTACGTTCTCATTATTGTAAACCACGTAAAATCTATGGTTAATGATGTTCAATATTTTCTGAGCCTTCAGCATCATCAATTATCTGGGAAAGAGATTCACATCTCCAGTGTTGCCTCCAATCTTTTTGCTTCTCCATCTTTTAGAATGTTCTCGAGCTCACAGAATATTCTCCATTGTTATTAAATTAAATTCTAGGTTATTTTTTAAATCCATGTATTTCATATTTGTTTCCGTTGTTTTGCGGATGTTAGAAAATTTCAGCTCTATATAAATTTTATATTGTTTGATTTTGGCTTCCTCCACACTACATACTTGTTTTGTAAATTAAATATAACTAAATTTCTTTGAATGTACTAAGTATTGTATAAGAAAACCACGTGCACTTACCTACAATTATTTTTTTCCTCCATGGGCAGTTCTACACTCTAAATACGCCGTGCATCGCACGGCTCAAAATCTAGTATATTATATAAGGGCGAGAGCCCAATCGTCCCAGCTAAATCTTGATTCTGACCCTTGGATCAAAAGTTCAAATTGAATTTCTGGCCGTTGGATCAAATAGCCTCTCAATTGAATTTGCTCTCTCAATCGTCTCTTCCATTTGCTCTCAATTCCGACTTTCGTCGCGCCCAGAGCTCTAGGGTTGGGAATTCCTAATTTTTGAGGAGGAGAGAAATCCCCAAATTCAATTGTTGTGTAAGTTATTGAGCTCTGGCCGACCGCCGTTCGAACGCCGCCCCCGCCGTCCGATCGTCGCGCCTCCCCCTGCCTGCGCGAACAGTCGCCTCGCCACGCTCCAGCATCCGCGGGTCTCTGCACGTCGCTCCCAGTTCTCTTCCGGCGCCGCCCGCACCTGCGTGCGTCGTCGCTCCTGGCTTCGCGAATCCGGCGCCGCCTCACCTGCGCACGACGGCCTCTGCCTTCTGTGAATCCGGTGACGGCGAAGGCTGCTATTCAGGTCTGTCGCCGAGGATGAGCGGCTGGTGTGACTATGAAAATTACTGGCGCGCCGCTCGCCTGCCCAAACCTCGCACGCGCCGCTCGCCTCCAGCATCCGGTCTCCAATCGCCAGTCCTGGCGCTGGCGACGCGAGTCCGGCACCCCCTCTCTTTGCTCGCCGCCCACCTCGCAAAATCGGCGAGCAATGACTAGAGATTGCTATTGATTGTTTTCTGTTCGGCCTTCTGGAATCTTTTATTTTACTAATTTTTTCTTATAACAGAATTGACGCTCTGGTTTTATCTTGTTGATTTTTGGGTATTTGGGTTGGAGATTGGTGATCACCATCTTGTAAAATGCATCCTTAAATATCTCGACTTCGATGGATAATGTTTGGGAAGTCAAAAGAGAAAATTTTGGGTTGATCAAATTTGTTTTTACTTTAATAAATTGATTCTTTTTACAAAAAAAATGTCAGTATTGCATTTTATTGTGTTAAGTTACTCTGATTTGCCACGTGATTGATGTTATCTTAGAAAGGGTCTAATAGAAGAATTTGTTTAGCAGGTTTTTACAGGGATTGTCTGTCCCTCTGCCCGTCGCACCCAACCCCTTAAGAACTCCAAGCCTTCGACAGTGGATTTGGGTAATTTCAGATACATGTCTTGTTTTTTGTTAGTTGTTTCTGAAGTTGTCGTTTCGTAAAGTTATTCTTATGAAATTTGAGAATTTTATGAAATGTTTCATATCCGAGCAATTGATAATTACACAAATGGAGCTGGTAGTTTGGCAGCGAAATTGAAAAAGATTAAATTAGAAATATAAGAAGCAAGAGAAGGCTGGTAGTTTGAGGTGCAATGAAATGGAGCTGGCCATTTGGCAGGGAAATTGAAAAAGATTAAATTGGAAATATAAGAAGCAAGAGAAGGCTGGTAGTTTGAGGTGCATTGTATGCGGCAGGTTTGTGTTCTCCATCTTGATATGGTTCATAAATGGAGCTACTCTTTTTTTGTATTTTCCTTGAAGTCTTGAACGTACTTATTCCTTATACTGTGGTCAACTGAGTTTCATTAATCCACTTGTGACCATTCATTAAGTGCATTTGGGACCTTTTGACTTCTGGGATAGCAGGCCATTGAAAGTGAATTTTATATGGTTTGAGTCTTTCGATGGCAGTATGTGCTCATTTTTTATTGAATAGCCCTGCATTGTGTAAGGATTCATGAAATCTAATGCTGCTGGTTAATCATGGTGGTTTTTTTGTTTGTTTTTTTCCTTCAGAAATCCAAATTATTGAAAGCTGATTAGTTTGATCTGCCCGTCACGGCGGCCCCTCCTGCTGTAGGCTTCAATTCCCTCCGTTTCTGGAGTGTTTGTATTTGCTTGCAGAATATGCTCCAGTTACTTTTTGTTTTCCGCTTGATTTGATTTTTGCTTCACGAGTTTGTTGGCTTTGCGCTGAATGAAAGATTAATCTTTTTCTTACCTTTTGACGTGTTCCTCTGTGTTTTTTTGTGTCTATGAACTGTATGATTGCCTCATGCCCAGTTCAATTGCATATTTAAGAGTTAGAATTCCATTGAAATAGTGTATGCAATCATTACAGCTTTGTAACTTGCTACCTGCCTGGCTGCTTCCCATATGCACTGATTGAAGTGTCATATATGGCTGGATGGGATATGGAGTTATGAAATACTTGTTGCGGTAGGGTCTTCGCGTCAGCTAATAACTCTGTGTTTTTCTTCTCTTCCAATGAGTAACAATATTTTTATTCTTTCTTTGCATTTTCTTTCCTGTGTCTAGAGCAAACTTTATTGGTTCTTTCTTGTTTTTGTGAGTATATCTTAGCTCTCCATCAGTGGTCACTGGTATAGTTTGGGATTCCTGCTATATATACATATAAATAAATATATAATCTTATTTTCGCCTTCATTTGGGTTCTTATGGATTTCTTTGTATAGTTATTTTGGTTGTGCTGGTGACTTTTCTGTATGTATTTATTATTTATAATATGATTGTGTTTTTTGTAATATAATATAATAATATTTTTATTGTAAGTTGTTGGAGAGTCTTCCTTCTATGATTGCTGGTGTGTGGTCAACAAATGATAGCAACTTGCAGCTTGAAGCAATCATGCAGTTCCACAAATTACTTTCAATTCGTTAGACCAGTGGTCTCATATTTCTATCTCTATGATATCGTTATTGTATCTATTCTTAACTTCTAATGCTCATTAACAGAAAGAAGCCCTCCCATTGAAGAAGTAATACAATCAGGTGTTGTTCCTCGATTTGTTGAGTTCCTTGTGAGGGAGGATTATCCCCAGCTCCAGGTTGAATTTGTTCAAAAGCTTAGTATAAAATAGCCAATGGGTACTCTTTTATGCTTTTGCTGATAGTATAACTTTTTACAGTTCGAAGATGCATGGGCTCTTACTAATATTGCCTCTGGTACTTCTGAGAACACAAGGGTAGTTATTGATCATGGGGCAGTTCCAATTTTCGTAGAGCTTCTAGGTTCACCCAGCGATGATGTTCGTGAGCAGGTATGTATTACTTACAGATGGGACATCCTTATGCTATGCATTTATATTTTTATACTCACCTTTCAACTGGCTATACCTACAAAATTGTTATCATTTAGGCTGTATGGGCATTGGGTAATGTTGCTGGTGATTCTCCTAAATGTCGTGACCTTGTCCTGGGTTATGGGGCCCTGGTTCCTTTGCTTGCTCAATTGAATGAGGATTCAAAGCTTCCGATGCTAAGAAATGCAACGTGGACACTATCGAACTTCTGCAGAGGCAAAACACAACCTCCCTTTGAGCAGGTATTGGTTTTGATATCATATTCAAATTAAATTATATAGAGGTGATTTGGGATTGATAACCATTTTTTCTGCCAAATCGCTTCGATAGGTGTGTACTCAAATGATGAAGAGGTGCTTACAGATGCATGCTGGGCTCTGTCATATCTCTCTGATGGTACAAATGACAAGATTCAAGCTGTAATTGAGGCAGGTGCCTGTCAACGACTTGTTGAGCTCCTGCTGTGCGTTGAATTTATAAGAAAATTTGAAGGACAACTGTGCTTGTAGTGCAGTGGTTTAATATACTTTTTTTCATGCATCAGCCATCCCTCTCCTTCAGTACTTATTCCTGAACTTCGAACAGTTGGAAATATTGTTACTGGTGATGATGCGCAAACTAAGGTACAAATAACCTTTTTGCATTCAGATTCGGGTTTGCTCTGAATGTGTTCATTGTCGTATATTGTAGGTCCAAGTCCTCATCAACTCTGGAGTTTAACTATGGTAGACAATCTGTACGTATGATAGAGTGTTTCTACTTGGTGTAAAATTGTTATTGAGTGTTGCCTGTAAACATCAAACTTATTCAAACCCTTAACCTCTCCTCTTATATATTTCAGATTTCTGGTAAAAACTTATTTGATAGGTCCACTTTCTCCATCCGTTGGCACCCTATCTCGCTTGCGGGCTCTGTATGTTGTCTTTTCCTATTGGTTTCCTGGTTTTCATATTTGTAATATTATTTTTTTTCGGTAGATACTTGTAATATTATTTGATTCTTAATAAATCCTATTTGGTTGGGGAAAAATGACGGGGGATTTTATGTGGTTAGGGACTTAAGCATCAATGCTTTATCAGGCGCAATCCCCGGGGAACTTGGGATGCTGAAAGATTTAGAGTCATTGTAAGTCTTATATTTTGATAAATGATGTAACAGATACAATCATCATTAGGCATGTCTCAAAAGTATAGTAATGTAAAACACATGAACCCTTGAAATTGGAATTTTCTTCATGTCTTATATTAAAATAGTGTTTGTGCTATTTAATTATGTATTGATTGCTTATGTGCAGGTCGGTAGCCACAAATAATTTGTCTGGGCCTTTGCCTTCAGAATTCGGGAATCTAAGAAAATTAACACAGCTGTAAGATAAATCACTTTTCACCTCGTTTTAATAAAATTTTATGCATCAATTTGCAAATATAATGAATTGATTGAGTATAAATGTCGAGATTTTTTTTAAAGCCAGATACACAGTATAAATGTTGAGAAAAAAATATATATATATATGACTTGATTGATTATAATAAAATGTTATGATTGACTGCATTGTGTCTGTATTCCAGTTTATCATTGTTTCTTGATTTTTAATTTTGATAGGATTCGAGTTCAGAAGCCCATCGTTGAAATGGACGGTGCGTTTAGTTGTTGATTGAGGAACGATTGTGCAATTTTGGTTGCTTTGTTTGAATTGTTATATGTCTTTGGATGTTGAGTTTAGGTGACTAGATGACGCGGGTAATCCATATCAAGAGCTCAGATCAACATTGGGTTTTGAAAGTATATATTTATAATGCAATTAATCCATATCAGGAGCAAACCGGAAATCCCCTTTTTGTCGATTCTTAGGGTGAGTCCATCGCAATGAGCCAATGCCGATCATTTATGCTTCAGATTTCGCGAATTAGATGGTGTTGGAAATAGTTGTACGCCGTGATTCGTATGGATTTCCTCTGCTTTCTGTTTAAATTTGTTTCCTTATTATTTTATTTGTTTTACCTTGATTTACTTTTTGGCCAAAGAGAAGGTTCCCATTTTTTCCCCATGGTACCTCCTTTTTGATTTGTTGCAATACTGTGTGTCTGACCTTTGAAAAGTACAACCTCATTATGATTGCAGATCCTTACCATTTTCAATGAAGTAGCGTATACATTGGTCAGGAAACACTATGATATCAAGGGTGTTTACCTGGTGCAATTGCTTTACACTTTAATAACAGAGTATATAATCTACCTTTGTTTCACGGTATAGCTTTATTCATTTTGCAACCTTCCAGGTTAATTTTGACTAGCAGCATTGTTGTTAGGCATGTGAGTGTTTTCTTGATTGGTTACGCCAGTTGTTATTCTGATAATAACAATACTAGCCTTTGGAGGTTTCTAAGGTCAGTTTTGTTTTTCATTTAGATCTGTGTGTGTATGTTTTCTTTTTACTGTGATTTATCTAGATTAGTGTTTTTTTTTTTGTGTTTATTTGCTTTTGAATTTCAAGTCCTGTTGGATTAGTCAATTGCCTCTTGTAGTTGTCAAATTGTGATCTCTGTTGATTCTCCCTGAATTGGGGTTTTTTTGAGACATGATGATTTAAATTGTTGACTCGGGAGTCAAAAGATCTACTGCCCAACAAACCTTGGCTGTTTTGGTGATTGAATTTGTTTTCAATCTGCCTTGTGTTTCAAGATTTTGGCTTGTTCAATATATTATTCGTTGGATTATTGAATTCATTTGGGGAAGTCACAGATTCTTTGAATGTTCATTCCTCTTCTTGTCCATGGATTAAGCTAATAGTTTCCTTAATATATGTTGTCGTTGTTATCCAATTGTGAGGTTACTGTAAAGCTTTGCTTGATGTGTTTTTCTCCTGTTGTTGTTTCAACTGACTTACTTGTTGGGTTTTTGTTTAATAGAGAAGGAAAAAACATTCCAATCTTCTTTTTTGAGAAATTAGTACAAAGAAACTTTATTGGTGCAATTTGTAGAGTTAACGCGAGCATTGCTTTTGGCTATTTGAGAAATTGTTTTTGTATGTGGAAACCCTACATGGAACCGACTTGATAGGTTAACAACCTGCATAAATGGCGCAAGGAGAAAAACAAGCATGGAACAATCCCCATTCTTTAATTGTCTTTAGTAATTGCTTGCAAATGTCGGAATGAAATTCTCAATCCTTTTCCTATTGTTTAATGAGATCGGTTTTACTTGTAAGTCCCTTGGAAATTGATTGCATATGTTGTTTGTTCTTTTTGAATTTACACATTGGCAGTTGCTCACAATGTTTTATTTATTACAACAATGGGGATGTGGGGATTGTGAACGACAAGCGTATGTGGAAAGACAAGAAAACATGAAGGAGTTTCATCAGAGTTGATGTCTGTGGATTGTTTTAGGGATGAATTGTTGTAAACATTCAACGTTGGGCTTCTTTTGGGTTTGAACGGATTTACTTCTTTTTATTAGGTCGGGTAGAGTACTAAATTCCTGTCTATGAGTAGTATAGAGACATGTTCATTTTCAAAATGACATTTTTTCCATCCACTTTCTAAATATTTTTGGATGATGTAAATGGTCAGATGTGTTACTCAAAAGCATTGATGTACTTTGTTCGAGTAACTTTGCTGCCCATTGGTATTTTGTGCTGGTATCAGGTGTGATTTGATCATTCTAGCCAATGACAAGAAAGAGAAAATTGCGTCAGGGTTGCTAAATCCATTTCTTGCACACCTAAAGATTGCTCAGGATCAAGTTGCTAAAGGAGGTTATTCGACTATTCTAGAGCCAGCACTCGGCACTTATTCGTCATGGTTCACAAAGGCCACAATAGAAAGGTTTGGATGCACTACTGGATTGCATGCATGTTTACCTTTTAGTTGAAACTCTCTTAGAATATCAATCACGTAGTATCTTAATGATATCTACCGTTCTCCTGTCGTAGGAAATCCTTGGCATCCTAACTATCCATTACATTCCTTTCATTATAAATTTATCTTTAAAATATTAGGTCAATGATGTGTGCCACCTCTTTATTGATAGCTTCAGTCAATGACATTAAATTTTATAGATTACTTACTAATGGTATTGATGCTTTGTAATTTTTCTAAATTGATGCCAATGGTCGGAATTAGAGGGTAATAGTGAAATCAAAATTTGAATTTGGATTGAATGCATGATGTTAAATGTCCTCCGGATGGCCTTCATTTTATATAATCCTCATAAAAGTTATAATTCTGTCCCATGGCTGTTGTGTCTCGTTAGTGAAGCTTTCATCCGAACAACTAACAACTGCAAGTTAACAGGTTTGTTCATTTTGTGAGCACTCCCGAAATCTTGGAACGTGTCTATACAATAGAAACTGAGATCTTACAAATTGAGGAGGCAATTGCCATACAGAGCAGCAATGACATTGGACAAAACATTGTAATGGGATAATTTCTCTGTGTTTGTCAAAGTTTACTTGATTTTTATTTTATTTTCTATTTTATTTGCAGGTGGAAAATCATCAACGCAAATCTTTGGGAGGTTATGAAGGTACATGATTAGTCATCCTTTATGTGTTCTTGTTGTTATGGAATGTTATGTAATATATTAGGAAGTATATATATGTTGGATTGATATTAGAGAATAATACTCCCTCCGTCATCAAATGATATTAACATTCCATGTTTTCACGCAATTCAATGTAAATGTTTAACGATTAATATCTCAAATTGTATAAAAGTAAAAATGATAAAAGTTTAATATTCTAAAACAATGTGATTAGACGAATCTGTTAGGGATATTTCTTGTATTGTGAAGATGTTCGTTATATTTGCCGTTGTTGCAACATCATGCCAACAACGCTCTTTTCTCTTCACTGGGAAAAGCACAGAATAGTACAGTGACGTGACATTTCCCCTAGCAGGCCTTAGAGGGTTTTAGATGGGCCTTAAAACCCATATAAATACTTGTCTTCGTCCTTGAGGGATTGTGTGTGTTTACAACCGCAATCACAGCTCCTTTTACAGAGTATTAACAGATTCAAAGCTGTGTTTATGGTGGATTGAGAGCTGAAGTAGAAACCCCCTGGTTTTCGTTGTTTGCAGAAGGCACCAACAACCATCCTGCTATTGGTATATCTTTAGTTGTTGAGTCTTCTACATTTTCATGGGGTAATTGGGATTGTGTTTAGGCATTTCTAAGTTTATTGTTTCGTAAACACAATCCGTGTGTATTGTAGGTGTTTTAGCACCATTGAGCTTAACTTGTTTGATTAGCTAGATTCCACAAACACCATCTTAATACCTGCCGGTGAATTGTGTGCATTTAGGTAGATAGTTGATGCTCCCATGTGTTCTTCTAGTCTAGTTGGGTAGATAGGAGATTTCATTGGAATGTAAGGGTATGTAAGGTGTGATTGACTCTTGTTCAATCTGTTTGGTGGAGATTTAGTGAATCCCTGGCTTGGAGCCCCCAGATGTAGATCAGTGGATCGAACTGGGTGATCAAATTCCTTGTGTTCTTATTTTATTCCGCACTCTGTTTGTGTTTGTCTCTGATTGTGGTTTGCAGGTTGTTGAGACATCGCTCAAACAACGCTTACAGGGTTTTACGTATTTAGATTGGGCCTGTCAATTGGTATCAGAGCAGGGCTCTAACGTTTAGCTGAGTCCGGTCCAATATGAATAGAGAAGGTGGCTCTGTCTCTTCTCATGATGATGATGATGATCCTATTCGGATTGTTCCTCATGTTTCCTCCAGTGCCACTCCTGAAGTAGTGCATCTGTAATACCCGGGGTTTTTACAACGCCCAAAGAAACGAAATAAAATTTATTTCCGAGAAGAAAATAATTTATTACAATAAATTGTTGCTCGGAAATGGCGTGACCGATAAATTCAAAGAATTCGAACCCAAATTTTGGTAAAGTCGAAATGGGATGAAAGAGGGGAAGGAAGCCCGAAGATAATCCATGGATTAATCCCAAAAGAATTGGAATTAAATTCAAGAAGGAAAAGAATTTTAATTCCAAGAACCCGTGAAGTCGGAAATAATTTAATTAGATAAATTATTGCACGGGAGCCACAGGACGACGAATTCAAGCCGACGGATTCGAACTTGACGAATTCTTGATTTCAAATATGAAATTCATTGGAGTCAAAATAAAATTTAGAAAGGAATCGTAACCCCAGAAATGACCCGAAAAGTCGAACCGAAAACGTAGGGGATAGAAACCCGATCGAGAAAAGAAGAAAAGACCCGACGGACCACGCGGACCGCCGAACCGGCTGGTCCGGCCGGCCTGAGCTCGACGCGCGCCACCACGCGGAAGGCGGAGTCGCGACTCCAGGCCTGGCCACACGTGCTCCGCGCGGGCAAAGGCGTAGGTGCGCGTCACCAGCGCGCCAGAGGTGCAGAAGGTGTAAACTTTCCTTCTATGGCGATTTTCTTGCCAAAAATCCGTCCCCTAACGAGGGCAAGCGGATCAAAGCTTTCGGGAAGGTCATAATATCAATATTGGGCGCCCCCTACCCCATATTTTCAGTAAACAAACCCTAGACACTCCCATCTTTTCTCTCCAAGTTCAAAACTCCTTCGACTCCACTTTCCGGCGACGACGAGGCAAACGGGACGAAGCCTCTACCCTCTAGAACCTTGGTAAGTAGTATTACAGTGTTTGAATCTTCCATAAGCTTTAACAAACTCGAAATCTAACCATTTTCCTTTGCTACGATTTTACGTCGGGAAACGAACAAAAAGCGATCGGAGAAGTTGGCCGTTCGTCGCGACCTTAGGACGTCCGGAAACCCTTTACAGCAACCCTACTCTCTAACTAAGTAAGTTAAGACCTTACTCACAAATTTTTGTGGTTTATTGTTATTTAAAACTCGAGATCTATACCCGTAACAAAAACCGATTTTCAAAAACCCTATTTTCGTCCAATTTCAAAAACTCGCCTAAAACTCGACCTTCGGGAATTCAAACCGAAAACTTTTCAACATAGATTTTGTTCCTAAGACTTTAATCTATCTTGTGTCCAAATTTCAGCCATTGACATTAAGATTTGCTATCCCAAATCTCGCTGTAAACGTTCTGTGACAAACCGAACGTTTGAAACCCTTGACAGATTTCATTACTCGACTTGATGCATGTTTTTCACCCATTTTTAGAATGATTTAACTTTGCATTTCTAAAAAAAGTTGTATATAAATGTGTCTTGATTATGCATATAAAATTTCATGGATTTTGGAGTTCATTTGATATGTCAAACGGCCGAATTTCAGAACCTGTTTCAAGCAATCCTTTGAGTCCGCACGTGTACAGCGTGTTGTGGTCGATTTTTGAACACCTAAAATTCATTATTCCTAATTTCTTAAAACATGAAAGTTGTTCATTAATGTGTTGTGTATCTCCTGTAAAAATTTCGGATCAATTGACTTTGAAATGAATTTTTAATCGGCATCGCACGAACCTGTGACGAAATCAGTTTTTGAGACAGAAATTATCTTTTGTAAAGAACTCAAATTTTGACTCACTTCGAAACCTTATTTCCGAAAACTTAAAACATGAAAGTTGTTCGTGTGTGTGTTTTTGAGCTACTGTGTAAATTTCAGAATTTTTGGTGTAAAGATGAATTTTTAGTTAAGAAAGGTGTAAACTGCGTCTAATCGGATTTTTCGAACTTGAGAAAACTCGAACTACGAAATGCGATATCGAATATTTTGATAACTTTGAAATACGAACTTTCGAAAAATCCCGTTCACTAGGCTGAGCCGATCTTCATACAACTATCTTTGAGACTGCCTCGTTAGTGGTCTCCCTACTATCTGAGATTGCCTCGTTAGTGATCTCCTTAATATGCCAAAACGGCAGTTGTGCACATGGCCTGCCAAAACGGCAGTGAGAAATACACGGCTTGCCCGAGTGGCAGTGAAACCGCTTGTAAGGCCTGTCAGATGACAGTTGATATACATGCCTGTCAAATTGACAGTAGATACACACGGCTTGCCGGAATGGCAATCGAGATACATGGCTAGCCAAAACGGCAGTCAATACTGATATGGCTGCGGCCGCCGGTTCACCGGCTAACTGATTATGATTTTTGAGATTGCCTCGTTAGTGATCTCTCTTGTGTGGTGTCCTCTTCTTAGTTGCGGGATAAAATATAAAAGACTTGTGTGAGTGTTGATTACGCTGAAATCTTTTGTATCATGTTTTTAAATTACGCATTTAAATTACGTCATTTAAGTTATGCTTTTAAATTCCGCTTTTAAATTAAGTCTTTTAAATTATGCATTGTCGTCTTGAATAAATTAAACATGTTTTCCGCTGCGAATAAAATATGGATTTTTTAATTAATGCATGAAAAGTGTAGTCTTTGGATTTAAACACATGTAACCCCTTAAATTATTTTGTTAGGGCTTAACTTACTCAGTATTTTATATAGTGATAAAACCCGTTGTTCATTTTTTCATTACAGAGTACGGAGCATGATCATGCATCGGGGATCACTTTGGGTATTTAATTATTTGTTCTACATGACTTGCATACGGGCTTGTTAACCCGAGTTTTGGCCATGTCGGCCCTGTATTTTAATTTCCGCTGCAACTTATTATTTTTATTATCATGTATGGATGATATTACATTATTATCTTTAAGTAATTCCGGACTTGCTTTTAAAACTTTTTCCAACACCTATAGCCTTGCATCTCTTTAGCAAGCTCGGAGAAACCGTGTCTTGCTAGGGAGGTGTGGCGGTGGCACCCCGGCCTGGGTTATCAAATCTGGGGTGTTACAAAGTGGTATCAAAGCCCGGAAATATTTTTAAATTATTATTATTATTTTGGCCAATATAGAGGCCCAAGATTTTTAAACAAATATTAATATTATTTTAAAATTTTTAAGTACCATTATTATTATTTAAATTTTAATTTTTATTTCCATGGAACAAAATTTATTTTAAACCCATGAAAAATATTTACATATGCATAGAAATTTTTCCAACAAGTTTTTAAAGTCACAAAAATATTTTTCGGGGTTGGGGTAGCATTGTATAAAGCATACATGCATTCGCATACATACATACATGAATATCGCGCTAATTTTTTTTATGTGAATTAACAGTGTCAAAACTCTTACCTTCAAATTGGTCATGACCTTGACTTAGAAGCGTTTGCTTTAAACTAATTCTGCCGCAGTCTTATAATTTGATCCCCTAAGTTTAGCATTCTCCTATCTATTACCTCTTTCCAATCCTACCTTATAGATTTTCTTGAACGCTAACTTGCCTTAGATTAGAAACTCATCTTCACGTGCGTTGATAACAGAGAATGGCACCTAAGGGAAAATCGAGAAAGAAAATCCCAAACAACACTAACGCTGACCTCCCCAACACACCGAACAATAATGAGATCCCTCAGAACGTAGGAGGGCGAGTGCCTCATGTTCCCAACAATATGGATGAGCGTCTAAGGACTGTCGAGGAAGTTCTCGTAGTATTAGGAAATGCTGAAGTGCAACGTGCACAAGCGGGTGTACCACCACCGGTAACCCGGGTCAACTACTTAGCCTTGGTAAACCCTTACCAACCACCCCACTACGCCGGCGAAGAGGACCCGGCTCAGCTAGAGGAATGGATACGGACGTTCGACAAACTGTTGAACGCCGTAAAGTGTCCCGACGGGGAAAAGGTTCACGTAGCTTCATACTACCTAGGAGGCGAGGCGGATGATTGGTGGCAAGCCACCCAATGGAAACGTGCAGAGTACAACGAGCCCTACACATGGTCAGAATTCACGGATCTGCTTAGGGATCATTTTTATCCCATGAGCACGAAGGCTGCTATGTATGAGGAATTTCTGACACTGAGGCAAGGAGAAAAGACGGTCCAAGAATACTATAACCGTTTCAAGGAGTTGGTGCAGTTTGCGCCGAGACTGGTGCCAACTGATGTAGAGAAGGCATAGAAGTTCGAGACGGGACTGAACCTATCTATTAGAGAGGTGATCACGGGCGAGCACTATCTTGACCTACAAGCTGTGTATGATCGTGCAGTAGCGGTTGCACGAGTTCAAGGACTGAAACATAAACCGGTAGGTGGGACTAAGTGATGGGTGATTTTCACCACTCATATTTTACCACAAGCGGATGGTTGTCATCAAGTAATAAAAACCGGTGAATACCGGGTCGAACCCAAGGGAATTCAGAATATTATTTCATTCTGGAGAAAACTTAGTCATTTTAAGTTCATTAATAATATATATTATATTTTGAAAAGAGTTTGATTAATTCTAATGGTGATTAAATTAAAATGATAGCATTAAATTTAAAAATAAAGCAAGTTAAAAATTTAAAATAATAAAAATAAAGATAAGATATATGCTTGTAGTGATTTAGGACATGTCATCTTTATATAAAAGTGAAATTGCATAATGATTTAGCATTTCCCAATGTCTAAAAAGATCAATTTCAACAGATTTAATGATTTTATAAAGATTAAATATATGTCAATTTCCTAATTTTCATAATTTGTAAAAACAGACTTCATGGAAGCAAATTAAATTATCTAACATTCTGCAATCATCAGTCTAGGCATAAATTTGAGTCTTTCCCAAGCATACAAATTTTCCTATTGTGATTAAACGACACATTTCATTTCCCAAATCAGCGTGTACATGCCAAAATCTATTTTAATATGATTTATTCCCAAGACCGGTACTAAAATCTAATTTCCACTTTTTATCTCCCGATTTAGCAAAGCAGAAATCATACAGATTAGATTCTAACATTTAATTATGCAGAATAGTGTAAATAATCTAACAATTATGGTAAAATATTGATAAAACATGGTAAAATGGATTTTAATACTAAATTTAGAATGTGAACAGATTAGGATATTGCCAGATTACTGTAGACAAAATATGCAGAATGATCGATCATTTCAGATTAGCAGATTAAAAATGCAGATTCCAGAATTTTTGCCAAAACATAATCATCGATCAATTGCAGGCATCCAATACATAATCCAAATTCAAATTCTAATATCATAGCAGATTAATCCAGATTACACAGATAAACATCGACATTTATTAAATTACTTCCATAAAACATAGATTCATACTTCAAAGTGATTCCGAACTCCCGTTCTAGAACACTTCTAACACGAACAACATAGAAATCCGTTTACAAACATGAAAACAGTAGGAAATTATGTTTAAAAGCAAATCCTAAACATTACAAAGCGAGAAAAAAGGAAAACAACACCTAGAATGCGAAGAACACAGTCAGAGAAGACGCTCTGATCACTTCCTCCGGCATGGTTCGGTGTTATTGCCTTCTTCTCCAAAGTTGCAGAGAGTTTTTGTCGATAATATGAGTCTGGGATGAGTCTCCAATGAAAAGAATGGCGAAAAACCGCGTTTAAAACCGAGTTCGGGAGGTTAGAAAACTGCCCAACCGCGACTGTGGCGCAAAAAGTGGCGCTCGGAAGAGGTTTTCGGCGCCACCAAAGAGAGCTGGCGCATCCTGACATTTTCCAAATTTCTGAAAGTGGCGCAAAAAGTGGCGCATAAAGGTGGTTTTAGGCGCCACCAAGGAGGAGCGGCGCATTCTGACAATTTCCAAATTTCTGAAAGTGGCGCAAAAAGTGGCGCATAAAGGTGGTTTTAGGCGCCACCAAGGAGGAGCGGCGCATTCTGACAATTTCCAAATTTTTAATTTAACAGCGGCGCATTTTGTGGCGCTCCGGAGCAGTTTTAGGCGCCACCAAACTATTGTGGCGCATCCTGAAGCTTTTTCCATCCGAAATTTTCCCAAGTGTTGAGGTGGCGCATAATGTGGCGCTGGAGAGCATTTTTATGCGCCGCCATGCCTATGTGGCGCATTCTGGAGCCTTCCAGTGTTGAAAATTCCGAATTTTGCATCCTTTGACCTCCGAACATCTTCTTTCTTCATTTTAATGCCTGAAACAACATTGCAATGCATTAGGTTTGCCAAAGTCTTATTAAAAACACATAAAAACATGGTAAATTTAACCTAAATAAGCCAAATCTAACCATGATCACTTGAAAAATAAAAACACATGAAATACACCTAAATGTGCAATAAATTAAGGTAAAATGCACTCATTTTGGACATATTTTAGTACAATTCAAGCTTGTATAAGTGTGGTTTCACAGGGTGCATCAACATCCTCACACTTAAATATTGCTCGTCCCTTGAGCAATGAAATTAATTAACACATCAACATGCCAATCAAGATAATAACGATGAAGTCACTATAGTTCTGCCAAATCATAGATTTCAACAACGCAATGAGCTAAAAGGGTTCAAAGTTTAATGTGCTAGAATAAGGTAAATTGTCATGCATCAGTTGTCAAAACCAGATATCCAAAACACTTACAGTACAAAAAGTAGATTAATTACACATAGCAACTCGAAATGGGAGAGTGAATAATGTAAATATGCTTTTCTATTCCTGTCTTCAAATATGCTCAATTAATGACTCGGTTTCACAATTATTCTAGACACTTTGGCTGAGTTGTAGACGGTTGAATTCCAAAAGCTACTCATGTCTAAGAATACGTGCCAGTCATATAGCCAAGAGTTTATAAATATTCTGTTTAATACCCCTTTATTCGACATTTTCTCTTTTTTTTTTTATCTTGCATTTTCTAATTTTTCCTTTTTTTTTTGCAAGATTTAATCTAAATTTTTTTTATAGGGGTTTCACTCTGACTTTATTTGTAACTAAGCATTTAAGGAGACATGGAACGAGCATATTCTTATATAAATAATGACAACTCTCCACATAACAAGTAAACCAGTCTAATTAATCAAAAAGCTTTCTGCAAGGTAAGTAGAATCGTCACCAAAGTTCGAACAACTAGCATGACAATTTAACAAAGTCTAGGACTTTAAACTAAGAATCATAATGCTCATTAAGTTGTAAAATCGGATCTAAGCAGAACAATTAGACTTATTCAGATTTCTCTTAAGATTGGCTGTGATGTGGTAATTCAAATAATAGCACACTGTGAAAACACAATTTAATCTAACATATTCAATATATCCAACCTAAAGCATTTACCATATTTATTCTAAAGCATAGGGAAATATTAAAAACATAACTAAGCTCTTACAAATTTATTCCATTCAAATCAGTAAACATAAAACATGAAAAGATCACACCTGGAATGTTTAGGACTCTGAATTTCACTTCATCATCACGGCTATCATCATGCTCCTTTGTTGGCATATCCTGCTTCTAATATGTATATATAACAATTACTCAAGAAAATATGATTGTTAGTGCATATGGGAATTCCAAAGTAATCAGAATCATAAAACACCATCCATAATTCAAATTATAACATTTAACAGCAATTTTCAGCAACTTTAATAAGTATGGACAGATTTGATCGAGAATAATTTTCAGAATTCACCAAAAGCAAAACATCATAAGTTCTAGAGCAGAATTTACAGCAAAATGCCAACAGCTATAGCAAAATATACCCTCATTCTTTATGATAACTCAACCCTGTATGATGTATTAAATAAATGATTTATACATTGAATAAACTAAATGGACCTGTTGATGAAGAATTTCGAGAATGTGATCATAATAGAAACTCCTCCATCCTCACACTTAAACTGAACTAGCAGTTTAGTTTAAGTGCATAATGAAAGATTTAAAATGTGGGATTATAAGTTTTTAATTTCAAAAATAAGAATATAGCATGCATTTAAAAAGTTAGACTGAATTAGATCATACCTTTTAAATAGATAAAATTTTTAGCTTTTTTTAATATGATCTATACATCATAATTTATTTATTTTAATGCCTGCATTGTGTAAAATCATAAAGATTCAACACTTCAACAATATTAATCCCGCTTCTTTCATCAATTATCATGGTTATTTACTATCCTGTTATCAAATAAACAGCTCACAACATTCCAGTTTAACATGATTCAAGTAAGAGCTATTTTATTAGAATTAAAAACATGCATAAACATAACTTACACATAAATATAAACTTAACCACATACTCACCATATTAAATATAAATAAAACACCTAAGTAGTGCATAGCAAAGCAAACCAATATTCATAGCAAAAACATCCAACCAAGTAGCAAGGTATTCCTTATACATTATTTGTGGAACCTGGTTACACAAAAACTTCGGGTTAGTGTTAAATACATTGCTCCCCATCCTCACACTTAAGTTTAAACCAAAAGTTTAACTTAAGTGCAATATATAAAGCAAACATATACCAACCTAGAATGTGGGATCTAAACAACACCAATATATTTTATTGTAAAAGCTATAAGTTCTAAGTATCTTACAAATTTAAGAAAATCACTTTCTAGAACTTAAAACTTATTATTAAAAAGAACACATTTTTAAGTTATAAAAACTCCCTTTTCGTTCAAAATTTCAGATTTAATGCTTAAAGTTCACCAAATTAGCAAACTAGTTCTTATTAATGATTCGAATTAATGATCAAGAACTTTTAGTTTATTGTTTTAAATAACATAAGTTTGCTTTTTTAGTTAAAAATTGATAGGATGAGTTTTTATAATAACAATGTTTCTTTTTCATAAATTAGAAAAAACAAGCTTTATTGTTACCAAAATTTATTAATGTAGATTAAAACAACATGGTTAACAATATTCATAGATCAACTTAAAAGATTAAACATGTTATTTTAACCCATTTTTATAAGAAAATTTCAGATTTCAGATACTGTAATACCATTTTCCAAAGAGCTGTAATCTGAAATTTTACAAACACTCTATAAATTTGGCATAGGTCTTGAAAATATGTTCTAACACTCATATTGTTCATTTTAAACAAAGATTTATACATTTAAACCAATTTTAATCCCACATTCTACATAACCCAAAATTTAATTAACAACACAAATACTAACAATAATGCATTCTCAATCACAAAATTGGACAGATTATTGAACTAGGATAGCTATACTTACCCCAAATTGAAGCTTTGAAGAACTTTAACAAGAAATCCCCAAATTTGAGAAGCTAGGGTTCTTGAGCCTCAATTTCAGCTTCAATTATCGAGTACATTTCAGCTTCTACTTTCACCACATAAGATGCACTACTTAATTATTAAATTAGAAATATGGTGGGCATATTTTATTAACAAAATTAAAAACCTAAACAAATAAGCATAACATGACATAAAATGAAAATAAAAACATGCATAAACCATAAATATGAAAATAAAGACAAACAAAACATATTATTATTATTATTATTTTTATTTTTATTATTTTTATTTTATATATATATATATATTTTAAAGAACTGTGGTGGAAGGGAAATTGAGGATGATGACTGCGGTTGTGAGATTCAATAGAGAGAGGACTGTGAAAGATAGAACAGGAGGGAGATGACTATTTTATTTTATTTTATTTTTATTTTATTTATTTATTTATTATTATTTTTTAAGGTTTACATTAAATGGGTAGGTTTTTAAGCCCAATTAGAAGATCTATGATTAAATTTGAGCTAATTGGAGATGAATAAGAATGGACTTTTGTAAAAATTCAAGTTTGGCACAAACCCAACGATTCCATTTAATACTACATGTGGTGCTCAAACAAGTTTTTACGCATTATTAGTATGAATGAAACCCAAAATGCCTTGTTTGTGCTACTTTCGGTGCTTAACTGAGTTTTCGAAAACCATTTACGAAGAGTGGCATCTAAAATTCAGTTTTTGTACAGACTTTGTAGCAAAAATACATTGCGTGATTTGTTTAAATGAAACCTAATATTGCATCCATATTCCTATTCATCTGTTTAGTAAAATTACCCTAATTAGTTCTAATCATCCCCTATAAATATCTATGAAATTCTGTTCGTTTTCGTCAACCCCTCTATCAATTTATTTCAGCCTTTTCTCATATTTTATTTAAATCACCACAAAAATATCTAGTTATTGATCACTTTATTTCTTAAGAGTCACTCCAAAATTACATATAATAAAAATCATGCAAGAACCTTTTTTATATATATATATATTATTTTTTTTTTTTGCTTTTAGTTGTAAGTAAAACATATAAACTAAAATAAAAGAAAATCAAACATATTAAGCAAAAGACATAAATAACTATTGCTAAGCATGCAACGGCAGTATGCGAATTCCCTTTCCTAATTAGCATTCAAAGACAAATGCATCATTTTCTAAATTAAAGCTCAAAATGGTGGGTGCACTTCCATGATCATGTGATCATTCATGAGTTATAAGGTCAAATTCCACATCTTTATAGAACAATTTAAATAAAGGTAATGCAATCATAAGAAAATTATTGATTAACATTCTAATATATCAGCATTCCCTCAAAAAAAACTCATTAAAGTTGTAATGTTGTCAAGAGGTGGAATTTAATCTCAAATTTTCTAGCATCCAATATCAACACTTGATCTAATGCATTTAATTAAAAGTAATCTAATTTATTGAGAAATACGTACCTCAAGTGTGGTGCTAATACCTTTAAATGACGTGTAGGTGGTTTTTCAATCGAAGCTAGCCATTTGAAATCCTCAATTATATATGCTGCATGCACCTCGCCGCCATCCTCACACTTGTTCTCTTGCAAATCTTCCTTTTTTAGATGAGAAACCCAATATTCTTTCAAATTTCAGGATCACACACTGATTTAGCTCGATGCCCTTGCACAACATAGAATAGCAAAAAGTTATGACAATATTTAGAAAAAGTAGAAACAATATAAATATATTTAAATGAACTCAAAACAACATAATTTTCACAACAATTCCCCGGCAACGGCGCCAAAAACTTGATGAGGTGATTTTCACCACTCATATTTTACCACAAGCGGATGGTTGTCATCAAGTAATAAAAACCGGTGAATACCGGGTCGAACCCAAGGGAATTCAGAATATTATTTCATTCTGGAGAAAACTTAGTCATTTTAAGTTCATTAATAATATATATTATATTTTGAAAAGAGTTTGATTAATTCTAATGGTGATTAAATTAAAATGATAGCATTAAATTTAAAAATAAAGCAAGTTAAAAATTTAAAATAATAAAAATAAAGATAAGATATATGCTTGTAGTGATTTAGGACATGTCATCTTTATATAAAAGTGAAATTGCATAATGATTTAGCATTTCCCAATGTCTAAAAAGATCAATTTCAACAGATTTAATGATTTTATAAAGATTAAATATATGTCAATTTCCTAATTTTCATAATTTGTAAAAACAGACTTCATGGAAGCAAATTAAATTATCTAACATTCTGCAATCATCAGTCTAGGCATAAATTTGAGTCTTTCCCAAGCATACAAATTTTCCTATTGTGATTAAACGACACATTTCATTTCCCAAATCAGCGTGTACATGCCAAAATCTATTTTAATATGATTTATTCCCAAGACCGGTACTAAAATCTAATTTCCACTTTTTATCTCCCGATTTAGCAAAGCAGAAATCATACAGATTAGATTCTAACATTTAATTATGCAGAATAGTGTAAATAATCTAACAATTATGGTAAAATATTGATAAAACATGGTAAAATGGATTTTAATACTAAATTTAGAATGTGAACAGATTAGGATATTGCCAGATTACTGTAGACAAAATATGCAGAATGATCGATCATTTCAGATTAGCAGATTAAAAATGCAGATTCCAGAATTTTTGCCAAAACATAATCATCGATCAATTGCAGGCATCCAATACATAATCCAAATTCAAATTCTAATATCATAGCAGATTAATCCAGATTACACAGATAAACATCGACATTTATTAAATTACTTCCATAAAACATAGATTCATACTTCAAAGTGATTCCGAACTCCCGTTCTAGAACACTTCTAACACGAACAACATAGAAATCCGTTTACAAACATGAAAACAGTAGGAAATTATGTTTAAAAGCAAATCCTAAACATTACAAAGCGAGAAAAAAGGAAAACAACACCTAGAATGCGAAGAACACAGTCAGAGAAGACGCTCTGATCACTTCCTCCGGCATGGTTCGGTGTTATTGCCTTCTTCTCCAAAGTTGCAGAGAGTTTTTGTCGATAATATGAGTCTGGGATGAGTCTCCAATGAAAAGAATGGCGAAAAACCGCGTTTAAAACCGAGTTCGGGAGGTTAGAAAACTGCCCAACCGCGACTGTGGCGCAAAAAGTGGCGCTCGGAAGAGGTTTTCGGCGCCACCAAAGAGAGCTGGCGCATCCTGACATTTTCCAAATTTCTGAAAGTGGCGCAAAAAGTGGCGCATAAAGGTGGTTTTAGGCGCCACCAAGGAGGAGCGGCGCATTCTGACAATTTCCAAATTTCTGAAAGTGGCGCAAAAAGTGGCGCATAAAGGTGGTTTTAGGCGCCACCAAGGAGGAGCGGCGCATTCTGACAATTTCCAAATTTTTAATTTAACAGCGGCGCATTTTGTGGCGCTCCGGAGCAGTTTTAGGCGCCACCAAACTATTGTGGCGCATCCTGAAGCTTTTTCCATCCGAAATTTTCCCAAGTGTTGAGGTGGCGCATAATGTGGCGCTGGAGAGCATTTTTATGCGCCGCCATGCCTATGTGGCGCATTCTGGAGCCTTCCAGTGTTGAAAATTCCGAATTTTGCATCCTTTGACCTCCGAACATCTTCTTTCTTCATTTTAATGCCTGAAACAACATTGCAATGCATTAGGTTTGCCAAAGTCTTATTAAAAACACATAAAAACATGGTAAATTTAACCTAAATAAGCCAAATCTAACCATGATCACTTGAAAAATAAAAACACATGAAATACACCTAAATGTGCAATAAATTAAGGTAAAATGCACTCATTTTGGACATATTTTAGTACAATTCAAGCTTGTATAAGTGTGGTTTCACAGGGTGCATCACTAAGCAAGGACCACAATGACGATACAAGAGGAATAAGGACCATTCCCATAGAAACTTGGACCGACCACATAAAAACGACAATGAACGAAACAAGGGGATAGTCTTCAACCATGGCGACTATGCGAGAGGATGCCCTCAGCCTGGAGCATGCCTTCGGTGCGGTCGACATGGTCATCGGCTGCGTGACTGCCGGACGCGAATAGGAAACATCAACAGGAGAGAGGACGTGACCACGCGGTCCAAGCAACCGTAAGAAGTTTTCAAGTATCGATAACTGCATTTATTTTTGAGATCGATTCAACGAATTGTATCCAAACAAAAATAAACAAATTCAGATTGTTTTGAACTACGTCATGACTTGATCCCTTCACAGGGTACGTAGGCAACTTGGAAATTTCAACTCTGGGTTCAGTCAAATAACAACAAACAACAACACACATTAATACAATCACGCAACCAAACAATGTCCGAGCTCGCGAGGAGCTAACGCCCAACTTTGAGGACGAAGTTGATTCCTAAGGGGGAGAGGAGAAATTTAAACCACATTCAAAGGAATGGAATAAATTTCTTGTGGGAGACGTTTATCCTTAAGGAAAGTAGATGGAAATACCCCAACATTAAATTGAGGCCAAAAGAAAGCGAGGGCGCAACTTCGGGGACGAAGTTGATTCTTAAGGGGGGTAGACTGTAATACCCGGGGTTTTTACAATGCCCAAAGAAACGAAATAAAATTTATTTCCGAGAAGAAAATAATTTATTACAATAAATTATTGCTCGGAAATAGCGTGACCGATAAATTCAAAGAATTCGAACCCAAATTTTGGTCAAGTCGAAATGGGATGAAAGAGGGAAAGGAAGCCCGAAGATATTCCACGGATTAATCCCAAAAGAATTGGAATTAAATTCAAGAAGGAAAAGAATTTTAATTCCAAGAACCCGTGAAGTCGGAAATAATTTAATTAGATAAATTATTGCACGGGAGCCACAGGACGACGAATTCAAGCCGACGGATTCGAACTCGATGAATTCTTGATTTCAAATATGAAATTCATTGGAGTCAAAATAAAATTTAGAAAGGAATCGTAACCCCAAAAATGACCCGAAAAGTCGAATCGAAAACGTAGGGGATAGAAACCCGATCGAGAAAAGAAGAAAAGACCCGACGGACCACGCGGATCGCCGAACCGGCCGGTCCGGCCGGCCCGAGCTCGACGCGTGCCACCGCGCGGAAGGCGGAGTCGCGACTCCAGGCCTGGCCACGCGTGCTCCGCGCGGGCAAAGGCGTAGGTGCGCGTCACCAGCGCGCCAGAGGTGCAGAAGGTGTAAACTTTCCTTCTATGACGATTTTCTTGCCAAAAATCTGTCCCCTAACGAGGGCAAGGGGATCAAAGCTTTTGGGAAGGCCATAATATCAATATTGGGCGCCCCCTACCCCATATTTTCAGTAAACAAACCCTAGACACTCCCATCTTTTCTCTCCAAGTTCAAAACTCCTTCGACTCCACTTTCCGGCGACGACGAGGCAAACGGGACGAAGCCTCTACCCTCTAAAACCTTGGTAAGTAGTATTACAGTGTTTGAATCGTCCATAAGCTTTAACAAACTCGAAATCTAACCATTTTCCTTTGCTACGATTTTACATCGGGAAACGAACAAAAAGCGATCGGAGAAGTTGGCCGTTCGTCGCGACCTTAGGACGTCCGGAAACCCTTTACAGCAACCCTACTCTCTAACTAAGAAAGTTAAGACCTTACTCACAATTTTTTGTGGTTTATTGTTGTTTAAAACTCGAGATCTATACCCGTAACAAAAACCGTTTTTCAAAAACCCTATTTTCGTCCAATTTCAAAAACTCGCCTAAAACTCGACCTTCGGAAATTCAAACCGAAAACTTTTCAACATAGATTTTGTTCCTAAGACTTTAATCTATCTTGTGTCCAAATTTCAGCCATTGACATTAAGATTTGCTATCCTAAATCTCGCCATAAACTTTCTGTGACAAACCGAACGTTTGAAACCCTTGACAGATTTCATTACTCGACTTGATGTATGTTTTTCACCAGTTTTTAGAATGATTTAACTTTGTATTTCTAAACAAAAGTTGTAGATAAATGTGTCTAGATTATGCATATAAAATTTCATGGATTTTGGAGTTCATTTGATATGTCAAACGGCCGAATTTCAGAACCTGTTTCAAGCAATCCTTTGAGTCCGCGCGTGTACAGCGTGTTGTGGTCGATTTTTGAACACTTAAAATTCATTATTCCTAATTTCTTAAAACATGAAAGTTGTTCATTAATGTGTTGTGTATCTCCTGTAAAAATTTCGGATCAATTGGCTTTGAAATGAATTTTTAATCGGCGTCGCACGAACCTGTGACGAAATCAGTTTTTGAGACAAAAATTATCTTTTGTAAAGAACTCAAATTTTGACTCACTTCGAAACCTTATTTCCAAAAACTTAAAACATGAAAAAATTGTTTGTGTGTGTGTTTTTGAGCTACTGTGTAAATTTCAGAATTTTTGGTGTAAAGATGAATTTTTAATTAAGAAAGGTGTAAACTGCGTCGAATCGGATTTTTCGAACTTGAGAAAACTCGAACTACGAAACGCGATATCGAATATTTTGATAACTTTGAAATACGAACTTTCGAAAAATCCCGTTCACTAGGCTGAGCCGATCTTCGTACAACTATCTTTGAGACTGCCTCGTTAGTGGTCTCCCTACTATCTGAGATTGCCTCGTTAGTGATCTCCTTATTATGCCAAAATGGCAGTTGTGCACATGGCCTGCCAAAACGGCAGTGAGAAATACAAGGCCTGCCCGAGTGGCAGTGAAACCGCTTGAAAGGCCTGTCAGATGACAGTTGATATACATGCCTGTCAAATTGACAGTAGATACACACGGCTTGCCGGAATGGCAATCGAGATACATGGCTAGCCAAAACGGCAGTCAATACTGATATGGCTGCGGCCGCCGGTTCACCGGCTAACTGATTATGATTTTTGAGATTGCCTCGTTAGTGATCTCTCTTGTGTGGTGTCCTCTTCTTAGTTGCGGGATAAATTATAAAAGACTTGTGTGAGTGTTGATTACGCCTAAATCTTTTGCATCATGTTTTTAAATTACGCATTTAAATTACGTCATTTAAGTTATGCTTTTAAATTCCGCTTTTAAATTAAGTCTTTTAAATTATGCATTGTCGTCTTGAATAAATTAAACATGTTTTCCGCTGCGAATAAAATATGGATTTTTAAATTAATGCATGAAAAGTGTAATCTTTGGATTTAAACACATGTAACCCCTTAAATTATTTTGTTAGGGCTTAACTTACTCAGTATTTTATATACTGATAAAACCCGTTGTTCATTTTTCCATTACAGAGTACGGAGCATGATCATGCATCGGGGATCACTTTGGGTATTTAATTATTTGTTCTACATGACTTGCATACGGGCTTGTTAACCCGAGTTTTGGCCATGTCGGCCCTGTATTTTAATTTCTGCTGCAACTTATTATTTTTATTATCATGTATGGATGATATTACATTATTATCTTTAAGTAATTCCGGACTTGCTTTTAAAACTTTTTCCAACACCTATAGCCTTGCATCTCTTTAGCAAGCTCGGAGAAACCGTCTTGCTAGGGAGGTGTGGCGGTGGCACCCCGGCCTGGGTTATCAAATCCGGGGTGTTACAGCCTCCCTCAGATCCTATTGATGTTTCTAATACTGAAGAAGGTGATCCGGTTGTTGATACAACTGGTGACCAACCATCAGCTCCAGATTCTCCCAAAAGGAGAGGTCCAAAACGTGGTCCACGAGCACCTATCACTCTAAGGATGATATTATTGGCGATCCCTCTGGTCCTAGACACACTCGATGTCATCAACTTAACATTTCTGAATTAGCAAATATGTGCTTTCACATTATGCATTGTTTTGTTTTGTCTATTGAACCTAAGAATGCTAATGAGGCTTTACAAGATGAGTTTTGGATAGCTGCGATGCAGGATGAATTGCTACAATTCAAACGCAATGATGTTTGAGAGTTGATGGAACAACCAACTGGAGTGAATGTCATTGGCACTAAATGGGTCTTTCGGAACAAGACTGATGAGCATGGAAATATTATTCGCAATAAGGCCCGCTTAGTCGCACAAGGTTTCACTCAGATTGAAGGCCTGGATTATGATGAGACATTCGCCCCTGTTGCTCGCATCGAGGCTGTAAGATTATTACTTGCTATTTCTTGCTCTCTTGGTTTTAAACTGTATCAAATGGACATCAAAACCGCATTTCTGAACGGCTACATCAAGGAAGACATCCATGTATCTCAGCCCATTGGTTTTGAATGCCCTGATCATCCTGATTATGTTTATAAGGTTAAGCGTGCTCTTTATGGTCTAAAGCAGGCTCCTCTTGCCTGGTATGAACGTTTATCTACATATCTTTTGGACAAAGGCTATGTGCGTGGTAATGTTGATAAGACGTTGTTTGTACAACGTACTAACAACCATCTATTAGTCGACAGATTTACGTGGATGATATTGTTTTTGGCTCCACTTCAGATGATCTTCGAGATGTTTTTGTACACTCTATGCAGACTGAATTTGAAATGAGCATGATGGGTGAGCTTACATTCTTCTTAGGACTGCAGATTAAGCAAACCTCCGATGGGATTTTTCTTAATCAAGAGAAGTATGTTGGCACCATGCTTCAGAAATTCAAAATGGAGGATTGCAAGATTGCCAGATCACCCCTTGGTCAGCATGACAAGATTACCAAAGATGAATCTGGGGTTTCTGTTAATCAAAAAATGTATCGCAGCATTTTTGGCAGTCTCTTGTATCTCACTGCTAGTCGTCCGGATATCTCCTTTAGTGTTGGTGTGTGCGCTCGATATCAGTCCGACCCTAAAGAATCTCACCTTCGTGCTGCAAAACGGATTCTTCGATATCTTAAAGGCACTTCTGGCCTTGGTCTCTGGTATTCCACACGTTTCTCTCTTGAGCTAATTGGCTACACTGACTCTGATTGGGCTGGTTGTTCCGACGACCGCAAATCAACAACTGGTGGATGTTTCTATCTTGGACAGAACCTAGTCAGCTGGTATTCTAGCAAACAAAATGTTGTTGCTTTGTCTACCGCGGAAGCCAAATATATAGTTGCTGCTCATTGTTGTACTCAGCTGATTTGGATGCGTCAAATGCTTCTAGATTATGGTATATCCTTGGATGAATTTCTTATTCACTGTGATAACACCAGTGCCATTAATATCTCCAGGAATCCAGTACAACACAATCGGAGTAAACACATTGACATCAGGTTCCATTTCATTCGAAATTTGGTAGAGGATGGTCTGTGCAAGATTCAGCGTCTCTCGTCGTTGGAACAACTCGTAGACATCCTTACGAAGAATTTGGAGACTTCTCGGTTTGAATCTTTGAGGCGCAGTTTAGGCCTCTGCTTTTCTCACTAATGGGCTATGTGTCGGGTGGGCCAATGCATTTCTTGGTTTTTTATTATTTTTTGCCCAGGCCCCAGGGGGAGTTGTCTTTAAACTGCTTGAGACGGTTGCCCGTTCACTCCCAACTTACGCACGTCTCCTCTCTCTCTCCCCAGTCGACTCTGCAAGTTTCTCCCGAAATTCCCCTTTCGAAATTTGAACTCCTCTCACAATGGCGTCTCCGTCTAACTCCAACATTAATCCTGATGTGGTCGTGGATGCTCAGCCGCTCGCAGTTGATGATTCCCTTTATCGCGCTCGTCTTGCCGCTAATCAGTCGCCTGGCGAAGACACATTTGAGGACGCGCAGGAAGACATTGATGCTGCTGTGGATGCTTATTTTGTTGCTGACCTGACGACGCAAACATGGAGGTCAATCCTGATATTGAGAAGGGTTCTAACCCTCAGCCTACTTCGGACCATGTCGAGACATCATCGGTTGGCGTAGATCCAAAAGCGGATGTTCCGACAACAATAAACCCTAGCTCGGGTGCTGGAAGTCCGACATCCCCTCCGGTCCCTGCCCCCGGTGCGTCTCCGTCCGCCCCTGTTCCTCCTGGCGCTAGTTCACCTCTCTCGCCTTCGGCTGTCGCTACTGGTGACGGATTGCTAATGTTGGACCCTGAGACAAATGCTCCACTTTACTCGGGTACTGCTCAGCAAGTCCCTTTTGGTGGTTCTCCTACTGAGGATGTTCCGATGACTCAGGAACAACCATCCCACATTGATCCTGATGATATTCCTCTGGATGATCTTCGGAGAAAGGTTCGTGAGAAAGGGAAGCGCAAGGCTGTTCCAACTACGCCCAAACAACCTGCGAAGAAGAAGCCTAAGAAGGCTGCTCCTAAGAAAAAGTCCACCCCTGTTCTCAAGGAGTCTGACGCCCATTCTCCTTTATATTTCTCTGCTGATGGAGAAAGGTATGCTTTGGAAACCTTAAACTCTCGTGGTTTCATATCTGAGGAATGCTATGTGCACCCGTATTATGATCAGATTGGTTTTTCTGAGTATTTAGAGAAGAAGCATCTTCCTGTTTGGGCTACTACTCTTAAGCGCTATTCTCCTAATGTTGTTCATGAATTTTATGCCAACTTGCATCCTGATATCCTTGATCATGTCTCCCCTTGGTGCTGTAAGATTTATCTTCGTGGTGAACTGCTTGATCTTACACCCTCTGTTTTGAATGAGTTGTTGGAACTTCCTACCAACACTGATATGAACAATCCTTTTGATTTGCTTATTGCCGAGTTAGCTACCATAGCCTATACTATCTCTGCCTCTAAGAATTCTGCCTTTGGTAGACGTGCTATGAGTCCATCTGATTTGTCTATGAAGTTCAACTGCCTTTTTAGGATTGGTGCTTCAAATTTTCTGCCTACTTCCAATGCTAGCCAGCTTAGTTCTCTTATGGGTAAATTCTTATATTCCATTGATGAATGTCTTGAGATATTCAACTATGGTTACCTGATCATTAAGCATATGTTGAGGTTCTCTCGTGACAAGATTGAAAAGAACACCCAATTGCCCTATCCTGCTCTTATCACTTTGTTAGCTCATTCTTGCCATCTGCTTGCACCCGATGAAACCTTCATCAAGGTTAAGAAACATTTACCTTCTGATAAGCTTAAGGGTCTCCACAACGACTTCAAGCTTGGTCCCCAAAAGCTTGGGTCTGCCTTGGTTGACCACATTCGAAGTGAGCTGCAACAGGTTGAGAAGGAGTTGGGCATTCTGAATGATAAGCAAATGGGGCTCAAGAGGAAGGTTCGAAAGCTGGTTGCTTTACTTCCACACTCTTTTGATGATCCAACTGAGGGGGAGGATGACTCCGAGGGTACCCATTGATCTGCCAAGTAAGGGGGAAATCCAGTGGGAAAGGATAGCAGGGCTTGGTCATCTTACTGATGTTGGAACAACTTTCTGTTTTGAATGCTTCAGATTTTTGTGTTGGATATTCTGGTTTTCTGGGCTGTAATTGATGGATATTTCTCAGGTCTGTTATTGCTGAATACTCTCATGGATATTTCCTGGATATTTGTTATGGGATTATCTTTTATGAATGAATGTTTTGTCTATGCCTGTTCTTCTTCAACTCATATCTTTTATGGCATGATTATTTGTTGAGATTCTAATCTAATTATGACTCTTTGTGCTTTCTCCACTGTTTTGACTACTTGGCCCGATCATCTCCACAAAGGGGGAGATTGTTAGGGATATTTCTTGTATTGTGAAGATGTTCGTTATATTTGCCGTTGTTGCAACATCATGCCAACGCTCTTTTCTCTTCACTGGGAAAAGCACAGAATAGTACAGTGACGTGGCATTTCCCCTAGCAGGCCTTAGAGGGTTTTAGATGGGCCATAAAACCCATATAAATACTTTTCTTCGTCCTTGAGGGATTATGTGTGTTTACAGCTGCAATCACAGCTCCTTTTACAGAGTATTAACAGATTCAAAGCTGTGTTTATGGTGGATTGAGAGCTGAAGTAGAAACCCCCTGGTTTTCGTTGTTTGCAGAAGGCACCAACAACCATCCTGCTACTGGTATATCTTTAGCTGTTGAGTCTTCTACATTTCATGGGGTAATTGGGATTGTGTTTAGGCATTTCTAAGTTTATTGTTTCGTAAACACAATCCGTGTGTATTGTAGGTGTTTTAGCACCATTGAGCTTAACATGTTTGATTAGCTAGATTCCACAAACACCATCTTAATACCTGCCGGTGAATTGTGTGCATTTGGGTAGATAGTTGATGCTCCCATGTGTTCTTCTAGTCTATTTGGGTAGATAGGAGAGTTCATTGGAATGTAAGGTTATGTAAGGTGTGATTGACTCTTGTTCAATCTGTTTGGTGGAGATTTAGTGAATCCCTGGCTTGGAGCCCCCAGATGTGATCAGTGGATCGAACTGGGTGATCAAATTCCTTGTGTTCTTATTTTATTCCGCACTCTATTTGTGTTTGCCTCTGGTTGTGGTTTGCAGGTTGTTGAGACATCGCTCAAACAACGCTTACAGGGTTTTACGTATTTAGATTGGGCCTGTCAGAATCTAACAAAATCTTACTTGACTATATTTTATTTTATGTAACTGTGTTAAAAGACGAATCAAAGTTACTCAATGAATAGTGTTTACTATGCCAATGTTAGTAACATTAAATGACGGAGGGAGTATAAATTATTTGGTGCTGATATAGCTACCATATTTATCCTTCTATATTGACCCCTCATATTTGCTTCCTATGTACCAGGCAAACATAAGCTGTGGTAAAAGGTATAAAGAAACGTATTGGTAGCAAAAATCCCAAAGTACAGCTTCTTGCACTGACGGTGGGTTTCAATCTCTTCTCTAAAACACTATATGCATCATGTCATATTGCTTTCTCGGTTTCTCATTTTAGTCACTTGGTTATGTCAGTTGTGTGAATTGGTCTGAACTATCTTCTGTTTTGCCTTGTCTTAGGCCAACTTAGGGAATTAAGGTGCTATTGAATACTTTTTAACAAGAAAGATAACATGAAATGTCTGGGATAATGCATTTGGGAATGTTCTTCTTATTGTAAGTAATATGCTCATCAGTAAAATATCCTTTAGAACCCATTTCTTGGTGTTGCACATCCTTGCACTAGAAGGAATTGGTTTATGTAATGGATCTAATGAAAATAATCTCGTTCCAACTTCTAGCTAATAGAGACTGTTATGAAGGATTTTTATTTTCTGCTGGATGGCAATAGGAGATCATGCCATCAATATTTTTTACTTTTAAAGTTGTGAATCTGTTTAAAGAATAGGGACATAGTTGAGACAGAATGTTGAATAAATTTTCTTATTGGTGATTAAAGAGAAAAGAACAGCAGGGTAGAACTTTAAGACCAACCACACCTTTTTTTTTTTTTGGGGGGGGGGGGGGGGAGTGGGGGGCATAATTCTTCTCATTTATTATTCCAGCTTTTGTTACATATTAGGTTATTGTTATTGTACACTTCTGAAGTGTTGATTTCGTTATCTTAACAATGCAACCTTGGGTCTTGTCTGTTGGTATGCAGATGTACACTTCATGCTATGATGGGTTTATTAGGTTGATGGATGTGGAGAGGGAGATATTTGATATGGTTTACTCCAGTGAATACCCTATATTCTCTATGTTCTCAGGTCTGCACAACACAAAGACCCTATATTTTAGTGAGGATAAGTGTGCAGGAAAATCATCAATGTCATGTGATTTACATGAAGATAGAATTAACTCAATAGACTTCAATTCAGAAAATGAGCACATCATGGCCACAAGTTCTACAGATTGAACTGCTTGTGTATGGGATTTGAGGCATATGAATACAGATAAACCAACACTATTGGCGACTATGAGTCATAAAAGAGCAGTGCACTCTGCTTATTTTTCTCCTACTGAGAAATTTATGGCAATGACAAGGTATGACACGGGCTTCATTTGCCTTGCTTTAATGTATGCTTTGAGACAGTTTTATGGGTGGGCTGGCTTTGTATGTTGAGTGAAACTTTTGACAAATTTCGTTAACACGAGCGTTTTTTATAAAATATCCCAAGTTTGAATTTATTAAATGAAGAGAGTTATGATTCGTGGGAAGGGGTTTAAGGATATATTTCACTTTTTATTACTTATGAGGGGAAACTTTGAGTTCAGACGGCGTTATGGACCTCCCCGGCATGAAATCTTTGACAATTTCGTACCTTGAAGATCCTTGCCATGAAACTTTTGACAAGTTCCCACTACATGAGTATTTTCTGAAAAATCATAATCCTGGTGTTCAATTTTATTTAATGAAACCAATTTATGAAGGCGGAGTTGGGATTAGGGATATATTTATAGGTTGTCACGTTTTTATTACTCGTGTTAAGAAACTGTGCCCCCGAAAGCGCACGGAGTCAAAAATTGCAGTATTTATAGTAAGTACCAGATCGTTCACTGGAGGATGTGCGATGGAAGCAGGGCCCACATCGTTTACTAAGATTTTCCACTCGGTTACTCGATTCAAGTTTGTATTTGATTATCAACTACTTGACAGAATTTAAATTAAGCTATGAAAGCAATTAAAGTTAAGCAGATAAAATTATTCTAGAAAGCGAATTAAATTTAATCTAAGAAAGCAATAAAATTATTCTAAGAAAGCGGTTAAGATTATTCTAAGAAAGCAGATTTAAAATGAGACAGAAGGGACAGGAAGAAAATAATAAAAATTGGACAAGATTCAGATGAAACACAATTAAACTTCCATTTTGTTACACAGATCTTAGCTTGGAATAATCTATCAGATAGCTAACTCTCATGCTTCCTATACCATGTTCCCTTTAACAGACAGGTACTTACGGTACGGATTTACATGCCTTAAGACAACAAAATCTAAGATACCACAGATATAAAACTGCCCCCGCGCAGAGGTATGCTATTTATCTGTGGTGGACAAGCAACACCCGACAAATCATTAGTTGAAATGCCAAGTACTGCTATCATTCCCCCATGTCACACCCAAAGATTCTAATTAAGCCCTGAACTATCCCTTAACTCTCAGTCCTAGTAGCAGTTACACAACTCTCAATACAACCGAGTGACCTCTAACGAAAGCATTTAAAATAAAGCGATAAAGAAAGCATTTAAAAGCCTATCACTCGGAGGTTTCTGAAAGTTTGACCCTGGTAGTAAAAGAAAGCCCCCAGTCAGAATGACCGGATGTGGATCAAGAATTCCCGGCTCTCAGTGAACCGCTCGCTGTGTTCACTTCCTTCCGGGTGGTTATGAGATACAAACTAATGAAACAAACTAATAGATTAGTTCGTTACGGATGCACTCACTCAGGACTCAAAAATAGGCATTGGCAGAAGAGGATAGCAGTTGAAAGGAACTCAACCCTATCTTAGAAAATAACCAAGGCCTATGTATTGTTCCTCTAGAATTATCTATCACACCGTATTTGAATCCAAGTGGACCCCATCTCAGTGTGATATTTAATACCAGATTTCCAACACAAAGCAATTTTGGAAAATAATTGATGTTGAAAATCATTCCCTAAACAGGTACTAGACTCTCAATTAAAACACAGATCCTTTCAGTCTAGGTGAGACCTAATCGCTGACTCTGCTTCCAATTTCCCAAAATCAACCCTTGATAGAATATGAATTAGTCATAACTGAAGAATTTATCCTTTACTCAGATCCGGATTTTATAAATGAATTTTTGTTGGAAATTTATTGTGAGGCATCTGATTAAAATCAAGACTTCTATGTCCAAGGGAAGGATCCCAAAATAATATTGACCACAATATCTACATAATAATATCATGCAGAGATTTATAAAGAAGTGTAAAATTAAATAACCCAAAATATAAGGTGGGTTTAGACAGAAGTGAAACACAGAGATGAAATAGCCGGAGATGAGAAGAATTTTGGCTAAAGAGATGACAAAATAATTAGGGTTAATTGGATTGCAGTTATCTGTGGTCCAGTTCCCTAATTATTAAGGTGAGATGATTTTTAGACAGTGGAATGCCCTAGATGACAGTTGCCGCCGTCATCTTAGACTCCACTATCTGTGAATTTGGATGAAAACCCACATGTTCTATTGCTGCAATAATTATTAGATGACATTGGCATATATCATCTAACATTACTACAGTTCCAGATTCGGGTTTGAAATTAAAATAAAGAAAAGAAAACTGTATCCGGATAGGAGTCAGTTGAGCAGCTATTAGAATCCCGGATGGACGAACCGCCAAGGCTTCCACCGACCACTATCCGGACCATGCAAAATAACAACTAGTAATTAATATACAGACCATGAGCTAGTTTATCCGTGTGGGAATACCCGCCAACATTAGTCTGTCATATCTCTTACTAGCTATTTCACACAACACGGGTAAAGACAAAATAAATAAAGGAAAATATTTTTGGGTCATCTTGTATGAGAGACATTGGTTTCTCATGCAAGGGTATGGAATTAAATCCATAATTACTCATTATGTCTAAATAATCACTCATTCCATAATTAATTAATTAATTACAGTCCGGATTATATACTTAGATCATTAGAGTTTAATTTTGTAGAAAAGTCTTTTAATGGAAATTGAACAAAATTCTTTGTATCAATTTAATCATAGGTTGAGATCATTGAATTTCAACCTCAAAAATATTAATACAAAGGTTCAATTAATTAATGGGGTGAGATGGAGAATAAAAATCTGGCAAAAAGGTGCCAAGCCTGTCGAGAAACAAGCCTGTCGAGAAACAGAAATTGTGTCGCGGACCGACCGCGACAGGAGGATCTCGACAGAGAGGTGGGAAATAAGAGAAACGGGATATTTTTAAAATTAGGGTTTGTTATGTCGCTAGACAAAAATCCGTGTCGCTAGGCGTGGTCTCGCGACAGGGGTCTAGCGACACAAGGTTTTGAAAATCCAACAAGGGCATAATTCCTGTCGCGGAACAAGGAGTGTGTCGCGGACCGTGGGTCCGCGACAGGGGTTTCGCGACAGAGCCCTTCCAGAACAAAATTACAAGTATTTGGGTCCTCTGTCGCTAATCAAGGAGTGTGTCGCGGACCATGGGTCCACGACAGGGGTTTCGCGACAGAGGGAGTTAAAAATTTTATAAAATTTGGCAGCATAACGCCTAAATTGCATTGCAGGGGAGTGCGTTGTGATCCGTGGGATCACAACGGGAAAATTATGTTGCAACCCGTGGGGTTACAACATAATGCAATACAATATAGGAAATGCAATTTTGAAATAAACATGCACAAACACTATAATACTATCCAATGTAAGATCTAGTGCACTAAAATGAAAACTAAAATAATAAGAAAAAAAAATAAAACAAGACAGGACACTCAATAGAACTAAACTACCTAACACTAAACAAAACAGGACACTATACTAAAACTAAATAAAACAAGAACATGATACTAAATATAAATAATAAAAAAGACTAGCAACAGTAACAATCATCAAGTCCAACTATGCTAACAACCCAATGTAAAAAAAAAAATAAAACCTACACTAAGTCTATCAAAGGATAATCATAAAGTGTTTATGCATTTTTATTAAATCTAAATAAAGCATTAAACCCTAACTAAAAATAATAAATATGGTCAAGTGACCAAGAAAGCAAAAATAAAGCAAGTAATATTATGGAAGATCCATAACATATTTTTGGTGGAACATTTTCTTCATATAACATAAAAAACCAAAAATGGTTTAAACACACCCATTGATTAAGTGTTTCAAACCCAAAATCCAAAAATATAAACTGGGAAAATAAATTGAACACTAGCTACACTTATTTATTACAAAGCATAAATTAACACTAAACTAGAGTCTATCTCTACATTGCATGAAATTAAAATAAACTAAACTACCTAGTCTAATAAATTCTTGGAGAGCACAGTGGTGCCTCCAAGAACAATAAAATAAACTAAAGTGTAGCTATGTTACTGTTCAATGGGGTATGAGGATATGTTTATAGAGGAGAATTAAGCCCTAGGCCCATTCAAGGCCCACCCAGTCGCTAAACAATTATGCCTGTCGCGGAATAAAGTCTGGTTCAGGACACACTTTTTAGCTCCAGGATGACGCGCAGGAGGGGGCGGGACTTCGAGGTCCAGGAAGAAAAAACAAAAATCTTGTGCCTGCTGGAGTTGAGCTCCCGGGATCTTCTGGGTAATAGAGCATGTGGTAAATTCATTGAGAGTGGCTCACGTGACTTCACGCGTGACTATTTTTCTTTCTCTTGTCCGTGGCGCTAGACAGATATGTGGCGCGATACTGCTCCTGTCGCTAGCCATCAGTCTAGCGACCGGGGTTTCCTCTCTCACAGTCCCTAGACATCCCTCCTGTCGCCAGCTATTTTTCCTGTCCTTAGGCTCCTGTCGCTAAGCGTGGCCTCGCGACAGGGATTTCTGTATTGAGCCTCTCTCACAGTCGCTAGACATGGTCTCGCGACACGGATTTTGTTTAGCGCCACCGGGGTCCCGAGGTCCGGATAAATTTATCTCTTTATTTTTCTTTTCTCTTTCCTCCTCCCTATTCTCTTGACACAGGCTCTTTCTTCTTCATTTTCTTTCTTCTCTTTCCTTTCCTCCATTTTTTTCTTTCGACAGTTTCCTTCCTTTTCTCTTTCTCTTCTTCTTTCTTTTTCATCCTCCATTTTCGTTTCAGTTTTCTTCCTCCTCCTCCATTTCCATTTTTTTCTTGCTTTGTTGAGGAATGGATGGTGGATGGCGAGATGGGGCGGCGGCAGGGAGACGGAGGCGCTGTCCGCCGGCGATGGAGGCTGATGATGATGATGCTGATCGGAGAGGGAGATGGGAGGCGGCGGAGGAGCTGTCGACTGAGGGTGGTTGCTGGCGGAGCTCGAGGGAGATGGAGGAGAGGGGCAGCAGATCTGGTGGCGTGAGCAGGGCTGCGGTGGAGGCTGTAGACGAAGGCGGTGGCGAATGGCGAGAGCCTCGCCGGAGGGGTAATCGGAGTTGGGACGGAAGAGGAGCGGTGGCCGGAGGCTGAGGTTGAAGGCTGCGTCTGATTTTGTTGAGGATGGTGGTGGCGGAAATGCCACTATGGTGGAGACGAGATGGCGATGGTGGCCGGAGGCTGTGGTGGTTGGCCGGAAATGGGTGGCCGGCGGCGGGGCGGCGGCGGCGGCGCAGTGGCGGCGGCTAGGGGGATGATTAGGGTTAGGGTTAGAATTGATTGGGCTTGAGGAGTTGGGCTAAGGGGTTTGTTTTGGGCCTGGGTTAATTTGGCTAGGGGAGTTGGGCCAATTGTATTCGGCTGGCTAAATTGTTGTTGGGCCAGAATGGAGATGGGTGTAATGGGCCTGTGGAATTGGACTGAAAACTCTTGGACCAACTTAAATTAAATCACCTGCAATTAATTAAAATCAAAAGTGATTAGTGGACCGATTAATGCTTAACTAAAGCAGAAAATGGAAATAAAATAAAAATAGAGGTAAACAAAGAAATTAAAAATATATACATCAAAGTATATATAAAATATAAAATATAAAAAGAAAGGATATTTGTTCCACTTGATATTTTGTTTGTGTGCTGTTTAATGGATCCGTGTTCCACCGAATAGACAACACCGAACCAAAATTAATCAAGTGTAGGATTTTTAATATTTTTATATTTTTATCATGTTTTTGGATTTTTAACACAAATTTAATAAAAATAACAATATTTTTGTGTTTTTAAATACCAGCTTATTATTTATACAAACTTGCATATATCTGTCAAATTCAACTGCTTTCTTATTTAAATAAGACCGGAGTGCGATCCAATGTCCGTATTAGACACGGAAATAGATTGAAAATAATGGTCAATTTTGGCCATTATCATTGAGTTAACCAGAATACTGAATACTGAATACTGCAATTTACACTTTTATAACCTCTCTATTTTCAACATTAGTTTTGGTGGATATGTATTTTTAAAGAAATGTGAATTTGTTAACAGTAGAAATTTTGGGAGAAAAGAATCTCTCTTTTATTGAGAACTTGGAGGAAAGATTACAGGAAAACTAGAAAGCAAATTACAGGAATTGAAGAAAGCAGTAAAGGAATTTAAGAACAGAAAGCGATAAAATGCAAGAAAACTGTAAAATAAGTAAAAATCTCTCTGGGAGTGTCGGAGTTGTCTCTCGCGTATGATGTTGCTTATGCTTATATAGTGGAGATGTCTTCCTCAGATCTGGACGCTTCATGATTCATCTCTTGATCTGTTTCCTTGTTTCCTTGATAGCGTATCCGCTTAGGATCTGTTTCCATGATCCTGTCTGGATTTCTTTCCTTATCAGTGTCTTGCCTTGATGTGTTTCCTTGTATGAGGCCTCCATTCAATGTGGCATTCTAGACGGCCTCCATCCTTCTAGACGGCCTCCATCCTTCCAGACGGCCTCCATCCTTCCAGACGGCCTCCATCTTATGCGGACGACCTCCATCCTTCTAGACGGCCTCCATCCTTCCAAACGGCCTCCATCTTATGCGGACGGCCTCCATCCTTCTAGACGGCCTCCACCTCACACTGGGCCTCCATCCTTAAGGACGACCTCCATCGACAGCCTCCACCCACGTCTTGGGCCTCCATGGCCTCCACCCTTACAGGACGGCCTCCACCAATTTCTTCTCACACTGGGCCTCCATCCTTAAGGACGGCCTCCATCGACGGCCTCCACCTATGTCTTTGGGCCTCCATGGCCTCCACCCTTACGGGACGGCCTCCACCCATTTCCTTGGCTACGCGGCCTCCCTCTTCCGGATATATTTTCCCCAACTGGGTCACTGGGCCACTGCTTGATTGGGCCACTGGGATTCCTAATCTTGAGGGTATCTTGACGGAATGGGCTGTGTCTACGCGGCCTCCCTCCTCCGGATATATTTTACCCAACTCACGTGTCTTGACGGAATGGGCTGTGTCTACGCGGCCTCCCTCTTCCGGGCTGTGTCTACGCGGCCTCCCTCTTCCAGATATATTTTACCCAACTCACGTGTCTTGACGGAATGGGCTGTGTCTACGCGGCCTCCCTCTTCCGGATATATTTTCATCACAGACTGGGCCGGACAGTGCAAACATAGATGGGCCTCCAATATTGTACTAACGAACATGGACTTTAACATTTTTTTCTGAGGTTAACAGATGCCCCCCTCGCGCATTTTGTCTGATTAGCAATTCAAGACAAATTTGCGCGCTTAATTCAAGCTTGTAGGCCCATCGAGGCCCATTATGCCTCATTTTCTTCTCGTTCAGAATGCGGCTGCCGGAGAGCTACCGCCAGGAAGCCGCCGCCGCCATCGAGATTTCCACCGCCGTGAACGTCGCCGGACGCCGCCGTCTGGGCGTTGCCACTTCTGAACGAGGAAGCTGCCATCTTTGGGAGGAGGCCGCCGTCGCTTGCCAAGAGTTTGGAGGCCGCCACTACACAAAAGTTTGGGGCCGCCACCACCGAGGGAGGGCCGCCACCCTGGTCACTCAGAGGCCGCCGCTCCACGCTTGAAGCCGCCACCACCGAGGGAAGGCCGCCACTTCCCCAAAATTAGAGAAGGCCGCCACCGCCAGCTTGGCCGCCACCGCCAGCTTGGCCGCCACTCGAAGGCTGCCACCCCTGTTAGCACGAGGCTGCCATCCTGTTGGTATGAGGCCGCCACCCTGCTGGTACGAGGCCGCCATCCTGCTGGAGTAGGCCGCCACTGCCGAAGCCGCCGCCACGCTTGAGGCCGCCACTCAACACCTGAGGCTGCCATTTACACCTAAGGCCGCCCTCCTTGTCCCAAATGACCGCCATTCCTTACTTGCGGGAGGCCGCCATCTTCACCTCGAGCGCCATCAGCCAGGAGGATGCCGTCACCACACAGGCCGCCGCCATCTTGTTCACCATTTGGAGGTTGCCCTTGGCCGCCACCCATGCATCTTGGCCGCCACCTTCATCCCAAGTAGAATGCCATCACCGAGGCCGCCACTTCTTCCCATGGATCAGGTAAGCTTCTCCTGCTCTCGTCTTTGTTTTGTTACGTATGTTTCAGAACATGAATTCCAGCTAGACCACTTATCTCCACTTTGTTTGTCATTGCCTATCATGACTTTGACATAGGAAGGATTCTAGCTAGACCACTTATCTCCATATTGCTTGTCATTGCATGACTTTGACATAGGAAGGATTCTAGCTAACCTAGTGTCGCTTCTTTAGTCATACTATGCTTTAATCATGACATAGGATCTAGTAGACGACACCACTCCGGCCGCCACTCTCTTGGCTCAGGCCGCCACTCGCCGTCACTCCGGGTCATCATCGGCCACTCGGCCTCCAAGGCCGCTGTCGACTGCGTTCTAGGGCCACTATCCAGGGTTTTTATCACCCAAGGTTACTGCATTGGCCACCACTCTTGGTTCGTCTTCCTCTTTATCGTGTCTCAATTTCTCAAATCGAGTCACGTGTATAGGTAGACGCTTCTCATCTTGTTCCTCAAAGAACTTTTCCAAGCGGGCCGCTTTCTCGGCCAACTGGGCAAGATCAGTCGCATCATGCACAATTAAAAGTTCTTTTAGTTTTGGCAACATATTAGCCACTGCTATATGGGCTATTTCCCTATCCGGGATTGCTATGGTGCACCGGCCTTTCAGCCGTTGTAATCTATTGATAAAAGTACTTGCCGCTTCATCAACATACTGTTTAGCATTAGTGAGGTCCGCAAGGCTTACCTGAGACAGTGGAATGTAAAACCTGTCATGGAATGCACGTTCGAGATCGGTCCAATTCTGGATTGAGTTAGGCCGCAGTGAGGCAAACCATGCGAAGGCAGGTCCGGTGAGGGATGAACTAAACAGTCTTAACTTCAGCCAGTCATTAGCCGCTGCTTCCCCGCACTGAGCAGTGAACCTTCCGATGTGTTCCATTGTAGACTTGCCCTCATCTCCTGAAAAAGAGGTGAATTCTGGCATCTTGAAGCCCCTCGGATAGGGCTGCATGGTATCTACCCAGTCCGGATATGGCTTCCGGTATGTAGGCCGCTCCATCGGCTTTAGCTGGATTCCGAAGTGTTGATGCATCATGTCCGCGAGTAACTCCGGTGAAATCACTGGTGCCTGCGTATGAGGCATGGCAGCAGGTGTTGTGGGTGCTCCACATGGTTGTGGGGCGTGTCCTCCTGTGTGGGTAGGAGTGGCGGTCGTTGGCATGGGAGCCGCCATCACTCCTCCTGTCTGGGTAGCCTGCCCCCCTAGGGTTGGTGGCATCCAACCCGGGTTGAGAGGAGCCGCCACATATGGTGCAGTTGGGATGTTCGGCATCTGAGGTGCCGCCTGTCTGGGTGCCATGCTAGGTCCGGCCGCCATGCAGCCTGGTGTGGCAGTGGTTGCCATCAACGGATTTGATGGGACATATACCGGCATGGGAGGTGCCGCGTAACCCAAGTTCGGCATGCTGGGTGCCGCTGTAGAGAAAGTATACGCTGTCTGGTATGAATGTGGAAACATACTGGCCACGCTTCCAGAATCCTGGAGTGGTGGCTGGCCCGGTGTGTTTCCCCACATTCGGTGTTGTCCTCCTGACGGTACCGGATATGGAGTGCTAGGTGCCATAGTAGAACTGGATGCCGGGAGGCCTCCATCGCGCAGGGAACCACATATCTGGCTAGTCTGGTCGGCCATGGCAGGCCGCAGGACGTCCATCAAGTGCCTTGTAAGCAAAGGCATGAATTCGGCCATCGATTCCGTTATCGATAGCCGTATTTGCTCTGACAATGTAGGGGTCTGGATAATCTCTTGTAGTGGTTGAGAGGTGCTTGCCATCTCAATGGCGTCCTCAAACGGCGTTCGCACCGATGTCTTCTCTTGTAGAGACATATCCTCAGATTGCTCTGTCAAATTAACAACTTTTCCAGATCTTGACATGCAAACACTATTCGGAGCGGATATGGTTTCCACTTCGTGTCCCACTGGGCGTGCCAATTTGTTAACAGTAGAAATTTTGGGAGAAAAGAATCTCTCTTTTATTGAGAACTTGGAGGAAAGATTACAGGAAAACTAGAAAGCAAATTACAGGAATTGAAGAAAGCAGTAAAGGAATTTAAGAACAGAAAGCGATAAAATGCAAGAAAACTGTAAAATAAGTAAAAATCTCTCTGGGAGTGTCGGAGTTGTCTCTCGCGTATGATGTTGCTTATGCTTATATAGTGGAGATGTCTTCCTCAGATCTGGACGCTTCATGATTCATCTCTTGATCTGTTTCCTTGTTTCCTTGATAGCGTATCCGCTTAGGATCTGTTTCCATGATCCTGTCTGGATTTCTTTCCTTATCAGTGTCTTGCCTTGATGTGTTTCCTTGTATGAGGCCTCCATTCAATGTGGCATTCTAGACGGCCTCCATCCTTCTAGACGGCCTCCATCCTTCCAGACGGCCTCCATCCTTCCAGACGGCCTCCATCTTATGCGGACGGCCTCCATCTTATGCGGACGGCCTCCATCCTTCTAGACGGCCTCCATCCTTCCAAACGGCCTCCATCTTATGCGGACGGCCTCCATCCTTCTAGACGGCCTCCACCTCACACTGGGCCTCCATCCTTAAGGACGACCTCCATCGACAGCCTCCACCCACGTCTTGGGCCTCCATGGCCTCCACCCTTACAGGACGGCCTCCACCAATTTCTTCTCACACTGGGCCTCCATCCTTAAGGACGGCCTCCATCGACGGCCTCCACCTATGTCTTTGGGCCTCCATGGCCTCCACCCTTACGGGACGGCCTCCACCCATTTCCTTGGCTACGCGGCCTCCCTCTTCCGGATATATTTTCCCCAACTGGGTCACTGGGCCACTGCTTGATTGGGCCACTGGGATTCCTAATCTTGAGGGTATCTTGACGGAATGGGCTGTGTCTACGCGGCCTCCCTCCTCCGGATATATTTTACCCAACTCACGTGTCTTGACGGAATGGGCTGTGTCTACGCGGCCTCCCTCTTCCGGGCTGTGTCTACGCGGCCTCCCTCTTCCAGATATATTTTACCCAACTCACGTGTCTTGACGGAATGGGCTGTGTCTACGCGGCCTCCCTCTTCCGGATATATTTTCATCACAGACTGGGCCGGACAGTGCAAACATAGATGGGCCTCCAATATTGTACTAACGAACATGGACTTTAACATTTTTTTCTGAGGTTAACAGTTTATGATAAATAATTTCTTTTGTATGGTTTCTGTCACACGAGACAAATTAGTTAGAATACATTTTTATGATGCTTGTATTATATCTCGTATAGTTTTCCAGTATCATTTTCAGCTACAAAGTAAAAAAGGTCACTGCTATTCTTATCTTTGTAATCTCCTGTTCGTGTGTCTTCTCCTGCAGTCTTGATGACAAAGTTGGTTTGTTCAGTGGAGCCAACTACGAAAATTCATCTATGGTATATCATTACAACCAGACAGTCAGATGGCTATCGACTTTCAGGTATGAAGTGAAGCTTGTTCACACTACCAATTGGCGTTTTAAACAATTATTATTGTTGTAATTTTGACGCTTTTATGTAGTTATTTAAGAATGAATTTTTCTTTATTGATGTTGATTTAGTTTGCCCCAACTGAAGGGTTGATGTTTTCAATCTTCAATTTTCTTGAAAGTTACAATCAGAAGTTTTATTAGTGAAGGATAAATGCATAATTCATAAGAAGGCCAGTATTTGAAACTATTGGCTGCATGATTTGGGAAAATAAATGAATCTTGTTTGTGTATGCATGTTTGTAGAGGCATATGGGGTTGAGATGACTCATCCATCTTCATTGGTAACATGAAAAGAGGAGTGGATATCATCTCCGTTTCTGGGAAGAAAACGGTAGCTACTTTGATGAGCGATCTCATGTCGGCTATTCTGTGCCGGTTTGATGCACACCCTTGCAAGATGGGGATGCTTGTTGGAACAGATACAAAACTCATTTCCTTTCCAACATCAGTCAATGCTGAAAGTAGAGGCATTGACATGACTCAGAATGGTGAGTCTTTCCAGTTGAATCAGAATATGATATTATGTTAAACTTTTAGTTAATGGCTGCTCATTATCTGGGTTTTTAAGGTTTAATTGATGATGGTTTTTGAAGGGTTTTTGGAGCTCGGCTTCTGTTGACATACAATAGATGAAAGATAAAGTTGATTTTTGGATGAGGCATCTAAACTTACTTATTGTTTCTATGTACTGACTTGATAGCTGTTTAAGATGGGGATTCCCTTGGATAGGTTCGTGAGATTGTAACTTGAAGATAAATTTGCCGAGTTGTCGTTAAGAATCGGTTTTGAGATTATTTCAATTCTTTAGTTTCTTCAATTTTCTATACTTTCATCTGATTTGATCTTACGTTTGGAAACACAATGTAATTTTATAGCTACATTTAGTTGTCTTCCTACACTCTGACACATCAAATTGGGGCACAAGGGAACGCAAATTCCTGATTATTAATGCTATGTTCTTGTTTTGTTTTGTCTGTTTTTTTGTCTTTTTTTGTTTTTGCTTTTGTTTTCTGTAGGTCCCTTTGTGATTCAAGATTCTGTTACGGTCGTTATTACGATGTTCTAACTACGATATACGAAAGCGATAAAGAACACAGTAATTTGATAACCCAGTTCGGTCCTTCCGACCTACGTCTGGGGGATACCAATCCAGGCGACCTTCACTAGACAGAAAAACCAAAACACAAACACGCTACACTAGCCTAACACCAGAATCCAAACTCTACCACTAGATGATGCGATCTAGCTGATCAGACGTCGTTGAGACTCCCCCTCAACACACCTGTAGGGAACACACCCTAGAATGGAATCTTCAAAGGCACCAGCGCTGTCTGTCGTTCTCCTTGGCTTTCTTCTTTGATCGCATGAATTCCTCCAGAACTTTCTTGAATATAGAAGATCACAATATCTCCAGATATTCCAATGTAATCTCAATCTAAACTTGTTCTTCCAAAATATGTCTCACACTATAAAATCTTGAAGAACATTTACAAGACTCTCTCAAAACTTTCTCTCTGTAATCTCTCAGAAATGAATACAAGTAAAAATCGCTCAATCAAAAATCTTATTCTAGATTACAGACTCTGCACTATATACAGAATACAAAAGTCATAACTACCAGCAGAGTTAACTGTCGTCGTCAACCTGATGTGCCAACACCTGAGAAACATCTCAATGAAAAGTACAAGGTTAAGTTGTCATAACACAGTATTAACAATCTCCCCCACATTTCATGGAGATGTTGATCCATCAAACAAGGTGTCTATGAGAAATGCAAACAATAATCAATTCAGATTATGATAGATAAGCACATCAACCAATATAACAAAATATCAACAAAGTAAAGTTCCAAACAAAACGACAGTAATAGAGAGTCAATAGTCCATCATCAAAAGTCCATCACAGTTCATCCAAAAACAAACAAACACAATCATCAAAACAGTGTCATCAGCACAAAGTTTAAACATCCATCAGCAGACAATCACCAAAAACATTAAAAAGTTTAGTCAGAGTCAGAAAAGTGTTACCCAAATGTACCAACAACCATACCACATCGAGATGACCCTCCACCAAAATAGACACCACCACACCAGTTTCTCCCCCTTGATGGATCAAACAACTCCATCTGAAGAATCCTCTTCCTCATCAGCAAATGGATTCTGCTCTTCAGAACGAGCTCCACTTGAAGAGGCCTTGCGGGTTGGAGACAGAGAACCTGGAAGCATACTTATAATCTGTGCAATCTTGCGCTTGGTGGCAATGGCTTCCTGACTGATCTTAGTCTGCTTGTCACTAAGGGCAAGCAACTCAGATTTGATCTGCAAAATGAGATCGGTTCCAGACGGTGGTGGTCCTTCCTTGAAGTCATTATGCTTGTCACAAAGCTCTTGGGAAGGGGAATGTGCATTTATCTTGATCAGGTCATCCTTCTTGGTCTTAATGCCATTGTGATGCAGCAACAAAGTGATAAGACCAGGGTATGGTAGACTAGCAGTCTTTGTGATTAGATCACGAGTAAAACCTAGCATACGCTTCAAAACCAGAAGACCAAAATTCATAAGTTCTATTCCAGAATCAATACAAAACAAAAGTTTACCCATTTCCAGTGAAGGCTGTGAGGCGTTCGATGTTGGCAGGATGTTTGCACGACACAAATAGAACAAACAGTGAAATTTCATGGTCATGTCAGAAACACTGCACTTCTTCCGGCCAAAGTCGAAAGCCCTCTCATTTGAAATGGTGTAAGCTATGTCAGCAGGCGAGTGAGGCAAATACTCCATTGGATCACCGAGATCGTCGTTTGGTGCAAGTTCTAACAACGCATTGATAACACCAGGAGTTAAATCAATAAACTTGCCTCTAGTGTATATCTTACCGAACCACGGAGACTTTTTGTTGAGAACATCAGGATGTAAATTGGCGTAGAACTCTCTGACCAGTGTTGGAGAGTAAGCTTTAAACGCCCTTGACCATTTCAGTAAATGTCTTTCTTCAAGAAACTCAACGAACCCTAGGTCCGTGTATGAAGAGTGGACAAAAGTCTCCTCTGGGATGAACTTCCTGTTAACAAGGTCTTTGGTTCCGAATAGCATCATTTCCTTGGTGAAGTATGTCATGTTGAATGCTCGTTGTGACTGTAAATCTCGCTTTGTTTTCTCTGGAGTCCTCTGGGTCCTTGGTCGTTTCGCAGGTGTACCAACATCACTGGTAGAGGTGCTCCGCTTCTTTCTTTGAGAAGACCGAGTAGTAGGTCGTCGGACCTCTGTTCCAACATCAGCTTGTTCTGGAACCTCTGGTTCATCATGGGGCAGAATATGGTCTTCTTCTTCTTCCTGGACATGTTCGGCTTCAGCATTGGCAGGGTTTGGAATATTTTCAGTGGGGTTTTCAGTGGATTTCTCAATAGGGTTTGGAGTAGGATCTTGAGGAGGATTTTGCACTGGACTAGGAGGAGGGGTAGGATACATAGTGATGATAGGTTCAGCGTTCTCAGCAAATTCTGCAAGTTGGCCTTCGGTAGCTTCTGTGGAAGTTTGAGTAGGGTTTTCAGGCATGGCATTTTGATCCTCAACGAAATTTTCTGAGGGATTTTGGGTTTCAGAAGTAATTGGTGGTTCCGAACTAGTTGGGACTTGATCGGAAGCTTTTTCAGGGTTATTTGTGGAGGAAGAAGATGCCATTGCTATGTATTCTTTGAACACTCAAACGGAAAACACAAGCTATCGATTTAAAGAGAGAAAATGAAGATGAAGAGGCGAGAGAGACGACGGTTTTCCCTGTGACGTGCGACGTGACTGGAGGCGTCAGTTTGCAGTCATCATGACTGTAGGACGACAGTTTCTCTAAAAACTCTATCCAAAATGAATTGGGCCTACAAAACTTATGGACTAGATCAAGTGTAAAATGCAAAAATAAACATAGACATTGATCAAATTTAACTAGAATAGCAAAGGCCCATAGTGGATCTAAGTGTTTCAAACCTTTCACCGTCGAGTGCTTTAGTAAGGATGTCAGCCCGTTGTTCCAACGTCCCAATATGCTCAATGTTGCACACACCCTCTTCAACCAAATCTCTTATAAAATGATACCTTATATCAATATGTTTGCTGCGACTATGTAGAACAGGATTCTTTGAAATGTTAATTGCACTTGTATTGTCGCAATACACCTTGAAATCATCCTTTTTGATCCCATAATCACATAAGACTTGTTTCATCCACATCAATTGTGAGCAGCAGCATGTTGCAGCAATATACTCTGCTTCCGCTGTAGATAGTGCAACTATGTTCTGCTTTCTAGAAAACCAACATACTAAATTATTTCCTAGATAGAAACATCCTCCCGTTGTTGACCTTCTGTCATCACAACAGCCTGCCCAATCCGAGTCAGTGAACCCTATCAAATCCAAACTTGATCTTTTAGAGAACCAAATTCCTAATCCAATAGTTCCTTTCACATATCTCATGATGCGCTTAACAGCTTTCAAATGCACTTCCTTAGGATTTGCTTGAAATCTAGCACAGACTCCAGTGCTAAAGGAAATGTCAGGTCTAGTAGCTGTTAAATAGAGTAAACTTCCAATCATACTTCTATACAATTTCTGATCTACACTAGCTCCTTGATCCTCTTTAGATAATTTCTGTTGTTGACCCTGTGGAGTTCTGGCAACCTTGCTATCTTCCAACTTGAATCTCTTTAGCATATTCCGAGCATACTTTTCTTGACAAAGAAACATTCCATCTTTCATTTGTTTCACTTGAAGTCCTAAAAAGTAAGTCAACTCTCCCATCATGCTCATCTCGAACTCTGATTGCATAGCTTGAACAAAGTTGTTTCTGAGATGTTCTGACGTCGATCCAAAAATTATATCATCAACATATACCTGTGCAATTATGAAGTGGTTGTCTTCATGCTTCACAAACATCGTCTTATCAGCTTCTCCTCTCTTATATCCATTATGAATGAGAAATGAAGACAATCGATCATACCAAGCTCTAGGAGCTTGCTTTAGTCCATAAAGTGCACCTTTTACTCGATATACATGATTCGGTTTAGTAGGATCTTCAAAACCAGTAGGTTGTGCCACAAATATCTCCTCTTTGATCTTCCCATTTAAGAAAGCTGTCTTGATGTCCAGTTGATACAACTTGAAATCCATAGAGCATGCAAATGCTAACAAAATTCGAACAGCTTCCATCCTTGCAACAGGTGCAAACGTTTCACCATAATCCAGACCTTCTATCTGTGTAAAACCTTGAGCAACTAGGCGAGCTTTATTCCTTATAATGTTGCCTTGCTCATCAGTTTTATTCCTAAAGACCCATTTCGTGCCAATAACATTGATGTTCTTTGGTTGTTCAACCAACTCCCAAACATCGTTTCTTTCAAACTGGATCAACTCATCCTGCATGGCTGCTATCCAATATTCATCTTGTAGGGCTTCGGATACATTCCTAGGTTCCACTCTAGATATGAAGCAATTTAGTCCTGCCAATTCTCTGTAATTGACCTTCTTGCTTCGAGTTAGACGTTGAGCACTTGGATCACCTATAATGTCTTGCTGTGAGTGATGCTTTAGAGTCCTTGGACCTCTTCTCTTATCAGAAACATCAGCTTTAGCACTTGAATCATCATCCTCTGGATTATCTTCATGATCATCTTCTCCATCATCATTAATGACTATTCCTTCTGACTGTTGTTGACTGGATGTACCAACATCAGGAATATCTAATGGAGTATCAACGCTTGGGGCTGTATCATCATCATAATCTCTAGGTAAACAATATTTATCCTCAAAAAGGACATTTACTGTTTCAATAACCTTTCGAGATTGGATCAGATAAACTCGATAAGCTCTTGAGTTATTGGAGTAACCCAAAAACCATCCTTCTTCAGCTCTAGCATCAAACTTCTTAATTTGCTCTCTATCCCTGTAGACAAAACATTTACATCCAAAAATATGAAAGTATTTAACAGTAGGAGTTTTACCATTCCAGATTTGATATGGAGTGTTGTTAGTATGAGGTCTCAACAACACACGATTGATGATGTGGCAAGCTGTATGAATTGCTTCGGCCCAAAATGATTTTCCAAGTGCAGTAGCATGTAACATTGAACGTGCCATCTCTTGAAGTGTCCTATTCTTCCTTTCAGCAATTCCATTCTGTTGAGGTGTCTTTGGGGCAGAGTACTCATGAAATATTCCATGGTTGTTGCAGAAAAGTTCAAACTCCTGATTCTCAAACTCGCGTCCATGATCAGAACGAATCCTTTGAATTTTAGTTTGCTTTTCATTCATCAACTTCAGGCTTAGCTTTTCAAAGTGTTGGAAGGCTTCATCTTTGCTCCTGAGAAAACATACCCAAGTGAATCTCGAAAAATCATCAACACAAACTAAAACATACCTTTTGCCATTTAGGCTCTCAGTTTCTGTTGGACCCATAAGATCCATATGAATTAGTTCTAAGCAATGATCTGTAGAGACTCCATCAGTCTTCTTATGTTGAGCTCGGGTTTGCTTTCCTTTTGAACAGTCTACACATGTAAGATCTTTGTTGTTGTGTAGTTTAGGCAGACCTCTGACAGCGGCTGAACAACTTAGCTTGTACAATGATTGATAGTTGAGATGTCCAAGCTTCTTGTGCCATAAATTTGTGAGATCATCTATGCTTACAAGTGCCTGATCTAGATTAGCTTCCAAGGTATAGCAATTGTTCTTAGAACGTTTACCAGTCATGATATTGTTTCTCCTGTGATCAAATACTTGACAAAGAAATTTGTTAAAAATAACAAGAGAATCTTCATCACACAATTGACTAATTGAAATGAGATTAGTAGTAAGCCCTTCAACATGATAAACTCTAGAAAGTTTAGAAAGTTCACCATCCTTTACTTTACCGTAACCAGTGATCTTGCTTCTAGCACCATCACCAAAGACTACATCTCCACAGTCTTTGTCTGTAAAGTTATTGAGGATCTCCTTACTACCTGTCATGTGTCTAGAACAGCCTGAATCAAAGTACCACTTTCTGGAACGTGGTTGTTGCTGCGATGATAGGACAACAAAGCAATTACTTTCCTTCCTCTTTGGCACCCATTCCATCTGAATTCGAATCTTCTTCTTTAGGTCTTCATGAGGCCAAACTACTGGACGTCCGTTTATAAGATCACGAACTATCCTCATGCACGTTTCAGCTGAATGACCAGGTAAGTTGCAATAGAGACAGTCTCTTCGTCGTTTGGGTGATGTAGGAACATTCTGATGTGTCAGTGAACTTTCTTCAGCATTCAGATTTCCTCCACTAACAAATAATCTCTTTCCAGTAGATGCTTGATTCTTGTACCCAATACCAGTCATGTCTCTGTAGCTTTTTCCAATAGACAAAACTTCATCAAGTTTACCTTTCCCTTTGGTCATCTTCTCTAGGTCAGCAACTCTAATTTTCAATTTTATAGATTCCTCTCTGAATGATTCCTTCTCTTTAGTCACAGTAGTAATTTGAAGCTTCACTTCATCATACTTTCCCTTAAGAGCTTTTAGATCATCAATAGCCTTAATCTTTTCAGCTTCTGCTTTATCCAGAGTCAGACGGATGTCAGTGAGTTGTTTCGACAACTGTTCATTCTCCTGTACAGCTTCTTCATATTCTTCCTTAAGTTCTTCATAGATTTCAACAAGCTCGGCATAAAGACTACCTGATTCACCTGAAACAATAGATGAAATATCAGCAATTAACTTTATTGACTCAGGATTACCTTCCAAGAGATCTGGACTGGCTTCTCTCGTAACAAAGGCAACTACATCATCTTCATCACTGGATTGTTCTTCCTCAGGTTCATCTTCTGAATCATTATCACTTAGTGTTGCTTGAAGTGCCTTTCCTCTCCTTTTCTTGGCAGTAGGGCACTCCTTTCTGACATGGCCTCTCCCATTACATTCAAAACATATAATCTCAGAAGATTTCTCAGATCTGTCATCATCTCTATCCTTCTTTGGTTTCCTGAATTTCCCATCAGTTTTCTTCTCAAATTTGCTGTTCTGCTTCTCGGTTGTCACCGGGTTGTCAGAACATCTGTTCTTCTTTTGAAATTTCTTGAAATGCTTATTCTGAAGCATTCTACCGATTCTCTTGGAGAGCAAAGAAACCTCTTCTTCAAAGCTTTCAGCAGGCTCTTCCTCAGCCTTGAATGCAATGTTCTTGCTTGATTTTTCAGCAGCTAAGTGATTGATCTCGTATGTTTGAAGAATGCCGACTAGTTCTCTCAATGACATGGTTTTGATTTTCTCCACTTCTTCAAGGGCTGCAACCTTCGCAGAATACTTCTTAGACACAGTTCTAAGAAACTTCCTCACGAGCTTAGATGATTCAAAGGTCATTCCAAGAGCTGTTGCTTGGTTAACAATGTCTTGAAATCTCCCAAAGTATGAAGTGATATCCTCATCGTTCGTCATCCTTAAACTGTCAAAAATCGATTCAATCCGTTGTAGACGCGTTGTCTTGACATCTTCAGAACCTTCGTGTTGAGTCTCCAAGAAGTTCCAAGCCTCGTAAGCAGATGTGCAATTGGCGATCATCCTAAATTGCGCTTCGTCCATTGCACCACTAATCGCGTTGAGAGCTGTATAATTCGCTGATCTTGCAGTCCTCTCGGCCTGTGTGAGCTCGGCATTTGTCGCGGGTCGAATTGTAGTTGTGGCTGTCTCTCCTTCTCCAGATCGAACAGTTCTTGTTGGATGAATCCATGGCTCCAAGACTGAGTCCCAAACACCATCTCCTTGTGCCAGCAGATAATTGCGCATCCTGGCTTTCCAATAGGCATAGTCATTTCCGTCGAACAATGGTGGACGAGTGTTAGACGCTCCTTCTCGACTCATGTTTCTTGAATCTTGAATGAATGGATTTTCTCAGTTACGTTAGAGAACTTGCTCTGATACCAATTTGTAGGTCCCTTTGTGATTCAAGATTCTGTTACGGTCGTTATTACGATGTTCTAACTACGATATACGAAAGCGATAAAGAACACAGTAATTTGATAACCCAGTTCGGTCCTTCTGACCTACGTCTGGGGGATACCAATCCAGGCGACCTTCACTAGACAGAAAAACCAAAACACAAACACGCTACACTAGCCTAACACCAGAATCCAAACTCTACCACTAGATGATGCGATCTAGCTGATCAGACGTCGTTGAGACTCCCCCTCAACACACCTGTAGGGAACACACCCTAGAATGGAATCTTCAAAGGCACCAGCGCTGTCTGTCGTTCTCCTTGGCTTTCTTCTTTGATCGCATGAATTCCTCCAGAACTTTCTTGAATATAGAAGATCACAATATCTCCAGATATTCCAATGTAATCTCAATCTAAACTTGTTCTTCCAAAATATGTCTCACACTATAAAATCTTGAAGAACATTTACAAGACTCTCTCAAAACTTTCTCTCTGTAATCTCTCAGAAATGAATACAAGTAAAAATCGCTCAATCAAAAATCTTATTCTAGATTACAGACTCTGCACTATATAAAGAATACAAAAGTCATAACTACCAGCAGAGTTAACTATCGTCGTCAACTTGATGTGCCAACACCTGAGAAACATCTCAATGAAAAGTACAAGGTTAAGTTGTCATAACACAATATTAACATTTTCTACTTTTTTGTTTTTTGTTCTTTTTTTTCCCCCGCTTGGTGTTTCAGAGATGGAGTTAGTGAATCACAGTTCAATCAAGTGCTCAATGTCAAAATGACCCAAATTATAGAGGTCAGTGTCACATTTAGATTCTTTCTGTGGATTTTTTTTTTATTTTTTTCTTTCTAAATGACAATACGACATCACTATTTTCTGCAGGCCTGCAAGTTCCTTGATGAGAATTGGGCTCCTAAGTTCATGCTTATTATTGCACAGAAAAATCACCATACTCAGTTTTTCTGCCAACTCTCCAGACAACGTGCGTGCAGCCAAGTGTAAATTTTTCTGATTTTATTGTTATACCATGTGATGGCACACAATTTTTGCCTCCATTACAAATCCTAGGGAAGAAACTCGAAATTGAATTAATAATTTTACTGATATTCTGATTTTTCAGGCACTATTATAGCTAACAAAGTGTGTCATCCAAGAAATTACGATTTTTACATGTGTGCGCATGCTGCGAATTTCTTTTTATTGAAGGTATCCAGGCCATACAAACAAGCTGAGTTTGAAATTATATTTGGAGAGGGAGTCAGCAAACTGGTTAATGTAGCTATTTTTTCCCATTCCTTTTATGTTTTGCGATAGCTATGTTCTTACTCCTGTTGTATTTAACTTGATTCTAGGGCTGTGTATTGGATTGTGCTGAAATGACAAAAGTTTTTCTGAAGAAGGGGGCATGGTATAGCTATGGTGATCACAAGTTAGCTTTGTTATATTTGGCATCCGTCATTATTATTATAGATGGCTCGCAAACCCATTGTGGATCAAACAAGCGGGTGATTCTTCCTTAATATTTTTATCTAATATAATTATATTTTCAGTATATTTCAATTTATTATTATTATAAGCCTTAAAATCAGACTTAGAGTCCGTTTGGAATGGCTTTTGGGGAGTGCTTTTGGCGTTTCTTCTACCAAAAGCACTTCACCTTTGTTTCTTTTAATTGTTTCTTTTATAACTTTTCTTAATATATCAGTCTATATTTGTTATCCATGCTGATGTGATGTACTAGGTGGCCGCTAATTTTTTTGATTTGGAACTATTTGATTCTTGGTCTGTGATTAGCTTCAATAAATGAGGATTCCCTGATATTATTGTGTCTAACAATTTCTTCTTCGATTCTTTTCCGAATTCCAGAAGTTCATTTCCCTGGCCTAGGTTCCGTTCCAACAAATAGGCTTGTTCTTTGATTGTGCCTCCCAAGCATTAACATATTTGTGCAAGATAGTGATTTCCTTTTCCAGGCTGATCTGCTCCGCTCAAACTATCCGGCCTAGCTTTGGTCGTTTATGAAGCCCTGCTGCTTCTTATCCTTGCCCTTTTTCCCCCTTTTTCGCTGTTGGATCTCTGTTCCTCTTCTCTCATCTTACAAATTCGAAAGGACATTACTTGGGCATTTATAATTTCTGTTTGTTATGTGCTTTGGTCTTTCATATTTTGTTACTGTTTTGGGATGCGATTATTATGTCCTTGTAAGCCAACCGTTCTGCAATTTGTGAACATCCTTTAATGTCTACTGATTAAAGAACAGTAATGCATTATGCATAACCGTCAGACATAAGAAGACTACTCCATCCTATTACCAGCTACGATGTCTGTTGGTTGTCTGTGATACAGGCTCAGAGGGCACTGAGCGCACTCAAAGGACTTGTTAAGCTTCAAGCTCTGGTTGAAGGCCACCTTGTCCGGAAGCAAAGCGCAGCCATGCTCCAAAGGATGCAATCAATGGCTCGCCTCCAGGCTCAAGCCTCTGCACATCGATCTTATTTACCAGAGCCTAGCAATAATTTCAACTGGTCCCATCATCCAGTAAGGATTGAAACAATAGCGATAAAATCTACTAAACATAAAATATATTACAAATAAATTAAATTTTATTTTATTTCTTCATTCTTCATGAATTGAAACCAAACCTGCTTTTACAGTTTTGTTTCCTACTTGCTGTATGACTTTTCCTTTGAAATTAATCCTACCAATTTTTCCAATTGTAGCTCGCTTAGCTTATGACTATCGGAATCAAATGTTTAAACCACGATGTACCTCTATAATCATAGTCTGTTTTTTGCCTAGAGGAGAAAACAAATTACTCCTATGATATAAGGAAGGCAACTCGAATACAAATAATTGTAGTTGACTTGCACACGCATGCTTTTTCCCGTCCACAAAATCTAATCACTAGCTTATCGAAAAATAGCACTGCGGCTAGCCAGTGTACGTTCTAAATAATTCAATCCGAAGGAAATAACGGGCGCCCACTTAAATGTAAGAAAAATACAAAAACAAAAGCCTAGCAAATGTAAGAAATAAGGGATGCCCAAATAGAGTGACAACAAGAATTTCCACGGGCAGTTCTAAATAATTCAATCCCAAGGAAATAATGGGCGCCCAATTAAATGTAAGAAAAATACAAAAACAAAAGCCTAGCAAATGTAAGAAATAAGGGACGCCCAATTAGAGTGACAACGAGAATTTGCACGGGCGGTTGTATATCCAAAATACGTTGTGCGAGTCTATCTATTATTATAAGAGGGAGAGCCCAAACTCCCCATTGGATTTTCAGCCATTGGATCCAGAATTTAATTAAAATTATGACCGTCGGATGGTGAAGATGGTGGATTCGATCTTTTTATCTGGGATCGATTCTGCTCTGTCTCATTTCTCACCCGTTTCTCATAAACACTTCTCCTCTTGTTTCCTCCGCCCGACGCCCAATTTCTTTCTCTCGCTCGCACAACGATTTTCATCTGGATCTCACCATTCTTCATCGCGATTTCTCACAAACAATTCCAGTGTTAGATCTACGGTTTCAGGCTGCTGGATTGATCGATTGCCCGGATTGGGATTCCCTCCAATCTCTTGGAGGGAATCGACGCCCAATCACCATTGCCAGATTGCCTTCCACTTCGCGATTCAGATTCGACGCCCAATCAGCCATCGATCGCCCCCGCCTTTCGTCGCACGCCACACCGCTGCCTTCTTCAGCCCTCGCCCTCCGGCCTCGGCAAGCCCTAGCCGCCGTCTTAGCTCTGCGCGCACCTTCCGATTCCGGCGGCCTCCCTCCCTCTGGCCGCCCCATCCCGCCGGCGTCTCTTTCTCCAACTGTAGTCCATTCAAAGGTATGGGTTTTATCTCGATTTCGTTCATTTTCCCCTATTCCCCTTTTTATGTTATGGTCGGCCGGATATCCGCATGGCGGAGGGGGCCTGGCAGGGTGAAATTGGAGTGGCGGGAGGAGGGGGAGGAGGACCAGCCGGCCCTGGGGTGACGTCATGGGGTGGCCGCGCGCTGTGTTCTTGGTCTGAACAAATTTTGTAGCACCGTTTTAAACCCTTTTAATTCTTATTTGTCACCCCACACACTGTTCGTGATGCTCTGCGTCCCATCCTTAAATTACTGAGCACAAATCGTTGTTTCGCTGTTGCTTGAATTGGTTGTTTGGGGCTTTTTTTGATTGGCAAATTCATTTTTTTAGCAAAAGAAATTTCTTTGTTGACACTGAGGTATCTGTCCTGTTCATTATTTGGGATTTGATTCCTGGTCGATTGAATTTTTGTATAATAGGTTTTTAAGTTAAATTCAGCTGTATTCATTGTAAAGGCATGGTTGATTCTCATTTGTGCTCTTAGTGAATAATGTGAAATGAATTATTGGTTGCTGAGTGTGAAATTTTGTGAATACGATGAAATGTTACTTCAATGTTATGGTCTTTTATGCTAGAAAGTTTTATTCTTTTTTGCAGTACTCATATTGAAAATCCAAAGTGAAACATTAAGAGGCCCAAATGTATGTGTCCTTTCTTTTTTTTTTTTTTTTTTTGTTCTTTTCCTTTTATGTTTAATTGTTTTATTGCTATCTTTATTCTTGTTCTATTCTGTTTCACGCTTCTTGTATGTATAAGAGTCAGTTTGAGTCTATCTTGTGAGAAATTGTTGTCACGTCGCATGATTTGATATATGTCAGCGTACGCATAGCAATTATTTCGAGATTTCAATTCAGGTGTGTTTCGATGGTTTTACTTCAGTATCCAATATGTTTTATATTTCTATGTCAATGCAAGGACCATTCTTGATTATCTTAGTTCTTGCTCTTGATTTAGCATTATGCTTCTTGGGCAATCTTTGTGATAAAGAAGTAATTGAGAGTATCAGTGAGACGTGGTTGTCACAATTTTCTTGTTGTCAACTTTTGTTTAGATCAAGTTATATATATCCAATAATTCTTTCTTGCTTCTCATTTGTTGCGGTTTTTTATTTGTGGACACTTGGAGTAGTTACATGGTAGTAAAGAATCAGAAACTACACTAACAGTTTGATGCTGTGGCTACAAGTTCATCTCACAGTGGGTCCAGCTGTGGCACCCGTCCTATTTTTAGTGGGGTTTCAATATTTGTTGATGGATATACTATTCCTTCAAGTCAGGTTTGGAAGTTGATTCTATATGACCCATTTTCACTTCAAATTGGTAGTTGTTGTTCAACCCAGATTTCATTGATTCCCAATTGTCTTTTATTTGTGATATCAATGGCCAATTATTGGCTTCCTGATATCTCTTCCCATAGTTTTAGTTTTCTAGGCAAGAACTGTATGTAGATATGATTACTTGGGCTTTGCTGTGTATTATCAAAATAATATTAGTTGCCGTTGTGCCATTTTGATTTTTGAGATTCTTGTGGCTTTGGAAGTACATTAACAAAGGGGCCATTTTTTTCTAGATCTCCTCGAATTGTTGAGCACTTTTTTTTATCAGTGTCTTCATGTTTCCTTTCAGAAATTTCCCTGATGCTATGTATTTATTGAATTATGGCTTGAAGATGTGGGAATGCTCCCTACTTAAAATTAAAATGAGAAATGTACGTTGATGAATACTATGATAGATGAACCAGATAGAAATAATGACATGAAGTTATTTTGATTTTAAAAATTTTTTGTAACCTTGATCGAATCATGTTCTGTTATAATAATTCACTCGCTGTGGATAAAGAAAGCTTCTTGTGCTTTATGCAGAATGTGGCTATATTTGGATATTCGAGGAAAGATTTGACCGATGACAACCTGAGATCCATGATAGCATCAACTTTAACCTGTCGGATTCACCAGCAGTATGTTTTACAATTACCGTGTCAAATTCTTGAAATTTGCTCAATTCTTCCTCCAATATTTTTCCTGGTATTCCTAAGTTCAAATAATTCTTCGATTCAATATATGATTACTCTTGTAAATTTTATGGCACTTGGGGCAAGTAGCAACGGATGCCACTTAAGAAAGATGTAGGGATTGCAATCGATGGCACTTGGCGGGAAATAGAGCAAGGAAATATGGGGGCTATGCACAATTTCTTTTTTTCATGTATCCCAGACTCCTCCAATAAAAAGTGATGGTAGACTATATATTTATACTCGGTTATGGGTAACATGCTTACTTTCTTCTTGTCATTTCCCCATTATTCCAAATGAGGATCACCTCTAAAGTAGATTATTTTTCGTTATATCTTGGAATATATATGTATTATGTTCTTAACGAGCCTAATGTTTCTTAGTTATTATTTTTTCTTTTTCACTCTACTATTAATACTTTTAATAGGTATATTAAAAATCAATGTTTCAGAAGTTGGTATAGGTTCTGATACTTTATAAATTTACAGACTTTGGTGGAAATTTAAAAAATATATGAATATTGGAACTTTGGTTTCAAATGAGAAGAAATCATGAAAATCATAATTCATAAGCCAACAATTTCAATATCACATAGAATTTCGAGGAGGATCAAAATCTCTATGGTTTACTAGAGTAGTGGCGAAGGGGAGGGGCTTGATTATTGGAAAACCCTGTCTCATATTTCTTTAGCAGAATTGGTCCTGTGGAAGGGGTGGTGTACTGTCAACACAGCGCGAACTTGTTCTTTTGTGTATTGATTTATTGTTCTGAGATTCATTTATTAAATGCCTGCATTTATGCATTTTGAGGAAATTGCAGAGTTGTGGTTTTCTGAGCTTGTAGTTGTAGGTGGTGTAAGAGGTTCAATTGAATTACATCATGGAATTTGGGTGTGGAATCACTCAATTACCAATGAAGTAACTTGGAATCAATGAGGGAGCGAACTGACTTTGAGTTACTGTATTGCTGATGTTTGCGTTTGGTTTATCGTGAATTAATGTTAATTTATTATTATTGAATTTTTGGTTTAGGCAATGCTGTTGTGTATATATATCTTCTAGATTATCAAAAAGTTCAGTTGGATCTTCTTTCAAGAATGATGCAAACCCTATTTTAGTGTTTGTACTACTAATTTTCTTTTTTGTTACTATTGTTTGCGATTTTTGTGGTTTGGTGAGAAAATCGATGTTGTGTCTGCCTACTGCAAGGGTGCCTGTCTGTTATTATCAGTTTTGACCTATTAATTTTGGAATGATTTCAGGTGGAAAGTCTCAAATAATCAGATTAAACGACTAAAAGTTTAGAGATCATCAACCGTCATTTGGGAGTTGGGGTTGAAATAATAGAGGGAAATGGCTGAGAAGTTGGCTCCTGAAAAAAGACATAGTTACATCCATAATGGTATTGAGTCTGAATCTTAACAATAACTTTTATAGTATGAATGAGAGTATGAGTGAATGGCCTTGTCAAATGTTGCTGTCTAGGTCAGAAGGTGTTTGAGTGGGATCAAACCCTGGAAGAGGTGAACATATACATCAGTCTTCCGCCTAATGTTCCGAAGAAGCTATTTTATGGAAAAATTGATTCCAAGCACATTGAAGTTGGGATTAAAGGCAATCCTCCATACCTTAATGTAAGTTTCCCATTCTCTTGAGGTTGTGCCTGGAATTTCTTGTATAGTTCTTGACACTTTTTTGAGGAGATAAATTGCAGCATGATCTGACCTCTCCGGTGAAGGCAGATTCTTCATTTTGGACTCTTGGTAATTTCTTGTACATTTAGTTTTTCTCTACCCAATGGGAATGTGGTATTCATAATTTATATACTTTCAAGTATCAATGTTAAACTCAAATTAATGGAACAGTATTAGCTACACTAAATAAACACCCATGCTTTCGTTTTCTTTCATTACTCTGGTGAAGTAGCAAATAATTGAATTTGCTGCATTTAGCCAGAGGCTCATAAAAATATGAACCAATGAATTAGTGGTTCTGATTGGTTTCTACATTTTCCTAACCTTTGGTATTATGTATCTGCAGAAGATGATATAATGCACATAACCTTGCAGAAGAGGGACAAAGGTCAGACATGGTCCTCACCAAATGGGTCAAGGCCAGTTGGATCCCTACGCAACAGATCTTGAACAAAAGCGCCTAATGCTTCAGCGGTTTCAGGAAGAGGTTAATCTTTCTAATCTTTTTTCTCGAGGAAATGAGTCCACATCTTTCCGCTTTTTGTCGGTGATTACTGCATCGTTTATTTCTCTATATCAGAGAAACGTCTGGCATTTATTGTATGATTTATTGGCTAATGTTCCAGATCTCCATCTCATCTTCTTCCATATTCTTTAGTTGTCCACCTAACCTTCCAACTTATTAATTTGTACTTCATATTTGTAACTTCCCCAAACTGCCTTCATTACATATTCGCGGTAGCTATCTTTTCAATAAAATTATTGTTGTGTAAATAAAAAGAGTTCATTTTTCTTCTATTTAGTGCTGCCTCTTGTACACCAAGGGTCACTCCTTACGCAAACTTAATGTATTCAATAACTATAGTTGCCTGTTTATTGTTTACTTAGCTGAGAGCCTGAGAGTTAACTATTACTGGACTTGTCAATAGAAATTAGAAATCTGTGCCATAAAATTCCACCTTCAACAACTTTCTGTGTTCCTTATAAGTGGGATATGAGGTTCTTCATTATTTTGGAATATAATTGTGCTTTGTTGACGCCCTTCTCATTCTGATTTTGGGACAATATGGTCTATATGATGGCATTGCTCTGTTTTTCTTATTACATGATTTACACAAGTTACTCTTGGGCGATATGTTTCGGCCATTAAATAGTGCTATAGCGTACACTTCATATGCCAATAATTGTCCCTATGCATGTTCAATGGAGACTTGGAACAGGGCCCGTAAATTTTAGGGGGACCATTTTTTTTTAATTATGTATTAAAATTTTTAGATTTAATAAGAAATAATATAAACAATATAAATTGTAAAAATTGAAATTTAGGGGCTTATTTGGGATATGTTCTTTTGTGAGTTCTTAGAAGCTTTTAGGATCAGAGTATTAGCTCCTAAAGGAATTCCTACCAAAAAAAGTCATTCTACAGACAAGCTTTTAGGGGTTGAAGCTTCTAACATAAACTTTACAAACAGTCACTAAAAGAAAAAAAAAATGATTTACAAACAGCTTCGTTTCTTAACCAATGCTTTTCCCCTTGTTATCGATAGGAACTTACATACACTTACCCATATTATTTTTTCTTTCTCCATAGACAGTTGTACATCCCTTTTACGCTGTGCATCGCACAGGTCTTTAGCTAGTATATATATATATATACTATATATAAGAACCTACTTCCAAATTTTTCCCTACAGAATTGAGATCCTGACCGTCCATCCCATTCCAATTTTATTTGTAGCTGTTGGATGCCTGGGAGTCTGCGTAGCCGTTGGATCGTGGCTCAATTGAAAGTGGATCGTCCGATCGCCAATTTCATTCCTGATCGTAGGATTCTTTCATTTTGGATCGTTCGATCCTCAGTTTTTTTGTGGCTTCTTCGATACTCATTCCCCCTTTCTTGCTTTCTCCTCTCTGCCTTCTCTTCCATCTTCACCGAATTGCGATCTGGACTCCCCTTTGATTCTGCACCCCGACGATTCCGATTCCGGGCCTCGCGGCATACGCACTTACTCACGCTTCTTGGTTGTTAGGTTTTGACTTGCCAGACGCTTGGGATTCCTCCTCTCTGCCGCTGTGGTCGAAAACCTTTCCCTAGCTTCGCCGCCGCCGCCGCCACCCACGATCGCTGGTGAGGCTCCTGTTGCCTAGCTGTTCCGCCTGCTGCCATTTGTTTTTTTACCTAATCCCTTCGCCCCCATCGTTTCGTCACTCTCCTTGCCCTACCTCAATCTGTTAGCTATCTTCCTCCCAAACCCTAATTGCTCGTCCCCATTAGTGAGCCCCCTGCCTTTCCTTCCAGTTCAGCATGAGGGCGCGCTTCTCCATACCGTAAGTCGTCTTGTTCTCTGTGCCGCTGCTAGTGGGGTAGGGGGATGGCCAATTTGTACGTGCGCACGGTGCCGAACACGGATCTGAATAAGAACACCGAATGGTTCACATACCTTGGTGCCTCGACTACCTACATCCTCATAGTGTTCTTTTCTTGGCTCCTCGTCCTCTCCCTTTTCGGCTGCTCTCCCGGCATGGCTTGGACCATTGTTCATCTTGCTCATTTTCTCGTACGTTTTTCTTCTTTTCAGTTTTCTTGATCGGGGAGGATTGTCGTTGACTCTCTTCCTTATTTTCGATTATTTCAAGATTTTCTTTTTTTCCCTTGTATTTTGTTCCGAGATTTGATTGTTTATAACTTATATGCTGATGTTCTTGTTAGATTTTTTTTTTTTTTTTTTAAGTTCCTTTTCTGCGTCGATGCTGATGGACATTGGGGGCTGAATTTGTGTCATTCTTTGTGGATTCAATGTTGATATTTTGTATTTGGAATGGATTGTGGATAATTGTTATTTTTTGCATATCATATGTGATTTGGTCTAGGGTGGCTGGAAAGGACACCGACAGGCTTCCACTAATTCAAAATGAGAATATTGCTTAAGCATAGTTTGTGTTGGCGCTTTGTAGTTTCTAATTGGTCGTAATGTTAGTAGTAGGACTCTCATTTTTTGTGTGTAGGAGCCCATGTGAAAAGACTAGAGTTTTTGAAATTTGAATTGAAGATAATTAATTTTATCTCTGCAGTTTGTGATCGAATTATTCCCCCAAAATTAATCATAAGAGATGGGATAGTATTTTATGGAGTAATCAGGTTGGAAGGAAATTAGCCTTCCAATATGTATTGCTTCCTTCGGTCTCAAATGGCTAGATAAGAAAATGCAATTTTTAACTTCCTAACTGAATAACGACTTGAAGTTACACTTAACTTAGCTGCTGGTACTAATCTACTATAGAGTTTCTGACATCAAGTTAACAGGGTGTCTTGCATGTTGCTATTCTTGAAATTCCTTTCCCCTACTTTACAAGGAATCTGTTTATCATTGTGCTGATCAAGCAATACTTTCCTCAGCCAGTTATAACTTAGTTTATATTCAATCTTTGAATGTCAGAACCTTTTAAATTTATGTGGACAAACAAATGATGGCATTACAATTTTTGAAATTCTACTGCATCCTTTTCCCCGTTTCTGTGCTTTGTTGGTTTGAGTAAGCACTGAACAAATTAACAAAGATTGCCTTTTTTTTATATGGAGTGAGAATTTTTTGCAAAGAATATGCAATGGTGAATGAAATATTTTTGGGTTTAATGGTAGATGCTCGCAGACATGGTTAATCCCAGTAGTGTCATAGGAAAGTGTGCATCTTTTAATCTTAGGTATTGCTTCATGAGACTTGGAACTATGTCTCAATATGTCAGTGGTGAACTTCCTTATTTTATGCTCAGATCACATATCAATTCTTTCATTGGAAGAAGGGAACAACATTTGCAGATGACCAAGGTATCTATAATCGATTGACTTGGTGGGAGCAGGTAGACAATGGCAAACAGCTAACCAGGAATAGGAAGTTTTTAACTGTTGTGCCAGTAGTTCTGTAAGTATTATTCTCATTGTTTAAATTAAAATTGGAGTTTGGATTTATTTTTTTTTAAAAAAAACATAAAATTATTTATCATGTAGCTAGATATTATAAATCTGGTCTGTCCTATGGTCCTTCATAATCATTAACTCATACTATCATTTATGTGTTTCATTTCATTGATTCACAAGTTCCTACATTGTTGGAGGGGTTAATGTTTACCACTAGCATTATCTTTCCTTGTGCCTCTTTTAAGCTTCAGTTTGTTATGGATCATAATGTCTGTAACATTGTATTGGTAAAATGGATTTAAACCGATCGTGCCGCTGTTATTTAAGGCATTGGATATGGTTGTGTTACCTGTTCCAAGATCTATTGTTCAAGCTTCTGTCATGTGTGTTCAGCCTTGGGATATTGTCTACTACTATGTGTGTTAATGTTCATATTTATAGCTGAATTAAGCAGATTGTAGGGTACACCATATTGACATCCATCCTTCATATTCATTTTGAGCCATCACTTCTTTGTATTATGCACATTTCTAAATGCCAATGATTGGGTGTCATGCACATTTCGTAATGCTAATGATTGGGTTACATTTGATTGATATTGGAAATTATATCTATTAACCGTTTACTTTAGTATGCAGGCCTATGGGAAGCGACTGTGGGATTGTAAACGTCAACATTCGAACAAATGGAGCTGAAATTGGAGGCGCTTTTGGTGGCGAAAAAGCCACTGGAGGTGGACTTGAAGCTAGAAGTGATTCTTGGAAACAGTATATGAGGCCATCAACTTGGTATGCTCAATCATCTCAATCATTGTTTCCTATTTTGACATTTTTATTAAGTAAATATTTGATAACAAAATTATTGAGTTAATTTTTTTTTGGGCAATATTTTTAGTATTACTACAGATTTAGTCACTTAATCATTCAACATTTAGACTTCAGATTCAAACCTCATTCAATGTATCAAATAGGTGGTCGGCTTGATTTCGCTTGTATAGGATTCAGATTACTATGACCCTGCATTTCTCATTCACAGTTGCTTTGCCAATCCAACGACAGGTGTGTTTTTTACATGATTCATATCCGGATCGGGATTAATAACTCTGTTTTGTTTCGACTTTGAAGCTGCTTATGAGTTCTGATTGATTTTATTTTGTTGTTGTCTTTTGCAGTACAATAAATTATGGAAGTGAACTGCCTTTAGCTCAGGGAACCAACTTCGGCTAGAAATACTGAAGCAGATTTCTACAAAGGTATTGTTTGTTGTAAGAAGATGCAACCAACTCTCCATGGAAAAATAAATAAGTAAATTATTCCTACTTTTTACAATCATTCAAATAAATTAAAAGTAGGGGCTTATTTTTCTTTACCGGCGCAATTAAATAATTGAGATTTGGTGCAAAGTGCAAAGAAACTGAGGATTTGATGATGAATTTGCTTTCACTTTGTTTAGTTACAATATCCTAGAAAAATATATTTGTCTTTTAGGTTAAAAACTGGAGTATTTGAAATTATACAGTAGTATATCTTTTTTTCTAATAAAAGACTTAAAACTAATCTCATGTTTCTACTAGAAAGTGTTTTAAAAATATACCAAATGGTTTGGCCCAAATATTTTTAAGGGTTCAATTTTCCATCCGGCCCTTATATCTTCTTTTTATCCTCCATTTGTATCGCTCGTAAATACTACTACTACGGAGTACTTTTATGTATTTAGAAGGGCAACGGATCATCTTATGTACACACCCGGCCTCGTGGAAGGGCAGTGGGTTGTGTTGCTACCATTGTGGATTCGACAATTACAACGCGTAAAAAGTGAATTACAAAATCTGGTTAGCTTGTTTCCAATGCTTAGCAGCTGGATCAAACCAAGCCTATGCCGTTTCAGAATGCAAATGGTTGTTCTTCCATCCCCAAGAGGATTGAGTCAATTAATTCCTACCTTTAGAACTGTACAAGGTGGCGTTTGTGAGGCTTTGGGGGAATTGATCACAAAGACTCCATCAAGCAGTAGGACAGGTATTATGTATCAGTTCTCGAGTGATCGTATATGTAACACCCCGGTTTTTGATAACCCAGGTCGGGGTGTCACCGCCACACTTCTCTAGTAAGACACGGTTTCTCCGGCTTACTAAAGAGATGCAAGGCTAGGTATTGCAGTATTTAAAACATTTAAATCATTCAAAACAGCCCATACAATATAATTCGAAAATAATAATATCATAGCGCAGCGGAAATAATTTTTAAGTATAGTATTGCAGCGGAAAATGTAAATAGGGCCGACATGGCCAAAACACGGGTTAAACAGGCCCGTTCATAATATAGTCTAAGGTACGAATTTAAAAACAAAATGATGTTTTCCCAAAACCCCATGCAGTGCTCATACATGCTCATTCCACATACTCTGTAAGAAAAAGGAATAAAAATGGTTTGGTCAGCACAACTTGCTGAGTAAGTTAACACATGCATGATCGTAGGGTTTAAAAGCCATTAATTTAATAATTAAATAAAGCATGATAATACATAATATTCAATTCAATCTAATCAACTATCCAATTGCATAATTTATTTCAGGGCTTTATTTCACAACACATTTCGCATGATTTAAAATAATAGCCATAATTTAAATAAAGCATTTAAATAATTTAATTGGACAACAAACATAATTTAATCTAATTTAATTTAATTTTAATATCCCCATTACATCCCAGATTTAGTATTTCAAGTATTTCACGATTGCATCGCAATCTCAACAAGTTTAGCCGGTAGCCCGGCGGCCGCAACCGTATCAGCCATACCCAGTACCACTCCGAAGCCTCGGGAAACCCATGTGGATATTCTCGAGAGTGTAGGCTCTATATCTCATGCCGTTTTGGCAATATCATATCTCAAGTTTAGCGCGCGGGGTCACCATCGTCCATTAAGGCACGAAGTGAATCGTTAGGGGGCACCCTGCAGAGCACTCACCCCTAATTTTAATTTATCAAGTTTGTAAGGGGATTTAATTTCAAAAATCTGATATCAGTTTTATTTACTTAAAAATAATATCTGAACTCATTTCAACCCTAAAGGTTAATTTCATGTTTCAACAAGACTTCAAGATTTGATTTCCGGTAAACCACAGTTTACTCTGAAATTCGTCTAAAATCAGATTTAATTCCAAAAATTCCAAAATTTCACGACTGACTCAGAAACGTCGAGATCTACAACTTTCGTGTTTTAACTTTTTCAATCCGAGACACCGAAATAGGTCAAAAACACTAATTTTCACAGAAACACAAATCTGTCCGAATTTCATATGTCACAGTTTAAAGATTTCGAATTCTACCATAGAAATTCAACTCCAAATTTGATGGAATTTTACAGAGACCATCTTAAGACATTTATCTACAACTTTCATGTTCGGCCAAAGATCTAAATCGGTCTGGAACCTATGTCAAAAACGTGATCAAAATCGAACCTAAGTTCTGTCAAGAATTTCAAGATCTAGATTCAAGCAGTTCGGTTTCAGTTGGTTTTTGCATATCAAATCGTCTGTAAAAATTTTGAAAATTTTACAGTAGATAGATCTAAGCCTTAGGAACTTTTTTTGTGTTTTAAGTTTTTCTGTTTGAAGTCGTTTTAAGGTTCGGAAAAATTCGTCAAAACTGTTGCGTCGGTAGAAAACATAAGTTGGCAGATTTACGATTTCTTGTTAAATCTTTTAGTTTCGAACGTTTTAATTTCTCCCAAAACCATGTAAGAGTTAACTTACTGATTTGTGAACGTCCAGGATGTCTATTTCGGAGGCGTGGCTTCCAGTTCACCGTTTCTCCTCTCCGTTCATCGGGTTCCTCGTTCTAGATCCGATTCGGGGTGTAAAGAGAAGAGAAACGAGGTTAGAATCCATTTTCGGATTGAAACGAACAAGGATTATTCAGACTAGGGCTTAGCACACGTTGGAGATCTCCCGATTCTCGTCCAACAGCCGCTGTCTCGGTCCCTTGGTGCCTCCGTTGACTCCGGGATTACGACTTGTGTGTATAGATAGTATCGTAGGGTTTTGAAAAAGGGTTTAGGGCTTCCGAGGGGGTTTATTTATAGATAGCTAAGTCCTAGGGCGTCCAAAATCTGACCCTAAGGGTCTTGAGTCGAGAGACGTTCAACCGAAAGTCGAAAAATCCGCGTTCGGGCGAGAGATTCACGCAACGGGCGAATCTGTCTTCTGGCGCGGGGTTGGCGCGCCTTTCCCCATATTAGCGCGCGGCCAGCGCGCGACTTACGCCTGCACTTCGGTCCAGGCGGGTCGTGCGATCCGTCGTGCTTTTCCGCCTCTCTTTCGGGTTTCTATCCCTCTATGCTCACGGATTCCAATTTCCGGACTCTCTTCGGGTTCTTATTTCGTGTCGTTATTTCCTTCGGATCTAATTTTACGTTTCGGCTCGAATTCTCGAGTTCATTCATATCGGATTCCCGTGCAACGACTTATTTAACTTTAATTTCTTTTGCTTAATTAAATCTCTTTTAATTAATTTCATTTCTCATTTCTTCTATATTTATTTATTTAATGTATTTACTGATTTATTTGTTTATTTATTTATTTATTATATTTATGTATTTATTTATTTATTTATTGTATTTATTTATTTATTTATGTTGTAAAATTCTCGGGTATTACAGTATACTCAGAGAGCAGTACATGAATCCATGGAACGAGATTAGGATGGGGAAATTGCTCGAGGACCTTGCCGCTTTTGTTGGAACTATTTCTGTTAAGGTAGAGATTCGTTGTGGGTTAATTTTGAGTAAAGCTTTTTGAATGCAATGCCATTAATTATCTAGGCTGACATGATATGTGATATTATTGCTGATGTGTAGTTGCTTTCTTTTTCCTGTTTTGAGCAGCATTGTCGCAATGAAGCTGGCTCAACCAGGCCATTGCTATTAGTTACTGCTTCGGTAGATAAAATGGTTCTCAGAAAACCAATTCAGATTGATCCTGATCTTACCATAGAGAGAGCTGTTACATGGGTCGGCTGATCGTCAATGGAGATTCAATTGGAAGTTATTCTGTTGTTTGAAGGTATCTCTTGATTTCTTATCTTACTACATATAAAAAGCAGCTCCAAAATTTTCCAGCTTCCAATTGAAATCTGGACCGTCCGATCCAATTCAATTTGATTTCTGGCCGTTGGATGCCTGGGAGTCTGCATAGCCGTTGGATCGTTGCTCAATTGAAACTGGACTGTCCGATCTCAAAATTTCATTCCTGGCCATTGGATGGTTTCATTTTGGATCGTCGGATCCTCAGTGTGGCTTCTTCCATACTCATTAGACATTCCCCTCCTTTCGTTCCCCTCCCTAACTTCTCTTCCGTTTTCACCAAATCGCGATTCGGACTCCCCCCATCGAGCCCCTCACCCTCTGCCGCCTCCGACGTTGTTGGGAAACCCTAATACCCTCCGGTGGGATTCTGTTCTTCGTGAAATTGGTCAAATTAGTTTTAGATATTTTCGAAAGGAGCAAACAGAGTCGCGACTGGGGAGAAGAAGAGGGCAGCGACCATGGGTTTTTGAGGAATTGGAGAATCGATTCAACCATTCAATGTATGGTGTCTCATTTCCTTCCTCATCTTTTCTTTCCTTTCGATTTGGGGTTGTTTTCCATTTTTGGTTGGGAAGTTCGATTGCTCACCGGAGGAGGTGAGGTGCCGCCGGCGGGGGAAGGAGATGACAGCGGTGGTGTGGTGGAGGCTGCGCCGCGGTGGCACGGCGCCGGGGAACAGCGGCAGTGGGCTGCTTCCGCCTTCGCACATTTCGTCGCTCTCCGTTCGCTGCAATGAGATTACTAGGGAAGCTGTTGTTTCTGCCCCAAGCTTTGGGGATATTGCCGATGTGGTCTACGATCTGCCCCACGGTAAGTTTGAATGGTTTTTGGGCAATTTTATGTTTTCAGTTGAATTCAGTTGCCTTTCGGGGACGTTTGGAGGAGTTTGGAATTGTTTATTGGCACAGTAATTTAGTTCAATTGGGAAATGCTTTGTGGAGATTTTGTTCGTTTTCGTTGGAGGAGTTTGAATTGATATGTGCATATTCCATAATATTTTGAATTTTGAATCTTTTTCAACATTCATTGTTTTCATCCTATTTTAGTTCATACATTTAGCAATAACGAGATTTACTCATTAGGTTCTGGAGCTCCACATGTTGTCAAAGGCTAGCTGCTGCTTGTTATTTTGATGTTCAAAGTTTCGAAGTCTCAATCAACCGACTCATATCCTCTTGTTCTAAACATTGATTACTTTAAGGTGAGACTTAAACACTTACGTAAATGATTGTGTAAGTAGAAAATATCTTTCACTTACGCAACTAATTCGATCTGCAATGTCTTTGAGTGTATCATGCAGGGTGACTTTTCGTTTGATGCCTTTGGAAACTTAGTTAATGAGCTGCTACCCTCTTATTTAGAAGAAGAATCAGATACTAAATTTTTATTCATATTTCATTCTTCAATCTTCACAAAGAATTTGTGAAATTATTTTCTGGTGTTTCAGATATGTCAAGTTAGTAATCAGCAATGGGTGGAGGATCCTACAAATCGAAGTCCCAAGTATGCCCATAATAGGATCAGAATGTCACTGTGTAGCAAAACATATAACTGCGTATTCCTTCCCTTGATGTAAGAATGGTGCAGATAGGTATTAAACCGACTGTTGTTACTTTATTATGTATTCTTTTTGCATGTCGTGTGGGTCGCCTTGTTTATTAATTATGCTCTAATGGCTGACTTGGCAATCGTTTAAATTTAAACATGACACGTAGACATTATATCAGGCTTTTTCTTTTATCTTTTGTCAATTCAATCCTAAATATTTTTTTGCTCCATTTAGTCCTCTTGCACTGAATCTCCATTGTTATTAAACTACATTCTTAGGTATTTTTTAAACTCGTGTATTTCGCGTTTGTTTCTCTTGATTTGCAGGTGTTGGAAAATTTCAGCTCTAAGTAAATTTTATGTTGTCTAAATTTGGCTTCCTCATCCCTGCGTACTTCCGTTTAAACATAATAAATACACTTATCTACAATTATTTCTTTTTTCTCCATGGGCAGTTGTACGCTCTCTGTGCTGTGCATCGCACAGCTATTAACCTAGTATATATATATATATCTAATGCGAAAACAAGGATTTAAAGTTTGATGAAAAAGGCAATAGCCAGTGAAAATAAACAAGACGACGCCAATGATTCCAATTTTAAATACAGACTGAGCGTAATCAGGTTGTGCCAAATGAGGAGTAAACCGATAGTCCGAACATAGTGTATGAATGGAGATTAACTTACAATATGTGAATATATCTTTAGATTCTGCAACGTAGAGGAACAAGGCACTTGATAACTTGAGGGAAATAAGGCAATCCTTATGAAGACGCTGGAAGAAATGGGAGCAAGGAAACGATTCAGTAGAAGAACAAGTGAAGGGATATACTAAAAGATTAAAAAGAGAACACCCACCGCCGTCTTCAATTGTCTGGAATGAATAGTGGAATTAGAATGTAGACAGTGGGTCTTTAATACTCGAAGCCAAGGGAGGGATGTAACTGAACTAGGTGGGGGCGAGATTCATGGGAGTTGGAATTGGAATGAGAGGGACGGTTAACTTGAATCTACTGTAATTACCCATAGAAGTCCGAAGACGTCTCTCAATATCCAACGGCACTTTGACCAAGTTATGGGGTTTCTTCCTTTTTCTTCATTACCAAATACTCCCTCCGTTTTTTTTTGTTAGCTACTGTTGACTAATGAGTACTGTTCACTTATATACATTGACTTAAAGTTTTCTCATGGTTATACAAGTTGAAATATAGCCAAGTGTGATCTTGTTAGATTCGTCTCGTCTTGTAGATTTAAAATATCGAACTTTTAGAATTTTTACATGTACCGAATTTGAATTATTAATGGTTTAAAATATGCATTGGACTGCGTGCTGAGTGGGTTTGTAGCTATCTTTAAAAAATGGAGGAAGTATTTGTATACGGATACCAATTTAAGTAATTGGTTCAACCCATATTTAAGTAATTGGTTTTCCCAGGGGTGAGTCGATCTTTAGGAACCTTCGGACATTGAAAGGAAAAATTCGAGAGTGGGATGGTTACGGGGCGGGAGCTTTGGATAAGCGTATATTACAACTATCATCTGAGGTTGAGGAGTTAGAAGAGCGTTTCAGGGTCTTTGGATATGAGGAGGAGACAGGGCATCTCTGGAGGTCTAAAAAGGGAACCTTAAACCAGTTACACCTTACCGAGGAAAGACGTTGGCTCCAAAAGTCAAGGGTAAGGTGGCTTAAGGAAGGTGACCTCAATACCCGGTTTTTTCATGCTATGACTGCAGTGCATCGGCGCAAGAGCTATATAGGTGCAATTCATTGCAATGGCCTGGTAATTGATAATCCTAGAAGAGTGAAAGAAAAAGCCTTCTTATTTTTTAAGGAGCAGTTCACAAAAAAGGACGAGGAGCTCTTTGAGGTTAGGGGCATTGGGTTGACTAAACTTGATGACATGGACCGGCAGTGGTTGGATAGGGCATTTTCTTTGGAAGAAATACAGTCGGCCGTGTGGAGCTGTGACGGCAACCGTGCGCCGGGGCCAGATGGTTTCAATCTTGATTTTTTCAAAAGGTACTGGGACGTTTTAAAGAGTGACGTGCTGAAGGTTTTTGACAGATTTTATCATGATTGCTGGCTGCCCAAGGAAGCGGGAGGTTCATTTATCGCTTTAATTCCAAAGGTCGATAACCCTTTGGAGTTTAGCGATTTTAGGCCTATATCGCTTGTAGGAAGTGTATACAAAATGATTTCCAAAGTGCTGTCAAAAAGGATTCAACACGTGTTGGGCGGTCTTGTAGGAGAGTCCCAAATGGCTTTCGTTGGTGGCAGACAGATTTTGGATGGCGTCCTGATTGCGGCCGAAGTTATCCAGCATACTAAATCAAGTGGAAGAGGTGGATTTGTATTCAAATTGGACTTTGCAAAAGCCTATGATAATGTATCATGGGACGCTCTGTTTCGGATTATAGAGGGTATGGGTTTTGGGGACAGATGGTTAGGGTGGATTAAGGTGTGTATTTCTTCGGCAACAGCAGCGGTTCTAGTAAATGGCTCTCCTACAAAATTCTTTGAGATGCAAAAAGGATTGAGGCAAGGCGATCCACTCTCACCATATTTGTTTGTGTTGGTCGCCGAAACATTAAATTATTTGATGGGAAAAGCGGCAGACTTGGGAATGCTCAGGGGACTGAATTCGGGTAAAGAAGGGCCGGTGATTACACACTTGCAATACGCAGACGACACCATAATATTCTGTGAGGGGGATCTAAATCAGGTCGCACTGATTAAACGAATAATTCACTGTTTGACATTGGCAACAGGGTTGAGGATTAACTTCCATAAAAGCAATTTATACGGTATTAACGTTTCCCAGTCGATGGAAGAGGACGCAGCAGCTATCCTTGGCTGTGGAATTGGGCGTTGGCCGATGAGATATCTTGGGATTCCGATAGGGGGTAGAATTAATGGGACGTCCCTATGGCAGCCTATCTTGGAGAAAATGGAGAGAAAGCTGGCCGGATGGAAGGGCCGACTCTTGACACAAGCAGGTCGTTTGTGTCTGATCAAATCCATATTAAATAGTCTTCCAGTCTACTATCTCTCTATTTTCAAGATTCCTCGAGAGGTGGCGGACAAAATAGAAAAAATCAAAAGGGATTTTTTTTGGAACGATTCAGAGGGACACAAGAAGTTACATACTATTGCCTGGGATAATATTTCTTGTAACAAAGAAGGAGGGGGACTTAGTGTTTGGAACGTCCAGCGATTTAATGCAGCTCTCCTATATAAATGGAGATGGAGATTCGGGAAGGAGCATTCTCTGTGGAAAACAGTGATCGATAAAAAATATTACGGGGGCAAATCACCTTTGGTACCGGGGGCTCTGGAGTGTCGATCTTTATGGGGAAACATTTGTAAATCTTGGGAAAGGCTAGAAGTTGATGCCAGCGGTAGAGGTCTTAGGATATGTGTGGGGAATGGTAACTCTGCAAGATTTTGGGAGGACGTTTGGGTGTTAGACAGGAGGCCGCTAAAAGTTCTTTTTCCAAGGCTGTATGCCTTAGCTTCCAACAAGTCTGGATTGATCGGGGAGTATGGTAATTGGAGCGGATTGGAATGGGACTGGTGCATACAATTAAGGAGAAATCTTTTTGGATGGGAGATGGATGTGTGGAACGAATTCATGATCACACTCAACAGAGTAAAGTTGAACCGGTTCTTGGAGGATCGCGTTGCATGGACGTACGAAGGAAATGGAAGGTTCTCGACTCAGTCGTGTTGGAAAGTACTAGCAGGCGGCGCTGAGATAAACTTGAAACAAATGTGGAGGACCTTGTGGAGTATAAAAGCCCCCATGAAAGCGAGATTATTGATATGGAAGCTATATCATCATGCGCTCCCAGTAAAGGAAGAACTTGTGAAAAGAAATTGTGTCCAGATAGACAGTGTACAATGTCTCCTCTGTGGATGGGAAGTTGAATCAATAGATCATCTCTTTTGCACGTGTGAGTTTGCGAGTTCAATGTGGTACTTAGGGGTTAAGTGGTTTGGTAAATCATGGGCCTGTCCAGGAAGTGTGCGGGTGTTGCTCGGATGGTGGCTAGATGGGCAGTGGAATCGAGGACAGCGCGATGCGTGGCTGGTTATGGGTGTGGTGATTGTGTGGACGATTTGGAAGTATAGAAATGAAGCAGTCTTCCAAGGAAAGCAGGTAGAACGCAGGGTGGCCATTGAAGAAATCAAATGGAGATCAACTCTTTGGTGGAAGGCCAATAATGGAGATAACTACAACTATGGAGTTGGGGGGGACTTCTTAGATGGTCTAACAATGTCCATGCTGCCCAAAGACAGGATAGGCCGTAGAGGTCTGTGTTGGGAACGACCACTTGCCGGTTGGTGGAAAATTAATACCGATGGGTCAGCCGTTGGGAATCCCGGCCCGGCAGGGATTGGTGGAGTTATTAGAGACGATAAAGGCGAAGTTATCTTTATCCTATCGGACTATATTGGTGTGACAAATTCGGTTGAAGCGGAAATCACAGCCATTAGTCGTGTCTGTGCTGCTTTACTTCGAGACCAAGGCTTCCCTCTACAAAAAATTGTCTTCGAGTGTGATTCAATAAATGTGGTAAAGTGGACCAAGGACCCGGGAACGGCTCCATGGAATTACCAAGAATTATTTGGCTCGATAACAGCGATACTGAGTTGTGCAGGAGAAGTGTGATTTCAACATATCTTGAGGGAGCGTAACTCGCTAGCCGATTATTGGGCCAAAAATGGAGCTGCCGGAAATGGCAGGGTTGAAGTTTGGTGTTGTGAATAGTTATCTATTGATGGGATGAGGCACTGCAGTCTTAACTTTGGGAAAGAGGAGCCAACTTGGAGATGTCATATTTTCCCATGTGCAGGCAAAGCCTTGTAAAAAAAAAAAAAAAAATCAAAACATATATATATATATCTCTATAAATTTCTTTGCAGCTCTTATTGAAGAGGGAGCGGGGAATGCAAAGAGGAGGGAGGTTTGATAACCCTTCTGTTGAGTAATCATACAGGTCTTACTGTGACAAATGCTGCTGTGGGATGCCCAGACTGGTTCCTGGTCCAAAAATTTCAAGAGGGCTGAAGCTATGTAATTCTTTAGGGTGACACTGGTTTGAATCGGTACTACATAAAGGTCAAACCACTGACCAATGCAGAATTCATGTTTCCTACTACTGCAATCAGAGCTTTCATATATAATGCCTGGTGAGATCTGATCTTTATACTTCCCTACGCTTCCTTGGGTGATCTTCCAATGATACTCTTGAATTAGCTTTATTAAACACATCAAGCCTGCATTTTCTCTTCTCCAGCGTTTTGAAAGAATAAGGGCAGAGTCCTACCCCGTTTGGCCTAACTTCCTCTACTTTCTTCCTTACTCATTTTAGACCATGACTGAGCCTAGTTGTCACCAAATTGTTACTGCATTCTTTCACTTCTAGTCCAGTTGTTACTATATCCTTTCATACATCTTTTTTGAGACATACTATCTTTGCCATTAGATTGTCCAGGGTATGTTTAGGAGTATTACTGATGAAGGGTGTTGAGCTTACGAGTGGAATTGTTGGTCTTTTGCTGCTTGCAGTGAGTGTCGCATTGTGTACAGAAAAAGATTGGATTGATTGTTAAAAAAAAAAAAAACAGAAGAAGAATGAACAGAGGATATTAAAAAAAATTATATAAAAAAAATATATATATATATGAAAAAAAAAGAATCACAAATTTTATAGAGCAGCAGCTTATTCAGGGGGTGTTTTATGGTATTTTGCTTGAGGCTTAGCCATACTTCGAAGAGTTTGCAGCCAGCTGTAGCAAGTTCTAAGTTGATTTCTATGGCTTTATAGGATTAGCCTTTCTCATGGTGTTTGAAAGTCCTATGTTGGTCTATTCTTGTTGATATGAGTGATGAGCTAGATGGTCCTGTTAGTAAAATGACAAAATTGGGTTTGGAATGCTCACTCCTCTCTGTTTGGTTTCTTTCTTTTACCAATGGTTTTTTCTTACCCCTTCCGTTGCCTTTATGCTTTCAATACGCTGGTGGTAGAGTTATTTGTAGGGGAGCTGTGTTCTCTTCAAGCAAGTTCATGGTTTCATCCTTGGGTGCGGCTTTCCCATGGCTATGGTCATTCTTGAGGTATTATATCTATCTGGATGGTCAGTGGATTGCTTTGATAAGGAAGTTCAGTGCTTTCCCTTATTGAAGAAAGCAGTACCTTTGAAACAATGTTGCAACAATAGTACAATGAATTAAGATCTTTGTTGCCACGAATGGACTGTTGTTACCTTCACTTCGGATATCGAACCGGACGTGTCACTAGCTGTTGGATGCGGTCGTCTTACGTTGTCAAATGCTGTAATCGACGTCGTTCGCAATCGCAACAATGTTTCTTTGCTGCTGAGATATTGATAGAGACGGGATTGGTTCTGCATTTCGAAGTCTTCCTTCAAAGACTCTATGAGGCTGGTGCACTGTTGTCATCGCTAGACGTTGCTAGGTGTTATTTTTATGCTGTGTGAGGAGAGCTGTTACTTTGTGTTTATTTGTGGACAACTGTTTCGGTGCCCGGCTTGTTGGGCGATATGCCGCTTACCCATGTTTTGACATTTTATTTCTTGGAATGGATATGAAACATAATTTATCCTAAAAAAAAAAAAGTAATTGACCAATTAAATCTCCACTACATAATTAAATAAATAATCAATATTTAAATGCAAATAACCTTTTGCAATCTATATGGGCATCACAGGTCGTCTCCCAAGAACAAGGATTCAATAACTTGATTATTTATAGTTTATATATAAATATGTAGAGGGGGGGTTTTGGATTTACCTAGATTCTAACAAAGAAATAAAATCAATAAAGCAAAATAATAAATTGTAGAAAAACTTCAAAACTTCAAATATTCAAGAGATCTAGCTTTGGAGTGAACTATCATTTTGGATATGCAAATTGTTTATCAACTATAATTAGCATTCACTGGTTTAAATGAATAAGAGATAAAGATTTTTTGGGGCCAAGATAACATCAAGTTCCAGAATTGAGCCATTAAAAGGAAATTGGGCTGGAAATTTGGGCCAATTGGTCGGATTTAAACAGAAAGTGGGCTGCATGACCTCTGACCTCTCCATGTCTCACACGCCGGCTGAGGTCACGCGTGGGCCAATTTAATATTGACCTAAACATGTTTTATTCCAAACAAGAAACAATCCCCCTTTTCTTCATTAAAGGCGATGGAAATAAGGTAACCCTAAACGCGTAATGCTCAGTTCTCCATCTTCTGAAATGCGTTCCTCTCTTCTCTATCTTCTTCCGTTGAGTTTTGTGTGAAATCCAACGGCCATAAGAATGTTGAACTCGGACTCAACAACACAAGGTGAGAACTAGTATGGACTTCCACCGAGACAATGTTTGTGCGGGTTTAGGGTTCAGGTGAAAACACGTTTGAAGGTACTGAATGCAGGAAGGAGATTCTACAACTGCCCACAATGGCGAGTAAATAATCCTTTAGTTTTGTTGTTGTTGTGTGTGGTATTTGGTGGGGGTGATGAGCGATGGTGATCTTGTTCGGATGCGTAATATGTATTTCTTGCCCATAGGATTTTGTTGAATGTATTAGTTAGTTGCTTAGGTTATATGATAACATTTACATATTTTAGTTGTAAGGTAGTGATCGGTAATTGATTATAAGATCACTGGTTATAAGATCAGTGGTTTGTGTAATGAGTAACTGGTTTTGGTTCCGGTGCGAAGTGGGAGGTGTAGGATGAAGTATTGTATTATAGAAATGCTTGCTGGCATTTTGATAACAATTTCTCAGTTTTGAGTGACATTACTGCACCTCTGACATGTATACATTGCTGCTCCTATAAGTCCGCAGTTATTAATAGAGAAATCCCCTTCTGTATTATATTGAATTTGTATGAAATTATGTTTGTTAAAATGAGGTTAATTGAATGTGAATGAATGTATGATGGAGGGTGTGGTTTGTTTGATTGGGCAGACGATGAAATGTGTCCAAGACCACAATCGTTAGTGCCCAGGTTGTTGAACAAATGTAACACACTTGAGGTTAAAATGGCCCAAATGGAGATAGGGAGAGAGCATCTTGACAAGGGATTGGCTAAGTTGAGGAAGGAAAAAAGGGAATGGGAGAAGATGAAAGAGCAACTAGAGAACGAGAAAAATGGACCGAGGAAGGAGACTATGGTATTATATGTTGTCTTTGCACTTGCGCTGTGCTCATAGGCGGTTTGTGCAAGGCATTCTATGCTAAAAAAAAAAATTGCGATGACATGAAGAGGCTTCGTTGATCCTCGTTACTTACTTGGATGTTGTTACTAAGAGGAATTGCGTTCTATGTATAAGTTGTTTAGTTGTGCATTCCAACAAATTTTGATAGTCGTTACTACTACTAATTGGAGGTTGTGTAATGCCTTAGGCATTGCTTATGTATAGAATGTTGGAACGCACTATATTTTGATGTTTTGATGTTAGTAAGAAGCTGTGACCAAATACAATGACTATGATGTAATATAATCCGATATTTCTTATTTATCTACGTTATGTTATTATATGTGTGAAGCATTTTGTGTTAATCCATTATGTTGGTGCCATTTATCTATGTTATGTTAGTATATGCAAGGTTTTAATATCGGTTTCGGTATTTATATCGGATATATAAATTTAGGAAAATTTCGAAGATATTTGAAATTTCGGGGGAAATTTCGGAGATATTTGTAATTTTTTGAGAAAACTAATTCGAGTTTCTGATATGATGAAAATGAAGATATTTCAAAATTCATGATCTCTGTTGCTATATAAATTAGTAATATGTTAACAATACTCATTTAATGATATAATATGCTAGTAACATTATTGATATCATGCACCATGTTGATTGATAAGAGACTTAAAATTTATAAACAAGTTAATTGGATGACATCATCAATATGGGTTGAAACATAAATTTTAATTTTTAATTTTTTTTTAAAAATATACTTCTAAATTTTTTTAAAAAAATTCGGAAAATTTCGGTCAAATTTTGGGAAATTTCGGATTTCGGGCGAAGTTTCGATGGAAATTTTGCAAAAAAATATTGCATGTGAAATTTCGCTTCGAGATGTCCCGAAACCCGAAATTTCGATTCGAAATTTCAAAATTTCGGAGATATTTAAAACAATGAGTATATGTTGTGACAAAAAAATGTTGTCAACGGCTGGAATGGAAATGTTGAACAAAGAAGATGCCAAAGATTGCAAAAAAAAAAGGAACTCTTAAAACCGGCTCTTAGGTTACAACCGGCTCTTCAAGAGTATCTTCTTCCTCAATTCCCCCAACTGGAGATGTTAGTGGAAGTAAAATAGGCTTAATCAAAATTCATTTACCATTAAGACCAAAGATGAATTGTTAAAAAATGGAACTTCAGAATTCCAACAATACCACAAAAGACATCCATTCAACGAACTGCCATTTAACAAAATTCAATCATTCATGGAAGATTTCTACATAAAGGATTGCCATTTAAACTCCAACAACATCACATAAATATAGTACAGAATTCAACCATCAACAACAATAAACAAAATCATGGCAGCTACTCATATAAACATCCAAAAATAATGGGAAACTAAAGTCATCCATAACAAATGATCAGAACAACAGCTGATCACAAATGCTAACATGTGTTGGAAGTGTTGGAGACACAGCTGTAGCAGAGTTAGAGGATGCAAAGACCCCCGAGCTTTATTTTTTCTTTCTAGCCTGCATTCACAATATTTATTATGGTCAAAGTAATACTCCCTCCGTTTTTAAATAATTTAAACGGACCCAAAATGCACGCAATTCAATGCATATTTTAAACCATTAATAACTCAAATTCGGTACAAATAAAAATTATAAAAGTTCGATATTTAAAAACTACTCGGCGAGACGAATCTAACAAGATCCAACTTGGCATATTTTAACTTTTATAACTATGATAAAACTTTAAGTCAAAGTGCGTGTGTGAATATTGTCAAATTTTGCAATGTTCCAATGAATGGAAAAACGGAGGGAGTATGTTTTTGCTTCGATGACATGTAATGAATTGTTATAAGTACCTTGGCCCGTGATACCTAATTTTCAGTACATAGAAAGTATCGCAAGTGAACGATATCGTATCAAGTAATAAACCGGTGAGTATACCGAGTCGAACCACAGGGAGTTAGAAGTATTTTAATTCATACCTTGGCAAATCTGATATCATCTAAAGTATAATTCAGTCGAATGGTAAAATTATGTCGAATAGACAAGACTAATTCCTAATTTGCATAAAACAAGCAGAAACAAATTCTTTGGAGAATAAATCTACAGCTAAATTTATTGAAAGGTTGCTGCTTTGCCCTGCTAATATTGAACAAGATTGAAATTTTAATGAATTCAATGACTAGAAATTCTAGCAATGGCCAATTTCATTAGCTCACAATTGCCAGAAAGCTACATTATATTTTCCATCTCCCGATGCAAAAATAATTCAAGTTAAAGATTAAATATTTGCTAACATTCCCATGTTCAAGCATTCAATTATAAATCTGTCTTTAACTAGGAAATTTAATCATTGAAAATATGATTTTCTTTCAATCAAATTTATCATCTATATTGATAAAACAATGTATCAGTAATTGCAATATGCAGGGATACAAAATATAGATTAGAAAAATTAGAGTTAGACGACAGGAATGTTTAATACATCTATTGTCCACACTATTCCAATATTGAGTTATTCAAAGACATGAATTCTTAACCAAATTTCTGATCTTTCCCAAGATTCTGAGAAATTCAATCAAGAAGAAAAAGAATGAAATTCATCTCCCGACATAATCCCATTATCCAAATTGCACATTAGATTGAACTCTTTCCCACGACAAGTACTGGAGTCTCTAGATGAACCGATGTCTCCCAACATTCAGAACTCCACCATAAATATACTGAGCAATTTAATTGCAACACTGAATAAACACAATACAATCCTTCAGAATCCAAAAACATGATAATAATAAAGAATACTTCCTGTGTGAATAATAATTTCATACTTCAAATTCCAATTTCCAACTCCCGTCTTTGATTGCAACAACGAAGTATATTGTGATAAAATCCCGTCAACACTCTGAAATTTCGAATCTAAACTGAAAAGCAGCAATCTCCTATTCTAAAAAGTTTATTTACAGAGGCTAGGAAGAAGAACAAAGGTAGGGTTGTGATTTTGTAAAAGATGTGTCGAAGGTTTTATGTCTGGTCTCTTTTCGATCTCCAATTTTGCCGTTCTCCCCTATTTTTGATGATGTTGGGCCTGTTTTACTTGAGGAGTCGCGTCCATTCTTTCAAAATTTTCAGCAGATTTGAACATAAGTCAATAAAAATTCGAATCTTTCAAATTTGGTAACTGTCAGACTTGGCACAGTTTTATGCCATCCCTTCCATTTTGGCGCACTCGATCAGTTCGTGCCAAACCTGTTTAGAGTCTTTGAAATTTTCCTTCATCCAGCTTTTTCAACTCTTGCTCTCTTTGATTCCTTTTTAACCTGCATATACATGAAATAAATACCTCATTAGTTCATGAATTTAAACCCAACATTCTTTAATAATTTACACACAATTTATCAATAACGAATATGCTAAAGTATTTACATAATTAAGCTAATTATCGTATATCCTAATATAATAGACACAAAACACAAAAACAAAGTAAAATACTAATATTTACATAAAAATGGAAGGATTTGAGCTTCAATATGCATGTTTTCCGGTATAGATGAAGGCTAGAATCATAGCATCCTTCGGGTGCTATCAACATCCTCATACTTAAAATGTTGCTCGTCCCTTGAGCAACTCACAAAAACGAGACACTTAATATCATGTATGAAGTGAAACAAAAGAATGAATGTCTTCACAATATAGAAACAAGCGATTTTATGCTACATAAATGACAAAAAGGCTGGAATTTTATAAACTCGACGACTTGAATTTCACATAATCAGTCACATAAAATTCATAGGCGAGAAACAAGCATCAAGGCATCTATCAAAATAATAATTAGGTATGCTTTGAATTTCTTTTCTCTTTATTGAGTGATTGATGATTCGGTTTCACAAATGAGAGGAACCCCACTATCCTTATAATGGACGAGGCTTCAACTCTTTTGTTCATGACACTTTTGCTGAGTTGTAGACGGTTGAATTCGAGAAGCTACTTGTGCCAGAGGAACAATGTGCCAATCATCATAGCCAATTTTTTTTCTTTTTCTTTTGTTTTCTTTTCTTTCTCTGTTTTTTTTCTTTCCTGCCTCATTTTTCTTTTCTGCAGCAATTTTTTTTTTTTGGAGGCAGTTGGCTTTATATAATCAACTCAATAAGGAGATGTAAATTATTGCATACATTCATGTTAGATAATAGCCCTGATGCAGTTTCTAACCGAGATTGGATGTAACCTTCTATGCAAAACTCAAGTATAATCTTGTTCTTATAAACTCCAGCAGTTGTCATCTTAGATACATAAAATATGGCTTGGTTCGTCATTAAGAAGACCGAAATTCGTTTATAAAGTAATTGATAAAAAGTGTTGAGTTTCTCAAAAATTTTCCCAAAATTTTTAATAAGCCGTAATCTACACCAAAATATATGCTATTATGACTCAAATACTCCCACACAATTACTAGACATAAAACTAACTATATAGAAGCAAGATGGTAAGGTAATGAAATATCTCAGAACACATAATTCAGGCATGCGATTCTAATCAAACCTCTACCATATCAGCACATGCTTTGTGTAAATGAGATTATAGAAATCCTTACCAAGACAAAAGTAAACAAAGAACAAAGTAACCTGATGTATTGCTCATGCTGCTATGATCTTGTTCCAGGTTGCAATTTAGAAGATCATTATCTGGTAATGAATCTCCCAGTACACAATTAATCCTGAAACAACTCACGCAATTATCATTTCAGATGACAGAATTCCTATAAACCCAAGAGTACAATAGAAACAAAGAGAAAAGACAAATGGAACAATGTCACCTGATAGCTTCAAACACTTGTTATTGGATTAAAAATCCCAAGGATCAAAACTGAATGCAGTCCTGTATTATCCTCAATCCAAAGATAATTATAATTACATTTATCCAAGTGACAATATTCCCAAGTAGAACAACAGAAAAACAAAATAAAATAAAATAAAAAAACTAACACAAAACAAAAACAGAAGACAAAATCAAGTCATAGTAGCATTTAATATATATTAGCTTAAACAAGTGCATAAGTACATATCATGCTCCAAATTGTTATCTCCTGAATCACCCACAAAATAGTCAGTAGACATTTCTTTCATGATTTGATCTACCCTGGTTACTTGTTAAGATGTTAAGGATTTGTTGGGTTTATTCCTTCTATGTTTGTTATCCTTGTTTCTAAGTTATCTATTCTTCCATCAACATCACCTGCAACTTCACTACCTAGAGATCTTAAGTTCTAGATCTTGCAGATTTTCTTGATAGACTGGTACTTAGTTTTCTGCCCCGCCCTTTCACAACCCACTGAATGAGTACAAATGAATCAAATAATGAATACAATGATATTGTAAAACCCATCATCCTCATACTTAAGTTTGACCTAAGAGTGAAAACTTAAGTTAATGTTTTAAACACATGCTGAATCTGGAGTAATGATGACAGACATGGGATAGGAATCAGGTCTAGTTTATGAAATTCATTCCCGGGTGATTCAAATAACTGAAGCAAAACTTTTGAAAATATAACAACCTTCTAAATGTTTACTTCCATATATCAGGGTTGCTTACTCGGTTGTATATAATTTGAAAATTGGTTAAAAAGAGATAACCTTGGTGACAATCTATAAAGACAATGAGAAACATAAAATTCACCAAGGTATAGCATTCATAGCTTTGAGAAAACATGATAATATATATATATATATATATTAAAAAAAATCCAATTTCAGAATTTCCTTTTGTCATGTCTATTCTTTAGATAAAAATTTTGAAATTCATGTTCAAGATTCCCAAAGTAAGCAACCACCGACAAAGACACATCCAAAATTTAAACACCTGTCCTCTAGAGATTTTTGAAAAGAGTTTGGAAGTGGAAGTTTAAAATAGTACGTTGAATTCTATTAGAAGGTTGTCCAATTTCTCAAAAATGGTTTCCATCTGTTAAAGATCCAATTTATGAACATGCCCGAGAATTAACAATGAAATAGCAAACCTAATTCAAATCCCATGTCACAAACATCTTTAATTCCAACTTCAGTGTATAAACAAGTGGCCAAGAACTTCAATATCCTTTCCAGGAACTATTGACACCAAAACAAACAACCTAGACAAGGATAAACCATTGCCACGTTGTAATCCCACAACATTTAGCTAACAAAATTCACAACGAAGCAACACGGGATTCACAGAATGCACAAAATCGAACAAATAGGTATAATTCAGTAAATCCCCAAAATGGAATAGAAACTTCGAACCTAGCAGTGAGTTGGGCAGAAATCGAAACATCATTCAGACATTATGCTCTCAATGGACTCCATCTTATGAATCTATGTCTTATTTCATCTAGCAAGGAAGAGTCGACATACCTGTTGTGATTACTAGAGAGTGGAGAATTGAAACCCTAGGTTGCGTTCATGGTTGTGAGACACGGAGAAGACAGATTCGCAGACCTGGATGGCGATTCCGACTACTGGGATGCTGTTAATGTGGCTGGAGTTTCAATTGAGAAAAGAAAATTGGGGATGCCCATGTCGCAGGAAGTGAGAAAAAGAGGAGGGAGAAAATAAAAGGCAACGGGGAAGACTTGCGTAAGACTTATAATTTTAGGCTAGAAAAAGGAATTTTGTTCTCTTCAGTTATAGCACAAAACCGTGCCACTTGATATATTTTAGCACAAAATTATCTTTTGTGCCATATCTGGTGAAGATTTACTGCAACAAATCTTTTATCTAAGGCATCTCTGTTTGGGTTTCAGATTTTTAAATCCCCCTCAATTCTCAACTTTCTCCACATATTTCTTTTAATATATTAGGGATCCTACAACTCTAAAGTATCCAAACTAATCCATGTAAAATTCACAATAATTTATTCAACTTAATTTGGCATACCTTGCAATTGCTTGGTCATGGATCCTTAATTTTCATTTTTACCTGCTTGCATTCTTCCTTGGTTCACAATCTCTAGAATCATATGCACTTGTCAGATACCTCTATTACTGCCTGCTTGATCTTCCAATTTTCTCTGATCTTCATCACACAGCAAAAAACAAAAAGAAAATTGTCCACCTGGTTGATGACCAATTACAACCTACAAAAATAACAAAATAGAAAATCAAACAAGGAAAACAAAGAAACAAAAATATTTACAGAGATGCAGTGAAAAGTTTCTTCAAGAAGGTGATCCAATCCATGCGATAATAGTTAATAGCCGGACCGGTTGCTCAATTTTCGCTCAAGCACTTCGCACTGCAAAAATGATGAAATAAAGAATCAATGAAACAAACAATAATATGGAAATTTCAACTAAACTAAACCTTAAATACACCAGATTTCCATTAACTCCCCGGCAACGGCGCCAAAAACTTGATACCTAATTTTCAGTACATAGAAAGTATCGCAAGTGAACGATATCGTATCAAGTAATAAACTGGTGAGTATACCGAGTCGAACCACAGGGAGTTAGAAGTATTTTAATTCATACCTTGGCAAATCTGATATCATCTAAAGTATAATTCAGTCGAATGGTAAAATTATGTCGAATAGACAAGACTAATTCCTAATTTGCATAAAACAAGCAGAAACAAATTCTTTGGAGAATAAATCTACAGCTAAATTTATTGGAAGGTTGCTGCTTTGCCCTGCTAATATTGAACAAGATTGAAATTTTAATGAATTCAATGACTAGAAATTCTAGTAATGGCCAATTTCATTAGCTCACAATTGATAGAAAGCTACATTATATTTTCCATCTCCCGATGCAAAAATAATTCAAGTTAAAGATTAAATATTTGCTAACATTCCCATGTTCAAGCATTCAATTATAAATCTGTCTTTAACTAGGAAATTTAATCATTGAAAATATGATTTTCTTTCAATCAAATTTATCATCTATATTGATAAAACAATGTATCAGTAATTGCAATATGCAGGGATACAAAATATAGATTAGAAAAATTAGAGTTAGACGACAGGAATGTTTAATACATCTATTGTCCACACTATTCCAATATTGAGTTATTCAAAGACATGAATTCTTAACCAAATTTCTGATCTTTCCCAAGATTATGAGAAATTCAATCAAGAAGAAAAAGAATGAAATTCATCTCCCGACATAATCCCATTATCCAAATTGCACATTAGATTGAACTCTTTCCCACGACAAGTACTGGAGTCTCTAGATGAACCGATGTCTCCCAACATTCAGAACTCCACCATAAATATACTGAGCAATTTAATTGCAACACTGAATAAACACAATACAATCCTTCAGAATCCAAAAACATGATAATAATAAAGAATACTTCCTGTGTGAATAATAATTTCATACTTCGAATTCCAATTTCCAACTCCCGTCTTTGATTGCAACAACGAAGTATATTGTGATAAAATCCCGTCAACACTCTGAAATTTCGAATCTAAACTGAAAAGCAGCAATCTCCTATTCTAAAAAGTTTATTTACAGAGGCTAGGAAGAAGAACAAAGGTAGGGTTGTGATTTTGTAAAAGATGTGTCGAAGGTTTTATGTCTGGTCTCTTTTCGATCTCCAATTTTGCCGTTCTCCCCTATTTTTGATGATGTTGGGCCTGTTTTACTTGAGGAGTCGCGTCCATTCTTTCAAAATTTTCAGCAGATTTGAACATAAGTCAATAAAAATTCGAATCTTTCAAATTTGGTAACTGTCAGACTTGGCACAGTTTTATGCCATCCCTTCCATTTTGGCGCACTCGATCAGTTCGTGCCAAACCTGTTTAGAGTCTTTGAAATTTTCCTTCATCCAGCTTTTTCAACTCTTGCTCTCTTTGATTCCTTTTTAACCTGCATATACATGAAATAAATACCTCATTAGTTCATGAATTTAAACCCAACATTCTTTAATAATTTACACACAATTTATCAATAACGAATATGCTAAAGTATTTACATAATTAAGCTAATTATCGTATATCCTAATATAATAGACACAAAACACAAAAACAAAGTAAAATACTAATATTTACATAAAAATGGAAGGATTTGAGCTTCAATATGCATGTTTTCCGGTATAGATGAAGGCTAGAATCATAGCATCCTTCGGGTGCTATCAGCCCGTTTTCTCTTGTCCCGAAGTTCTTCTTGGAAATCTGGACATGTGTTCACGTGATGTCCACTGTAATACCCGAGTTTTTATCGGCATCCAAAGGATTAAAATTAGTTTCTTAATCCGATCAAGGTCGAAATATCTCCGAGAAGAAGAAAATAATTTATCACAATAAATTATTGCTCGGAAATGAAACGCCGATAGATTTAAAAATTCAAAATGGAATAAAAGAGGGAAAGGACGCCCGAAGACATTCCATGAATCGAGTCAAAAGAATTGGAATTAAATTCAAGAAAGAAAAGAATTTTAATTCCAAGAACCGTGAAGTCGAGAATGATTTAAATAAATAAAGCATTGCACGAGAATCGAAAGACGACGAATTCGACGCCGACGAATTTAAATTCGACAGATTCAAGATTTCGAATACAGAATCAATTAGAGACGAAATAAATTTAAAATAGGAATTATAATCCGAGAATGACCCGAAAAATCGAGCCCGAGAACGTAGGAGGATAGAAGCCCGAAAGAGAGGAGAAAATGCCCGACGGATCGCATGGCTCGGCCCGGACCGCAGCCCAGCGGGGCCGCCGGTATTGGTCAAAACCGCGACACGAGCGCGCCATGAGACAGGATGTGATCATATTGCTATTTTCGACGATTTCTTACCTTATTTTCGACCCCCGACTTTGGTAACTCAATCCCGATCGAGGGAAGGAGTATATGGGCGGATTGTGGAGTCTTGGGACTCATAAATTCATCCTCCACAAAACGCTAGCGGCCCTATTCTCTCCATTCTCTCCAAACTTCTTCCAAAACCCGAAATCACCAAGTTCTTGCTTTTCGATCACTTTCCGGCAACGAAAATCGCCGAAGAAGGCGTGGAGAACAAGGATTCTAGTAATCCAGATTGTTGGTAAGTCGTTCATAGGTTTTCGTTTATCTTTTCGAACCCAAAAATTAGATCTAACTCTAGATTTCTTCTTTCGATTCGAATTCGTGGCCAAAGTTGCAGGATTCGTGTTGAGGAGATCCGTTCGTGACAAATCTTAGAGCCCGGAGACCCCGAGACAGTTTAGGACTCTTATCAAGTAAGATAATACCTTAAATATCAATATTGGTGGCTTAAAACCTTTCGAAACATTAGTTTTAAATCAAACTCTAAAATCGGACATAAAAGATTCAATCTTTACGTGTTTTCTGAGATTGGCCGAAAAACCCGATTTTGAGAATCCGAACGAAAAACTCCGAACTAGAGATTTGTTCCTAACGTCTTAATCTAGGTTGTGACAAAAGTTCATGCATTTTCATTAAGATTTGATACCCCAAATCGCGTCGAACATTTTCTGTAATGCATGAGCTTTTCGAAAATCAATATAGATTGCATGGTCGAACTTGATGTGCATTTTTCTATCACTTGTGGTCAAAACTAATCTTTGGTGTAAACATAAAAGTTGTAGATAAATGTTTCATGATCATTCCTGTAAAATTTCGTGCATTTTCATTAACGTTTGTATAGTCAAAACCCATTTTGAATAAACTGTGTTATTGAAGAAAAAGTCGACAGATTTTATGTCCGAACTTAGTGAATTAATCTGACTTAATCCGTAATGAATTTACATAAAATAACTCTAATAAAACTTTTTTATATTGGTGTCTTTTAAGTGCTGTAAAATTTCATAAATTTTGGACGTCGTTCGCTATGTCAAAAACCCTTTTAAAAATCAGTGCGCTGTTTAGAAAAAGTTGGCAGATTTTATACTTTGCAAAGATTGTAAAATTTTACTTGCTTCCTCACCTAATTTCGAAAAACTCAAGACATGAAAGTTTTTCGTTGAGATGTTTTAGGGTTACTTTTAAATTTCCAACTCAATTGATCCTGAAATGAATTTTTAAATGAAAAAGACGTGAACAACGAGACTGAAAAACTCTATTTTTGAAATTAGTCTGTCTAAACAAGAGACGAAAATTATGTTGAAACATTGTGGTTTATGACTAAACTAGATGTTATCAATATTGACTATGAGGCTTGTGGACATAAGTGCCCAAGCGTATGTCTAGTGGACGTAAGAGCCCTAGCGAAATATTGATTGTATGGCTAGCGGACGTAATAACCCTGTTAAAATATGTTCTTTTCCTGCGGGTTCAATTCCCCAGGATGTCTGTTCTTACCTTGCGGGTTCAATTCCCCAGGGTGTACGTTTTCCTGCGGGTTCGATTCCTCAGGATGTGTGTTGATTCCTACGGGTTCGATTTCCTAGGATGTATTTGAGTTCTTGCGGGTTCGATTCCCCAATGACGACTGTCCTCGATCACATTAAAACAACAGTGAAAGAATAAAATATTCGTTATGCGAGAATAGATACCTTATCCCATGATCTTTAAGACTCTCCGTATTTAATAAATCCTTTTTGTTAAACTTTTTTTAAAGTTTACATGCTTAATATTTGTGTACGCCCCTTTTACATTTAGAATCATGCTTTTAAATCCTCATTATTTAAATTATTTATTATGTCATGTTTTAAAATTATGCCTATGCCTTAAATTATCACTTTTAAATTTAATTTAGCTACGAGAATATGTTTAGTAAATTATTGTCTATAAATTAGTCAAATTCATGTTCTTAGTATGCATGCTTAAAAATGAGTTGTTAGTTATTAAATTTTAAAACCCCTTTATTGCTAAGTTAGAGATTATCTTACTCAGTATTTTATATACTGATAAAACCCATTGTTTTATTTTTCTTTTACAGAGTATGGAGAAATGATATGAGCATGCACGCATATTGGGGTTCGGGATTTAAATTAATGTTGCATTCTATTAGACCTAATTACTTACTGCATTTTGGCCATGTCGGCCCATATTTATACTTCCGCTGCTATATCTATATTTAAATATTATATTTCGCTGCGACTTAGATAGTACTATGTAATTATTTTTACTATCTATTCTTGAATGTGCTATTGAAATGTTTTAAATTCTGAAATACCTTAGCCTTACATCTCTCAATTGAGCTCGAATGAAGTCGTGTTTTGCTTGGGAGGTGTGGCGGTGGCATCCCCGCCTGGTTTATCAAATCCGGGGTGTTACAAAGTGGTATCAGAGCCCGGAGTATTTTTAAAGCTATTATTATTTTTAAACTATTATTATTTTTAAAAAAACTAGTATTATTTTTAACCATTATTTTAAAACTACCACGTTTTGAGCCCAAACTTTTAGCCCAAATTACTTTACTTAAAAGTATTCTTTTAAAGCCCAAAAATTTTGAGCCCAAATTTTTTTTTCTAGCCCAATATTTAGTTACTATGTTAGCCCAATTATTTTCGGCCCAATACCATTGTTTCTACTTATGCCCAAATAATTTATTACTTTTGGCCCAAACCTTTTACCCTTATTTTTATATTATCCAAGAAATAAAATTTATTTTTAAAAGCCTATGGATAAATAAATAAATACATTGCATGAATTATTTTTTTTTGGGGTGGGGGGGGGGGGGGGGTTTGCATATGCATATGCATACATAAATATTTGTGCTAATCTTTTTATGTGAATCGTTTATGTTAAATAACATTCTCACTCTAGTATTTGGCTTGACTTTGACTCTTGACTTAGAAGCGTTAGCTCGAGACTGATTGTGCCTTAGCTTTAGATCTTGATCGTCTATGCTTAGCATGCACATAACTATTCTCTGCTTTTTTTCCATAGATCTTCACCTAGACGATATATTATGACTTGTCGAGAACCCTAATGATGAAAATGATGAATGCGTACATTGACTCCCAACAGAATATACGATACTTTAAAAAAACTGCATAGCTCAGCTTGAAGTTGACCTACAACATGTTTAGAATTTAAGAGCGGCTGATTGTGAACGCATAAATAACATATAGACCCAAGTTCAAAAACTTACCAAACGAAACGAAGAAATGATAGATAGGATCGAAGCCTAACGGAGGAAGACCCTACCAACGGGGCTTTGGGAGATTGAAGATTATAAATGCTATTTATCTACCATTGCCTAGTTATTCCTTTATGAGAAATAGAAGTACTATTTCATTCCTAACTTTGTACGAAAATTCCTTATACGGAGAAATAAAATGCACGTCCCTATCTATTAATTACAACACTTTATTATTCCAAAAACCTTGAAGAATTCTTATTAGAACCTACACCCTACTACGCTACGTCCAAGCAACAAAACCTTAAACTCTAAACACCGCGCCATATAAACAACTCTAAATACCACCTTACATAATATACTCTGAACAACTCCTATTAACACCATATGATTCAATGAATTACTACTTTTCCAACACTCTATTAAATCCTTAGAATCAAATCCTTGTGCGTTGTGACAGAATGGCCCCAAGAGGAGGACCTAGCAATCCACCCATCCCACCCAACAACAACAAAGAGCCACGACAACCCTACGTACTAGTACAAGATGTTGGTGCACCTAATCAAGGAGGGCAAGCAGCCCTTATGCCTAGTAACGTAGATGGACGCCTAAGGACCGTAGGGGAAGCTCTGGTCGTGTTAGGGAACGCACTAATCAACCAGGGATAAGACATGATTAACAGCAACCGCAGAGATGATAATAAGTCGGGTGGAAGCCATCTTCGTGGAGGCCCGAATAGACCGCCTCGAGGCAGCAAAGGGAGAAATAAGGGGATAGTCTTCAACCATGGTGACTATGCGCCACCATGTCCAAAGTATGGTAAACCACATTATGCGAGAGGGTGCCCTCAGCCCGAAGCGTGCTTTCGATGTGGTCGATTCGGTCATCGGCTGTGTGACTGCTGGACGCGGATAGAGAACACTAACAAGAGAGAGGACGAGACCATTAAACCTGACCAGCCACAGAACCCGGACAGTCGAGATGACAACCGTGGTGTGTTCCTACCACGCTGCCCACTATGCAACCATGCACATTTGGTACGACAATGCCCGAAGCCTGGAGCCTGCCATAAGTGCGGGAAGTTTTGTCACAAGACTGGGGGATGTCGAACGCCAGAGGAGGCAATCGAAAGGAGAATAGATATGGTGAACCTTCAGCGAGGAGAGGCTGACAAGGAACAAGATCAAAACCCGAACCTTCTTGAGATTAATACATAGGCAGTTATGGGGACATAACTGTAATCTTAAGAGGGGGGGTTTGGGGGGAGGATGTAACAACCCGAATATTATGTATCCCAAATCGATAAACAAACAAATTCAAATTGTTTTGAACTACGTAATGACTTGATCCCTTCACTAGGTACGTAGGCAACTTGGAAATTTCAATTCTAGGTTCAGTCAAACGATATAATAAAATAATACAAATAATATCATACAATAACATATGATAACGCAATAATACAATAACGCAATATAGAAATGAACGAAATGAACGATAGAACCTTATTTCCAAGCTCGCGAAAGCCTAACACGCAACTTCGAGGACGAAATTGATTCTTAAGGGGGTAGACTGTAGTACCCGAGATTTTTATCGCCGTCCAAAGGAATAAAATTAGTTTCTTAATCCGATCAAGGTCGAAATATCTCCGAGAATAAGAAAATAATTTATCACAATAAATTATTGCTCGGAAATGAAACGCCGATAGATTCAAAAATTCAAAATGGAATAAAAGAAGGAAAGGACGCCCGAAGACATTCCATGAATCGAGTCAAAAGAATTGGAATTAAATTTAAGAAAGAAAAGAATTTTAATTCCAAGAATCGTGAAGTCGAGAATGATTTAAATAAATAAATCATTGCACGGGAATCGAAAGACGAGAAATTCGACGCCGACGAATTTAAAGTCGACGGATTCAAGATTTCGAATACAGAATCAATTAGAGACGAAATAAATTTAAGATAGGAAGTATAATCCGAGAATGACCCAAAAAATCAAGCCCGAGAACGTAGGAGGATAGAAGCCCGAAAGAGAGGAGAAAAGGCCCGACGGATCGCACGGCCTGGCCCGGACCGCAGCCCTGCCGGGGGCTGCACGGTATTGGTCAAAACCGCGCCACGAGCGCGCCTTGAGACAGGATGCGATCATATTGCGATTTTCGACAATTTCTTACCTTATTTTCGACCCCCGACTTTGGTAACTCAATCCCGATCGAGGGAAGGAGTATATGGGCGGATTGTGGATTGTTGGGACTCATAAATTCATCCTCCACCAAACCCTAGCAGCCCTATTCTCTCCATTCTCTCCAAACTTCTTCTAAAATCGAAACCACCAAGTTCTTGCTTTCCGATCACTTTCTGGCGACGAAAATCGACCAAGAAGGCGTGAAGAACAAGGATTCTAGTATTCCAGATTGTTGGTAAGTCGTTCATAGGTTTTTGTTTATCTTTTCGAACCCGAAAATTCGATCTAACTCTAGATTTCTTCTTTCGATTCGAATTCGTGGCCAAAGTTGGAGGATTCGTGTTGAGGAGATCCGTTCGTGACAAATCTTAGATCCCGGAGACCCCGAGACAGTTTAGGACTCTTCTCAAGTAAGATAATGCCTTACATATCAGTATTGGTGGCTTAGAACCGTTCGAAACATTATTTTTAAATCAAACACTAAAATCTGACATAAAAGATTCAATCTTTACGCGTTTTCTGAGATTGGCCAAAAAACCCTATTTTGAGAATCCGAAAAGAAAACTGCGAACTAGAGATTTGTTCCTAACATCTTAATCTAGGTTGTGTCAAAATTTCATGCCTTTTCATTAAGATTTGATACCCAAAATCACGTCGAACTTTTTCTGTAATGCATGAGCTTTTCGAAAATCAAGACAGATTTCATGGTCGAACTTGATGTGCATTTTTCTATCACTTGTGTTCAAAAATAATCTTTGGTGTAAACATAAAAGTTGTAGATAAATGTCTCGAAATCATGCCTGTAAAATTTCGTGCATTTTCATTAATGTTTGTATAGTCAAAACCCATTTTGAATACAATGTGTCGTTGAAGAAAAAGTCGACAGATTTTAAGTCCGAAATTAGTGAATTAATCTGACTTAATCCGTAATGAATTTACATAAAATGCCTCTAAGAAAACTTGTTTATTTTGATGTCTTTTAAGTGCCTGTAAAATTTAATAAATTTTGGAGGTCGTTTGCTATGTCAAAAACCCTTTTTAAAATTAGTGCGCTGTTTAGAAAAAGTTGCCAGATTTTATACTTTGCAAAGATTGTAAAATTTCACTTGCTTTCTCACTTAATTTTGAAAAACTCAAAACATAAAAGTTGTTCGTTGAGATGTTTTAGGGTTACTGTTAAATTTCAAACCAAATTGATCCTGAAATGAATTTTTAAATGTAAAAGGCGTGAACAGCGAGACTGAAAAACTCTATTTTGAAATTACTCTGTCTGAATAAGAGACGAAAATTCTGTTGAAACATTGTGGTTTATGACTAAGCTAGATGCTATCAATATTGACTATGAGGCTTGTGGACATAAGCGCCCAAGCGTATGTCTAGTGGACGTAAGAGCCCTAGCGAAATATTGATTGTATGGCTAGCGGACGTAATAACCCTGTTAAAATATGTTCTTTTCCTGTGGGTTCGATTCCCCAGGATGTGTGTTCTTACCTTGCGGGTTCAATTCCCCACCGTATACGTTTTCATGCGGGTTCGATTCCCGAGGATGTGTGTTGATTCCTACGGGTTTGATTCCCTAGGATGTATTTGAGTTCTTGCGGGTTCGATTCTTCAAGGACGACTGTCCTCGATCACATTAAAACAACAGTGAAAGAATGAAATATTCGTTATGCGAGAATAGATACCTTATCCCATGATCTTTAAGACTCTCCGTATTTAATAAATCCTTTTTGTTAAAATTTTTTAAAGTTTACATGCTTAATATTTGTGACGCCCCTTTTACGTTTAGAGTCACGCTTTTAAATCCTCATTATTTAAATTATTTATTATGTCATGTTTTAAAATTATGCCTGTAATACCCGAGAAATCAACATCGAATATTAAATCCAAAAAATTAAAGAATCGGATTTAATTATCGCAACCGAAATAATTCCGAGAGAGCGGAATTAAATATTTTCGGACGATAGCAACTCGAAGAGAGTTATCGGATTATCCAATGATCATGGATAATTTATATTATGATTTTTAAAATAAAAATCATAATAATTATAATAATAAAAAGAATAAAAAAAAATAGAAAACCCGCCAGCAGGAGGCCGCGCGGGCGCGTGGCCGCGTGGAGCCCGCGCCAGCGGCCAGTAGGCGGCTTTCCAAACGCCATACGCGGTTGCAGCCCCAATTTTTGAGATTTTTCATTCCCAATCGATCCAACTTCAATTCTCAGTCATTAGAGGATGTTTTGGGACTCATTTGGATGAATTTTAGATATATTAAACTCCCCTACAACATAGAATATGATGGATACATAAACAAGAAGGGATTAAATGAACCAAGTTGTACAAGGTTGGTGAATGTGGGATTTGGGAGCTTTAATTCGGCCCTTGACTAGTATTAACCCTTCTTGGATTTCCTAGGGACATAAGTGCAGCTCTTGGGAAGCCTAACACCCCTTATACTTATCCTAAATCAGACCCAAACCCTCCCTCATTCCCTAATCCAAATTTCAGGACACAATTGAGAGTGGTGAGTTTTTGGTGAGGGTTCTTCGGTTTTCCAGAAGCCTTGGTCGATCCTCAAGCATCCTAGGCGATCAACTATTGTTAGGTAAGTGTTCTAATCCATCCCGTATCCCTAACTTCGATTCTCAAGCCCTAAATCTAAGGATCTTTCCCAATCCCTTCAAAATAGGATTCGTTCAGTAGATTGCGGGAGAGTGGACTGTGTTGGTCGATTTTGGAGCAAACAAGGAGGAGGATTTCGACACCAAACTCTTGAAAAGTAAGTTACTATTGTGCATTTCAAGTTTTAGGAGTTTTGGTGGAGGATCCATCGAGTTCTTCTTCGATTTCTATCTAATGCCAAGTCTGCCATCTAGGGTTTCCTTCCGTATAGTTTATGTTGTTCTGTGTTTTTCACTTAGATCCGTTCGTTTTTGGAAAATCCTTTCTAAATCAAAAATGTTCCTAACATCCTATGTATGCTCTCTGCAAATTTTCATAATTTTTGAACATGATTTGGGTGTCGAAAATGGATCTGGTATTCTGAGTATGTGAACTGTCAGTTTTGGTGTTCTTGTGTAATCAGTTTTTGTTGTCCGATTTACTCTTGCCTATGGTCGTTTTCAATGGTTGTTGTCTGCATGAAACTTGTTCCATTATGTGTCTAGTTCATCTCTGTTAAATTTCATAGTTTTTGGAGTATGTTTGGATTTGATATAGATTTTAAAATGGACTGTGGTCGGATGAACAGTAGGATTTTAACTCCTTGAGAAAATAGGTTCTGAAATCATTTCTTTGGGTCACTTAGGGTCCGAATTTGAAGAAGCCTATTTCTAAGAAACATGTTCAGTTGGGTGTGTTCTAGCTCCTGTAAAAATTTCAGAATTTTTGAAAATGTTTTGCTAAGTTTTCATATGCGATTTCTGAAACTGCCCAAAAGACTATTTTTGTCGGTAAATCGTACTTGTGTATTTTGATGATCTACGAGTCAATTGATACTCATTCTTGAAAATATATGAAATATGGAAATGTGTGGTATTGTAAAGTGTTAAAATTATGGTTTTTGAAATTTTTTAAGTTTTGATCGAGTGGAATGCCCAATGTGTTAGAGCGTAAGTGCACTTGGCGTGAGCTCGTTGGGTCGCCCCCTCTTTTTGTGGCCAAAACGGCGCATATGATATTGTGGTTTCATGATTGTAAGAGTCTATACTCCTAGGTGTATCCGTATTGGTTATCTAGGGCTCCGGAGCAGTCTGTATAGGGTCACTGCTTTCACATCCCTCGTGGGTACGAGTCCCAGAGGTGGGTTGATTCCAAGAGTACGTCCCTAGAATCATGATTATATATTGGGGTTCTTGTGGTGTAAATCCCGAGAGCTTAATTGGTGTCCTCGATCAAAATGAACAATGAAATATTATCCGTATGGTAAAGTGTAAGAATTTCCGTGAATTATTTTTACTCGCTTATTATAAAATTAAATTCCTATCCTTTATTCACTCTTCTAAAAACTCTAAAATTTGTTATGCTATATATTAACTTACGCAGTATCTTTTGTACTGATAAATTATTGTTTTCCATTTTTCGCAGAGTAAGCCATGGCACGATGGGATGGGATATCGCAAATAAAGACTTTTCGCATTTATTTTATTTTCCGTATTGGACTTGGACTTGGACTTTGGTTTTTCGCCGCTTATTTTGGCCTTGTTTTTACTTCCGCACTGCTTATTATTATTATGCATGTCATACTCTGATTTTTATTTCGGGCACAATTGAATGGTTTTGAATTATTTTAAAGTTTGATACAACTTAGCCTTAGCATCTTTCTAGATAAGCTCAATTTGGATCGCATCTTATTTAGAAAGGTATGGCGGTAGCGTCGCGGCCTGGGTGATCAAATCCGGGGTGTTACAAAGTGGTATCAGAGCCCGAAAATTTCTAAAGCTATTATTTTTCGGCCCACTATAGCGGCCCAAATTATTTAATATTATTTTTAACCATTTAAAATATTATTTCCATGGACAAGAAATTTTATTTTAAAACCCATGGAAAAGTATATCTCGAAAAAATTCGACATGTCTTAAAATTAGTACTCCCTCTGTCCCACTTAACTTGTCTTGTTTAACTTCTGCACACAATCCAATGCACTTTTTCAATCGTTAATATCTCAAAATATGTACTTACAATAACATTGAGTCAAAGTTGAACAATGAACAGTGCCAAAAACTCAAACAGGACAAGTTATCTGGGACGGAGGGAGTATTATTTTTTGGGGGAAAAAGCATGTGCATTAACAATTTATTTTTTTTAATGTGCCAAATCCCTTAATGTAAACCATATATGTTAGATGGCCGATCCGAGATTGCAAGAATCTATCATGCGCTTACTATGTTCCATGTCTGACATTACGCACGAGCTTCGCCACATTCGTAGGGACGCCGAAAACGATAGGAATAGAAATGCGGAAGGATTGAGGCATTGACCATAAGGAATAATCAGGTTACTGCGGGCCAGACTACACTAGAGACCAAGTTTGATGACTGTCGTCATCACGTTCATATGCTGCATGGCCGTGTTTTCGCACTGGAGGAGGTATTGAATGGGCTGCAGAATCAGCTCAATCCTGTGCCGGAGATGGAGGAAGAAGAGGAAGAGGATCCGGACGAGCACGTCGACATTGAGGACGAGGAGCCCGAGGAGGCCGTGGAGAACCCTCCACTGCCTCTTGACACCGATGAGGAGATAGAGGCCGACCGCAGGATGCTCGGCTACTCCCCTGATTATCTGCTTTAGGCCATGGCATGCATTTTCTGTTGGCTGGATCTTTACATTGCTTATCTTTATTAGTATTTCATTTCCGAACTCTGCGTATTAGAATTATCACATCTTGTTTATCATATCATTACCACATTTTACGTAGTGGTAATCTATTGCTATATCCATGTAGTTCTTTATCAAGCCGTATGATCTAATGGAATCTAGTACTTGTTTTTCCTTTCTCTTTCCAGTGTTCTTTCGCGCTTAGAACCTATGAGATAGAACTCCAATCGTAGTCTAAATTGACTATTAACCTACATCTAACTGCGAATCTAACCTATGCGTGCTTGATTATCAGAATGCCGCCGAGAGGGAGACCCCGAGTGGAGATTCCAGTGAATGAAAATGCTAACGCTCCAGCTGGGGCGAACCCGCCAAATCCTGGAGGCCAAGCTAACCCAGCCCCCAATGGACTAGATGATCGACTTAGGACAGTCGAACAAGTCCTTATTGCTTTGGGAAACGCGGAAGTCAATCGAGCACAGGCAGCAGTGCCACCCCCAGCTGCCCGAATCAATTACTTGGCGATGGTAAATCCCTACCAGCCGCCACATTATAAGGGACAGGAGGATCCCGCAAAACTGGAGGATTGGATCAGGACATTTGACAAGCTGTTGAACGCCGTCAGGTGTCCCGAAAACAAGAAAGTTGGAGTGGCGGCATACTACTTAAGTGGAGAAGCTGATGAATGGTGGCAGAACCACCAAGGAGGGCTGGCAGATGGTGAGCACGTTTACTTTTGGGAAGAGTTCAAGGAAATGATGAGGGAGAGGTTCTATCCCCTCAGCACGAAAACTGCTAAGTACGAAGAGTTCATCAATCTTCGTCAAGGCACCCAGACAGTCCAGGAATATTATGCAAAGTTTAAGGAGCTTGTTCGTTTTGCTCCAAGGCTTGTGCCGACTGATGCTGACAAAGCCCAGAAGTTTGAAATGGGGCTGAACCTCAGCATCAGAGAGATTTTGGTTGGGGGACAGTACACAACTCTGCATGCTGTTTACGATCGGGCAGTGGTGATTGCCCGGGTACAACAGTTGAAATGCAAAGACCATGGAGAATCGAGCAAGGGCTCGAACAACTTTGATAAGAGGAACCGAAACAACAACACTGGAAATCACTTCAGAAAGGGGAATGACCAAGGAAGGAATTATGGGCAGAGGAAGCCAGAGAACAGAGTATTCAATCAAGGAGGCCAAGGAAACCGAAGGCCGGATAACCAAGGCGCTTTCATACCCATATGCCAGAGGTGCAACATTCTGCACTTGGTGCTTGAATGCCCAAAACCGGGGCATTGTTACTGATGTGGCCGAGAGGGCCATATGAAGAAGGAGTGCTGGACAAGAGAGGATCGCATCGATAAGAGGCCGGACCTGTTGAACCGTCCTCAGGGAAACAGATCAGCTGGGCCGAACCAGCAGAACAATCAAGGACAGAAGTTCCCTCAGGCACAGAGGCCACCTCAAAATCAAAACCAGCATGGGAATCAAGGTGGGGCAGTAGGACGCTTGAATGTGATCAATCAGGCGGACTTGGCCGCTCAAGGCGATGTGATCGGAGGTACATTTACTGCTTTAAGCGTGTCTGTCAAAGTCTTATTTGAATCAGGAGCGAGTTGCTCTTTGATTTCCACGAGAATTCTATCTGCGTTAGATCTACCTACGCCGAATAACATTAACTTAGGAATCCAATTACCATCGGGTAAAGTGGTATCGTGCTCCAAACGATACGACGGAATCCCGATAGTAATCAAGAATACCGAATTCTTCGCGAATCTCATAGAATTTAACCTTAAGGATTTCGATATCATTCTGGGGATGGACTGGCTGACTCGATACAAGGCCGTTATTGAGTGCCAAAAGTAGAAGATCACTTTGGCAAAGAGTCGAGGGAAGAAGGTCATTTACTACATGCAGCCTCAAAAGAAGAGTGCCAAGGTAGTAAATGCTATGAAATTTTGCAGTCTCATGTAAAAGGGATATCAGTTGTACGCATGCTACGTGCATAACCTGGAGGACGAAGGAAACAAGATCGACCAAATCCCAGTCGTGAACGAATATACGGACGTCTTTCCTGAAGATATCCCAGGAATGCCACCTGAGCGTGAAGTCGAGTTCACGATCGATCTGGTACCCGGAATCGAGCCGGTATCGAAGGCACCATATCTCATGGCGCCTGCGGAAATGAAGGAGCTGAAGGAACAACTCGAGGAGTTGTTATCAAAAGGTTACATTCGACCGAGCACATCACCATGGGGAGCACCGGTCCTGTTCGTCAAGAAAAAGGACGGCGGACTTCGATTGTGCATAGACTACAGAGGTCTTTATCAAGTGACGATTAAGAACAAGTACCCGCTACCTAGGATCAAAGATCTCTTCGATCAGCTGAAAGGAGCGTCGGTATTTTCAAAGGTTGACCTGAATACCATCAGCTGCGTATCGCCGAGAAGGACATACCGAAGACAGCATTTCACACAAGATACATGCACCATAAATTCACCGTAATGTCCTTTGGTCTCACGAATGCTCAGTATTCATAAATCTCATGAATAGTGTACTCCGAGAGTTACTAGATTCATGTGTTGTCGTATTCATCGATGACATTCTAGTTTACTCAAGGGATGAGGAGGAGCATACAAAACATCTTCATCAAGTGCTTTAGATTTTGAGGAAGAACCAACTATACGCGAAGCTGTCAAAGTGCGAATTTTGGATGAAGGAAGTTGCCTTCTTGGGGCACATAGTATCGGCTAAAGGAGTGTCGGTTGACCCGGCAAAGATATCTGCAGTGACTGATTGGCCAGTGCCAACTAGTCAGACGGAGATACGAAGTTTCCTAGGACTAGCCGGATACTACAGAAGGTTCGTGAAAGACTTTTCAAAGATATCAAGACCGATGACCCAGTTGCTGAAGAAAGGGTTAAAGTTTGAATGGACGACTGATTGTGAGGCATCATTTCAAGAACTCAAGAAGAGACTCACAACAGCACCGGTCTTAGCATTGCCATCGGAGACGGAGGGTTTGAAGTGTACAGCGACGCTTCAAAAGAAGGTCTTGGTTGCGTGCTTAGGCAAAACCAAAGGGTTATCGCTTACGCATCGCGCCAACTTAAACCGCACGAGGAGAACTATCCAACACATGATCTGGAATTGGCTGCTGTGGTGTTCGCTCTCAAGATCTGGCGACACTACCTATATGGACGAACATGTCGGATGTTCACAGACCACAAGAGCCTCAAGTATATATTTACTCAAAATGAGTTAAATATGAGGCAAAGGAGATGGCTCGAGCTGATCAAAGACTATGACTTGGACATAGCCTACCATGAGGGCAAGGCGAACGTCGTTGCGGATGCATTGAGCCGGAAGATGAAGCATACGGCAAACACCCTTGTCTTACCTTCGGGACTGTATATGGACCTAGCAAAGTTGGATACCGAACTAGTCCATTATGGAACTGTGGTAGAAATGGTGAATGCCATAACAATTGAGCATACCGTGTTCGATGAGATTCGAACAGCTCAACCCGATGATGAGAACATTCAGAGAATCAAGGAGAAAATTGGTGAAGGTAAAGCGGTAGGATTTATGATCCATGAAGACGGAAGTATATGATACAAAGGAAGATGGTGCGTTCCTCACAAGTGCGAGGACTTGAAGCGGAAATTGATGGAAGAAGGCCATAGTACACCTTATTCAATGCACCCAGGAGGTGATAAGCTGTATAAGGATCTGAAGAAAATTTACTGGTGGCCGCGAATGAAACAAGATGGTGCTGACTTCGTGGCTAAGTGCCTAACTTGCCAGAAAGTGAAGGCAGTGCGGCAAAAGCCATTGGGATTGGTGAAGCCCTTGGAGATCCCAAATTGGAAATGGGACAACATCTCCATGGATTTCGTCTCAGGGTTACCAAGATCTCCCAGAGGCATGAACAAAATTTGGGTAATAGTTGATCGGTTAACGAAGACCGCCATCTTCATACCAATGAAGGACAATTGGTCGATGGATCAACTAGCCAAGGCGTACATCGAGAATGTAGTCCGAAGGCATGGAGTGCCTCACGACATCATATCGGATCGAGATAGCAGATTTGTCTAGAACTTCTGGACCAAACTGCAAGAAGCTTTGTGAACCCAAATCAAGATGAGCACGACTTTTCATCCAATGACGGACGGTCAAACTGAGCGAACAATTCAGACGCTCGAGGACATCCTTAGAGCGTGTGTACTTGAATTCAAGGGAAGTTGAGAAAACCACTTACCACTAACTGAATTCTCATATAACAACAGTTACAATGCTAGCATTGGCATGGCACCGTTCGAAGCTCTTTACGGACGCAAGTGTCGCAGTCCGTTGTGCTGGGCAAATGATGATAATTCTGTGGTTGTTGGAGCTCAGCTTGTTGAAGACATGAGCAAGCAAATCAAGGTGGTTCAGCAAAATATGAAGGCCGCACAAGACCGGCAAAAGAGTTATGCCGATACAAGACGGCAGGAGTTGGAATTCCAAGTGGGAGACAGAGTTATGCTAAAAGTGTCACCGATGAAGGGGGTGATGCCATTTCGCAAATGAGGAAAGCTGAGTCCTCGCTACATAGGTCCAGACGAGATTTTGGATCGTGTGGGTACCTTGGCATACCGTTTGGCTCTTCCACCGGAATTATCGCGAGTGCACAATGTGTTTCACGTTTCTCAATTAAAGAAATATGTGCACGACCCAACTCACATCTTACAACCCGACGTGATCGAACTGGATGACGATCTGACATATGAGGAGTATCCGATCTAGGTACTTGATGTCAAAGAAAGGGTCACAAAGAACAAGACCATGAGAATGGTGAAGATTCTATGGTCCAATCATGGCACCGAGGAGGCGACGTGGGAATTGGAAGCGGATATGAAGCAAAGATATCCCAACCTTTTCCAAAGCGACTCAGGAGCAGTTATGGGAGCATAACTGCAGTCCTAAGGGGGAGAGGATGTGACACCCCGCACAAAGTCGTCACACACCGAGGTAAGAATTTAAATTTACAAGCCTTCATAATTTCTACGTGCCAATTATTTTCCGAAGTGCGACCCAACTTCGAGGGCGAAGTTGATTTATAAGGAGGGTAGACTGTAATACCCGAGAAATCGACATCGAATATTAAATCCAAAAAATTAAAGAATCGGATTTAATTATCGTAACCGAAATAATTCCGAGAGAGCGGAATTAAATATTTTCGGACGATAGCAACTCGAAGAGAGTTATCGGATTATCCAATGATCATGGATAATTTATATTATGATTTTTAAAATAAAAATTATAATAATTATAATAATAAAAAAACCCCTTTATTACTATGTTAGGGATTATCTTACTCAGTATTTTATATATTGATAAAACCCGTTGTTTTATTTTTCTTTTACAGAGTATGGAGAAATGATATGAGCATGCACGCATATTGGGGTTCGGGATTTAAATTAATGTTGCATTCTATTAGACCTTAATTACTTACTGCATTTTGGCCATGTCGGCCCATATTTATACTTCTGCTTCTATATCTATATTTAAATATTGTATTCCGCTGCGACTTAGATAGTACTCCCTCCGTCCCATTCCAAATGTCTTACTTACTATTTTTGGATGTCCCATTACAAATGTCTTCTTTCTATAAATAGAAATAATTTTTCCCTCCAACAACTATGTGGACCCCACTATATACTCACAAACCAACTCTACCTTAATTCTCGTGCCCAATAGTAACAGGACACTTGGGGTGGGACGGAGGGAGTACTATGTAATGATTTTTATTATCTATTATTGAATGGGCTGTTGAAATGTTTTAAATTCTGAAATACCTTAGCCTTGCATCTCTCAAGTGAGCTCGAATGAAGTAGTGTCTTGCTTGGGAGGTGTGGCGGTGGCATTTCGGCCTGGGTTATCAAATCCGGGATGTTACATCCACGTTCGCCACAAATGATACAGTGTGATGTCATTCCCCGGCATGTCATCTTCGTAGGATTATTTGTATATCTTCTTTTTGGCCGCTGTTTTTTCTTGGTCTCTTCTACAGATGGCTTCCTTGAATTCGATGGCCTTCCAACACCCCTTGGAAATTGAGGAGGCTGAGGTGGTATGTAAGATGTTGGATGCAAGAAAACATCACTTGATATGCCAATAATGGGAAACTGATATGCCTTCTTTTACGTTCAGACCGAGAAAGACTTCTCCACATAATCTTCAGGGCCATGACCTTGATGAGATATTGCAGCCAACCGATGCAGACAAGGGATGCCATTCAACCCCCAAAGCCGACATGAACACTCCCTCTTGACAAGATCGACCACAAATTGCCCTTTACCCCCCATCATCCGTACTTGGTAATGTCGATCATTTGATTTAATTGGGATAGTCACCAACTTTTCGAGCATTCTTCTGGAGGATTTTCTAAATGCGGGGACATATTGCACGGTTCTGCCACTTCAAATTTGCCTTATCATAGTTGTCGGAATACCTCTTCATTATGTATTTTCTAATCCATTCAAGATTTGTTAGGACAGTTTTGCTCATTGCTTCTTTATGCATGAGTTGAAAGATTCACAAAGGTTATTCAAGAGCATATCACACATCCGGCCCCCAGAGAAGTGGGACTTAATCCACCGTGTTGGTGCCTTTTCACTAAGCCATTTCCATGCACCCTCTGAATATTCTTTGATCTTTTTCATTTGAACCAAAAACTCAGGTATGGTACCCGCCCTGGCAGCTGCCCGCATCAAGTTCTTTAAGGCTATTCCTCTATATCCAGCGGTGCAAAAGTTGTTGTGCATGTTTCTATCACAAAACCGATTTGCAAAGCCTGAATTAACCCCTTTTGTGTATCAGAAATGAAGGTCAAATATCTAACATGTGCGAGCTGGAGATTTTCTTTCAAAACAACTAGGAACCAACTCCAGTTGTTCTTGTTCTCTATTGGAATAATGGCATAGGCTATCGGATACAATGAATTATTCCCATCAACACCAACAGCTGGTAGGAGTACACCCTTGTGTAGCCCACTCAAATGGCAACCATTTATCCTATCAATGGCCTGCAACCCAACTTCCAACCCTTCTTCAGTGCTTCAAAACAGACATAGAATCTGTCAAATCTTGTTTCGGTCCCAACATCAGTTGTTCCTTGTATAACAGTAATACAAGGATTTCTTAGAATCTTTTTCTAAGTTCCTCCACATAGTTCCATAGCTAACTGAATTGATATTCGGATGACCCGTTAAGTGTTGCTAATGCTCTTCTCTTGGCTGAAACGGCTTGATTTTTTGTGACATTAACTTTTATCTCCTTAATGGCATCAAGCCCGAATCTCTTGGCTGAAACGGCCAGCAAACATCATCTCTAAACTAATGGTTGGATTGTAAATGCCGCCTGAATTAAATACTAGTGTTGGTCGACTTCTATCATTCTTCTCTAAATCTGACAGCAACTTCTCATCAAAATCATCCCCAACTTTCACTATGTCCTCCTCTGAGTTGTCCTATTCGCTTAATTGTAAATGCAAAGTTGAATCATTCTAAAAACGGGTGAAAAACATGCATCAAGTCGAGTAATAAAATCTGTCAAAAGTTTCAAACGTTCGGTTTGTCACAGAAAGTTTACGGCGAGATTTGGAATAGCAAATCTTAATGTAAATGGCTGAAATTTGGACACAAGATAGATTAAAGTCTTAGGAACAAAATCTATGTTGAAAAGTTTTCGGTTTGAATTTCCGAAGGTCGAGTTTTAGGCGAGTTTTTGAAATTGGACGAAAATAGGATTTTGAAAATCGATTTTTGTTACGGGTCTAGATCTCGAGTTTTAAACAACAATAAACCACAAAAATTTGTGAGTAAGGTCTTAACTTACTTAGTTAGAGATTTGGGTCGCTGGAATGGGTTTCCGGACGTCCTAGGGTCGCGACGAACGGCCAACTTCACCGATCGCTTTTTGTTCGTTTTCCGACGTGAAATCGTAGTAAAGGAAAAGGGTTAGATTTCGAGTTTCTAAGTGGTATGGACGAACAACAACATTATACCATAGCTTACCAAGAGTCTAGAAGGCAGGGCTTGGTTCCTTTCGCCTCGTCGTCGCCGGAATGCTCGCCGGAAAGTGGATTCGGAGGGATTTTGACTTGGAGAGGAAGAATGGAGGGGAGGCTTGAGTGTTTCTGTGAGTTATGGGGATTTGGACGCACCATTATCGTCCTATAGCCTTCCCTAAGGCTGGGATTCGGTTGCCATGGTTAGGGGTCGAATTTGTGGCAAGGAAATCGCCATGGAAGGAAAGTTTACACCTTCAGCACCTCTGGCGCGCTGGTGACGCGCACCTACGCCTTTGCCCGCGCGGAGCACGCGTGGCCAGGCCTGGAGTCGCGACTCCGCCTTCCGCGCGGTGGCCGCGCGGCGGCGCGCGGCGAGCGCGGGCCGGCCGGACCGGCCGGTTCGGCGGTCCGCGTGTTCCGTCGGGTCTTTTCTTCCTTCCTCCATCGGTTTTCTACTCTCTACGTGTTAGCTCGACTCCTCGGGTCGTCTCCGGTTCGGAATCTTTACCTTAAACTTGTTACGAGTTCGGCTTATCGCTCGTAACATTTCCGTGCCCTAATTAGTCTAGTCTAAATTAGTTCCAACTCCTCCTATCGTCCTTGCGATTGATCTTGTGATTTATTTTGTGATTTATCTTATGATTTATTGTGTGATTTATTTTGTGATTTATTTTATGATTTATTTTGTGACTGAACTTAGAAATTAGTTCCAAGCTGCCTACGTACCCTGTGAAGGGATCAAGTCATGACGTAGTTCAAAACAATTTGAATTTATTTTTCTCGGGTGTTGCATCCTACCCCCCTTAAGAATACAGTTATGTCCCCATAACTGTGGCCGGCTTATCTTGGAAGAGGGTAGGGTAACGTTGTTTCATGTCGGCCTCCAACTCCCACGTTGCCGTCTCCGTCTCGTGGTTGGACCAAAGGACCTTGACCATTCTCACGGTCTTATTCCTCGTTACTCTCTCATTCGTGTCAAGTATTCGCACCGGAACTTCCTCGTAACTTAGGTCATCCTCAAATTCAACTTCTTCCGGTTGGAGTACATGGGTCGGATCGTGCACATACTTCTTCAATTGAGAGACGTGGAATACATCGTGAATACAAGCAAATTGTGGTGGTGACGCTAGTCAATAAGCGGTTTCCCATTCTTCACAGGATTTCTTATGGTTCCTATGTTTTCTTCGTCCCGAGGGTTTTCTGTTGCCTTACAAAAAGAAAATGCGAGGCAAATCTACTGTCTTTGTCAGCAATGATGTCGGTGATACCCCATGTCGTTGTATCTCACCGCCAATGTATGCTCGGGTTAAGTGAGGGGTGTATAGCAAAAGAGATTAAGCAAAACAGGAAAAATAAAACTCCCTCCGGGTCCTGCGCGGTGGCCGCGCGGTAAGGCGCCATAGCGCGCGGCCGCACCTGTTCGAAGAAAATGGGGCTCGCGCTCCGTGCGAGCCACTTCCCCCATTTCCCATCCGAGACCACACCCCCAATTCTCTCTAAATCCGGCGACTTACCTCCCCGTTCGCTTGATTTCGGTTTCAATTTCACTTACCAAGGTATGAATCTACTAAACTCACTTACTAATTTCAATTTTTATGCTTTGAATGACTTGATTTGTGAAGAGATTTAGGAATTAGGGTTTATGCACAAAAATTGGGGGTTTGTTATTTTTAGGCTTGATTTGTGCAAATTAGCAAGTGTATGTGGTAATTGATGTTACTCTTGTTGCCTTGCTTGTATTTATGCCACAATGTGTTTATGTTTTTGGCAAATTCTTGTTGGATTTGAATCTTTAGGAAGACTATGAAGTTTTTGATGTTTGGTTGTTATTAGGGTGTGGTTATTAGCTCATTTCTTTGTTGTTTGGCGCTGTAAGGAAACGATGCGTTGTTATTAGAGTGATTGTTTCATTTTGTGGGCAACGTCCGTGTGTTTGTTAGTAACTTAGGTTTTGGTTTATTGCGCACATAACGTGTTCGACGAAATGCCACAAAGGTCTTGGAACTAGTTTGAGCATATCCTTTGCCGAGGTTACCTTCTGGTTGGTCTCAGCAATCGATAGGATTTGATGTTCTTATGGAATACTCACGTTGGAAATCTTTATGGATGTCCCTTACATATTTCTGCTTGAGTTTTGTGTGGAATTTAGTCTTATAGTTGGTATTTGATGTTTTGCAGGATGTTGCTTTTCTTGTGGGTTGTTTTAGCGTCTCTCATGTGTCCTCCGAGGATCAGGAGACGAGTTGCTGATGAGGCTGGCCCCAGCAATGCCGCTCTGGCGATGCCTGATTTCGACGAGAGCAAGCCAGAGGAGGACGAGGAGCAGCGGGGCCCGAGACTCAGGGGTCTCCCTGACGAGGTGCGTCCTCACCGGCACGACAGGTTCCGGTTTAGGACGAGGGCTGCCCAGGACTTCTATTTCGATGAGCTTCGTTGAAACAGGGCTTATGTCCCTGAGAGAGGCATATATCCTCATCATCTGGGCGATGACAGGGTCAGTGCAGTCTTGGAGTATTTGCAGTGGACCGGACTTGCACGTCATCCCGAGGGCGTTGCCTCCGGTTATCTGGCTATGGAGGTTATCGCCAACATTGGCGGTCTCGGGGAGGGTGACGACCTATCTCGGGTATGGGTTCGTGGTCGCTATCTCGACTTCAGTGCTCGGGCGATCAATGTCTATTTTGGCTTGCCTGATGAAACTTTTGACAAATTTCACTAACACGAGTATATTTTTATAAAATATATCAGAGTTGAATTTTATTAAATGAAAGGAGTTATGATTCGTGGGAAAGGGGTTTAAGGATATATTCCACTTTTTATTACTCATGTGGGGTGCTTTGATTTCAAACGGCGCTGTGGTCCTCCCCGGCATGAAACTTTTGACAAATTTCGTGGTGCAACCAGGATAGACAGTTCAGTCTTGACCTTCAGTCTGTCACACTGAAGGTCCCCGGCATCTGCGCCATGATACTCTTCATAATTTCATGTCATGAGATTCCCTGCCATGAAACATTTAACACATTTCCCGCTGTATGAGTATTTTCTGAAAAACAATAATCCCGATTTTCAATTTTCATTTAATGAAACCAATTTATGATGGCGGAGTTGGGATTAGGGATATATTTATAGGTTGTCACGTTTTTATTCACTCGTGTTAAGAAACTGTGCCCCCGAAAGCGCACGGAGTCAAAAATTGCAGTATTTATAGTAAGTACCGGATCGTTCACTGGAGGATGTGCGATAGAAGCAGGGCCCACGTCATTTACTAAGATTTTCCACTTGGTTACTCGATTCAAGTTTGTGTTTTGACTATCAACTACTTGACAGAGTTTAAACTAAGTTATGAAAGCAATAAACTAAAGCAGATAAAATTATTCTAGAAAGCGAATTAAACATAATCTAAGAAAGCAATAAAATTATTCTAAGAAAATGGTTAAAATTATTCTAAGAAAGCATATTTAAAATGAGACAGAAGGGACAGGAGGGAAATAATAAAAATTGGACAAGATTCAGATGAAACATAATTAAACTTCCTTTTTAATTACACAGATCTTTGTTTGGGATAATCCTTTCAGTTAGCTAATTCTCATGCTCTCTATTCCATGTTCCCTTTAACAGACAGGTACTTACAGCAAGAGTTTGCATGCTCTTAAGAATATAAATTCTAAGATACCACAGATGCATAACTACCCTTGCAATGGTATGTTATTTATCTGTGGTGGATAAGCAACAACTAACAAATCATTAGTTGAAGTGTCAAGTACCGCTATCATTCCCCCATGTCACGCCCAAAGATTCTAATTAAGCCCTGAACTGTCCCTTAACTATCAATCCTAGTTGCAGTTACACAACTCTCAATACAACCGAGTGACCTCTAACGAAAGCAGTTAAAAGTAAGCGGTAAAAGAAAGCGGTAAAGTAAGCATTTAAAATCCTATCGCTCGGAGGTTTTTGAAAGTCTGACCCTGGTAGTAAAAGAAAGCCTCCAGTCAGAATGACCGGAAGTGGATCAAGAATTCCCTATTCTCGGTGAACCGCTCGCAGTGTCCACTTCCCGTCGGGTGGTTATGAGATACAAACTAATGAAACGAACTAATGAATTAGTTCGTTCCGGATGCACTCACTCAGGACTCAAAAATAGACTTTGGCAGAAGAGGACAGCAGTTGAAAGAGTACTCAACCCTATCTCAGAAAATAACCAAGGCCCGAATGTTGTTCCTCTAGTATTATCTATCACACCTCATCTGAATCCAAGTGGACTCTGAGTTAGTGCAATATTTAATATAAGATTTCCAACATACAACAATTTTGGAAATAATAAATCTTTGAAAATCATTCCCTAAACAGGTACTAGACTCTCAATTAAAATACAGATCCTTTCAGTCTAGGTGAGACCTAATCGCTGACTCTGCTTCTAATTTCCCAAAATCAACCCCCAGTCGGATATAAATTAGTCATAACTGTGAAATTTATCCCTTACTCAGATCCGGATTTTATAAATGAATTTTTGTTGGAAATTTATTGTGAGACATCTGATTAAAATCAAGACTCCTGTGTCCAAGGGAAGGATCCCAAAATAATATTGACCACACTATCTACATAATAATATCATGCATAAAATTATAGAGAAATGTAAAATTAAATAATCAAAATATAAGGTGGGTCTAGACAGAAGTTGATACACAGAGATGAAATAGCCGGAGATGAGAAGAATTTATTTTGGCTAAAAAGATGAAAAAAATAATCAGGATAATCCGGACTGCAAACATCTGCTATCCAGGTCCTGACTATTCCAGGTGGGATGATTTTTAAACAGTGGAATGCCCTAAATGACAGTTGCCGCCGTCATCTTAGACTCCACTATCTGCGAATTTGGATAAAAACCCACATGTTCTATTACTACAATAATTATTAGATAACATTGGCATATATCATCTAACATTACTACAGCTCCAGATTCGGGTTTGAAATTAAAATAAAGAAAAGAAAACTATATCCGGATAGGAGTCAGCTGAGCAGCTATTATGATCCCGGATGGACGAACCGCCAAGGCTTCCACCGACCACTATCCGGACCATGCAAAATAACATCTAGTAGTTAATATACAGACCACGAGCTAGTTTATCTGTGTGGGAATACCCGCCAACATTAGTCTGTTATATCTCTTACTAGCTGTTTCACACAACACGGGTAAAGACAAAATAAATAAAAGAAAATATTGTTGGGTCATCTTGTATGAGAGACATTGGTTTCTCATGCAAGAGTATGAAAATTATCCCATAATTACTCTTTATGGTCTAAATAATCACTCATTCCATAATTAATTAATTAATTACAGTCCGGATTATATACTTAGATCATTAGAGTTTAATTTTTGTAGAAGTATCTTTTAATGGACAATTGAACAAAGTTCTTTATATCAAAATAATCATGGGTTGAGATAATTGGATTTCAACCTCAAAATATTAATATAAAGGTTCAATTAATTAATGGGGTGAGATGGAGAATAAAAATTTGGCAAAAAAGTGCCAAGCCTGTCGAGAAACAAGCCTGTCGAGAAACAGAAATTGTGTCGCGGACCGTGGGTCCATGACAGGAGGATCTCGACAGAGAGATGGGAAATAAGAGAAATTGGAATATTGGAAATTAGGGTTGTTGTGTCGCGGAACAAGCTGTGTCGCGGACCATGGGTCCGCGACAGGAGTTCCGCGACACAAGGTTCGAAAATCAACAAGGGCATAATTCCTGTCGCGGAATAAGGAATGTGTCGCGGACCGTGGGTCCGCGACAGGGGTTCCGCGACAGAGCCCTTCCAGAATAAAATACAAGCATTTGGGTCCTCGGTCGCTAATCAAGGGTTGTGTCGCGGACCGAGGGTCCGCGACAGGATTGCTTCTCGACCAAGGGATTTTAAAAATTTAATAAAATTTTGGCAGCATAACGCCTAATATTGCATCGTAGGGGAGTGCGTTGTGATCCGTGGGATCACAACGGGAAAATTACGTTGCAACCCGTGGGGTTACAACGTGATGCAATACAATATGGGTGATGCAATTTTTAAATAATTATGCACAAACACTTTAATAGCACCCCTAGTTAGATCTAATACACTAGAAAGAGAAAATAAAGAAAATAGAACACTGCCTAAACTAAAGACATGGGAATAAAGAAAGAAAACAACAAAACAGAATAACAAAAAAAAAAGACAAAAGCCTAATCTACAACTAAAGAAAGAAAGAGGAACAGAATAAAAAAAACAAGCCTAATACTAGTAGCAAAAATTCAAGACAAACTATGCTAACAAATTAAATAAAAATAAAAACTACACTAAATCTAACAAGGGGTAATGATCAAGTGTTTATGCACTTATTAAATCTAAATAAAGCACTAAATCTAACTAAAAATAAGAAAATGATCAAGAGGCCCAATATGCAACAAACAGTAGCAACCCATGAAGAGGAGTCCATCACAAATTTTTGGGAAGCAAAACCTTGATCATTCCAACAAAATATGGTTTAAAATACACCTATAGATTAAGTGTTTTTAACCCAAAATACAAAATAGGATAAACTGGAAAATGTGAACACTAGCCACACTAATTTATTACAGAAATAAAACTAAGACTATACTAAAATCTACATTACATAAAAATAAAACTATCTAAACTAAAACTACTTGAGAGCACAGTGGTGCTCCAAGAACAGAAATTAAACTACAAGTGTGGCTAGGTTACTGTTCAAAGGGGTTGGGAGGATATATTTATAGAGTGGTGGAATTAAGCCCTAGGCCCATTCAAGGCCCACCAGTCGCTAAACAATTGTGCCTGTTCGCGGAACAAATCTGGTTCAGGACACAATTTTTAGCTCCAGGAGGGGGCGGGAGCTCGAGGTCCAGAGGAAGAAGACGAAAATGTTATGCCTGCGGGACTTGAAGTCCAGGGACCTTGCGAGTGATTTGACATGTGGGAAATTAATAATAGGATTGCACATGGTGTCACGTGAGCTGCTCTCTTGTCCCTCGTCCTGGTCGCGAAACTGCTCGGTCGCGGTCGCGTTCCATTTGTCGCGGAACATTGTTCCGCGACAGACTTTGTGTCTTGATACTCCCAGTCTCTAACCATTTTCTGTCCAGGTCGCGGTGCACCCGGTCGCGGTCCATGGTATCTCGACCCGGGGTTTGTTTAGCGACACGAATTTTGTGTCTCTAAACATCCCCAGTCCTTAAGCAATTTCCTTGTCTCTAAACACCCGGTCGCTATACATGGTATCTCGACCCGGATTGGGATTTTTCTTTCTCGACAATCTTTTTGTTTTCTCTTTACTCTTTTATTTTCTCTCTCCCATTTTCTTCTTTCCTCCATTATTTTTCTCTCTTCTCCATCTTTCTTCACTCCTTCATTCTTCTTTCTTCCTCTTCTTCCCCCATTCCTCCATTTTTATTTTTCGCAGCTTCTCTCTTCTATTATTTTCTTCTTCGTTTTCTGAAACTTTCGTTTCCAGTTTTCTGTTTTCTAACTTCCTTGCTTTCTTTTCTTTTGTTTTTTTCTGTTGGGATCTGAGGATGGTGGTTGTCCGGCGGTGGTAGTGCGACGGAGATGGTGGCGGAGCAGCGGCGGTGGGAAGATGGTGGACGGAGGAGAGATCGGCGATGGGATGGAGAGCTCGCGGGAGTGACGGAGGTCGGACTTGGGGGCCTCGGTGGTGCGAGCGCTGGGAGGCGGAGCTGCGGAGACTGAGATGGGGCGGTGGGCGGCGGCGATGAGATCGGAGATGGACGCTGTGATGCGGCGGAAGAAGGGCAGCGGAGGCGATGGTGCTTCGGTGGTGGCGTGCTCGGGTGGGGATGGTAGCGGGGGCTGCGGATGAAGGAGGCGGCTGTCCGGCGAGATGAGGAGATGGACTGGTGTTGGCGATGAGCTGTTGGTGGTGGAGGATTTGTGGTGATGGCAGGTGGTCGGAGTTGGAGTCGGAAAAGGACAGAGGTGGCTGAGAAATGGAAGGGATGGTGAGGCTGGCGGCTGTGACTTGAGGTGGTGGCGGAGGAAGATTGAGGGTGGTCGGAACAGTTGAAGTGGTGGCCGGAAGTGGAAGCTTGATGGCAGGGGAGAGTTGGGGTAGTGGTGGCTGTTGGTGGTGGTCGGCCGGCGGCGAGGCGGCGGCGGCGGCGCAGTGGCGGCGGCTAGGGGAATTAGGGTTAGGGTTAGGGTTTAGGGTTGGATGGTTTGGGCCTGAATGTGGGCTTAGGGATTTTGAATGGTGTTTGGGCTTGTATTGGTATTGGACCTGAGAACTTGCTGGACTGGATTAATTTGGATGTGGAAATTAGACTGGACTGGACCCAATTCAATTAAACACCTGCAATTAATTAAAATGTATTAGTGGATCAATTAATGCTTAACTAAAGCAGAAAATGGAAATAAAATAAAATAAAAATAGAGGTAAACATAAAAAAAATTAATAATATATACATCAAAATATAAGATAAAATAAATAAGGATATTTGCTCCACTTGATATTTTATTTGTGTTCCGTTTAATGGATCCTCGTTCCACCGAACAGATACTACCAAACCATAATTATCAAATATGGAATTTTAATATTTTTATCATGTTTTTGGATTTTTTAATATAAATTTAATAAAAATAACAATATTTTTGTATTTTTCAATAACAGCTTATTATTTATACAAACTTGCATATATCTGTCAAATTCAACTGCTTTCTTATTTAAATAAGACCGGAATGCGATCAAATGTCCGTATTAGACACGGAAATAGATTGAAAATAATGGTCAATTTTGGCCATTATCACCTGACGATGGCGCATTTCGCCCACAGCCCGAGGGACGTGTTCTTGCTCATGCGTGGGATACCTTATGTACCATAGTGCCTCCTCAGCTCGAGCACGGTCATGAACTGCGTTTGACGACGATGGACTCCCCTTGGCGAGAGCTTGCTCAGCTATGGTTAGGGCGCGTCCGGCCGATCACCCGGAGCCACATCGTCCTGGATCACGTCTACGAGACCATTTGCTTTATCGCGCGAGACGGTAGGGTGAATGTGGGAGCTTGTATCGAGGACAACATGCGGGGTATGCGGAGAGGACGAGGGAGTAGGGTGATTACCCATGTTCACCTCATCTGTGGCTTGTGCGCGGCGCAGGGGATTCGCACGACACCGGAGATAGATCCGTACGATCTAGTAGCGGGCAGTTGTTACCGTATCCGACTTACGCTGCCCGGCGTAGCGCCTTACGTCGTGGGCTCCCCGTGCTGTACTTCGCCCGCAGCCTGATGACGGCGGCTTGATCCTTGTTGTACCACCGGAGCAGCCACCCCCTCCTCCAATAGTTCCACCTCCTGCAGTGGCACCTCAGGGACAGGAGATGGCTCAGATGCTGCAGATGATGCAGGAGATGCGGGTCGGCATGGATGCCGGGTTTGCAGCTGGGCAGGCTCATTGTGATGCCATAGACGCTAGATTGGACTTCTACCAGACCCGTATGGACTCGTTCGCTACGAGGCAGGCTCAGCAGCAGGCCACCATGTCCGACATGTACGCCTATGTGTGGCAGATGGACGACTACATGCGTCGGCAGTTCCCGCCTCCCGATCAGTGATGTCTTCTTTCGTTTTCGCGTTTTCGTTTAGGTTTTGCATCAGACGTACTTTGTTTAGTTTCCTCCTTATGAGGACGTTTCTGTTGTCTGGGATTTATGGTTTATATTTTCGTTGTGTTATTGCCTAGTTATGTGTTTGACATGTGTTAGTTGTTTATTGTTGTTTAGAAACACAGTATAATTGTTCTGCCTAATTTATGGTTCGAGATGTTCTAGATTTACTGTTACCTTCCTATCGCATCTAGATGTGGGTGGGTTGCCCAACAATACTTGCATCGTTGTGGGACTAAGCAGCTTCAAGGAACTCAGATAAACTAATGTGATAAGGTATACGGGGTAGAGTTTAAATAGCTATATATATGTTAAATAAATAACTACTTGTAAGGAGATAATTTTATTGAGTAAAGAATAGTGTTAATAGGTATCAATTTGTTGGGGTTTGTTAGTAGAGGTTGCTTAGTGTACTGCTTGTTGTTGTCGGGGGTTGTTCTCTAGATAAATTTTTAAATTGAATTTTTTTTTTATTTTTTTTATTTTTTATTTTTTTTAGTCTAGGGTTGGATGTTCCCTTATTTGATCATTGTAGTTAAAGAATTAAATAAAATGTATGGAATAAATTTAAATAGGCTTGTATTTCTATTACTCAAGAAATAATTTTGGGTTACAAGCATTCGAAACGGAAATAGTAATAGTGCATCAGTATGGGTCTCTAAGTCTAGAGTGACTAGGCAGGTACATCCTCGATGGGATCGTCCTCATCGCTGGATACGTCAATGGGAATGGGTGCCCCCACCGGGCTCGGGCTCGGGCTCGGAGGAAATATGTCAGCCTCTAGGCCCAGCAGCTCAGCTCCTAAGTGTCCTATTTGCATCATCAGTTCGTTATCCTTGTTTTGGAGTGTGACCACTTGGGTTTGGAGCTCGGCGACTTGGGCCTTGAGTTGGGTTATTTCATGATGGTCAGCTTCCCTAAGATGTCTCAAATAGTCCACGTTACTCTCTAGATGCCCCACTCGAGCCTTGAAGTGATTGATATGCTGTTGGGACTCGAGGTATGCGTTGGTCAGTTTCATCATCAGATTGGTCATGTTCGCGTTGGGTTCGGCCATCTAATGTCAACAAGGGAGGTTAGAGTTAGACATATTTCAAGCAAGGTTAAGATATGCAGAAATTTAAAACTATGTGAAATATGCTTATGCAATATGCAAGTGCCAATCCCCCTTTCCCCATTTAAAATGTAATCTATCCATGTATTTAAAATAAATCTGCTACATGGGTAAGAATAAAAGTTGGGCCTCTATAGTGGGCCAAAAATTTAATATTTCTTTTGGCAAAGATTTTGGGCTATGTAAAAATAAGCTTCTGGGCTAAAATAATACTAGTAATCAAAATAAATAACTTAAAAATAGTACTTGGGTTTTAAAAATAATGGTTTAAAATAATAGTAGTAGCTTTAAAAAAAAATTTCTGGGCTCTGATACCAACTTGTAACACCCCGGATTTGATAACCCAGGCCGGGATGTCACCGCCACATCTCCCTAGCAAGACACGGCTTCCCGAGCTCACTAAGGAAATGCAAGGCTTGTGGGTACGTAAAAGATTTAAAACATTTCAAGATTTAGTCCGGAAATTCATAATACTTAATTCAAAATACGATAGAAATAATCATCATGCGCGAAAATAGAGAAAAAGCAGCGGAAGTAAATCACGGCCAACATGGCCAAATCCTCGGGTTTAACAGACCCGGTAAAAACAGTACGATGCAGAATTTAAAATGTCCATAATGGTTTCCCCCAAGTGCATATGCATGCGTCACTCGACATACTCTGTAAAAGAAAAATGACAATGGTTTATCAGTATAAAAATATACCGAGTAAGTTAATCCCTAACTAACAATTTAAGGGGTTACATGTGTTTAAATCCAAAGATTCACTTGTCATGCATTACTTTAAAAATCCATATTTTATTCGCAGCGGAAAACATGATTAATTTATCGGAGACGAAAATGCATAATTTAAAAGACTTAATTTAAAAGCGGAATTTAAAAGCATAATTTAATGACGTAATTTAAATGCGTAATTTAAAAACATGGTAAATGAGATTTAAGCGTAATTAATACTCACACAAGTCTTTTATATTTTATCCCGCAAACTAAGAAGAGGACACCATACCGGGAGATCACTAACGAGGCAATCTCAACATAGGACCACTAACGAGGCAGTCCACAACAATGCGAGACCACTAACGAGGCAGTCTCAAAGATAGTAGGACCACTAACGAGGCGATCCAAAACACAGCGCGCGAGATCACTAACGAGGCAATCTGAGATAGTAAGGAGACCACTAACGAGGCAGTCTCAAAGATAATGATTAGCATGAAGATCGGCTCAGCCTAGTGCACGATTTTTTGAAAGTTCGTATTTCAAGTGATCAAAAGATTCGATGTCGCGTTTCATAGTTCGTGTTTTCTCAAGTTCGAAAAATCCGATTTGACGCAGTTTGCGCCTTTCTTAATAAAAAATTAATTTTTACACCAAAAATTCTGAAATTTACACAGTAGCTCAAAAACACACACACGAACAACTTTCATGTTTTAAGTTTTGGGAAATAAGGTTTCAAAGTGAGTCAAAATTTGAGTTCTTTACATAAGGTAATTTCTGTCTCAAAAACTGATTTCGTCACAGGTTCGTGCGACGCCGATTAAAAATTCATTTCAAAGCCAATTGATCCGAAATTTTTACAGGAGATACAAAATACATTAATAAACAACTTTCATGTTTTAAGAATTTAGAAATAATGGATTTTAGATATTCAAAAATCGATCACAACATGCTGTACACGCGCGGACTCAAAAGATCGCTTAAAACAGGTTCTAAAATTCGGCCGTTTGACATATCAAATGAACTCCAAAATCCATGAAATTTTATATGCATAATCTAGACACATTTATCTACAACTTTTGTTTAGAAATGCAAACTTGAATCATTCTAAAAACGGGTGAAAAACATGCATCAAGTCGAGTAATAAAATCTGTCAACAGTTTCAAACGTTCGGTTTGTCACAGAAAGTTTACGGCGAGATTTGGAATAGCAAATATTAATGTCAATGGCTGAAATTTGGACAAAAGATAGATTAAAGTCTTAGGAACAAAATCTATGTTGAAAAGTTTTCGGTTTGAATTCCCGAAGGTCGAGTTTTAGGCGAGTTTTTGAAATTGGACGAAAATAGGGTTTTTGAAAATCGATTTTTGTTACGGGTCTAGATCTCGAGTTTTAAACAACAATAAACCACAAAAATTTGTGAGTAAGGTCTTAACTTACTTAGTTAGAGATTTGGGTCGCTGGAATGGGTTTCCGGACGTCCTACGGTCGCGACGAACGGCCAACTTCTCCGATCGCTTTTTGTTCGTTTTCCGATGTGAAATCGTAGTAAAGGAAAAGGGTTAGATTTCGAGTTTCTAAGTGGTATGGACGAACTAAAACATTATACCATAGCTTACCAAGAGTCTAGAAGGCAGGGCTTGGTTCCTTTCGCCTCGTCGTCGCTGGAATGCTCGCCGGAAAGTGGATTCGGAGGGATTTTGACTTGGAGAGGAAGAATGGAGGGGAGGCTTGAGTGTTTCAGTGAGTTATGGGGATTTGGACGCCCCATTATCGTCCTATAGCCTTCCCTAAGGCTGGGATTTGGTTGCCATGGTTAGGGGTCGAATTTTTGGCAAGGAAATCGCCATGGAAGGAAAGTTTACACCTTCAGCACCTCTGGCGCGCTGGTGACGCGCACCTATGCCTTTGCCCGCGCGGAGCACGCATGGCCAGGCCTGGAGTCGCGACTCCGCCTTCCGCGCGGTGTCGCGCGGCGGCGCGCGGCGAGCGCGGGCCGGCCGGACCGGCCGGTTCGGCGGTCCGCGTGTTCCGTCGGGTCTTTTCTTCCTTTCCTCCATCGGTTTTCTACTCTCTACGTGTTAGCTCGACCCCTCGGGTCATCTCCGGTTCGGAATCTTTACCTTAAACTTGTTATGAGTTCGGCTTATCGCTCGTAACATTTCCGTGCCGTAATTAGTCTAGTCTAAATTAGTTCCAACTCCTCCTATCGTCCTTGCGATTGATCTTGTGATTTATTTTGTGATTTATCTTATGATTTATTGTGTGATTTATTTTGTGATTTATTTTATGATTTATTTTGTGACTGAACTTAGAAATTAGTTCCAAGCTGCCTACGTACCCTGTGAAGGGATCAAGTCATGACGTAGTTCAAAACAATTTGAATTTATTTTTTTCGGGTGTTACACTTACTTACAACTTGTTTCCAAGCCAAGATCCATGGCAGTAGTTTAAATTTGGTATCAGGGCCTAGTTTGGAACTTGTTGCCTCTTCTTCATAAACTCAAAAATCACAAAAATAGTGGGCTGTTGGCTGTTCCAAAATTCTGGTTTTTCTGTGTTTGTATTTTGCCAAATCTGATTGCATATTTGGAATCCTCGTGTTATCTACATAGAGATTCATATAAAGATCATCAAATTTGGCCAAGGAATGGATTTTCTATGAATTTTTTAAGTTCTTGTTGTTCTTGAGCTCCAACTCGGAAATTCCACCACTTTTGGTTCTTGAACTTGTTAATCTTGTCTTTGTGCTTAGTTTTCACTCTCTTGGCATCTTGTATGTTCATGTTATGCATATGGAATATTGTTCTTGAACTTAATTGGTGAATTGAATCTAAAATTCCAAAAGAGTGACTTGAGTGATTTTGTGTTCTTGAGTGTTCATCAAAACTTCAAGTTGTTCTTGGCCATTTTCATCAAGTTCATACAAGTTCTTGAAATTTTTTTTCATCTTGATCTTAAGTTTGGGTTTTCAAAGTGTTTAAGGGGATAAGTCTTCGGACATAATCATTGTGTTGGAAATAAAATTCCCTTATCCTCTTACTTGGCCGCCATATCCCATTGGAATTGGGAAAGAATTGTGGGCTAGGCACCCACTTAATCATTCCAAGGGTAAAGTTAGAATTTTGGTCAAAGAAAGTGGGCTTCTTGTCTTCATTGTCACACGCATTATAGTGTCCATGTAACACCCCGATTTTTGTCACCCAGATCGGGATGTCACCGTCACACCTCCCTAGTAAGACTCGGTTTCTCCGAGCTCACTAAAGAGATGCAAGGCTAGGTATTGCAGTATTTAAAATATTTAAAACAATTAAAAGCAGCCCATACAATATAAATTCAAAAATAATATTATAATACAGCGGAAAAATAATATCTAAGTATAAGTATCGCAGCGGAAAATATAGATAGGGCCAACATGGCCAAAACACGGGTTAAACAGGCCCGTTCATACTATAGTCTAATACAAAATTTAAAAATAAAGTGATCCCGAAAATCCCATGCATGTACGTGCTCAAGTATAATCCACATGCTCTGTAGGAAAGAGAAAGAAATAGTTTTGGGTCAGCACAACTTGCTGAGTAAGTTAACACATACATGATCGTGGGGTTTCAAAGCCATGAATTGATATTTAAACAAAAGCATGATAATAAATCATAAACAATTTAGTTTAATTAACTAAATAACTTGCATAACTAATTCATGGATTCTACTAATAATACATTTAGCATAATTTAAATAAAAGCCATAATTAATTTAAATAAAGCACTAAATAATTTAAATGGACGACAAATAAATATTTTAATTATTCCGCATTACACCAACATTTAGTATTTCAGGTATTACACGATTGCATCGCAATCTCGTCAAGTTTAGCCAGTAGCCCGGCGGCCGCAGCCTTATCCGCCATACCCAGTACCACTCCGGAGCCTCGGGAAACCCATATGGATATTCTCGAGAGTGTAGGCCATATGTCTCATGCCGTTTTGGCAATATATGTCAAATTTCGCGCGGGGTCAACATCGTCCATAAAGGCACGAAGTGAATAGTTAGGGGGGCACCCTGCAGAGCACTCACCCCTTAATTTTAATTGATCAAGTTTGTAAGGGGATTTTTCAAAGATTCTAATTTCATGTATTTCATTTCAAAAGAGATTTCTACCTGGTTAAACCTTAAAGGCCAATTTCACCGTTCCAACAAGATTTTTAAAATTTGACTTCGACAAAACACTGTTTACTCCAAAATTAATTAAAAATCTGTTTTAAGTCCGAAAATTCTGAAATTTTACCAGTGACTCGAAAACACAGAGACGAACAAGTTTTATGTTTTAACTTTTTCGATCCGAGTTAAGAAAAAAAGTAAAAAATGTAGATTTTCATCAGGTTAATAATCTGTCCCAATTTTTACCACAGCAGTTTCATAATTTCAAGATCTACCATAGCAAACGAACTCCAAATTTGATGAGATTTCATTGGGAGATACGTAAGGCATAGATCTACAAGTTTTATGTTCAGCAAAAGTTCTAATTCAGCTTAGATCTATTGTCAAAAATGCCTACAAGTTCGGACTAAAGTTCTGTCAAGATTTCAAGATCATAAATTTGAACAGATTAGTTTAGGATGATTCCAGATACCAAAACCTAACTAAAAATTATGAAATTTTTACACCACCTAGATTAATGTCTTAGGAACGTTTTTTGTGTTTTAAGTTTCTTCGTTTGAACAGTTTAAAGGGTTCGAAAAATCCGTGCAAAATCGCTGCGCCGTAGAGGTTTTCATGTTGACAGATTTTAAGTTCTTGATTAAATCTTTAGATTAGATGTATTTTAATTCGCCCAAAACCATAGTAAGGTTAACTTACAGATTTATGGACGTTCTGGCTCGTCGATTCGAAGGCGTGGCTTCCAGTCCACCGTTTATCTCCTTGATTCGTCGGGTTCTTCGTTCTAGATCCGGATCATGGTTTAGAATAGAAAAAGATGAAATTAGGATTCGTTTTCGAATCAAGAATGGAAAAAGAACGGACCAGAACTTACCACAACGATAGAAGCCTGTAGATTTTCGTCCAAGTTAGTCCCCTTCTCTTGGTTTCGTTCCTCCGACGACTCCGGGATTAGGGTTCGATATGTAGAGATTTTTCGTAGGGTTTGAAAAGTATTCAGGATCGATTAAGATGGTTATTTATAGCTTTGCAAGACCTAGGGGATGTCCAAGGTCTGCCCTAGTGTGTCTTGAGCCGCAAGGTGAGCAACCGAAGTCAAAAAATCGGGATTCGGGCGAGAAAATCTATCATTGTTCGTTTATGTCCAACGGCGCGGGGTTGGCGCGCCGTTTGGGGAAACCCCGCGGTCTTCGTCTGGACTTCGGTCCGGGCGGGTCGTGCGATTCATCGAGCATTTCCTCCTCTCTTTCGGACTTCTATCCCTCTATGTTCTCGGATTCCGATTTCTGGGCTATTGTCGGACTCCAATTTCCTATCTAAATTTTTACTCGGGTCTAGATTTAATATTGGCCTCGAATTCTCGAGTCCATTAGTGTCGGGTTCCCGTGTAAAGATTTATTTAACTTACTTTAATTCCTTTTTTTTTTAATTCAATCTCTTTAATTTCTTTTTAAATTAAATTTCATTTCTCATTTCCTTGTGATTCCTTATATATTTATTATGTTTATTTATTTGTTTATTTATTTATTGCGTTTATTTATTATTTATTTATTTATTTATTTTATTTATTTATTTATTTTATGTTGCAAAATTCTCGGGTATTACAGTCTACCCTCCTTAAGAATCAACTTCGTCCTCGAAGTTGTGTTTCGGCCTTTTCTCGTGTTAAGAACTAATCCTTTTGTTTATTTTATTATTTTATGACTGATCTTAGAATTAAAACTTCTAAACTGCCTACGTACCCTGTGAAGGGATCAAGCCATAACGTAGTTCAGAAAAATTTGAATTTGCTTGTTTACAAAAATGTACGGAAAATACACGGTGTGACATCCTCTCCCCCTTAAGATTACAGTTATGTCCCCATAACTGTGTCGGTGTCGGTTTGGAACAGTGTCGGGTAGCATTCTCTCATGTCTGATTCTAACTCCCATGTTGTTGTTTCGCTTTCATGGTTCGACCAAATAACCTTGACCATCTTGACGGTTTTATTCCTCGTTACTCGTTCCTTAACGTCTAGAATTCGCACTGGGACTTCTTCATAAGTCAGATCCTCATCGAGTTCGATTACTTCCGGTTGAAGTACATGTGTCGGGTCTGGCACATATTTCTTTAGTTGTGAGACATGGAAGACTTTATGAACTCGATCTAGTTGTGGCGGTAAAGCCAGTCGGTAGGCCAAATTTCCGACTCGTTCTAGAATTTCGTAAGGTCCTATGTATCGATGACTCAACTTCCCTCGTTTGCCAAAGCGCATCACCCCCTTCATGGGTGATATGTTTAGCATGGTCTTATCTCCCACTTGAAATTCTAGGTCTCGTCGTCTCACGTCAGCATAACCCTTCTGACGGTCTTGAGCGGCTTTCATTTTCCCTTGAATCACCTTTATCTGTTGAGCCATATCTTCGACAAGTTGTGGTCCCACTACGACAGACTTATCATTTTCTTCCCAGCTCAACGGGCTTCGGCACTTTCGTCCATACAACGCCTCAAATGATGCCATGCCAATGCTAGCATGGTAGCTATTATTGTAGGAAAACTCAATTAAAGATAAATGAGTTTCCCAACTCCCCTTGAACTCCAATACACATGCTCTAAGCATGTCTTCTAGTGTTTGGATCGTTCTCTCGGTTTGTCCATCCGTCATCGGGTGGAATGCAGTGCTCATTTTGATTTGAGTACCGAGAGCTTTTTGTAACTCCGTCCAAAAATGACAGACAAATCTACTGTCTCTGTCGGAAATGATGTCATGTGGTACTCCATGTCGTCGTACCAGATTATCAATGTAGACTCGGGCTAAGTGAGGGGTGTAAAGCAAAAGAAAATAAAGCAAATCAAAATAAAAAAATAAAAAATAAAAAAATTCGTGACACGCGCGGTGAGGGGGTTCAGCGCGCCGGGACCGCGCGGTCATGACAGTTTGAAAAAAAGGGGGCTCGCGCCCCGCGCGAGCCATTTCACCCCTTTCCCCATCCAAGACCACTCCACATTTCCTCTCAAATTCGTCCTTTTGTTCTCAATTATTCCCGGTTCCGACTTCGATTTTGCTTTGCAAGGTATGTATCTACTACTTTCACCTACCAATTTCAATTTTTATGCTTTGAATAACTTGATTCTTGGACGGATTTTGAAATTAGGGTTTATGTGTGAGAATTGGGGATTTGTGATTTTTAGGCTTGATTCGTGCGAATTGGTGAGTTTATGTGATACTTGATGCTATTTTTGTTGATTAGGAAGTGTTTGTGCACAATGTATACCTATTTTGGGGAAGTTCTTACTAGATTTTAGGTTTTAGGGATAATATGAAATTCTCGATTTATGTTGGTATTGCGGGCATGAAAATGGGTTCATTGTTATTGTTGGTTGTCACATTTTGATGATGAGTTGTTGCTTGAGTAATTGTTTCAACTTGTGGACCAATTTCGTGTACCTTGAGAGAAAAATAGAGATTTGTTGTTTTTCACACTTAACGTGTTCGACGAAGTCCCCAAAGGGGTTTGGAACTTGTTTTGGTATGTTCCTTGTTTGACTTGCCCTTTCGGTTTGTGTTGATGAGCGATTGGGACGATATGGCTATGGATTACAAATGTTGGACGTTTATATTGATGTTTCCCTTATGCATTTTGTTCGATGTCTTGTGTTTGGATTCTAGCCTTATAAATTGTTTTGGGCATCTTGCAGGATGTTGCTTTTCCTATGGGTTGTTTTGGCGTCTCTCATGTGTCCCCCGAGGGCCAAGAGACGGGCCACTCGGCGTGACGCAGCTGGCCCTAGCACTGCTGCTCCGGTGATGCCGGATGTTGATGACAGTGAGTCTGAGGAGGACGAGGAGCAGTGGGGCCCGAGACTCAGGGGTCTCCCTGACGAGGTGCGTCCCTGCCGACACGATAGGCATCGGTTTGCGACGATGGCCTCTCAGAAGTTCTATTTCGACGAGCTTCGTCGGAACAGGGCTTATGTTCCGGAGAGAGGCATGTATCCTCATCATGTAGATGATGACAGGGTTAGGGCGGTTTTGGACCATCTTCAGTGGACCGGACTCGCGTGCCATCCCGAGGGCATTGCTTCCGGTTATTTAGCTATGGAGGTCATCGCCAATATTGGCGGTCTTGGGGAGCACAATGACTTATCTCGAGTCTGGGTTCGTGGTCGCTACCTGGAGTTCAGTGCTGGGGCGATCAACGTCTACTTCGGTCTCCCTGACGACGGCGTATTCTGGCCACAGCCTGAGGGTCGTATACCCCCGCCTGTGTGGGGTGTCTTATGCACCGAGGTGGCACCCCGGCTCGAGCACGATCATGAGCTGCGGTTGACGGCGATGGACACCCTTTGGCGTGAGCTCACTCAGATATGGTTAAGGCGCGTCCGACCGATTACCCGGAGCCATATCGTCCAAGATCATGTCTATGAGACCATTTTCTTTATCGCCCGAGGCGGTATGGTGAATGTTGGAGCTTGTATCGAGGACAATCTGAGGGGTATGCGACGAGGACGAGGGAGTAGGGTGATCACTCATGTTCACCTTATTTGTGGTTTGTGTGCGGCTCAGGGGATCCGTACGACACCGGAGACGGATCCTTATGAGTTAGCTGCTGGTGACTATTACCGTGTCCCTGCCTACACTGCTCGACGCAATGCCTTGCGGCGTGGAGCTCCTCAGGCTGTCCTACGCCCGGAGCCCGATGATGGTGGTTTGATTCTAGTTGTTCCCCCTGGGCAGCCACCTCCACCTCCCGTGGTTCCCCCAGCAGGGTCCGGAGATGCCGCAGATACTTCAGATGATGCAGGGTATGCAGCTTAGTATAGATGCTGGGTTCGCAGCCGGGCAGGCTCGTTACGATGCCTTAGATGCCATGATGGATCTGTACCAGGCTCGCATGGATACGATCACCACGAGACAGCTGGAGCAGCAGGCCACCATGACCGACATGTATGCCTACATGCGTCAGATGGACGAGTATATGCGTCGTCAGTTTCCGCCTCCCGACCAATTATCTTTCATCTCTGCATCTCCATTTAGGGCTCATAGTAGTAGTATTCCGTACGGTTGTTTTCCTATGAGATTGTATGACGATGATCTTGCTGACTGTGTTTAGTAGTTTATGCTTCTGTTGTATCCTTGCTTAGTTGTTTGGTTTGCCTGTTGTCTTTTAGAAGAAATGTGGTTGAATCATTCTATCCCAGTTCTATGATTTCACATTTTTTTTTTGTTTTTTTTAGTTCATCGACTTATTTGGGGTTAAAGAGTTCCAAATAATTGAATAAAGAATCCAACTTGTATTTTATTCCTTAAAAGTTAAAAGAAATTTGATACAAGTAATTGGATGCGCAAAATAGATGTGCTATCTAAGACAGAATATCTAAAAAGATCTATGCTCCCTCTGGCAGAGTAGTGGGGTCTTCCATTGGATCATCCTCATTAGAGACTTGGCCGGTGCCCAAAGGTCCATAAAACACTGGGGACGGTGGATCGACGGCTTCCGGAGTTGGTCCTTGTAGTCCCTTCAAATGGTTCTCCACGGGACTTAGGTTTGGGCTTGGGTCCGGCAACGGACGAACCATGTGAGACCAGAGACCAAGGGTTCCGTAACGGCCATGGATAAGGCCTAATGAGCTTTCAACTGCGGGTGTTGGGCTTCGTGGTCCCATCAAATGGTTTTCTACCGGGCTGGTTGGTACCACGATATGAGTGAGTTCGAGCAAGTCCAACCCTTGAGCTTCGATTCTATCTATCATTGCATCGCCCCGCTCAGCAAGCTTTTGCACTTGAGTTTCTAAGTCTTTTATGTGACCTTGATCAGCAGCTCTCAAGTTCAAAAAGTGTTGGAGGTCGGCTTCCCTTAAATCTCCCATTTGGTGCAGATTTGCCTCCAATTGAGATATACGATGTTTAATTTGTTGTATAGTTTGTTGGGAATCAAGGTGAGCGTTCATCATTTTGACCATTAGATTCATCATATCTTGGTAAGACATCTAGCGCAAGCAAAATATCTAAGTTAGAACATATCACGCTTCTAAGTTCTCTAAGTCTAGGCAATGCAGTATGCACATGCAAATGATGATTCCCCCCAAAAATAATTCATGCACTATGTATATATATATATATATATTTTTATTTCCATGGGTTTTAAAAGTAAAATCCATTCCATGGAATTAATGCTTTAAAAATTTAAAATAATAGTTAAAATCCTTAGACCTCTGTATTGGGTCAAAAATAATTATCATTTGGGCTCAAAAATAATTTGGGCTAGGAAATTTTAAAAATAAAAATAATAATTTGGGCTTCTATAATTATGACAATAATAATTTAAAAATAATCATGGTTTAAAAATAATAGTTTAAAAATAATAATCTAATAGTTTAAAAATAATAATACTAAAATAAGCCGGGCTCTGATACCAACTTGTAACACCCCGGTTTTTGATCACCCAGGTCGGAATGTCACCGCCACACCTCCCTAGCAAGACACGGTTTCTCCGCGCTCACTAAAGAGATGCAAGGCTAGGTATTGCAGTATTTAAAATATTTAAAACAATTAAAAGCAGCCCATACAATATAAATTCAAAAATAATATTATAATGCAACGGAAATATAATATCTAAGTATAAGTATCGCAGCGGAAAATGTAAATAGGGCCAACATAGCCAAAACACGGGTTAAACAGGCCCGTTCATACTATAGTCTAATGCAAAATTTAAAATAAAGTGTTCCCGAAAATCCCATGCATGTACGTGCTCAAGTATAATCCACATGCTCTGTAGGAAAGAGAAAGAAATGGTTTTGGGTCAGCACAACTTGCTGAGTAAGTTAACACATACATGATCGTGGGGTTTCAAAGCCATGAATTGATATTTAAACAAAAGCATGATAATAAATCATAAACAATTTAGTTTAATTAACTAAATAACTTGCATAACTAATTCATGGATTCTACTAATAATACATTTAGCATAATTTAAATAAAAGCCATAATTAATTTAAATAAAACACAAAATAATTTAAATGGACGACAAATAAATATTTTAATTATTCCCCATTGCACCAAGATTTAGTATTTCAGGTATTTCATGATTGCATCGCAATCTCGTCAAGTTTAGCCGTTAGCCCGGCGGCCGCAGCCTTATCCGCCATACCCAGTACCACTCCGGAGCCTCTGGAAACCCATATGGATATTCTCGAGAGTGTAGGCCATATGTCTCATGCCGTTTTGGCAATATATCTCAAATTTCGCGCGGGGTCACCATCGTCCATAAAGGCACGAAGTGAATAGTTAGGGGGGCACGCTGCAGAGCACTCACCCCCTAATTTTAATTGATCAAGTTTGTAAGGGGATTTTTCAAAGATTCTAATTTCATGTATTCCATTTCAAAAGAGATTTCTACCTGGTTAAACCTTAAAGGCCAATTTCACCGTTTCAACAAGATTTTCAAAATTTGACTTCGACAAAACACTGTTTACTCCAAAATTAATTAAAAATCTGTTTTAAGTCCGAAAAATCTGAAGTTTTACGAGTGACTCGAAAACACATAGACGAACAAGTTTCATGTTTTAACTTTTACGATCCGAGCTAAGGAAATAAGTCAAAAACGTAGATTTTCATCAGGTTAATAATCTGTCCGTATTTTTACTACAGCAGTTTCATAATTTCAAGATCTACCATAGCAAACAAACTCCAAATTTGATGAGATTTCTTAGGGAGATACTTAAGGCATAGATCTACAAGTTTCATGTTCAGCAAAAGTTCTAATTCAGCTTAGATCTATTGTCAAAAACGCCTACAAATTCGGACTAAAGTTCTGTCAAGATTTCAAGATCCAAAATTTGAACAGATTAGTTTGGGATGATTCCAGATAACAAAATCTAATGAAAAATTATGAAATTTTTATACCACCTATATTAATGTCTTAGGAACGTTTTTCGTGTTTTAAGTTTCTTCGTTTGAACAGTTTAAAGGGTTTGAAAAATTCGTGCAAAATCGCTGCGCCGTAGAGTTTTCCGTGTTGACAGATTTTAAGTTCTTGATTAAATCTTTAGATTAGATGTATTTTAATTTGCCCAAAACTATAGTAAGGTTAACTTACAGATTTATGGACGTTCCGGCTCGTCGATTCGAAGGCGTGGCTTCCAGTCCACCGTTTATCTCCTTGATTCGTTGGGTTCTTCGTTCTAGATCCGGATCGGGGTTTAGAATAGAAAAAGATGAAATTAGGATTCGTTTTCGAATCAAGAATGAAAAAAGAATGAACCAGAACTTACCACAACGATAGAAGCATGTAGATTTTCATCCAAGTCAGTCCCTTCTCTTGGTTTCGTGCCTCCGGCGACTCCGGGATTAGGGTTCGATATGTAGAGATTTTTCGTAGGGTTTGAAAAGTGTTTGGGATCGATTAAGATGGTTATTTATAGATGTGCAAGACCTAGGGGACGTCCAAGGTCTGCCCTAGTGAGTCTTGAGCCGTAAGGTAAGCAACCGAAGTCGAAAAATCCGGATTCGGGCGAGAAAATCTCGCATTGTTCGTTTCTGTCCAACGCCACGGGGTTGGCGCGCCGTTTGGGGAAACCCCGCACGGACACCGTGCGGTCTGCGCCTGGACTTCGGTCCGAGCGGATCGTGCGATCCGTCGAGCATTTCCTCATCTCTTTCGGACTTCTATCCCTCTAAGTTCTCGGATTCCGATTTCTGGGCTATTGTCGGACTCCAATTTCCTATCTAAAATTTTACTCGGGTCTAGATTTAATATTGGCCTCGAATTCTCGAGTCCATTAGTGTCGGGTTCCCGTGTAACGATTTATTTAACTTACTTTAATTCCTTTTTTTAATTAAATCTCTTTAATTCCTTTTTAAATTAAATTTCATTTCTCATTTCCTTGTGATTCCTTATCTATTTATTATGTTTATTTATTTGTTTATTTATTTATTGCGTTTATTTATTATTTATTTATTTATTTTATTTTATTTATTTATTTATTTTATGTTGCAAAATTCTCGGGTATTACAGTCCATCACTTCACACTTTATACTGTCATTTGCATTAGGGAGTTGTGTGTCTAAAGTACCAATGTGTGAACACTCTTACCTAGTTAAAGGTTGTGTGCTCTCAGCTTGTAATTGGTACATCCCCACACGCCACATTTGTCCCCAACTTTTTCAATTTAAAGTGTGTGGTGTGAACATAGGACTTGGTCAAAAGTTATATGCCAATTTAATTGCAAGCAAACAAGTAGAAATTATAGTGTGTGTTTACTAAATATTTGGAGTCGAGTGTAGTGAACTTTCACTCTTCATAATTTGGTGAGTTCACTTTCAAAATTGTGAGGATTTCGAATTATTGGATAAATTACTGATTAATACCCGGAACATAAATCCTTGCATTTACATTGTGCATACACTCCGCGTTCTTTAATAGAGTCAAACACTGCATTTTGCTTTCTTGCTGTGTGTGTGCATATATTCCGGACCAATCCTAACATTCTATTTGTGGTTGATTACATTTGATCATTTCTGAATTAATTGGGTACGAACCACATGAACTTAACACTTAGATTGGGAAGCAAGCAAGGATCACTTGAGCGCACTTTACATATGTCTGCAGTTTTCACTAACCCTCTATAAATATAGAATATTTTTCGAAAGTATGACAGGTAACACTGATCAAAGTATCCAGGAGATCACATCAATGCTCAGAGAACTACACGATGAAGTGAAGAGCTTAAGGGAAAGTTTGGGGTGTCAAGTGGCGGATGTTACTGATAAATTCAAAAGTGCCGAGGAAAATGTTGATTATAAGCTTGAAATATTAAATGAGGACATGGGTAGACAGATGGCACAGCATGCCGAAACAACGCAAGCCCATATCATGAGACCAGTGGAATTGAATTCCTAAGAAGAATTTGAAACGCCCACTAAACCTTTTGGGGATACCGATGAAGCCAATATCATGGAAACCGTGGAAGTGAACTTGCAAGAAGAATTTGCAAAGCATCCCGAGATCATTGGAGGAATAGGTCAACATGGTAAAATGAGTCACACATACTCAGACCCGTTTCTTCAAGAAGAAAATGAACCAGCACACCGGGAGGAACAATTTGGACGTGATAGATGGAGGACAGATCCACCTCGAACCAACATTGAGCATGATCAAGCCAGAGAGTATGTCTTACATCCTTTGTCACGCAATGTCGTTGAACCCGATCAAGATAGGCAGAAGGAAAACATGGGAAGATCGGGAGGAGAGAAGAGGAAGGCTAAGGAAAATCCCCAACTAAAGATTGGAGCATCATCGTCAAGGAATGTGTTGTTGATTGAACAGACAAGAGAGGCAACTGAGCCGACATCGCGAACTGCAAGGTTGATCCTACACAAGTTGACCCCATTTCCCGCTTTTGAGACCAAAGCTTTTGAAGGGGGAGGGAATGCCATGGAAGGCCGGTTCAACCATGACTACTTGGAATGGCTCGAGAAAGAGAAGCACAGCAAGGATAAAGCATGGCCGGGACTGTAACACCCCGGATTTGATAACCCAGGCCGGGATGCCACCGCCACACCTCCCAAGCAAGACACGAGTTCATTCGAGCTCGCTTGAGAGATGCAAGGCTAAAGGTATTTCAAAAATAATTTAAAAGCAAGCCCAAAAGGATTTACTTTAAAATAACATAGTATAATTCAAATAAGTCGCAGCGGAAAATTTAAATATGGGCCGACATGGCCAAGACGCAGTGGGTAATTTAAGTCTAATAAAATACAACATTCACAATTCCTAATTTAATTCCCGAGCCCCAATGTGCGTGCATGCTCATGCCATTCCTTCATACTCTGTAAAAGAAAAATAAAACAACGGGTTTTATCAGTATATAAAATACTGAGTAAGTTAATTCTTAACATAACAATAATGGGTTTTAAAAAAAATGTAATTAATAAAAATTCTCCTCTTTACTCATGCACATTTTGTAGTATAAAAATGTATTTTGTCAACATTAATAATAAGAATTTAACTGCATGATTCTAAACGTAAAGAGACGTACACAAATACCAAGGATATGAATTTTAGAAATTAGCATAAAGGAATTTATTATAAGTCAAAGGGTTTCATAATTCATGGGATAGATCATATGTTCTCGCTTAGCTAATATTTCATTCTTCTACTTTTGTTTCCACTTGGGCACTTATGTCCACAAGTCTTACAAATCACCATTCGCTAGGGCTCTTATGTCCACAAGCCTCATGGTCGATATTTCACTAGGGCTCTTATGTCCTCTAGTCGAACGCTTGGGCTCTTATGTCCACAAGCCTCAAATCAATATTCCACTAGGGCTCTTATGTCCTCTAGTCGAACGCTTGGGCTCTTATGTCCACAAGCCTCATAATTAATGCTTCACTAGGGCTCTTATGTCCGCTAGTCGTACGCTTGGGCTCTTATGTCCACAAGCCACATAATCAAGATTTCATAGTTCCCAATTCGATCATAAATCATAATGTTTTCAAAATTGTTGAAAGTGTCGCAAGGAAAGTTTTCCATAAATCTCAAGGTTTAGTAAGCGCACACGTCGCAGATTACGCCTTTTGGTTTCAAAAATTTATTCTTAAGGCGATCACTATGAAATTTACTCAGTGTACCAACGACACCCTAACGAACAACTTTCGTGTTTTAGGTTTCTCCAAATCAGGTAAGGAAACAAGTCAAATTTTGCAATCTTCATAAAACGCATAATCTGCCAATTCTTCCAGTAACAGCGCAATGTTTTTAAAACACATTTTCTACCTAGTAAACGAACTCCAAAAATTATGAAAATTTACGGGCACGTACATGACACAAAAATGAACAAGTTCTATTATAGGTATTTTGTCCGAAACCACTCCGGATCAGATCAGATCCGCGCATCAAGTTCAGTTAGGAAATCTGTTCCTATTTTCTTTTTAAAACACAGAATATTCAGGTCGAGTTCGAGGGTCCAAACGTTAACGAAAATTTACGAAATTTTACAGACACATTCTAGAGATTGTTGTCTACAACTTTCATTTTTACATCAAAGATTAGTTTCGATGGGAACCATTAGAAAAACGTTAAAGAAGTCGGACATGAAATTCTGTCAGCTTTTTCGGGTTTGAAGAATTACTCAGAAAATACCAGATCGGATTTGACAGACCAAACGTCGACGAAAAATTCTGAAAATTTAACACGATATACTTTAACTCATTAGAAACAAGTTTGTAGTTTTAAGTTTCTCCGTTTGAAATCTCCAAAAGGGCTTAAAAGTTGGATTTCAGAAAGTGCGCGTAGGGAGTGTTTTTGGGACAGATTTTCGTACGTTGACTATAACTTGCATTCCGTTCGATTTTAGGACACCAAAACGGTTATGAGAAGAATCAACTTACAATATCTAAGATCGAAAGTCTTAGATTTCGTCGGGATGGCCTCCGGAGTCCGTGAACGCGTCCAATCTACATGTCTCTTTCTCTTCGGTCCCGATTTCCTCTTCCTTTGGCTCCGATTTGTGTTTTCAAGTAAAAATCCGTAAGTTAGAATGATGATTGTGATTGTAAACGACAAAGGAACCTAATCTAGCCCTTACCAACAATCCAAAGCTTGTATCCTTCGATCTACACGCCTCCACGGTCGGTTTTGGTCGCCGGAAATTTGTCGGAAGGTAAAGCTTTGTGTTTTCGGTTTTGGGAGAGATTTTGGATGAGGAGAGGCTGTTGATGACTGAATATGGGGTGGGAGATCACCCATATTCGACCTAAATGTCTTTCCCTCGGCTGGAATTGACTTACCTAAATCGGGGGTCGAAATTTAGGCAATAAAATCGCCATAATCGCGCAAGGCAGCTGGCCCTGCGTCATGGCGCGGTCTTGGCGCGTCCCCGCGCGGGGACCGCGCGGCTCCGATCCGTACCGGTTAGCGAAATCGCAAAATTGGTAACTGTCAGACTTGGCGCAATTTTGTGACATCCCTCCAAATCTGGCGCACGCGATCATTTTGCGCCAAACCTGTTCCATTTCTTTCGGGCTCGATTTTCCGGGTCATTCTCGGATTATAAATTCTTATCTAAAATTTATCTCATCTCGAATTAATCCCGTATCCGAAATCTTGAGTCTGTCGCGTTTGGATTCGTCGGCTTCTAATTCGTAGTCTTTTGGCTCCCGTGCAATTATTTATCTAATTACATTATTTCCGACTTCACGGGTTCTTGGAATTAAAATCCTTTTCCTTCTTGATTTTAATTCCAATTCTTTTGGGATTAATCGATGAAATATCTTCGGGCTTCCTTTCCCTCTTCTATTCCATTTTGAATTTTTGAATCTATCGGCGTTTCATTTCCGAGCAATAATTTATTGTGATAAATTATTTTCTTCTTCTCGGAGATATTTCGACATTGATCGGATTAAGAAACTAATTTTATTCCTTCGGACGCCAATAAAAATCTCGGGTATTACAGTCTACCCCCCTTAAGAATCAACTTCGTCCTCGAAGTTGTGTTTCGACTTTTCTCGCGCTAAGAGTTAGGGTCCTTTTCTTTATTTTATTATTTTGTGATATTGTGTTATTGAATTATTGTTTGATTGTTGATTGTTTGTTGTTTGATTATTGTTTGACTGAACCCAGAATTGAAATTTTCAAGTTGCCTACGTACCCTATGAAGGGATCAAGTCATTACGTAGTTCAAAACAATTCGAATTTGTTTATTTTATTGATTTGGAATACATAATATTCGGGTGGTTACATCCTCCCCCCCTTAAGATTACAGTTATGTCCCCATAACTGCCTATGCATTATTCTCAAGGATGTTCGAGTTTTGACCTTGTTCCCTTTTTCAGCTTCTCCCTGCTAGAGGTTCACCAGTTCCATTCTCCTTTCGATCGCCTCCTCCGGCGTTCGACATCCCCTAGCCATGTGACCAAACTTGCCGCACTTATAGCAGGCTCCAGGCTTCGGGCACTGGCGCACCAGATGCGGTCGGTTGCACCTCGGGCATTTTGGTATGAGTGCACCACAGTTATCATTCCCTCTAGACCCATCGAATCTAGCTTGGTCATCGCCCCTCCTAAAGTTATTATTCTTGTTCTTATTACGATTCTTCTTCTCAAATCCTTGCGAGTTTTTGCTCGATTCGTCATTGTCCTTTCGCTTTAATTGTTGGACACGAGCGACTGTTACTGCCCGGTCATATACCGCCTGCAAAGTCGTGCATTGTCCTCCCACCAATATCTCTCGAATATCAAGATTCAAACCCATCTCGAACTTCTGCGCCTTGTCGAAGTCAGTTGGCACCATTGCAGGAGCAAATCTAATCAGCTCCTTAAACTTGGCATAGTACTCTTGTACCGTTTGCCCACCTTGTTTTAAATGGACGAATTCTTCATACTTTGCGGCCTTAATGCTCATTGGGTAAAACCTTTCCCTCAAGACCTCCTTAAATTCTTCCCATAGGAAGGCTTTAGTTAAATTTCCTTGGAGGTTATGCCACCATTCGTCTGCCTCTCCGCCAAGATAGTAGGTCGCCACTTGGACCTTCTCGTCCTCGGGACATTTGACAGCGCTAAGGAGCTTATCAAATGTGCGGATCCAATCTTCCAGTTTGGCCGGATCTTCTTGGCCATCATAGTGGGTTGGCTGGTAAGGGTTTACTAACGCTAGGTAATTGAGTCGGGCTGCCGGCGGTGGTACACCCACTGGTGTCCTTCGTACCTCAGCGTTTCCCAAAGCTATGAGGACTTCTTCCATAGTTCTTAGGCGTTCGTCCAAATTATTGGGAATAGGAGGCGCTTGCCCTCCTACGTTATGAGTAATCTCGGTATTGTTGGGTGCGTTGGGGAGATCAGCATTGGTGTTGTTTGGGGTTTCCTTCCTCAATTTTCCCTTAGGTGCCATTTTCTGTTATCAACGCACGTGAAGATGAGTTTCTAATCTAAGGCAAGTTAGCGTTCCAGAAAATTTATAAGATAGGATTGGCAAGAGGTAATAGATAGGAGCATGCTAAACTTAGGTGATCAAGTTCTAGGACTAAGGCAAAATTAGTCTTAAGTAAACGCTCCTAAGTCAATGTCATGTCAAATTCTAAGATAAGAGTAATATTTAATACTGATAATTCACATAAAAAAATAGCGCAATATTCGTGGATGTATGCAATGCAATGCAATGTTATCCCAACCCCGAAAAATTATTTTATGCGTTCATCTAAACTTGTCCGAATAATTTATATATATTTTCCCATGGGTTTTTAAAATAAGACTTGAACCATGGAAATAATACTTGAAATTTTAAAATAATAATAATAGTAGTTAAAAATTTCTTTGGGCCCCTATATTGGGCTAAAAATAAAAATAATATTTTTAAAATATTTCCGGGCTCTGATACCACTTTGTAACACCCCGGATTTGATAACCCAGGCCGGGATGCCACCGCCACACCTCCCAAGCAAGACACGAGTTCATTCGAGCTCGCTTGAGAGATGCAAGGCTAAAGGTATTTCAAAAATAATTTAAAAGCAAGCCCAAAAGGATTTACTTTAAAATAACATAGTATAATTCAAATAAGTCGCAGCGGAAAATTTAAATATGGGCCGACATGGCCAAGACGCAGTGGGTAATTTAAGTCTAACAAAATACAACATTCACAATTCCAAATTTAATTCCCGAGCCCCAATGTGCGTGCATGCTCATGCCATTCCTTCATACTCTGTAAAAGAAAAATAAAACAACGGGTTTTATCAGTATATAAAATACTGAGTAAGTTAATTCTTAACATAACAATAATGGGTTTTAAAAAAAATGTAATTAATAAAAATTCTCCTCTTTACTCATGCACATTTTTTAGTATAAAAATGTATTTTGTCAACATTAATAATAAGAATTTAACTGCATGATTCTAAACGTAAAGAGACGTACACAAATACCAAGGATATAAATTTTAAAAATTAGCATAAAGGAATTTATTATAAGTCAAAGGGTTTCATAATTCATGGGATAGATCATATGTTCTCGCTTAGCTAATATTTCATTCTTCTACTTTTGTTTCCACTTGGGCACTTATGTCCACAAGTCTTACAAATCACCATTCGCTAGGGCTCTTATGTCCACAAGCCTCATGGTCGATATTTCACTAGGGCTCTTATGTCCTCTAGTCGAACGCTTGGGCTCTTATGTCCACAAGCCTCATAATTAATGCTTCACTAGGGCTCTTATGTCCGTTAGTCGTACGCTTGGGCTCTTATGTCCACAAGCCACATAATCAAGATTTCATAGTTCCCAATTCGATCATAAATCATAATGTTTTCAAAATTGTTGAAAGTGTCGCAAGGAAAGTTTTCCATAAATCTCAAGGTTTAGTAAGCGCACACGTCGCAGATTACGCCTTTTGGTTTCAAAAATTTATTCTTAAGGCGATCACTATGAAATTTACTCAGTGTACCAACGACACCCTAACAAACAACTTTCGTGTTTTAGGTTTCTCCAAATCAGGTAAGGAAACAAGTCAAATTTTGCAATCTTCATAAAACGCATAATCTGCCAATTCTTCCAGTAACAACGCAATGTTTTTAAAACACATTTTCTACCTAGTAAACGAACTCCAAAAATTATGAAAATTTACGGGCACGTACATGACACAAAAATGAACAAGTTCTATTATAGGTATTTTGTCCGAAACCACTCCGGATCAGATCAGATCCGCGCATCAAGTTCAGTTAGGAAATCTGTTCCTATTTTCTTTTTAAAACACAGAATATTCAGGTCGAGTTCGAGGGTCCAAACGTTAACGAAAATTTACGAAATTTTACAGACACATTCTAGAGATTGTTGTCTACAACTTTCATTTTTACATCAAAGATTAGTTTCGATGGGAACCATTAGAAAAACGTTAAAGAAGTCGGACATGAAATTCTGTCAGCTTTTTCGGGTTTGAAGAATTACTCAGAAAATACCAGATCGGATTTGACAGACCAAACGTCGACGAAAAATTCTGAAAATTTAACACGATATACTTTAACTCATTAGGAACAAGTTTGTAGTTTTAAGTTTCTCCGTTTGAAATCTCCAAAGGGCTTAAAAGTTGGATTTCAGAAAGTGCGCGTAGGGAGCGTTTTTGGGACAGATTTTCGTACGTTGACTATAACTTGCATTCCGTTCGATTTTAGGACACCAAAACGGTTATGAGAAGAATCAACTTACAGTATCTAAGATCGAAAGTCTTAGATTTCGTCGGGATGGCCTCCGGAGTCCGTGAACGCGTCCAATCTACATGTCTCTTTCTCTTCGGTCCCGATTTCCTCTTCCTTTGGCTCCGATTTGTGTTTTCAAGTAAAAATCCGTAAGTTAGAATGATGATTGTGATTGTAAATGACAAAGGAACCTAATCTAGCCCTTACCAACAATCCAAAGCTTGTATCCTTCGATCTACACGCCTCCACGGTCGGTTTTGGTCGCCGGAAATTCGTCGGAAGGTAAAGCTTTGTGTTTTCGGTTTTGGGAGAGATTTTGGATGAGGAGAGGCTGTTGATGACTGAATATGGGGTGGGAGATCACCCATATTCGACCTAAATGTCTTTCCCTCGGCTGGAATTGACTTACCTAAATCGGGGGTCGAAATTTAGGCAATAAAATCGCCATAATCGCGCAAGGCAGCTGGCCCTGCGTCATGGCGCGGTCTTGGCGCGTCCCCGCGCGGGGACCGCGCGGCTCCGATCCGTACCGGTTAGCGAAATCGCAAAATTGGTAACTGTCAGACTTGGCGCAATTTTGTGCCATCCCTCCAAATCTGGCGCACGCGATCATTTTGCGCCAAACCTGTTCCATTTCTTTCGGGCTCGATTTTCCGGGTCATTCTCGGATTATAAATTCTTATCTAATATTTATCTCATCTCGAATTAATCCCGTATCCGAAATCTTGAGTCTGTCGCGTTTGGATTCGTCGGCTTCTAATTCGTAGTCTTTTGGCTCCCGTGCAATTATTTATCTAATTAAATTATTTCCGACTTCACGGGTTCTTGGAATTAAAATCCTTTTCCTTCTTGATTTTAATTCCAATTCTTTTGGGATTAATCGATGAAATATCTTCGGGCTTCCTTTCCCTCTTCTATTCCATTTTGAATTTTTGAATCTATCGGCGTTTCATTTCCGAGCAATAATTTATTGTGATAAATTATTTTCTTCTTCTCGGAGATATTTCGACATTGATCGGATTAAGAAACTAATTTTATTCCTTCGGACGCCAATAAAAATCTCGGGTATTACAGGGACCATGATTAGACGTTTTCTTTTACTTTCTTTTGGTACCCCTTTTGTGTAAGATAGGGTAATTCTTTTAAGCATGTGTGTGTACTAAGGAGGGGACCTATATATATATATACATATACACATATATATATATATATACACATGTATATATATATGTCCTCCCTCCTCTTTCATGGGACATATTTTGGCATTTGTAAGAATTTTCCTTTTCTAAGTAACATGTAACCGAGGGTGTGAAGCTCTCAACCTTCCGTGATTGTCCCTTGTGGCTAGTCACCCTTTTGGAATCGGAAGTGCTCCAAATATTAAGGAACACCGTAAACTTGAATGTTTTAAGGTTTGGTCTTCATTTTGAAGTTGATTTCTTACCTCCAAGCATGTCTTGTTATTATGGTGGCTTCCCCTATCTTTAAATTTCTTGTTTGATCTTTCTTAATCTTATTTGCAACTTGTTTCCAAGCCAAGATCCATGGCAGTACCACTGATCCCTTGACCATCATTATCCCGTGATATGGATTCACCTGCTACCTCAACATCCTCCTGTCCTTCATCAACTTTATAACCACTTTTTAAAAACATGTCATCACCACCATCACTCCCATTATTTTTCTATTCCAACTCAGCTAGAAACTCATCGACAAATCTTTCATCAACACCTCCAACAAATCCCTCCTGTTTAAGCCCCACAAAATCACCCGCCATAGCCCCCTCTTTACTTCCAATCACCCTTTGGGCAGCCCCATCTTCAATGGCCCTGTCAATTTCAGCTCTCTCATCCATAGGACCCTCAAGATCTTCATCCATTCCCCAATTTCCATTACTCCATTCATCAATATGGCCCTCATGTTTTTCCTCCATTCCACCGGTACCATCACTTGCACTCTTTGAACCACTGTCTGTCTGGGATTCATTTGAACTACGAGTTCTCACATTCAACAACATATATTTCCCGCACCGTCTATTTTAAGAACACCTCTCCAATAGCTTGCCCTCCTCTGAGATCAACCGGAAATCGCTTTCTTCCTTTATGCAAAAGTCAAACCCATTGGCTTCAACTCCCTCCTTACCTAAAATATACCTTATGATCCAAAAATCGAGAACATTGATGTTAACATGGTAATAAATTGTTGAATCTCATCCACGGTAAACTGGTGGGGACCTTCAACACACTCACTGCCCCAATGCAATACTATGCTCAAGGATGTGCAACCTGGATCTGTGGACACACGGTGAACACTTATTAAACAACTAAGAAATAAATTATTCGACACCATCAACTTGAATTAAACAACAAAAAATTGCTTCGGGCATACACTACAAAAGGCATAAACGTACATGTCCACTGCCGGCTTCTACCAATATAAAAAGAGCTCCGCACATGCAATGAATGGAATTAAAAAAAAAAAAAAGCCATTACCCAAATTAAACACCCCATATGGCATAAAAAACCAACCCCCAAACGAATCCCCAAAAATTAAATCATCTCGACCGAAAACCAAATCCCTAAATTGAAATCGACAAAAAACTTATATTCACTTACAAAATGGAGGTGGTGGCCACTTCTCCTCCCAATCCTCCCTTCAAAGTCACATTCCACAAGAATATAAACACATCGTGGTGTACGAAGCAACGGCACCCATGGCAACAAGATTAGGGTTTAAGTTAGATTACAGCTACCGGCTACGGGTTTTGATTTTCCCTTAACAAGTTTTTCATAAGTTTTTTGTTACCATTCAGCTGAAAACGTGTTTTACCATAAAATCGTGCTAAATTATTCCCACAACTTCAGAATATTCCGGCTTGCGGGCGATTAAGGCCACGTGACCCACTTTCTGTTTAAATCTGACAAATTAGCCTAGATTTCCAGCCCGCTTTCCTTCTAATGGCTCTACTCTTGAAACTGATGTTATCGTCACCCAAATCTAGAAATGGTGGATTCTGGTGGCTCAAAAAAATATTTATCTCAATGTATGAATTGGTTATAGTTGATTTACATGCGTTCACAACCAACTTTTCCTTACTTATCCGTTAGCTAAGGTATGACCGTTAGTTAATTCCCTAATCGAATGAGAACCCTAGATACGACCATAAAATTTATTGATCCGTCAACATTAAGAACTAGAAAATCCAATTCAATTTAGCATCCACCCTACTCGGCAATGTTAAAAAATTGATTCTAATATCCTACTAGAGTTTTTGCCCTAGTTTGCTACTCCAAAATAAAACTCAACATAATTATGGATAAAGAATTTTAATATAGCAATGGATCCCTAAATTAGTATTTGGCCACAATACCAATTCAAGTATTCTAAACTCACAAATTAGAGAAATTAGAAATACCCATTAACAATGAATATTCAATTCAAAATAAAATCCAAGTTTCACAAATTCACATCCGTAAATTCAATTCAAACCAAAGCCATACAAAATACTCTACTCACAATCCAAAAAAATTCCAACAAAACATGAAAGGTTCAACTTCCTTAATCAAGTCAAAATATCTACAAGAATTCAGCAAAACATGTGCTGAAAGGATTCCAAGGAAGATTGCACTTGACCGCTGCCCTCCTCTTCACGGTCTACTACTGCTATGCCAAACTCTGCTGCTGCTAAAACGTTGCTGTTGTGTGGTGCTTATTGACTATGGAAATTGGATTGATGTCTTGAGGATTTGGTGGAAGGGATGAAAGGAAATTGGAGTGACAAAGTCGAATGAAGTCTTTTAGAAGGTCATTTTTCTTTTTCTTTTTCTTTTTCTTTTTTTTTTCTCTTCTGTGCCTAGATTTCCAATTTATAGATCTCATCATGAGTAGAGCCTCTTCCGTCGTGTCTCTCCACTCCTCAAAGGCCAGTTCTTCTCCTCCCACTATGGATCGTGCTTTTGCCTCTTCCAATCTGATGAATCTTTCAATTTAATACCCAATAATCTTTTTGCAAATTCTATTCTTTCAAATGGGCTCCACAATAGCCAACAAGGCCTTAGAGCATCTCCAATAGCCAACACTATACTCAAACCCATTTTACAGTAAATGTCACATCAAACAGTAATTCATCTCCAACCATTCACACTAAACTCAAACTCAAAAGAATATTCTCTATATATTCTTTCCTATACAAACTTATTTATCTTTTCAATCATACCCATCGTTTCTTATAAATTATACATTAACCCACACAGATTCAATACTCATTAATTATGCCAATATAAATTAGTTATGTTTATGTTTAAAATTTATTTTATAAAATAAAATTCTTAAAAACAAAAAAAAAACTTAAAATCTTTAATATAATTAGATATAAAATAAATTTAATAAAAAAAATATTGTATAGATTATAAAATTATTAACCATAATACAAAATTAAAATAAAAATTTGTTTTCTATTTTTAAATTAATCTGTTATTCAATTTGCAATAATTGGAGGATGAAATTGCAATTAATTTAATTGCAAAAAGTGATATAGGTTTATGAATAGTAAATACTCAAATTTGAGTATTTACTATTCATAAAACTCAAAAAACTTAAAATAGGTTTGGTTTTAGGGTATTGTTGGAGAGAAGATGCCAACCTATTTTAGGTTTTAGTGTACCATTGGAGATGGCCTTAGGCATGGGCACACCTAACAATTGTGGAATTTCTGTCCAAACTTCGAAACATGTCTTTTCTCTGCAAAATTCCAACACTTCACCAAATTAGCAAAATTCAATTCATTTTTACCACATTGAGTTGAAATATGTATAAAATATTTACCAAACACCGTATATATTAAATTACGCTTGAAATTCTATAGTCTGGCAATTCAACATTTAATCCTTACTTCAAAATATGTTATCCATCTTCAAAGTTGCTATGGATCAAAGCAAGGGAAATCAATAGATGAAGAAAAACAAACAAGAAGAAATGGGATGAAGATTAGGGGATAATGAAGCTTCTAAAATTGAAAGGGAATATTGAGGCAATAAAGATGAACAACCTTGTCTCTTCCAAATCATTCAACAATGGAAAAATAATCTTGGATTTGCTTCAAGAATTCAAGAATCGTGGAAATAGGTCAAGCTAGGACAGATTGAATTTTTTTGATTTTTCGGTTCCCACAAACTCTAATTTTACCTTAAGAAATATAAAAAGTTTCAAGCTAAAATCCATTCAATCACTAGGTGCACAATACATGAGTGAAGGTTCTATTTATAGGCCTCTTGAATATTACAAAACCAATGGCGATTAAAAGAGACTAATCAACTAACTAGGGGCTTTAATTAACCCATTACATAATTTAAATAACGTCTAAACTAATTTAAACAATACTAATGGTCCCACATAAAAGACATAACACAACGGCAAAGACATGAGAATGAACTTGTGTGCTGTAAAGGAAGGTAGCAGCTGTGTGCACTCCTGTGCAACGGAGAACGAATTCGATGGTTCGATGGGGATGGGATTATCGTCTGTTGAATGAGCTCGAAAGAACAAGCTAAATAACTCCTTGTGTATTGAATGAATGAATGAAAGTTGTGTTTACAAGGCAGGAAAAGGAAATATATATCTATCTACAAAAGCGTGTCAACGCTTATACAAAATGGAATGACACTAATAAGAGGAAAAGACACTAATACCCTGCCTACACCAAACTAAACTTGAGCTGCTATATCTGTAACTTCATGACTTCCTTGAACTGCTGCGCCTCCCTTGCCTTGATCACTATAATATTCAGCATCCCCCCCCCGCAAACTGAACATCGCCAGAGGTTCAGTTTGGAACATAGAGACTGGAAGACTTTAGGAGGTAGGCCCTTCGTGAACAAATCAGCCAACTGAGATGAGGATGGAACAAATGTAGGATCGATGAGGTGCTTTTGGTAGTAATCTCGGACATATAAGCACCCAATATCAATGTGCTTAGTCTTCTCGTGATGCATAGGATTCTTTACCAGTTGAATGGCAGAAAGATTATCACAAAAGATGGGATAGGGACCTGGTAAAGGAAGATGGAGCTCTTGAAATAAAGAGCCAACCCAAAGAAGCTCAGCTGCCACAGCTCCCAAGCTTCTGTACTCAGCTTCAGTTGAACTTTTGGAAACATAATCTTGCTTCTTGGTCTTCCATGCTATCAAACAATCTCCAAGGAAGACACAATAACCAGTGAGAGACCTTCTTGTAACAGGACAATTGCCCCAGTCCGAATCACAATAGCCTTTGATATCAAGAGAAAGACCAAATGGGTAGAAAAGACCAAGCTTGGGGCTGTTGTGTAGATACTGTAGAACATGGATGACACCTTGCCAGTGAGCTTGAGTAGGTGCATTCATGTATTGACTGAGCTGCTGAACACTGTAACAGATGTCCGGGCGTGAGAAGCCAAGATAGAGTAATTTACCCACCATTTTCCTATAGAGATGAGGATCATCAAATAGGGGGCCATCTGCAGACATGGTTTTGTGAGCTTGACAAGGAGAATGAGCCTTAGGATTTGGAGGAACTGGCACTTCAGTGAGGAGGTCAGATGTATACTTGGCTTGAGAAATGGAGTAACCTGAGTCAGAGGAAGTAATTTCTAGCCCAAGAAAATAGGCTGCTGCTCCTAAATCCTTAATGGTAAATCTGTCATGTAGTTTTAGCTTGATATCCTTAATTTCAGAGGGGTCAGCTCCAGTGATAAGGACATCATCAACATATACAACTAACATAACAAGTCCAAGCTGAGTAAACTTCAAGAAGACACATTGATCAACATAGGCAGGAGTATAACCACAATTTTTAAGGAAAACAGACAGTGCTCCATACCATTGCCTAGGGGCTTGTTTGAGCCCATAGAGAGATTTCTTGAGCTTGCAAACTTGGCCCGGAGTAGCTCCAAGTCCAGGTGGACAGTGCATGTAGATATCCTCTTCAAGGTCACCATGGAGGAAGGCATTGTTGACATCAAGTTGTGACAGTGGCCATTTGAATGAAGCAGCTAGAGCAAATAAGAGTCTAACACTGACTGTCTTTGCAACAGGTGCAAAGGAGTCTTTGTAGTCTTCTCCATATTTCTGGTGGAACCCCTTAGCAACCAACCTTGCTTTGTATTTGTTGATAGTACCATCAGAGTTATGTTTCACTCGAAATATCCATTTACACCCAATAGGGCGCTTGCCTGCAGGTAAGGATGTAACTTCCCAAGTTTGATTCTTTTCAAGTGCATCAATTTCTGCTTGAACTGCATCCTCCCAATGAGAGATCCCTTTAGTTTGTTCATATGACTGAGGAACAAATTCTGGATCCACCACAGATCCACAATAATAATCTTTGTATCTACTTGGCATTCTTCTTTCTCTCTGAGGTCTCTCTGGTCTAGAAGCTATGGGGATAGCTGTCTCATTTGTGCTAGAAGTAGGTGAAAGAGGCTGGACCATAGGAGATGGACCAACTGATGTGGAAACTTCTCCATGAGTTTCTACAGAATTGTTTGATATCTGTGTCTCAGTAGGAGACACAGGGGAGTTACTGGTAAGGGTTTGGCTCATTGGCTCATGAGGAGCCAAAGGTGAGTGCACTGTAGCCTGAGGTGCAGTGGGCTCCTCAGGAAGAAAGTATGGATACTGAGTTTCAGTAGGAAACTCAGTGGATGAAGTATGTAGGGTAAGTGTTTGGGATTGAGTAGGGCTGCTGCAAACTTTAAATGGAAAAATAGAATCAAAGAAAGTAACATCCCTTGATATGTGTATCTGTTTGGTGACCAAGTCCAAGATTCTATAACCTTTCTTATTAGGAACAAGTCCTAAGTTTACTCCCTTTAAACCTCTTGGATCTAATTTTCCCACTTGAGACTTTAGGATCTTCATGTAGCAGAGGCATCCGAAGGTATGAAGGGGGGTGAGATCTGGTTTGCTCCCTTGTAGGATTTCACATGGTGACTTCCACCCTAGAACCTTGGATGGAAGTCTGTTGATGATGTAAGCTGAGTTGAGCATGGCATCTCCCCAATAAGACTTTGGAACTCCAGATGTGATCAGCAAGCTTCTGGCCACTTGCACAAGGTGTTGATGCTTCCTTTCTACACGACCATTCTGTTGAGGAGTGTAGAAGCAAGAAGTTTGGTGTATTATCCCCAGTCTTTGGAAGAGAGATTGACAAGTCTTGTTGCAGAATTCAGTTCCATTATCGGATCTAAGAATCTTGACAACCCCATTGTACTGAGTTTTGACAAGTGTAAAGAACTGAGACAGGAGCTCAGAGGTGTCTGATTTTAGCTTCAAGAGAAATATCCATGTAGCTCTTGAGGCATCATCAACTATGGTTAACATATATCTAAAACCACTTCTATCCAATGGAGTAAAAGGTCCCCAAACATCACAATGAATCAAATCAAAGGGTGTTACAGCTTTGGAATTACTATTATGAAATGGAATCCTATGCATTTTAGCAGAATAGCAGACATCACAAGGAATAGAAGTAGACTCATCAATTTCAAAACCAAGATGTTTCATAACAATGGAAGAAGGGTGGCCAAGTTTATTGTGCCAATCCTTTACAGTATTAGATGTATGATTGGCAACAGAATTAACTGAAAAAGAATTTGAAGCATCAACAGAAGAGCAACCAACAGTGTAAAGTTTGCTAGATAATTGAACTTTGAGTACAACTCTTCTAGACTTCAGGTCCTGCAATATGCAATAAGTGGGATAAAAGGTAGCAAAGTACTGTAGGTCTTTGGTAAGTTGACTAATGGAAATCAAGTTCAACACTATACCAGGCACATGATAAACATTAGGAACAATGAGAGTATTATTTAACTTCACTGATCCTATGAGAGAGGGGAACTTTATAGAGCCATCTGGCAGAGTTATGGAATGTCTAATAGAACATGGCTGAGGGTCAAGCAATAGGGAAGGTGTAGCACAAATGTGACAGCTAGCTCCAGAGTCAAAAAGCCATTGATTACTCAAATTGAAAGAGGAATGAGTTAGTGAGCTACCTGCCATGAAGATACCTCCAGCATAGTCCACAGGATTGCAGCTGTTAGCACCTCCAACATTAGATTTAGCCAACTCCTTGATCATCTCCTCAAGTTTAGCAATTCTATCAGAATCAGTTCCCACCATATGCTTGTTGGCTCCAGTAGAATCAGGGCCAGTTACCATGGCTGCAGCTGTCGAGCTATTTCCTCTCTTGTCAGTCAAAGCTTTGTACCAGTCTGGTACAACTCCAGTGAGTAGGAAACAATTAATTTTCTGGTGACCTTTCCTTTTGCAATGATCACAGGTTGCATTTTTGTTGGCAAATTTGTAGCACTTCTCCTTTGAGTGACCAGTTTTCTTGCAATAGCTACAGACAATGCTACCACTACGAGTCTGCCCCAGTGATTTGTCTGCAGAATCTTTGTCTAAGGTAGCTAGGGCAAAACTAGTGTCATTAGTAGCAGCATCAATGATTCCATTCTGTGTCTCAACATTGCATAACATGGAGTGAGCCTTGCAAACCGTAGGAAGGGGATCCATCAAAAGTATCTGATTACTAACATGTGTGTATTTGTCATTTAACCCCATAATGAATTGAGTGAGAAGCTCATATTCATCAGAATCCATTAGAGCTTTCAAGGTTTCAGCGCTACATGATTTGGGGAAAGGTTTCAAGGCCTTCAGATTATGCCATTGCGACTTTAGATCACTATAATAACTAGTTATAGATCTATTTCCCTGAGTAAGATTAGCGAGTTGCTTTTTCAACAAAATCACCTTAGGACCGCTAGTTATACCATAACTGTCCTCCAATTCCTTCCACAGACCATAAGAGGTTTCAATATGCAAGTACTGACTAGTGATCTCAGGAATCAGTGAGTTGTGTAGCCAAGTAAGAATCATACAATCTACCATAATCCAATCATCATATCGAGGATCATCAATAGCAGGACAAGCAAAAGTACCTTCTATGAATTTTATCTTCTTCTTAATGCGCAAGGTGTTTCGAACAGCGATTCTCCAGGAATTCCAGTTTTTACCATCAAAGAGGATCGGTGCAAGCTTTAGGTGAGGCTGATCGGCTGCAGTAAGGATCAGCTCAGGGCACAGCTGCTGCACAGAAGCAGTTTCGGCAGACAGAGTTTCGGTAGAAGCATCTTCAGTTGTTGAAGCCATGAATCAATCAAATTGGAAACAGAAATGCAAATAGATCGAGGTAAGAGGTAAGAATTGTAGCTGAGAATCGATTCAATCGAACAATCCAGAATCGGAATGCTCTGATACCATGTTGAATGAGCTCGAAAGAACAAGCTAAATAACTCCTTGTGTATTGAATGAATGAATGAAAGTTGTGTTTACAAGGCAGGAAAAGGAAATATATATCTATCTACAAAAGCGTGTCAACGCTTATACAAAATGGAATGACACTAATAAGAGGAAAAGACACTAATACCCTGCCTACACCAAACTAAACTTGAGCTGCTATATCTGTAACTTCATGACTTCCTTGAACTGCTGCGCCTCCCTTGCCTTGATCACTATAATATTCAGCATCGTCCAAGGCTTGTGCGACAGAGGGCGATGGTACGATGGAGGAGGCATCATCCTAGGAAGGCAGTGGTTGCACAAAGGAAAAGAAATGCTGGTGGAGTGGATTCGATGGATGTGGAGTTGGAGCGATGACAGGAAGCATTGCACAAGAATTCCCTTTTGTTGTGGCTGTTGTAAGATGTTGACGATGGTGATAGGTATCATTGGAGATGGAGATGGTGACCGGGAATGATGATAGGACTCCAATTGCCATCCATTGAGTTAGGGTCTTCTCCGTTCCGGAGTTTATTGGAGTTGGGGATGGAAATGGATGGAGGTGGGAGATGTAAGTTGAAGATTGCAATGAGCTCGAGTTGATAACAGGCATAGGGTGACCATGGTGTCGTGGCTGTTGGAGTTGCAGCGGCTGAAATGGAAGGGGGTGCCAGAAACGACGACCCCCATGGTAATAGAGAGGACGACTAAGGTGTGACCTCCATGGGTTGATGGCAACCATTGGATTGCTGGCATGAGGAACAACCGGATGCGGATCGTCAAGAGATTCAAAGCCCGGCAGCCGCTATTGGAATTGGTCTGTGAAGGAGAGTTGATGATGATGAAGTGGTGGGTTGAAGCATGGCCAGACCCGACTTGGACTCAAATTTAAGTGTATTGTGCTTTCGTAATTGAGTGGGCCGATCTCTCGTTATATTGGGCTGCTAGAATTTGTTGGTCAACAATTAGGGATTGGGCCGGGCAGCTTCATTATCTAAATGGACCGGCTGATGAGATAAATGGGCTAGTTGGGCTTTATTTATTTTTCTCCAGTTAATTTCTTGTAGCCTAATAACTTTAAGTCCTCTGGTTCCTCGGCTTAGCCCATTGTGGAAAACAGGTCCGCTGGCCGTGGCTGTTAACTGACGTCGACTCGCTGGATTCCGCCGAAATTCTGGCCATGTTCAGGTGACATTCTGGTGGGATTCTGGTGAGCCTTTATCATCCCTTTTGGCTTTAGTCAGCTCCAACCATTCCGTTATTTTCGCTCCTTTAATGATTTATTCTTCCGAATCACTTGGAATAATTTTTTGTCTGTTCCAAATAACCGGGTTGGGTTCTATCTGTTGGGTTGGTCCATATATCCATGTCAATAGTTGCCGCACTAGTCGGATAAATCATAACTAACGGCCAAGGGTTCTAGAACTTGTTTACGATGAATTTGGAGATTAATCCTTTAATAAAAAAAATCTGATATCTTGTAAACTTATTCGAACTCTAATAACTAAACCCTATTTGAGACCAAACCTTACTTCTTAACCTTTTTTGCATATTTCAGAATAATTATTGTTAGGGAAAAACATATCAACAACGAGTATAGCACAACTGGAAAGTACAAAAGGACAGTGACGTGGCTACTACCTCCCACCAGGCTTTAAGAGTTTTTGGATGGGCCTAGAAACTCTATAAATACATGTTATTCAATTCTATTCCTTGTTTTACACACATTGTGGCTGAAAATTGAGAGAAAACAGAGCTTGAGAGGTCCTTGTTCTTCCATGGAGTTGGAGGAAGATGAAGGCTACAATACTTAACTGCTAGCCTACTATACTTCACTGCTAGTCGTCCTGACATTTCTTTTAGTGTTGATGTATGTGCTAGGTACCAATCTGCTCCAAAGGAATCACATCTTAAGGCTATAAAGAGGACACTTCGATATCTTAAAGGCACATCAGGCCTTGTATTTGGTATTCTAAAAAGTCCTCTATGGAATTGGTTGGATACACGTATTCTGATTTGGCTGGTTGTTCTGATGACCGCAAATCAACTACTGGTGGATGTTTTTATCTTGCACAGAACTTAGTCGGCTGGTATTCAAGAAAGAAGAATGTAGTTCCACAGCTGAAAGAGAATATATAGCTCCAGACTAGCACCCTTCTTGGCTCGAGGCTTCCATTCCCTGCAAAAATGATGATAATTATCAAAAAAAATTTGTTTTGCTAGTTTGTGGAACAATCTCACCCGATTCCCTCATAAATTGGTTTTCTTGATTTTCCTTGCTACATGGTGAGTCATCAGCAGATGCTGAGATAATCAATGAGCGGTGCTTTGTCGAGCTGGGCTTGGCTCCTTTTCCCTGGCCTTAGACTTTTTCACTTGCTCCTCCAATTTGGCCTTATGCTTCATTCCTTCAAGTCGCATATTTTCCAATAGCTTCGCGTGGTCTAATCGGACAGTTTTGGGAGCTAGTGATTTGACCATGTGATTCTTTTGCTCATTGGTGAAAGTTATCATTCTGGCTCGCCCTTGATAAATAACATCTTTATCAAAAACCCATGGACGTCCAAACAATACATGGCACGTGTTCATAGGGATGACGTCGGTGGGGATTTCTTCTGAGTAAGTGCCAATGCAAATTGGATTCCTTGCACGTTTGTTGATCTTCGATTTCCACTAACAACTAGGATGCTAAGTTATTAAGAATTTCGCAATGACAGTGAAATAAATTCTCCCTTTGCTCAAGTTCTGTCGTCACGGGTTCAATTTCTTTAGTGGAAGTGTTCATCAGAGTGAAGATAAATGAGGAGAGTATCCGGTCATCATCAGTAAATAGTTTTGGCTCACTTGGATCATATTGATCTCATGGATTTCCTTTCCTTTCCCCTTTGTTCGATCTTCGATTTTGATGACATTTTCCATGAATTCCTGTAATGTGGTGCAGGGGATTTTCCTTGGGTTTGCTCTCGTTGAGACCTAAATTTAGGGTCAAGTCTCTTCTGGAGCTAATCCATAAACTCTTGTTCTGTGACCTTAATCTCTGCAGTCCTAAATACCTCCTTAAAGTCTTTAGAATAGTTCTGTATGGATTTTGATCCTTAGGTGTAGTGCAGATAATAAGACCACATCATTCCCCAATACTTCACGCAGAATCTTTTATCTAAGATGTCGGAGAATTCTTTCCATGTGGAGGGTTGTGGTTTGCCTTGTGTAGACAACTCCTTGAGATGGTTCTGCCACCATGGTAGACTTTCTCCTCCCAATTGCTGAGCAGCAAAGTCAATTTTCTCTTGCTCGGACAAGGGGGTTCCGTGGAGCAGTTCCTCCATATAATCCCTCTAGTATAAGTATTTGAGATAGCCTTCCCTTCCTAAGAAGGGAGAGGCTTCCAGAATATAAACATATGGTCGTTGCTTCAAAAGTTTCGCCCATCGAGGCAAATCAGATTGGCTGGGAAAGGGCGATTCCTTGTCCTTGCATGTCAATGTTGCCTTATATTGCCGGGTTGTGTTTAAGTGGTGAAACGAAAGCCGCTCAAGACCGTCAGAAGGGTTATGCTGACGTGAGACGACGAGACCTAGAATTTCAAGTGGGCGATAGGGTCATGCTAAAGATATCACCCATGAAGGGGGTGATGCGCTTTGGCAAACGAGGGAAGTTGAGTCCTCGATACATAGGACCTTATGAATTTCTAGAACGAGTCGGAAATTTGGCCTACCGACTGGCTTTACTTCCACAACTAGATCGAGTTCATAACGTCTTCCATGTCTCCAACTAAAGAAATATGTGCCAGACCCGACACATGTACTTCAACCGGAGGTAATCGAACTCGATGAGGATCTGACGTATGTAGAAGTCTCAGTGCAAATTCTAGACGTTAAGGAGTGGGTAACGAGGAATAAAACTATCAAGATGGTCAAGGTCTTTGGTCGAACCATGAAAGTGAAACAGCAACATGGGAGTTAGAATCAGACATGAAAGAACGCTACCCGACACTGTTCCAAACCGACACCGACACAGTTATGGGGACATAACTGCAATCTTAAGGGGGAGAGGATGTCACACCGTGTATTTTCCGTACACTTTTGTAACCAAACAAATTCAAATTGTTTTGAACTACGTTATGGCTTGATCCCTTCACAGGGTACGTAGGCAGCTTAGAAGTTTCAATTCTAAGTTCAGTCACAAAATAATAAAATAAACAAAAGGATTCGTTCCTAACACAAGAAAAGCCGAAACACAACTTCGAGGCCGAAGTTGATTCTTAAGGAAGGTAAACTGTAATACCCGAGAATTTTGCAACATAAAATAAATAAATAAATAAAATAAATAAATAAATCAACAATAAATAAAACAATAAAAATAAATAAATATAATAAATGAATAAACATAATGCATAGACAAGGAAATGAGAAATGGAATTTAATTTAAGAAGGAATTAAAATTCCAACACCCGTGAAGCCAAATATAATTTAATCAAATAAATTGTACAAGGGAACCCGACACAAATGGACTCGAGAATTCGAGGCCAATATTAAATCTAGACCCGAGTAAAAGTTTAGATAGGAAATTGGAGTCCGGAAATAGCCCGAAAATCGGAATCCGAGAACATAGAGGGATAGAAGTCCGAAAGAGAGGAGGAAATGCCCGACGGATCGCCCGACCCGCCCAGACCAAAGTCCAGGCGGAGACCGCGCAGGGTTTCCCCTGTTCGGCGCGCCAACCCCGCGCCATGTGGCAGTAACAACCCGTGCGAGATTTTCTCGCCCGAATCAGGATTTTTCGACTTCGGTTGCTCACCTTGCGGCTCAAGGCTTACTAGGGCAGACTTTGGACGCCCTTAGAGTCCTTTACATCTGTAAATAACCCTCTCAAGTAACCCCGAACACTTTTCAAACCCTACGAAATCTCTCTACACGATAAACCTTAATTCTGGAGTCGTCGGAGGCACGAAACCGAGCAAAGGGACTGTCTTGGATGAAAATTGGAAGGCCTTTAACGTTGTGGTAAGTTCTGATCCGATCTCTTTCTATTTGCGATTCAAAAATGTAACACCCCGGATTTGATAACCCAGGCCGGGATGTCACCGCCACACCTCCCTAGCTAGACACGGATTCTCCGAGCTTGCTAAAGAGGTGCAAGGCTATAGGTATCGCAAAGAGATTTAAAAACAAGTTCGGAATTTATTTAAAATATAATAAATAAGTCTCATCCACACACATAATAATATTAATAATATCATATCACAGCGGAAATAACTAAAGTGGGCCAACATGGCCAAAACCGGGTTTACATGCCCGATATGCAGTATCATAAAAGCGATAAACAACGTCTAAATAATTCCATCCCCAATGCACATGCTATGCATTATCTCCGTACTCTGAAAGAAAAAGGAAAACAACAATTTTATCAGTATTATAAAATACTGAGTAAGTCGATCCTAACATAGCAATAAAGGGGTTTAATTAAATAATTAAATTTTACTCCTAGGCATGCATACGAAAATATTCCATTTACCAATTTAAAAAATAAATAATTTAATCGTACACTTGAACATGCATAATAATTTAACATGTTATAAAATTTAAGACATAAATTTAAATGCAAAATTTAAAGACAAGAATAAATAAATAAATACGTAAAAAGTATTAAATCTTTTAATTTATCCCGTTACGTCTCCGTTTCTCAATATTTAGTGTAGCCGGTCATCCGGCGGCCGCAACCATTTCGCATTTCACGTATTTCAAGTATTTCCAAGTATTTCACGATTGCATCGCAATCTCATCAGATTTAGCCGGTCATCCGGCTGCCGCAGCCGTATCTGCCATACCCAAAATACTCCAGAGCCTCGGGGAAATCCATACGGATAATCCCGAGAGTGTAGGCCATGTATCTCCCGCCGTTTGGGGTAATATCTCATCTAATTTCTCTCGTCCATTATAGGCCCGAAGAGAAAGGCTAAAGGGGCACCCTGCAGAGCACTCACCCTCCGCCAAGAATCTCATATGTTTCAATTTAGTGTAACAGGATTTTTCAAAAGTATAGATGTATCGTATTTCAAGCTCTCGACCGTTTGTTTCGAAATTTCAAAATCTCTTCGATTTAAAATCATTTGGCGTCACAATTTACGCCTTTTTAATTTAAAAATTCATCTCAATTCCAAAAATTCTAAAATTTTCACGGTATATCAAAAACACCCTAACGAACAACTTTCGTGTTTTAACAATTTCGTAATAAGTTGAGGAAACATGTCAAAAATCGAGTTTATTGCACAATATGTACACTGTCAGGATTCAGGTTTACCACAGTTCAGGAAATCGACGTTTTGACATACCAAATGGACTCCAAAAATTCTGAAATTTTATATGCACATACTAGACATAATTATCTACAACTTTAATTTAGATTACAAAGATCAATTCGGACTAGAAAATATAGAAACGGGCACATCAAGTTCGGACATCAACACTGTCAGATTTTCGAAAATGTTTTACAAGGCAGTTTATGTTCGGATCGTTTTGGGGTAGCAAACTTTGATGAAAATGGCTGAAATTTTTACAAAACATAGAGTAATGTGTTAGGAACAAAATTCTAGTTTTGAGTTTCTCGGTTTGGATTCCAGAAATATGAGTTTTAATCGGATTTCAGAAATTGCGCAAGATAGGGTTTTTAGGTTCGGTTTTTACGTTTCGTTACAACGTGACTAAATTGGATGCCCCTAAGCCACCCGTATTGATATGAAAGGCATCAAATTACAGTGATGGTGTTCTTGAGTCATCCTACGGTCGCTCGGCTCGTCCAACGCGACTACGAACGGATCCTTGCCCACGTTCTCTTCCTCCTTCGGTCACGAACGTGTTTACAAGTCTAATATTCGAAAGTTAGATTAAGGATTGGAGATAAAAATGGGAAAAGGGATCTGATTACTCCTTACCAATGATCTAAGGGATGTAAACCTTGATCTACACGTTCCTACGGTCGTCGTTGGTCGCCGGGAGTCGCCGGAAGTTCGTCGGAAGGCTTTGAGAGAGTTTGAGAGGGTAGAGGAGGTTTGGAGGCTGACAAATGGGGTGGGAATTAACCCTAGGTCATCCTAATACTCCTTCCCCCGTCCAAAATCTACTTTCCATCGTCGGGTGTTGTAATTTTGGCAAGAAATCGCCGAAACGCGTGAATGGCCGGATTCTGTGGTGCCACGCGGTGGTGGCGCGCTGTTAGGCCAAACACCGCGTGGCCAGCGCGCGGCCTCCGCCTGGACCTCGGTCCGGGCGGGTCCGTGCGATCCGATCCGTCGGGTCTTTTCCTCCTCTCTTTTGGGCTTCTATCCTTCCGTGTTTTCGGGCTCGACTTTCTGGGATCTTTTCGGATTGTGATTCCCACCCTAATTTTATTCCGACTTAAATCGATTTCCTGTTTGAAATCTTAGGTACGTCGGTCTTGGGTTTTCTTTCGACTTCCGTACATTTTCGATTTTACGGGTTCTCGGGAACAAGACCTCTTTTCTCATTGGATTAAATTCTTATTTTATATCCTAAAATTAACGGGTATTACAGAAAACGAGTCCTAACTTCATCCTTTTCTTTTCTACACCCCGAACTGGATCTAGAACGAAGAACCCGACGAACCGAGGAGATAAACGGTGGACTGGAACCATGCCTCCGAATCGACGAGCCGGAACGACCACAAATCAGTAAGTTAATACTTACTATGGTTTTGGGTGATTAAATCACAACCAAACGTAGAGATCTAATTAATGAACCCTAAAATCTGTCAACGAAGAAAACCCACGGTGCAGCATTCTTGCACGATTTTTCCGAACCCTTAAAACTGATCAAACTGGAAAACTTAAAACATGAAAAACGTTTCTAAGACATAGATCTATCTCCTGGAACATTTTCATAATTTTTCATTAAGTTTTGATATCTGAAATCTATCCCAAACCGAACTGTTCTAAATTTAGATCTTGAAATCTTGAGAGAACTTTAGTCCAAACTTGTAGACATTTTTGACAATAGATCTAGACCGATTCAGAACTTTAGTTGAACATAAAAGTTGTAGATATATGTCTTAAGTATCTCTCTGTAAAATTTCATCAAATTTGGAGTTAGTTTGCTATGGTAGATCTCGAAAATTTGAAACTGCTGTGTAGAAAATTCGGACAGAATATTATCCTGAGGAAGATCGACGTTTTTGACTTATTTCCGTAACTCGGATTGAAAAACTTAAAACACAAAACTTGTTCATCTCTGTGTTTTGGAGTCACTGGTCAAATTTCAGAATTTTCAGAGTTAAACCGGATTTTTAGTTAATTTTGGAGTAAACAGTGGTTTTGACAAAGTCAAATCTTGAAATCTTGTTGAAACGGTGAAATTAGCCTTTAAGGTTTAAACGAGTAGAAAACTCTTTTGAAATAAATGTATGAAATCAGAATCTAGAAAAATCCCCTTACAAACTTGATCAATTAAAATTAGGGGTTGAGTGCTCTGCAGGGTGCCTTCCTAACGATTCACTTCGTGCATTTATGGACGATGGTGACCCCGCGCGAAATTTGAGATATGTTGCCAAAACGGCATAAGATATATGGCCTACACTCTCGAGAATATCCATATGGGTTTCCCGAGGCTTCGGAGTGGTACTGGGTATGGCAGATACGGCTGCGGCCGCCGGGCTACCGGCTAAACTTGACGAGATTGCGATGCAATCGTGAAATACTTGAAATACAAAATCTTGGGTGTAATGGGGATAGTTAAAATATTTATTTTTTGACTTCACGGTTCTTGGAATTAAAATTCTTTTCTTTCTTGAATTTAATTCCAATTCTTTTGACTCGATTCATGGAATGTCTTCGGGCTTCCTTTCCCTCTTTTATTCCATTTTGAATTTTTGGATCTATCGGCGTTTCATTTCCGAGCAATAATTTATTGTGATAAATTATTTTCTTCTTCTCGGAGATATTTCGACTTCGATCGGATTAAGATACTAATTTTTATTCCTTTGGACGCCGACAAAAATCTCGGGTATTACAATCTACCCCCCTTAAGAATCAATTTCATCCCCGAAGTTGCGTGTCATACTGGGGTTGCTTGTGACCTTAAGAACAAATTCTCGGGTATTACAGTCTACCCCCCTTAATGATCAACTTCGTCTTCGAAGTTGCATGACTTATTGTTCGATTGTTTGATTGTTTGATCATGTGTGATTGTTTGTTGTTTGTTGATTATTGGATTATTGGTCGTTTGTTTGTTTGTGATTGTTTGATTGTTATTTTATTACATTGTTTGACTGAACCCAGAACTGAAATTTCCAAGTTGCCTACGTACCCTGTGAAGGGATCAAGTTATTACGTAGTTCAAAACCATTTGAATTTGTTTATTTATCGGTTTGGGATACATAACATTCGGGTTGTTACAACCACTGACTTCCTTTAGTTCTGGTGGAGTAGGTTCTTCTCCCTTTGATCCTTCCTCATCAAAATCGATGATTTTCAGATGTCCACTTTCCAGAACTGCCACTCGCTTTGTGAAAGGGCATTCATTTGCATAATGTCCCTTTCTCTGACATTTAAAACACATGACATCCTTGATGTCCCGCTTTGGTCGTTCTGGCTGAGCTGGAGCTTTTGGTGCAGTAGGCCTGTAGGCTTTGAATTCTTTGGCTTATCAAACCCCTTTGGTTGTGGTGGTCTGGGCTTATCCTCAATTCGGGGCCATTCTTTGCATGTCCAATTCTTTCCTGGCCAAGGTTTGCTTGGTCCGGATGAATTGCTTCCAAATGTAACTCGGGGCGCCCGATTCCTATGCTGCGACTCAATCTTGGCTGCGAGATGGACTAGATCCTCAGTGTGTTCGTAGCCTCTTAAGTCGACTTCATCTCTAATATCTTTCCCCAGCCCTTCCATGAACCTTGCGTTAGTGACCTCTTCATCTTCTCTAACCCCGCAACGTGTCATCAGTTTTTCCATTTCTTGATAATACTCGTGGACAGTCTTGTTGCCTTGGGTTAGATGCTGCACTTTCTGATATAAGCCCCTCTTGTTGTAAGATGGTACAAAACGCTGTTGCATCAGTCGGATCAAGTCATCCAATGTCTCAGTCGGCCTAAAACCACATTCCCTAATTTCTTTCGCGGTCTTTTGCCACCAAGCCAAGGTATAATCCTTGAATTGAACAACTGCTATTTGGACCTTCCTCTTTTCTGAGTAGTGATGGCAATCGAAAATCAACTCAATGGAATTTTTCCATTCAATAAATTCAGCTGGATCAGGTGTTCCTTTGAACACTGGAAGATCAAATTTAATTCTTTTAATTTCTTGCCCCCTCATCATCCTGATTGTTCTGAAATCTTCGGCCTCTTGGTGCCCTAGGTCCTTGAGGTGCTGCTGCAGATGGGGGTGGTTGAGCATTGTTTCCAGCATTTGCTCGGGGTCCCCTATGCATATGGTACTGTTCCTCAAGTACTTGTTCAGCTTCGGCCATGTCATCATCAGGATTGATTTCACTTTGTTCGGTATCCGGGGTGTTGTGCTGAGCATTCGGATTTGGCAATTCAATATCCCCTAAACGATGTCTCTGTGCCATTCGGTTTATATGTTGCTCCACAGCATCTCCTTGAATTCAGAGCTTATCTTCTAGATCCTTGTGTAGGCCCTCGATCTGACTGTCCATTCTGCTATTGATGTCTTCAATCTTCTTATCTATTCGCTCCATTTTCGGGTTCAAAGACTGAAGGAAGTTGATGATTTCAGAGTTGGATGTTCCGGCCATTTTGATATGAACAACACAATTATACAACTACAAGTATATGTATATAAAGTTAAAAATAACTGTACTAAAATACAATGTGTCAATAGGAAGCAATCAAATATGGCAATTGAACCTCTTCACACTTGGTGTGATACTTCCTCGAAGATTTCCAACCACACTTTGAGAATGAGATGGAGATCAACACTTACGGACACAAAGTATGGAACTCGATTACAATGCACGACTCAAACAAAATAAAATACAGACACAATATACAAGATATGTGACCACAATGTAAGGATTCTGCATTACCGCTATTAATCACTGTTGCACCTTAAATTCCGAATCCTTACAAGGGTTCAAAAATATTGGTGAAGGTTTAAAATTCTGAAAAGAAACCTCACTTCACTCGACTCCCAATAGGGTCACTCAAGTCTCCCAATATATATATCAATGAGTTCAATGCACTCCCAATATTCAGATAAAAGTTTCCCGGAGGAATTTCAACAGTTAGGTTTCACTCGTTAAGAGAGGAATTTTAAGAGCAGTACACTGATTAAAACTTCAACTCTGTGTTCGTGATTAAAAATCAGAGGAACCAAGTGCCAACTGTGTATATCCAACATAGGAAAAACTTTGATCACAATATAAAAATGGGGTGCGGTTTGAGCAGGGGTGGTGCGGTTTAAATGGACGAGGTGCAGTTTAAGGGCGCACCAAGGAGAGTAAGAGACCGCACCTGTTTTGTGGAGTTAGAAACTTTTTGGCACACTTTAAGGCAGATGCGGTTTATGTGTGTAGGTGCGGTTTGAGGTCGCACCAAGTAAGGGAAGACCGCACCAACTTGGGAACTTAGGAAATTTTTGTGATTTTTGGAGGGGTGGTGCGGTTTAGGTATAGGTTCAGTCTTCGGGTAGACCGCACCTTGGAAGGTAGACCACACAAAACTTGAATACTTGGAAAATTTTTCACTTTGGATCAAAGGGTGCCTTCTGCTTATGGTGGTGCAGTTTGATGGCCTGTTCCCAAAGTGAGGAGACTGCACCAAGTGGAGGAGAATGCACCCAAGAGATAGCCGCAATGTTTGACTTCTTGATTCCCTCTTATCTCAAGCAAATGATGAATTACACTTCTCAAGAGCTATGAACGGCTATTATGTCAAATCTTGTCCCCTTTAATACTTCACCAAATCCGATTTTGTATCATCATCACCATCATCATCATTAAGGTTTGAAGGTTACAAGCACAATATGAAGGCTATGAAGATCACCAAGAACAAGCAAGGTGGTGGCCAAACTCAAACACTCAAATATGAAATTTTAATGCTAACTAGTAATTAAGAACATAAACACATAATCAACTTACACTAATAAGCACATATTACAGCCCATAATATGCAAAACACAAGATCAAAGACCAAAATATAAAGAAAATTTCGGTTTTTGAACAAGAACACATACAAACTTGACTAGATCATAACTCACTCATCCGAAGTCCAAATCATGCAAACCATATATGTAAATTCATCTACTCGACGATAGGAATCTAAATATATGCCCAGAATTTAAAGACTCCAAAGGATGAAATCGGAAATGACCAAAATTGTCGGCTGCAGATTTTTTTGAAAAATTTTGAACTTGATATTTTTAGGGTTTTTGGGTTCTAAAAACTCAATAAAGATCCTATCTTAGGCTCTGATACAAATTCTAACTAATGCCATGGATCATAGGATATATTCTTGAAAATAAAAATGCATGAACAAGCTAGTAGGAGGTACGTTTACGACAGAGAAAAATAAAAGATAGGGAAGCTTCCAAAACTATTATCAAGCAAGGGAAAGGCAACCATGTCCATACGCCATGACCTTCGATTCTCACAAGTTCAAAGTGTTGGTAGTATTCTTCTTGGTAAGCTTCGAATCCAAGATGAAGAAGCAACCACCTTCAAGCTCCAACAAGAGAAGGCAAACAAGTCCCTATGCCTTGTCCTCAATCTTCATTGATTCTTGTTAATGGTTAATTTGCAACATGAAATGCTTCAATTTCAAAGTTGATGAAGGATGCCCTCTTGAGAGCATTTGTGATCTTTTGGATGTTTGCAAAGAAGCAAATATATTCATTCAACAAAAGATGAGTCTTACAAATGAGGGGATGCCATTTATATACCATGACCAATGCCCAAAAGATGAAAAATACATGGAAAATAAGAAGGGAGTTGTGAAATGGGAAGGGGTGCGGTTTAGGGGTGGTAGGTGCGGTCTATATGGGGTGGTGCGGTCTATATGTAGACCGAACCTAGGAGAAGACACCGCACCTAGAGGATGAGACCACACCTAGGGTAAAAACTTAGCCAAATTATAGGGTGGGTGCGGTCTATGTGGTGTGATGCGGTCTCGTTAGACCGCACCTAGGGGGTTAGACCGCACCTATTGAAAATGGAACAAGGCCAACATTTTTGGGTGGGTGCGGTTTAGACGAGGTGGTGCGGTTTAAGTGGGGTAAACTGATAATGGCCAGAAATGTCCATTATTTTCAATCCATTTCCGTGTCTGAAACGGGCATTTGATCGCATTCCGATCTTATATTATATAAGAAAGCAGTAGAAGTAGATTGATTTATGCATATTTGTAAAAATATTGAGCTGGTATGAAAAATGCATAAATATGTAATCTTATTACACATTTATGCTAGAAAAATCCAAAAACATGAGAAAAAGAAAAAAAAAGAAAAAGGAATGAAAAAGATGGGAAAAGAAAGAAAAAGCCCACAAAAATACATGTTTTGGCCCACCAGGCCCAGTGAGGCAAGCCAGTCGCTAGACTGTGCCCTGTCGCGAGACGTGACCTCGCGACTGGGGGCAGTCTAGCGACACAACATCCCAAATGGAAGGATGGCCAGTCCAGAAGGACCCTGTCGCTAGACTCATGGCGCGAAGCATGGTCTAGCGACACACGAGGGTTCCTCGCCACAACTCGCATATGGAGAAAGAACCATGTCCCCTGAACCCTGTCGCTAGCCACCCGTGTCGCGATACATGGCCTCGCGACAGGGAGGTGTCTAGCGCCACAGAAGCAGAAATCAAAAGAAAGCCAAGACCCAGTCGTCAAGCTTTGCAACATGAAGCCTCGTTTCGCGCCACATCGCGTGATTCCGTGACATGGCTAAGATGTGTGTGATGTCTTGCGACACGGGCTTCAGACCAAGGCCCATGGGCCTAGGGTTTCACCTCTATAAATATGTGGTGATCCCAAGGTGCCAAGGAGTTAGAAATTCATTCTCTTGAAGACATAGTTGGAGATTTGTCTCTCTAGGTAGTAGTTTAGTTTAGTTTAATAATTTTTTGTATTATTTAATTTATGCTCTAGTTTAGCTTGGATAGTTTTAGATTAATTTTTGTGTCAGTTTTAGCTAGGTAGCCAGCTTTATATACTGCTTTTCTTGTGGGATTTTTGATTTAGAGTTTGAAATACCCCAAATCATGGGTATTATCAAACCCACTTTATAAAATGGGAGAATATTCATCAAATGGTGTCCCAAAAATCATGAAATGGGTGTTATAACCCATGGATTTACTGCTTTCTTTTTCTTTTGGGTCATTTGACCCTTATTGTTATTTTATTATGCTTACTGTTCTTATTTTCCTTGGATGATGGTGCATGTCTGGGTGTGATCAACCCTAGATTAGGATGTACTTTATTTTAAATATTGCTTTGGTGTATTTCTTTTTTATGCAAGTATGTTCTAGGTAGATTTAAATTTTTGTTTGGTTATTTTGGGCTAGAGTCACTTTTTGATCTGAAATAGGGTAGATCACGCTGTTTGTATGCTACTGTTCCATTTTACTTTTTCTGACTTGTGTCCTGAACCACCCATGTCGCCAACCTCTTCCTGTCGCGAGACCACGTCTAGCGACATGAAGGTTGTTTCGCGACATGGATGCTTAGGGACACTTGTCTTAATATTTTGAAAACCTCAGTCGCGAGGCACTCCTGTCGAGAACCCATGGTTCGCGACACAATCCCTGTTTAGCGACTGAGGACCAAAACTCTTGCATTTTTGTGATAAGGCTCTGTCGAGGAACCCCTGTCGTGAACCCACGGTTCGCGACACACTTTTGTTTCGAGACAGGAAATTATGCCTTCTTAAAACCTTTGAAAACCCAGTCGCTAGACCATCCTGTCGCGAGGCCATGTCTCGCGACGCAACTTCCAATTCTAGCGACTGGGACTCAAACATTTAGAAAATTTTCAGCTAAGCCTTGTGGCGCCAGTCTCCTGTCGCGGGACCATGTCTCGCGATAGAACCCTATTTAGCGACACAAAGGCTAGTCTACCAAAAACTTCTAAAACCATCCTGTCATGATATCCATGTCGCGAGCCTCGGTTCGCGACACAACTTATGATCTCACGACAGGATCCCTATCTCTTTTAAATCTCAAAATTTCTAATCCTCTATTATATTGCATCACTCACATCTTAACCCCATGGGTTAAGGTGTAATATCCCAAGATTGCAATATGAGGCATTATGCTGCCAAAATTTTGATTCTCCACTCTTTCACTTAAATAATTGAACCCTTAAATCAATAATTAAAGATCATGATTAGCAATAATTAAGGTCAATAATTACCTTGATTGAAGGATTTTTGTTCAATTCTCATTAAAATAATTTTCTATAAACAAAACCTTAATGCCTTAAGTAGATAATCTGGACTGTAATTAATCATGGCTTGAAGGATTATTTAAGTCATTAATTATGAATTAATTCCATGTCCGTGCATGAGAAACCAATGTCTCTCATGCAAGGAATCCCTTTTTATTTCAGTTTACCGTATTTCATTTTGTCTTTCTCGTGCTTGCGTGAAACAACTAGTAAGGAATATATCAGACTAATGTTCGCGGGTATTCCCATACGGATAAACTAGCTCGTAGTCTGATTATTAATTACTAGCTGTTATTTTGCATGGACTGGGTAATGGTCAGTGGAAGCCTTGGCGGTTCGTCCATCCGGGATTACAATTGCTGCTCAGTTGACTCCTATCCAGATACAGTTTTATTTTCTTTATCTTAATTTCCAAACCCAAATTCCAATCTGTGATATAAGTCCATTAATATCTGTCATTATTAGCTGATACATATTGCAGAAAAGAAGCATGCAGGTTTTTTATCTGAATCACAGACGGTAGGGACCCAACTGGTAGCGACACTGCCATTTTAGGGTTTCTGCTTTCTAAATTCATCCATCCGAGTAATTGGGACACTGGATAGCAGATGTTTGCGATCCACCTGATTATTCTGCCACCATATTCAGCCCCACGGCTTCTTCATTTTTGTGTCTCATTTTTCTGTCTAGACCCACCACTATATTTTGGGTCAATTAATTTTACACTTCCATATATCCTTCTGCATGGTATTATTATGTAATATTGTGGTCAATATTATTTTGGGATCCTTCCCTTGGACATTAGAAGTCTAGCTTTAAACAGATACTGCATATTAAATTTCCAACAAAAATTCATTTATTAAATCCGGATCTGAGTAAAGGATAAACTCCTCAGTTATGACTAGTTCACATTCGATCGAGGGTTAAATCTTGGGGAATTAGAAGCAGAGTCAGCGATTAGGTCTCTTCTAGACCGAAAGGGTCTGTGTTCTTAATGAGAGTCTAGTACCTGTTTAGGGAATCATTTTCAAATCTATTTATTTTCCAAAATTGCTATACATTGGGAATTTAGTTTCAACTATCATACCGAGATGGGATCCACTTGGATTCAAATACAGTGTGTCAGATAATTCTAAAAGAACAATGCATAGGCCTTGGTTATTTTCTAAGATAGGGTTGACTTCCTTTCAACTGCTATCCTCTTCTGCCAAAGCCTATTCTCGAGTCTTGAGTGAGTGCATCCGGAACGAACTAATTTATTAGTTCGTTTCATTAGTTTGTATCTCATAACCACCCGGAAGGAAGTGAACACTGTATGTAATTCACCGAGAGCTGGGAATTCTTGATCCACATCCGGTCATCCTGACTGGGGGCTCTTCTTATACTACCAGGGTAACTCTTTCAAAACCTCTGAGTGATAGGATTGTACATGCCTTCTTACCGCTTTCCTTTATATGATTTCTTTAGAGGTCACTCAGTTGTATTGAGAGTAGTGGAACTGCTTCTAGGTCTGAGAGTTAAGGGATAGTTCAGGGCTTGATTAGAGATCTTGGGTGTGACATAGGGGAATGATAGCAGTACTTGGCACTTCAACTAATGAGTTGTCAGGTGTTGCTTGTCCACTACAGATGAAATAACATACCCTGGCCAGGGCAGTTATGAATCTGTAGTATCTTAGAATTTGTGGTCTTAAGAACATGTAAACTCATACTGTAAGTACCTGTCTGTTAAAGGGAACATAGTACTGAGAGCATGAGAACTAGCTGTCTGACAGGATTCTCCCAAACGAAGATCTGTGTATAAAAATGGAAGTTTAATAATGCTTTATCTGAATCTTGTCCAATTTTTATTCTTTTCTTCCTGTCCATTCTGTCATCTCTTTGAATCAGCTTCATAGATAGCATAGTTTAGATTTACAGCATTCCTTAGAATAATTCTATTGCTTCCATAGGGTAAAATTACCTGCTTTCTAGACCTAATTTTAATTGCTTTTTAGCTTAAACTTATCTGCACTCTAGAGTAGAACTTTACATGCTTTGTAGGTTAACTTTAATTGCTTTCTTAACTAGTTTAAATTCAGTGAACTGGTTTAAACTGATTCGAGTAACCGAGTTGAAAATCTTGTAAAATGACGTGGGCCCTGCTTCTATCGCACATCCTCCAGTGAACGATCCGGACTTACCTACAAATTATTGCAATTTTTGACACCGTGCGCTTTCGGGCCACAGTTTCTTAACACGAGCAATAAAAACGCGACAACCTATACATATATCCCTAATCCCAACTCCGTGATCATAAATTGATTTTCATTAAATAAAATCAAGACCGGGATTCTTTTATTTCGAAAATACTCGTGCGGGAAATTGTCAAAAGTTTCATGGCGCCGTTGCCGGGGAGGATGCAGCGCCGTTTTATAAGAGAACTAAACTCCTGATTTACTCATAGCTAGTGTACATACTTTATTCAAAACCAAAATATTCCAGTCTCAAAAATCGATCACACATTTAGAGCAGTAAAGCCCTAAATGTGGGGATGTTGATTTCTGAGAAATAACTCTTCTACACCAGTTCTAACCTGGGATGGTTGCAGGTACTGACCTCATTGAATGAAGTTGTACATGCAACGACTGAAGGAATACATCGGGCAGTTCGATCCGGAAAAAGAGAACCAAACAGTGGCAGACCCGGCTTACTCTCGATAAAAACATAAATTAAAATTATAAAAATTTCTATATGATTCCGTTCCGCATCAGAAAATATCCAAAAATCAATTAAACATTTAGAGTGCTAAGACTCTAAATGTGAGGATGTTGATATTTGGAGAAAATCTAATGTGTTTCATTTATCTATCTTGCAGAAATTCCGGAATCACCAAAAAGAAGGAGCAGAAAAGTAACACGGAAAACCAGATTCCCGGTTGGATTAATTCCATAAGTTTTAAGAAAATATTCTCGGAATTTAAAGCAATTTAAAATCCGGAATAAATTTGATAATAAATGGAATTGATCCAACCTATTTATAAGCAATAGTTTTGAATTTATTTGGACTGAACTTATTCAAGTCCAAATCAAATAAAGTGGATTCAGGCCCAATAACACACTCGGGCCCAGACCACGGAAATTTGAAAATTCAAAAATTTCGTGTCGCGGAAACCCCCTGTGTGTCGCGAGGCATTGCCTCACGACAGGAGGGAAGATAGCGATATGGGTCTGTAGGTACAATGAGATCTCTGTCGCGTAGCAAAACCTTATCGCGGGACCACGCCCCGCGACAGGGGTAGCTTCGCGCCATAGTCTCATAAGTCCCATAACCCCCCCATTCCATATCCTGTCGCGGAATGAACCCGTGTCGCGAGGCCATGCCTCGCGACTGGCTACCAGTTCCGCGACACACCTCGCTAAAATCCTTGTCTAAACCGTCTTTCTGTGTCGCGAGACACCCAGTCGCGAGGCCACGCCTCTCGACTGGCTCTCAGTTCCGCGACACAACTCACACTGGGCCCACCTCCTTTTAAATCCTGGCGAGGAACAACCCCCCCCCCCCCCCCAAGTCGCGAGGCCATGCCTCGCGACTGGCTTCCAGTTTAGCGCCCCCTCTAATGTCGCTAGACCCCAGTCGAGGAACCTTGTTCCGCGACATGGGCTAGGGTTCCACGACTGGGCCCATTTATATTTATATATATCCCCCTTCTCCCTTCTTCTTCCTTACACTCCCGCATTCTCAACACTTAGAGATTTTTCAAAACACTCTCTCAATTCGAAACCCTTCTCCCCGAAGCACACTACGTGTTCTTCGCACAACCCAGCCATTTCCTAGGGGAAACTCTGTCCGATTTCCGCGAAAAACACAATGGAACCCTCGTCTTCGTCATCTTCGAAGAAGGCCGAACCCTGGTAACATCTCCCCCCTGTTCATTTCTCGAGTACCCAGTTCCCCCTGTTTCGCGATTTTGGGTGTTTACCCTGTAAATGTGTAAATAAGTGTAAATATGGTCTTTTTCTCTTGTTTGCTTTCGACTTCTAGCATTTCCGTATGATGGGCAGTGTGAATCGTGTTTTACTGTAAGATGGGATATTGGCCAAGTATGGAATGAAGAATGTGGAAGTTGCTCTTCTTGTTTGTAAGGGGTAGGAAGTGTTCGATTGCTGTTCGGGCATTATGATTTTTGATGTTTAAGGGTGTTAGAAACTTTGGAACATCATGTTAGGATTAACATAGGGGGAGGCCGCCATTGTTGAACCTTGAAACTGCTAGGGGTCCTAGGTTCACTTATGTTTTAGTGTCTTTTAGTGCTCATGTTTTATCCTCCTCTTGAATCTTCTTATTTGATTGTTGTTATAGTTCCCCTTTAAATTTGGAAACCGTAAGGTTAGAAGGTAGTGAACATTTGGGTGTTTATTGGATGCTTTGATGTTGCTGCCACTTAATCTTGAATTATGTACTGAAAGCATGAATACTTTGATGTCTCAATCTCATGTTTTGATCATCAGTAAGAAGGCATGCTAGTGAGTTTGATTTTGTGTTCTTGCTGAGAGGGAAGAACAAATTTGTGGTAGTGTTATACAATGTCCATACTGTTTTGCATGTCGATATGCATTTATTACAGTTTTCCATGTTGGTGCCCTGTGTGCTTCTATGCTGCAGTCTGAAAATGTGATAAAGTGTTGGTGTTTGTTGTGTTTTGGCAGCCCCTGTGCACACCAATCCCCTTTTCAGAAAAGTTGTTTCACAAAAAGACAAAAGAATAGTTGGTAGGAATTTTGGTTGACAAATGTATTTTGGTTCCCAATGGAACTAAGAGTGTGAGTTATTAAATAGCAGTATTTTTTTTGTCACTTAACTGCTATCCTTTTCAAAATCCAAAATGGGGCCACTCACACCCCTTTTCATTTAATAAACTCAAGTCAACTTTTTAAAATAACAAAAAATAGTGTTTGTTTAATTTTTTTTTGGAAGTGTCTCAACTGTCCAAAGACAGTCCAAGCAATCCGGAAACAGCAAATCCATTACGCCATGCCTCCACTGCACATTCCAATTCCAAGCATCCATTCCAGTCGTCTCATCCGATTCCAATTTCAACAAGTATCTCGAATTTGTTTAATAAAAAATTGAAAAATCAAACCTTTTGGGCCCAATAGCCCATTAAAAATATTCTAGGTCCAATGACTTAGATTTTATTAATTAATCAATACTGTATATAGGCCTTGTAATAAAGTTTCGAGTACTAATCAAATAAATCACATTTTGAGCAAAGCTCAAAATGTGAGGATGTTGATTCTTGAACTTGAAAGCCACTTATTAAAAATATATAAAAACTTGTATGGATTTAATACTTTCAATATTTTTCAGGAATGAAAAAGTCATCAAATCTGCTATTGGACTGCCTGACTGTACTCTGCATCAGGCAGCAATAGAGGCCTCTACAAACAAAAGTCAGATAAGGAAGCTCAGGGAAGCCTTGATTAGTGAATACAGCGTCCCATTGGATCATAACACTGAAGCAGAATTGGTACTAAGGCCAGGATGGGATGTGAGAATTCCACCAGCAGAAAGATCCACTGTCCTCACCAGCATTGAAAGAGACTTCTTCCACCACATGCTAAAATTCTGGGAGTTAATGACCGATCATGCCCCGAATGACTCCACAATGACCCCGGCGGTCCACTTGGAACGAATCACTCTGAAGTATCAGATACACAGGGCCACATGGGAACGTCACTTAGAAGACGGAACTGTTGGACTATCTATATCAAACTATGATATACTCATCCATGATCAACCAATAGACCCACAAGTGCGACTGCAATTTGTGGAGAAGCCTTTGGATGTGAGCCGAGTACTAGGAAAAGGAGCTCTGATGATGTATGAAGTCTTCCCTTGCATTTGGAACCCACACCTGTTCAATAACATGGGTGTGGAGGAACAGAGATGAGTAACCATTCAGGCCAAGCGGAGGCACAGAGAACTGAGCTACAACTTGTTCCATAAGCTGAAAAGAATGGAAAAATTTAACACCGAAAGGGACTCTACTATGCTGAACAAGTTCAGGCAAGAAATCAATGCAGCTCGGCACGAATGGCAACAATTGACTTATCTATGGGGAAAAGGCAGAGGACTCATCAAGCAAGAACGGTTGGATAAGGTATTGATTCTGCCGGATGAGGACAACTTTGAGGCAATATTTATAAACAAGCGGTTCGGCCAAGTGGGAGTATCTGAGAAAGGAACTGAAGTGGACCCTGACTTCCCCGAGCACATCAGTATTCTAAGAGAGAAGCTGATCTATGAGATCAAGCACAAGAATTGGTCGGTATTGAGGAAAGAAGCAAGGCAATACAGATTAATGACCAAGGCCGAGGCAGGGGAGTATTTGAAGTATGACCGGGCGCAGGACATGACTTATTTGAAAGAAGGATTGGAGAGGGATATGGTGAGCACCATGATGGAGCAGTACATGACTTCATATCTCGAACTCCTCATGGACATGGATCAAGAAGCCCTGAACTATGGAAATACTGGGAACAAGGCAAAGGTTATGCATTATAACCACAAGATCAGGAGCATATTCTGCACAAGGATTAAGGAAGCACGGGAATTCAAACTAGTCAGAATCACCAGTCAAATATTTGTGCAAGATTATCTGAGATATGCTCACAAGCAGTTTGGGACGCAAGCAGCAGAGGAAGAGGACCCAGATGCTGTTATCGATGACTACATCTCCACTCCTCCACCTGACGCCAACCCACAGCCGACCCAACCAACGGTGCAAGCATCTGCCTTGCCACCAAGAGGACGAGCTGAAGCAGAGGAAACTGTTGCCACTAAGCCCGCAGAGCAGCAGGAAACAGTTCAGGCTCCAATATCAACCGCTACTGCGCTCGAACCTCCCGCACAGCCAACTCAAGGGCAAACAAAGAAGAAATTGATAAAGTTAGCAGACAAGGAGAAATCGGCGAGGGCTCCGAAAAGAAAAGTGGTAATCTAAGAACCCGAGCCAACTGCTAGGAAGGTGGCAGCACCTGCAGACCCGAAAGATAGAGGCAAAGGGATAATGCCACCGCCACCTCCTAAACGGAAAGAACTGATTGCTCGTGATGCTGCACTAGCTAGAAAATTGCAGGCAGAAAAGAATGCATTAGCCGGTCTGGTTGAACAAGGAAATAAAACAGGAGGTTCGGGAGTGGAGAAAATAGATGAGCAAGAACGAGCTGAAAGAGAAAAGAAAGCTGCAGAAGAGGAGCAGATTAGAAAGAATATTCAGCAAACTAAAGCCGAGGAGGAAAGGAAAAAGAAAGAGGCTCAAGACAAAGAAATTGCTGAGAAATTACAAGCAGACTTGGAAAGCCGGAAATCTGGAGATGTGGAGAAAGACAATGGAGTAGATGATGAGCTTATGATTACGGGTGAAGTGCCAGGCCAAGGACTGAAAGTCAAAACAGAACCACCTACATGGGCTGGCCCCACTGCCCACGATCGGCAAACCATTCGGGAAGACATAAGGAAGAGACTGAATGAACAGATCGAAACAAGGATTGATAAAGGAGAGGGGCCTGAACAAATCCGTTATCACACAGAAGCATCCCGAATCATTGATCCTCTTGTTGGCACGACTAGAATTGAAGCAGTTATCACTTCAGAAGGTCCATCTGCAAACCCAATCACGTTATCAGATTTATTAAAGGGCAAAGCTGATGAGGAGCAGGAAGCGGAAAGAAAGAAAAAATTAGAGGAGGAACAAGATGCTGCTGAGAGAGAGCAAGATAGAAGAGAGGAGAAAGTTGATGAGCCAAAAGATCTAACTGAAAGAAGGCAGAATGATATGGAGGAAGAAAGAGAAGAAGCTCAGCAAGAGGAGCAAGAATTTATGGATCAAATGGCGCCTATCTTTCAACGTCCTGTCGGACAAGCTGCAAGAATTAGGGAGGAGGAGGAGGTATCAACTAGTGTTGATCCTTACTTTCCTGTACTTAATTTTCCAAAGCCTGTAATGACTGAGTACAATACAATGAATAATGTAATTAAACAGGTTGAGGAGGAATCCAGAAATGAAGTAGCTGAGGAAGGAGGAGAACCAAGTCAAAGGGAGCATGAGGCAGGATCTAGTAATGAACCTATCCAAGGAAATCAAAGCGGGTCAACAGATTGGCACACGAGTGAAGACTTGGAGTCAATTGGTTCTGTTAGACCAATTGAATTTTGGTCTGAAAATACTTGTGAGGCACCGGATGGGAGTCACAAAGCAGTTTGAAAAGAAGAAACTGGACAAAGCAGACTTGGAGGTTAAATTCAATGGGCGCATGGAAGGGGCTGAACGATACGCAAAAATATTAAAGATGATCGTGCCAGATAAGGGATTCAGCCCAGACATCTTGCTCCACCCCACAGTTGAAACATTCTACAGAAATCAAGAATGGGGGAACTTCATGTTGCACCATGAGGAAGATGGATTCGTAGAGCTAACTCGAGAATTCTTTTGCAACATTGAAGCCAGTAGTAGGAGGACTTGGATCCGGGGTCATGTTATTGACATCTCACCTGAATGGTTAAATACATTCTTTGAGACCCCGGATATTCGAGATGAATTCTCGGCTGGAGAGATTTTGATGAAAAGAGGAAAGACGAAGAAGGCTGCATTGTACTCGGCCATAGCAAACAGCATGACAAGGGTACCCGCTCCGGACCATACATTTGATACAAACTGGTTGAAACTGCACTTATGCCAGCCTATGAGTTTTATATGTCGAAAATCCGGCCCAACTCGCACCCACACACAACATCTGGAAGTGTTCTTATGGGACTCGCAAAATTGTGGCATGGAGTGAAGCTAAACGTAGGAAGGCATGTCTTTGAAGTTCTGCTGAACCGGATAGAAGACAAGCAAGTCTTGTGCTATCCAAATTTGATCCGAAGAATCTGTATAAGCCAGGGCGTCGATTTAAGTGCGTTTACAACCGACGAGCGAGTAAGGGTGAACCCTCCCATCAGTGTGCCAAACCTCCCTCTGCGCGAAAGAATCACATACTCATTGCCTCAGCTGCCTGGCGACTCTGAGGTTCAATCTTCATTTATATCTGGTGGTCAAACACCCTCCACAAGCAAGAGAATCAGGCCGTCAAGGGCAAAGAAGGGAACAAAGAAAGCCCATACTGATGCGGGACCTTCAACAACAATGCAAGAAGAGGCTGAACCAGAGCAAATTCTGACTCCACCTCCAGCTCAACCGCAATCTCGGATGCCTCCCCCAAGCCAAAATGTCTCCCAATATCCTGCTGATTCCCAAGCAATTGACCTAATGAGCAAGATGAGTCAATCTATGCTCGAAGGAATGAAATCAATAACTGATGTTATAATAACAAGTCATGAGGAACAACGCAAGAGGGCAGAAGAAGAACGCCAAGAGCGTAGGAGAGAAAAAGAAGAGAAAAGAAAAGAGAAATTGGAAAAGGAGAGGAAGGAGGAAGAGTTTAAGAAACTGATGATGGAAAGAGAAGAGAGGATGCAAAGGGAAAGACAGGAAAGTGATGAGCGAAACAGAAAGATGATAGAGTCATTGCTCCAAAGCCAGAATCAGATCATACAGACTCTATTCAAGAAGATTCCTGACGATGCCGGCTCCTCCAAGAAATCTGATGAGAAGAAAGATGGTGATTCCTGATCCAGTCGTTCGCAAGCTTGATTGTAAATATCATATAAGAGAATTTCAATTCATTGGTGCAAGTTCAATCTGATTGCAAATGAAATCTCTTGTAATTGATATAACTACTGCTTTCAATTTGGAATTTTGCAGTCCAAACAACAATCTTTACTTTTATTGGTTCTTATATTTCTGAAAAAATGTCTGACTGTCCAAGATGAATAAGTGACTGTCAGGCCAAAAATATGTTGTTGACATACCTTGTATGTTAACAGTGCCTCTTTTACTGCTTTAAATTAAATAACCAGCAAAAAGTATGCATAAACCTGTTCTAAATTCACATGTTGAATTTAGGCTTGTGATTAAATTTTCAAACTTTTAAATTGGGATAATATAATTGAGAACATGCATGACATGAATTCCTAAGGTTTTGAGCTATAAAAATTTAATGATGCGATCATCTTTTTGGGTAATAAATCTTCATGTTGGAAATTTTAATTGAATAAATTGTTAGAATTAAGCATTGATTAAATTTGAGAATCACATCAAAGAAAATAAATGAGTAAAAATGACTCGTGGCTCAAATCTCACAAGGTTGGATTGATTCATATCATACATGAATCAATTTGATTAAAGGAAACTAGAACTTGCAATTGGGACCGATTCAAGACCATGTCATATTCCAAAAATCAAGCATATGATCGAGGCACTTAGAAAACACAAATTTTTGGCCTTCGTTTGAAATCCAAACCCAAAAATATTTCCCCTTTAGGATTAACCAAGTTGAGCCTTTAAGCCTAATTTTTTTTTGAAGCCCTCTATATTTTTCCAAGCCCTATAAAAAGACCAAAATATTCAACCCAAGTGGGCAAGAATAAATTCTTTCAAGGCATTAAATTTATGATCATAAAAAATGTATTAATCGGTATGCTATAAACCGATCAAAAAAAAAAAAAACGTGTGTTGAATCCAATTCAGTAGAAATAAATTGCAAATGACAAAGTAAATTAGACTTAGTCTAATGTTATGCAATAGAAAAAGAAAATCAAAAGAAAGGAATAATTGATGAGCATGAATTTTATAAGAAAAATGCCAAGTTATGATAGAATAAATTATTGCCATTTCTTAGCCCAATAATTTCCCTTTCATACCAAAAGTTACAACCGTATGCCTCATTACAACCCTTAAATAAGACCTCATGATCTCGATTTGAAGAAATGAGCCGGTGGCGAGTTGGTCCAATTGCAAGCTTATGGAATAATTTAATTAAACTTGATTTTGAGTGTTCAATGATTAAACCCCATTGAGAGTGAGTGAACCTTCCGATTCTCTTATATGTGAGGCTCTGTTTATTAAACATGTTCGTGTCATACCTTAATTCTCATTCTTAATCTTTGCATCTCTCAAACATGATATTCATGAAGAATTGACAATAATGCTTGATTTGTAGGCCCGATGTAGTGAGTAAGTATCATTTTATTAAACACTGCAATCAAGGGAATTTAATACTTGTAGTTTTTGATTATCTTATCCCAATCCAAAAAGAATGTAATTTATGAAGCCACGAAAATGAATTGAATATGTAGAGTCGGTGTTCTTAGGAACATTGACTCTGACTGCTCGGGGACGATCAGTATTAAATGTGAGGATGTTGATAATGGCCAGAAATGTCCATTATTTTCAATCCATTTCCGTGTCTGAAACGGGCATTTGATCGCATTCCGATCTTATATTATATAAGAAAGCAATAGAATTAGACTGATTTATGCATATTTGTAAAAATATTGAGCTGTTATGAAAAATGCATAAATATGTAATCTTATTACACATTTATGCTAGAAAAATCCAAAAACATGAGAAAAAGAAAAGAAAAGAAAAGGAATGAAAAAAATGGGAAAAAAAGAAAAAGCCCACAAAAAATAGATGTTTTGGCCCACCAGGCCCAGTGAGGCAAGCCAGTCGCTAGACTGTGCCCTGTCGCGAGACGTGACCTCACGACTGGGGGCAGTCTAGCGACACAACATCCCAAATAGAAGGATGGCCAGTCCAGAAGGACCCTGTCGCTAGACTCATGGCGCGAAGCATGGTCTAGCGACACACGAGGGTTCCGCGCCACAACTCGCAGATGGAGAAAGAACCATGTCCCTTGAACCCTGTCGCTAGCCACCCGTGTCGCGATACATGGCCTCGCGACAGGGAGGTGTCTAGCGCCACAGAAGCAGAAATCAAAAGAAAGCCAAGACCCAGTCGTCAAGCTTTGCAACATGAAGCCTCGTTTCGCGCCACATCGCGTGATTCCGCGACATGGCTAAGATGTGTGTGATGTCTTGCGACACGGGCTTCAGAACAAGGCCCATGGGCCTAGGGTTTCACCTCTATAAATATGTGGTGATCCCAAGGTGCCAAGGAGTTAGAAATTCATTCTCTTGAAGACATAATTGGAGATTTGTCTCTCTAGGTAGTAGTTTAGTTTAGTTTAATAATTTTTTGTATTATATAATTTATGCTCTAGTTTAGCTTGGATAGTTTTAGATTAATTTTTGTGTTCAGTTTTAGCTAGGTAGCCAGCTTTATATGCTGCTTTTCTTTTGTGATTTTTGATTTAGAGTTTGAAATACCCCAAATCATGGGTATTATCAAACCCACTTTATAAAATGGGAGAATATTTATCAAATGGTGTCCCAAAAACCATGAAATGGGTGTTATAACCCATGGATTTACTGCTTTCTTTTTCTTTTGGGTCATTTGACCCTTATTGTTATTTTATTATGCTTACTGTTCTTATTTTCCTTGGATGATGGTGCATGTCTGGGTGTGATCAACCCTAGATTAGGATGTACTTTATTTTAAATATTGCTTTGGTGTATTTCTTTTTTATGCAAGTATGTTCTAGGTAGATTTAAATTTTTGTTTGGTTATTTTGGGCTAGAGTCACTTTTTGATCTGAAATAGGGTAGATCACGTTGTTTGCATGCTACTGTTCCATTTTACTTTTTCTGACTTGTGTCCTGAACCACCCATGTCGCCAACCTCTTCCTGTCGCGAGACCACGTCTAGCGACAGGAAGGTTGTTTCGCGACATGGATGCTTAGGGACACCTTGTCTTAATATTTTGAAAACCTCAGTCGCGAGTTACTCCTGTCGAGAACCCATGGTTCGCGACACAATCCCTGTTTAGCGACTGAAGACCAAAACTCTTGCATTTTTGTGATAAGGCTCTGTCGAGGAACCCCTGTCGCGAACCCACGGTTCGCGACACACTTTTGTTTCGAGACAGGAAATTATGCCTTGTTAAAACCTTTGAAAACCCAGTCGCTAGACCATCCTGTCGCGAGGCCATGTCTCGCGACGCAACTTCCAATTCTAGCGACTAGGGCTCAAACATTTACAAAATTTTCAGCTAAGCCTTGTGGCGCCAGTCTCCTGTCGCGGGACCATGTCTCGCGACAGAACCCCTATTTAGCGACACAAAGGCTAGTCTACCAAAAACTTCTAAAAACATCCTGTCAAGATATCCATATCGCGAGCCTCGGTTCGCGACACAACTTATGATCTCACGACAGGATGCCTATCTCTTTTAAATCTCAAAATTTCTAATCCTCTATTATATTGCATCACTCACATCTTAACCCCATGGGTTAAGGTGTAATATCCCAAGATTGCAATATGAGGCATTATGCTGCCAAAATTTTGATTCTCCACTCTTTCACTTAAATAATTGAACCCTTAAATCAATAATTAAAGATCATGATTAGCAATAATTAAGGTCAATAATTACCTTGATTAAAGGATTTTTGTTCAATTCTCATTAAAATAATTTTCTATAAACAAAACCTTAATGCCTTAAGTAGATAATCTGGACTGTAATTAATTATGGCGTGAAGGATTATTTAAGTCATTAATTATGGATTAATTCCATGTCCGTGCATGAGAAACCAATGTCTCTCATGCAAGGAATCCCTTTTTATTTCAGTTTACCGTATTTCATTTTGTCTTTCTCGTGCTTGCGTGAAACAACTAGTAAGGAATATATCAGACTAATGTTCGCGGGTATTCCCATACGGATAAACTAGCTCGTATTCTGATTATTAATTACTAGCTGTTATTTTGCATGGACTGGGTAATGGTCAGTGGAAGCCTTGGCGGTTCGTCCATCCGGGATTACAATAGCTGCTCAGCTGACTCCTATCCAGATACAATTTTATTTTCTTTATCTTAATTTCCAAACCCAAATTCCAATCTGTGATATAAGTCTGTTAATATCTGTCAATATTAGCTGATACATATTGCAGAAAGGAAGCATGTAGGTTTTTTATCTGAATCACAGACGGTAGGGACCCAACTGGTAGCGACACTGCCATTTTAGGGTTTCTGCTTTTTAAATTCATCCATCCGAGTAATTGGGACACTGGATAGCAGATGTTTGCGATCCACCTGATTATTCTGCCGCCATATTCAGCCCCACGGCTGCTTCATTTCTGTGTCTCATTTTTCTGTCTAGACACACCACTATATTTTGGGTCAATTAATTTTACACTTCCATATATCCTTATGCATGGTATTATTATGTAATATTGTGGTCAATATTATTTTGGGATCCTTCCCTTGGACATTAGAAGTCTGGCTTTAAACAGATACTGCATATTAAATTTCCAACAAAAATTCATTTATTAAATCCGGATCTGAGTAAGGGATAAACTCCTCAGTTATGACTAGTTCACATTCGATCGGGGGTTAAATCTTGGGGAATTAGAAGCAGAGTCAGCGATTAGGTCTCTTCTAGACCGAAAGGGTCTGTGTTCTTAATGAGAGTCTAGTACCTGTTTAGGGAATGATTTTCAAATCTATTTATTTTCCAAAATTGCTATACATTGGGAATTTAGTTTCAACTATCATACCGAGATGGGATCCACTTGGATTCAAATACAGTGTGTCAGATAATTCTAAAAGAACAATGCATAGGCCTTGGTTATTTTCTAAGATAGGGTTGAGTTCCTTTCAACTGCTATCCTCTTCTGCCAAAGCCTATTCTCGAGTCTTGAGTGAGTGCATCCGGAACGAACTAATTTATTAGTTGGTTTCATTAGTTTGTATCTCATAACCACCCGGAAAGAAGTGAACACTGTATGTAGTTCACCGAGAGCTGGGAATTCTTGATCCACATCCTGGGAATTCTTGATCCACATCCGGTCATCCTGACTGGGGGCTCTTCTTATACTACCAGGGTAACTCTTTCAAAACCTCTGAGTGATAGGATTGTACATGCCTTCTTACCGCTTTCCTTTATATGCTTTCTTTAGAGTCACTCAGTTGTATTGAGAGTAGTGGAACTGCTTCTAGGTCTGAGAGTTAAGGGATAATTCAGGGCTTGATTAGAGATCTTGGGTGTGACATAGGGGAATGATAGCAGTACTTGGCACTTCAACTAATGAGTTGTCAAGTGTTGCTTGTCCACTACAGATGAAATAACATACCCTGGCCAGGGCAGTTATGAATCTGTAGTATCTTAGAATTTGTGGTCTTAAGAACATGTAAACTCATACTGTAAGTACCTGTCTGTTAAAGGGAACATAGTACTGAGAGCATGAGAACTAGCTGTCTGACAGGATTCTCCCAAACGAAGATCTGTGTATAAAAATGGAAGTTTAATAATGTTTTATCTGAATCTTGTCCAATTTTTATTCTTTTCTTCCTGTCCATTCTGTCATCTCTTTGAATCAGCTTCATAGATAGCATAGTTTAGATTTACAGCATTCCTTAGAATAATTCTATTGCTTCCATAGGGTAAAATTACCTGCTTTCTAGACCTAATTTTAATTGCTTTTTAGCTTAAACTTATCTGCACTCTAGAGTAGAACTTTACATGCTTTGTAGGTTAACTTTAATTGCTTTCTTAACTGGTTTAAATTCAGTGAAGTAGTTGTTAGTCAAATTCTCAAACTGATTCGAGTATCCGAGTTGACAATCTTGTAAAATGACGTGGGCCCTGCTTCTATCGCACATCCTCCAGTGAACGATCCGGACTTACCTACAAATTATTGCAATTTTTGACACCGTGCGCTTTCGGGCCACAGTTTCTTAACACGAGTAATAAAAACGTGACAACCTATACATATATCCCTAATCCCAACTCCGTGATCATAAATTGATTTTCATTAAATAAAATCAAGACCGGGATTCTTTTATTTCGAAAATACTCGTGCGGGAAATTGTTAAAAGTTTCATAAACCGCACCTGTGAAGGAGACGGCACCTATGGTGTAGACCGCACCTATTTTTCAGCAAAAAATATTTTGTGTTTTGATGCCTTGGACATTTTCAAGGCATATTATCCTACACTATTACAAAAGGATAACAAAATGATATTCTTCTCCGATCAGTCTGTCGGGTTCATTAGGACGGATCCCGGACATCTGCTTGCTCGAGCTGTAGGAGCAAAGTAGCTTCGGATCGGATGGTGGATATTATATTTTAGACAGCTCTTTGTCAAAATGGTCCTTCAAAATTCAGCAACTCGGGTGGTGAACTTCTTGGTCTGCTTCCTCGAACAGGGTCCTTTCGGAAATGGAATTATGGTTGCTACAGTTTCGTCTTCCACGCCACTTCCATAAATCAAACCTCCAATATACTGATTTGAATCTTAGTCACCTTCTTACAGGCTCCGCTGGACGACAGGGACAGACACATCCTTAACTATTTTCCCTTTTGTAAGACAGATACTTATAATTAAATTTTTTGTGCATTTAAAACACCTCAAATGCCTTAAGCTTATAATTACCCACCATACTCATTATTTACTTAAGGGTCGAAAACAATACCTAATCCACATCCACAGAGTAGGATTAAATACACTTATTTCCTTCTGTCACGCCCAAATTAATACTAAATCTTCAAATTCAATTGCTAATATTCCAAAAAAAAAAAAAAAAAAAAAAACCAAAGGATTAGGATAGGATCGCTCAGCGATCCTGCGATCCTACTCAGATCATACCGATCCCACCTTGATCCTACCACATTTTCGATCCTGCGGTGATCCGGATCATTTTTCATGAGTAGGATCGTAGGATCGTGCGATCCTACGATCGCGATTCTGATAACTATGCTTAAAATAATTGTGCAAGTGATCTGAATTAGATGAAGAATTCGAATGAGCAATGTCACTCGTCCCTTAATTCCAACTCGGATCAAATCGGGCAAATGGGATGTTTAACTCGGATCCATTGGTTACTTGAACCTGGCTTCTCCATTTGATTAGGCATGTGATGGGAATGAGATGATTCGTGTGAGCTGCATCAATCTAGCTCGGATCTTACTTCAACAACTTCCAAGGCTGCCAAAAACTTGGAATTCTTTTCTCATTCGGATATGCTCATGTCCTAAACCACAAATTGTTAGTAATTTTAGATTTTATGTGCTTTTCCAATCATATTATGTCTAATTCATATAATTCATTGCCGAGCAATTTCATCACAAAAATATATATTTCTGAAATTTATCAGCACGATTATACAAATTAACCTAAAATATGATTTTATTTCTGTGTCGAGGACACAAAAATTTATGACAATAAAAGTCAATTTTGACTGGTATCAATGACCTCAATAATTAAGCACCAAGAAAAAAATTTTAGGTCCATCGACGGATTAAGAATTGGATGGTAACGGTGTGATAATCCCTATAACATGAGAAATTTAAGCGGATAAATACCAGAAACTGTTTAATGAGAGTTATAATAGATAGATAAACTATCGAAAGTTTTCAATAAAAATAGAAGTTTTGGAAATATACCTCTAGTTATGAATTACCCATAGTTTTGTCGCGAGGCTTCGAGGACGAAGCCTTATTTCAAGGAGGATAGACTATAACACTATGTAAAATTTTAAAATAAATTTAATTAATAGTTATTCAAAAACATTTATATTAAACCCTCTCATAATTTAATTTTTATCGATCATTAGCAGAGAGTAAATGATAGTTTTCGAAGCACGCATTAATTAAGTCGATACTAGTTGTGGATTAACTTTAAGGAATTAAAACTTTTAAGTGAAAAGTTATTTAATTAACTTATAAGTATTAAGCTATATTTTATTACGAATTATTTAAGTCCATATTAATTAGTACGACTATTTAGTCGAAATTTAGTTTAATTATTTAGTCATTTTTATAAACCTAAATCATCAACCAACAATTTCGTGCAAACTAAATCCTAATTTCTCGATGGCGATTCCAGAAATACAATTTAAGTAAGAGTGAGACTTAATTAAACTAATATAATTAGTGGGCTAACCAAATTATCAAAAATATTAGACTTTATTATTATGGGGTAACTTATTAGATTTTTGGAACACCAAATTTAATTGATTTAGTCGGGGATATAATAAGTATTGAATTTTTAAATCCTAAATCCTTGACCAATAATAGAATATAATTGATAGACCCAATATAATATACAATATCCTGTATGAATTGTTTAGACTTTGTCTCAACAACTCAGTCAACAACTAGAGACAAACACAAAAACATAATGCGGAAGTAAAACATGAATACCAAGTTTGTTCACCCAGTTCGATCGACTAATCTACATCTGGGGTTTCAAATCAGGATTTTAGGATTTTACTACAACACCACCAAACATATTGTACGATTCTTCAACCAATTTCTACATACCATATCAACTAATGAACTTCCTTATCACTCCCCTTGACTAAGGAAACAACCGATAGCTTCAAGGTATCTAATTGGGTGCTATACTCAAACAATTCACTCGAAGATATGGAAATAGTGTTTGGGGTTTCTAGCTACTTATTTCAATCATGCTCAAGGTAAGACACCACCAATGTAAGCTCAAAGCTTGTGTTTACAAATAATAGACTAATTGAAACATAAAGACATAGTTAAATCCCCAAAAGACGGAAGCAATCAAGCAACAAAAACCAATACCAAAAGCAGACTGGTTGTTTGAGCATTCTGCAGACATCAGACCGAGGGATTTGTAACATTTATCTTCCTCCAACCTCCATGGCAGAACAAGGACCTCTCAAGTTTTTGTTTACAAAAACTTTTAAAGCCTGTTGGGATGTAATGGCTACGTCAATGTCCTTTTGTACTTTCCATTTGTGCTATATACGTTGTTGATAAGTTGTTTCAACATCGAAGTGACAATGAGCATCTTCACAACTTCCCAGATATTTTCCTAATAATCTCGCACTTTGTGGAGATGATCGAGCAAGCATAAATCACATGGAATTAAAAGGACAGATCACCAGATAGCAAAAAAATGATCAAGACTGAGTAGGATCGAGATATCACCAATAATGCATCAAGATCTAAACACATAAGAATATGCATCACATACCAAAACATAATGCCAAGAGAGATATGATCAAGAGAATACGATCAGGGTATATAATCAGAACATCCATCGTCCTCAAAATAAAAATCCAAGAAATTCAGAAAACCAAAATATCCTAAACATAACAGAGTTGTTCCAAAGTTTTTAAAACAACTAAAAACTTTCAAGTGTACTCCCCTTGATTGGTTAGATCACTACGTGTCCTCAGAGTCAGCCTCCCCCTCAGGTGCATCCTGAAATGATCTGGGCAGCATTGCAACAAGTTGCGTGATCTCTCTTCTGTCCCATGATTTCATCACTCAAGTTAGTAAGCTTTTTCTCCACACTCAGTAGCTCTCCTCGAATGAAATCAACCATCTGAGATCCAAGCTTATGTGGCCTAAAATTAAAGTCATTTGAAGGCCACTATTGGGTGAGGGCAGGTGAATCTTAATCTTGAAGGAGGTCTCATTTTTAGGCACAAAACCCCGTGATTCAGAAAATAAGGTAATGAGAGCAGGATATGATAATTATGTATTCTTCTCAATTTTAGCCCTCACAAACTGGAGCATGTGTTTGATCACCAAGAACCCGTAGTTGAGGTGACAATTGTCAATTGAATACATCAACTTCCCAATGTAAGAGCTTAGCTGACTGGCATTGGAAGTAAGGATAATATTGGAGGCACCAATTCTAAACAGACAACTAATCGTCATTGTTAGAACAGAGGGACTCATTGTGTTCCTACCAAAAGCAGTTCGGCATTTAGATGAAATAGTATCACCAATCACAGGAAGATCAACATCCAAATAAGCAAAAGGGTCACCCAAGTAGACATTGGTGGGTAGTTCCAACAATTCATTGATAATAGAGGGATTTATATCAAACAATTTTCCTTTAAGGTAAATTTTGCAAAACCAAGGGGAAGATGGGTTAAGTGTATCAGGGTGCAAATTCGCGTAGAATTCTCTAACAACATCAAGAGCATATTTCTTAAGAGATGTAGAAAAAACAGATAAATGTTTCTTCTCAAGATAAGCAGAAAATCCACATGATTCATAAAGACGGTTGTAACACCCCGGTTTTTGGTCACCCAGGTCGGGGTGTCACCGCCACACCTCCCTAGCAAGACACGGTTTCTCCGAGCTCACTAAAGAGATGCAAGGCTATGGTTTTTCAGAATTTAAAATATTCAAACAGCCCATTCATATATAATTTAAAAATAATACATCGAAGTTGCTGCGGAAAATAATATATAGCCAACACGGCCAGAATACGGGTTAAACATGCCCGTTCATGCAAGATCTAGTCTAATACAATAATTCAAAGTAATATACATTCCCAAAATTCCCATGTATGCATATGACGATGCATAATTCTCAACTCTGAAAGAAAAAGGAAAAATATGGTTTGGTCAGCAAAAACTTGCTGAGTAAGTTAACACGTACATGTTTATGAGGTTTCAAAGCCTTTAATTAAATTTAAAGGAAACATGTGCATAATGTAATCTATTCATTTAATAATAATTTAATTGCATAATTTAAAAGTCATGGATTCCATACGATCTTAAATATAGCTTGCAAAGTAATTAAATAAATTGCCATAAATATAAAAGCACAATTTAATACAGATTTAATTTGGAATTCTCGCAAACTTCTCGTTTCATATCTTTTAGAGATCACCATCGCTAGGGCTCTTATGTCCGCCAGCCTTACGCCTGGGCTCTTATGTCCACAAGTATCATGGTCGATCTTTTAATTAGAGTTAATCCGTCCGCTAGCCATACGATCAGTGTTTCGCTAGGGCTCTTACGTCAACTTTTAATTAGAGTTACTCCGTCCGCTAGCCATACGATCAGTGTTTCGCTAGGGCTCTTACGTCAACCTAGACATACACCTGGGCTCTTATGTCCCAAGCCGCAGAGAACATTGACAGTATCTAGCTTAGTCATAACCCACCATATTTTAATCTTCTCGTTTCGTGTATCTTATTTCAAAGAATTTCTACTCGTTTCAACCTTAAAGGATAACTTCACCGTTTCAACAAGATTTCAAGATTTGACTCGGTCAACCCCAGTTTACTCTAAAATTCATTAAAGATCGAGTGTAATTCCAAAAATTTTGAAATTTTACCACTGACTCATAAACATCGAGATGAACAACTTTTGTGTTTTAACTTTTTCAATCCGAGATACCGAAACAGGTCAAAAACGTCAATTTTCGTCATATCATTAATCTGTCCGAATTTCGTGTACAGCAGTTCAAGATTATCAAGATCTATCATAGCAAATCAACTCCAAACTTAATGCAATTTTACAGAGACCTTCTTAAGACATTTATCTACAACTTTCATGTTCGGCTAAAGATCTAAATCGGTCTAGATCTAATTTCAAAAACGTGATCAAGATCGGACCTAAGTTCTGTCAAGAAATTCAAGATCCAAGTTTCAGCAGGTCGGTTTCGGGTGGATTTTAGATATCAAAACGTCTCTAAAAATTCTGAAAATTTTACAGTAAATAGAACTAAGCCTTAGGAATGTTTTTCGTGTTTTAAGTTTTTCCGTTTAAAGTCGTTTTAAGGTTCGGAAAAATTAGACAAAACTGTTGCGCCGGTAGAAAACGTATGATGACAGATTTACGAAAGATTTGATGAAGCTTTTAGTTTTACGTGTTTTAATTACTCCCAAAACCATGTAAGCGTTAACTTACCGATCTATGGACGTTCCGGCTCGTCGATTTCGATGACAACGGCCTCTGCGTTCACCGTTTGTTTCCCGAGATCCTTCGTTCTCCTTTCCACAGTCCTCCTATGCCCGGGAACTCTTGAACTCGCCTGGAAAACGTCCTCCTTCTCAACTTCTTGCCTCCAAAGATCTAGATCTAGGGTTTTCTGAATTTTGAAGGTGGAGGAAGATGTATTTTTTTTCTTCTTCGCTTTCTTTTTTTCTTTTGTACGTAGAATTCTTTTTCTTTTTTTTTTTGTGTATGTAGAATTGATATGAATAACAAATTAGGAAGATCAAAAAGATTAAATTTAAAAAGAAGTAAAGGGCGGTTATTTAGATACTTAGGATCCAAGATTTGATTTCCAAATATTTTGCTATCATTGAAGGTTATAACAATATACTAAAGATAGACCAAATCTTGCCAATATCTATAGATAGACTAAATCTTATTTTGATTACCATATACATATTATTTTATTGTGGTTATTATTATTACTACTACTATTATTATTATTTTAATTATATTATTATTATTATTATTATTATTATTATTATTATATAAGATGATATTATAATTATATGTATATATATATATATATGTGTTAATAAATTACTATGCATATAAATAATTATACAAGTAATAAAATGAATTTAATATATAAATAAATAAATTAATTTAAAATATATTTTGAATAATATAGGGTATTACAATTTTCGACTTCACGGGTTCATGGAATTTAAATTCCTTTTTAATCTTTGGAATTAGATTCCATTTCTCTTTTTATTTTTATTTTATTTATTTATGTGTTTATTTATTTATTTATGGGTGACTGATTTCACGGGTATTACAGTCTACCATCCTTAAGAATCAACTTCGTCCTCGAAGTTGCCTTACTGATTTCACGGGTATTACAGTCTACCCTCCTTAAGAATCAACTTCGCCCTCGAAGTTGCGTTTTTAGCTTCTCTCGAGCTAAGAACTATGGTCCTTCGTGTATATTGGGTTTTTTTTCTTTGTTTTTATTTTTTATTTTTATTTTGTGACTGAACTCAGAATTAAAATTTCCAAGCTGCCTACGTACCCTGTGAAGGGATCAAGCCATAACGTAGTTCAAAACAATTTGAGTTTGTTTATTATTTTTTATTCAGGATACATCTTATTGAGTCGAACTCCAAAATAAATTATTACGGGGTATCACATCCTCTCCCCCTTAGGACTTCAGTTATGTCCCCATAACTGCCTATTCATTATTCTCAAGAAGGTTCGGGTCAAGGTTTAAATGAGCCGTGCGTTTGAAATGGATTTGTTGTTTGGGAATCCAACAAAATTTTTGGAATATAGAGTGTTTTAATAAAGACTTGATTTTTATTGTTCCACATAAGGAAATTTTCTAGTTCATACAAGAGTAGAAATGGCTAAGACCGAGATTTGTTATGCTTAGGCGTGCGCTTAGATGAACGCGATCTAGAACTAAGGCAAGATCAGTCTCTAGTGAGCGTTTCTAATTCGATGTCAAGCCTCTAAGTCATCTAGTACAAGCAAAAGGTCTAAGTTAATATTCGCCAAGATTCTAGGTTAACTTCGCCAAGATTCTAAGTAAAAATTCGCCAAGATTCTAAGTTAAAATTCGCCAAGATTCTAAGTTCTCTACATAAAAGAGATGCACTATGCAAATGCGAATGATGATTTCCCCCCCCAAAAATAATTTATGCACTATATATATATTTTTCCCATGAGTTTTAAAATAAAAATTTCTCCATAGAAATAATACTATAAAATTTAAAATAATAGTCAAAATATTAATAATAGTTTAAAAATAATAATGGTTTAAAAATAATAGTTTAAAAAATAGCCGGGCTTTGATACCAACTTGTAACACCCCGGTTTTTGGTCACCCAAGTCGGGGTGTCACCGCCACACCTCCCTAGCAAGACACGGTTTCTCCGAGCTCACTAAAGAGATGCAAGGCTATGGTTTTTCAGAATTTAAAATATTCAAACAGCCCATTCATATATAATTTAAAAATAATACATCGAAGTTGCAGCGGAAAATAATAATTACATATGTATAATGCAGCGGAATTTAAATATAGCCAACACGGCCAGAATACGGGTTAAACATGCCCGTTCATGCAAGATCTAGTCTAATACAATAATTCAAAGTAATATATATTCCCAAAATTCCCATGTATGCATATGACGATGCATAATTCTCAACTCTGAAAGAAAAAGGAAAAATATGGTTTGGTCAGCAAAAACTTGCTGAGTAAGTTAACACGTACATGTTTATGAGGTTTCAAAGCCTTTAATTAAATTTAAAGGAAACATGTGCATAATGTAATCTATTCTTTTAATAATAATTTAATCACATAATTTAAAAATCATGGATTCCATACGATCTTAAATATAGCTTGCAAAGTAATTAAATAAATTGCCATAAATATAAAAGCACAATTTAATACAGATTTAATTTGGAATTCTCGCAAACTTCTCGTTTCATATCTTTTAGAGATCACCATCGCTAGGGCTCTTATGTCCGCCAGCCTTACGCCTGGGCTCTTATGTCCACAAGTATCATGGTCGATCTTTTAATTAGAGTTAATCCGTCCGCTAGCCATACGATCAGTGTTTCGCTAGGGCTCTTACGTCAACCTTTAATTAGAGTTACTCCGTCCGCTAGCCATACGATCAGTGTTTCGCTAGGGCTCTTACGTCAACCTAGACATACACCTGGGCTCTTATGTCCCAAGCCGCAGAGAACATTGACAGTATCTAGCTTAGTCATGACCCACCATATTTTAATCTTCTCGTTTCGTGTATCTTATTTCAAAGAATTTCTACTCGTTTCAACCTTAAAGGCTAACTTCACCGTTTCAACAAGATTTCAAGATTTGACTCGGTCAACCCCAGTTTACTCTAAAATTCATTAAAAATCGAGTTTAATTCCAAAAATTTTGAAATTTTACCACTGACTCATAAACATCGAGATGAACAACTTTTGTGTTTTAACTTTTTCAATCCGAGATACCGAAACAGGTCAAAAACGTCAATTTTCGTCATATCATTAATCTGTCCGAATTTTGTGTACAGCAGTTCAAGATTATCAAGATCTATCATAGCAAATCAACTCCAAACTTAATGCAATTTTACAGAGACCTTCTTAAGATATTTATCTACAACTTTCATGTTCGGCTAAAGATTTAAATCGGTTTAGATCTAATTTCAAAAACGTAATCAAGATCGGACCTAAGTTCTGTCAAGAAATTCAAGATCCAAGTTTCAGCAGGTCGGTTTCGGGTGGATTGCAGATATCAAAACGTCTCTAAAAATTCTGAAAATTTTACAGTAAATAGATCTAAGCCTTAGGAATGTTTTTCGTGTTTTAAGTTTTTCCGTTTAAAGTCGTTTTAAGGTTCAGAAAAATTAGACAAAACTGTTGCGCCGGTAGAAAACGTATGATGACAGATTTACGAAAGATTTGATGAAGCTTTTAGTTTTACGTGTTTTAATTACTCCCAAAACCATGTAAGCGTTAACTTACCGATCTATGGACGTTCCGGCTCGTCGATTTCGATGACAACGGCCTCTGCATTCACCGTTTGTCTCCCGAGATCCTTCGTTCTCCTTTCCACAATCCTCCTATGCCCGGGAACTCTTGAACTCGCCTGGAAAACGTCCTCCTTCTCAACTTCTTGCCTCCAAAGATCTAGATCTAGGGTTTTCTTTTAATTTTGAAGGTGGAGGAAGATGTATTTTTTTTTCTTCTTCGCTTTCTTTTTTTCTTTTGTACATAGAATTCTTTTTCTTTTTTTTGTGTATGTAGAATTGATATGAATAGCAAATTAGGAAGATGAAAAGATTAAATTTAAAAAGAAGTAAAGGGCGGTTATTTAGAGACTTAGGATCCAAGATTTGATTTCCAAATATTTTGCTATCATTGAAGGTTATAACAATATACTAAAGATAGGCTAAATCTTGCCAATATCTAAAGATAGACTAAATCTTGTTTTGATTACCATATACATATTATTTTATTGTGGTTATTATTATTACTACTACTATTATTATTATTTTAATTATATTATTATTATTATTATTATTTTTATTATTATATAAGATTATATTATAATTATATGTATATATATGTGTGTTAATAAATTACTATGCATATAAATAATTATACAAGTAATAAAATGATTTTAATATATAAATAAATAGATTAATTTAAAATATATTTTGAATAATATAGGGTATTACAATTTTCGACTTCACGGGTTCGTGGAATTTAAATTCCTTTTTAATCTTTGGAATTAGATTCCATTTCTCTTTTTATTTTTATTTTATTTATTTATGTGTTTATTTATTTATTTATGGGTGACTGATTTCACGGGTATTACAACGGTGCTCATAACTCTCTCCAAGAATACATCCTCAAAAGTTCAAGGTTTCACCCGCATAACTCTTATCATCAATCAAAAAGTATTTCTCATCCAATCCATCAGAAAGTTTAAGGGCATAAATTGACATTTTCATCTTCTTCTTCTGATGCTATTTGGAAGACAAGGGGAAACCATTTCTCTTTGCCTTCTCTCTGACTTTCCTTGAACTTCATCCAGAGGAGTATTCTCATCGTCACCAGGGTTAGGTTGTTCTGCTATTGTCTAAACACCCGGATTTCGTTCATTTTCGGAAAGGAACTTGTTGAGCAATGCCGGAGTGTGCTAGCGGCAAAGTTTGAGGATCGAGCATTAAAAGCCCTTCGCTCCTAGCAATACAGATGGACACAGACAAGAACTTGGAGCTGGACAAATAAGACCAGAGGGAGAAGCACCATTTACATATTCCTATGAGCGAATCGGATTCTCAGACCGTGAATAGGGTTTTCAGTGACTGGAGGAGGATTTTTAGAAACTGGGGTTTCCTCAGTTCGAATGTCGGCTCCTTGAGGCTTATCTCCAGCATTTTGAACATCACATTTGGGATTTTCAGTCTCCTCATTCCAGACATCAGGATCATCTATAACATAAGAATCAATAACGTCATTGATTTCTTCTTGAGAATCCTCGAATATTTCTTCGTCGGGGGACTTTTCTGCAGCAAGCCGCATCCTATACTCACTATCATTAACTTGCAAGGGCGTAGCATTAACAACGTCATCTCGACATTGCAATTTCAAAATTTGAAGAAGAAGGATGCAGAGATTATAAGAGGGGAGAAGGGGATGACGGTTTAGGGTCTGCAAAAAGTGGGGTGGCAGGAGAATAATGATGGAGCAGAAAGGGGAAAACCGCCTGTATCGGTAAAATTAAACCCCATGGGCTTGGGCCTAATAAAATAAAATCCGAGAAAACCATTGGCCAAAAATAACACAGCCTATCAGTTATAGAAGTAGAGGCCCAAATTGCGCCTCGAGTTCAAATAGATATTAATCCAGTGACTTATTGGGGATGCTGCAAATTATTCCTACATCTCCAAGTGTTGAATTTTGCATAGACCATCGTCAACCAAATCTTGAAAAAATGGAACCGGATATCAATATGCATGCTTCAATTGTGCTACACTGGATTTATTGATATATTAATCGCGCTAGTATTATCACAATAAATAAGAAAATCATCCAATGAACTCCCATAATCAAGTAGCGAGCTTGTATGCACATTTCATTCTTCTATCTACAAAATTGATATTAACTGAATTTAATATAAGTTCAAGACACATAAGAGCTCTAACCATATTTCGACTTGTCATCAATCCATAGACACCAATAGAAATACTCTAACTCAATCTAATGATATCGTATTATTATTATCCGGTTAGTTCCTTTTGAATCCCAAATATAAAATATCTATCTTTCAGGACCACTATTCGAAATCTTAGTGAAACACAGGATTTCTTATCTCATGTATGCTTTTCATGAAAAAATACCAATTGAAGTCTCTGTCATCCAAATTAACTGAGTGCAACAATTGGCAGCAACTATATATTCGGCTTGAACTGTGGAAAGTGCAACAAAATTCAGCTTTCTTGAATACCAACAGACTAAGTTCTGTCCAAGTTAAAAACATCCACAAGTAGTTGATTTGCGGTCGTCAGAATAGCTAGCCCAATCAGAATCTGTGTATCCAATCAATTCCATAGAGGACCTTTTAGAATACCAAATATCAAGGCCTGATGTGCCTTTAACATATCGAAGAATCCTCTTTACAGCCATAAGATGTGATTCCTTTGGAGCAGATTGGTAAATAGAACAGACACAAATACTATAAGAAATGTAGGATGGCTAGCAGTTAAGAATAGTAGGCTAACAGTTAAGTATTGTAGCATTCCTCTTCCTCCAACCTCCATGGCAGAACAAGGACCTCTCAAACTCTATTTTTTCTATTTTCAGCCGCATGTGTGTACACAATGGAATAGAAGAGAATAACAGGTATTTATATGGTTTCTAGGCACATCCAAAAACCCTTAAAGCCTGGTGGGAGGTAGTTGCCACGTCACTATCCTTTTGTACTTTTCAGTTATGCTATACTCGTGTTGATAGGTTGTTTCAATATAGGAGTGACAACAAGCATCATAAAAACTCACCAGATATTTCCCTAACAATAAGTAATTCTGAAATATGCAACGAAGGTTCCTAAGGGAGGTTTAGCCTCGAACAGGGTTTAATTATTAGAGTCCGAATAAGTTTATAAGCTATTGAACTAAAAGGATTAATTAATTCCCAAATTCATCGTAAACATGTTTTAAGATTATGTAGTTCTAGAACCCTTGACCATTAGTTATGATTTAATCCGACAAGTGCAGCAACTTTTGACATGGATATATGGACCAACCCCACAGATACAAGACCTAACCCGGTTATTTGGAACAAACATATCCGGAAGGGTTGGAGCTATCTAAAGCCAACAGAGATGATAAAGGGTCACCGGAAACCCACCGGAATGTCACCGACGCACGACTGGAATTTCCCCGGAATCCAGCGAGTCTACAGTCAACAGCGGCGACCAGCGGGCCTGTTTTCCACAATGGGCTAAACCTAGGAACTAGAAGACTTAAAATTGTTGGGCTACAGAAAATTAAATAAAGCCCAACTAGCCCATTTATCTCATCAGCTGGTCCATTTACATAATGAGGCTGCCTGGCCCAATCTCCAATTATTAAGCAACAAATTCCAGCAGCCCAATATAAGGAGAGATCAGCCCACTCAATTACGAAAGCCCAATACTCTTAATTTGATTCTAGGTCGGGTCCGGCCATGCTCCAGCCCACCTCTTCATCGTCATATATCAATTCTCCTTCGCCGACCAATTTCAACAGCCACTGTCGGGCTCCGAGTCTCTTGGTGGTGCACATCCTGTTGTTCCTCATGCCAACCACCTACCCATGTCCAACGGTTGCCATCAACCCACGGAGGTCTCACCTTAATCGTCGTCCTCGTTACCATGGGGGTCGTCGTCTCCGGCACCCCCATCCATTTTTGCCGTTGCAACTCCAACAGCCACGACACCATGGTCACCCTCCGGCTGGTATCGACTCCGAGCTCACCGCCATCTGCAACTTATATCTCCCACCTCCAACTGTTTCCATACCAACTCCGGCGAAGACCCTAACTCCATGGATGGCAGTTGGAGTCCTGCCATCATCCCTGGTCACCATGTCCATCTCGGATGATACCTGTCACCATCGTCAACATCGTAGAATAGCCTCAGCAAAAGGGAATTCTTGTGCGATGATCCCTGTCGTCGCTCAAACTCCACATCCGTCGAATCCACTCCACCATCATCTCTCTCCCTTTGTGCGACCACCGCCTTCCTAGGATGATGCCTTCTCCATCCTATCAGCGCCCTCTGTCGCACAAGCCTTAGACGATCATCCCATCCCTATTGAACCATCGAATTCGCTCTCCGACGCACAGGAGTGCACACAACCGATGCCTTCCTTTGCATCACACAAGTTCCTTCTCCTGTCTTTGTCATTGTGTTATTTCTTTTATGTGGGACCATTAGAACTGTTTAAATTAGTTTAGACTTTGTTTAAATTATGTAATAGGTTTATTAAAGCCCCTAGTGTTATGTGTCAAGAAAATAAAATGCATGCCCACATGTGAAGACACATAGCCACACTTGTCTAATTGTGGCTTAAAGAAGAAGTGACTAATCTATGTTGCTATTGCCTATAAATATTAGGTGTATTCATATCAATTGTATCCCGATGAAATGAATAAGAATTCATGATTACCTCATTTTCCCTTGTCATTCCTCTTGTCCCATCGATTGCATCATTACATCTTGTTCATTACACTCACATTTCATCACTTGATTTTAGTATCTATTCGGATATACTTTTACATACTTGCATACTACTAGTATATCTAATTAAGCTAATAGGTTAATATCTCACAACACGTTATCAGCACGAGGAGTCTCTACCGGAGTCCTATCGGGGTTCTATCTTAGGTATAATTTTCTATCGTTACTTTTCAATATAGTTATGGCTAATCTCTCAAAGCAGGAATTTCTCTCGTTAAAAGTTCCTGGTGATAAACACATGTCCTGGGCACGAGACGTTAAAAGGACAACAAGTGTTCCTCCATTCCACTGAATCAAAATATATATGGTGTTGCTGAATGAAGATTTAAATCTACCAAAATCAGAGGTATACTTGTTTATTTATTATTTCCAATATTATTATTATTTTAACTAACCTTGCAGAATTGGGTTCTATCCGAATAGCCATATTTTGAGCCAACGATATGGAAATGAAATTGGCCTTAATGAGCCTAAAAATATTGTGGTGATAAAAATATCACACTTGGCTTGGGAAAGCAATTTGTGTTATTGGCAAATATTTGGCCGGAATCAAATAAATTTTGGTACGAATCAAATCGTCTTTATGATGATGAAATGCTGCCAAATCCAAAATGAGAGTAAACCCAAAAGAGGGTATATATGTGCCCGGTTAAACCGGATGAATTATGAAATACTCAAAATGGTATAAAAAGATCATTACGCCTATATATGAAAAAGGGTATTGAAAATCCACTAAAATGTGGGAAAATTATACCGTCATTGATGATCATATTGGCTTTCTTGGCTGAGAAATGAAACATTGCTAAAAATTATGAATTCAAGCCAACAAGTGATTGGTTTTTTCCAAAAGGAAAAATGATTGAATATGATAATCCATGGTGTGATTATTGTTATGCAAAAAGGCAAAATATTGACCAAATCGTGATCGAAATTGAAATAGGGTTAAGCCATATTGGCGAATAATGCAAATATAAATTCCCTGAAATTAAATAAATTGTCCCTATGGTGACAAAAAGCCTTTTAAACCCAAAAGAGGTTTAGTATCGTTATGCCAGGAAATACACATTATTGTGATATCGAAAAAGTCTTTGGACATTTAAATGTAACCTGACTGGACATCTGGCTCGCTTATATTAATCTCAAAATAGTAAACATTAAAGGCCAGATTTTGCAATCGGATATATTGATCATGATTATCCACTTGATAATAGAAGTGAAATATGATATCACGCACATGAGATTAAATAAATTTATTGATCACAATATTAGTGCCAAATAAAATGAAAATGCACGTATTTATTCCCCGTTATAATCTCCCTTTGTGTATATAAATTATACACTTATTAAAAAAATAAATAAATTTGGATGCCAAATAAAGCCACATGTATGTGCCTCTTCGAAAGTGCTATTACGCATGTTATACAAAAATGCAATAGCCATTATCCCAACTGAAGATGGGAAAAACCCACTGCTAATTTAATCAGTGGAAGTTCAAAAAGACTCCGGAAGTGTCATTGTATACCCTCCTGAAGGAGAATAAAAATTGTGCTTGAAAATGCACTATGATTATGAAAATCTCGAAAGAGCTTACTAAGCTTCAGTGATATTGGGAAAATTTGATATCACTATGAAACATTGAATGAGGCAATAAGACTCTTGATTACTCAAATCATGATGCGAACAAAATTGTTCAAGAAAATTGCAATCTTGTATGTATTATACAAATTAAAGCTGAGTGCCACTGAAACATATTATGTGATAGACCTGAAGTCTACAAGTAATTTTCTTACTTGGCACGATCAGCTTAGGCATCCTCCTAAAAGCATCATGCTGAGGTGAATTATTGAAAATTCAAATTCAAATGAATCTATATGCGTTGCTTATAATTAAATTGTGAGCACAATGACATCCAATAAAGAAAATAACATTGGATAGTGTCATTGAATTTTAATTGTGTGCAAGCCAGGCCTGGCCAAAATATATGCCAAAATAAGTAATAATTAAATTGCACGCAGAGTTGATAGGGTCAAAGTTACCTACATCATTTTGGGGACATGCTATGTAGCAACGCTTATGAAAATAAAGCCGACCGATTGTCATTAATTCTCTCTCCCTAACATTGACATAAGCCCAATGTTCAGTAAATTAAAGTATATTTGGGTGTGCGATATAAGTCCCTCATTATGCCACCCTAATTGGGCTCCCAATGACGATTGGGTATACATATGTCGGATATATATCACCATTAATAAATTATACATGGTACCAAGTATGGTGATTTTATATATGGTTTGCAGATAATTATTTTCCGACATTAGGGGGAGATATGGATCAACCGAAAATATATTATTGATCAACCGAAAATATATTATTGTGACTGAAAAAAACTATATTGCGTAAATTGCAAACCAAGCGTATCATATCGGCATTACCCAAGGAAAACTTGTTGCCCTAGTAAAATAATTGTGGCACAAGATAATCACTTGGTTCCGATTATGTCCTAAATGGACCAATTACAAACGTGAAAAATGAATATTTTGCACGCTTGAAGTACGGTAAATCATCTGGTTCCAACTACAAAAATCCTCGAGGTTTATAAATTTTAGAAAGTGACGAAATGTTGAAACAAGCTCCACAAAAGAGCAAATAGCTCCAAAAGAGCAGGGCCCTTACCTTAAAAATAATGAGATCTCAATCAATCGTCACAAGCACAGATATTTGGAACCCATATTGCAAACCTAAATCGGTTGATGAATGTCGGAAAAATAAAATATTGGCTCTATGTACAATTTGAATGCATGTTATTTACTAGCCTCGGTGAAAGTCTAACAAAAGAAGGCTACATAAATGGCATTGCGATTGAAAGATATAATTTACTATCTTCAAAGGACGATAGACTTGGATTTATTATATACATTCTTCATATGATATAAAAATAAATTACAGTATCGTCCGGAAGATAAATATCCCCCAAATTATCTGTTATGAAGCTAATATGCGCTACTGAAAGGGGAAAAAGCAAAATGAATTTGAGATCTATGATTTGGTAAAACCAAATTCTGCCTTGGTTTCAAAATTGGGTGCATCCACTACCTGAAAAAGTATTAAAACAATTCCCAATGAAAAAGGGATATCCGCTAAATGCTTAATGCTCGGCCGAGCTCATGAACGATAAAGGATCCATTTAAATCAAAATAAGAAAATAAAGAAATATTTTATCCAAAAGGACTATATCTTAGCGGATTTATTACCAAGGCATTGCCCATAGCAACTTTTGTGAAATTACAAAAGTAAATCGACATGCATCGGCCCGAAGGAAGATCTCACATGAAATTCAAGTCAGGGGAAGAAACACCCAAAGATCTCAAATGAAGTCGAAATCAGGGGGAGAATTCAACAGGAGAATATTGTACTCTTTTTCCTTTGTCATTCCTCTTGTCCCATCGATTGCATCATTACATCTTGTTCATTACACTCACATTTCATCACTTGATTTTAGTATCTATTCGGATATACTTTTACATACTTGCATACTACTAGTATATCTAATTAAGCTAATAGGTTAATATCTCACAACACCTAGTTAGTTTATTAGTCTCTTTTAATAACCAGTAATTTTGTAATCTTCAAGAGGCACATATAAATAGGACCTCCACTCATGTATTATGCACCTTTTGAATGAATGAAGTTTAGCTTGAAAGCTTGTTATTTTTATTAAGGTCAAATTTGCAGTAATCGAAAAATCACAAAAATTCAATCGTGTCCTAGCTTGAGCTATTTCCACGATTCTTGGATTCCTGAAGCAAATCTGCCATGGATCTTGTTGGAAAGATTATTGTAAAATGAAGAACAATGGAAGGATGAGGAAGATGGAAATGGAAAGTGATGGATAAGGAAGCTACCAACCTTGAATCAAGCTTTGAAACGATGAATCAAGTTCCCCGTTTCCTCCACAATCTTCAACAAAGGTGTAGTCTCCGGAAATAGCTTCAAGTCTCCGGAACCGTGACACTAGCTCAAGAACTAGCTTCAACGAAGAGGTTGAGATTTCTCTCGGTTGAGGATTTTCGGTTTCCTCAAAACTCTAACATGATCTTTGAAGTTGAAAGACAAGTACTTGAGAGCAAACTTGAAATATTCTTAACATGTTCAAAGATGTCTTACAAAATGAGGGAGGCCACTATATATAGGCACCCCAAATACAAGGCAACAAGATGAGGGAAAAAACAAGAAAATAATTAGCCTATAAAATGGAGCAAGACAATTCGGTCTAAAAGGCTCCAATTCGGTTTAATCATGAAAAAGGGAAAATAAGGCAATGTGGTTTAAAAGAAAGGAGAAAGAGGGGGTGTAATGGCAATTCGGTCTATGTGTGTTTAGACCGAATTGAGGAGTGGAAAGGGAGTGGGATGCATTCGGTTTAGTCACAAAAGAAAAGGGGGCAATTCGGTTTATGCCATAAAGAGTAGGGACCTTAGTGCAAATTGGAGAAGAGGAGGAAAAGGGGTTGGATTCGGTCTGTAGGTGGCCAATTCGGTCTATAGATATAATAGACCGAATTGCTTATCAAATTGGGAAAAGGGTTAAAAGGGGGTTCGGTCTATCTAGGCATTCAAAATGAATTCAGTTTAAAGGGGGTTTTAGACCGAATTGGTACATGGCCGTGTAGAAGTTGGTACACCAAACCTATAAAGTTGGTACATGGCCGCATGAAGTTGGTACATCGCATCAACTTTCATTCCTTAGCCAAATTTTGAGGCCTTTTAATCCTACATTGTTTAGGCTATTACAAAATATTATCCGGCCATCTTTCGACTTTACCAAAATTTGTCCAGCGTCCGGCGGTGGTTCCGGCCGACCTCCGGCGAACTTCCGGCCAATTTTCTGGCGAGCTCCGTTTGACCTCCCGGTGATGCTCATTTGCTCCGGCGGCTTCTCCGGTCATCTTCTGGTGATGCTCCGGCGACGGTGATGGCTTAATGCTTCAAAAATGGGATATCTGATTCAGCTCCATTTCCTCGTTCAATTCCACGGACGTCTTTGAATTGACTATTAAATTAATGGGCTCAATTTAATTGAGGAATTGATCCATATAATTTAATAGTTGACTTTTGACTTCCACGTCATTCCCTCCCCCTTCTATAGCTTTGGACTCCAAAGCTAATAAAGGAGTGCTGGCAATATCATTGGAGCTTGAACGTCAAAATGATGCCCTGCTCAAAACGGAAGTTATCAGAAAAATACTGAAATGCTAGTCCTAGGAATTAAAATACTAGCAAAATTAATAAAATTTATTGTTCAGAAAGAGTGATGAATCTTCGGGCCAGGTTTCCATTGGAAAGTTTGGATTGCCTTCGGGTTAAGCTCCGGATCCGAGACTCCTGCAGAAAAAGGATCTTTATCAGTTGAATCAATCTCATAAGTAATTGGAATATACGTACCTGATTGATTCAGACAGTTTTCTTGATGCTCTCCGTGGGTACCTGAAACATGAGTACACAATTCAGACATGGTACCATTACAGAATTTAGAAAAGTTGCGCATGGGAAAATCAAAATGCGACGAATCATAGACAAATCCTGGGAAGATCATTGAGCATTGTCTCGTCGAACTGGCTTCGACTGTTTTCCCCTTGGACTTGTCTTCCGTTTTAGCCTTTCCTTTACGGGATTTATGATCTTCTTCTTCCTGTTGAATATCCCGTAACAGGTTGTCCCGATCTGCTTTAGCAGTGGTTGGAGAGACAGAGAAAAGGAGGTGCTTTACTCCGTCATGCCTGAATGAAATTAAATTGTCCCTGCCGTAGTATATGGCATTCTTGTCGAATAGCCAGGGACGTCCAAGAAGGATGTAGCACGTGTTCATTGGCATGACATCACAAGGAATTTCATCTTCATATGAGCCGGATTTGATCGGAATTTCGGCTCTCTTGGTGATTCGTGCAAGACCATTGTTGTTCACCCACTGAAGTCGATATGGTTCCGGGTGATCTTCGACAGTTATGCCCATCCTGCGAATCACATGAAGACTGACGACATTAACACAACTTCCACTGTCTATAATAAAATAAGATGGACTATCGTGAATAGTGCATTGACAGTGAAAGAGGTTCTCCCTTTGTTGTAGACCAGGCGTTAGTTGGTCTGTTTTCTCTGTAAACTCAGGGGATCGGGTCACCACGAATGATGTGTATAGGGTATCAGGACTCTGAGAATATTCAGAGTATGCACTCCCTTCCTGATCAGTATAATCACCATTGTCTGATCCGTTGTCATCATCATAATCGTAATCTGCAGCAACGGGTGATCCATGTGTTTCTTCTTCAGAATTGGAATAATTATGTATGCTTGATTCTGAGCTGGAGTGTTTCTCAGAATAATTTCTTTGATTCCAATTCTGGCTAGGAGCATGGCGGGTACCCGTTGACCTTGGCATTCTGACATGAATAGTTCCAACTGCATTTGATCTGCTGCTTCCGGCAGTTGGTCCTATCATCCCTTGTGAATTTCCACACTTGGTCTTTTCAGTATTGACCTGATTTAGCCCCCGATATAATCTTTCAATAAACGCTGCACTGTCTATGGCTTGGTCAATACTTTTATACCGGAATGGTTTCCTGTTTTGCATGTGGCGAAGAATGTCGGGATGTACTCCTTCCATAAAATGTCTCCATTCTTGCTCAGTTGTCTCTCGTATGCCAGCTCGTTGCTTTAACTCTCGTAAGCGCTGGGCATACTGTTGCACAGATTCTCCATCCTCTTGCACTGCATCCTTGTATTCTTTTTCAGCCCGTTGGTATTTAACATAATCAGGAATTCGTGCTTTTGGTGGAGTGTGATACTGATCTTGGCTCCATGTCACATTCCATACATTTCCAGATTCACTCCCTGATTTAAGATAGGGGTGACATGGTGAAACCTTCTCTTTATCAGCTCTGGTGACGGTCTTGACAACTATGGATTTTCCTATGTCAGATTTGGAGGTGGAGACCGTCATGTGTGTTGATGGGACTGGGACTGATGAAGATGATCGTCCTCGGTCATAGACAATCTTATGACTCGTGCTAGGATTAAGCGACTTCTGCTTGGAGGAGCTTGGGGTCTTCGAAAAATTCGAAGACTTGGTAGTCTGCTTAAATCCAAATTCTTCCTCCAGAATGTCTGCAATCCGTTCATCCAGGGTATGTTGCAGTTTCTGATTGACCGTTCCAATCACTTGCTCATAAATGGCTTGTGGGTCAGTCATTTGCTGTTGAACTTCTTCTGCAACAAGATGAATTTTGGCGGTCAGTTTTTCAGATAAATTATATAATGCCAAATGAAATTCATCAGATAAATCTTCCCTGTGACGGATGACCATTTCTGTGACTTCTGTACTTGAAGGGCTGGCAAATTGATTGGACACCTGTCGCTCAAGCCATTCTTCGAGTCTCATCATGTCATATTCCAGCTTTCCGTCGGTTTCACCTGCAAACTTCTCAAATTCATCTTTCAAATATTCAGTCAGTTGAGATTCAATGTTTGCAGTTAAATTTGCACAATGTTCATAAAGACTGGAATGAATGACTCGGCTGCGGAGATCAGCCTCAGTAATTTCAGCTTGAAGAAGTGCTGCATGCTGCTCCATTCTTTCTTCCGAATCAATTGCTACTTCTTCAATTTTCTCATTGAGCTCTTGGATTTCTCTTTCCATGGTCTGCTCAGACTGATCAACGTGCTCTTTAAAACCTGAAAATTCGGCCGTTAAATGATCAAACTTGTCTTCAAGGTGATCGAATTTCCGGTTGAATTGATGGAATTGGGAATTCAAATTCTGCATGTTGGCATTGAGGCTCTTCATCAACTCCATCATAGCTGAGTCAGTGGTACCTGCCATGTCAGGGAAAAATATACTGGCTATATTTTTATAAGGTTAGTAACTAAAAATTCAACACACAAAAGAAGATAAAATATTTTTGGGGAGATCTCACTGTATTCTCAGCTCTTGTGTCAGATGTCTTGAGTTCGAGCACAGTCGAGATTCTCAGCTTTTTCCAGATAACATACCAATGATGAAACGGAGCGGATCGAGGATTGAGTTTATGCACGCACAATGCAAGGAACAAAATGCACTGTTCGACTCAATCAAATAAACGCACGGAGTGTATGCAAAATGCAATGCAAGGAATTATGTTCCAAATATTAATCAGTTATTGCACCAAATAATTCCAATTCCTCACAATATAAAAGTGAACTCACCAAAATTTGAAAGTGGTAGCTCACAACACTCGATTCCCAATATAGGCCCAATAAAATAAAATAAAATCTCACTGAACACTACACGTAGGAAAGTAAGATATGGAGTTGGCTCTAGAATGGTATGACTTGCTTTTACTATGGCTTCAACAATTTGGTTTCACAGCTAATTGAGAGGAATTCCAGTATCTGTAATTACAGATGGAACTTCGACTCAGAGTTCATAACAAATGTTAGAGGAACTACTGTGCCAACCGTTTATATCCAGTTTGTTTTTAAGCAAGTAGGAGGTGCAAAATAAATAAGCAAGTAGCTCAAGGATTTGGAAATGGGCGTGAGGTAAGGCTTGGAAAATTGGAAGTATTGTGACGGTGGGACCCACGTTTATTATTCTTCTCACAAATTTGGTGGCTGGTCACGTGAGGGAGGATAATTTAGACTCCCTTTTCAATTCCAAACCCCTTCTTTTCAGCCGAATTAGGAGACTTTTGGGGACAGAAAATCTTATCTAGCCAACAACTTTTAGTCTCAATCAATCATGCCCATACTCCTCCTTAAAAATGATGATTATGTCTCCTCAAACAACTTGAAGAATTCAGATTTTTGGATCATAAAGAGTTCCTCAAGAACAAGCTTGAATATATGAAGAACACTCAAAAATTCAAGAACACTCAAATTAGAACTTTAGGATGCAATATGCTAATTAATTCCAAGAACAAATTTCCCAAACATTAACATATGCATACAAGAGTCCAAAATGTTGGAAAACTAAAGACAAACACAAGATTATGAAGATTGAAGTCCAAAAATGGTGAAAATTTCGAGTTTGGCTCAAGAACACACATGAACTTCAAAAATTCATAACTTTCACATACGAACTCGGAATTAAGCTTGTGATATATGAAAATTCATCTACTCGACCAGAGGATTTCAAATATATGCCCAGATTTCAGAAATTCCAAGTATTGAGTTCGTGAAGGTCCAAAACAGATTCTGTCCAGATTTTTTTTTCGGTTGTCAAGTTTTTCGATTTTTATGAGTTTTTGGTATATGGAGTCACAAGAAAGTCCCAACAGCAGCTCTGATACCAAATAAATTATACTGCCATGGATCTTGTTGGATCTTGTAAAATGAAGAACAATGGAAGGATGAGGAAGATGGAAATGGAAAGTGATGAATAAGGAAGCTACCAATCTTGAATCAAGCTTTGAAACGATGAATCAAGTTCCCCGTTTCCTCCACAATCTTCAACAAAGGTGTAGTCTCCGGAAATAGCTTCAAGTCTCCAGAACCGTGACACTAGCTCAAGAACTAGCTTCAACGAAGAGGTTGAGATTTCTCTCGGTTGAGGATTTTCGGTTTCCTCAAAACTATAACATGATCTTTGAAGTTGAAAGACAAGTGCTTGAGAGCAAACTTGAAATATTCTTAACATGTTCAAAGATGTCTTACAAAATGAGGGAGGCCACTATATATAGGCACCCCAAATACAAGGCAACAAAATGAGGGAAAAAACAAGAAAATAATTAGCCTATAAAATGGAGCAAGACAATTCGGTCTAAAAGGCTCCAATTCGGTTTAATCATGAAAAAGGGAAAATAAGGCAATGTGGTTTAAAAGAAAGGAGAAAGAGGGGGTGTAATGGCAATTCGGTCTATGTGTGTTTAGACCGAATTGAGGAGTGGAAAGGGAGTGGGATGCATTCGGTTTAGTCACAAAAGAAAAGTGGGCAATTCGGTTCATGCCATAAAGAGTAGGAACCTTAGTGCAAATTGGAGAAGAGGAGGAAAAGGGGTTGGATTCGGTCTGTAGGTGGCCAATTCGGTCTATAGATATAATAGACCGAATTGCTTATCAAATTGGGAAAAGGGTTAAAAGGGGGTTCGGTCTATCTAGGCATTCAAAATGAATTCGGTTTAAAGGGGGTTTTAGACCGAATTGGTACATTGCCGTGTAGAACTTGGTACACCAAACCTACAAAGTTGGTACATTGCCGCATGAAGTTGGTACATCGCATCAACTTTCATTCCTTAGCCAAATTTTGAGGCCTTTTAATCCTACATTGTTTAGGCTATTACAAAATATTATCCGGCCATCTTTCGACTTTACCAAAATTTGTCCGGCGTCCGGCGGTGGTTCCGGCCGACCTCCGGCGAACTTCCGGAAAATTTTCCGGCGAGCTCCGTTTGACCTCCCGGTGATGCTCCTTTGCTCCGGCGGCTTCTCCGGTCATCTTCCAGTGATGCTCCGGCGACGGTGATGGCTTAATGCTTCAAAAATGGGATATCTGATTCAGCTCCATTTCCTCGTTCAATTCCACGGACGTCTTTGAATTGACTATTAAATTAATGGGCTCAATTTAATTGAGGAATTGATCCATATAATTTAATAGTTGACTTTTGACTTCCACGTCAAAATCCAAGGGTTTTTTTCCCCATTGTTGAAAGGATTTGGAAGACACAAGGTTGTTCATCTTCTTTGCCTCAATATTTCCTTTTAATTTTGGAAGCTTCATTATCCCTCTAATCTTCATTCCATTTCTTCTTCTTTGTTTTTCCTCAACTATTGATTTTATTTGCTATGATCCATAGCATTAAATGAAATTATTGTCCACTGTTCATGTTATGGATCATAGCAAATAAAATCAATAGTTGGATGGAACATGAACAGTGGACAATAAATTGGATGGAACTCAAAATATATTTATTGTCCACTGTTCATGTTCCATCCAATTTGATAAGTTCGAAATTTCATGAATCTGAGTTGATATTTGGATTCATTGGGTTTATTACAAAGACATTCATATAAAGTTTGAAAAATTTGGTCAAGGGAATCATTTGTTATGAATTTTTGAAGTTTTGGCGAAATTTTCAACAAAAATAGCTTTCCTCCATTGTTTTGATTGTTCTCTTGTTCCACAGCCATCGAAAACAAAATCTAAGCTCATATTTGTGATCTATATCTCAAGATCTTTCCATTAATTCCGATTTAATTCATTTTGGTGAAGGTTTGAACATTCCATCATTTAACTACCCTTCATCTTCTCCAAAAACCCTATTTTGTGTTCATTCTTTGTTCTTGCTCATCTGTTGAAATCCTATGCCTTGTAATGATAATAATGGTACATCATATTGGTTTAAAGTGTTAATTGGATGTCATTGTGTCAAATTTCGAAGAGCGAGTGTGATTTCGAGAGCTTGGGATTATACTTGGGATTAGGGTTTGGATGAATGTTCTTGATGTTCTTCATTGTTCTTGAAGATCATCAAACAATCTTCAAGTGTTTTGAGGACTTCATATTTGATATATTTGGAGGCCTCTTAATGGTGTTAAATGAAATTTACTAAGGGACAAAAGCTTCAAGTTTTTACGAATTAACCATTATATGTGGGAAAAGGACTTGTTGTTTGAACCAATCTCGGCTGCAGCTTGATCAAAAACCCCGAAGAGTATCTGCTTTTGTTTAGTTAAAAAGGGGAACGAAAAGGACGTGCCCAGAGAGTGTAAGGAAAATATGAATCCCTGCATGAAATGGGCAAATATTGGATGAGTCATGAAAGGGCAATCCGGTTTCTAATGGCAAAACAATTGCCAGCAGGTGCAGACAGCGCTAAAAATGATGTGTAGCCCTTTGTAAAGTGATGTATAAGCCTAATAAAGTTATGTATAGATGGCAGTTTGTTTTTTTATTAGTTTTTTGTTCATAACCTCCATCTATCATTTTTTTATACTCACACGTCATTTCATATATACATACCCATCACTTTTGAATGTGCCTGCACCTACAGGCCGCCAGCATCCAAACGATTTCCATGAAAGGGAAGAGATCAACGTTGACTTTGGCGTGAAATGGGGAACCAAACACTAAGGGTATGTTTGGGAAATAATTATACTTTAACATCTGGGGTTTGAAGTTTAGAGTCTGGAGTTTGAAATTAATGGTGAAAAATAGTTTTAAATTTGAATAATGGTGTTTGGTACTACAATTTTAAATTAGAGTTTAGAGCCTGGAGTTTGGAAAGCTAAAAGTTGGGGGAGAGGAGCGTTCAGAGTTTAGAGTTTAAAATTTGGCGGTTACTATAATTAGTGTTTACTATATATAGGATTGTATGCTATTTTTAGTATATATTTTAAAAGCTAAATGCTAATCGCCAGCGTTTGTTCCCAAACGCAGCCTAAGTGTGCACTCGTCTCACACCCATTTCATTAGGAACTAGAATTGTCCTTGGGACCCACGACACTTTATCAACAACGAGACTTGGCCCATTGCCTTCATCCATTTTCATTTCCCAAGTCGTGAATTTGTCCCGGATCCTCTCCTTTTCAACAAGCCGCAGTTGGAACAAATCGATTGTTTAATTGGGTTGACCGCGCACGTTCATTCAACAAGTGGATTTCTTGAAGTGGAAATTGGAGATAAAATTTGCACTAGTTTAAAATTAGTTTGATTTAATTGGGCAATCACTTTAATTGTTCAATTGGATTAAATTAATTGGGGAATTTTGCGCGAGGCATATGTTGTATGTTTCCGAGTATTTTAGTTTGTGATTTTTATTTGACAGGTCCTGTAGGTGAGGATGGGTAAAAATTAAACTAGCATTGTTTATGCGTTGTGCAGACAGCCATCAAACATCTAAACAAACATCAGAAGGCAGAAAAATAAATGCAGAATGTAAAACAGAACAAGGCATTTGTTGACCCGGTTCGATCACACCGATCTACGTCCGGGGATACAAATCCAGGATATTCACAATCTCACAAGGGACACAATGAACAATTGCTTACAGCCCCAAACACCTTCCCAGGATTCAGCTCAACCCAAGAATCCAACGCCTTGACTGAATGGATGCTAGACCATCCTGTTCTAATACCCACTGGACACCCAATCCTATTGCTCGGTGAAGCAGACTGTCTACCCCAGAGAAATGATTAGAAAAATGAAGCTCAAACTACAAAAAACCCAAAATAAGCTTACACCCATTTTCTCACCAGATTGAACCAATCAATAACTAAAAATAAATGATATAAGACTCAATCTAAACCACTCAAAATGCTAAAGGATTTACCCAACTCAAACATCCATATTGATGGTGAAGAACTCAGCAGCAACTCAGCATTGATTTCCACAGACCTCTAGCAGCTCTCAAATATGTTATTGCTCAATGAATGAATGACAGCTACAATCCAGGAATGTAGGAGAATAACCCTGAAAAGCTGGGGCCGCAAATCCCGAGACCCATTGGACTGCTAAAAGGCCTGAAAGAGGACAATCCAGTTCACTGTACTTTTTGTCCTTTTCTGCTGCTTCCTGGAAGGTTTTTCTCCGGTTGTTCGCATATCCTATAAACAACGAGCATCTGCACAAAAATCTCAAATACTAACAATCTCCCCCCTTTGTGGGATGATCGTTCAAAAACATAGCAAGGGATGGCAGGATAACAATTACAACAATATGGAATACCAATACATGGAATAAGATCATGCAAATGAAAATCCAACAACCCCCCAAAACATAGTTCACAAAATCCCAACATAACAAGTTCAAAATATGCAAACCAAGCAACAAATGTGTGTCCAACATCACACACATAACAGTACCACCAACTATCCAGCAAACCATCAACACAACAGGTAAAAGAGTTAATCAAAAAGATCAGTAATAAAAGGAATGTTCCAACATCCCATGAATTCCCCCTTTTTGAATGAGCACACCTCAAAGGTTCTCATCAGATTCAGTGGCCTCTGGATCAGCCTTAGGTGAAGGTTCAGGAGCATCAAAAGTCCAGGGAAGAATTAAACTGGCTTGGTGCAACTTTCTCTTTTGCACAAGCATCTCCTTGCTCATTTCTGTCATTTTGCCAATGACTTCATTGTAAACCTGCCTCAGATGAGCCACCAGTGCCTCTCCAGCCTTAGGAGGGCCATGCTTGAAATCATTGTCCATGTTAGTAAGGTTGGTAGAGGGAATATGTTCGTTTGCCTTCAAAGAATGCTCCCCCTCAGCTGGTGCAATACCCTGTCTCTCAAGGAACAAAGAGATCAAAACAGGAAATGGTAAACGAGTAATTTTCTCAGGTTTAAAGACCACATTAACCATCTTTCTCATAACCACCCAACCATAGTTCAGCATTTCAGGACACTTATCGATAGAATAGTGTAGCTGTCCCATGAGAGCACTTAATTGAGAAGCATTGGCTATTGGCAGGATGTTTGAAGAACAAAACCGAAACAGGCATAAAAACTTCATAGTCAATTTAGAAGGGCCAACACCATCTCTACCAAAGAAGGTGCGTTTACTGGAAGTGATCCAATCAGCAACCATAGCAATAGGGGCAGTGAGATAATCAAAAGGATTTGACATATCGTCGTTGGGAGGTAGTTCCAACAACTCGTTTATCACAGAGGGAGTAAATTCCAACAGTTCACCACGAATATAAATCTTGCGATACCAGGGTGATGTAGGATCAAGTATATCCGGACTCAAATTAGAATAGAACTCCCTAACTAGAGCAGATTATACCACACCATCTTAAAAGCCCAAAACCATAAATGTTTGCTATCTAAATACTCCTCCATGCCAATATTTCGCTAAGCAGAGTGAGTAAATGATTCTTCAACAACAAAACTTTTATTCCTTAAGTTCTCAGCAAGAGATTGAGCAGCAATAGTAAAGTACCTTAGAGAGTGTGCATCACTTGCTTTGAGAACAGGAATGGTTTTCTTCTTTCTCTTCGGAGTTTTCTTGGCCTAGGGAGGAACATGGGTTGCTTCTTGAGCTTTCCTCTTAGCCGTTCTGGGCCTAAGATTTCTGATATTGATTAAGGGCTCATTATCATTAATCTGCACTGACTCCTGTTGTTGGTCCTCCGTTTGAACATCATCCGGGTCAATGAAAGGAACCTCAGTTGCATCACCTCCTCCAACCCGTGGGGAAGAAAATGTTGGGCTAGTAGGTGAAGTTTGCCCAACTTCTTCTTGAGTTTCAGTACCAACACCTTGACCGACGTCAACATCCGCCATGGCTTCATCATCCGGGTTCACAGGAACTCCTCCTTCACAATTTCCAGTCTCCTTTCAGTTTGGTCTCCAACCTTGGTGTAATACCCGAGAATTTTATATCAATAAATACAATAAATAAATAATCAATTAAAAGAATAAATGAGAAATGGAATTTAATCCAAGAAAGGATTAAAGTTAAAGATAACTTAATTAAATAAATTATCCAAAGATAACCCAAATAAAAATGGACTCATAATTCGGACCCGTAATTTAATTGAGATCCAAATAAAATTAAAATAGGAATTTGGAGCCCAAAATGTAGCCCGAAAATCGGAGCCGGAGAACATAGGAGGATAGAAGTTTGAAAGAGAGGAGAAAAGGCCCGATGGAACGCACGACTCGGCCCGGACCGAAGTCCAGGCCAAGGCCGCGCGTTCTGGAGCGTTTTCCGCGCCACCACCGCGCCATCGGAGAAGAACGACCCATGCGAGATTCTCTCGCCCGATTTCGGATTTTTCGACTTCAGTTGCTTACCTTTCGGCCTAAGACACTCCAAGACAGATCTTGGACGTCCTATGGGTCTCCTAGCTCTATAAAAACCCGTCCCCTTCGACCCCGGACGATTTTCAAACTCTTCGAAAACCCTACACGTTTCAAACTCTAAATTCCAAGTCGCCGGAGGCACGAAGGCAGCGAAGGAGCAAGACTTGGATGAAAACCAGAGAGTCTCGGGCGTGGTTGGTAAGAGTTCGTCCATATTTTCTATACAAACCTCGATTCCTAAACTGACTTACTCCGTTTCCTTTCTAAAACCTCGATCCGGACGCGTAGAGGGAGAACGAAGGATCCCGGAGGGAGAACGAAGGACGTGGAATCCACGCCTGCAAAATTGACGAGCCGAACATCCAATCTCAAGTAAGTTAATTACTTACTGTGGTTGGGTGTTAAAAATCAACCAAACGTAAGATCCATAAAGAACTTAATAAAATCTGTTAAAAGAAAACCCTACGCGCGCAGCGTTTGTATTTGAATTATTCGGACCATTTAAAATGTTTCAAACGAGAAAACTTAAAATACGGATTATGTTCCTAAGATGCCTACTACCTGTATAATTCATAATTTTTGGTTAAGATTTGATACTCGAAAATCGAACTAAGAGAACCTGTTTTAGTTTTGGATCTTTAAATGGGACAGAATCATATTTCGAACTTGTTGGTGATTTTTACATTGGATCTAGGCCGATTTAGGATTAGTGTTAAAGATAAAAATTGTAGATCTATAAGTCTGGAAGACCGCTGTAAAATTTTAGAATTTTTCGTCAAGATTTGGACCTCTGAATTCGAACCGAACCAATCTGCGTTTCCTTCGAACTTCTAAAAATTGACAGAATGAGTTTCTGAACTTAGTCCGATTTTTCTTAATTGATCCAGTTGGAATTAGGTCTCGAGTTCAATCAAAAGTTGTAGATAAATGTGTTAGGAGGAAGCCTGTAAATTTTCGTTAAGTTTGGTGTGCATTAGTTATGTTAAAAATTAGATCTTTGAAAACTGCTACGTCTGAATCCGGGCAGAACACTATTTCTGTACAAAATCCCATTTTTGACTTGTTTTCTTAATCCGGATTGAAAAAGTTAAAACACGAAACTTGTTCGTTAGTGTGTTGGCGAGCTACTGCTCAAATTTCAGAATTTTTGGTCGTAATATGGATTTTTAAATGGCATTGGAGCGAACAGCGTCCTGAGATAGTATGCTTTTGAGAAACTTACTAAATTTGGGAAATTGACTTTATTATACAAACAAATTAATTCTTTTGAAACAGGGACATGAGAACTGAGAGCAACACAAGAAGGACCGAGTATTGGTGAGGGCCGAACATGCCACAACAAATGAACAATGGGAGGAAGTTTAACCAAGGAGGTCCAGTGCCACCATGCCCAAGGTGTGGCAGGCCTCATCTGGCGAGGGGTTGCCCTCAGCAGGGTGCATGCTACCGATGTGGACAGATGGGTCACCAGAGTCGGGAATGCCACACTCGGTTGGAAAACATCACGAAGAGAGAGGATTTGGTTACGGGGCCAGTGCAGAATGGAAGAAATGGAAACAACCAGGGGTACAGGCCCCCTCAGAATCAGCCTAACCAAAACCAGCGCCCTCCGCAGCATCAGCAACAGAATCAGCAGCAAAATCAGCATCAGAATCTGAATCAGCAGGGCAATCAAGGACGTCCTATGGGACGCCTCAACGTGATCAACCAAGCAGACGTGCCTGTGCAGGGGGAAGTAATGGCAGGTACATTTCATGTTTTAAATACACCCCTTAAGGTTTTATTTGATTCTGGAGCTAGTTGTTCAATTATAGCATCAAGAGTAGTGCCTGAGTTAGATCTACCTAAGTGCGAGATAATTAGCTTAGGAATTCAACTGCCTTCAGGAGAAGTAGTAGCGTGTTCTAAACGTTATGACAAAATTCCTATAGTAATAAAGAACGTAGAATTCTTCGCAAACTTAGTAGAATTTAACTTAAGGGACTTTGACATTATACTGGGAATGGACTGGTTGTCCCAATATAAGGCGGTGAGCGAGTGCCAGAAGCAAAAGATTACCCAGTCAAAAAATGGGGGAAGGAGAGTTATATTTTACTCTCAACCCCCTAAGTAGAGCAACAAAATCGTTAGTGCCCTCAAACTGAGTAACTTGATGCGTAAGGGGTATGAGTTGTATGCGTGCTACGTTCACAACCTTGAGACAGAAGAGAACAAGGTTGACAACATTCCAGTAGTGAGAGAATACCCGGACGTGTTTCCTGAAGACGTTCCGGGCATGCCACCTAAACGAGATCTTGAATTCACCATAGATCTCATTCAACAGAGCCTGTCTCAAAAGCTCCGTACCGGATGGCGCTATTGGAAATGAAAGAGTTGAAGGAACAACTCGAGGAGCTACTGCAGAAAGGATACATAAGACCGAGTACTTCCCTATGAGGAGCACCGATTTTATTCGTTAAGAAGAAAGACGGAGGATTACGTCTTTGCATAGATTACCGGGGACTAAATCAAGTTACCATCAAGAACAAGTATCCCCTGCCGAGGATCGAAGATCTATTCGATCAACTGAAGGGAGCTTCGGTGTTCTCGAAGATCGATTTGCGATCTGGATATCACCAATTGAGGATCGCCGAGAAAGACATTCCGAAAACGGCGTTTCGAACTCGATAAGGTCACTATGAGTTCACAGTGTTATCCTTTGGGTTAACAAACGCTCCTGCAATGTTCATGAATCTCATGAACAATGTGTTTCGAGAATTACTGGATCAGTGTGTAGTGGTGTTCATCGACGACATCCTGATCTACTCGAAGAGCGAGGAAGAGCATTCCCAACATTTACATCAAGTGCTAGGAATCTTGCGAAGGAATCAACTGTATGGAAAGTTGTCCAAATGCGATTTTTGTTGAAGGAAGTAGCATTTCTAGGATACAGAGTATCCAATGATGGAGTTTCAGTGGACCCGGCAAAAGTTTCAGCCGTCACAGAGTGGGCAGCGCCGAAGAGCCCAACGGAAATAAGGAGTTTCCTTGGACTAGCTGGATACTATAGGCGATTTGTAAAGGACTTCTCAAAAATCGCACGACCTTTAACCTAGCTACTGAAGAAAGGAGTGAAGTACGAGTGGACCGATGCATGTGAGACAGCGTTTCAAGAGCTAAAGAAACGACTCACGACTACACCCGTATTGACACTACCATCAGAGAATGGTAATTTTGAAGTTTACAGTGATGCTTCGAAGGAAGGATTAGGATGCGTTCTGATGCAAGACTCGAAGGTCGTTGCGTATGCATCACGCCAATTGAAACCTCACGAGGAAAATTACCCGACACACGACTTGGAGTTGGCAGCTGTCGTGTTCGCTCCGAAGATATGGAGACACTATCTTTATGGGCGAAAGTGTCGGATGTTCACCGATCACAAAAGTCTGAAGTATATATTCACTCAAAAGGAGTTGAATCTGAGACAGCGAAGATGGCTGGAGCTCATCAAGGATTATGATTTGAAGATATCCTACCACGAGGGGAAAGCGAATGTGGTAGCCGATGCCTTAAGTCGGAAGACCCAACATGTGGCACACTCGTTGGTGATTCCGCCGGCATTATACATGGATTTGGCGAAATTGGAAGTGGAACTTGTGCATCCTGGCACAGTGAGGGAGATGGTCAACGCAATGGTTGCGGGGACTCCAATTTTTGAAGAGATAAGACTCGCTCAACCGGACGATGTCAAGCTAGAGAGAGTAAAGAAGAGTATTCCCGATGGCAAGGCAATAGGATTTGCTATCCACTAGGATGGAAGCATTCGCTTCAAAGGGAGATGGTGTGTGCCTCAGAAGTGCGTTGAACTGAAACAACGGTTGATGGAAGAAGGGCATAACACGCCATATTCAGTGCATCCCGGAGGTGACAAACTTTATAAGGACCTGAAGAAGATCTATTGGTGGCTGGGAATGAAGAAGGAAGTGGCAGACTTCGTGGTGAAATGCCTCACCTGCCAAAGGGTTAACGCAGTGAACAAAAACCCTTAGGGTTGATGCAACCACTGGAGATTCCAAGTTGGAAGTGGGATAGCATCTCGATGGACTTTGTCTCGGGATTGCCACGTTCACCTAAAGGAATGAATAAGATCTGGGTGATCGTGGATAGGCTAACAAAAACGGCCATATTTATCCCGATGAAGGACACGTGGACTATGGACCAATTGGCCCGAGCTTACATTTATAATGTGGTACGACAACATGGCGTACCTGTAACACCCCGGTTTTTTGTCACCCAGGTCGGGATGTCACCGCCACACCTCCCGAGTACGACACGGTTTCTCCGAGCTTACTAAAGAGATGCAAGGCTAGGTATTATAGTGTTTAAAATTTTTAAAACAATTAAAATAGCCCATTCCATATAAATTCAAAATAAATATCATAATGCAGCGGAATAATAGTATCTAAGTATAAGTATTGCAGCGGAAAATGTAAATAGGGCCAACATGGCCAAAACACGGGTTAAACAGACCCGTTCATACTATAGTCTAATGCAAGAATTTAAAATATAAAGTTTCCCAAAAATTCCCCATGCATAAACGTGCTCATGCTCATTCCACATACTCTGTAAGAAAAAGGAATAAAATGGTTTGGGGTCAGCACAACTTGCTGAGTAAATTAACACATACATGATCGTGAGGTTTCAAAGCCATTAATTAACATTTAAATAAAACCATGATATTAATGATTTAAATAAATAAATTATTGCACGAGAATCGAAAGACGGCGAATTCAAAGGCAACGAATTCAAACTCGACGGATTCAATATTTCGAATACGAAATTTATTAGAGACGAAATAAATTTAAGATAGGAACCATGATCCGAGAATGACCCAAAAAATCGAGCCCGGAAATATAGGAGGATAGAAGCCCAAAAGAGAGGAGAAAAGGCCCGACGGATCGCACATCCAGCCCAGGCCGCAGCCCAGGCGGGGTCCGCGCGGTCTAGAGGAATACCACGTAAAGACCGCGCCACTCAACAGGCTGCGATCATGTTTCGATTTTCGACGATTTCTTACCTTATTTTCGACCCCCGACTTTGGTAACTCAATCCCGGTCGATGGGAAGGATATATGGACGGATCTTGAGTCTTAGAACTCATAATTATCATTCAAAGCAAACCCTAGCAGCCTCTCTTCTCTCCAAACACTTCAAACTTCTTCCAAGATCCGAAAACACCAAGTTCTTGCTTTCCGATCACTTTCCGGCGACGAAAATCGACCAATGAGGCGTAGAGAACAAGAACTCTAGTATTCCAGATTGTGGTAAGTCGTTCATAGGTTTTCATTTAGCTTTTCGAACCCGAAAATTCGATTTAACTCAAGATTTCTTCTTTCGATTCGAATTCGTGGCCAAAGGAGGAAGATTCGTGTTGAGGATATCCGTTCGTGACAAATCTTAGAGCCCGGACGACCCCGAGATAGTTTAGGACGAAAATCAAGTAAGATAATCTCTTGCATATCAATATTGGTGGCTTAGAACCGTTTGAAATACTAGTTTTAAAACAAACCCTAAAATCGGACATAAAAGATTCAATCTTTACGCATTTTCTGAGATTGGCCGAAAAAACCCTATTTCGAGAATCCGATATGAAAAACTCCAAACTAGAATTTGTTCCTAACATCTTAATCTAGCTTGTGTCAAAATTTCATGCGTTTTCATTAAGATTTGCTACCAAAATCACGTCGAACATTTTCTGTAATGCATGAGCTTTTCGATAATCAAGATAGATTGCATGGTCGAACTTGATGTGCATTTTTTACCACTTGTGTTCAAAACTAATCTTTGGTGTAAACATAAAAGTTGTAGATAAATGTCTCGAAATCATGCCTGTAAAATTTCGTGCATTTTCATTAACGTTTATATAGTCAAAATCTATTTTGAATACACTGTGTTGTTGAAGAAAAAGTCGACAGATTTTAAGTCCGCAATTAGTGAATTAATCTGACTTAATCCGTAATTAATTTACATAAAATGCCTCTAAGAAAACTTGTTTATTTTGATGTCTTTTTAAGTGCCTGTAAAATTTCATAAATTTTGGAGGTCGTTTGCTATGTCAAAAACTCTTTTGAAAATCAGTGCGCTGTGTAGAAAAAGTTGGTAGATTTTATGCTTTGCAAAGATTGTAAAATTTCACTCGTTTCCTCACATGTTTTCGAGAGACTTAAAACATGAAAGTTGTTCGCTGACGTGTTTTTGAGCTACTGTATAATTTCAAGTCGATTGCCTTTGAAATGAATTTTTAAACTGAGATGGCGTAAATTGTGGCAATGGTTTGGATGAAATATTGAAAAACTCGACTTTTGAGAAACACATGATTTGTGAGATATGTCTAAACAATAAAAACTTTCTTATTCAGAAAACCCGTTAATCTAGATTGAGTTTACTATGTAGGGGGTGAGTGCTCTCCCCTCTAGCTTTTCGCTTCGTGCCTTGATGGACGAGGGTGACCTATGTAGGGGGTGAGTTCTCGATAGAGTGCCCCCCTAGCTTTTCGCTTCGTGCCAAAACGGCCGAGGGCGAACATTATGAAATAAATATTATGCCAAAACAGCAAATGAAAATTTCTCTACACTCTCGGGTGTATCCGAATGGGTTACTCGAGGCTCCGGAGTGATATGTGTATGGCATGATAAGCGGGTTGCTTCGGCAATTTTCCGAAATTCGATATCTGAGAAATGCGATACTTGAGAAATGAAAATTACGAAATTGGCTGCGTTCTCCGGACCGCCAGCTAAATGAATACTATTGAGATTGTGGCGTAACGGGGAAAACTAAAAGACGTTATCTTTCTTTTAATTTATGTCTTTACCATGTTATTCAATTATTTATTATGCCATGTTTTAAAATTATACCTATACCTTGATTTAGCATTTTTAAATACGAGAATATGTGTATTAAATTATTGTCTATTAATTCGCCAAATCACATGTTTTAATATGCATGCTTAAAATGAGTTTTTAATTACTAAATTTTAAAACCCCTTTATTGCTATGTTAGGGATTGTCGTACTCAGTATTTTATATACTGATAAAACCCGTTGTTTATTTTTCTATTACAGAGTACGGAGTATGCTCATGCATTGGGGAATCATTTTGGACATTTACTTAATTATTTTACATGACTTGTATACGGGCTTGTTTAACCCGACGTTTTGGCCATGTTGGCCCTATTTATATTTCCGCTGCTATATCTATATTTAAATATTACATTCCGCTGCAACTTAGTTAATACTATGTAATGATTTTTGCTACATATTTATAAATGGGTTGTTTGAGATGTTTTAAATTCTGAAAAACCATAGCCTTGCATCTCTCCAGCAAGCTCGAAGAAGTCGTGTCTTGCTAGGGAGGTGTGGCGGTGACATCCCGGCCTGGGTGATCAAATCCGGGGTGTTACAATGGTGATCATGAGATTATAGAAGAAGACGAGGATAGAGTATTGACCACCTTCGTGGCTATGCGGACACTGAATGCCGAAAAAAAAAGTCTTCCACCACCTGACGAACAAAGAGAAAATTTATTTCACTGTCATTGTGATATTAAAGGAAATTTGGCTTCTGTAATTGTCGATAACGGTAGTTGCACTAACGTTGTTAGTACATATATTGTCCGCAGGTTAGGTATTCCAACCGAAGACCACCAGAAGCCGTACCAGTTGCATTGGATGAATGACAGTGGAAGTTTGAAGGTAGTCCAACGAGCTCGAGTGCCAGTTCGGATCGGCTCATATTCTGAGAAAATTTTGTGTGATGTCGTACCCATGACGGCATGTCATGTCTTATTGGGTCGACCTTGGCTATACAATAATGATGTGACCTATAAAGGTCGGGATAATTCAATATCTTTTATGTTTTATAAACAAAACTTATATTGTAAGGCCTTTCCCGATCAAGACTGTAAAGATTGATCAAGAAAGACTACGGGATAACATGCGCAAGGAAGAAGAAGAGCATAAGGCGAAACAGAAGGGCAAAACAAAGGTTTCTAGATTAGAGATTCATGAACCTAATTCGGAACCATGTCTTCTGTTGACCAAGCCCGAATTCAAGCAAGCTGTGCAGAATGATAATCCAACATGTTACTGTTTCTTAGCTTATTCTAAACCTGTTGAATTTATTCGAATGACTTGTCATACTGCACCTGAATTTCCTACTGACTTTGCCAGGACGCTGGAACGGAACAAGGATATATTTCCAGAAGAAGTACCGGCGGGATTGCCACCTTTGCGAGGAATCGAGCATCAGATAGACTTTTTATCGGGTGCTTCTATTCCAAACCAGCCAGCATATCGAATGTCACCAGAGGAAACCAAGGAAATACAGGCGCAGGTCCAGAAGTTGCTTGACAAAGGATGGGTACGAGAGAGTCTGTCTCCATGCGCGGTACCAGTGCTGCTAGTGCAAAAGAAAGATGGCTCGTGGCGAATGTGCGTAGACTGCAGAGCAGTAAATGCCATCACAATCAAGTGCCGGCACCCCATTCCTCGCCTTGACGACATGCTCGACGAACTTGGTCATGCCAACATATTCTCAAATATAGATCTTCGCAGCGGTTACCATCAAATCCGAGTCAAATCCGGAGATGAATGGAAAAAAAAACCTTCAAGACGAAGTTCGGACTATACGAATGGCTCGTTATGCCCTTTGGCCTGACAATGCTCTGTCCACTTTTATGCGTCTCATGAATGAGACATTGCGCCCTTACATAAATAAATTCGTTGTTGTATATTTTGACAATATTTTAATTTATAGTGCGAACGAACCTGACCATGTATCTCATGTCCAACAGGTTATTGACACGTTGCGGGAGGCAAAGCTCTATGCTAATATGGAGAAGTGCACGTTCCACGCAACAGAGCTGAATTTCTTGGGCTTCATTGTTGGACAGGGAGGACTGAAAGTTGATGAGCAGAAAGTAAAGGCCATTTCTGACTGGCCACCATTGAAAACAGTACATGAGGTTCGACAATTTTTGGGACTCGGCGGATTTTTCAGACGTTTTGTGCCGCAGTTCAGTGTCATTGTCGCGCCCCTCATGACGCTACTTAAAAAGGGTTTGCCTTTTAAGTGGGGGCCAACGGAACAGAAGGCGTTCACTGAATTGAAGGAGAAATTGATGCTTGCTCTGGTACTAGCCTTGCCAAACTTCGATCTCCCATTTGAAATTGAATGTGATGCATCCGGAACGGGAATGGGAGCTGTGTTAATCCAAGAAGGTCGTCCGATCGCTTACCACAGCAAAAACTTTTCTGGAGCCTCATTGAATTATTCAACTTATGACAAAGAGTTGTATGCTGTGGTAAGGGCACTACGAGTATGGCAACATTATCTTCGGGGTCGAGAATTCATCATCAATACGGATCATGAAACCTTGAAGCATATCCGAGGACAAGGACAACTGAGCAAGCGACATGCACGCTGGAGCCAATTCATCAAAGGATTTCCCTATGTTATGTGGTATAAGAAAGGGAAAGACAATGTAGTCGCAGATGCCTTGTCCCGAAGAGCAACTCTAGCTGCCATGACGACAACTCATTTACTGGGATTTGAGCATATCAAGACCTTGTATGCTATTGATCCGGATTTTGCAGAGGTGTACCAACAGACTGAGGTACACAGATTCAAAGAATTCTCCAGGCTGGAAGGTTTTCTCTACCGGGAAAATCAGCTTTGCATTCCAAGAGGTTCTATCAGGGAATTGCTTATTCAAGAAGCTCACAATGGCCAACTGATGGGACATTTCGGGAAGAATGCCACTGCTGATATTTTATCAGAAAAATTTTATTGGCCCGGACTGAGAAAACAAGTGGAAGAGTTCATTGCAAAGTGCATCGTCTGTTTAAAGGCGAAATCCATGGTCAAGCCTCATGGTCTTTACCAAGCCTTACCTGTTCCAGCAGGGCGGTGGTTGGATATCTCGATGGACTTCGTGCTTGGTCTACCTCGAACTGCGCGTGAGAAGGACTCAATTTTCGTTGTGGTAGACAGATTCTCCAAGATGACACATTTTATACCTTGCACGAAGACCAGCGATGCACTTCATATCGCCAGACTATTTTTCAAAGAAATCGTGAGATTGCACAGGATTCCAAAGTCCATTGTGTCCGATCGAGACGCCAAATTCATAAGTTACTTTTGGAAATCCCTTTGGAGTGAGATTGGTATGAAGCTGCTGTTCTCAACTGCTTTCCACCCTCAGACTGAAGCTGTCAACAGGGTTTTAGGTAATCTGCTTCGTATAATTACTGCATCTATCTCCAAAAGCTGGGATGAATGCCTACCGTACATAGAGTTTGCATAAATAGGCACATCCACAGTGCAACTCATATTTCCCCTTTTCAATGTGTTTATGGTTTTAACCCACTATCCCCGATTGACCTTCTGCCATTGCCTAGCAATGAGCATTTCAATGTAAATGGCAGAAACAGGGCTCAAGCAACCAAGGATTTACACAAGACTGTCAAAGAGAGCCTTCTAAAATCGGCGGAAACGTACGCGAGGTACCATGACAGGGGAAGAAAAAGACTGGTGCTGAAGTCAGGAGACTGGGGGTGGCTTCATCTGCGGAAAGAAAGATTTCCAGCCAAGAGGCGACATAAGCTATCTCCACAAGGAGACAGACCTTTTAAAATTCTTGAACGGATTAATGATAACGCGTATAAACTGGAACTACGTGAAGAATATGGAAACATTAATATGTCTTTTAGTGTTGCAAATCTTGTGCTGTACGAAAGAGACGAACAGGACGAATACGATGCTTGTCGGTTGATCGCTCAACCTCCTCAAGGGGGAGGGAATAGCGTGGAAGCCGGAACTGTAGCAACCATAATTCCATTTCCGGAAAGACCCTGTTCGAGGAAGCAGACCAAAAAGTTCACACGCGAGTTGCTGAATTTTTGAAGGACCATTTTGAAAAAGAGCTGTCTAAAATATCCACCATCCGATCCGAAGCTACTTTGCTCCTACAGCTCGAGCAAGCAGATGTCCGGGATCCGTCCTAATGAAGCCGGAATACTGATCGGAGAAGAATATCATTATGTTATCCTTTTCTAATACTGTAGGATAATATGCCTTGAAGATGTCCAAGGCATCAAAACACTTAGAATATTTTTTGCTGAAAATATGTGCGGTCTATAGGTGCGGTCTCCTTCACAGGTGCGGTTTACCCCACTTAAACCGCACCACCTAGCCTAAACCGCACCCACCCAAAAATGTTGGCCTTGTTCCATTTTTAATAGGTGCGGTCTAACCCCCTAGGTGCGGTCTCCTTAGACCACACCACACCACATAGACCGCACCCACCCTATAATTTGACTAAGTTTTTACCCTAGGTGCGGTCTCATCCTCTAGGTGCGATCTCTTCTTGCTGTAAAAATTCGGATCAACCAAACCGATTACCCGATCCGGTCCGATGAGGGTAGACAAGACCTGACTAAATTGAAGGACCCGGATGGAATCCAATTGTGGATTCCCCAATTTTGAAGTAGGAAGCCATCACCGTCGCCGGAGAGTCGCCGTAAGATGACCGGAGAAGCCGCCGGAGCACCGGAGCATCGCCGGAAGGTCAAATGGAGCTCGCCGGAAAACTGACTGGAAGTTGGCCGGAGGTCGGCCGGAATCACCGCCGGTCGCCGGATAAATTTTGGTCAAGACGGAAGATGGCCGGATATTATTTGTAATAGCATAAATAATGTAGGACTAAATACCTTAAAATTTGGCTAAGGCATGAAAGTTGGTGCGGTATATCAACTTCTGTGCGGTGTTATACCGACCTGGTTGGTGCGGTATACCAACTTCCGTGCGGTCTTATACCGACCTGTTAGGTGTGGTGTACCAACTTCAGGATGTGGTCTAAACCGCATGCATGCGGTCTAAACCGCATCGCATACGGGTTCCATATACCGACCCCGTAGCGCTCATAAACCGACCCTGCAGCTTACATATACCGTACCTGTAACCCCCGTATACCAACCTTCACTATTTCGCACCAGGGCCAGTTTTTTATGTTTTCTTTATTTTTCTTGCTCTCTTTTATTGTTTAATCCTTCCTAGGGTTTGTTTAAAAGGGTTGGCCTATATATATGACATTCCCCTCATTTGTAACACATCTTTGCTTGAATGAAATATTAAATATTCTCTCTTCAAAGATCATTGTGAGTTTACACACACTCTCACACACTCTTTGTATATTTGCTTGGAAACATTCATCAATCTTGGACCGAAGCATCCATTGTTGATCATTGAACCGAGGCTCGAGTGGAAGGATTGGGTTGAGGTCAAGGTTTCGAACACCTTGGTTGCTTCCTCCGATGATTCTTGTTGCGGTTTTGCTTCCTTATCCCTTCATTTACATTTCGGTTCTTATCCATCTCCTTAATCTTCCGCTTAATCTCTTCTTAATCTTCCTTAATCTTTCCTTAAGCAAGTTAGTAACCAAGAGATCCATGGCACCTAATTTATTTGGTATCAGAGCTTATCTTGGTTCTACTTGTTGTTATACTAAAAAATCTCAAAAAAAAAATATAGTTTCTGCCCACTGTTCTAAAAATCTGGTTTCGAACCGTTTGGAGTTTGCTAAATTTGATTACATATTTGAACTCCTCATGTTGTTTACATAGAGAATCATACAAAGATCTTCAAATTTGGCCAAGGAATTAATTTCCTATGAATATTTTACGTTCTTGTGTGTTCTTATGCAAAAATCCGAAAATCTCCATATTTTGGTGTTTGATTTTGTGTTTTGTGTTTTTGTGTGTTTGTTGTTAGTTCTCCCATATTTTGATTCTCATATGTGAATGTATGCATTTGGAATGTGTTTATGTGATTGATTGGTTAATATGCATCTTAAATTCCAAGTGAGTGTGTTCATATGTGTTCTTAAGTGTTGAGTTCATCTTCATATTGTTCTTGAGAGCTTCAAGTGTAATCCAAAATCTGAATATATCTATGTGTTAAAGGGAGCTTAATGATGAGCTAGTTGGAAAGAAAATTTGAAAAGTGACATGCTAGCTTGTCTTGAGCCGCACAAAAGGAATTTTGGGGATTTGAATTTGGTTGCTTCCATACTCCTACTCACATGACCAAATCCAAAGTTTGGAAGGATTGAAGACTTTGTTGCCTTTGAGTGGGTCCCACACCAAAAGTCTTCATTCTTGATTTATTTTCCTACCTTTTGGCCTTAGTATTTTGAGCTACTTGCTTAAATATTTTCCCCACTCCATATCTTATCTTCCTACTTATAGTGTTTCAGTGTGATTCTTATTTTATTTTATTTTACTTTATTTTTGGGTTTATATTGAGAGTCGTGTGTTATGAGCTACCATTTTTCAAATTTTGGTGAGTTCACTTTTATATTGTGAGGACTTGGAATTATTGGATTGCAATTGCCGATTAAAACCGTGAACATAATTTCATTGCATTGCATTTCACATATTTCCTAGCGGTTGTTGATACAATCGAACATTGCATTTGTATCTTGCATTGTGCGTACGTATATCCAGGCCTCACTCTCCGACAACCGAGACTTATTTGGTGATCACTTTGGACTGCATTTGGCTCAGTTCGTGAGTTAACCCAATAGACCGACATTGGTTTTATATAATTTTCTTGTTAGTATTTTAAAATGGTAGGTTCAAAACAACCTTCCAACCAGGATCTGATGGACATGCTGCAAAGGATAAATGCTCAATTCGAAAACATGGAGCAGAAGATGAATAGGATTGCTGGGTGTAGGAGAGCTGCACAGCTGGAAACTGAGTCATTAAGTCTATTAAATTCTGATGACGGAGAGAAGCAGCTTGACAAGGCATTTTATGAGAAGTCAGATGACAGTAAAGGATATTCCGAGAGACTATATGTGGAAATCGGCACTGGGGACACAACTGCTAACACTTTTGAGCAACGCACAAAGTATCCAAGGGTTAGATCTGATCATTTTTCTACTTTGGAAATAGTCCCGAGATCTGAGGCGAATGAGCAAAATTTGAGTCTGCCAGATAACTGCATCAGTCCTGAATTAAATTCTGAGTACATTGATCCATTTTGGGAATATGCTGAGAGTCTGAGACCGAGTCAGTATAATATGCACTTACTTGAGAAGTTGAGTCTACCGGATAAAATGGGTACTGATCATGGTCAATTCAAGTCTGTTGGAAAGATTCCTTTGAGTCACATTCATTATTTGATCTCAACTTTGGGATTAAAAGGGATCAGGGTGCCTCTGCGAGCTATTCACTTCCGACTATCAAAATGGAGATTTCTTCGTGACTATGAGCGGTCATCGCCAATTATGTCTGTTGGGATTTCTGAAGTCAAAAAAGTGGAGTATACTTTAAGTCTTGGTTCTCTGGTCGATCCATCCGCGATATCTTTTCAATCAGCTTTGGAGTCCAAAGCTTCTGAAGGGGAAGAGGATGCCGTAAAAATCCGGATCAACCAAACCGATTACCCGATCCAGTCCAACGAGGGTAGACAAGACCCGACTAAATTGAAGGACCCGGATGGAATCCAATTGTGGATTCCCCAATTTTGAAGTAGGAAGCCATCGCCGCCGCCGGAGAGTCGCCTGAAGATGACCGGAGAAGCCGCCGGAGCACCGGAGCATCGCCGGAAGGTCAAACGGAGCTCACGGGAAAACTGACCGGAAGTTGGCCGGAGGTCGGCCGGAACCACCGCCGGTCGCCGGATAAATTTTGGTCAAGACGGAAGATGGTCGGATATTATTTTGTAATAGCATAAACAATGTAGGACTAAATACCTTGAAATTTGGCCAAGGCATGAAAGTTGGTGCGGTATACCAACTTCCGTATGGTGTTATACCGACCTGGTTGGTGCGGTATACCAACTTCCGTGCGGTACCGGCCTGGTTGGTGTGGTGTACCAACTTCGTGATGCGGTCTAAACCGCATCGAATGCGGCTTCAATATACCGACCCCATAGCGATCATATACCGACCCTGCAGCCTACATATACCGTACCTGTAACCCCCATATACCAACCTTCACCATTTCGCACCAGGGCCAGTTTTTGATGTTTTCTTCATTTTTCTTGCTCTCTTTTATTGTTTAATCCTTCCTAGGGTTTGTTTAAAAGGGTTGGCCTATATATATGACCTTTCCCTCATTTGTAACACATCTTTGCTTGAATCACTACAAGAAAATTGCGTTTTACCGACCGAAATTACCGACCGACATGATGCGGGTCGGATTTACCGACCGCAGGGCCGACCGCAACATGCGGTCGGTAATTTAGAGCCGTTATGGTGGACCCGGTTTCCGGACGACCACTGCACCGACCAAACTTAATTCGGTCGGTATCACCGACCGAATTACCGACCGCATTTGCGGTCGGTAAAGTTTTTTCAATTTTTTTCAATTTTTTAAAAGATTTATTATTTTTAAAAAAATAATTTAATCTACCGACCGCATTACCGACCGAAAATGTCGGTCGCTAAATTTTTTTCATTTTTAATTATTTATTTTTTATTTTTAATAAATGTTTCTTTAATTATTTTTAAAATTTAATTATTCCTTTATTCGAGCATTATTTATTTTATAATTTAATTATTATTTATTTCAACCCATTTAATTAATTATTTATTTTATAATTTAATTATTTAAATATTTATAATTAATTAATTATTATTTTTTATTATTATTTATTTAATTAATATATTTATATATTTAATTAATATATAAATTAATTTACATTAATTTAATTTAATTAAATTAATTTAATTATTTATTTCAACTATTTAACAGTTTATAATTTAATTATTTTTTTAATTAATATAATTTTATATTTTAATTTCGTTTCAAATTTACACATTTTAAATGTATATATGTACTTATATAGGTTATATATATAACATTTCATAAAATGACATGAAACATGAAGTGCTTAGATGGTCACACGCGCGAGGGATCTATCTCCCCACCCGGGTTCGAGGCCTCTCCTCAGCAAATTCTATCAACATATATCCTTGGGGAGGTTTACTATATAGGACACATGTCAGAATATGATTGATCGGTTAGAGACATAGCCAAGCTGGTTAGGGTTGAGGATGGTGATGGTGAGGTGGGCGGTTCGAGCCCTCCCAAGGACAATTTTTTCATAAAATAGAATTACCGACCGCATTTGCGGTCGGTATTTCGGTCGGTAAATTTTTCCGGGACCTCTTGGGACCAGAGAGTACCGACCGCATTTGCGGTCGGTAATTCGGTCGGTAAATTTACCGACCACCGTTTGGTCGGTAATTCGGTCGGTAAGTTTCCGACGGCAAAGTTTTTTGGTCGGAGGAAAATTACATACCATGGTATTACCGACCGACCCTTGCGGTCGGTGGTGCGGTCGGTAATCCCCGAAACGACCCGCATTCCGGGGTTACCGACCGCACCTGCGGTCGGTAAAACCAATTTTTCTTGTAGTGAATGAAATATTGAATATTTTCTCTTCAAAGATCATTGTGAGTTTACACACACTCTTTGTATGTTTGCTTGGAAACATTCATCAATCTTGGACCGAAGCATCCATTGTTGATCAATGAACCGAGGCTTGAGTGGAAGGATTGGGTTGAGGTCAAGGTTTCGAACAACTTGGTTGCTTCCCCCAACGATTCTTGTTGCGGTTTTGCTTCCTTATCCATTCATTTACATTTCGGTTCTTATCCATCTCCTTAATATTCCGCTTAATCTCTTCTTAATATTCCTTAATCTTTCTTTAAGAAAGTTAGTAACCAAGAGATCCATGGCACTTCTCCTAGGTTCGGTTTACATATAGACCGCACCCCTTTCCATTTCGCAACCCCCTTCTTATTTTCCATGTATTTTTCATCTTTTGGGCATTGGTCATGGTATATAAATGGCCTCCCCTCATTTGTAAGACTCATCTTCTATTGAATGAATATATTTGCTTATTTGCAAAGATCCAAAAGATCACAAATGCTCTCAAGAGGGCATCCTTCATCAACTTGAAATTTGAAACATTTCATGTTGCAAATTAACCATTAACATGAATCAATGAAGATTGAGGACAAGGCATAGGGACTTGTTTGCCTTCTCTTGTTGGAGCTTGAAGGCGGTTGCTTCTTCATCTTGGATCGAAGCTTACCAAGAAGAATACTACCAACACTTTGAACTTGTGAGAATCGGAGGTTATGGCGTATGGACATGGCTTCCTTTCCTTTGCTTGATCATAGTTTTGGAAGCTTCCCTATCTTTTATATTCCTTTGTTGTAAACATACCTCCTACTAGCTTGTTCATGCATTTTTATTTTCAAGATATGATCTAATGCAGGAAGTCTACACCTTCTCCTTTTTTTTTTTTTTTTACTTCTCAGTCCTTCTATCTGCATTGCACAAGTTAGTCGTGTCTGCATAATTTACTCTGCTTTCCAAAAAGATATTACATTATCTCAATAGTCGACTATTAGAAAATCCAATTAATCAAATGCGAGTAACCGAGTAGAAAATTAGCAGAATGACATGGGTCCTACTTTCATCATACATCATCCAGTGAATGATCTGGACTCCCTAAAAATTACTGAAACTTTGATAACCGTGCGCTTTTGGTACACAATCTTCCACAACTTCTAAAATTATTTACCACCCACACTCTAGCTCAATTCTTTCAAAGGATAGAGAAACATAAATTCTTTTTAAAATCAAATGAATAGGTGGTGGGAGAACTGTGAAAGTTTCAGGATGTTTTAGCGAAGTATTCATTTACTTTGTTGTTTTAGTTACTATAGTCTTCTTTAGCAACGTTAATATTTTCTGAGCAATTAGATTTGTGAGGACGAATCTTATTTGGAACGTATTCTGGTAACAACCTCACTTTTGAAAGTGGGGATGTTACAGAAGTCCTCTACCAAAGCATTCCTCAATTTGAAGCACTGAAACAAAGATTTTGCAAATGGTATGATTCAATCATTCTAAACCCAAACCAAATATTTATATGATCTTCAACTTACCTGAAGTTGGACACAAAATCACACAAGAGAAGGTTCAAATCAGCCACAAAAATCCTCAACTTTACCACCTAGCTAGTTCATGACCACACTTGCTTCTTAATACCCTATAGGGAATTTTGGAGTTTCCTTTGAACTTGGGACAAAAAAATAACGAAGAAAGGTAATAGGATTAACTTGCAAAACTTTTAAAATGATAAAACTAAATTTATGTTATGGCTCTTACGGTCTCATCCACGGTTTGCAAACGGACCGTGGCCCGAATCGGCCCAAGTTGGGCTAAATCTAGTATTTCAGACCCAAGGATATTAGGGTTGGCCCAACAACACCTAACCGCCCAAGATTATCTATTTTGGACTTTTTGGGTATTATAGTAGTAATTTAAAATACATAATAACAAATTATTCCACTTATTTGGTTTATTGGAATGATTTGGGGATGAATTTTAAATCCCCTCCTAATTTTATACTGTACTAATTTTGGTTGAATTTCAAATCAATCCTAAAATGATGAGTTATTTCAAATAATATCTTCAAAACATTCTTAAATTCAACTTTAACTATCCGGGGATGGGGACTTACCCTGGACTTACCCTAGTGGTTAAGTCACCCGACATTCAACGTATAGGTTGGGGGTTTAATTCCCCACCACTCATTTATTCCCTTTATAATTTGTGAGCATGAGCTCCCACCACTCTTTTCTAATTTGTATAGGCTGTTCACAAAATAAAAAAAATAAAAAAAAACCTTTAACTACAAAAATGACCCTTATGTAAAATCAAATTCACTCTATTTTAATTGTTTCTTTTATTTCCTTTCTTTAAATATTCAAATACGTGGTATAATGTAAGTAACATGTCTTGTTTTCACAAGTCAAAACTTAGTTGCTCATAATTTCACCAAACACTATAATATTTTCAGCGAGAGGATGAGACTTTGTGACTTATGAGTGAGGGCAACCTATGTTTGCTCTAGAGTTGCTTCAGAAATAATTCAATCAGAAATAGTATTTGGAGAGTGAAAGAAAGCGGATAATATAAGAGAATCTCTTTTTTTTTTTTTTTAAACGTGCCACTCATGTGTCGGCAATATAAGAGAATTATTAGTATATACTATTACAATTATTGAAATGAGCCACAAAAATAACCTATTAGTTGCACTTTGACTGAAAAAAAAAAGAAAAAAAAAATGATAAATCGTTCATATTTAGCTATTGAAACACTAAAAACTACTATAAGTAATACGAGCACATATTTTACACTCAAACCACTAAATTCTAATTAACTCTACCGCTAAACTCTAAACGTTTTCCGTTTTCTAATTTTTAAATTTTCAAAAAATTCCAACCTTTGAACTCTAATTTTAAAATCTAAGAACAAACAATATTCGTCCAAATTTTACTCCCATGTTCCATTTAACCTGTCTTGTTTCATTTATGCATACAATCCAATGCATTTTTTTAACTGCTACTATATCAAAATATGTACAATAAGAAATTATTTAAAATACAGATTCTAAAACTAAATGATTATACGCTTCTAACAAGACCCAACTCGACTATTTTCTTCAAATTTATACTTTCAATAAAGTTGAATCAAAATTAAATAATGAACAGTGCAAAAAGTCAAATAGGACAAGTAACATGAGACGGAGGGAGTCTAAATTTAGTGTCTGTTCGGATATATATTCGTTCTAATTGAAAGTCAATTATCTAATTATCAGGGCCGTTCCTGGTATTTTGTGGGCCCTAGGCGAAAAATATAATAGGCCCCAATTAAATCTAAACATATACGCGTACTAATAAAGGAGAGATTCATGCTTCCTTTTTACCATTCAATTGGTTATATGTACCAAGCAAAACATCACATTAGGAAACTAAGCTCTAGATGAAAAAAAACCATAACAAAAAACTAAGCTCTAGATGAAAAAAACCATAACAAAAAACTATCATAGTTCAATTGAAATATTCAGACTAGAAACAATCTGAGTAGCTACAAATGTCACACTTCATATGAACCTTAATAAGGTATCATTATGCAAATAAATCTTAACAGCTACCCGGTGCAGTTTCCATAACCAACAACCAACATAACTTTTGACAAAATGAAACCTACTTAGCCTGCTCTACAACTCCACAATTTAATTTTCTCAGCTTCGCTACAAATCTAGAGTTCATTTTCTGGTTGTTGCAAATCAATCTATATAAATTAAATTATGTTGCACAACAAATAAAGAGCAAAAATATCAAAAAAAAAAATAAAGAAATGGAATAGATAAGATGAAAACACTCCATAAAACACTTGCCTGGCATTGAAATACTACATACACCTAATTGAATGCAATATTTTTACAAAAATCCGCCCATAAATATATGATTTCCAGGAAACCCAAAAGCCCTTAGCCTCACGAAGAAAACCAAAATTGCTTCACTGATTGGTAAAACCCAACCATTTTCAATTACAAAAATTGACTGAAATAGAGCATTCCTCATACCTCTTCATTAGAAACTGGATAGAAAATAAATTGTAACAAAATTAAAGAACACAGACCAAAAATTCACCTTGTATTTTCTTTCTTTCTCCGGTGGTTTAGTTACCTTGAGGCAGGAAAGGAATGGATTAACCACTGCAATTTTCTTTTGAACGATCTTCTCACAAGATGATAATTTTGTACGCCACGTTTTCACTCTTCAGCGCGATTTTATCTTTCTCCCACCCAATTAGAAAATGGTAAAATTGCCGGAATGAGAAGATTTTAGGTTTGGTGAAAAATTGAGAAAGAAAATCATAATTAATAGAATTAATGAAAGAAACGAGCAAATTTATGGAGAAGAAAAAGCGACAGGAGGGGACTCTGCGAATGGGAGGAAGGAAGAATGCAAAAAGGAAGGAGAATTAGCGTGACCTATGCCTTCAATATCACTAGTAATACATACCTAAAATGGAGAAATGGGGGCCCTATAATAGAAATGGGCCCTGGGCAATGGCACTTTGGGCCTATGCCCAGAGCCGGCCCTGCTAATTATCGCAATTTACAAACATAACAATCTGGTAATATGTTTGGTTTATACACTCAGATATTGTAGAAACCGTGCATGATGATTTTATTATTGACGCAATGATCAACAATCAAACACACTAATAAGATAATTAGTTTCTAAAAGCACTATTAACTCTATTTTTCCACTATTAAATTTTTTTCCACTATATTAACTCTAAACTTCAATAATTTTCCAAACATAGCCATTATATATAGTTTCTGGACAAAATGGTTTTATAGTGACCTACAGTGATAAGTATTCAGCCATCCAATTCAGGCCACTACAGCTCTACAAAGTCATTTGACTCCAAAAAAACGATAATGTATCCTTATAATGACTTCATTTCAATAATTAATTCTGTTAATGCCCTGAAATCAGAAGTGTCCTAATAATTATATCGAATAATAATATTTCCCCAACAAAAAGTATGCGCATATTATAATGATAATCTTCCTGCCAGATTTCGTAATCCTAGATTTTTTTTTTATTATTTTTTTTTATCAAGACGCGTGAAAACGTGTGCTAAGGCTTAATCCTAGATAGTTTTTGTTTTGTTATAATTTCCTTTTTTCGTTGTGTATAGGGTTTTCCTGGTATTTACATTTCCCTTGTTTGTGAAATAAGATAAAGATATCGATAATTATTATACATCATATTTATTAAATTTAATTGAAACATATTAATAATTGTCAAATGATCCCAAGAGTTTGACTAGTTTGTTTATTTTGTTTATTTTTCTTTTGTTTGCTTTTTGATTTTGATTTTCCTTATTTTTATTTGGCTTTGGCTCTTCCAAAAAAATATATAAAAAATGTTGTAAATAAAATGAGATGGACAGTATATAAAAAACATATATATGTAGCTAAACTAAACATATAAAAAAATAATTTAGAAAGAAAACTAAAATATTATTATTAGCACTAGCTAGCTAGAAGTGTTAGAGAAGTTCATATGTAGCTTGTTAGCTATGTCCATAAATAATGTATGGCACATATCCATTTTGACACGTAATTAATGAAGCTCGTGAATTATATTGTGCAAATAAAGAGAAGTCGGGATGAGGACTTAGCCCAAGTGGTTAAGCCCTATACTTCCAACGGAAGGCTGGAGGTTTGATTCCCCACCGGCCCTTATCCCTCCCTTTTATTTCCCTTTATATTTGTGTGACATGGGCTCCCACCACCCATTTCTCGGGCCTGCAATGGCTCCTCTAAAAAAAAAATTAAAGAGAAGTCTTCAAGGTCAACAAAGCACACATGGACATATATTTGCCTAGCGCCTTATAACTCTATTGAATGTTTAATTCACTTTATTTTTTATATATATGATCAATTTTATAATTTATGAGATTGTTATACACTTTTTAATAAACTTTTATTAAATATCATATTTTAGAGATTATATTAATTGAATCTGTAGTGAGATGGCACAAATTTATCCATTTTTAACTAGAGACTTGTGTTCAAGTCCCAATATAAAGCAGACTTAAATATCAATTGGGAGAGGACACCCACTTATAGGCCTCACGTTCTCTTAATTCGTACTCCCTCCGTCCCATTAAAAGTGGTCACTTTCTTTTGGGCACTTGAATTTAGGTTGTGGTGTTTAGTAGTTAAAGTAGTTTGAGTAAATTTGACTAATCCATCCATATAATTTATAATGGTTACATTTGACTTTTAACCATATTTATTATTTAACTTTGACTTAATGTTATCGTAATGATGTAGAAAGAAAAAAATAGCCAAGTGTGGTCTTGTTGGAATCGTCTAATCATATAGTTTTAGAATATATATTTTATATAATTTTTATTTATACCCATTTTGAGATATTAATGGTTAAACATATATAGGGAGTTTGTGCAGAAAGTACAATTGTCATTATTGTGGGGTTTTTAATCATGCTTATGTTAATCTAATTTGCTAGAAAGTGAAAGTGGCCACTTTTAATGGGACACCCCAAAAAGGAATAGTGGCCACTTTTAATGGGACGGAGGGAGTATTAGTCTGCCTAGTGGAATAGGGTAATAGATAGGAAATGACAAAAATAAAAAGTTTAGAGGTTATCCCACAATACATACAGTTAATAAATCAAACATTGAAACATAAAGAATAGAGTGGCAGCTGTCATTTGTGCTTTAAATTCGATTATTCGAACAATACTACTTCTAAAGCTTTTAAATTTATGAATTATTGTACGTCAAATAGAACTTCATTACAACAATCTCGTAAGTCATAACATACACCGATTAGGACAAATCAAATAGTCGTAACATTACTGATGGAGATAACTGGTGATGTGTACTATTGGAGGCCAATATCGTTGCTGGAGATAACTGGTGATCTAAATCTGATGATGACTGAATGACACAGGCCGAAGAGCAGTAAAACACACTGAGTTCATGATGTTCCTGAAGAAAGAATCATACGGGACGTTGGAAGATCTCTTGTATGGTGAGCAGGGGATACCTGTGTTGGCATCTACAGATGCTGTTGCTGATACCTGTGTTGATGGAAGAAATAAACTTGGAGAGCTGGTCGGAAGAGGCTGTTGTTCTGTCTTAAGCGGGATACTGGCGGAAAGGCCACAATGGTATATGTTGGTGAATCCAAGGAATTGGGATGGGGAATAATGAGGAATGCAACTAGATGCACGTTGATGAAGCTATAGGCTGACATTAGCTGGTAATCCAAAATGAATGAGTGCTCGACTGATATAGGCCTGATGAGATGCTGATTAATACATTTGAGTCACCTGACAAGCTCCGGAGAGATCTAAGCCTTAAAGTCTTTACTGAGGTACGCGTTTATGGTACTCATGCTGATGTCTAATACTTGCTCTCTCATAAGTATGGATCCTGTAGCACTCATTTCACTGTGTTGAGAAGGATAAGGGGCTTAGGAGTTCCCATGAGGGCTACCATTCGTCCCACAAAATTTCATTTCCCCTGTTGGCCATCCTTTCTTTCTTCAAGCCATACTCTGACCCTCGAACCTCTAATTCCTCCCTCGTCCTGCCAATTGTCCCAGTGCTTATGGGGATGTCTGGAATTGCCTTTGAATACACATATGAAATGTTGGTGATGATGCAAGACCAGTGTCTGCAATTTGATAGTGTATGGGTGATGTTCTATTGTCTGTGAAGGGGTGGGTTTTTGAGCGGTTTAGAAGTTTGGAAAGTTCTATAATGTTGTTGATTTCTGAATTGGCTTTTATTATTTGGGTGTTGGATAATCCCCTGAAAAAAAAAAAAAGAAAAGAAAAAAGAAAGAAAGTGATAAGAAAAGTATTGAAAAAAATATTGGAAAATTGAAAAAAAAAAAAAAAAAAAAAAAGATAAATAAGAAGGATTGTTTGCAAGGGGTTGTGTTGTTGAGAGGTAGTAATCAGAGTGTTTATCTACTGGAGAGCCTAAGTAAACATTGCTACAGAAAACATTGGCTAGAACATCTTTTTAGACAGTATGTTGGAAAGTAGACGCGAGCTATTTAGTTGTATTGATTCATTACAGTGTCTAAAGCTGAGTCCAGGTACAAAGCGGTGTGCAGCACACTTTGAATGTTGTGATTTCATTCATTGGCAATTCCATAATCCTCCACTGCCATAATAACATAACAGCCGTTAGACATTTCTACCAAAACCATTTCTCCAGCCTTTGTCCCGTTTTTCATCTATGTCCAGCCCCTTTGATTTGATACACGGGTCTTGAGTCTTTGCGGGGGAAATACTTATTTGAAGCATGTATATGGATTGTCTTTATGATGTATCATATTAACACTGCATATTGAGATGGGTACCTGATAACAAAAGATAGAGGAATAAGTTGATGCTGGTTTTTGTTTCCTTATTCGGGGTGATCCTGTTCATTGGTATGGGAGTACTTGGCATTATAAAGGCAATGTAGCACAGTTTGTTCCCTGGGTTATTGTAGTACAATTGGAGGGCAGCTGTGATTGGAGGTGTCAAGTATGAAGATGAAGCACTGTCTTGTTTAGAGGATACTGTTGACACAAGCTACTGGTGCTTCTCAGTGATCTGTGATTGTAGAATTGCTCCAGGCAGGGTTAGGAAGTTTGGCGCAAATTGGGAATGGAAGATGTAGCTGCCCATATGTTTGGTCATAGTTATCAATCATAGTTTATTTGTTTTTTGTGATGATGTATGCTGTTGGTACTGCACTTTGGAGATTGTCTTTTGTCTTGATGTAGTCCAACTTCAGGTTATTTCTATGGAATAAGATTTTTTCTTAAAAAAAAAAAAGAGTCGTAACATTACAAAACATTACCACAATTTTGAGGCCATATTCCTATTTACATAACTACTCAGCTACTTGCTGTTCTTTCAAGCAAAAAGAGAAAAAACACTTAAAATAATAATAATAATAATAATAATAATAATAATAATAACAACTACTATATCGAGTTAGTAAGGACTGAGGTGACAACTACTTAAACAAATACTCTGGATAATTCTTGACATCGGCATTAATAAGAGCTTTAGTGCCCTATTAGATACTTATATCGAATTCCATAACTTAAACCTTATTATCGAGTTTATTTGGTCGCTTAAATAAAAATTTCTGTACTGATCATCGAGTGGAGTGGAAGTAATTTAGCTAAGGGTACTTACATATTGCGATGGGATCGATCATACTTAATCCATTGGTGGTGGGCAAGGTGGGGCATTATTGCCGTTGTTGGCATTATTGTTGAGAAGCTGTGAGGGAGATTGATGATCAGCATTCCAATGGAGCAATTCCTCGACCATTTGCATTGCAAGCTTGTTCTCTTGGTCCATCACAATGTGGTCGCCAATATTCCACGGCGGTAATAACTGATGATGATGATAATACTGATGCTGTGTTGACGGTAGTAATTGCTTCTTCTTCTTCAGCTCCACTTTCATGACCCAATGCGACCCCGATTGCTGCCCGGCCCCGGCTCTCTTCTGCCACACTCCTATGTTGGAATTGTCGTTGTCCAGCCGGAGACACGTGATCGACGGCGCCGGATTCTTGCAGCATTTCTTCAGCTTCGCCCCTAGTAAAGACTGCCTGTTCGGATTGTTCAGACCGCCGCTGCTGTCGGCCGGGATCGGGAAGTTCGTCTTGGCGTTTTGGCCGCTCATCAGGACCGCCGCCTCGTCGTACGCCCTGGCGGCCGCCTCCGCCGTCTCAAATGTCCCCAGCCAAATCCTCTTCTTCCTGTATTTATATTTTCTTTCTTTTTTTATAAAAAAAAAAAAGAAAAAGAAAAAAGAATGGAACAACCCGTACTAAATTAGTACGTGAAGGAATGAGGCACTTACAGTAAAGGGTGGCGGATCTCTGACACCCAAGAGCCCCACTGGCGTTGCCTGACACCTCTGAACTTCTTTGAATGTACCATTTTTAAATTTCTTTTGTTTCTTATTCTAAACTTTTATTTATATAGAGTTAGGGTTTAATGCATGGAGGAGAAGACAGGATAGTGACGATCACCCAAACCAACTCAAGCGATGATGATAATGGTGATGATAAGAAGTAGCTGTAAGAAAATAGGTTGTGGGGAAGAGGCCTTTAATTGGAGTTGTAATGTTGTCTCGTCGGTGGAAGAAATATTGTCAGGGAAGACAGCTACTAGTGCTTTTCTGTGAAGGGTGCAATTAAAGCTTACACCTACACGGCTGCCACTGAAACCACTATAATGTTCATAATAACTCTCTCCCATCTCGTATATGCTTCTTCGGTCTTCTTTTAATTGCTCAAATTTCATTTTTGGCATTCTTTATGACGTCATTTTGATTCGATTTTTGAAGACGAGTTAAATTATTAGTTGACAAAATAAATACTTCCTCCGTTTTTTAAAGATAGCTACAGACTCACTCAGCACGCAGTCCAATGCACATTTTAAACTATTAATAATTTAAATTCGGTACATGTAAAAATTCTAAAAGTTCGATATTTAAAATCTACAAGACGAGACGAATCTAACAAGATCACACTTGGCTATATTTTAACTTGTATAACCATGAGAAAACTTTAAATCAAAGTATATAAGTGAATAGTACTCATTAGTCAACAGTAGCTAACAAAAAAAAACGGAGGGAGTATATTAAATTGTGAAAAGGTAAATATATAGTAGTATTTGCTACTGGTTGGTTCAGTTGCAATTAGAGTTAACTTTGTTAGGATATACTATAGACTTCACTGGTTGGTTCAGTTGCAAGCCAAGCCAGATTAGTTTATGGTGTGTGCCATAATATATTTGTCCTATACTAGTTTTAATTTGAATTAAAAAATAATTATACTATAATGTCAAATCCTCGTGTCATGTATAATACTCCCTATGTTCTATTATTTCTATCTCAAAATTTTTGGACACGCCGTCCAATATATTTATTTGACACTTAATATCTTAAAATGTACATAAAAATATTATGTAAAATGTACTCTCTCCGTTTTTTAAAAATTGTAACATTCATACATTTCACGTTATCCAATGTACATTTTTAACGTTTAATATCTCAAATTGTGTAAAAGTAAAAATTATAAAAATTTGATATTCTAAAACTACACGATTAGACGAATCTAACAAGATCCCACTTGAGTATGTTTTATCTTGTATAACTGTATTAAAAATTTGAATCAAAGTTACTCAATGAATAGTAACAACTATGCAAATGTTACAATTATATAAAAACGGAGGAAGTATATTCTAAAACTACATGATTAGACAAATCTAATAAGACCAAACTTGACTATATATTTTTCTTATATTAACATTAGGTCAAAGTTGATCAATAAACAGGTCTTGAAGAAATAATCCACTTCTTTTACCAATATACTCAAGAGTAGTAAAAATGGCTAGTGACGTTCAGAATGCTCTCTCTACTGCGGACAACACCGATCCGACGGATTCTCCGTCGGCGTTTGTCTTCACCAGTGGCAATCGGCCCTCGTTCCGGGATATGGTTTTGGCTGGCAAACAAGGTCCGCCTCCGCCCTTAATGGCTGAGGAGAATAAGGAGGAATTGGTTGTTTTGGATTTCATTGATGGGGATCGATTGAAGCCTAGCATCTCGATCGACCCAAAGATCAAAGAGAGATTGTGTCGGCCATGGGAGGATGCGCTTATAATCTCCGTTTTGGGGAAAAAAGTAGGGTTTATGGCACTTCATGACAGACTCAAAAATCTTTGGAAGGTTAAAGGCAAATTTGTGATGGTTGAGTTGGAAGCTGGTTTCTTCATTGTGAAGTTCGACAGATCTGAGGATAGGACCAATGTTTTATGCAATGGTCCTTGGACGGTTTTTGATAGCTATCTCACTGTGATGCCCTGGAAGCCAAACTTCGTTGCCGAGGAATCCACTCCGAGGAAAACGGTTGTTTGGGCGAGATTCCCGGGGATTGGTATGGAGTACTACGATGAGTTTATACTTACACGGTTGGGCAATGCGTTGGGGAGGCCGGTCCGCGTGGATAACATGTCTAAAACAGTTCAACGGGCCCAGTATGCACGGGTCTGTGTTGAGATTGATCTCGCCCTACCTGTCGTGTCTAGCGTTTTGGTTGGTGATCGGTGGCACAAAGTGGCCTACGAAGGGCTTCATTTGTTATGCAATAAATGCATGTGTTATGATCATACCTCCGGCCGATGTGACAAGGTCATTCCTCCGGTAGCAGATGCTGTTGCCCCTGGCCAGACAACGGAGGCGGGTGAATGTAGTTTTGGAAAGGAAATTGGTAATGATTCACCTTCCAAAATTAGCGCTCCTCTTCCGGTGGTCGATGCGCAATCATCGGATTCGGTTATGGGAACGGAATCAGAGGACGTTGTGGGTGTGCCTGCGCGGGATTTTCAAGATTTAAGGAAGCCAGCTGTAGATAATTCTATTCCAGCCCAACCAATGGGGGATGAGTGGATAAAGGTTGTTAGGAAAAGGGTTTCGGGGCCAAAGAAGGATAAGGGAGGAGATAAAGGAAAAGGGCCACAATTCCACTTGGGCCGTAGGCCAATTGCTACTGCTGCGAACTCTAAGATGGGAAATACTCCCTCCACCAGACGGGCCCAAGTGCCAGGGGTTTCGACTGGTCGCTCCCAGAAAGTTAACGCTCCCCTTGCGAGCTCCCCTCAATCCAAGGAGGATATACCTTCCCATGGGAAGCGAGCTCGGCCAGCGCCAGAGCAGGAAATTTCGAGGACGACAGGGCGAAAGGACGCTAGCAACCCATCTCTACGGATACTCCTGAGGCCGCCACCGGGGGTACCAATTAGGGATGGAGGCGCCGAGACTGGTGCCGCTCCTTCTGCCATGGAGGGTGTGGTTGTACCGTCGTTTCAAAATTGGGATGGAAATGGTGTTGAGGATGGGGAGGAACCTAAGGATGTGGCTATGGGAGCTTCGTGAAGCTGGGTTTGCTTCTATTCCCTTTCTTTTTACCCTGTTTTTAATAATGTCTGAGTTTACAGATTTCTCTATAATTTCTTGGAATATAAGAGGGTGTATGGGTGGGAATAAATGGCGTATGGTGGCAGATATCTGTCGTCGGCACAAGCCTTCCCTAATTTTTATTTTGGAGCCTCAGGGGCCTATGATCGCCTGCGCAATTTTATCTATGGATTGGGTTACTTCCCTATTTATCTTCAAGAAGCTGTTGGTAGAGCTGGGGGATTGTGGATCATTGGGCGATCCGGCTCTTCCTTCCATTTCGATATTTTTTATGTCCACCCTCGTTTTCTTACCATCCGGATTACTGGGGGGCATACTTCTTGGATTAGTACAGCTGTTTATGCCTTGCCGAATTATCGGCAGAGACGGGCGGATTGGGAGTACTTGGCTAGTCTGCATGATAGGATTTCTCTGCCGTGGATGCTAGCAGGGGACTGGAATGAGATTATTGGTCCTTCTGAAGTTGTGGGAGGGGTTTTCCTGCAATCCACGGCGGATGAGTTCTCATCCTGTATATCTTCGTGTGGCCTCTATCCTATTCGTATGGAGGGTTCTTTATTCACTTGGTTTCGGCCGGCTAATGGAACTCAATTTATTAAAAAGAGACTTGACAGGGGTCTTGCCAATCTGCAATGGATCTCCCTTTTCCCTAATGGGGGTGTATCTGTCTTGGGGAGGCTTGGCTCGACCATGCCCCGCTTCTTATATCTTGTGGTGTCCGGCAGGCCCAGACTACTAGTAGAGCCTTCAGGTGGGAGGCTATCTGGGCTAAGGATCCTGAATACCATCACTTGGTGACTGACGCCTGGTCCGACTCTGCTAGTGGCCTTACTGCTAAGCTTGCTAAAGTGCAACAACAATCTTCTCGAGACTTTCCCGCTGCCTTGGGAAGATTAAAGAATAAGAAGAAAAAATTACTGCGTCGATTGAAGGGTATAGATCGGGCTCTCACTTGCGTGGACTCTGCACGGTTAATCATCCTTGAGAAGAAACTACAGGACCAGCTGCAAGATGTCCTTGAGAAGGAGGAATTGTTTTGGTTTCAGAGAGCCAAAGATGATTGGGTCCGACTTGGGGATCGAAATACCAATTACTTCCATGCCCAAGCAAAATTTCGTCACCACAAGAATAGAATTACTGGATTGGAGTTACCTGATGGAACTTGGAGCACGGATCCGGATGCATTGAAGACCTCTGTCCGGGATTTCTATGTCAAGCTGTTCTCTGAGGCTTCCTTAGATCCCTCGGATGTTTTATTACCTCCACTCAAGACCATGTCGGATAGAGGATGTTGTGTTTTCGATGGTGTCATTTCGGATGATGAGGTTTCCACGGCACTTAGTCAATCCAAGACCTTGGCGGCTCCGGGGCCGGATGGCTTTCCCGCGGCCTTCTATAAAACGTACTGGGACATTGTTGGTGGTGACACTATTACAATGGTTCGCAAAGCCTTCGAGACAGGGGAGATTGGGCAGGAATTGGCCACGGCATTCATTTGTCTAATTCATAAAGTTTCGGCCCCCAGAAGCATTCGTCAATATCGCCCCATTACTCTATGCAATGTGGCCTATAAGTTGATATCCAAAGTCCTCGTTAATAGATTGCGGCCTATGTTGGAGAAGTACATCTCGCCCCTCCAGTCGGCTTTCCTCCCGGGTCGAGGAACGGTGGATAATGCTATAGTGTTTCAAGAACTGGAATACTCGGTCTGCAGGGCCGGGGCTCGTTCCAAAACAATTTTGGTGAAAATTGATCTAGAAAAGGCTTATGACCATGTGAGATGGTCTTTTCTGGAAGAGTGCCTTGTGCAAATGGAGTTACCTGGATGGCTCAGAGCTGTTATTACGTCTTGTGTCACTTCACTGACTTATTCTATACTTTGGAATGGTCAGCCTCTGGATGCCTTCAAACCAAGTCGAGGTTTGCGACAGGGTGACCCTTTATCCCCGTATCTTTTTTATATAGTAATGGAACGTCTATCCATTGCCATTGATCATGAGGTTCGTTTGGGTAACTGGAAGCCGGCGGTCTTAGCCACTGGAGGTAAGGGGATATCTCATTTGATGTTTGCCGACGATCTCATTCTTGGGATTAAGGGAAATGTCGCTAGCATTGAGAATTTAGCCAAGGTGCTCCAGACATTTGCTGATATTTCTGGACTTAAAGTGAACCTCTCCAAGTCAAGGGCTTTTGCCTCTCCAGGCCTAGCTGATGGGATAAAAGATCATTTTGTCAATATAGCCGCTATCCCCTTCACTGATTCCCTGGGCCGTTATTTAGGCTTTCCTGTTCATATTGGACGAGTGGTTTCATCCAGTTATGATTTTCTTCTTGAACGCATGGATGCGAGAATGACCTGTTGGGCTATGAGATTGCTTAATAAAGCAGGTAGGATGAGTCTTGCGCGTCATGTCCTATCCGCTATCCCCACTTATTGTATGCAAGTAGGCTGTCTTCCGTCTGCAGTATGTAATAAGATCGATCAGAGGGTGTGCAAGTTTGTGTGGAAGGATCGAGCAGGGAAAGGGCTTCATCTTGTGGCTTGGGATATCATGTCGGTTCCGAAGGCCAAGGGTGGATTGGGTTTGCGTAAGGCTCGGCACTCCAATGTAGCCTTGCTTGGGAAATTGGTGGGAGAATTGATGGTGGACGGACCTAAGTTTTGGGCGATGGAGATCAAGAACAAATACTGCCCACACGGCCTGCATTCTCCTACATTGTCAGATACCGGGTCCTTTACTTGGCGAAGTATCCGAAAGGCTTTTAAATGGCTCTCTAAAGGGTTCTCCTTTCAGGTGGGGAATGGTCAAGTCTCGTTTTGGTTCTCTCCATGGTTTCAAGATAAGATGTTGGGACCCCAAGTCAACTTTATTGAGGTGAGTGAGCTGGATCTTCGGGTTATCGATGTTGTCCAGAATAAGCACTGGAACTTGGCAGGTATTTATACTATGCTGCCCGAGGACCTTCGTACAACCATGTTGCAGACCCCCCTCCCTTTCTTCACCCTTCCTGTAAGAACGGTTGGCGATGGAAATTCAGCAGCGATGGCCGCTACACAGCTAAATCTGGGTATTCTTTCATTCTTAAATCGGTGACAGATACGGAGGGTTGGTCCTGGTTGTGGGCTTCTTCCTTTCCCGAGAAGATCTGTATGCTTTTATGGCTTATTGCACGCATGGTCGTCCCATGCAATGCTCTTCGGTACCATCGGAATATCTCCTCTTCCTCATTGTGCTATATTTGTGGAGTTGAGAGTGAGGATTGGATCCATTGCTTCTTCAAGTGTACTTGGGTGACATCGGTTTGGTCCCAGCTCCGCATTCAGATTCCTCCAGATATTATTACTCTCCCCCGGCAACAGATTAGGAAGTGGCTGCAGGGTATGTACTTACACTATGGGAGTACTTTCATTGCGGCTTTGTGGTTGATTTGGTGTGAAAGGAATGCTAGGATGGCTTCGGACCAAGCCCTTGTACGGAAGATCTCTCACTTTCGATCCCTGCTTGATCGTATGTTACCGCATCCCAGGACTGACAGGCTCCACCCTACATTGGTTTGTTGGAACATGGGAAACTGGAATGGTATATTTGTGCACACGGACGACTCTTACCTGGCGACTAGGGGTAGAGCGGGATTTGGTGCCGTGATGAGGGGTCAATCAGGTGATTGGTTGGGCGGTGTTAGTGGCTATTTGGGTGATGTGCCAGTGCTTACGGCGGAGATCTGTGGCATCCTTCATGGGCTTCTGCTTGCAAGAGACAAAGGTATTACCAACATCCTTTGTTGTTGTGATTCCAAGGCTGCCCTCAAACTCTTGCAAGAGGCACCTAGTCAGCACCACATGTTGAGGCCGCAGTTGGAACGCATTAGAGAGATTCGGAGAGAATTCCAACAGTGTCGTTTTGAGCACCGTCTTCGGGAAGGGAATGCTGTTGCGGACTGCTTGGCGAAACTCGGTGCTAATGATGAGCAATTCTTCACAACTTGGGCCTTTCCGTCGGACCCTGTGATCCCTTTGCTTGCTGCTGATGCGGCGGGAACTTGGTTCCCACGCCTTTAATTGGTTTCCTTTGGTTTATTTCTGTTTTCTTTTTGTCTTTAATTTTTCCTAGCCTGTATTGGCTGTCCCGCCAAAAAAATAAACAGTGACAAAAGTCAAAATGGAACATTTCCAGCGGGACGGGGAGTAAATAAGTTATATAAGATTTTAAATTGAATGTTCTTTATCACACAAATATATAATTTAAATTACTTTAATTTAAAGATTGATCAATTTCATACTGTATAAAATATGTGGGCAGAAAAAAAGGTTGACAATTTCAATTCTAGGATGGGGGAGTACATCAACTATTTTCAATATATATTAGAAGACCAAGAATATTTTCAATGATATTTTATATGCTTTTATCAGCTTGTATTCAGTAACAAATTTAATTTTTTAAATAATTATATACTTCCTTCGTCCCAAAAAGTGTACAAGTATTTTTTGGCATTATATTCTATATCGGAATATTTAGTATTTAATACTGGGGAAAAAATGATTATTTAGTCCTTTTTCTTTCCAAAATATTCAAATCGGTCCGTTAGTAATTTTTAGCCCCATATAGTCCTCTACGTTTGCTAATTTTTTCCAATTTGGTCCTAATTTCGTAATTAGCTTAAGATTGCTGATGTGGCCGAACTAAATCCCATTTTACATCCAACGTGGCCAATCTGGAGTCTCCACACATAACACACTAAATTAATAAATGTTTGAAATAAATATTTGAAGGCAGCCATAACATATCACTACTCTAATAAATACCTCTAAGCTCTAGTGGATCAATTGAACCCTTCTTTACTGGGATGATGGACATAGTTTCTACATGGTTCTCATTGAGCCCTCATTGGGGTTACCCAACAATAAAGAAACAACAACCATTCACAACAATAACATAGGAGTTCTGGTCAACAGCTACCGCAGTGCATTTTTTTTTCGGTCTCGGTGGTTTTTGGTGTTTCTCAAGAAAATGAAGACCAATTGTGATATACAATGCGTGCAAATGAATTGTTGGTGTTTTTTTATGGGTTGGGTAACCTCAATAAGGAATGGCTCAATACGAACCAAGTAGAAACTATATCCATCATCCCAGCGAAAAATGGTTCAATTGACCCGCTAGAGTAATTTTTTAGAGTAGTGGTGTGTTATGACAACCTTCAAATATTTATTAAAATAGTATGTTATGTGTGGAGACCCAGATTTGCCACGGTGTATGTAAAATGTGATATACTTCGGTCATATCAGCAACCTCATGCTAATTACATAATTAGGACCGAATTGAAAAAAATTAGCAAACGTAGAGGACTATATGGGGCAAAAAATTAGTAACGGACTGATTTGGATATTTTGAAAAGAAAAAGTACTAAAAAATCATTTTTTCCTTAATACTGGGGTAGATTATTGCTAAAGGAACGGTAAATTAGGAATTTATGTAATGTGATTGTAATGAGTCTGAATTTATAATTGAATTATTTATATGTGATGTGAATGATTGTGGCCAGGTTTGATCGAATTTATTAATGGCAGTACATTTAAAATTTTAATATATTTATTCACTACAAGAAAAAAACTATTTACCGATCCCAATTACTGACCACCATAGTCCGGGTCAGATTTACCGACCCCATCATAGTGTCGTTGATTTTTAGCCGTTATTACGACCCGGTGGCTTCGACAACCACAACACCGACCACTATTAATGTGGAATGTGGTCAGTGATACCGACCCCATGACCGACCCCAATTAGTGTCTGTAGTTTTTTTAATTTTTTTAATTTTTATTATTTTTTCCATTATTTTATTATTTATTTTATATTTTTATTAAATATTACCGACGGAATTAGTCGCCGAATTATTCATATTGATTATTAAATTTTATATTGCATATGTTATATTTCTAATTTTTAATTATTGAATTTAATATTTTTATAAAGGTTTTAGTTTAATTAATATTTAATCATATTGATTTTTTTATTTTATTAAATTTAATTAATTTTATCTATTTATTTTAATTTTATATTTTATTTAATTAATGAATTATTCTATTATTTATTTAATTAATATTAATTTTTATATAATTATTTAAGTTATTAATTTACACATTTGTATATAAAAATATTATACTCTATCCGTCGCAGCTAAAGCGTCATGTTTGACTTTTTGACTCTGTTCATTGTTCAACTTTGACTCAATATTATTGTAAATATATATTTAGAAAAAATAGTTGAGTCCGGTCTTGTTATATTTTTTGAGGTATTAACAATTAAAAATGTACATTGGATTGTGTGCAGAAATCAAACAGGACATTTTAAGTGGGACGGAGGGAGTATATATTTAACAAATTGCATATGAAAACATGAAAAGTTGTGTATCCGGATGACACGCGCGCATGTGAGAAATCCACACATTTGGGTTCGAATCCCCTCTTCAGCATTTGGGGAGGAATTAATATATATGTGACTAGGGATGGCGATGGATCGAAGGTGCCTAAATCCACCTCTACCCATCAATGTTATATTGATCATCCAAACCATCCATCATCCATCTAAAACTCAATCCAAATCCAATCCACCCATCAACCACGGGTGGATCGGGTGGTTAGTGGATTTCAAACATACATAAACGATGCAATAACTTATATTTAAAATAAATCATGTTTGAACATTAAACTATTACAAATCCCCACTAAAATTTCAACAAGCAAAGTAACAATTATCCTATGAAAGAAAGTGTAAAGAGCCAAAAGGATATTAGTAAGAAATAAGCGTCAGTGTCGCTTCGGGCAAGCAGCAGTGCTAGACATCGGCGAAGCAACAGTCACGATTTGCCGATTTTAGAGAGGCGAACGATTTCAATTCTCAATTTTCAGAGCGGGATTGAGAGATTTTGAATTTCTAATGCAATATAGGGTTTTAGCTTTTTATTAGTTTTTAATATTATTTATTTTATTTTATATATAATACAAGTATATAGATTATTTAATGTGAAATATTTATATTTTTAAAAATATATATTTATATATTTAATAAAGAAGCGGATGATGGGTGGATTGGATGATGGGTTGGATGATAGATCGGGTGGTGGGTTGGATGAGCCTAAATCCATCTCCAACTCGATCCGTCACCCGATCCACCCATCACCCTGTAAAAATCCATATTTTTTCGGATTTTCGTCCGTTTTAACGGAGGGTCGGATTACGGGCGGATGCGGGTGGAATATCATGTGAGAAATCCACACATCTGGGTTCGAATCCCCTCTTCAGCATTTGGAGAAGAATTAATATATATGTGACACGTGGCGGGTTCCCATCGGTGGTGCAAAGGGCTAGCAAAGGTGGGTAGGTTAAGGATGTTGATATTGAAGTTGTTGGTTCGAGCCCTCCTTGGCACATTTTATTGCATATAAGAGATTTATCGATCCTAATTGTGGTCGGTAATGGGGTGGGTAACTTCGTGTCCACGAGGTCCCCAGACCTCGCTTACCGACCCCAATGTTGGTTGGTAATGGGGTCAGTAATTCACCGACCAACGTAGGGTCGGCTTTGGGGTCGGTAATCTCTCCGACCCCCAGAATCTTTGGTCGGCGCCAGATTACCTTCCATCAAATTACCGACCCGCGTTTGGGGTCTGTAATGGGGTCGGTAAACCCCTGGACGACCTGTAGAGCCTACTTACCGACCCCTTCACTACAAGAAAAAAACGGGTTAGCGACCGTCAAATTCGGTCGCTAAAAGGAAATACGGGTCGCTATTTCGGCTTAGTGACCGTCTTAACGACCGCAAGACGCCGGTCGCTAAAAGGTCCGTTAGTAAATTTCCAGCGACCGGAAAAAAATTCAGACTGAATTTAGCGACCGATTTAGCGACCGAAAATTGCGGTCGCTAAGTTCCGCGACCGAAATATTCGGTTGCTAAAAATTCTCAATTCTTTTTTATTTTTTGATCTTTTATTTTCGCGACCGTATTGGCGACCGAAAATTGCGGTCGCTAAGTTCCGCGACCGAAATATTCGGTAGCTAAAAGACTCCCAAAATTGAGAAAATATGAACTCAGTTGGGCTCGAACCCATGACCACCTCATCGCCAGCCTCAACCCTTTAACCACCTTCACCAGCCCTTACACCACCTCTAATAGCCCGCCATGTGTTATATATAATAATCCCTCACAGATGCTGGAGAGAAGGCTCGATCCTTGGTCTATAGGTTCCAACCGCGCGCATGTGCCACTGGGATACCTCATGTTTCATGTCATTACATGGAATGCTTTATATATAATACATATTTATAAATTTGTAAAGTTATAACTTAAAAATAAAATAAAAACTAAAATTATTAAATAAAATAAAAACTAAACTTATTAAATAAAATAAAATTAAAATAAAAATTATATCTATAAATTTGTAAAGTCAGAACTTTTATATTTGACTTTTTAGCATTGTTCATTATTAAATAAATAATAAAATTAATTAATTACATTATGAAGATAATAAAAATTAAAATAGAAAGAAAGTAATATTAAAAATAATATTAATATAAAATCGCTAATTAACTAAGTGTAATAATTAAATTAAAAATTTTCAATATAAAAATATTAAATTAAAAAAAATAGTAAATTATTCAAAAATTTAAAATAGAATAAATAATAAAATATTATTTTTGATTAAATAAATAAGTAAAATAAATAAATAAAATAAATAAATAAATAAGTAAAATTAATAAGTAGATACATAATAAATTCAATAACTTCTTTGAAAATAAAAAATAATATTCAAATTTCGAGATAATAGCATAATAAAAAATAATATATTGATAATATTATTATTCAATAATAAGTTATAAAAATATTAGCAAAAAAATAATAAGTTATAAAATAAATTCAAACTAAAAATTAAAATAAATATTTAAATAATGAAATAAATTAATAAATTTAAAGAGAATATTATTAAATTAATTTAAAATAATTTAAATATAAAAAAAATATAAAAAGCTTAGCGACCGAATTTTTCCGGTCGCTATGTCGGTCGCTATCATCAACGACCAAATATGCAGTCGTTACTTCGGTCGCTAACCATAATAAAAAGTTTAAAAATTTAAAAAATCGGAAAAAAATCAGCGACCGAAATTTGCGATCGCTAATTCGGTCGCTAACAGAGACCCATTTTTCTATTGGTCGTTAATTCGGTCGCAAGTTAGTTCTGGTAAAGTTAGTCGGTATAGTTCTGGGCTGTGCAAAAAGTGAAATGAGGAAGTTGTCTCACTTAATTTAGAGATCCTTATCCCTTGAAAAAAAAAAAAGAAGACAGAAAGAATGTAAAAAAAAAAAAAAATAAGGGGGGAGGGACTGAAATCTTTTTTAAGTCAGATGAACTAAGTGAGATTGTGTTTCCGTTGCTGAGGAGCAGCCGCATTCCGTATAGTTATGCCAAATTATTATAGAGGGCGGGGCAGGAGTCTGTGGGTTGGAATTGTATAGAGATTGGATGGTATATTCCATGCTATGTTTTCTCACTCTGTGACATGTTTGTTTCTCACCTTTGGCTCGCCGATTACCCTAAACTCTTCTTCCGTTTTGATCCCATTTTCCTATTTTACCTTTCTGATTAAGTGTCCCTTTCTGTGAATATTGCTAGCCGCCCACCCCTTTTCAATCTCCCCTCTTTGTTCCCGTCATCCTAGTTGCTGCCCTTTACTGTGATTCGATTATTGGACTTGAGCTCCATTTGCAGGAGAGACGGGATGTTGAAGTTGGTTTTATAGGTTGGTCAAGGTGATACATTCATGAACATTCTAATACCATCCCAACGTTGAGAAGGTCTGGGAGGAAGTATATGTAGAGAAACTGATGGAAATCGAGATTCACTAATGAAAGAAATGGGCAATAACAGAAAGTAGAGTATGACAGTGCCGTCGCTATCGATAGCAGAGTACCAGGTTGATTATGTTGATTGGAGTTGAAGTCTGTCCAGGGAAACCTTTGAAGCAGGATGGACATGATAGCTGTCAGGTCTCGGTTGAACATTGAAGATGAATCCCATGCTCGGTCCTGTTGCTTGGAGTTGCCAGTGAAGCTACGCATGTTTGTGTTTAGGAGGCTGAGGTGTGTGGGTTTATGCTTTGCTCGTGTCATTGTCCGAGATGGCAGCCTCCTTGGTGTCTTTATGTTGGGGTTGATGACCGGAGGCCGAGTTTGTGTTTATTTGTACTATTGGTCCTTTAATTCCTTGTATTTGGATCATGATGTTGAAATAAAATTTTTCCTCAAAAAAAAAAAAAAAACATCATCGGTCGCAATTTCGGTCGCAAATTTGCAATAGAAAAAGTTCGGTCGCTAAATCGGTCGTTAACATCAGCGACCGTCATTTTCGGTCGCAGTTTCGGTCGCTAACAGCGACGGCATTTATTCGGTCGCGAATTTCGGTCGCTATATTGATTTTTTCTTGTAGTGCTTTTTGGATCGGTAAAACCAAATTTTCTTGTAGTGATTTATTATTGTGATGTGATGGACATATGTTTAGTTATTAATATTTAATTATTTTCTAAAATGAAAATGGGGAAAATATGTTAGGATGAACAAAAAATGAAAGTGAAACAGAAACAATTAGATAAATGAAGTATTATATATATAGCCAGTGGCGGATCCAGAAAAAATTTTAAGTGGTATCCCAAAAAATAGTAGAAGCCATATTTAAATTAGGGATAGTAATTAGTATAACACAAAATACAAAGGAAAACTTAGTTGAAATGAATTATTGTGGTATCACCATAAAAATTAAGTGATGTCACAAAGCCGAATTTAGTTATATGTTCAAAAAACTCTATATTAAAATAATAATTTTATCAATTTAAATGGTGTCTTGTTCCCACGAATTAATATATACATCCGCCCCTGTATATAGTATATTCGTATTAAAAATGACTTGTAAGGAGAAAGGGAAAATAGTTTGAGTTCTGAGTTCTTAGTTCTGAATCCCCTTTGGGCCTTTCAATTTTGAGATGTTGATTTATGTGTTACATCTTATTAATAATACCATGATAATTGTAGTTTTTATTAAATTAAACTAAATTCAAATATTCAATGTCATCAATTTGTCAGTTTTAAGGAAATAAAACGTATGCAATTATAGAGTTCACACACAACATGATAGCATTAATTGTGACATGGGGATATTAATTAAGGGAAAAAGAAAGATTTGAAGAAAGAAAATATTTTAGCGGAAAATGTAAATCTTTTTGCTATATAAAAGAAGTGAGGGTTGACCGTGACCGTTTGTCCTAGTAATCAATTTTATGTGTTACAAATTTTTAAGTTGGAATTAGAGCTGTAAACGAGTCGAACCGAACCGAGCTTCAAGTGTATGAGCTCTGTTCGTTAAGCTTAACGAACGAACACGAACCGAGTCAAAAATGTTAACGAGCCAATTTTCATGTTGAGCTCTGTTCGTTTAACCTTACGAACGAGCTAATAACGAACGAACACGAGCCTAGTCGAGCTCAGTTAACGAACCAATTATTTTATTAATAAATTTATTTGTTTTATAATTAAATTAGGTGTGAAAGTGTAATGTATATTGTAATATAATTTATGATAGAAATGTGAAATTAATAAAAATAAAAAATGGAAAGAACAACTAGATAAAATATTTATTTTTTATAATATATATCTCATTAAAAAAGAATTCCGAACTGTTCGCGAACTTAACGAACGAACACACAAACCAAATTATGTGTTTGAGCTCGGTTCGTTTAACTTACCGAACGAGCTGTTAACGAACAAACATGTGTCGAAACGAGCTCAGCTCACGAACTGTTTGTTCTATTTACAGCTCTAGTTGGAATTGACAATTATCTATAGGCGAATAGCAATAGCTCAGGAACGAGAATACCAATTCTCGTACCCAAAACTGAGATATCTCGAAACCGGGGAAAATTCATTTTTGGTCCCATAAAATTTTCTCTCACTCGCATTTGGTTCAAAGTTTATACAATTTCCACTTTTGGTCCCATTAGATAACTATTTTTTTCACTTTTGGCCATTGATCTATTTTTTAAGAAAAAAATCATATGGGGTCGATATGTAATTTTTTAAATTTTATTTATTTGCAAAATGCCCCTACCCAATTAAAAAACCAAATTCATTTAATTAAATTCAAATTTATTCATTTATACAAAATACAATTATTGAGTGAATTTATTAAAAAATAATATTTATTAAATAATAAAATTTTAAGTTTTGTAAAATACATATTTTATGAAACTTTTAAAATATAATTTTTAATCAATATATTTTGAATAACATCAAAATATATCAAAATATAATAAATGCAATACACATAAAATAAAATATTCAATTTTTTTTAAAATAATCGTATGTTATAATTATTAATTAAAATATTTTATTTTTTATTTTATGTGAGATTATATACTTTTATTCAATATAATACTCCCTCCGTTTCCTAATAGTCATAGCGTTTGGAAATTTGACACTATTCACATACACACACTTTGACTTAAAATTTTATTATAGTTATACAAGTTAAAACATAGCCAAATGGAATCTTGTTAGATTCGTCTCGTCGAGTAGTTTTTAAATATCGAACTTTTAGAATTTCTACTTGTACCAAAATTGAGTTATTAGTGCTTTAAAATGTGCATTGGACTGCGTGTACTGTGGTTCCGTTTCACTTTTTTGAAAACAGAGGAAGTATATAATAAATCCTGTATAAATATTTTTTAAAAATTACAATTTTATTATTTATTTTTTTTGGTGAAAAGGCGAGCAAATGATAAAGGAAAAAACAGAAGGAAAAAGCAACAACTACAAACCAAACACATCAACCACGAGCATAAGCAGTACCCGATGCATCCAACTCCAATAACCTCTCAATCTCGTCAGGTGGAAAAGCCCATGTAGTGTAAAAAGCCTCCTCCAAGCCGCTCTCTTAGAAAACGCATCCGCCACTTGATTTCCCTCTCTAAACACATGCCGAACAACACAATCACCCATATTTCGTAACTCCTTCTGCACTTCTTTGATCAATGGACAAAGGCCATGCCAATGTTGCACTAACCCATTCACCATCCGCACCACTTCAATATTATCAACAAAGCAACACCCAATACAGACTCCAAGCTGTCGCGCAAACAAGAGACCCGAATGCAACGCCATAAGTTCAACTTGAAGAATGGGAGCCCTGTTGACATAGCCATACACGCTCCAATCCAAGGACCAACATTCGAACGCACCACAGCCCCAAAGCCAGCTCCCATGCGGAGCCTCCATTAAACACCGGTCCATGTAAAGAATATCTCCATTGCACTCAACATCCTTCCAGCGAACAGACCAGATGCCTCGGTCCACCTGATGCCGAGCCTGAGCCAATTCCATCCGAGCATGCAAATTGTTAGCCTGAAACTGTAGACTAACCAACGTTTGCTCTCGGCCACTAAAGATACGCAAGTTCCGTTCACAAAAAATCACCCACAACCAAGCCACAAACTTTGGCCCCCATCTCCTCCAAGCACTCTCAAACCAATGCCTACACTCTTCATCTGTAACGCCCAGTATGCACTCAAACGAGCCGAACCCTGCCAATCTCCAAGCAGCCACTGTCCACGCACATAAGAAAAGTGCATGCCTCCAATCGTCTACCTCGAAACCGCACACTGAGCACAAAGGTGCTGCTGCCACCGAACGCTGGTACCTCAACTTATTGCATGGCAATGACGCATGGCCTAATATCCACAGCAGCACACCAATCTTTTCAGGACTGCCTTGCCTCCACATCCAACTCCAACCATTACCATCCTCCATAGTATCCATAATCCATCCATAGCTAGACTTGACCGTATATATGCCTTGTATATTATCACGCAAATGTAACACATCCTGAGCAGCACCAGTAATGAACGGAACAAGTGAAGCAATGATCTCGGCCCTTGTTTCCTCTGGCAACCATGACATTATGTGATCAAGAGACCTATTAACATTAATAATAACATCCCAAATCCGCAACTCAGTATCACTAATATGTACAAAAGGCAGCTTCTCCACAAGGCATTCCTCTTTCGACCAAGGAGAATACCAAAGAGAGCTCTCGACACATCCAATGCGCACCATAGCCATTTCTCAACAGAGCACCAACTTTACATAAAGACTTCCACACCTTCGTACTACGGTAATGGGGCTAAGGAAACAACCCATCGGCCAACCCATATTTCGCACGCATAACACGCACCCAGAGTTTGTCTGCATTACTCACCAAATCTCATACTTGCCATCCTAACAAAGCAATATTTATTGCATAAGTATCCCGAATACCAAGCCCTCCCTCTTGTGTGGCCTGGTAACCTTCCCCCAATTAACTAAATGAAGACCGCGGCCCTCCACTCCCTTCCACACCCAGCGCCGGACCAGTTTATCCACATTATTGCTAACTCCCTTGGGAACAACTGAACCTGCATCACATACACTGGCATAGAAGATAACACAACTAAAGCAAGTGTGATGCGACCAGCCTTATTCAATAAACACGACGACCAAGTGGACAATTTGCTCTCCAACTTCTGCATCAAGTAATCAAAATGAGCTTTCTTAGTCCTACCATGAATAATCGGAAATCCCAAATACTTCCCAAGGTCGTCAACCACATCAATCCCCAACCTTTGCATAATAAGAGCTTTCCCTTCATCCGGCGTTCCAGGGGAACATAATGCCCTCGACTTAGCTGCATTCATTTTCAAACCCGATCGAGAGCCAAAGCGCTCGAGCACCTCGGCCATGGATAGAATACTTTGCTCCTCAATCATAGCACATAATATCAAATAGTCCGCAAACATAAGGTGAGAAATACCAACTCCATTCACACTCAACTGTAACGGCCGCCAATGCCCCATGTCCACCTCCTCCAGATCAATCTTGACAACTTTTCCATTTTAATTACAAATAAATAGGGTGATAAAGGATCACCTTGTCGCAACCCTTTACCAGCCAGAATATTCCCAATAGGTGATCCATTTCACAGAATAGAAAAACTAGACGATCTGAAACACACCATAATCAACTCACGACATGCCACATGGAGCTCTAATTCCAATAGACACTCTTCCAAAAACTCCCATCGCACCGTGTCGTACGCCTTTGCCAGATCAATTTTAACCACAACAGCTTTACCAGTTGATCTTGAAGCCTCCAAGGAATACACAATCTCTTGCAACATAGTACCATTATCCGACGTACCAGCCTGGGAAGGAATGTTGTTTGAAATGGACTGATAATCTGGCAGAGAATCGGCCTCAGTCTATTCACCAAAATCTTTGTTATCACTTTGAATTACACATTACATAATGTCAATGGCCGGAATTGTCGAATTGTGCGTGGCATCTCAACTTTAGGAAGTAGACACACAAATGCATGTGCCAACCCTTCCGGTAACGAGCGCGAATCAACAGCCTTAGTTACCATTGCTACCATGGCATCTTTAATCACCTCCCAATATTCAAGATAAAATGCTGTAGGGAAGTCGTCCGGACCAGGGCCCGCCAAAGGCTTCATAGACTTAATCGCCATTTCCACTTCACCATGAGCCACCTCTGCTTCCAACCCTATCTTATGAGTCTCTAGGATGGGCGCTAGCCGCGGCAAGCAGCCACCAACATCCACCTTGCTTGAAACCTCAAAGGCTTTTGTAAAATACTCAATCACATGCTGCTTCAACACCTGGTGATATTTGACCCACCTCCCCTCTTCAACCTCCAACCTATAAATTTTCCCATGCTGCCTGCGAATCTTAGTTTTTGCATGGAAATACTTGGTGTTGCGACCCCTACATTTACCCACATATCCCTTGATTTCTACTTCCATAGCATTTCCTCCTGCTCCAATACTACAGTTAGTTCACCGCGAAGCTTAGCATGTAATCGCCATAACAAGGCCGAGTCCACTCGTTCCAACCACTTTTCTACCCCCAAAATATGGTTCTTCAACTTCCGCTTTCGTTCCCTAATATTACCAAACGTGGATCGATTAAATTCCTCCAACTTATTCTTTATTGATTCCAAGATTTTGCAAAGGTCTCCTCCCCCCTGCTCCGTTCCATCTTCCACACCCTTAACATATTGATCATTATTCCTCCACATCATTTCCCATCTAAATGGACGGGAATCTCTCGAGTTGATATTAGAACCACAAAGAAGCTTTATCAGGCAATGATCCGATCCCAATCTTGGAAGATGCATAGCCCTACCTTCCGAAAACATGTCAAGCCATGCAATATTAGCCACCACTCTATCCAACCTTTTTCAAATCCTTCGACCCTCACATGCCGTCCTAGTCCATGTGTATTCAGGACCAACACAATTTACATCTATCAACTTACATAAGTCCAAGATAGTCCGGAACTCCATCGCCCTTTTTGGTGAGTAAACACCCCCCAAAACCTCATATTCCTTGGTTATTTCGTTTCCCCCAGGACCGCCCATGGCCCCTGAATAATCCCAGCCAATGCCTTTAAATCATCCCAATTACCCCGCCTCCTATGATAATTGAGATCCGCATATATAGCTGTGACATACTTCTTGGACGTACCTTTCCTAACTTCCAGTGTAGACATCCGAATCCGACTGTCAATAACATCGACCTGATAGTTCGTACTAACAGATCGAAGCACCCACAGACCCCCTCCCATCCCATTCGCTTCATGAGTATTAACCGGAACATAGCCAAGACTAGCAAACAAACCACGAACCCTCTGGAAAAGACCTCGAGGTTCCATGATACATATAAGCTTCAGACGATGATCTCTTAACAAGTCACTAATCCATCGTTGATCCGTACGACTCATAAGACCACAAACATTCCATGCATAATAGTAAAATCCTTAAACATCATAATTAATCAAGAACTTGAACGAGTAAACCTACTGAGAACCCTCATACTGTGCACCTCCATCATCCCATCCGCCCAACTCTCATTCTCTATGGAATCCATCTCATCATTATCATGATGCGATTCACCATTTAAATCCTACAGCCGCAAGAACTTATTTCCCAACCAGCCCTTGCCACTCGGCCCTTTAGATGATTCCCTTCCTCAATACGGGGCCGTTTATTTACCATGCACAACTGCTGAGGCTCGTACCTCCCCCAGCATACGGCACCAACGCTAAATCATTGCCCCTTGTCAACATCGAAGTCGCCCCAGACTGACTAACTCTACCAGGCGACTCAACCACCTCATTTCCTTTCCTACTCCTGTCATCCTCCCTCTCTTCCTGGAGGTGAGGACTTTCTTCAGGCTCAACTTTGCCCCGTTGCAGACGAGGCTTCCGTGGCCCTCGTCGCACAACCATAAGCGATTCCCCAAAAGCTGGCTCATGGAAAAGACCATCCTAACCAGCCACACCTTTATCATGTTAACCCGCCTCCTCCATACTCTGATCTCCTTGTGCGTCCACAACCTCTTTCGGGACCTCTGGAACTTGCTGACTGTGTCCCTCCACAACAGACTCATGTATTGGCTCAACCACCGCCTCCTTCACCTCTGTTACATGGGGACAATCCCTATCAAAGTGACCATAGAGACCACACTTCGTACACAGTAGATGCAACCCTTCATACGATATCGGGATCCACTCATCATTAACCATAATCTTACCCGTCACAGATTTAGTAAGATCTAATGCCACACAAACCCTAGCAAACCTCCCTCGAGAAGTAATTCGCGTGCAAGTATCAACTTAACAACCTCTCCGATGCCCGAAGCTAGCGCCCATAATATGTCTTCACGAAATCTATGCATGGAAAAACCGTTCATCCTAGCCCACACCAAGGTTTTGTTGACTTGTGTGGTACGCGGATTTAACTCTCTTGTCCATGACATAACCGCCAAATAATGATCAAACAACATCCATGGCCCTCCATTGATCACAGTTTCACAATCCGCCAATAAATCAAATCGAACGATAAAACAACCGTAACCTACATCAATTAGCGTCATAGTTCCATGCACCTACCAAATTTTTTTCAGATGATCATTCAACGCCATATCCCACATGAGTTCCCAACAACTTGCCGACCAAAGCATCCTCCCACTCCTTGCTGGCTTCAACATCAAAAGTTTTATCAATAATAAATCGCGGGATGGATTGATTAATCCCCACGTACGTTTTCATTATTAACTTCTCCGCAATAAGGTCCCTCCACACGCGTACAGTCTCCTTCTCCTGGTTTTGATCTCTCAAAATATCAACAAAGGACCTTGAAGCCCCTCCCGGATCTGTAGGAGCAGTCGCCGTCGTCCCTGGTGGTCGATCATGGTGTGCCGCCGCGCTGGCGGCCGAAACCCCAGCAACCCTCATGAGAGAAAAATTACAATTTTATTATTTAAAAATTATTATTTTTAATAAATTCAAAAGTAATTTTATTTTGTACAAATAAATAAATTTGTATTTAATTAAATGAATTATAATTTTTTAATTGGATATGGGCATTTTGCAAATAAGCAAAATTTTAAAAATTACACATTGACCCCATATAATTTTTTTCCTTAAAAAATAGACCAAGGGACCAAAAATGGAAAAAATAGTTATCTAATAGGACCAAAAGTGAAAATTTTATAAACTTAGGACAAAAAAATGGGTGAGAGAAAATTTTATGGGACAAAAATTGGATTCTCTCCTTCGAAACCGCCTCGATTTCCGATGAGGATTTTAACGGGGATCCCACTGGGTTATGCAGTTTCTCCAATCTTCGTTGGGAAATCCGCAATAAAAAAATTACCATGACATCTTTCGTTCCCGTTCCCTGAACCCGAACTCAAATCAAAACCAACCCAATATTACTATTAAAAATTTAATAAAAATATACATATAACACCTCATAAACAAACAATTCAACCGAAACAACCAAACTTAAAATAAACAAAATTGTTTAAATAGTAAATCATAAACCGCGTCATAACTTCATAATTGTTTCCAAATCATAATCAAAACCCTCAAACCAACGTTTAAATTCAAAATACTGAATTTTTACATAATAAAATTCGACAATTCATCCAGTATAGTCAAATGAAACCAAATCCACAGGTACAAGGTCATTCGATTTTGGCTTAGTTTGGTAAAATTTCATAGATTAGAGTTTAGAGTTCTGAGTTTTAAGTTTAGGGTTTAGAGTTTAGAGATTAGAGATTGAGATTTTGGTTTTTCTAATTTAAGTGTTTGGTGTTTACTTTAAGAGTTCAGCGATTGGAAAATAAAATTACATAAATAACCTTTATTAAATATATTAATATTTTTTTTAGAATATGTTATGAATTATTATTAAACTAAAATAATTTGTGAAATTAATAATTATATTTTATTATAGAAAAAAGAAAAATTAATAAAATGTGTCATATCAACCGCAACAACACAATAATGCAATCGAAAATACATAACTTCACTAAACTATCAAAACAATACAATGAACAGCACAATAATGCAACCAAAAATACATAGGATTAGCTAAACAATCAAAATAACTCAATTCACAGCATAATACGACAACGCTAAACCTTCAAACCGAGAGATTTCATTTATCCTTCTCCATTATTTGTACACACCGTCCGAACTCATCACCAACCACATCTTCCCCTGTAAGCAAGAGCTAGTGCGGAAAGGAAAGAATGCTCGAACCAGCTACACAAATGCAATCTAACAAGGTTCAATAATGAGAGATAGCATTGGGGGCTAAACACCAGGGACAACTTCAGAGGAAATGAACAATGAAACATAAATCAGCACAGTTCATTGAACAACAATTACAAATTAAAGTTCAAGGAATGCAAGGTATCAATAACTATTATCCTTCACAATCACCCACAATCAGCAACATTTTAATATACTGCTACTCTTCAGGGGATACAAAGCCGGTGTGATGCGACAAATACAAACACAAAGGTGTTCCAAAATATTTAACAACTGTGATGCTACAAAACCATGAAGACACCATCAAGCGTTGCTTAAGCACAATTATTTTATACAAATCTTTCATTCTCTGTCTCTGGACATTATCAAAGGTGGCAAATCCACTTTAAAGAATAAAGGTAACATATTATATCTTGATATATGCTTTTGGAAAATCCAGAGTAACAAGAGGCTATCCAACAAGAAGCTTTGTGTACATATGCAACAATGGAAGAATGGCAGACTTATGCAACACAATGTGAAAATGTCCTTGATCAGAGAGAAAACTTTTGAATCAATAAATACAAACTGAATTCCCTTGTTCCTGAACCAAGTTAACATTACTATTTCCAAGTAAGCACATATTTTCGACAAGGCTAGGAAGCATTTTACCCCATACCACATAATATTATAGATAACATTAGAATCATTTTTTTATAAAAAAAAATTTACATTCTTTAAGCCCAAATTTAACATTGTACTTCTCTACATCTCTACCAAGTATATGCTTCCCCAGATTTCTTTAAGCACCAAGTGTATATCATAAGACATAACTCTGAACATTAGTTAAAATAAATAGCAATGAAGTGAACATAGGTGAAACACCAAAAGATGAACACACAAAACTCAATTAATTCACGTGATGAAGACAAAAATGCTCGAATGTTTTTCATGTGCAATACGTCGAACACCTTAGGTGCAGGAGGAAAAAAAACCATATTCTTCTGCATCATACAATCGCATTGAATGCAACAGGGGAAAACAGAAAAAGAAAAAGAAGAAGCCAACCATCAAAGTATTGATTAATGGAATCAAAAGAGCGAAATTGTGTAGAAGAACACCTGTGAAAGAAAAAGGGAAAAAAAAATGCCTGGTCACTAAGGGCAGTACACGCCCTCTGTATTCCATTCACCAATCCGATAAAAAATGCTTGGACTCCAAACTGAAATGCACAGAAAAATCGTCGAGGAGAGAAAGAATCGAAGAAAAGTGAACAAGGTCAATACTGCTATATTATTTCCGCTTCCCTCCACCGTAACTCGGATTTCTGGAGAAGATTGGAATTTTGCAAAGAAACGCTAAAATCCAACCGCACACGCTGAGATGAGGAGCGTTCTGGCATTTAGCGTATCTCAGCGATGGGAACTCTCCGGTTTCGGAAAACAAACGGATGGAAAGCGTTCGGAGTTGGGAACGCAACGTTTGGGCTTGCCAACGCTGTTGCCAAACGTAGCCTTTGCATGTTTACATGACTGTGTAAACATGCTCACGATCAGTGGCGGACCCAGGATTTTTCGGGAGGTAGGGCTGGAGTCAATTTTTTTTAATCTTAAGTAAAAATAAAAAATAAAAGAAATTTTGATAAAAAAAGTAATAGAATTTTTTTTTTTAATTTGAGGTGGGGCCGAGGCCCCACCGGGCCTAGGGTAGATCCGCCCCTGCTCACGATAAGGTAAGGAATACGAAGGTGTCGTGATGCTTTGATCACTTGCTTTGCCTCAATGAGGTCACTTGAAAAAACTTTGAAGTAGATTTCCAATCACGTTTGATCACTTCTTCGGGTTCGAGATTTATGAAACTTATTTTCAACTCGATTTTCATAACTGTCGCATAGTTTTGAGTTAAAGGATCCATTTGTTTCACAAGCTAGCCTTATTTAGCATCCCTTGAATATGTTCCGACTAACATGTTCCCTTCAAGAAATGTCACGCTAACATCCAGATCTTTCATACGTACTATTTCAAAAATCGAAGCGTTACATCACTGAATCCAACAATTGCGTGCATTGTCTGAATACAAATCAGAATTAAAATCACGACACGAAAAGATGCCATTAGGTTATTTCTTGAAGAAATAGTATTACCAATAATAATGAAAATGAAAACAACAAAATCTAACTTGCAGTATTCAATAATTGGCACAATCTTAGTAACTCAATCTGTACGGCCTCTGCACTGCACTACACTACACTGCAATATATATATAGTATATATGAGGTTCACAAATGTGGTATACAATTCCACGTTACAGTGCAAATTAAAGTAGTTGCAATAAAAATAAAGTAAAAGTCCCTACTGCACATGAGAAATTTGAGTTCCAAAATGGGATTAGGTTTCCCACATTGAAGGGAATTTTCTGGTTGAGGAAGGAACAATAAGTTTCGTAGGGTCTTCTTCCATAGTTTCGGAAATGACAATAATAACTGCTGACAGCCCTTGGTAGGTTTTGGGCATTAACTTCGATATCCATGGTGCCAACGATCACTGACGACGAGCATCCACTGCTTCCTATTGGTTAAGCTGCCTCATTCCTAGCCACTCGTTTTCTCGAGAGATCATTATACTCACAGCAAGAACTTCTTTCCCTTGACCCCATTCATTTTTGTTATTCAATATTTAATGTTTGAAATGATTGATGATCACCTTGTGACTTGTCAGTTTTTCTTTTATGGATCTTAATGAAGTAATTGGCAGTTTAATGTATGTAACGGTTCGGGTTTGGATAAAGAACTTAACGTGTGATATTCAGTAGGTGCTGGCATGCTGACCCAATAAAATGTGTGTGCTGGTTTAGTGGGGTGTGTGCTAGGTATGCATAAAAATTCTCAGCACATATAAAGCACTTCAGCAGAAGTTGATTCAACTCCCAAAACAAATCCTAATATATATATGTTTATTTTTAATTAATAATTTTTGTGGGGCTGTGCCATGTTTAGGGAGTCGCAAACCTTTACTGGCAAAATATAATTTATATACATTTCCCTGGAATAAATACCCAAATGGTCTCGTAAGTTTTACTATTCAATTTGGTCCGTAAAGTATTTGATAATCCCAAATGCTCCTATAACTTTTATATTTTAGCCGAAATAGTCCTAAACACATTTAATTTTCAATTTTAGGTGCCTAAACTTTTATATTTTTCACTTTTACCCCCAAAAAGTTTTTAAATTTTGCAATTTAATCATCACTTTTTAAAATATAAATATTTAATAAAGAGTAAATTGCAAAAAAAAAACTCTTTAGAGTAAAAGTGAATAATTTAAAAATAATAACTTCTTTCCCTTGACCCCTTTCATTTTTGTTCGTCAATATTTAATGTTTGAAATGATTGATGATCACCCTGTGACTTGTCAGTTTTCTTTTATGGATCTTAGTGAACTAATTGGTAGTTTAATGTATGTAACTTTTCGGGTTTGGATAGGGATCGGAGTTACGTGTAATATTCAGCAGGTGCTGTCGAGCTGACTCAATGAGATGTTTGTGCTGGATGTTAGTCAGGTGTGTGCTGGATCTGAGCGGTATAAAAACACTCAGCACATATAAAACATTCATCCAGAACCTCAGCAAATGCTGATTCAACTCTCACCATATCCTAATGTTTATATTTAATCTTAATTAATACTATCTCCGTCTCAATATATTTGTTACGGATGGTTTTTTGGCACTATTAACTGTTTAACTTTATTTCGAATTTTTATCATAGCTATGTAAGAAAAAACATAGTCAAGTGAGATCTTGTTAGATTCGTCTACTCTTGTAGTTTTAGACAATTAACTTTTTATAACTTTTCGTTGTACACAATTTAAGTTATTAACCGTTAAAAATGTATATCGGCATACTTGCTTGGTGGGTCCGTAACAAAAATAGTAAGACGGAAGAAGTAAATTTTTGTGGAGCTGTGTCATGTTAAGGGAATCGCAAACCTTTACTGGCAAAATATAATTTATAAACATTTCCGGAATGCATTGTGTAATTTAGTGTAGTATTGATATAAATTAGGGTTCTCAGGTCTCATTGCACCTAAAACTAATCCCTCAAGAATCTAGTATACATTGAATGATTGTTACTCCTCCCAAAGGAGAATTATGCTTAAACAAAGTTCAAACCCAAAATATTGCTTAAGTTGCCAAAGCCAGTGGTTGGTTTTTCAATATTGATTTGTAATAGCAATTACAATTTTTTAGGGAAAAAAAAAAAAAGAGAGAGACGAAAAGATATAACTGCCCATAATACAAAGGGGAGAAAGAGCTGTAAAGATCGAACTAAACTCTAGGATTGGAGGTGAAGAGTTGAAGATTAGATGACACTTCGACACCCATAATATAACAATTATTCTTTAGTAGAAATGAAGGCTGATAATAATATAGCAATTATTTAACACAGTATTTAGTGTTTCTTAATAATATGAATATGTTGTTCAATTATTTTCAACTCATAATTACTTTTCAATTTACTATATTACAGAAGTCTGTTGAGTAAGAATAATTATCCTATTAGTTCCATAAGTATGTTTATTATAAATTTAGTGATTTATTTTTCTTAATAACCATAATTTAATCCCCTAATCGATTTGGTCATTTTGTACTATATTGGCCTTAACCCTTTTATTTTATTATATTTAGACCCTAGAATTTCAATTGTTTATTTTAATTTTTTTTCCTACTTAGATCAAAACATTGTACCTTAAGTTTGATAGCCTTGCTATCGGGAAGGGAATTTTGGGCTCATGGGTTTGACAGACTTCTTCCACTTCCAACCATTTAGCCATAGTAGATGGTTTGCAGGTAATCAACTCCTTAGCAACAATCAACATTGTACTATTTCGTTTCCTACCTTAGGATGTAACAAGGTTTTTCGTCTAGGATTTGGTTTTAATTTCAGAAGATAAATGGGATATAGGAAGCCTAGATTTCATTAAAGAAATATTAAAAATATTACATGAATATTTTCTCTTAATGGAGAAGACAAACAATTAGTTCCACAAGTAAAAGGATACTTCACTTCCGAGATAGTCCCCATAGGAAAAATAGATACAAAAAGAAAGGACATACAACTTATTTTAGATAGTGTTAACACATAAAAAATGTGTTAATAAGGCCCACATACAAATTCATACCCAATTCACATAAGGACCAAATTATCAGGCTTGGATAGAGAAAGATAGCCTATGGACCCCGATGGGGTATCATCCGAGCAAGCCACCTATCCTAGTAAAGGCGCAATCCTGAGAAAGCAAACCCGAGCAAGCTAATTAAATATCGAGCACAACGAGTTAGAAGGAACGATTCCGAAGCGCTGCGAGGTGACGTCACCCCGAGCGAAGAGGCGCTCATCATCCTCGAGGAAGCCTTATCAGCTCCAGATCTGAATAAAGGTGGGGAAGACTTAGTTCAAATTTAGAAATCTTATCCCTTCCCCCAACCGGTGCCTTTTCACGAACAAGAACCTACATTGTATAAATATTAGAATCGACGATATAATCTGGGTTCCTCAACCACCAAATTTTTATACAGTGTCTTTATTCTTCCAGTACTTACTTTTACTTTTCTCTTTCTTTAATTGCTTTTTTACCTGCTTTCTGCATTTACTTTGCTTTTATTTTTTCTCGATGCCATAGTTTCTAATATTCCTTGGGATAGTCCTCATCCCGCCTTCCGTATAGAGGATTAAGCGTTACTCCGAAACGGCAGTAACAAGTTGGCGACCACAGTGGGAGACCAAACTCCCCCCCAACGAGCAACGATCTCCATTATATACTTTACGCAACCGCGAGGTTCGTAAAAAGGTTACAATAAGCCAGTATGAACGTTTGAGACAACTCCAGGAGCAATCAAATAATATGGCCGATATAGGAGATCAAACCCCACGTGCAACCACGACAGGGGCAAAGAATGCATCCCTTGTTCATCCTGAAGGACAAGTAGCGATGATCTCTGGGTCATCGAACATTCCAACAGTCTCCTTAGATGAGGCTCTGTTCGAAAGGCTAACTACGAAAGTAGACGCTATTATCGCAAGAAGACTGGAGACATCGTTGAAAGCGCCTATCCGGACCCCAAGTCTCATGGGAAATATCGTTGCCACTTCGGAATTGCCCGTAATAATGCCCAACCAAAGGCAATATTATTACCAAAGGCCAAACTATCCCTGGTACCCTCCAATGGAAACGTGGGGTCTGCACGTAGCAGGGCAATGTTCTCCTTAGAATCACCACTTTAACATGACTGCACCACCACTATCCTACGGGTTACCGATAGCTTACACGGCTGCTCCAGCCACACAACCAAACCCATGGATGGATACCATGGCAGAAGTCCCCCATCCCGTGCAAGAACACCCTCAGATTCTTGTAATGAGGAATGACCAAGAGGGTAGAAGTGGATTGAATGCACCCCAGAACCATGGAAAAAATAATGTCCAGGTTAGGCTGCTCGAATTTAGGGCTCCAGGGGCATTCCATGATGCTAACCGAATTAATGTAACACGGGGGACAACGCCACCATTACCGCCAATCTTTGGCGGAAATTTTCCTCGGGAAAATAATGGCAAACATAAAGGAATCCAAAATCCACTATATCACCAGAAGAATCAAGAAGTCCAAGGACCAAACCCAGTTCCCCCGAGAAACCTTCCTCCCCCGCCACCGTTGATACCAGGCCAACTAGAGCCACAACGGGTGCATATGGGAGAATGTGAGACCGCTATTTCTGAAAAGAAAATAACTAACATTGCGGTTAATAACATAAAACTTCCTTTGAAAAAGAAGTTAACCCTGTTAGATATTGATGACCTGGCAACCTTATCATCTAAAGTGATGACGGTCGAGTTTTTACTTAAAGAGACGCATGAATCAAAAGGAAGGGGGAGAGAAAAAAAAGGTCGTATTAGGTTGCTACCATGCACGTGGACGGCGATAGTGATCTGGAAGAAACCTGTGATCAAGAGGCTGAACTAGTAGATCAAATAACTGTCGAACTTATCCGGGGCAAATCTTTTGTTTGCACCGAGTTGAAACCGAAGGCCGCCCGGCCTATGAAGAATGAGTATGCCAAACCTATGGCAGAACAGGACTTTTGCTTCGATGTGTCGAAGACTGAAAAGATCCTCGATGCACTATATTCGAAACATCAAATCCGACTTCCTCCAGGCCAGAAATTGGCAACGGAAGAAGAGATCAGCGGACGGACGTACTGTAAGTGGCACAACACTTTCTCACACAGTATGAAGGATTGCGTCCAGTTCTAGAGAACTATCCAGAGTGCAATCAAATTCGGAAGGCTGAAAGCCGGAACCTTGGGAATTGATGCGCAACCTTCCCCTAATGCCACCATAGCGGTAATATATACCAAGTTCCCGAAATCTTTCAAGTTGCCCTTCAAAGATCAAACAACTAGCTCAGGGGGCATGAGTGAAAGCGATACAGTTGGATCAATGAGGCCATTCGCGGGCAAATCTAGTCAGCCAAAAACAATCATGGCATGCATGGGATCCGTGACTCCTCAACCTACTGAGGATGAAATGGCAAGCAGTTGGGCGGAACTTGTCTATGATACTGAGACAGAGGAAGACCCGGTATGGGCATTTCTCGTCGATTATGAAGATGTTGGTCGCCCATACGTTGATTCAAAGGAATCCCGAATCACACCCCCGGATATATTCCCACCAATTAAGGGAGTACTTTCTCATATGAAGCCACTTTATGTGGAAGCATACATAGAAGGTAAAAAGAGCAGGAGGATCTTCGTGGACAACGGGGCATTATTCAATTGTATCCCTTTGTCTACCTTGAAGATGATTCGGAAGAGGTCTTCGATTTGGAGAAAATCAGCATGAAGATGGCAGGATCTCAGGCGAGTCAACATCACCACTTAGGATGATAGTGGTCCAATTGGAAGTCAGACCAATAAGTATGCCAGCAGTCTTTTTCGTGCTAGATGCAGACACATCATATGGTGCGTTGCTCGGAAGAGACTGGATTCATGCGGCGAGGTGCACACCTTCAACCTTACATCAAGAATTGATGTTTTGGGATGAGGACCGAGCAATCAAGGTCGATGCATCCCAAGTCCATTCCAGGGGCGTGTAAAACTACAGGATGAGTCGGTTCATTACACGAGAATATTTCCGTCTCTATCTCTAACTATCCTCTACGATAGGCCAATTTCGGATGACCCGATTTATGGCCTCGGAAGCGATGGTTCCGACTCTTAGGCATCTAAAAGCCAAGGAGTACAATGGCTTGTCATTCAGTCAACAATCAATGTACAAATTTTGTAAATATGATGAATAAAACAGATGCATGTATTTACAATTATTTAGTAGAATCGAGTTCTTTGCCAAACAATGCTCGAGTAACGACTTATCAAAGGATGACAACACCTTGAAGCCTTATCAATGGCCCGAATTGCTGGAAAAGCATGAACCCACAGCGTACTAGGAAGATCCTTTGGTAGAGTTTGACATTGGTTTAAAAGATCACCCGAGAATAGTTCGGTTAAGTGGTCTACTAACAAAAGACCAACAAGTAAAATTGACCGACCTTCTGAGAAAGTATCAAACTTGTCTCACGTGGGATTATACAGAAATGCCCTGATTGGATAGGAACATGGTCGAACACAAACTTCCCATCAAGAAAGGACTCAAGCCTTTCAAACCTTTCAGGAGGTTCGATCTGGAGCTACTACAAAAGTTCACGGAAGAAATTCAGAAACTATTATAAGCCAAGTTCGTCGACCCATGCAGGTATGCGGAATGGCTATCTAATATTGTTCCCGTGATGAAGAAGAATTGCAAGATGAGAGTCTGTATCGACTTTCGTGACTTAAATCTAGCCACAACCAAAGACGAATATGCCATGCCCATTGCAGACAAGCTAGTTGATGCTGCGGCAGGGCATAAGATGTTGTCTTTAATCAACGGATACGCTGGGTATAATCAGATCTTCTTGCCCGAAGAGGATGTACCCAAACGCCCTTTAGATGCCCATGTCCAATCGGCGTATACGGATGGATAGGAATGCCCTTCGAACTGAAAAATGCAGGGGCCACCTATCAAAGGGCAATGAACATGATATTCCATGACATGATTGGAGATATCATGGTGGTCTATATCGATGATGTTATAGTGAAATCCAAATGGTTTGAAGAACATATGTGCTTTCAGAGTTTCTGCCGGAAACTTTCCCGGGTTCTTAATACATCAGCGAGGAATAGAGGTTGATGCCAACAAGGCTAAGGCCATAATGGAGATACCTCCTCCTTGTACTGTGAAGGTAGAAAGTTTACGGGGGAAAGTAAACTTGTTTCATAGCAAATGTTGCGGGCAAAGTACAACCTATCATAAAGCTTCTTCGGGGTGTGACAAGGTCACAAGTGCAGTGGGGCGAACCCCAACAGCAAGCACTTGATGAAATTAAAAGAGCATTCGTCAACCCACCAATACTGGTTCCCCTGAAAAGGGACAAGACGCTTAAGCTTTATGTGGCATCTTCGAGTCATACCATCGGTTGTCTTCTCGCCCAGGATTGGGATGATGGAAAAGAGCGGGTTGTTTACTATCTAAGTAAGACACTAGCAGGTCCCGAACTTAATTACTTCATCGCTGAGAAAATATTTATCCTTTGGTTTATGCATGTAAGAAACTGGAACATTACATGTTGTCTAGGTAAACCAAGGTCATCTCCAAATTCGACCCTGTAAAGCTTATCTTGAGAAGACCCACTCATAAGGGTCGATTACTGGAGTGGGCCCTGAAACTTACGCCATTCTCCCTAACACATGTGCCTATCAAGGCCGTTAAGGGACAAATAATTGCAGAGTTCTCAGCCGAACACCCAAACATGCTAGAACCCGAAGAACACAATGATGAGATGTATGTCACAATACGTCCATAGGTCATGTACTTCGACGGATCAAGCATAAGCACCAAGTCAGGAGTTGGGGTCTATCTCCTCGGGCCGAATCGGGAGGAAATAAGATTATTCCAGGAATTAAGCACGATAACTAACAACGCCGACGAACATGAGGCCTTAATCATCGGACTTGAAACATTAGTCCTACGGAAGGCGAGAGCAGTCAAAATCCATGGCGATCCCCAATTGGTGCTCAACTAAGTGATAGGGACCTACCAATGCAAACATCCAAATTTGTCAAGGTACCAAGAAAGAGTCCTGCAATTATTTGGGAAAATTCCCGACGTATCAAGCGCGTTATCGGGAAGACAATAGCGAAGCCAACAAATTGGCTCAACATGCTTCTGGATATAAGACCCACCAAGGGTTTCATGAATTAGTTCCGAGCATAAACATGGTCAGGGCATCCTTACTTCTTGACATAAGAAAGATCGACAAGAAAGCCACAACCGACCAGGTGCTGATGTGTCCTATTGACAACAACACGAACAACGCCGATATCCCAGACGACTGGCGTGAAGAAATCATTAACTATTTCCTTAATCCTTCGAGCACCGATAACCTGAGCATCAAGGCCAAAGCCTTCCATCCCAGACGACTGGCGTGAAGAAATCATTAACTATTTCCTTAATCCTTCGAGCACCGATAACCTGAGCATCAAGGCCAAAGCCTTCCGGTTCTTATATGAGGATGGAATCCTCTACAAAAGAACCATAGATGGTGTTCTGATTAAATGCTTAGGTCCTGATGAAGTCAAAATAGCAATGGCTGAAGTGCATGAAGGAATATGCGGGGCCCATCGCAGGATTAAATATGCGATGAACACTTCATCAATATGGCTATTATTGGCCAACTATGTTCGATGATTGTATTCGTTTTGTCAAAGTTTGTTCCGCGTGTCAGAGACATGGTGATTTGAATCATTTGCCAGTAATGAGTTTGAATTACTTGATTAAGCCCTGGACTTTCAAGGATGGACGTAATTGATCGGATTATTCCTCCTTCTAGCAAGCGTCATGCATACATTCTAGTGGCATGCCATCCCGCTCACTACGGTAAATCAGGATGTGGTGATCAACTTTATTGATAAACACATCATACACCGTTTCGCGGTACCGCTGTAACGCCCCGAAAATTTTAAAGCATTTTTTGTGACTTGATCGCCGTATTAACTATTCTAAACTATTGATCACTCAGTTTAGACAGTCAATACGAAGCGAGGTATAAACACAACCTTATATCATAATCAAATAAGTACCAACAAAGCAGTGAACAACCCAGGAACATCACATGGCATATCCGTGTGACAGGCCCTGAAATAATATATAAAGATATGATTACAAGTCCAGTACCAAAATTACGCAAATAATAAATCCTAAGTGATTCACCGATCACTTCTTGGAATAAAAAATATTTCATGACAAAAAGCAGGTAAAAGAATATAGACATATATTCAAAATAAATAAACACATATTGATGCAGCTTATCTAGTACGTTCAACCCGTACCCCCATCAACTTGTTCTGCGCCATCCATAAGAAGATCTATAAACCATACAACAAGGTGTCAGTACAACATACTGGCAATGAATAGATATAATAGGGGAAATGGGGTAAATAACACTAGAACTATACTACTACTACTACTACTACTACTAGTACTACTACTACTACTAATAATAATAATAATAATAATAATAATAATAATAATAATAATAATAAGAGCAGAAAGTAAATACAGAGAATAACATCACACTGTCCCATACCGGTACTTCAACCATGTCATACACTACAAAAAAGAGATGAGATGAATGATGAATGAAATGCAATGACCTATAATGTCTATCTATCCTAAATGTAAATGTCTAACGCGCATCCTAATACCATGGCCAAAATTCTTTCCCATTAAGGATCCACCTCTCCTTAATGGTCGAAAGAGATGCCTACAGTGCCCCTGCTGCGGACACTACATGCATAAAGGGATAAGTGGACTTACGGAGTGGCATCTCCAAGGATCGAACCACAGACAGCGGGTAGAGCCCAGAGCATCTCGCTCTCGAAAGCATAACATACAATCATCACAATAAACATGCCCAAGATAATAAAATAATCAAGCTTGCCCAGTTACCACTCGAAAACCTAGACATGATATTTGTATCCTCGAAAGCATAAAGTCACATACTCACAATAATGTCACACATGCCCAATCTTACGATTCGAAAGCATCTATTATTTTCTCAATCACAAAACATGCTCAGGATAAGTGAATAACTAAACATGCCCAGATCCTAACTCGAAAGCATATAGTCACAATCAATTCACAAGGACTCCGTCCACCCGACATTCCATAATTTCTAAGGCAATATTCGCAGGGAATCCGATCACATGGAAGTTCCCAATCTAAGGCAACATAGGCTAATATAATAACCTATTCCTAATTTCAATACCTAACCCCTATCTAAAATGCTATTATAAATCTTGCCTCGATTATCAATCTCCGAAGCTTCATTTTGAACATCTCAAATCTCCCAATGGTATCAACACGAAATCACGGTTGTTCCCTATACAAGAATACAATTGTAAGAATAAAAAAAAATAATTCTAATATGCCAATACCATAATCCTCCTTACTGCAACACCCCATCCGCCTTCAATCCCCTTCTACAACTCCCCCAACTCAACACCACTTCATCACAACAAGCAATCCAATTAATCCATTCAACAAGAACACCCAATTAATCCAAACATAGCCAATTCTCCAAATTTAATAAATTAAACCAAATATAAAATGATACTCCCTTAGTCCCACTAATTCCGTCCCATTTTTCTTTTTTGGTCCGTCCCACTATAATTGTCACATTTTCCTTTTTGGAAATAATTAAATATTTTAATTACCAAACCCACTACCATCACATCACATTAATAAATAAATATATTAAAATTTCAAACATACAACTATCACATCACACATAAATAAATCAATTAAAAATTCCAATACATTATAATTACATCACATAAATTCCTAATTTATCCCCACTTTAAACACTAATCTACAGCTACATAAAATACTAACTATCCCACATAAAATACCGTGCTCAAAAGAAATGTGACACTATTAGTGGGACGGAGGGAGTATTAGTTAATTAAATTAACGAACACCATATGTCTCATATTTAGCTACATACAGGGCAATACTTAGATAACCAACAAAGCCTTTAGTGAAACTCATAGCTCTGCATCGCAAGATTCTTTCAAACAAGATATTAAAAATTGATTCCATAACCAAAGGTATTCTACAAGGTTTAAAAGAGCTCTAATAAAAAATTTCTATTATGACTTTAAAAATATTAACCAACAATTCCACAACACATAAGATTAATCAACATATTCATCATCTCGCCCCCAAATTCTCAGAAGTCCCATTAACTTAAAGTCACATCTTTAACATCAAGGTCCCAAAATATCAACATACTCAAATAAAGATAGAGCACAACAATATGTGAACAAGGGCCTCAACTCAAAACATTAAAATCCATTGAACCTTTTAACTCATAACTCTCAATGAATCCCTTCTTAATTCTTCAATTTAATACTCCAAGGTACGAATCCAACCAACAAGTCTAAAACCTGCACATTCAAAATGTCAATCCAAAATCCATATCTAATCTATTGTCTATTTAAACATAAAAGCAACCAAATTCATAATCCTTCAATCTTCAAGATTTACCCAACCATTAGAATGCAAGCTCCAATAATTACTAAAGAACATATAAACAAAAAATCCCCAAATTTAATCAACTCAATAAGCCATTCCAAGTCATCTTTACTTCCAACACCCATAATCAAATACTCAAAACACCATTTAAATTGAACCCACATATCTTCACAAGTCAAGCAACCAATTTCCATAACAAACTTTAATACCCATTAGTTAGCAACAGGGTAAAAATCCAACAATTATTAAAGAACATTTAGCAAGAATTCTTCCAATCCAACACCAACAATTTCTAGCAACTGTCTACACACAACGCAAATTCAAAACCACACAATAACACCAATGCCATGGAATTAAGCAAGGAAAGAAAAGAAGAGGAAAATAAAAGCATCAAAACCCATCACCACCACTGCCGAACACCACCACAGCAGCCTCACCATAACCACCACTGGTGCCACCCACTATTCACCACCATCACCAATAGGCACCCTTGCCAGAGGGTGGCTCGTCGCGAGCGTGCAGCAGCGGCAGCAGCCGCTGCTACTCCGGCGTCGCGCCACCGGGCGCGACACCGCACCTCCACCACGCCACCGTCCTCATCTTCATCCTACCAACTCCAGTTACACCTCGCCCCCTCTCCGGTGGACAGCCGATTCTCCCACATAAATGGAACAAACCATTTCTTCCCCAAAATTCCCAAAATTGGAAAAAGAAAGAGAAGAAGGGTGAGATTCTATACCTTGAATGTTTGAGCTCTCCTCCTCCTCACTCCCATCGTTGCTCTTGTTGTCTCCATCTCCGTTTCCTCCTTTTGAGCCCTAGCTTCCTCCAATTGTAAGTGACGGGATAAATGTTGAGAAAGAAATCCCAATCTGTAAAACTCCCGACCTATTTAGTGTGAATGTTTCTAGGTGTGGGCTTGGGCTTTAATAGGGCTTGGTCTTATTCCCTTATTAATGGAGTGGGTCATTTTGATTTCATCTCACACTTAATTTGTTTATAGGGTTTCAAACAATTCACACTTGTATGTAAGATATAATTAATCGATATTGTTTAATTGATCACAGCTAAATAAATTAATTAAGAATTAATTAATCAGGATGTTACAACCGCATTCTATCCTAACGGATCAAGGGACAGTGATCGTCGAAAACCAATTAGTCGAATACACAAACGAGTTAGGGATCCGATTGTTGCATTCCTCGCTATATTATCCACAAACCAATAGCCAAGCAGAAGCAAGAAATAAGAACATCATTCAGAGCAGAAGGAAGAGGACAAAGGACAACCCTAAGAAATGGAATGATCTCTTATCCGAGGCCTTATGGGCTATTAGGAATTCAAAGAGTAGTGCCAAGGTATTACTCCTTATCAACTGACTTACAGCCAAGAGGTCGTTCTGCCTGTTGAGATATCAGTCCCGAGTCTGCGGGTTATCCTCCAAGCATCAGTTCCCGATGATAAATATAAGGAAGAAATGATGCAATAATTGGAGCAAATGGACACAATCCGATTAAAAGCGATTGACAATCTTACTCGGGAAGCCCAAAGAAGGGCTCGTTATTATAACAAATTCGTGAATAAATTTACTTTCAAAGAAGGCGATCTTGTCTGAAAAACAATATTACCGATTATTAAGGATCACGAGTTGGAAAATGGTTCCACAACTGGGAAGGATCATATATATTAACATAGTATTTAGCAACGGTGCATGCCCATTAATGGACAATGATGGAAACTCAGTATATCAGAGCATCAATGCTAAATATTTAAAGAAGTGTTATCCTTCTGCTTGGGAAAACAAAATAGGGAAATGATCTACGAAATGGGCCTAATCAAAACTACACGTTTTGCTACACTTGGTCTATTTTGAAAACTCTTCATATTGAGGATGACTCCTGAGGTCTGAATCAACAAAGTTGGAGTTCCTCGGAGTCTCTGGAGCCCAAATCAGGGTTTGATCCCGAAGATTGAGCTCCAAACCCTATGCACCGTCGAGAAAAGGAGTCCTTGGAGAACTACTGAGAGTCGCCACTCAGTGCAAGAACCATCCTTCTCGACACGAGAGCCAGCGACTCTCTGGTCGAAGTCACCACTGCAGCAAGACACAGAGAAACTTTACTCCGGTTTCGTAGTGTCTAGAGTGGTGCTCTTCCAATTACGATGGGGGCCCTCGTACATGAGGGCAGGATCCTTATTTTTGATGATACAACGGATCCACTCTCTGGCACCCCCTTTTAGAATGTCGATGCCCATATCCTGACGCTTCAGGAGGTAATGAAAAGTATGTTTCCGGGTTTCCCCAGTTTGGAGATGAAGAAACCCATTCAAGGGTGATAATATTATCGAAACTAAGGTTGGAAAAGGGTTCAAGAACCCATAATCCATAATTACAGAGGATATCATTTTGAAGAATAGACAGGAGCCACGTAATAGGATAAACGGAAGTTTTGGAGGAATACGGGGATCACAAGGAGAGAAGGCCATGTTTTGAGTGCACAAAGCATGACCTACACCCAGCAAGATGGTTGGCATCGCCAAAACGGAGAATACGCTACAACCATTAATGGCACGTAACTTCCGCCACTTAGAGTAAGTGGTCACATCATTTCCCTGTGTAAACCGCCTCGAAAAGGCACGTTTGCAGCGGTTACCAAGAATGGATTGATACGAATCTATGTATCCTAAAGGACCTCCATTCAAAGTCTCCTACAATGGCGGGAGTCATCATTAACTGGCATTCCAATCTAAGGAAGATAAAGTATTTTTCAGCAGATAAGGTCAAAACATGACCAAACATTCTATTGAAAAACAGGGGGCAATTGTTAACACATAAAAATATGTTAATAAGAACCATATACATATCCAGGCCCAATTCACATAAGAGCCAAATTATCAGGCTTGGACGGAGAAAGATAGCCCAGGACCAGCCCATGGTCCTCGGGGAGGTATCATTCGGAGCAAGCCACCTATCCTAGTAAAGGTGTAATCCGGAGAAAGTAAGCCCGAGCAAGCTAACTACCTGAGCACCACGAGTTAAAAAGAACGATTCTGAAGCGTTGCGAGGTGACGTCACTCCGAGCGAAGAGGCGCTCCTCATCGTCGCGGAAGCCTTATCTGTGCCAGATTCGAATAAAGGCGGGGAAGACTTAGTTTAAATTTAGAAATGTTATCCCTTCCCCCGACCGATGCCTTTTCACGAATAGGCACATACATTGTATAAATTCTAGAATCGACGATGTAATCATGATTACTCAACCACCAAATTTTTATAAAATATCTTTATTTTTCCAGTACTTTACTTTTATTTTTCGCTTTCTTTAATTGCTTTTTTTTACTGTTTTCTGCACTTTACTATTCTTCTATTTTTCGCGACTCTAATTTCTAGCATTCTTTGAGATAGTCCTCATCCCGCTTTCCGTCTTCAAGGCTCCGTCTAGAGGATTGAGCGTTATCCCGAAACGAAAGTAACACATAGTTAGGAATATTTTTTATGCCTTGCATCTGCATCAAACTTTCTTATTCATAGAGGGCGTGGACTTCAACATACGAACAATCCTGCGAAGGTGGTTCCGCTCATTCTGCTGGTTATGAGCAGAAGAGAACAAAGAAAATAAATCTGAATCATCTCCCAAAAGGCTTCAATGATATGAAATGTTTTGATTGTGATGGTATTGGCCATAAGAAATCTGAATGTGCCACTGTTAAAAGGCATTGTGGAAAAGATATTCAAGAAACATTGGATGATTATAATGGTGATAGTGAAACATTTTAGGAACAACCTAGTGATGATGATGTTAACTAAGTTGAGATTGCTTTCACAATCCATAATGATGGGAACTCTTCTTCTGATAAATCTGAACAGCCTCATGAAGACAATGAATTGGAAGTTGTTGACATGGAATTCAGTGACCTTAATGAAGTTTTTTATAAACTCAAGGAAGACAACAAGTATGTTGTTAATGAGAACAAGAAGTTGTTGGGACAAATCCGTGACCTAACAATTCTTGTGATGATAAAATTTTGATCTTGAAAAAGAAAGTGAGCAATCTTATTAAGTCTATAGATATCTTGAGTGATGATAAAAGGAAGCTAGTAGAAGAAAGAGATGCTCTCATGTCTATCCATTTAGAGTTGTTAATGAAGATCAATCGTATTGATGCCGTGATGAATAACAAAGAAAAACTGGATATGATGATTACTTAAGGCAAGCCTAAAGCTGATATTACTGTGATTGGCTATCAAAATGAAGCCTCAACTTCAAAGAGAACATTTGGTAAATGAGGCATGAGAAGTCAATAGAATGCCAAGGATCTTATTGATGACAGTGGTCTTGATATGTGATGCCTTGCACAAAGTGCGGCATTTACATGTGATTAATTGATAAGTTAAAGGCTTAATTGGTGAAAATGTGGAATTATTTGCTAAAAACAATGATTTTAAGTAAAAATGCTGAATTGTGATATCATTACATGATTTGATGCATTTTAATGTATTTTGTGTGTGAGATTGCATGATTTTGGGTGTTTTTAGCAAGCTAATGGCCAAAGGAACCAAGAACAAGTCATTTGGAGCTCTAAAACTCGGAAAACAGAAGAAAATGCTGAAAATGGTCCTCACAACAAGCTGGACGCGCAACCAACGCAGGGAGGAAGACAACCCACGCTGGGCACGCGGTGCAGAGGCCGGGCTCGCACTCGACGGGTGGCCCAAATGTTGTTGAAACAAGGTTTTCGCGATTCGAAGTATAAATATCACGACCCGAGCCAATTAAATAGTGTTGTCATTCCATGCTTTCATAAATTCATCAACCATTCTCCATATCTTTTTCATCTATCATCCAAGCAAAGAGGAGGAAGACGAATGCAATCCATTGAAGATTTGAGAAGAATTCTACACTGGAGTTCCTTCACCAATTGTGTCACTGGACGATGTTTACTTTATTATTATTTTGAGTTTTTGTGATATCATGTTGGGATAAACCTAATATTTGGGGAGACTTAGATTTTGACAATGTTGATATTGGCTTCTGTTCATATGAATTTCGTTTAATGTTAATCTGTTCAATTCTTATGTGTGTTTGGAAATTCCAAAAGGATATTTGAACTAGGACTTATATTGCTTAAGAGATTGAAAAATACTTGAGCGAAAATAATTAAATAGATTAATTCTAATAATTGGTAATTTGAGAAAGAGCCAAATTGTTAGAACCAAACTTAGGATAATCATTCGCCTTGGAAGTTGCATATGGTTAATACAGAGAGGTTTTTAATTGTGATGATTCTAAGTATGCATTCAATTGATTAAAAATCAGATTTTTATATGCAATTCCAAGTTTGTCAATAATTGAAAGATCTAGGGAGCCCTATTCATCATCTAGCATATTAATTAATTCACTTCGCTCTTTGATTTGTTCATCGGACTTTTTATAGCTTTAGTTTAATTAATTGCATTACTAGGATCTTAGAAAAACCAACTATACACGCACTTTAATTTTATTCTCAACTTAAATTTGATAAATTATTGACAATTCTCTGTTCCTTGTGGATTCGGCCCTGCTTCACCGGAGTATTACTTGGACCGTAAAATGCGGGTTGTGTTGGAAAATATTATGCACATCAAATTTCTAGTGCCATTGCCAAGGAACGGTGGATTTTATTTATAATTTATTGGGTTTTTGTGGTTTTTTCCTTATTTCTTTTTATTTTCTATTGTCACTTACTCCCTGATTCCCTTTTGTTTATGGCCCTAGTTTATGCCCTGGGGTGCTTCGTCTGAATTTGAGTTTGATCCAGAAATTTGGCTATCAAATGAAGCCTCACCTTCAAAGAGAACATTTGTTAAAGGGGACATGTTAAGTCAATGGTTAGCCAAGGAATCAAGGATCTTATTGATGACAGTGGTTTTGATATGGATGTTGGCTCAACCAATAAGCAACGGAGTTGTACAAATTGCAAATTTTCTGGGCACACTGCTAATACTTGCAACAGACTGTTAAAAGATATCCCGTGTAGTAAGCCCATTCTCTAGCCAACCGAGGAACCATGGAAGCATATCCAGTTTCAAACTAAGTGGGTTCTTAAAAAAGTGCAATCTGCAAATTCACTCCAGAAGGACATATCAAGTGCTCTTGACCCTGGAGGAACAACCAATGGTATTTGATTATACCAAAAAGGGTTAGAAGTTGGATATGTGGGCATGATTTTCATGATTATCTATTTTTCCCAATCCAACTTGGTTAATGGTCTACATTGAATTCATTTTTTGCCCAAATGATTACGGATTAAGGGGGAGTTAAATGGCGATTTCTTATCTCTGCACGTTGTCATATTGAACTAACAACCCTAGAATGACGAATTTGCTGATCCAAATGTCTCTTGATTTTATCTCTAATTTTGCTCATGATATATCCACTGAAGAGAAAGCTAATGATGATACTGATAATATTGTGGATGATTGATTTCAAAAAAAAGGGAGAAAAGGGAGCTAGTGATGTTGCAGCATAGACGAAACAATAAATTAACTGCTGACTGGTAGAAACTTTATTCTAATGGCTGCTAATCTGACCTATTTTTGGTAGTTTTGATGATAATTAGATTTGTGAAGCTACTCCCCCAAAAAGGGGGAGAATTTGGGTCGTCGTGATGCTCAATGAACAATTTTTGCTGATAATTGTTGTTCTTGCTTCTTTTGATTGTTTTGGTCGATCATATCCACAAAGGAGAAGATTCTTAGGTATTTGAGTTATGTTGTGAAGATGATCGATGTATACAGGATGTTAGAATATCCGAAGAACAACGTACCTGGAGGCAGCAGAAAAGACAATAAGTACAACAAATTTAGAGGGATTTTCTAACAACCCATTGGGCCTTATTTTCGGGGATTTGCTGATATCTAGGGCATATTCCCCCATTTCTTACGGCTGTAAATCAAGAGAGGAGAGAGATTCATTCTTGGAGAGGGGCTTTGCTTGGAGAATAAGTGGCTCAGAAAGTATTCCTCCATGGACTGATATTGAAGGAAGATGACCATCTAAATGAAGCTATTGAGTTACGTTGATCCTTTATTCATTTTGATCGGTTTGTATTGATCTTATTTTTTCTATATTCCCTGGAGGCAGCTGGACTTGGTTTTGAGAGAATAAAAGTTTTGAAAGGCTGCTGTGGATTAAGGAAAAGAGGATTAATAGAGTAATACTGCTAAGTTCTATGAGACGTCGTTTGCAAGTGTGATAACATCCTGGTGATTATAATAGAGTCTATACCCGAGAATTTTCCAACATAAATTAAATAAAATAAATAAATAAATACAATAAATAAATAAATGCAGCAAATAAATAAATAAAGGTAAGGAAATGAGAAATGAAATTTAACTTAAAAAGGAATTAAAGGAATTTAATCAAATAAAAGGAATTAAATAAAGATAAATAAATTGTTACACGGGAACCCGACACCAATGGACTCGAAAACTCAAGTTCAAACATAAATTTAGATCCGAGGGAAATGACGATACGGAATAGGAACCCGAAGATGGCCCGGAAATCGGAATTCGGGAGCATAGAGGGATAGAAGTCCGAAAGAGAGGAGGAAAAGCACGACGGATCGCACGACCCGCACGGACCGAAGTCCAGGCGTGGACCGCGCGGTGAAGGGCCAAACGGCGCGCCGCGACCACGCCAACGGACAGATTCGCTGGTTGCGAGATTCACTCGCCCGAATCCAGATTTTCCGAGTTCGGTTGATCCCCTGGCAGCTCAAGACTAGTGGAACAGACCTTGGACGTCCCCTAGGTCTTGTCCTCTATAAATAACCCTCTCGAATAACCCTAAACCCCTTTTCAAAAGCCTACGATACTCTTTATACACAAAATCGTAATCCCGGAGTCATCGGAGCCACCAAAACCGAGCCAGAGACTGTTTGGACAAAGTCAGTAGTCTTCCAACGTCATGGTAAGTCTGATCCATTCATCCATCCCATTTTTGATTCAAAAACAAAACCCTAACTTAGTCTTTTTCTTTCCTACACCCCGAATCGGATCTAGAACGAAGAACCCGACGAAGCGAGGAGATACACGGTGGACTGGAAGCCACGCCTCCGAAATCAACGTTCCCGGACGCTTGAAATCTATAAGTTGACACTTACATGGTTTTGGGAGTAATTAAAACACTTAAATCTAAAAGTTTAATCAAGAATTTCGAAAATCTGTCAACGTGAGATTTTTACCGACACAACGACTTTGCACGATTTTTCCGAACCCCATAAAAGCCTTCGAACGAGAAAATGTAAAACACGAAAAACGTTTTTAAGACTTAGATCTATCTTCTGTAAAATATTCGGAATTTTTTAATGATGTTTTGATATCTGGAATCGATCCCAAACCGAACTGTTTTGAAATCGAATCTTGAAATCTTGGCAGAACGTAGGTCAGAACTTGTAGTCGTTTTTGACTAGGGTTCTAGGCCGATTTAGATCTTTAGCCGAACATGAAAGTTGTAGATAATTGTCTTAAGAAGGTCTCTGTGAAATTTCATTAAATTTGGATTTGAATTGCTTTGGTAGATCTCGAAATTTTGAAACTGCTGTACATGAAATTTGGAGTATGTGGAATGAACATGAGCACGTTCATGCATGGGGGAAATTATATTTTGGGAAACTTTATTTTCAAATTCTTGCATTAGACTATAGAATAAACGGGCCTGTTTAACCCGTGTTTTGACCATGTCGTTCCTATTTACATTTCCGCTGCAATATTATACTTAAATATAATTTCCGCTGCATTATGATATTATTATTTTCGAGTTTATATTGTATGGGCTGTTTGCAAATGTTTTAAATATTTTAAATACTGATATACCTAGCCTTGCATCTCTTTAGTAAGCCGGAGAAACCGTGTCTTACTTGGGAGGTGTGGCGGTGACATCCGACCTGGGTGATAAAAAACCGGGGTGTTACAAGTTGGTATCAGAGCCCGGTTTTTTTGAACTATTATTTTTAAACCATTATTATTTTTAAACTATTATTTTTAAATTATTAGTTTTTTTAAACTACTACATTATTATTTTTAAACCATTAGTATTTATATTATTATAGAAGCCCAAATTATTATTTTTAAAATTCCCTAGCCCAAAATTATTTTTTTTAGCCCAAATGCGATTTCTGGTTAAAGGAAGTAGCATTTCTTGGACACATAGTATCCGCTGACGAAGTTTCAGTGGATCCGGCAAAAGTTTCTGCCGTAACGGAGTGGGCAGTGCCGACGAGTCCAACGGAAATAAGGAGTTTCCTTGGATTGGCTGGGTACTATAGGCGATTCGTGAAGGATTTCTCGAGAGTCGCGCGTTCTTTGACCCAGCTACTGAAGAAAGGAGTCAAATACGAGTGGACAGATGCGTGTGAGACAGCGTTTCAAGAGTTGAAGAAACGACTCACAACCACACCCGTATTGACACTACCATCAGAGAATGGTGACTTCGAAGTTTACAGCGATGCTTCGAAGGAAGGTTTAGGTTGTGTCTTGATTCAAGACTCGAGAGTCGTTGCATATGCATCACGCCAACTGAAACCTCACGAGGAAAATTATCCGACACACAACCTGGAGTTGGCAGCGGTCGTTTTCGCTTTAAAGATATGGAGACATTATCTTTATGGGCGAAAGTGTCGAATGTTCACCGACCACAAGAGCTTGAAATATATATTCACTCAAAATGAGTTGAATTTGAGACAGCGAAGGTGGTTGGAACTTATTAAAGATTATGATTCGGAGATATCCTACCACGAGGGGAAGGCGAATGTGGTAGCCGATGCCCTAAGCCGGAAAACCCAACACGTGACAAACTCGTTGGTAATTCCGCCGGCATTGTACATGGAGTTGGCAAGATTGGATTTGGAACTTGTGCATCCGGGCACAATGAGTGAAACGATCAACGCAATGGTCGTAGAAACTCCAATATTGGACGAGATTAGGCTCGCCCAACCGGGCGACGCGAAATTGGAAAAGATAAAGGGGTATATTGCCGAGGGAAAGGCAATAGGATTTGCTGTCCACAAGGATGGAAGCATTCGCTTCAAAGGGAGATGGTGCGTGCCCCATAAATGTGCCGAGTTGAAGCGAAGGTTGATGGAGGAAGGGCACAACACGCCATATTCGGTGCATCCCGGAGGTGACAAGCTTTACAAAGATCTAAAGAAGATCTGGTGGCCGGGAATGAAGAAGGAAGCGGCAGACTTCGTGGCGAAATCTCTCACCTGCCAAAAGGTTAAGGCAGTGCGACATAAACCCTTAGGGTTGATGCAACCACTAGAGATTCCAAGTTGGAAGTGGGACAACATCTCAATGGATTTTGTCTCGGGATTACCACGATCACCTAAAGGCATGAACAAGATTTGGGTGATTGTGGATAGGCTAACGAAGACGGCCTTATTTATCCCAATGAAAGACACGTGGACTATGGACCAATTGGCCCGAGCCTACGTCGATAATGTGGTACGACGACATGGAGTACCACATGACATCATTTCCGACAGAGACAGTAGATTTGTCTCTCACTTTTGGATGGAATTACAAAAAGCTCTCGGTACTCGAATCAAAATGAGCACCGCATTCCACCCGATGACGGATGGTCAGACCGAGAGAACAATCCAAACACTAGAAGACATGCTGAGAGCATGCGTGTTGGAATTTAAGGGAAATTGGGAATCCCATTTACCCTTAATCGAATTTTCTTATAATAATAGCTACCATGCTAGCATTGGCATGGCACCATTCGAGGCGTTGTATGGACGAAAGTGCCGAAGCCCGTTGAGCTGGGAAGAAAATGATAAGTCTGTGATAGTGGGACCACAATTTGTCGAAGAAATGGCTCAACAAATAAATGTGATTCAACGGAAAATGAAAGCCGCTCAAGACCGTCAGAAGGGTTATGCTGACGTAAGACGACGAGACCTAGAATTTCAAGTGGGAGATAGGGTCATGCTAAAGATATCACCCATGAAGGGGGTGATGCGCTTTGGCAAACGAGGAAAGTTGAGTCCTCGATACATAGGACCTTACGAGATTCTAGAACGAGTCGGAAATTTGGCCTACCGACTGGCTTTACCGCCACAATTAGATCGAGTTCATACTGTTTTTCATGTCTCACAACTAAAGAAATATGTGCTAGACCCGACACATGTACTTCAACCGGAAGTAATCGAACTCGATGAGGATCTAACTTATGAAGAAGTCCCAGTGCGAATTCTAGACACTAAGGAACGAGTAACGAGGAATAAAACTGTCAAGATGGTTAAGGTTCTTTGGTCGAACCATGAAAGCGAGACAACAACATGGGAGTTAGAATCGGACATGAGGGAACGCTGTCCGACACTGTTCCAAACCGACACCGACACAGTTATGGGGACATAACTGCAATCTTAAGGGGGGAGAGGATGTGGCATCGTGCAACATCCGTATTTTACCATGCATTTCCGTACATTTTTGTAACCAAACAAATTCAAATTATTTTGAACTACGTTATGGCTTGATCCCTTCACAGGGTACATAGGCAGCTTAGAAGTTTTAATTCTAAGTTCAGTCACACAATAATAAAACAAACAAAAGGATTCGTTCCTAAAACGAGAAAAGCCGAAACACAACTTCGAGGACGAAGTTGATTCTTAAGGAGGGTAGACTGTAATACCCGAGAATTTTCCAACATAAATTAAATACAATAAATAAATAAATACAATAAATAAATAAATACAGCAAATAAATAAATAAAGGTAAGGAAATGAGAAATGAAATTTAACATAAAAAGGAATTAAAGGAATTTAATCAAATAAAAGGAACTAAATAAAGATAAATAAATTGTTACACGGGAACCCGACACCAATGGACTCGAAAACTCGAGTCCAAACATAAATTTAGATCCGAGGGAAATGAAGATACGGAATAGGAACCCGAAGATGGCCCGGAAATCGGAATCCGGGAGCATAGAGGGATAGAAGTCCGAAAGAGAGGAGGAAAAGCACGACGGATCGCACGACCCGCCTGGACTGAAGTCCAGGCGTGGCCGCGCGGTGAAGGGCCAAACGGCGCTCCGCGACCGCGCCAACGGACAGATTCGCCGGTTGCGAGATTCACTCGCCCGAATCCAGATTTTCCGAGTTCGGTTGATCCCCTGGCGGCTCAAGACTCAGTGGAACAGACCTTGGACGTCCCCTAGGTCTTGTCCTCTATAAATAACCCTCTCGAATAACCCTAAACCCCTTTTCAAAAGCCTACGATACTCTTTATACAAAAAATCGTGATCCCGGAGTCATCGGAGCCACCAAAACCGAGCCAGAGACTGTTTGGACGAAGTCGGAAGTCTTCCAATGTCGTGGTAAGTCTGATCCATTCATCCGTCCCGTTTTTGATTCAAAAACAAAACCCTAACTTAGTCTTTTTCTTTCCTACACCCCGAATCGGATCTAGAACGAAGAACCCGACGAACCGAGGAGATAAATGGTGGACTGGAAGCCACACCTCCAAAATCGACGTTCCCGGGCGACTGGAAATCTGTAAGTTGACACTTACATGGTTTTGGGAGTAATTAAAACACTTAAATCTAAAAGTTTAATAATGAATTTTGAAAATCTGTCAACGTGAGATTTTTACCGACGCAACGACTTTGCACGATTTTTCCGAACCCTTAAAAGCCTTCGAACGAGAAAACGTAAAACACAAAAAACGTTCTTAAGACTTAGATCTATCTTCTGTAAAATTTTCGGAATTTTTTAATGATGTTTTGATATCTGAAATCGACCCCCAACCGAACTGTTTTGAAATCAAATCTTGAAATTTTGGCAGAACGTTGGTCTGAACTTGTAGGCGTTTTTGACTAGGGTTCTAGGCCGATTTAGATCTATAGCCGAACATGAAAGTTGTAGATAATTGTCTTAAGAAGGTCTCTGTGAAAGTTCATTAAATTTGGATTTGAATTGCTATGGTAGATCTCGAAATTTTGAAAGTGTTGTACATGAAATTCGGACAGATTAATGATATGACGAAAATTGATGTTTTTGACCTGTTTCTGTAACTCGGATCGAAAAAGTTAAAACACAAATGTTGTTCATCTCTGTGTTTCCTGAGTCAGTAGTGAGGTTTCCGAATTTTTGGACTTAAATCGGATTTTAAATTGATTTTAGAGTAAACAGCGGTTTACCGGAGTCAAATCTTGAAATCTTGTTGAAACGATGAAATTAGCCTTTAAGGTTGAAACGAGTCGAAATCTCTTTTTAAATAAATTAAGTGAAATCAGAATTTTTGAAATAAATCCCCTTACAAACTTGATGAATTAAAATTAGGGGTGAGTGCTCTGCAGGGTGCCCCCTAACTGCTTCACTTCGTGCCTTTATGGACGATGGTGACCCCGCGCGAAAATTGAGATATGATATTGCCAAAACGGCATGAGATATAAGGCCTACACTCTCGAGAATATCCACATGGATTTCCCGAGGCTCCAAAGTGGTACTGGGTATGGCGGATACGGTTGCGGCCGCCGGGCTACCGGCTAAACTTGTCGAGATTGCGATGCAATCGTAAAATACTTGAAATTACTAAATCTGGGATGTAATGGGGAAATTAAATTAAATTAAATTATTTATCGTTGTCCAATTAAATTATTTAAATACTTTATTTAAATTAGTTATGGTCTTTATTTTAAATGATGTGAAATGTATTGTTAAATAGGGCCATGAATTAAATTATGCAAATTGGATGGTTAGTTGAATTAAATTGAGTTGCTTATGATATATTATTATCATGTTTTTATTAAATATTAAATTAATGGTTTTTAAACCCTACGATCGTGCATGTGTTAACTTACTCAGCAAGTTGTGCTGACCAAACCGTTTATTTTTCCTTTTCCTTACCGAGTATGTGGAATGAACATGAGCACGTTCATGCATGGGGGAAATTATATTTTGGGAAACTTTATTTTCAAATTCTTGCATTAGACTATAGAATAAACGGGCCTGTTTAACCCGTGTTTTGACCATGTCGGCCCTATTTACATTTCTGCTGCAATATTATACTTAAATATTATTTCCGCTGCATTATGATATTATTATTTTCGAGTTTATATTGTATGGGCTGTTTGCAAATATTTTAAATATTTTAAATACTGAAATACCTAGCATTGCATCTCTTTAGTAAGCCGGAGAAACGTGTCTTACTAGGGAGGTGTGGCGGTGCCATCCCGACCTGGGTGATAAAAAACCGGGGTGTTACACTTTGTTAGTCTGTTACCTTACATTTTCTACCATTATTAAGTTTATATCTTTGAGAGAAAATGCTTATGAGCTGAAGCTCCTGGGTTTCTATATCAAAGTGAAGGTGTTGATTGGGGTAATCTTTTAGTTCATTTTGATAGGTTTGTTTTGAACATATAGCTTTTATATTCTTACTTTGATTACCATATATTTCAGAGAATATGAGTGTGAGCTTACTTGTGGTTTGGTTTGTGCCTTTTGAGCATCTATTAAAGAAGCTAGCTCCAAGGCAACAATCTGCTACACCTAGAATTAGGATCGGTTTTTGTCCGGTAGATGTTGGTTCAACGGTCAGTTCTGTCTAGAGGGGTTATTCTAGAGTGTTGGAGACCTAGAGTGGAAGGATGTGAAGGATTGTATACAAGGGGTTTTCTGTGAGTCTTGGAAGTTAGTGAAAAATGCCTGTATTTGAATCTCCTAGGTGTAGATCGTGTTGATCGAACTGTTCACCAAATTGACGTGTTAACTGTCTATATTTTCTGCATTTTAAGTTTCTCTTTTCATTATGTTGAATGTTTAAGAATTGTTTGAACAACCGGCGGACACCCTAGTTAGTACTTGCTCATCTTATCAGTGGGATCTGTTATATATTATTCTAGTACTCCAGTATGGGGACTTACGGGTTAGCAATTGTATTACGTCTATATAGAATTGGCTGGGTATGGGCTCGCCGCTCGCTTCAACAATTGATTTAATAAATCGATTCTTCATACTCAAACTCTTCCATGGATTTTTGGAGTCTCGCTCTCGTTCCCAGCCACCTCTGCTCTAGCTCGGCCCTCAGCCCTTCATTGCGTAAAATAAGCTGTGTTAATTTGTGAATTTACCTAGCAGAGTGCGAAGAGCGTAAATTCAGAAGACTCACTAACTTGTGTGTGCCCTAGACTGCTACTCATTCTGGAGAGGAAATGAAGCATTGGAATTGGGCCATTGAATTGGATCATGGAGAGGCATTGGCTTTTAATATAAAAGTGTGAAATTGTGGCCCAAGTTCTGCCACGGATCATCAAGCGTCTAAACCGAAATGTGGATCAAAAACACAAAATCAAAGAAATGGCCAAGTGGCTGAGAATCAAAAGCAAAGAAGGATTACTTAGAGGTGATGAAGGAAGTGTTCTTGGTCATCCAAGCAAGACTCGAGGCGACCCCGACCCTTCTACGGTGGAACCGTCCGCCGCCTTGTTTGATCTTCCAAGACTGGACCCCGTGAAGCTTCCTCCGAGCTTCCTATGTCACGAACCCAATGGAACTAAGCCTTTGGAACCGATTTGATCAATCTCCTCTCCATGTTGCTCTCGGCCATGGTGGTGGTGGTGGTGTTCGGCCGTTGGCTTTGACAAGGAAGAGGGGAGAAGGTTGGTTACACACTTAAGAGAACTCACTTTCACTCAAGATTCAAAAGAGAGAATTCTATCTCACAAAAGGGTTTCAATTTCATTCAAAAGCTTCAATGATACAAGTGATCGTTGAGGCCTATTTAAAGGCTCAAGTGCATGCCCAAAAATGAGAAAAGGGGCAGCCATCCATCCAAACAAGGCCCTTACTCCTTCCCCATAACTCCCTCTCAACTCCCTACAAAGCTAACTTCTCACAAACATAACTCCCGTCAAGACATAAACCTAGTACCAACCTAGTCAACCTAGTATTGGTATGTCCCAACACATTTGTCTTGATGAGATCATACTAAGTAGGAAAATATAGGAAGACACCTAAACTAGATTGCTTTTACACTTGTAATGGAAACATAGGTAGACATGTCGTGTACCATGTCTTTTCCTTCTCTTCTCCTTTTCTTATCCTCCAAATGCCTTCCTTCCTTCTTTCAAGCTTCATTCTTCATCCCCCCTTGTTAGCATGATGCATAACCCTTTGTTGAAACTAATGAAGTTGATTGTTGAAGTCTGGACGTCCTCGTCCTCTCTCCCCCTTAAGAAGGTTGAGACTTCAACCTATCTTGCTCCTCATCTCCAAGCTCATACAAGGTAAGATCTGAAATGTTAAAAGAAGGATTAATACCATATTCACTTGGTAGATCCTATTTGCAAGCATTGTCATTGATGCGCTCAATCACTCTAAATGGCCCATCTCCTCTTGGAGACAATTTATCCTTCCTTTGGGCAGGAAATCTTTCCTTTCTCGTGTTGACCCAAACCAAATCTCGGGGTTGGAGCACCACGGCCTTGCGCCCTTTGTTCGCATATTTGGCATATGTTTGAGTTGCTTTCTCCAAACACTCCTTGACTTGCAAATGCATCTCCTTGATCTGTTTGGCTCGATCCCTACCATTAACGTTCAATTGCTCATTGCTCATCAATGGCATAAGGTCAGTGGGCATAAGAGGATTAAGTCCATACACCACTTCAAAAGGATTAAGTCCATACACCACTTCAAAAGGAGACTATGTGATGAGCATCATTAGTCTTAGAACATGGAATAAAGTGAGCCATTTTAGAGAACCCATCCACTACAACAAATATAGAATCTTTAGCTCTACTAGTTCTAGGCAACCCTAATACAAAATCCATGCTCAAATCAATCCAAGGCACACTAGGTGTAGGCAAAGGCATATACAATCCATGAGGTTTAGAAGTAGACTTACCCTTAAGACAAGTATTATACTTAGCAATAAAATCGGATACCTGCTTTCGCATTCCCGGCCAATAGAATCTTTCGCCCAAAACCTCCATAGTAGCGTTCTTCCCAAAGTGCCCCATCATGTCTCCTCCATGTACCTCCTTAATGAGCGATTCCCGAATAGAACATTGAGGTATGCATAGCTTATTCTCACAATATAGAAAATCATCAACCCTATCATGGCCATGCTTATGGCACAACACATAGAGTTCACCAAAGTCCTTATCGTCCGAGTACAAATTCTTAATCTGTTCAAACCCTAACAAGTAGGTTGAAGCAAAAGAAAATAAAGTTACACGCCTTGACAAGGCGTCTGCCACCACGTTGTCTTTTCCCTTCTTGTACTTGATGATGTAGGGAAATGTCTCTATGAATGAAATCCACTCGGCATGCCTTCGATTGAGCTTTTGTTGACTCCTTAAATGCTTCAATATCTCATGATCGGTATGTATCACAAACTCCTTGGCTAATAGGTAATGTTGCCAAGTTCTCAAAGCATACACATGGCATACAATTCTTTATCATAAGTAGGGAAATTTAAAACTAAGCCACCAAATTTCTCACTATGAAAAGAAATTGGTTAACCCTCTTGTAGCAATATCGCTCCCATGCTTTTGCCCGAAGCATCACACTCCAACTCAAAGGTCTTGTCAAAATTTGGAAATGCCAACACCGGTGCTTGAGTTAGCTTCTTCTTAAGTGTATCAAATGCCTCTTGCTGTTCTTTGCCCCACTTGAATGGAACTCCCTTTTTAAGCAATCCTGTCAAAGGAGAAGCAATAATACTAAAGTTAGTAAGTTATTTTTGGAAATCCTTATGGTCTGAAATAGGGACTAGACTGTTATTTTTTACTGCTTATCATCCGCAAACTGATGGACAGACAGAGGCAGTTAATAGAGTCCTAGGTAATTTACTTAGGATTATTACTGCGTCTAGTAACAAACGTTTGGATGAATGCTTGCCCTACATCAAATTTTCCCATAACTGACATGTACACAGTGCCACACACATGTCACCTTTTGAGGTTTTGTACGGTTTTAACCCACTGACGCCACTTGATTTGTTGCCATTGCCTTGCAATGAGCATTTGAACATCAACGGCGAGAACAGGGCAAATGCGATCATGGAAATGCAAAAAGATGTGAGGGACAGTCTAGCCAAGGCGGCAGAAGGATACGCCAAAGATAACAACCGTGGTCGGAAGGAGCTAAAGCTGAACCCAGGGGATTGGGTATGGCTCAACTGGAAGAAAGAGCGGTTTCCTGCAAGCCGACGCAACAAGCTATCTCCGTGAGGAGACGGGCCGTTTAAAATTTTAGAACAGATTAATAATAATGCGTATAAACTGCAATTATCAGAAGAATACGGTCATATTAATCATGTCTTTAATGTTGCAGATCTCACCTTGTTCGAGAGGGATGAGAAAGATCATGGTCGGTTGATGGATCAACCTCCCCAAGGGGGTGGGGATGGCATGGAAGCCGGAACGAGAACACTACAGATCCCCGCATTTCCAGAAGGACCGGTGTCCCAGCAGTGTTCCAGAAAGTTCACATCCAGAGTCGCTGGGTTGCTGACACGGAATTTTGAAGATGAATTGTTAAAGGCCAAAGCTGGAAAAATGGGCCTGATGCTGCTAATCCAGATAGAGGAAGACCCCGGACCTACTTAAATGGATTTGCAAGCCCACAGCTGATCGAGAGCAACCGGATGCCGGTCGCCAGAAAGTTGGCCGGAAACCCACCGGAACAGCCCCGGAAAGCAAACATTATATTTAGTTGTTTAATTTGTAATTCAACAAGTGCAAGCATGCACAAGACAATTAAACAAGCAGGAGAGAGAAGGCACCCCGTGGGCCCGCATGAGTGAAAGAAGGACAAAATACGATGCTAGCCTCGAAGTACGCTGCTAGCCTTGACTTACGACGCTAGACTGTTTCACGTCGTGAGGCTCACGACGTAGCCCTCGTCTCAGGTCGTGAAGCCACACTGGAAGGAACCTATGACGCTAGCCTCAATGCTACGACGCGAGCCAGCCTCATGTCCTAAGAGTCTCACGTCGTCCTCGCTCCCCCAGTTTAGATTTCTACCTACGATGCTAGCCTCAAGGTTACTATGCTAGCCTGCTTCACATCGTATGAGTCTCGCGTCGTCCCAGCCGCTCCGGCTCTTCTTGTTTGTTTAACCCTAGTGTAGGGTTGTTTAATCCCTTTGTAATGTGGGTTGCCTATAAATAGGACCTCCCAAACATTGTCTCTTCTCACCTTTTGAATGAAAATATTATGAACACTTGGAGAGTGGATATCTTTTGTTTGAAAGGTCCCAATTGAGTTCTTCCACATTGGATGAATTCCTTTTGAACATTGAGAAGTGTTCAATCGTATAGCCACCTTGAGAATATCGATTGAGGGAATAGTATGAACACCAAGTGTTAGACTATTCCAAGATTGAGTATTCAACTAGGTATTCTCATTTATCCAACATCCATTTTCCATTCCATCTTCTTCCCTTGGTCATCTTATTCTTGTTCTTCAAAATCGTATCCAATCTCAATCGATGGCACTTGCATCTCCTCCTTTTGCTCATTCAAGAGCCTCATGATATCATCCAATGTCGCCATATCTATCAGAACAAACAAACACGGAAAACTACAAGATATATGTATAGAATGTTAGAAAACCAAAAAGAAAAATGAAATGGACCTCACTCAAGTGATGTAGGTACACTCGGGTCACTCGGTCACACCATCAAGTCCCTTAGGTTAGCAACAAGGGATCTTCCAAGCTTGGCCGAATTCAACTCCACAAATTGTATGTTGGTTGATCACAAAATGGCGTCGGAATTTAAGAGATGTACGCTATAGAGTAGGAATGCAAATACTCTAACTCGACTCAATCAACAACTGTTAAGAAGATCATATAGAAATACACATTATAGGATACAAGAAAACTAGTGTATTCAATCTTCCAACAATGCCTCACATGAAAATTCAACAACCAATCCCACTAGATTCAACAATCAACAAGAATGAGAAATCCTACACACAACCCAACAAAATATAGTTAACTCACAACACACCTTCCCAAAAATCCCAAAAAGAAGCCTCGGCCTCCACAACTTTTTAACAAGAAAACTATGGAAACCACAAATTCAACAACGCATACGGCTTTCAACAAGTATACCAAAATCCTAAGGCCTCCCGCAATTTTCTTTTATATTTTTTTTACTCATGGCAATGTGCTATTTTTTCTTGCCTTTTCACCTTTTTTTTTTACTCTCGGCTTCTTCTAATGTAGAAAGTTCCTTTTTGCCAAAAATTTTCAACAAAAGCAATTTTACTAGGCCTTAAGCAAATTCAACAAGCCGACTCAAAATTTTCAACAAGCCAAAAATTTTATCAAGTGAAAAGTAACAACAATCAAGAAGCAAATCAATCCACCAAAACTAACATGCAAGAAAATTGGGGAAACATCCTAATCATGTAATGAAAATGGGGAAACATTCAAGTGTTAAGACAAAGCTTGTCATAACCTCTATAACTTCCAAACTAACCATGTGAACCCATGTGCATACTGACTCCCTAACCAAAATTCAACAAAACCACCCTTGTTTAAACCCCCTCTCAACCCTTCTCTCTATGTTAGAAGAAATTCAATAATTGTCCCGAGATGCTAAAATATGTAATCCAATACAATCAAGATTCGGAAAAAGTGAACACTAGCACCAACGACATTCAACAAGGGCTCTGAAATTCAACAATCCACAACGAAGGAAATTTAACAAACAACAATATGTGTCCATTTCAACAAACACATCTCATGGGAAAAATTCCAAAGAAGAAACATATATGGAATTCAACAAAAACTAAAATTCAACAACCTCCTTAAAACCGCCACTAGGATTCAACAAAAATGGCGTGGGAGTCCTAATTCATCTAATCATGGAAGATTTCGACTTAGACATGGCTCTGATACCAAATTTATGCCATGGATCATCAACTGTCCAAACCGAAATGTGGATAAAAAATATAAAATCAAAGAAATGGCCAAGTGGCCGAGAATCAAAACCAAAGAAGGATTACTTGGATGTGATGAAGGAAGTGTTCTTGGTCATCCAAGCAAGACTCAAGGTGACCCCGACCCTCCTACGGTGAACACTTCTATCGCTTGTTTGATCTTCCAAGATTGGACCCCATGAAGCTTCCTCCGAGCCTCCCGTGTCACGACCCCAATGGAACTAAGCCTTAGGAACCGATTTGATCAATCTCCTCTCCAAGTTGCTCTCGGCCGTGGTGGTGGTGGTGGTGTTCGACCATCGGCTTTGATAAGGAAGAGGGGAGAAGGTCAGTGACACACTTGAGAGAACTCACTTTCACTCAAGATTCAAAAGAGAGAATTCTATCTCACAAAAGGGTTTCAATTTCATTCAAAAGCTTCAATGATACAAGTGATCCTTGAGGCCTATTTAAAGGCTCAAGTGCACGCCCAAAAAAGAGAAAAGGGGCGGCCATCCATCCAAACAAGGCCCTTACTCCTTCCCCATAACTCCTTCTCAACTCCCTACAAAGCTAACTTCTCACAAGCATAACTCCCGTCAAGACATAAACCTAGTACCAACCTAGTCAACCTAGTATTGGTATGTCTCAACACATTTGTCTTCATGAGATCATACTAAGTAGGAAAATATAGGAAGACACCTAAACTAGATTGTTTTACACTTGTAATGGAAACATAGGTTGACATGTCTTGCACCATGTCTTTTCCTTCTCTTCTCCTTTTCTTCTCTTCTAAATTCCTTCCTTCCTTCTTTCAAGCTTCATTCTTCATCCTTCCTGGTTAGCATGATGCATACCCCTTTGTTGAAACTCATGAAGTTGATTGTTGAAGTCGGGACATCCTCGTCAAGTTCCCAAATTTAAAATATAAAGCAAAATATAAAATTAATAATAAACGAGTACTCTATACTCGAGAAGTATCATAACCTTTTACTTCAGCTTGAGCTTGATACTCGATTAGAGTACACGATAAACGACTTGACTCGAATTTTTTGAGTACAGTCAAGCGTTGAATCGAGTTCGAGTAGCACTACTCGTTAATCACCCCTAATTTGGAAGACTGAATATATCACTGTTAGTATAGTTATAAACCCGATTGAGAAATTCAAATAAAGTTTGGATGACTATGGGATTAAAGCTAAATTATTGGACTATTTTGGTATATATTCCGTCTAGGGTTTCAAGGCTTAAGGTTTTAGTGATTTTTATGTATTCGGAAGGAACCCCAGGTTGGTTTACGCCCAAAAGCAATTGGCCTAATAGAAAAAGTAATGCAATATATTAGCGGGTTCTTGTCTAAAAATTCAAAGCACAAGAAAGAGGCCTTATCACCAATTGGATATCACAATAGAGCAAATACTCAAGAAAATGCAAACAGATATGTAACACCCCGGATTGATAACCCAGGCCGGGGTGCCACCGCCACACCTCCCTAGCAAGACACGGTTCCTCCGAGCTTGCTAAAGAGATGCAAGGCTATAGGTGCTGGAAAAAGTTTTAAAAGCAAGTCCGGAATTACTTAAAAATGATAATGTAATATCATCCATACATTATAATAAAAATAATAGGTTGCAGCGGAAATTAAATACAGGGCCGACATGGCCAAAACTCGGGTTAACAAGCCCGTATGCAAGTCATGTAGAACAAATAATTAAATACCCAAAGTGATCCCCGATGCATGATCATGCTCCGTACTCTGTAATGGGAAAATGAACAACGGGGTTTATCAGTATATAAAATACTGAGTAAGTTAAGCCCTTACAAAGCAATTTAAGGGGTTACATGTGTTTAAATCCAAAGATTCACTTGTCATGCATTACTTTTAAAATCCATATTTTATTCGCAGCGGAAAAACATGTTTAATTTATTCAAGACGACAATGCATAATTTAAAAGACTAAATTTTAAAGGCGGAATTTAAAGGCATAATTTAATGACGTAATTTAAATGCGTAATTTAAAAACATGATACAAAAGATTTAAGCGTAATCAACACTCACACAAGTCTTTTATATTTTATCCCGCAACTAAGAAGAGGACACCACACAAGAGAGATCACTAACGAGGCAATCTCAAAAATCATAATCAGTTAGCCGGTGAACCGGCGGCCGCAGCCATATCAGTATTGACTGCCGTTTTGGCTAGCCATGTATCTCGATTGCCATTTCGGCAAGCCGTGTGTATCTACTGTCAATTTGACAGGCATGTATATCAACTGTCATTTGACAGGCCTTTCAAACGGTTTCACTACCACTCGGGCAGGCCGTGTATTTCCCACTGCCGATTTGGCAGGCCATGTGCACAACTGCCGTTTTGGCATAGTAAGGAGACCACTAACGAGGCAGTCTCAATAATCGTAGGACCACTAACGAGGCAGTCCAAATAAAGGGAGACCACTAACGAGGCAGTCTCAAAGATAATGATAGCATGAAGATCGGCTCAGCCTAGTGAACGGGATTTTTCGAAAGTTCGTATTTCAAAGTTATCAAATGATCGATATCGCGTTTTCATAGTTCGAGTTTTCTCAAGTTCGAAAAATCCTATTCGAGGCAGTTTACGCCTTTCTTGATTAAAAATTCGTCTTTTCTCCAAAATTTCTGAAATTTTTACAGTAATTCAAAAACACACACACGAACAACTTTCATGTTTTAAGTTTTTGGAAATAAGGTTCCGAAGTGAGTTGAAATTCGAGTTTATTGCAAAGAATAATTTATGTCTTAAAAACTGTTCTCGTCACAGGTTCGTGCAACGCCGATAAAAAAATTCATTTCAAAACCAATCGATGTGAAATTTTTACAGTAACTACACGACACATTAAGGAACAACTTTCATGTTTTAAGAATTTGGAAATAATGAATCCTTGGTACTCAAAAATCGAGTGCAACTCACTGCATACTCATGGCCCTTAAAACGATTTCAAAACAGTTTTAAAAACTCGGCCGTTTGACATATCAAATGAACACCAAAATCCGTGAAATTTTATATGCATAATCTAGACACAATTATCTACAACTTTTGTTTAGAAATGCAAAGTTAAATCATTCGAAAAATGGGTGAAAAACATGCATCAAGTTGAATGAAGGAATCTGTCACAGAATTAAATTGTTCGGTTTGATACAGAAAGTTCTCGGCGAAAATTGGGTTAGCAAAACTTAATGTCAACGGCTGAAATTTGGACACAAGATAGATAAAGGTGTTAGGAACAACTTTTATGTTGAAAAGTTTTTGGTTTGAATTCCCGAAGGTCGAGTTTTTGGCGAGTCTTTAAAATTGGACGAAAATAGGGTTTTTGAAAACCGATTTTTGTTACAAGCCTATATCTCGAGATTTAAACAACAAACAACCACGAAAATTTGTGAGTAAGGTTTTAACTTACTTAGAATGATGATAGGGTCGCTGGATTGGGTTTCCGGACGTCCTAGGGTCACGACGAACGGCCAACTTCTCCGATCGCTTTTTGTTCGTTTTCCGACGGGAAATCGTGGTAAGGAAAAAGGGTTAAAATATGAGTTTCTGAGATCTATGGACGAATTGAAACTTTGTACAATAGCTTACCAAGAGTCTAGAGGGCAGGGGCTTGTCCCGGTCGTCCCGTCGTCGCCGGAATACTTGCCGGAAAGTGGTCTCGGAGGGATTTTGGCTTGGAGAGGAGAATTTGAGAGGGTGAGGCTTTTGTTTTCTGTCCAAATGAGAATGAGGGCGCCCCAATCCGCCCTTAAGCCTTCCCCAAAGGCTGTGATCCGGTTGCCCTCGATAGGGATTGGATTTTTGGCAAGAAAATCGCCATGGAAGGAAAGTTTACACCTCCTGCACCTCTGGCGCGCTGGTGACGCGCACATAGGCCTTTGTCCGCGCGGAGCACGCGTGGTCTGCCCTGGAGTCGCGACTCCTCCGTCCGCGCGGTGGCCGCGCGGCGGCGCGCGGAGGGCGCGGGCCGGCCGGACCGGCCGGTTCGGCGGTCCGCGTGGTCCGTCGGGTCTTTTCTTCTTTTCTCGATCGGGTTTCTATCCCCTACGTTTTCGGTTCGACTTTTCGGGTCATTTCTGGGGTTACGATTCCTTTCTAAATTTTATTTTGACTCCAATGAATTTCATATTCGAAACCTTGAATCCGTCGAGTTTGAATTCATCGTCTTTCGACTCCCGTGTAGTAATTTATCTGATTAAATTACTTCCGACTTCACGGGTTTTTGGAATTAAAATTATTTTCCTTCTTGAATTTTAATTCCAATTCTTTTAACTCGATTCATGGAATTTCTTCGGCTTCCTTTCCCTCTTTTATTCCATTTTGAGTTTTTGAATCTATCGGCGTTTCATTTCCGAGCAATAATTTATTGTAATAAATTATTTTCTTTTCGGAAATAAATTTTTATTTTGCTGTAAAAATCCCGGGTATTACAGTCTACCCCCCTTAAGAATCAACTTCGTCCCCGAAGTTGCGCCCTCACTTCCTTTTGGCTCAATTTAATGTTGGGGTATTTCCATCTACCTTCCTTTAAGGATGAACGTCTTCCACGAGAAATTAATTACATTCCTTTGAATGTGAATTAAATTTCTTGGGTGTTACATCCTCTCCCCCTTAGGAATCAACTTCGTCCTCGAAGTTGGGCGTTAGCTCCTCGCGAGCTCGGTCGTTGTTTGGTTGCGTGATTGTATTATTGCGTTTTATTGTTTGTTATTATTTGACTGAACCCAGAATTGAAATTTCCAAGTTGCCTACGTACCCTGTGAAGGGATCAAGTCATTACGTAGTTCAAAACAATTTGAATTCATTTATTTTTGATTGGATACAATTCTTAGAGTCGTACTCAAAAATAAATGTAGTTTGTCGATGCTTGAAAACTTCTTACGGTTACTTGGGCCGAGTGGTCACGTCCTCCCTCTTGTTTATATTCTCTATTCGCGTCCGGCAGTCACGCAGCCGATGACCATGTCGACCGCACCGAAGGCATGCTCCAGGCTGAGGGCATCCTCTCGCATAGTGTGGTTTACCACACTTTGGACATGGTGGCGCATAGTCGCCATGGTTGAAGACTATCCCCTTGTTTCGTTCATTGTCGTTTTGATGTGGTGGGTTCGAGTTTCTACGGACATGGTCCTTATTCCTCTTGTATCCTCCTTGTGGTCCTTGGTTAGTCCCATCTACCGATTTTCGTTTCAGTCCTTGAACTCGTGCAACCGCTACTGCACGATCACACACAGCTTGTAGGTCAGGGTAGTGCTCACCCGTGATCACCTCTCTAATAGATAGGTTCAGTCCCAACTCGAACTTCTGTGCCTTCTCTACATCAGTTGGCACCAGTCTCGGTGCGAACCGCACCAACTCCTTGAAACGGTTATAGTATTCTTGGACCGTTTTTCCTCCTTGCCTCAGTGTCAGAAATTCCTCGTACATGGCAGCCTTTGTGCTCATGGGATAAAAATGATCCCTAAGTAGATCCGTGAATTCTGACCATGTGTAGGGCTCGTCATACTCCGCCAGTTTCCCCGCCAGTTTCCCTTGGGTGGCTTGCCACCATTCATCCGCCTCGCCTCCTAAGTAGTATGAGGCTACGTGGACCCTTTCCCCTTCGGGACACTTTACGGCGTTCAACAGCTTATCGAACGCCCGTATCCATTCCTCTAGCTGAGCCGGGTCCTCTTCGCCGGCGTAGTGGGGTGGTTGGTAAGGGTTTACCAAGGCTAAGTAGTTGACCCGGGTTACCGGTGGTGGTACACCCGCTTGTGCACGTTGCACTTCAGCATTTCCTAATACTACGAGAACTTCCTCGACAGTCCTTAGACGCTCATCCATATTGTTGGGAACATGAGGCACTCGCCCTCCTACGTTCTGAGGGATCTCATTATTGTTCGGTGTGTTGGGGAGGTCAGCGTTAGTGTTGTTTGGAATTTCCTTTCTCGATTTTCCCTTAGGTGCCATTTTCTGTTATCAACGCACGTGAAGATGAGTTTCTAATCTAAGGTAAGTTAGCGTTCCAGAAAATCTATAAGGTAGGATTGGAAAGAGGTAATAGATAGGAGAATGCTAAACTTAGGTGATCAAATTATAAGACTGAGGCAGAATTAGTTTAAAGCAAACGCTTCTAAGTCAAGGTCATGACCAATTTGAAGGTAAGAGTTTTGACACTGTTAATTCACATAAAAAAAAAATTAGCGCGATATTCATGTATGTATGTATGCGAATGCATGTATGCTTTATACAATGCTACCCCAACCCTGAAAAATATTTTCGTGACTTTAAAAACGTGTTGGAAAAATTTCTATGCATATGTAAATATTTTCCATGGGTTTAAAATAAATTTTGTTCCATGGAAATAAAACTTAAAATTTAAATAATAATAATGGTACTTAAAAATTTTAAAATAATATTAATATTTGTTTAAAAATCTTGGGCCTCTATATTGGCCAAAATAATAATAATAATTTAAAAATATTTCCGGGCTTTGATACCACTTTGTAACACCCCGGATTTGATAACCCAGGCCGGGGTGCCACCGCCACACCTCCCTAGCAAGACACGGTTCCTCCGAGCTTGCTAAAGAGATGCAAGGCTATAGGTGCTGGAAAAAGTTTTAAAAGCAAGTCCGGAATTACTTAAAAATGATAATGTAATATCATCCATACATTATAATAAAAATAATAGGTTGCAGCGGAAATTAAATACAGGGCCGACATGGCCAAAACTCGGGTTAACAAGCCCGTATGCAAGTCATGTAGAACAAATAATTAAATACCCAAAGTGATCCCCGATGCATGATCATGCTCCGTACTCTGTAATGGGAAAATGAACAACGGGGTTTATCAGTATATAAAATACTGAGTAAGTTAAGCCCTTACAAAGCAATTTAAGGGGTTACATGTGTTTAAATCCAAAGATTCACTTGTCATGCATTACTTTTAAAATCCATATTTTATTCGCAGCGGAAAAACATGTTTAATTTATTCAAGACGACAATGCATAATTTAAAAGACTAAATTTTAAAGGCGGAATTTAAAGGCATAATTTAATGACGTAATTTAAATGCGTAATTTAAAAACATGATACAAAAGATTTAAGCGTAATCAACACTCACACAAGTCTTTTATATTTTATCCCGCAACTAAGAAGAGGACACCACACAAGAGAGATCACTAACGAGGCAATCTCAAAAATCATAATCAGTTAGCCGGTGAACCGGCGGCCGCAGCCATATCAGTATTGACTGCCGTTTTGGCTAGCCATGTATCTCGATTGCCATTTCGGCAAGCCGTGTGTATCTACTGTCAATTTGACAGGCATGTATATCAACTGTCATTTGACAGGCCTTTCAAACGGTTTCACTACCACTCGGGCAGGCCGTGTATTTCCCACTGCCGATTTGGCAGGCCATGTGCACAACTGCCGTTTTGGCATAGTAAGGAGACCACTAACGAGGCAGTCTCAATAATCGTAGGACCACTAACGAGGCAGTCCAAATAAAGGGAGACCACTAACGAGGCAGTCTCAAAGATAATGATAGCATGAAGATCGGCTCAGCCTAGTGAACGGGATTTTTCGAAAGTTCGTATTTCAAAGTTATCAAATGATCGATATCGCGTTTTCATAGTTCGAGTTTTCTCAAGTTCGAAAAATCCTATTCGAGGCAGTTTACGCCTTTCTTGATTAAAAATTCGTCTTTTCTCCAAAATTTCTGAAATTTTTACAGTAATTCAAAAACACACACACGAACAACTTTCATGTTTTAAGTTTTTGGAAATAAGGTTCCGAAGTGAGTTGAAATTCGAGTTTATTGCAAAGAATAATTTATGTCTTAAAAACTGTTCTCGTCACAGGTTCGTGCAACGCCGATAAAAAAATTCATTTCAAAACCAATCGATGTGAAATTTTTACAGTAACTACACGACACATTAAGGAACAACTTTCATGTTTTAAGAATTTGGAAATAATGAATCCTTGGTACTCAAAAATCGAGTGCAACTCACTGCATACTCATGGCCCTTAAAACGATTTCAAAACAGTTTTAAAAACTCGGCCGTTTGACATATCAAATGAACACCAAAATCCGTGAAATTTTATATGCATAATCTAGACACAATTATCTACAACTTTTGTTTAGAAATGCAAAGTTAAATCATTCGAAAAATGGGTGAAAAACATGCATCAAGTTGAATGAAGGAATCTGTCACAGAATTAAATTGTTCGGTTTGATACAGAAAGTTCTCGGCGAAAATTGGGTTAGCAAAACTTAATGTCAACGGCTGAAATTTGGACACAAGATAGATAAAGGTGTTAGGAACAACTTTTATGTTGAAAAGTTTTTGGTTTGAATTCCCGAAGGTCGAGTTTTTGGCGAGTCTTTAAAATTGGACGAAAATAGGGTTTTTGAAAACCGATTTTTGTTACAAGCCTATATCTCGAGATTTAAACAACAAACAACCACGAAAATTTGTGAGTAAGGTTTTAACTTACTTAGAATGATGATAGGGTCGCTGGATTGGGTTTCCGGACGTCCTAGGGTCACGACGAACGGCCAACTTCTCCGATCGCTTTTTGTTCGTTTTTCCGACGGGAAATCGTGGTAAGGAAAAAGGGTTAAAATATGAGTTTCTGAGATCTATGGACGAATTGAAACTTTGTACAATAGCTTACCAAGAGTCTAGAGGGCAGGGGCTTGTCCCGGTCGTCCCGTCGTCGCCGGAATACTTGCCGGAAAGTGGTCTCGGAGGGATTTTGGCTTGGAGAGGAGAATTTGAGAGGGTGAGGCTTTTGTTTTCTGTCCAAATGAGAATGAGGGCGCCCCAATCCGCCCTTAAGCCTTCCCCAAAGGCTGTGATCCGGTTGCCCTCGATAGGGATTGGATTTTTGGCAAGAAAATCGCCATGGAAGGAAAGTTTACACCTCCTGCACCTCTGGCGCGCTGGTGACGCGCACATAGGCCTTTGTCCGCGCGGAGCACGCGTGGTCTGCCCTGGAGTCGCGACTCCTCCGTCCGCGCGGTGGCCGCGCGGCGGCGCGCGGAGGGCGCGGGCCGGCCGGACCGGCCGGTTCGGCGGTCCGCGTGGTCCGTCGGGTCTTTTCTTCTTTTCTCGATCGGGTTTCTATCCCCTACGTTTTCGGTTCGACTTTTCGGGTCATTTCTGGGGTTACGATTCCTTTCTAAATTTTATTTTGACTCCAATGAATTTCATATTCGAAACCTTGAATCCGTCGAGTTTGAATTCATCGTCTTTCGACTCCCGTGTAGTAATTTATCTGATTAAATTACTTCCGACTTCACGGGTTTTTGGAATTAAAATTATTTTCCTTCTTGAATTTTAATTCCAATTCTTTTAACTCGATTCATGGAATTTCTTCGGCTTCCTTTCCCTCTTTTATTCCATTTTGAGTTTTTGAATCTATCGGCGTTTCATTTCCGAGCAATAATTTATTGTAATAAATTATTTTCTTTTCGGAAATAAATTTTTATTTTGCTGTAAAAATCCCGGGTATTACAAGATATTATGGCAAACAAGATGGGTTCATCCAACCATGAGGGGATGTTAAGAGTGACAAAATAAAATAGCCTCTATTTTGGGGAGCAAGGAAGAAGAATGAAGAAAACTTCCTGACTGTATTGTGTTTCCTTGTTGGATAACCAGTTACAAGAACTTGAACTGCATTAAATGAATCTTGGTGAAAAATCCCTAGAGTTGAGTGATTCAATCTTCTTATTGATAGTCTACTTGGTGAAAAAGTAAGTACAAAATATGAATGAACTTTATTATAGTTCGGAAAGGAAAATATAGTAAAATAGCATAATTTATGATAATGTACAACTTATATTGAACCTCAAACTTCAGGTGGGCATCTAACCTTATGACATTGATATGCATTTCCATCCCTAGGCATGGTTATATTTATTCCAGGCACAACACAAAAAAGGACAAACCAAACGCTTCAAACAAGAATGGAAAGAAGGATGTTGGACAATATATTAGCAAAGGTGTGGATATGTACACCCTTATAAAGTTAGGGGCACCTACTAATGAGTTAAAATACAAAAAATACCCTTAATGAGTTGGTTTAAATGTTGAAGACACCAACTACTTATGTTGGGGGCACCACCTTAGGAATTGATGAAGTAGAATGTTGAAGGCACAATCGATAGTAGGACGCCCACCACCTTTCTTCTTCTTCCCCAAACCCTAACTCCATTTTTTTTCATAGCTCAAACAAGAAAAGTGAGGGAGATATGATCTACATACCATTCCAACCATGATGAATATGGTCGGAGATGATTCGAAAGTAATGGTAGTGAAAAGGATAACTGCCATTGATCATAGGATATAATCTTGAATAGAAAAACAAAGATGAATAAAATAGGTGGTTGATAAGCTAGCGAGTGAAAATGAAAAGATAGGGAAACTACCAACTCCATGAAATGGCAATGATGAGGTAAACATGTCTATATGCCATGTCCTCCAAATATCACAATTCCAAAGTGTTAGTTGTTAATCCTCTTGGTAAGTTTCAAGTCCAAAATGACGAAGCAACCACTCAAGCCTTCAACAATGGATGCCAAAAAAGTCCATACGCCTTGTCCTACAAACTCATTGAATCCTTTTAATGGTTTATAATCAACATGAATTGCTTCAATGTTCAGGTTGATGGGTGCCCGATTTGAGCATGACCTCTTGGAAGAAACTTGCAAAGCAATGTTTTTGATATAAATTCTACAAAAGATGTCTAACACAAATGAAAGGGAGGCTCATATACTACTAGCCAATGCCCCTGAATCACATTTACAATAATGAAAGAAAAAGGAAAAAAGGGGTTACAAACGAATGAGGGGAGACGAAATCGAAAAGGGATGCAAAATGGTGTGTGGGGGGCGATGGGCATGAGGGGACGGTGGGCTATCCATCGTCCCCATTGCCTTAGCAAAAATGGAAGTCAAAGTGGGTGCGAAAGCAAGGGGGATGATGGGGATGTCCATCATCCCCATTGCACTCAATCGTCCTCATTTTTCCTTAGCCAAAAATATGGTTATGACGGGGTGCAAAAGGGTGGGGGACAATGGGGCTCGCCATCGTCCCCATGGTGATCGTCCCCCGGACTTTACCAAAAAGAGAGAGAAGAAGGGTGCGATGGGTGGGGGACGATGGCACATGCCCATCATCTCCATGGGGCCATCGTCCCCATGGTTTTCTTCTCCCATGGTTTTTCTTCTTTTCTTCCTTCGTCTTTACAAAAATGATGCCTCGACATGTTTGAGGCATGTAGAATCTTTTCTATTACATTGATGTTTAATTCCACAAAATATATATAGTTTCCTTTTTCATCCAATCGCTCTTCTGGGATTACGGCATTGGATTCCGGACAGTACTTGCTCGAGCTGTAGGAGCAAAGTTGCTTTGGATTGGATGGTGGATACTTTGTTAAGCTCTTTGTCAAAACGATCTTTGAAAAATTCAGCAACACGGGTGGTGAACTTCTTTTTCTGCTTCCTCGAACTTGGACCATCTGGAAATATCAGTGCTACTGTTTCGGCTTCCATGCCATTCCCTCTCCCATGGGAAGGTTGAGTGATCAACCGACAAGCATTGTTCTCGTCATGTTCGTCTCATTCATACAACACAAGATCTGCAACATTAAAAGTAGGATTAATGTTTCCATATTTTTTAGATAATTCCAGTTTAAATGCATTATCATTAATCTTTCCGAGAAATTTGAAAGGTTCATCTCCTCGTGGAGATAGCTTGGTGCATCTCTTTGCTTGAAATCTTTCTTTCCGAAGGTGAAGCCACACCCAGTCCCCTGGTTTCAGTACTAGCCTTTTCCTTCCCCTGTCATGGTACCTCGCGTACGATTCCTTCGACTTCTGCACGCTCTCTTTAACATTCTTATGCATCTCTTGAATGCTTGAGCCCTGTTTTTGCCATTTACATTCAAGTGCTCATTGCTGGGCAATGGCAGAAGGTATATCGGGGATAGGGGTTAAAACCGTAAACACATTCTAATTAAGAATATGAACTGCACTGTGGATATGCCTGTTGTATGCAAATTTAATATATGATAGGCACTCATCCCAGCCTTTGGAGTTAGGCAAAGTAATAATACGAAGCAAGTTACCTAATACCTGGTTAACAGCTTCAGTCTGGCCGTCTGTCTGGGATGAAAAGCAATTGAGAATAGAAGCTTCGTACCTATTTCGCTCCAGAAGGATTGCAAGAAGTAGCTGATGATTTTGACGCCTCGATCAGATACGATTGACTTCGGAATCCCGTGCAATCTCACGATCTCCTTGGAAAACAGTTTTACAATATGAAGTGCATCGCCGATCCTCATGCATCCTAGAAAATGAGCCATTTTGAAGAATCTTTCTACCACTACAAAGATTGAATCTTTCCAACGTGCCGTGAGGGATAGACCTTGCACGAAGTCCATTGAAATATCCAACCACAGTCCTGCTGGAACTGGTAAAGCCTGGTATAGACCATGCAGTTTGACCGTGGATTTTGCCTTTAAGCAGACGATGCACTTAGAAATTAATTTTTCAACCTGTTTTCTCAAGCGCGATCAATAAAACTTTTCAGTTAGAATTTCAGTTGTAGCATTTTTACCGAAGTGTCGCATCAGTTTACCATTTGAGCTTCTTGTATAAGCAATTCTATGATAGGATGTCTATGAATACATAAATGATTTTCCCGGTAGAGAAAACCATTCAACCTCAAAAATTCTTTATAAGCATGTACCTCTGTCTGGTGGTACATCTCAGAAAAGTCAAGATCTATTGGATATAAAGTCTAGATATGATCTAATCCCAATAGATGTGTTGTGGCATAAGCAGTAAGGGTTACTCTTCGTGATCAAGCATCTGAGACTACATTATCCTTTCCCTTTTTGTATCGGATTAAATTGGCTCCAACGCGCATGACGCTTACTCAATGACCCTGTCCTCGTATATGCTTCAAGAGTTTCATGGTCCATGTTGATGACGAACTCTCGACCCCGAAGGTAATGTTGCCACACTCGCAAAGACCTTACAACAGCATATAGCTCCTTATCATAATTCAATGAAGCACCGAAAAATTTCTCGCTATGGTAAGCAATCGATCTTCCTTCTTGAATCAACACTGCTCCCACACCCGTTCCGGATGCATCACATTCAAGTTCAAATAGGAGATCAAAAGTTGGAAATGCTAGAATCGGAGCATGTGTCAACTTCTCTTTCAGATTAGTAAACGCCTGTTCTTCCATTGTCCCCCACTTAAAAGGCAGATCCTTTTGAAGTAGCGTCCTGAGGAGCGCGGCTATGCCACTGAACTACAGAATGAATCTTTGTAAAAATCTGTAGAGCCGTGAAAACTGACGAACCTCATGCACAGACTTCAGGGGCGGCCAATCAGGAATGGCTTTTACTTTCTATTTGTTCACTTTTAGTCCTCCTTGTCCAACTATAAACCCATAAAATTCAGCTCTGTTGCGTGAAATGTACACTTCTCCATTTATGCGTACAATTTTGCTTCCCGCAATCTGTTAATAACCTGTTGGACATGAGAAGTGTGATCAGGTTCGTTATGACTGTAAATATTAATGTCATCAAAATATACTACAACAAATTTGATTATGTAAGGGCGCAATGTATCGTTAATCAGACGCATGAAAGTTGACTGCACTGGTTAACCTGAATGGCATCACAAGCCACTCGTATAGCCCGAATTTGGTCTTAAAATTCGTTTTCCATTCAACCCGGGGCTTGTCTCGGATCTGATGGTAACCACTTATAAGATCAATTTTGGAAAAAATGTTTGCATGACCATGCTCGTCTAACATATCATTAAGGTTGTAACACCCCGGAATTGATAACCCAGGCCAGGATGCCACCGCTACACCTCCCTAGCAAGACACGGATTCTCCGAACTTGCTAAAGAGATGCAAGGCTATGGGTATTGAAAAGAGTTTTAAAACAAGTCTGGAATTTATTTAAAAATAATGATGTAGTCTCATACACACATAATAGTAATAATAATGTGTCGCAGCGAAAATAATAAAAATGGGCCGACATGGGTAAAACTCGGGTTATACAGGCCCGATATGCAAGTATCATAAAAATGACAATTTAATGTTTAAAAAGTATCCCCCAAATGCACATGCTTATGCATTTTCCCCATACTCTGAAAAAAAAGGAAACAACAATTTTATCAGTATTATAAAATACTGAGTAAGTCGATCCTAACATAGCAATAAAGGGGTTTAATTTAATAATTAATATTTTACTCCTAAGCATCCATACAGGGACACTCCATTTATCAAATTAAAAATAAGAATTTAATTTGTATTCTTAAACATGCATGTAAATTTCAAAAATAATAAATTAAACACGGTATGAAATTTAAGACATAATTTAAATGCATAATTAAAGACTTAATTAAATAAATACACAAAGGAAAAGGATTAAGTCTTTTAATTTCTCCCTTTACGTCACCATCTCAACAATATTTAGTTTAGCCGGTAGTCCGGCGGCCGCAGCTGTTTCGTAAGTTTCTTGTGTAGCCGGTCGTCCGGCGGCCGCAGCCGTATCCGCCATACCCAGTAACACTCCAGAGCCTCGGGAAACCCATACGGATATTCCCGAGAGTGTAGGCCATATATCTCATGCCGTTTTGGCGTAGTTTTTCATTCAAGCATCTTGCGTCCATTATAGGCACGCCGAAAAAAGGCTAGAGGGGCACCCTGCAGAGCACTCACCCCCTACCTAAGTATTCGATATCGTTTCAACTTAGTGTGACGGGATTTTTGAAAAATATAACTTTAACGTATTTCAAGGTTTCGATCGTTTGTTTCGAAATTTCAAAATCTCCTCGATTTAAAATTGTTTGACGTCACAATTTACGCCTTTTTAATTTAAAAATTCATTTCAAGTCCGAAAAATCTGAAATTTTTGCAGTATAGCAAAAACACCCTAACGAACAACTTTTGTGTTTTAATGATTTCGATATAAGGTGAGGAAACATGTCAAAAAATAGAGTTTACTACACAACCAATGCACTGTCAGGATTCAGTTTTGACACAGTTCAGAAAATCGACTTTTTGACATATCAAATGGACTCCAAAAATTCCGAAATTTTATATACACATACTAGACATGATTATCTACAACTTTTATTTACATTGCAAAGATTTAATCGGACTAGAAATCATAGAAACATGCTCATCAAGTTCGCACATATGTACTGTCAGTTTTTTGAAAAAGTTTAACAATATAGTTTATGTTCGACACGATTTGAGATAGCAATCGTTGATGAAAATCTCCGAAATTTTTAAACATAGCTTAAGGTGTTAGGATCAAAATTCTAGTTTTGAGTTTTTCGGTTTGAACTCTCGAAATAGGAGTTTTAAACGGATTTCAGAAAACGCGCAAGTTGGGGTTTTTAGGTTCGATTTTTACGTTTCCTTACAAAGTCACTAGTTCGGACGCCCCTAAGCCACCCGTGTTGGTATGAAAGGTATCAACTTACTTGAATCTCGTCCTAGACTGTCTCGGGGTCGTCCGGGCTCTAAGATTTGACACGAACAGATCTCCTCAACGCAAAGCTTCCAACGTTGGCCACGAATTCAAATCGAAAGAAGAAATCCAATGTTAGATCGAGTTTTCAGCTTCGAAAACTTAAACGAAGACCTATGAACGACTTACCACAATCTTGAACACTAACGATCTTGTATTCCACGCCTCCTCCGTTGATTTTCGTCGCCGGAAAGTGATCGGAAAGTTCGAAGTTGGTGATTTCGGGTGTTGGAAGAACTTTAGAGAATTTAGAGAGAAGAGAGGCTGCTAGGGTTTGCTTTGGACGAAAATTATGAGTTCTAAGACTCAAGATCCGTCCATATATCATTCCCATTGCCTAAGGTCAAGTTAACCAAAGCCGGGGCTCGAAAATAAGGTAAGAAATCATCGAAAAGAGAAACTTGATCGCACACTGCCTTCCCACACTGTCTTGGCTCGGTAGCGCGCGGACAGCGCGCGGCACCGGTCTGGACTGCGGTCCGGACCGGGTCGTGCGATTCGTCGGGTCTTTTCCTCATCTCTTTCGGACTTCTATCATTCCACATTTTCGGGCTCGATTTTCCGGGTCACTCTCGGATTACGATTCCTATCCTAGATTTATTCCGACTTAAATTGATTTCATGTTTGAAATCTTAAGTCCGTCAGTTTTGGATTCGTCGGCTTCCAAATCGTTGTCTTTTGATTTCCGTGCATTTTCGATTTTACGGGTTCTCGGAAACAAACCTCTTTTCTTATCGGATTAAATTCTATTTTATATCCTAAAAATTACGGGTATTACAGTCTACCCTCCTTAAGAATCAACTTCGTCCTCGAAGTTGCGCTTTATCATCTCGCGAGTTCGGGAATTGTTTGATCGAGTGATCATATTATTGTGTGCTGTTGTTTGTTATTATTTGACTGAACCCAGAATTGAAATTTCCAAGTTGCCTACGTACCCCGTGAAGGGATCAAGTCATTACGTAGTTCAAAACAATTTGAATTTGCTTAATTGGGATACATTGATATTCGAACAAAAATACTCGGGTCGTTACATCCTCCCCCTCTTAATATTACAGTTATGTCCCCATAACTGTGGTTGCATCGTCTTGGAATAGGGTTGGCTAACGCTCCCTCATGTCTGCTTCCAATTTCCATGTTGCCGTCTCAGTTTCATGGTTCGACCAAAGAACCTTAACCATTTTGACGGTGTTATTCCTTTCACTCTCTCCTTGAAGTCAAGAATTTTCACCGGAACTTCCTCGTAGTTTAAATCATCGTCCAATTCAATTTCCTCCGGTTGGAGTACATGGGTCGGGTCGTGCACATTGTGGACACGAGCCAATTGTGGCGGTAAAGCTAGTCGGTATGCTAGATTACCGACTCTTTCTAGAATCTCATAAGGTCCTATGTATCGAGGACTTAGCTTTCCTCGTTTGCCAAAGCGCATCACCCCCTTCATAGGTGATATCTTCAGCATGACCTTATCCCCAATTTGAAATTCTAGGTCTTGCCGTCTCACGTCGGCATAGCTCTTCTGTTGATCTTGTGCCGCCTTCATCTTCCCTTGAATGAGTTTAATTTGTTGAGTCATATCCTCAACAAGTTGTGGTCCTACTACCACGGTCTTATCATTCTCTACCCAACTTAACGGACTTCGGCACTTTCTACCAGATAGTGCCTCGAATGGTGCCATGCCAATGCTAGCATGGTAGCTATTGTTGTAGGAAAATTCAATTAAGGGTAAATGATTTTCCCAACTTCCCTTAAACTCTAGGACACATGCCCTCAGCATGTCCTCCAACGTTTGGATCGTTCTTTCTGTCTGTCCATCCGTCATGGGGTGGAACGCGGTACTCATCTTTATTTTCGTACCGAGGGCTTCTTGCAGTTTTGTCCAAAAATGAGAGACAAATTGTAACACCCCGGATTTGATAACCCAGGCCGGGATGTCACCGCCACACCTCCCTAACAAGGCACGGTTTCTCCGAGCTTGCTAAAGAGATGCAAGGCTATGGTTTTTCAGAATTTAAATCATTCAAACAGCCCATTGTAATATAATTTTAAAATAATAATATCAAAGTTGCAGCGGAATGTAATATTTACATATATATAATTGTAAAGCAGCGGAAATTTAAATACTGGGCCAACATGGCCAAAACACGGGTTAAACAGGCCCGTTCATGCAAGTTGTAATTAAATGCCGGAATTTAAAATAGAATTTTTCCCGAATGTTCCCATGTATGCATATGATGATGCATAATCCTCATACTCTGAAAGAAAAAGGGGAAATGTGGTTTGGTCAGCAAAAATGTGCTGAGTAAGTTAACACCTAATATGATCAAGGGGTTTCAAAGCCTTTATTTAAATTTGATAGAAACATACTTGTAGGTAATTCACAATTTGAGTTAATCATCCTCTAATAAATAAATGGCATAATTTAACACAAGAATTTCACGTGATCATGATTCAAATTACCTGGTAAATTAATTGCAAGGCATAATTTAAAGGTATAACTTAAATAAGGAAAACATTCACGTCTTAAAAATTTTCCCGTTACTTCACGATTAGGTATTTCAGGATTTTCATTCTTTCACTTTTGTTCAGTATGATTTTATATGATTTGATCTTGGGGAATCGAACCCGCAAGAGTTTAAACGTATCCTAGGGAATTGAACCCGTAGGAATTAACACACGTCCTGGGGAATTGAACCCGCAGGAAAACAAACGATCGCCCTTGGGGAATCGAACCCGCAAGAACTCAAGTACATCCTAGGGAATTAAACCCATAGGAATCAAGACACATCCTGGGGAATCGAACCCGCAGGAAAACATACAATCGCCCTTGGGGAAACGAACCCGCAAGGACTCAAATACATCCTAGGGAATTGAACCCATAGGAATCAACACACATCCTGGGGAATCGAACCCGCAGGAAAACATACAATCGCCCTTGGGGAATCGAACCCGCAAGAACTCAAATATATCCTAGGGAATTGAACCCATAGGAATCAACACACATCCTGGGGAATCGAACCCGCAGGAAAACATACGCCTTGGGGAATCGAACCCGCAAGGTAAGGACAAGTTTTGCAAAATTTCACAAGTTTTTCATGCAAGTATCTAACGTCCATTATAGGCACGCCAAGAAGGCTAGAGGGGCACCCTGCAGGGCACTCACCCTCCACCAAAGTATCTCAATAACATTTCGATTTAGTATAACGGGATTTTTCAAAAGTATAGATGTATCGTATTTCAAGTCTTCGGCCGTTTGTTTCGAAATTTCAAAATCCTTCGATTTAAAAGTAACTCGGCGTCACAGTTTACGCCTTTTTAATTTAAAAATTCGGTTTAAGTCCGAAAAATCTGAAATTTTCACAGTTTATCAAAAACACCCTAACGAACAACTTTCGTGTTTTAAATATTTCAAAATAAGTTGAGGAAGCATGTCAAAAATCGAGTTTATTGCACAACATGTTCACTATCAGGATTCAGGTTTATCACAGTATGGAAAATCGACATTTTGACACACCAAATGGACTCCAAAAATTCTGAAATTTTATATGCACATACTAGACATAATTATCTACAACTTTCATTTAGATTACAAGGATCCAATCGGACTAGAAAATATAGAAACGGGTTCATCAAGTTCGGACATATTCACAGGCAGATTTCGAAAACGTTTTGTCAAAACAGTTTATGTTCGATGCGATTTGAAATAGCAAACATCGACGAAAATGTTTGAACTTTTTACACAACTTAGATTAATGTGTTAGGATTAAAAGTCTAGTTTTGAGTTTTTCGGTTTGAACTCTCGAAATAGGGGTTTTGGTCCGATTTCAAATCTGTTCACAGTTTCAAGTTCGAATCTCAGAGGCAGGTCGGTTCTCGCTCGTTTTCGGATATTAAAACACGATGAAAATTTATGAAAATTTTACACGGACTAGATCTATATCTTAGGAACGTTTTTCGTGTTTTAAGTTTTCCTGTTTGAGCAGGTTTAAGTGTTCGAAAAATTCATACCAAATTGTTGCGCCGAGGGTTTTTCGTGTTGACAGATTTTAGAGTTACTAAATCTCTATGTTTGGTTGTATTTTACATCACCCAAAACCAAGTAAGCATTACCTTACAGTGGGGATGATGTCTAGGAGGCCACGGGGTCGTCCGCAATCCACGGAATGTCACGAACGAATCTCCTCAAGTCGATTTCCTCTTCCAACGTCCACGAATCGAATCCGAAAGCAAAAGTCTAGGGTTAGATCGGATTTTCGGGCATCGAAAACTTAAACAAAAACCTATGGACGACTTACCACACTCTGGAATACTAAGGATGTTGTTCTCCACGCCTCCTACGTCGATTCCCGTCGCCGGAAAGTGATCGGAAAGTTGTCGGTAGGTGAAGAACTTGTGTTTTCGGTTTTTGGGAGAGTTTTGGATGATGGATAAGTTTGAGAGGCTGAGAATGGAGTGGAATTCTATCAATGATCGTCCTATAGGCCTTTCCGCCGACTGGGATTGGGTTTCCAAAGTCGGGGGGTCGAAATATGGCAAGAAATCCCCGAAATCGCGCGAATGGCAGCTGCTGTCTTGGTGGCGCGGGGTTGGCGCGGTTTTTAGCCAAAAACCGCCCGGAGGGCGCGCGGCCTGGTCTGGGCCGTGCGTCCGGACTGGGCCGTGCGATCCCGTCGGGCCTTTTCTCCTCTCTTTCGGACTTCTGTCCTCCTACGTTTTCGGGCTCGATTTTTCGGGTCATTCTCGGATCATAAATCCTTATCTTAAATTTATCTCGACTCAAATGAATTTCATGTTTGAAATCTTAAGTCCGTCGGTCTCGGGTTCGTCGGCTTCCAATTCTTCGTCTTTTGACTCCCGTGCAATAACTTGTGTAACTAAATTTCTTCCGACTTCACGGGTTCTTGGAATTAAAATTCTTTTCCTTCTTGAATTTAATTCCAATTATTTTGACTCAATTCATGGAATGTCTTCGGGCTTCCTTTCCCTCTTTTATCTATTTTGAATTTTGAATTTATCGGCGTTTCATTTCCGAGCAATAATTTATTGTGATAAATTATTTTCTTCTTCTCGGAGATATTTCGACATTGATCGGAATAAATTTTATTCCTTTGGACGTTGATAAAAATCTGGGGTATTACAGTCTACCCCCCTTAAGAATCAACTTCGTCCTCGAAGTTGTGTTTCGGTTTTTCCCGCGCTAAGAGTTAGGGTCCTTTTGTTTATTTTTATTATTTTGCGATATTGTGTTATTGAATTATTGTTCGATTGTTGATTGTTTGTTGTTTGATTATTGTTTGACTGAACCCAGAATTGAAATTTCCGAGTTGCCTACGTACCCTGTGAAGGGATCAAGCCATGACGTAGTTCAAAACAATTTGGATTTCTTTATTTGAAATACAAAATATTCGGATTAGAATATTCGGGTCGTTACATCCTCCTCCCCTTAAGGTTACAGTATGTCCCCATAACTGTTGTTGGATCGGTTTGACTCAGGGTTGGGTAACGTTGTATACAATCATTTCTCACTGAGCTGGCAAGTCCGCTTGATCGATGTCGTTCAATCGTCCTACGGCTCTTCTGATTGAGTGTTTACCAAATCTAGCCTTTTCTCAATCCTCTCCTCACGAACATTGCATTCTCTAATCATGTGGTCTCCCCTCACCACATCTATAACAAGTCCCGCGCCTTGGGCATTCGCGCACCAAATGGGCTTGGTGGCACTGCGGGCAACGTGGTATGATTGTACGACGTATGCCGTTTCTCCCATTATTGAAACCTTTATTCTTATTCTCCTTTGGCTCATTGAACCCAGCTTGACCATTATTCTTCCTAAAATTGCCATTGCTATTGTTTCGATTCTTTTTCTCAAATTCTTGCGAGTCCTTGCTCGACTCACCGGTTTCTTTACGCTTCAGTTGCTGGACTCGATCAATTGCTACAGCTCGATCGTAAACCGTCTGCAGGTTTGTGAATTGTCCTACTGCAAGTATCTCCCGGATACTAAGGTTCAGACCCATCTCGAATTTCTGAGCCTTGTCAGAGTCAGTTGGTACTATCCTTGTAGCAAATCGTACTAGCTCCTTGAATTTGGTGTAGTACTCTTGCACTGTTTGTGCACCTTGCTTCAGGTTGATGAATTCCTCGTATTTCGCAGTCTTGGTGCTCAGTGGGTAGAATCTTTCTCTCAAGGCTTCCTTAAGTCCTTCCCAGTGTACGCTTCTTTATCTCCCTCTGAATTCGTTCGAAGGTTTTGCCACCACTCGTCGGCTTCACCTCCTAAGTAGTAGGTCGCCACATATATCTTCTCCTCGTCAGGGCATTTGATAGCATCCAAAAGTTTATCAAAGGTACGGATCCACCCCTCTAGTTTGGCGGGATCCTCTTGCCCATCATAGTGTGGTGGGTTATAGGGGTTTACCAATGCCAAGTAGTTGACTTGGGCTACTGGTGGGGGTACTGCTGCTTGTGCTCTATGCATGTAACACCCCGGTTTTGGTAACCCAGGCCGGGATGCCACCGCCACACCTCCCTAGCAAGACACGGTTTCTCCGAGCTCACTAAAGAGATGCAAGGCTATGGTTTTTCAGAATTAAAAATATTCAAACAACCCATTCATAAATAATTTAAAAATAATACATCAAAGTTGCAGCGGAAATTTTAATTTGTGCAGCGGAAATAAAGTATAAGGGCCGACATGGCCAAAACACGGGTTAAACAGTCCCGTTCATGCAAGTCGTAATTAAATGCAGGAATTTAATTTAGAGATTTCCCCAAAAATTCCCAGTATGCATATGATGATGCATATTCTTCAACTCTGAAAGAAAAAGAGGATAAATGGTTTGGGTCAGCAAAAACGCGCTGAGTAAGTTAACACATAGCATGGGTTAGGGGTTTCAAAGCCTTTAATTAAATTAAATAAAAAGATGTTTTGAGCTTTTAAAAATTCTTCCCGATACGCCACCATCTCAACAATATTTAATTTAGCCGACAATCCGGCGGCCGCAGCCAATTTCATAAAATCTGAGCTTTTTAATATATTTCCCGTTACGACATCATCTCAACAATATATCATTTAGCCGGTGATCCGGCGGCCGCAGCCAATATCAAAAGTATCATTTAGCCGGTGATCCGGCGGTCTCAGCCAATTTCAAAAGTATCATTTCTCATTATTTTTCGTTTCTTTTATAGTTCACCATTCACAAGGGCTCTTGTGACCGCAATCCTCATAATCAATATTTCCGCAGGAAATCATACAATCGCCCTTGGGGAATCTAACCCGCAAGAACTCAATACATCCTAGGGAATCAAACCCGTAGGAAAACATACGATCGCCCTTGGGGAATCTAACCCGCAAGAACTCAAATACATCATAGGGAATCAAACCCGCATGAATCATATTGATAATATCAAACTTGGTCACAAGTCCCCAATGTTTCAAAAGAATTCTTTTAAAGAAAATGTTCTTATTTGGTGTAACGGGATTTTTCAAAAGTATAGATATATCGTAATTCCAACGTCTCGACCGTTTGTTTCGAAAATTCAAAGTCTCTTTGATTTAGAAATCATTTGGCGTCACAGTTTGCGCCTTTTTGGTTTAAAAATCCATTTCTTAAGCGATTGATTTGAAATTTTCACAGCATCTCAAAAACATCCCAACGAACAACTTTCGTGTTTTAAGTTTTTTGGAAAAACGATGGGAAGCATGTCAAAAATCAAGTTTTCGACTCAAATAGTATGCTGTCAGGATTCAGGTTTGACACCTTTCAAAGATTTGACTTTTTGACATATCAAATTGACTTCAAAAATTCTGAAATTTTACAGACACATACTAGACTTGATTTCCAACAACTTTTGTATAGATCATGAGGATTGGTTCGGACTAGAAATGATAGGAATAAGCTCCTCAAGTTCGGTTATGAAATCTGTCATCCTTTGAAGATTCTTAAAAACGCAGAATATGTCCGATACGATTTGGGGTATCAAAACTTGATGAAAATTTCTGAAATTTTTACACAATATAGCTTATGATCTTTGGATCAAAATCTTAGTTTTGAGTTTTCAGGTTTGAACACTCGAAGTAATAGAAATATGCTCATCAAGTTCGGTTAAGAAATCTGTCAAGGTTCTTGACATTGGTACTAACGCAGATCGGATCGGCTCAGATTCGGAGGCTCAAATCTCAACGAAAAATTCTAAAAACTTACAGTAATGTTCTAAACTCATAGATCTACAACTTTCATGCTCAAGACCAATCCTAGATCGGCTTAGATCCAAGGTCAAAATGGCTAACAAGATTGAGAGTGAAATCTGCCAAAGTTCAAAAATCCAGATTTAATGATCTTCGGTTTTGGGTCGGTTTCAGGTTTCAAAACCTCATGAAAAATTATGAAATTTTTACAGAAGCTAAATCAAAGCCTTAGCAACACTTTTCATGTTTTGAGTTTTCTTGTTTGAGCAGCTTTAGAGGTTTGAAAAATTCATACGAAAACGCTGCGTTGAGGGTTTCTCTTGTTGACAGATTTTTATTAATTTTCTTGAGTTGAATCTCTATGTTTGGTTGCATTTTAAGTCACCCAAAACCATAGTAAGGTTAACTTACAAAGATTGTGTTCTTGAGTCGTCCAAACACCAACGAACGGATCTACGAAACGCAAAGTTCCCGACTTTGGCCACGAACGTATTTGCAATCAACGATTCAAGAGTTAGATTGGGGATTTGAGAGGAAAAACGAGATTGAGAACCTAAGATACTACTTACCAAAGATCTAAGCACTGTGATCCTTGATCTACACACTTCCTTGGTCGGATTTGGTTGCCGGAAAGTTGCCGGAAGTTCGTCGGAAGTTCGCCGGAAAGGTGTTTTGGCTTTGGGAGAGTTTGGGATGAAGAAGGGATTTGAAAGGATGATAATGGGGTGTTGGGGGTGTATTTTTGCCATTAAAGAGACAAAAATCCGACAAGTGATCGGCTGCTACAGTACCCGCACGTGCTACAGTAGTGCTACAGTACTGCTACAGTACTGCTACAGTAGACACGTGCTACAATAACTTTTAAATTTTTTTTTTTTTTTTAATATTAAGATTCCTTCTCTACAAAAATAAAAATCGTAATGTGGGAATTATCCGTGATTGTTGGGACAATTCGATAAACTCGTTTCGAGTTGTTATCTTCCGATAAATAATAAATTCCGCTCTCTCGGAATTATTTCGGTTTTAATAATTTAAATCCAATTCTTTATTTTTGGATTTAAATTTTCGATGGCGATTTCTCGGGTATTACAATCTACCCTCCTTAAAAATCAACTTCGTCCCCGAAGTTGCGCGACTTATTGATCGATTGATTGATTGCGATTGTATCATTGTGTTTTGTTGTTTAATATTATTTGACTGAACCCAGAATTGAAATTTCTAAGTTGCCTACGTACCCTGTGAAGGGATCAAGTAATTACGTAGTTCAAAAAGAATTTATTTGGGATACAAAATATTCGAGTTTCGAAATAAATGCTTATGCATTCTTACGGGGTATTACATCCTCCCCCCCTTAAGATTACAGTTATGTCCCCATAACTGCCTATGTATTATTCACAGCCATGTTCGGGTATCATCGCATATGATCCTTCCTCAGTTTTCTTCTAGGTGCCATTTTCTGTTATAGAAGCACGCGAAGATGAGTTTCTATGTGATCAAGATCTAGGACTAAGGCAAAGTTAGTCTTTAGCAAACGCTCCTAAGTCAAGGTCATGTCAAGTTCTGAGGTAGGAGTGTTTCTTATCACCGATAATAAAAAGAGTTAGTGTAAATATTTATGTATATATGCAATGCAATCCCCCCGAATAAAAAAAATTTTATGCATGCATTTATTTATCCATGGGTTTTAAAATAAATTTATTCCATGGATAGATTAAAATAAGGATAAAAGGTTTGGGCCACTATATTGGGCCGAAAGAAATAAATTATTTGGGCTTTAAATAAAAACAAGGTTATTGAGCCAAAAATAATTTCTTGGGCTTAAAAAAAAAAAAATTTTGGACTAAAAATTTGGGCTTTAACTTCAAAATAATAATTGGGCTCTTTAAAATATAATAGCTTCAAAATAATCCGGGCTCTGATACCAACTTGTAACACCCCGGTTTTGGTAACCCAGGCCGGGATGCCACCGCCACACCTCCCTAGCAAGACACGGTTTCTCCGAGCTCACTAAAGAGATGCAAGGCTATGGTTTTTCAGAATTAAAAATATTCAAACAGCCCATTCATAAATAATTTAAAAATAATACATCAAAGTTGCAGCGGAAATTTTAATTTGTGCAGCGGAAATAAAGTATAAGGGCCGACATGGCCAAAACACGGGTTAAACAGTCCCGTTCATGCAAGTCGTAATTAAATGCAGGAATTTAATTTAGAGATTTCCCCAAAAATTCCCAGTATGCATATGATGATGCATATTCTTCAACTCTGAAAGAAAAAGAGGATAAATGGTTTGGGTCAGCAAAAACGCGCTGAGTAAGTTAACACATAGCATGGGTTAGGGGTTTCAAAGCCTTTAATTAAATTAAATAAAAAGATGTTTTGAGCTTTTAAAAATTCTCCCCGATACGCCACCATCTCAACAATATTTAATTTAGCCGACAATCCGGCGGCCGCAACCAATTTCATAAAATCTGAGCTTTTTAATATATTTCCCGTTACGACATCATCTCAACAATATATCATTTAGCCGGTGATCCGGCGGCCGCAGCCAATATCAAAAGTATCATTTAGCCGGTGATCCGGCGGCCTCAGCCAATTTCAAAAGTATCATTTCTCATTATTTTTCGTTTCTTTTATAGTTCACCATTCACCAGGGCTCTTGTGACCGCAATCCTCATAATCAATATTTCCGCAGGAAATCATACAATCGCCCTTGGGGAATCTAACCCGCAAGAACTCAATACATCCTAGGGAATCAAACCCGTAGGAAAACATACGATCGCCCTTGGGGAATCTAACCCGCAAGAACTCAAATACATCATAGGGAATCAAACCCGCATGAATCATATTGATAATATCAAACTTGGTCACAAGTCCCCAATGTTTCAAAAGAATTCTTTTAAAGAAAATGTTCTTATTTGGTGTAACGGGATTTTTCAAAAGTATAGATATATCGTAATTCCAACGTCTCGACCGTTTGTTTCGAAAATTCAAAGTCTCTTTGATTTAGAAATCATTTGGCGTCACAGTTTGCGCCTTTTTGGTTTAAAAATCCATTTCTTAAGCGATTGATTTGAAATTTTCACAGCATCTCAAAAACATCCCAACGAACAACTTTCGTGTTTTAAGTTTTTTGGAAAAACGATGGGAAGCATGTCAAAAATCAAGTTTTCGACTCAAATAGTATGCTGTCAGGATTCAGGTTTGACACCTTTCAAAGATTTGACTTTTTGACATATCAAATTGACTTCAAAAATTCTGAAATTTTACAGACACATACTAGACTTGATTTCCAACAACTTTTTTATAGATGATGAGGATTGGTTCGGACTAGAAATGATAGGAATAAGCTCCTCAAGTTCGGTTATGAAAACTGTCATCCTTTGAAGATTCTTAAAAACGCAGAATATGTCCGATACGATTTGGGGTATCAAAACTTGATGAAAATTTCTGAAATTTTTACACAATATAGCTTATGATCTTTGGATCAAAATCTTAGTTTTGAGTTTTCAGGTTTGAACACTCGAAGTAATAGAAATATGCTCATCAAGTTCGGTTAAGAAATCTGTCAAGGTTCTTGACATTGGTACTAACGCAGATCGGATCGGCTCAGATTCGGAGGCTCAAATCTCAACGAAAAATTCTAAAAACTTACAGTAATGTTCTAAACTCATAGATCTACAACTTTCATGCTCATCACCAATCCTAGATCGGCTTAGATCCAAGGTCAAAATGGCTAACAAGATTGAGAGTGAAATCTGCCAAAGTTCAAAAATCCAGATTTAATGATCTTCGGTTTTGGGTCGGTTTCAGGTTTCAAAACCTCATGAAAAATTATGAAATTTTTACAGAAGCTAAATCAAAGCCTTAGCAACACTTTTCATGTTTTGAGTTTTCTTGTTTCAGCAGCTTTAGAGGTTTGAAAAATTCATACGAAAACGCTGCGTTGAGGGTTTCTCTTGTTGACAGATTTTTATTAATTTTCTTGAGTTGAATCTCTATGTTTGGTTGCATTTTAAGTCACCCAAAACCATAGTAAGGTTAACTTACAAAGATTGTGTTCTTGAGTCGTCCAAACACCTACGAACGGATCTACGAAACGCAAAGTTCCCGACTTTGGCCACGAACGTATTTGCAATCAACGATTCAAGAGTTAGATTGGGGATTTGAGAGGAAAAACGAGATTGAGAACCTAAGATACTACTTACCAAAGATCTAAGCACTGTGATCCTTGATCTACACACTTCCTTGGTCGGATTTGGTTGCCGGAAAGTTGCCGGAAGTTCGTCGGAAGTTCGCCGGAAAGGTGTTTTGGCTTTGGGAGAGTTTGGGATGAAGAAGGGATTTGAAAGGATGATAATGGGGTGTTGGGGGTGTATTTTTGCCATTAAAGAGACAAAAATCCGACAAGTGATCGGCTGCTACAGTACCCGCACGTGCGATTTCTCGGGTATTACAATCTACCCTCCTTAAAAATCAACTTCGTCCCCGAAGTTGCGCGACTTATTGATCGATTGATTGATTGCGATTGTATCATTGTGTTTTGTTGTTTAATATTATTTGACTGAACCCAGAATTGAAATTTCTAAGTTGCCTACGTACCCTGTGAAGGGATCAAGTCATTACGTAGTTCAAAAAGAATTTATTTGGGATACAAAATATTCGAGTTTCGAAATAAATGCTTATGCATTCTTACGGGGTATTACAATGCACCTCAGCATTTCCTAATGCCACAAGGACCTCCTCCATAGTCCTTAGACGTTCTTCCATGTTGTTGGGTATTGAAGGCGCTCGATCTCCTACGTTCGGAGGAACCTCATTGTTAGGTGCGTTTGGGAGGTCAGTGTCAGTGTCGTTTGGGCTTACCTTCCTCAGTTTTCTTTTAAGTGCCATTTTCTGTTCTTAAGCGCGTGAAGATGAGTTTCTAAGTGATCAAGATCTAGGACTAAGGCAAAGTTAGTCTTTAGCAGGCGCTCCTAAGTCAAGGTCATGTCGAATACTAATTTAAGAGTGTTTTCTTAGAGTAGCTGATTCACATAAAGTAGAGTTAGTGCAATTATGTGTGTATGCATATACAATCCCCCCAATAAAATTTAATTTATGCATGCATTTTTTTTTTCTACCCATGGGTTTTAAAAATAAGTTTATTCCATGGATAGATTTTTAAAGAATAAGGTAAAAAGGTTTGGGCCACTATATTGGGCCAAAAGAAATAAATTATTTGGGCTTAAGTAAAGACAAGGGTATTGGGCCAAAATAATTGGGCTTAACATTATAATTAAATATTGGGCCAAAATAATTAATCTTTGCGTTTAAAATATTACACTAAGTAAATACAAATTTTTGGGCTCAAAATAATACTAGTAGTTTAAAAATAATACTAGGTTTAAAATAATAGTTTAATAATAATAATAGTAACTTTAAAATATTCCGGGCTCTGATACCACTTTGTAACCCCCCGGATTTGATAACCAGGCCGGGATGTCACCGCCACACCTCCCTAACAAGACACGGTTTCTCCGAGCTTGCTAAAGAGATGCAAGGCTATGGTTTTTCAGAATTTAAATCATTCAAACAACCCATTGTAATATAATTTAAAAATAATAATATCAAAGTTGCAGCGGAATGTAATATTTACATATATATAATTGTAAAGCAGCGGAAATTTAAATACTGGGCCAACATGGCCAAAACACGGGTTAAACAGGCCCGTTCATGCAAGTTGTAATTAAATGCCGGAATTTAAAATAGAGTTTTTCCCGAATGTTCCCATGTATGCATATGATGATGCATAATCCTCATACTCTGAAAGAAAAAGGGGAAATGTGGTTTGGTCAGCAAAAACGTGCTGAGTAAGTTAACACCTAATATGATCAAGGGGTTTCAAAGCCTTTATTTAAATTTGATAGAAACATACTTGTAGGTAATTCACAATTTGAGTTAATCATCCTCTAATAAATAAATGGCATAATTTAACACAAGAATTTCACGTGATCATGATTCAAATTACCTGGTAAATTAATTGCAAGGCATAATTTAAAGGTATAACTTAAATAAGGAAAACATTCGCGTCTTAAAAATTTTCCCGTTACTTCACGATTAGGTATTTCAGGATTTTCATTCTTTCACTTTTGTTCAGTATGATTTTATATGATTTGATCTTGGGGAATCGAACCCGCAAGAGTTTAAACGTATCCTAGGGAATTGAACCCGTAGGAATTAACACACGTCCTGGGGAATTGAACCCGCAGGAAAACAAACGATCGCCCTTGGGGAATCGAACCCGCAAGAACTCAAGTACATCCTAGGGAATTAAACCCATAGGAATCAACACACATCCTGGGGAATCGAACCCGCAGGAAAACATACAATCGCCCTTGGGGAAACGAACCCGCAAGGACTCAAATACATCCTAGGGAATTGAACCCATAGGAAACAACACACATCCTGGGGAATCGAACCCGCAGGAAAACATACAATCGCCCTTGGGGAATCGAACCCGCAAGAACTCAAATACATCCTAGGGAATTGAACCCATAGGAATCAACACACATCCTGGGGAATCGAACCCGCAGGAAAACATACGCCTTGGGGAATCGAACCCGCAAGGTAAGGACAAGTTTTGCAAAATTTCACAAGTTTTTCATGCAAGTATCTAACGTCCATTATAGGCACGCCAAGAAGGCTAGAGGGGCACCCTGCAGGGCACTCACCCTCCACCAAAGTATCTCAATAACATTTCGATTTAGTATAACGGGATTTTTCAAAAGTATAGATGTATCGTATTTCAAGTCTTCGGCCGTTTGTTTCGAAATTTCAAAATCCTTCGATTTAAAAGTAACTCGGCATCACAGTTTACGCCTTTTTAATTTAAAAATTCGGTTTAAGTCCGAAAAATCTGAAATTTTCACAGTTTATCAAAAACACCCTAACGAACAACTTTTGTGTTTTAAAGATTTCAAAATAAGTTGAGGAAGCATGTCAAAAATCGAGTTTATTGCACAACATGTTCACTATCAGGATTCAGGTTTATCACACTTTGGAAAATCGACATTTTGACACAACAAATGGACTCCAAAAATTCTGAAATTTTATATTCACATACTAGACATAATTATCTACAACTTTCATTTAGATTGCAAGGATCCAATCGGACTAGAAAATATAGAAACGGGTTCATCAAGTTCGGACATATTCACAGGCAGATTTCGAAAACGTTTTGTCAAAACAGTTTATGTTCGATGCGATTTGAAATAGCAAACATCGACGAAAATGTCTGAAATTTTTACACAACCTAGATGTGTTAGGATTAAAAGTCTAGTTTTGAGTTTTTCGGTTTGAACTCTCGAAATAGGGGTTTTTGTCCGATTTCAAATCTGTCACAGTTTCAAGTTCGAATCTCTAGGCAGGTCGGTTCTCACTCATTTTCGGATATCAAAACACGATGAAAATTTATGAAAATTTTACACGAACTAGATCTATGTCTTAGGAATGTTTTTCGTGTTTTAAGTTTTCCCGTTTGAGCAGGTTTAAGTGTTCGAAAAATTCATACCAAATTGTTGCGCCGAGGGTTTTTCGTGTTGACAGATTTTAGAGTTACTAAATCTCTATGTTTGGTTGTATTTTACGTCACCCAAAACCAAGTAAGCATTAACTTACAGTGGGGATGATGTCTAGGAGGCCACGGGGTCGTCCGCAATCCACGGAATGTCACGAACGAATCTCCTCAAGTCGATTTCCTCTTCCAACGTCCACGAATCGAATCCGAAAGCAAAAGTCTAGGGTTAGATCGGATTTTCGGGCATCGAAAACTTAAATAAAAACCTATGGATGACTTACCACACTCTGGAATACTAAGGATGTTGTTCTCCACGCCTCCTACGTCGATTCCCGTCGCCGGAAAGTGATCGGAAAGTCGTCGGTAGGTGAAGAACTTGTGTTTTCGGTTTTTGGGAGAGTTTTGGATGATGGATAAGTTTGAGAGGCTGAGAATGGAGTGGAATTCTATCAATGATCGTCCTATAGGCCTTTCCCCCGACTGGGATTGGGTTTCCAAAGTCGGGGGGTCGAAATATGGCAAGAAATCCCCGAAATCGCGCGAATGGCAGCTGCTGTCTTGGTGGCGCGGGGTTGGCGCGGTTTTTAGCCAAAAACCGCCCGGAGGGCGCGCGGCCTGGTCTGGGCCGTGCGTCCGGACTGGGACATGCGATCCCGTCGGGCCTTTTCTCCTCTCTTTCGGACTTCTGTCCTCCTACGTTTTCGGGCTCGATTTTTCGGGTCATTCTCGGATCATAAATCCTTATCTTAAATTTATCTCGACTCAAATGAATTTCATGTTTGAAATCTTAAGTCCGTCGGTCTCGGGTTCGTCGGCTTCCAATTCTTCGTCTTTTGACTCCCGTGCAATAACTTGTGTAACTAAATTTCTTCCGACTTCACGGGTTCTTGGAATTAAAATTCTTTTCCTTCTTGAATTTAATTCCAATTATTTTGACTCAATTCATGGAATGTCTTCGGGCTTCCTTTCCCTCTTTTATTCTATTTTGAATTTTGAATTTATCGGCGTTTCATTTCCGAGCAATAATTTATTGTGATAAATTATTTTCTTCTTCTCGGAGATATTTCGACATTGATCGGAATAAATTTTATTCCTTTGGACGTTGATAAAAATCTGGGGTATTACACAAATCTACTGTCTCTATCCGAGATGATGTCATGTGGTACTCCATGCCGGCGTACCACATTGTTGACATACGCCCTTGCCAATTGGTCCATTGACCAAGTGTCTTTCATTGGTATGAATATGGCAGCTTTTTTCAACCTATCCACGATCACCCAGAATTTATTCATCCCTAGTATGACGTCAAAATCCCTTAAATTGAATTCTACCAAGTTCGCGAAAAACTCTATGTTCTTTATAACTATCGGAATTCCGTTATAGCGCCTAGAGCATGATACTACTTCTCCTGACGGTAGTTGAATTCCTAAGTTAATCAGCTCGCACTTAGGTAGATCTAGTTCAGGTAAGACTCTTGATGATATTATTGAAAAACTAGCTCCTGAGTCAAACAGAACTTTAAGGGGTGTACTTAAAACGTGAAATGTACCTGCTATCACTTCCCCCTGTGTAGGCACGTCCGCTTGGTTTATTACGTTGAGCCTCCCCATAGGGCGTCCTACGGTTGCCCTGCTGATATGGGTTTTGCTATTGGTTCTGATTCTGAGGTGGTGGAGGACGCTGGTTTTGGTTAGGATGGTTCTGCGGAGGCCTGTACTGATTTGGAGGGCGTCCGTACCCCTGGTTGTTGCCATTCCGTCCATTTTGGTTTTGAGGCTGCTCCGGCCCCGTCACCAAGTCTTCCCTCTTTGTTATGTTCTCGATCCTTGTCCGGCATTCCCGAATCAGGTGGCCCATCCGACCACATCGGAAACATGTGCCCTGTTGGGGGCATCCCCTCGCCAGATGGGGTCTTCCACATCTTGGGCAGGGTGGCACCGGACCTCCCGGATTAAACCTCCTTCCATTGTTTGTTTGTTGTGGCCTATTCGGCCCTCCCCAATGCTCATTCCTTCCCGCATTATTTTCACTTCTCGCGTCCTTGTTCCTCTTGTCTTGGGGACCCCGGCTGGACTCCCCACTCATCCTCCTTTTTAGTTGTTGCACCCTTGCGACGGCTACCGCACGATCGTCCACTGCCTGCAAGTCGGGGTAGTGTACCCTTGTGATCACCTCTCTGATTGCTAAATTCAAGCCCATCTCGAACTTCTGGGCTTTTTCTACGTCCGTAGGTACCAACCTTGGCGCGAATCGCACCAACTCCTTGAATCGAGTGTAATACCCCTGTACAGTTTGTCCACCTTGTTTTAATGACAAAAACTCCTCGTACATTGCCGCATTGGTGCTCATGGGATAAAATCGATCCCTGAGCATCTCCATGAACTCCTCCCATGAGTAGGATTCTTCGTCTTCAGTTAACCTTTCTTGGGTGGCACGCTACCAGTCGTCCGCTTCGCCTCCCAAGTAGTATGAGGCGACATGTACCCTTTCCCCTTCCGGGCACTTGACTGCGTTCAACAACTTGTCGAACGTTCTCACCCACTCCTCTAACTTTGCAGGGTCCTCTTCACCGGCATAGTGTTGCGGGTGATATTGGTTTACCATGGCCAGGTAATTGATACGGGCTTGCTGTGGAGGCATAGCAGCCGCTTGACCTTGGTTCAGCTGCGCGTTCCCTAGCGCAATGAGAACCTCCTCTAGAGTGCGTAGGCGGTCGCCTATGTTATTTGGTTCAAGGGCTGCCGGCTCCTCTTGAGCGTGAACATCCACATTTGGATTTGGCAAGTCGGGTTGTCTCGGGGCCTCATCGGTGGTGGGTTCGACGGGCTCGTTACGGGGCCTGCCTCTCGGTGCCATTCTGTTACAAGCACAATAGGTTAGATTTTCTTGTAGAAGTATTAGGTAATGCTTGGAAAGTGATTTACTAAATAATGGATGGTATTAACAGGTGTCAATCCACTAGATCCTGTTAGTAAAGGTTGTTTAGGGATTAGTGTACTATTTGTTATTCTTGGAAGTTGTTTAATACTTGTTGTTTTGTTTTCGTTTTCGTTTTCGCTCGAGTTCGTTTTTTTTTTCGTGAATAGTAACCTGTTCAGGTTTTTTATTTTTATTTTTTTCGAAAATCTAGGGTCTAGGGTTTAGGGTTTCTAGGGTTTCAGGGTTTTCAGGGTTTGAGGTACCCTTGTTTGGTTGTCATTTCTTTTTTATATATATATATTGTTTATTTATTAAGACCTTATACCTTTGTTTGGTTGAGTTTCACCAAGGTATGTAAGAAAAGTAATATAATAAAGTGTAAGGATAATTTAAATATATTTATAAAATAAATGCTTGTAATTTTTATTGCTCAATAGAATACTTTATTGGGTTACAAGCAATAGAAACGAAAATAGTAGTGCCGACAATAGTTTTGGAAAGGGAAATATAAATAATAGTAGTGCATAACTAGATCACTAAATCTAGAATGAGTATGTAGGCGCGTCCTCAATAGGATCCTCTTCATCGCTCGATACGTCAATGGGGGTGGGTGTTCCAACGGGCTCAGGGTTCTGAGGAAATACGTCATCAGCTAGGCTCATCAGTTCCATTCCTAAGTGCCCTACTTGCATCATCAGTTCGTTATCCTTGTTTTGAAGTGCAACCACTTGGGTTTGAAGTTCGGCGACTTGGGCCTTGAGTTGAGTTATATCATGATGGTCAGCTTTCCTAAGATATCCCAGATGGGCCAGGTTACCCTCTAACTGTCCTACTCGAGCATTGAAATGATTGATATGTTGTTATGATTCGAGGTAGGCATTCATTAGTTTCATCATCAGATTGATCATGTTCGCGTTGTGTTCGGCCATCTAATGTCAACAAGGGAGGTTAGAGTTAGAACATGTTTCAGCAAGGTTAGGATATGCAGGAATTTAAATCTATATGAAATATGCATATGCAATCCCCCCAATAAAAATTAATGTGTTTTTAAATTAAATTTAGTTCATGGATCATTGTAATTAAAAAGTTGGACTCTATATTGGGCCGGAAATAATAATTTGGGCTAAGGTAACAAAAACATGGGTATTGGACCAAATGATTGGGCTTAACATAATAATTAAATATTGGCCAAAAATAATTAATCTTTGGGCTTAAAATATTACACTAAGTAAATAAAAATTTTGGGCTCAAAATTATACTAGTAGTTTTAAAGGTAATAAATTTAAAAATAATACTAGGTTTTAAAATAACGGTTTAAAAGTAGTAATAGTAGCTTTAAAATATTCCGGGCTTTGATACCAACTTGTAACACCCCGGATTTGATAACCCAGGCCGGGATGCTACCGCCACACCTCCCTAGCAAGACACGGATTCTCCGAACTTGCTAAAGAGATGCAAGGCAATGGGCATTGAAAAGAGTTTTAAAACAAGTCCGGAATTTATTTAAAAATAATGATGTAGTCTCATCCACACATAATAGTAATAATAATATGTCGCAGCGGAAATAATAAAAATGGGCCGACATGGCCAAAACTCGGGTTATACAGGCCCGATATACAAGTATCATAAAAACGAAAATTTCATGTTTAAAAAGTATCCCCCAAATGCACATGCTTATGCATTTTCTCCATACTCTGAAAAAAAGGAAACAACAATGTTATCAGTATTATAAAATACTGAGTAAGCCGATCCTAACATAGCAATAAAGGGGTTTAATTTAATAATTAAAATTTTACTCCTAAGCATGCATACAGGACACTCCATTTTTCAAATTAAAAATAAGAATTTAATTTGTATTCTTAAACATGCATGTAAATTTCAAAATTAATAAATTAAACACGGTATGAAATTTAAGACATAATTTAAATGCATAACTAAAGACTTAAATAAATAAATACACAAAGGAAAAGGATTAAGTCTTTTAATTTCTCCCGTTACGTCACCTTCTCAACAATATTTAGTTTAACCGGTACTCTGGCGACCGCAGCCGTTTCGTAGTTTCTTGTGTAGCCGGTCGTCCGGCGGCCGAAGCCTCGGAAAACCCATACGGATATTCCCGAGAGTGTAGGCCATATATCTCATGCCGTTTTGGCGTAGTTTTTCATTCAAGTATCTTGCGTCCATTATAGGCACGCCGAAAAAAGGCTAGAGGGGCACCCTGCAGAGCACTCACCCCCTACCTAAGTATCCGATATCGTTTCAACTTAGTGTAACGGGATTTTTGAAAAATATAACTTTAACGTATTTCAAGGTTTCGATCGTTTCTTTTGAAATTTCAAAATGTCCTCGATTTAAAATCGTTTGACGTCACAGTTTATGCCTTTTTAATTTAAAAATTCATTTCAAGTCCGAAAAATCTGAAATTTTTACAGTATATCAAAAATACCCTAATGAACAACTTTCATGTTTTGACAATTTCGAAATAAGGTGAGGAAACATGTCCAAAAATAGAGTTTACTACACAACGAATGCACTGTCTGGATTCAGTTTTGACACAGTTCAGAAAATTGACTTTTTGACATATCAAATCGACTCCAAAAATTCTAGAATTTTATATACACATACTAGACATGATTATCTACAACTTTTGTTTACATTGAAAAGATTTATTCGGACTAGAAATCATAGAGACATGCTCATCAAGTTCGCACATATGTACTGTATGTTTTTTGAAAAAGTTTAACAATACAGTTTATGTGCGATGAAATTTGAGATAGCAAACTTTGATGAAAATCTCTGAACTTTTAACAAAACATAGCTTAAGGTGTTAGGAACAAAATTCTAGTTTTGAGTTTTTCGGTTTGAACTCTCGAAATAGGAGTTTTTAACGGATTTCAGAAAACGCGCAAGTTGGGGTTTTAAGGTTCGATTTTTACGTTTCGTTACAAAGTCACTAATTCGGACGCCCCTAAGCCACCCGTATTTGTATAAAAGGTATCAACTTACTTGAATCTCATCCTAGACTGTCTCGGGGTCGTCCGGGCTCTAAGATTTGACACGAACAGATCTCCTCAACGCAAAGCTTCCAACTTTGGCCACGAATTCAAATCGAAAGAAGAAATCCAATGTTAGATCGAGTTTTCGGGTTCGAAAACTTAAACAAAAACCTATGAACGACTTACCACAATCTGGAACACTAAAGATCTTGTATTCCACGCCTCCTCCGTTGATTTTCGTCGCCGGAAAGTGATCGGAAAGTTCGAAGTTGGTGATTTCTGGTGTTGGAAGAACTTTGTAGAATTTGGAGAGAAGAGAGGCTGCTAGGGTTTGCTTTGGACGAAAATTATGAGTTCTAAGACTCAAGATCCGTCCATTCATTCCCATTGCCTAAGATCAAGTTACCAAAGCCGGGGGTCGAAAATAAGGTAAGAAATCATTGAAAAGAGAAACTTGATCGCACACTGCCTTCCCACGCGGTCTTGGCTCGGTAGCGCACGGACAACGCGCGACACCGGTCTGGACTGCGGTGTAATACCCCAGATTTTTATCAACGTCCAAAGGAATAAAATTTATTCCGATCAATGTCGAAATATATCCGAGAAGAAGAAAATAATTTATCACAATAAATTATTGCTCGGAAATGAAACGCCGATAGATTTAAATTCAAAATGGAATAAAAGAGGGAAAGGAAGCCCGAAGATATTCCATGAATTGAGTCAAGATAATTGGAATTAAATTTAATAAGGAAAAGAATTTTTATTCCAAGAGCCCGTAAAGTCGGAAGAAATTTAATGATACAAGTTATTGCACGAGAATCAAAAGACGACGAATTGGAAGCCGACGAACCCGAGAAATCGCCATCGAAAATTTAAATCCAAAAATAAAGAATTGGATTTAAATTATTAAAACCGAAATAATTCCGAGAGAGCGGAATTTATTATTTATCGGAAGATAGCAACTCGAAACGAGTTTATCGAATTGTCCCAACAATCACGGATAATTCCCACATTATGATTTTTATTTTTGTAGATAAGAAATTGTAACACCCCGGTTTTGGTAACCCAGGCCGGGATGCCACCGCCACACCTCCCTAGCAAGGCACGGTTTCTCCGGGCTCACTAAAGAGATGCAAGGCTATGGTTTTTCAGAATTTAAAACATTCAAACAGCCCATTCATAAATAAAATAATACATCAAAGTTGCAGCGGAAATATAAGTTGTGCAGCGGAAATAAAGTATAAGGGCCGACATGGCCAAAACACGGGTTAGACAGTCCCGTTCATGCAAGTCGTAATTAAATGTAGGGATTTAAAATAGAGATTTCCCCAAATATTCCCATGTATGCATATGACGATGCATAATCTTCATACTCTGTAAGAAAAAGAGGATAAATGGTTTGGGTCAGCAAAAACGCGCTGAGTAAGTTAACACATAGCATGATTTAGGGGTTTCAAAGCCTTTAATTAAAATTTAATAAAAAGATGTTTGTAGGTAATACACAAATTGAGTTAATCATCCACTAATAACTAAATGGCATGATTTAAAACATAGTTTTCCACGTGATCATAATTCGACTTGCATAGTAAAATGATTTGCAAGGCATAAATAAATAAATACTTAAAAACATTAAATCTTTTATTTTCCCGTTACGTAACCATTTCTCAACAATATTTAATTTAGCCGGCAATCCGGCGGCCGCAGCCAATTTCATAAAATCTAAGCTTTTTAGTATATTTCCCGTTACGCCATCATCTCAACAATATATCATTTAGCCGGTGATCCGGCGGCCGCAGCCAATTTCAAAAGTATCATTTAGCCGGTGATCCGGCGGCCTCAGCCAATTTCAAAAATATCATTTCTCATTATTTTTCGTTTCTTTTATAGTTCACCATTCACCAGGGCTCTTGTGACCGCAATCCTCATAATCAATATTTATAAATAACCATTCGCCATGGCTCTTATGTCCACTAGCCGTTCGCTTGGGCTCTTATGTCCACAAGCCGTTTGGTCGACCATTCGCTAGGGCTCTTATGTCCACTAGCCGTTCGCTTGGGCTCTTATGTCCACAAGCCTTCTGGCCCATATTGATAATATCAAACTTGGTCACAAATCCCCAATGTTTCAAAAGAATTCTTTTAAAGAAAATGTGTTTTTATTTGGTGTAACGGGATTTTTCAAAAGTATAGATATATCGTATTTCAACGTCTCGACCGTTTGTTTCGAATTTCAAAATCTCTTCGATTTAAAAATCATTTGGCGTCACAGTTTGCGCCTTTTTGGTTTAAAAATCCATTTCTTAGGCGATTGATCTGAAATTTGTACAGTATCTCAAAAACATCCCAACGAACAACTTTTGTGTTTTAAGTTTTCCGGAAAAACGATGGGAAGCATGTCAAAAATCAAGTTTTCGACTCAAATAGTATGCTGTCAGGATTCAGGTTTGACAACGTTAAAAGATTTGACTTTTTATCATATCAAATGGACTCCAAAAATTCTGAAATTTCATATGCATATACTAGACATGATTTCCAACAACTTTTGTTTAGATCATGAAGCTTAGTTCGGACTAGAAATGATAGGAATAAGCTCCTCAAGTTCGGTTATGAAAACTGTCATCCTTTGAAGATTCTTAAAAACGCAGAATATGTCCGATACGATTTGGGGTATCAAAACTTGATGAAAATCTCTGAAATTTTTACACAATATAGATTAAGATCTTTGGATCAAAATCTTAGTTTTGAGTTTTCAGGTTTGAACACTCGAAGTAATAGAAATATGCTCATCAAGTTTGGTTATGAAATCTGTCAAGGTTCGTGAATTCGGTTCTAACGCAGATCGGATCGGCTCAGATTCGGAGGCTCAAATCTCAACGAAAAATTCTAAAAACTTACAGTAATGTTCTAAACTCATAGATCTACAATTCTTATGTTCAACACCAATCCTAGATCGGCCTAGATCCAAGGTCAAAATAACCAACAAGTTTGAATAAAGAATCTATCACTATTTCAAGATCTAAGTCGATGGCAGGTCTGTTCATGGTCGTTTTCGGATACCAAAACACGATGAAAAATTATGAAATTTTTACAGTAGCTAGATTAATGTCTTAGGAACGTTTTTCATGTTTTGGGTTTTTCCGTTTGAAGACTTTTAAGGGTTCGAAAAATTCATACGAAAACGCTGCGCCGGGGGTTTTTCTTGTTGACAGATTTTAGAGTTTCTAAATCTCTATGTTTGGTTGCATTTTAAGTCACCCAAAACCATAGTAAGGTTAACTTACAAAGATTGTGTTCTTGAGTCGTCCAAACACCTACGAACGGATCTACGAAACGCAAAGTTCCCGAGTTTGGCCACGAACGTATTTGCAATCAACGATTCAAGAGTTAGATTGGGGATTTGAGAGGAAAAACGAGATTGAGAACCTAAGATACTACTTACCAAAGATCTAAGCACTGTGATCCTTGATCTACACACTTCCTCGGTCGGATTTGGTTGCCGGAAAGTTGCCGGAAGTTCGCCGGAAAGATGTTTTGGCTTTGGGAGAGTTTTGGGAGTGTTTTTGGGTGAAGAAATGAAGTAGATGGGTGATAATGGGGTGTTGGGGGTGTATTTTTGCCATTAAAGGGACAAAAATCCGACAAGGGATCGGTCGGATTTTTTTTTTTTTTTTTTTATTAAGATTCCTTCTCTACAAAAATAAAAATCATAATGTGGGAATTATCCGTGATTGTTGGGACAATTCGATAAACTCGTTTCGAGTTGTTATCTTCCGATAAATAATAAATTCCGCTCTCTCGGAATTATTTCGGTTTTAATAATTTAAATCCAATTCTTTATTTTTGGATTTAAATTTTCGATGGCGATTTCTCGGGTATTACAATCTACCCTCCTTAAAAATCAACTTCGTCCCCGAAGTTGCGCGACTTATTGATCGATTGATTGATTGCGATTGTATCATTGTGTTTTGTTGTTTGATATTATTTGACTGAACCCAGAATTGAAATTTCCAAGTTGCCTACGTACCCTGTGAAGGGATCAAGTCATTACGTAGTTCAAAAATTTATTTGGGATACAAAATATTCGAGTTTCAAAATAAATGCTTATGCTTTCTTACGGGGTATTACATCAATATTAAAATTTTTTTTTAAAAAAAAAAAGAAGTTACTGTAGCACCACTGTAGCGCTACTGTAGCAGTAGGCTACTGTAGCAGTAGGCTACTGTAGCACGTGGCTACTGTAGCAGCCGCCCAATTGTCGGCTTAGGCCTCCAAATCCGGGATTCCTTGTCCCTTTAATGACCAAAACTCACCCCTAACACCCCATTTTCAGCCTCCACATCAATAATTCATCCCCAAAACTCTCCCAAACTCTCCCAAAGCCAAAACACTCTTCCGACGAACTTCCGGCGACCTTCCGACGAGTTTCCGGCAACCAAATCCGACCAAGGAAGTGTGTAGATCAAGGATTGCAAGCTTTGGATTGTTGGTAAGATGTTAATCAAGTTTCCATATGGTTTTAAGATCATAACCATCATCCTAACTTACGAATCTTCATATTCAAACACAAATCGGAGCCAATGGAGGAATAAATCGGGTGGAAGAGATTCGTTCGCGACATCCCGTGGATTCCGGACGACCCCTTGACCTCCTAGACATTATTCCCACTGTAAGTTAACCTTACTATGGTTTTGGGTGACTTAAAATGCAACCAAACATAGAGATTCAACTCAAGAAAATTAATAAAATCTGTCAAAAGAGGTTTCATACGCGCGCAGCGTTTTTGGATGAATTTTTCGAACCCTTAAAAGTCTTCAAACGAGAAAACTCAAAACATACAAAGTGTTTCTAAGACGTAGATCTACCTTGTGTAAAAGTTTCGTAATTTTTCGTTATGATTTGATGCCCAAAAACCGAATCTGAACACTGCTGCCCGTTTTTCAAACTTAGAACTTCGGCAGGTTTGAATCTCGAACTTGTTAGCCATTTTGACCTTGGATCTAGGCCGAATTAGGACTTGTGCTAAACATGAAAGTTGTAGATCTATGAGTCTTAAATACCTCTGTAAAATTTCATGCATTTTCATTAAGATTTGCTACCCCAAACCGCGTCGAACATATTCTGTGGTGCATGAACCTTTCGAAAACTGAGACAGATTTTAAGACCGAACTTAGTTGATTAATCTGACTTAATCCGTGATGAATTTGCATAATTTGCCTCTAATAAAACTTGTTTATTTTGGTGTCTTTTAAGTGCCTGTAAAATTTCATAAATTTTGGAGCTCGTTTGCTATGTCAAATATTCTTTTGAAAATCAGTGCGCTGTTTTAGAAAAGTTGGCAGATTTCATACTCGGCAAAGATTGTAAAATTTCACCCGTTTCCTCACATAATTTAGGAAAACTTAAAACATGAAAGTTGTTTGTTGGGATGTTTTTGAGTTACTGTGAAAATTTCAGATCAATCGCCTAAGAAATGGATCTTTAAACTGAAAAGGCGCAAACTGCGACATCGATTGGTTTTAAAACTTGAGAGATCTTGAAATCTTGTCGAAACATGAAATTAGCCTTTAAGGTTTAAATGATTGGGAATCTCTTTGAAATAAAATACAATTGAAATACTTTGCTTGCCGAAAGGCAATTGAAATACTTTGCTTGCCGAAAGGCAATTGAAATACCTTGCTTGCCGAAAGGCAATTGAAATACTTTGCTTGCCGAAAGGCAATTGAAATACTTTGCTTGCCGAAAGGCAATTGAAATACCTTGCTTGCCGAAAGGCAATTGAAATACTTTGCTTGCCGAAAGGCAATTGAAATACTTTACTTGCCGAAAGGCAATTGAAATACCTTGCTTGCCGAAAGGCAATTGAAATACTTTGCTTGCCGAAAGGCAATTGAAATACCTTGCTTGCCGAAAGGCAATTGAAATACCTTGCTTGCCGAAAGGCAATTGAAATATAATGCTTGCCGAAAGGCAATTGAAATATAATGATTGCCGAATGGAGATTGAAATATAAACTTGAAACATGAAACATGATAAACTGTGCCAAGACGGCCAATGAAGTACTTGAAATGCGATACGGCTGCGGCCGCCGGATTGCCGGCTAAATTGAATATTGAGGAATGGTTACTTAACGGGAAGATAAAAGATTTAATATTTTTAAGTATTTATGCCTTGCAAATCATTTTACTATACAAATTGAATTATGATCACGTGGAAATTCTTGTTTTAAATCATGCCATTTATATATTAGTGGATGATTAAATTAAATTGTGTATTACCTACAAGCATCTTTTCATTAAATTTTAATTAAAGGCTTTGAAACCCCTAAATCATGCTATGTGTTAACTTACTCAGCGCGTTTTTGCTGACCCAAACCATTTATCCTCTTTTTCTTTCAGAGTTGAAGAATATGCATCATCATATGCATACTGGGAATTTTTGGGGATTACATTATATTTTAAATTTTGCGTTAGACTAGAATTTGCATGAACGGGCCTGTTTAACCCGTGTTTTGGCCATGTTGGCCCTATATTTAAATTCCGCTGCACTATATATGTAAATATTATTTTCCGCTGCAACTCTGATGTATTATTTTTAAATTATTTATGAATGGGCTGTTTGAATATTTTTAATTCTGAAAAACCATAGCCTTGCATCTCTTTAGTGAGCTCGGAGAAACCGTGTCTTGCTAGGGAGGTGTGGCGGTGGCATCCCGGCCTGGGTTACCAAAACCGGGGTGTTACATGCGGTCCTGACCGGGTCGTGCGATTCGTCGGGTCTTTTCCTTCTCTCTTTCGGACTTCTATCCTTCCACGTTTTCGGGCTCGATTTTCCGGGTCACTATCGGATTACGATTCCTATCCTAGATTTATTCCGACTTAAATTGATTTCATGTTTGAAATCTTAAGTCCGTCAGTTTTGGATTCGTCGGCTTCCAAATCGCCGTCTTTTGATTTCCGTGCATTTCCGATTTTACGGGTTCTCAGAAACAAACCTCTTTTCTTATCGGATTAAATTCTATTTTATATCCTAAAAATTACGTGTATTACAAAGGTGGGGAATCAGGTGCCGATACTTGATGGTTATAGTATTTCCAGCTCGATAATCCACGCACATTCTCCAAGTTCCGTCCTTCTTAGGAACTAAGAGCACTGGTACTGCGCATGGGATATAGACCCAACCCTTGTCAAGCAATTTCTGAACTTGAGACTGAGTTTCGTTAGTTTCTTCGGGTTTCATCCGATATGCTAGTCGATTTGGTATAGAAGCACCTCGAACAAAGTCGATCTGGTGTTCAATACCACGTAGAGGTGGTAGCCCTGCAGGCACTTCTTCGGGACATACATCATTGTTCCTCTCCAGCATCCTAGTAAATTCATCAGGAAATTCAGGTGCAGCATTGCAAGTTCTATAAATGTATTCAACAGGATTATAATAGGCTAGGAGACAGTAACCTGTCGGGTCGTCGTGCTGCACAGCCTGCTTGAACTTATGTTTCGTCAGTAGAAGGCAAGGTTCAGAATCTCGATCATGGATTTCCAATCTCGAAATTTTTATTTTGCCCTTCTATTTCCCCTTGAACTCTTCATCCTCTTTGCGCATATTCTCCCGCAATCTTTCTTGATCAATTTTGTCGGTTCTTGTCGGGAGAGTTTTCATAGTGTACAATTTATTACAAAACATAAATGATAAAGAATTGTCTTAACCCTTATAGGTCACATCAGTGTCGTACAGCCATGACCTTCCTAACTAAATGTGACAGGCCGTCATAGGAACAACATCACATAGAATTTTATCACAATATGAGCCTATCTTAATTGGAACTTCTGCATGTTAGCTCACTTTAAGACTTCTGTTGTCATTCATCCAATATAAGTGATATGGCTTCGGGTGATCTTCTGTTGGCAGCCCTAACCTGCACGTCGTATGTGTACTAACAACGTTAGTGTAACTACCATTATCAAAAGTAACAGAAGCCAAATTACCGTTAAGATCACAATGACAATGGAATAAATTCTCCCTCTGTTCGTCAGGTGGTGATCTCTCAATCTTTTTGATAATGGCCAAAATTGTCCATTATTTCCAATCCATTTCCGTGTCTGAGACGGACATTTTGATCGTATTTCCATCTTATTGTAATAAGAAAGCAGTTGAATTTGACAGATTAATGCTAGTTTGTAAAAACATCAAGCCGGTAATGAAAAGACACAAAAAATGCAATTTTTAATTGTATTTGTGTTAGAAAAATCCAAAAACATGAAAAAAGGAAAAAGAAAAGAAAAAGGAATGAAAAGATGGGCAAAAGAATAATATAGCCCACAAAAATCCAAAAAGATGGGAAAAAGATTGAAAATCCCACAACTGAAATTTGGTCAAGTGTTGAAGGACAATTCGAATTGTGCAATTCGAGTTAACTCGAATTGCACACAATTCGAATTGCTGAAGAGAACAAAGAAATGATTAAGTGTTGGAAGGGATGCAGAAGCCTAATTCGAATTGTTCAAATTCGAATTAATTCGAATTAGGGAATGAAGAGAGAAGAAACCCAAAGGCAAGAAGAAGATGCAATTCGAATTGTCCAATTCGAATTAATTCGAATTGGCACAAACAATTCGAATTGCCAACAAATGCAAGGAAGCCAAGCAGAAACCCTCATCCAATTCGAGAAAAGACCAATTCGAATTCTTCACAACAATTCGAATTGATAACTGAAGGCCACATTTCCAGCTCAAGGAGGAGACCTCACAATTCGAATTAATTCGAATTGATTGAATTAATTCGAACTTCACTCATTGAAGCTGTGGAGCATGAGCACAACATTGGTGGGCCTAGGGTTTCGAAGTTTGTCTATAAAAGCAGACCTCCCACAACAGAATCCAGAGATCAAGAATTTTGCCAAAAAGCAGCTTGGGACAAAAAGAACAGCAGGAGGTTCCACACCCCTTAAGGGTTAGGTAGGTAGTTTAGTTTAGTTTAGTTTATTTTTCTTGCAAGTAGTGTAATCTTTACATGCTTTGATCTTAGTTTAGTGTAGAAGCAGTTTGTGTAACCCTTAGAGTAGCCATTTCCAGAATTTTTACAAGCTTTCTAGTTAGAATAAACTCTACCTTCAAGTTAATGATGGTTTTGGGTTCTTTATTTCATTTCCAAAGTGTCAATACAAGAAGAATTTCCAGAAATGGTGTTATTCATGTGTTTTGGCACTCTTTAATGCTTTCTTCAGAAATAAATGCTTAGCATGTTTGTTTGTTTCAACTAGGTTATATTTATTATGTCCTAGTTGACATTCAAACTCAATAAATGCATGTTTGGTGGGTTTTTGGTTTGATCTTGTGCCTTAGAGCTTCAAATAAGCGTTCTTAGGTTTTAGACGTTTTTAGGTTTGTTAGTATTTATCTTTTTGCCTTATTTTCCCTGCCTTGTTTTGTATTTTAAGCTGCCTTAGATAACTTGAGTGTTCTTAGTTTATTCATGCAGTTCTTAGATAACTAGATGTTTTAGGTTCTTTGATCTTTGATCTTTTGTTTGTAGAAATAGGGTTTAAATCTTGCCAATACCCACTGGACATGTGTTTGTTTATTACTTGAAAACCTCACTAGGGTGGCTGTGAAGTGACATTGATGTGAGATGAGGGATTTGGTAAATCTAAACCCATCATTAACCGCACAGTGTTCACCTAACCCATACTTGTGAGAATACAAAAAATTGTTGTTGTTTGAAAATGTGTAATTCGAATTGAGGCAATTCGAATTATCTCGAATTGCCTAAGAAATTCGAATTGCACAACCAAAATTTCCTTCATGTGGTTTTTAACCAATTCGAAGTCTCCAATTCGAATTAATTCGAATTGGTTCAACAATTCGAATTGGCAAGGAAAACCACATTGTATTGCATGCCACCCATTCATGCCTTAGTTTATTTTCCATCTCTTACCAATTCGAATTGTGCAATTCGAATTAATTCGAATTGCTGAACAATTCGAATTCACCTTCCTCTTGAGGTATATGCCTTAGTCAATTTTGAGCAAGGAAAGGACTTCATCAATTCGAGTTGTCCAATTCGAATTAATTCGAATTGCTCAACAATTCGAATTAGATGATATCTCATTCCTTTGCAAGGATTAATTGGGTAAGATCATACTTCATCCTTCATGCATTCTCAATTCGAATTAACCCAATAATTCGAATTGAACTATCCCTTATATTTTGAAAACTCCAAAAACATTTTCTTTCATGAATTGTGTAAGTTGCATGGGTGTATTGGGCCTAGGCCCAGTTCATCTGATTTCTATCCATTGCACATTTCAACCCATTAGTATCTATTTATTGTGTGCTTAACACCCACACAATACCAAAAAACATTTTCCTTATTTTCAAGTTTTCCTTTTCGTTGTGTGTATGAACGGATAATGAGAAACACCACAGATTAATGTTGGTGAAAGGTCCCTTCATAAGGATATCGACTAACCCGTCTTCTGTGTGTCAATTATTATCTGTTATTTTGCATGATCTGGTTAGTGGTTGGTGGAAGCTTCGGCGAGCGTTCTCTTCACTAAGAGTTTCGATTAGTCACTCAGCCAATTCCTAATCAGACACAGTTTTAATTTTCCTTATCTTAATTTCTCAACCTGAATTCAAGTTGCAATAGAATTAACTGATGTCGACCAACATCAGTTAAGAAATATTACAGCAAGAAATATGTGGGTTCTTCTTCCACTCACAGACAAAAGAAAACTGAATGACGGCGGTCACCGTCGTTTGGAATTCTTTCTGTCTAAAATCAGTCATCTGGGAAAATTGGGAACCGGACAACAGATGTTTGCAGTCCGGAAAACCTCAACTATCTCTGGCGCCCTTTTAGCCAATTTCTTCTCACCTCAGGCTAATCCATCTTTGTGTATTGCATTCTGTCTAACCCCACCATATATTTTGGGGTATTTTATTTTCCTTTTCATATACTTGTATGCATGATACTATTATGTAGATGTTCTGGTCTTATTGCTATTTAGGGGATCCTTCCCCTTGGACACAGAAGTCTTGATTTAAATCAGATGCTGCATAATAAATTTCCAACAAAAATTCCTTTATAAAATCCGGATCTGAGTAAGGGATAAATTCAACAGTTATGACTAATTCATCTTCCACTAGGGATTGATTTTGAGAGCTTAGAAGCAGAGTCAGCGATTAGGTCTCATCTAGACTGAAAGGATCTGTGTTTTGATTGAGAGTCTAGTACCTGTTTAGGGAATGATTTTCAAATACTCATTTGCTTCTCAAAATTGCTGTGTGTTGGAAATCTGATATTAGATATCGCATTAAGTCAATATCCACTTGGGTGTAGATGAGATGTGATAAATAATACTAGAGGAACAACATATAGGCCTTGGTGAATTTATAAGGTAAGGTCGAGTATTCCTTCGACTACTATCTTCTTCTGCCAAAGTCTAGAATTGAGTCTTGAGTGAGTACATCCGGAATAGGTTCAATTATGGATCTGTTTCATTTAGTTTGTATCTCATAACTACCCAGATGTTGTAAGCCCTGTGGTTTATTGATATCTCGGGGGTTCTTGATCTGCATCTGGTCACCAAGATCAGGGGCTCTTTTATACTAACGGAAAGAGACGTTTTTAACGCTTCCGAGTGATAGATTTAAATGCTTTCTTTACAGCTTTCTTTACTGCTTTCCTTTTAAATGCTTTCATAGAGGTCACTCGGAAGAATTAAGGGCTGTCCATCTGTTAAAAGGTTTGAGAGTTATGGAATGGTTTGGGGCTTGATTTGAAACTTTGGGTGTGACATAGGAGAATGATAGGAGTACTTGGCATATCAACTAATGATATGCTAGGTGTTGCTTATCCACCACAGATGAATAATACGCCTCAGCAAGGCCATGTGAGGGCAGTTGTGAGTCTGTGGTATCTTAGAAATTGTTGTCTTCAGAGCATGTAAATTCTCACCATAAGTACCTGTCTGTTAAAGGGAACATGGTGTAGAAAGCATGAGAGTTAGCTAACTAGAGGATTATCCCAAGCTAAGATCTGTGTATAAAAATGGAAGTTTAATTGTGTTTCATCTGAATCTTGTCCAATCTTTATTATTTCCTCCCTGTCCCTTCTGTCATATTTAAACCTGCTCTCTAGATAGTGTAGCATAATTTTATATTGCTTTCGTAGTATAGATTTAACTGCTTTCCTCGATCTAATTTACCATGCTTTGTAGAATAATTTTTACCGCTTTCATGATCTGATTTAATTTACGTCAAGTAGTTGTTAGAAAACCTTGCAAAACTTGAAACGAGTAACCGAGTGGAAAATCTTAGTAAACGACATGGGCCCTGCTTCCATCGCACATCCTCCAGTGAACGATCCGGTACTTACTATAAATTACTGCAATTTTTGACCCGTGCGCTTTCGGGAGCACAGTTTCTTGACACGAGTAAATAAAGACACAATATTTTGGGAAAATACTCATACAGTGGGAAGATGTTTAAAAGCTTCATGGCAGGTGCTTTCGTGACATGAAATTATGAGAAGTACCATGGCGCAGATACCAGGGACTTTCAGGGTGACAGACTGAAGGTCAATCCCGGTTGCACCGTGATACTCGTCAAAAGTTTCATGGCGGGAAGGACCACAGCGCCGGTTGAAATCAAAAGCACCCCACATGAGTAATAAAAAGGGAAATCATAACATATCCTTAAACCCCTTCCCTAAATCATAACTCTTTTCATTTAATAATCCAAACCTGCTATTTTAGAAAATTACTCGTGTTGACGAAGCTCGTCAAAAGTTTCATGGCGCCGTTGCCGGGGAGAAAATTTCGATACTATATTAAGTATCGCGCGCTGATGTCTGTTAAGACTGAACTGTCTACCCCGGCTGCACCATGGAACTCGTCAAAAGTTTCATGGCGCCGTTGCCGGGGAGGATGCAGCGCCGTTTACTAGGAGAATTACACTCCTGATTTACTCATAGATAGTTTTTGTATATACTATCAAACCATCACTAACTTGGGGATTGTACAGGTACTGTCAAATCTTGATACCAACTGCTTATGCAACGGAGGAGGAACACATTGCCGGAGCTACCGTTCGATCTAGAAATAGAAAGGACCGCTCGCCAACTGAGGGCAGAAGCCAGAAGACGGAAAGAGCAGGAGCGTCGGACCCGCACTTCACCTGAAACATCGAGCAGCGACCTATCAGATATGGCAGATAACCAGAACATTCCCCCGATCTTACCCATAGACCAACCACCAAATAACCCTGGTAATGGAGCTGACGGAGGAATGGTAGAACATCCTAATCGTGCCAACGAAGAGGAGAATCTACCAAATCCCAACGAGCAACAATACCAGCAATTCCACCAACGACCGCCACCACCCCTAAACCAATTTCACCAAAACCAAAACATACCAAGCCAACAATACCAAAACCAAGCTTTCAATCCAGATCAGTTTCGGAACAACCCACAAGATCCACATAACTTCCAGCAATTTCCCAATTATCACCAACAGTACCAGAACCAAGCTGAACAAGGAAATCAACAACAGCAGCAAGCAGCAGCAGACTTCATGCAACCAATAGTAGAGCCCTATCTGGATGGACCTGGGAGAGCACACTTTCCCGCACGCAATTTCGAGCTCAAACCGGCACTCATTAATTTGGTGCAAAACAATCAGTTCTGCGGTGCAAATCATGAGGACCCTCATGATCATCTCCAGACCTTCCTGGAGCTCTGCGACACGATAAAAAATCAGGGAGTCTCTCCTGATGCTATAAGACTAATGTTGTTTCCATTTTCTTTATATAGTGGTGCCAGGGACTGGTATAAGTCATTGCCTATCAATCTGAGGAGCACGTGGGCAGACTTGGTGAGGAGCTTTTTGCTGAAGTATTTTCCGGAATCAAAGATTGAGGAAGGACGAGCTAAGATTGGAGATTTTAAAATGAAGCCAGACGAATCATTATATGATGCGAAAGAAAGATTCTTGGGCCTCATCAGGCGATGCCCCCAACACGGGTACGCACCATGGGAGCAATTGAGGAAATTCTACGGAGGACTCACCCATCCATGGAGAACAATGTTAGACGCTGCTGGCGGACGACATTTACTCCACTTGCCTATGGACCAAGCTTGGGAGAAGATTGAGACAATGTCTGTCAACAGATCCATCCTAAACACGGATGATAGGAAGGAGGATCCTCCTAGAAAAGTCTTTGCTGTAAGTGAAGGGAAAATAGATTTTGAAAAATTGCAAGAACAAGTAGCTGCGATACAGCTGAGCCAGGATAAAGGGAAGGGAATAGACGCTTCTCAGGTAGGAACCTCATCAGACCAAGTTCAAACATAGCAATCGGGAGTTGTCTGTGGACTGTGTCAGGGACCTCATCCAACTGATACATGCCAACAGATAGCTACCGAGAGCTGTAATTATGCCGGGAACTACCAAAATCGCCATCCCAACCTCTCTTATTCCAACAACAATGCACTTAACGCGCATCTGTTGCAGCCAAACCAGCCCAACCAGTTCGCAAATCAAAACCCACAACAAAACTTCAGACCTCAGAATCAAGGATTCGTCCAGCAAAGAGTGCAGAACTTTCAAAATCAGAATCAGAATTTCCAACCTCAAATCCAACAAAGGCCTAATCAGAACCAAGGCCAGAATTTCCAGAATTTCCAGTCCCAACCTGATCAGACTCAACAATATAACCAAAGGCCACCATCTCGTCTGGAGAATCTGATGACTGAGTTTATAGCCAACCAGAAGGATATAAACCAACAACTGCAGTCATCAATCAAGAATGTGGAGACGCAAGTCACCCAATTGGCCAAGGAATTGCAGAACAGGGGGAAAGGAACACTTCCAAGCAGTACTGAAGCTAACCCGCAGTGTAAAGCAATCACATTGCGGGGAGGTAAGACTCTAAAAGGAATTGTTGGACATGGAAAAGAGACGGCAGAGGAGGAAAAGGATCCAGTGGAGGGTGAAAAAGAAAATGAAAGGATTGAAGGAAGAGACGGTATTGGACTGGTCGAGGACAAATCAGAAACAGCTATTCCGCAGGCTGAAGCTGCAAAGGGAGCTGAAAAGGGTAGGGTTGAAGGTACAACTTCCTTCTCTTTACCACCAAAAACAAACAATAATAAGTACATGCCAAGGGTGCCATACCCAGCATGTCTTAAAAATAAGGAACATGACCTAAAATTCAAGAAATTTCTAGAACGGTTAAGGTCTGTAGAGATAACCATTCCTCTCGTGGAAATGATTTCAGAAATGCCCACCTATGCTAAGTTCTTGAAAGAATTGATTTCAGGGAAAAGGCAGGTAGAGCAGGAGGAGGTGGTTGTTCTCAACAGCACATGCAGTGCCATAGTTCAGAAGAAACTGCCCGAAAAGAAAGAAGACCCTGGATGTTGCACGCTACCAGTACAAATTGGGAAGGCCAAAGTGAGCATGGGGTTATGTGATCTAGGATCCAGCATCAATGTGATGCCCTTAGCCATGGCAATTCGCCTAAGGCTCGGGGAGATTGAACCAGTCAGGATGAAGTTGCAGCTTGCAGACAGATCAATCACAAAGCCCGTAGGAATCCTCAAGGATGTGGTAGTCAGAACCGGTCAAGTTCTTTTCCCGGTTGACTTCATCATCCTCGACATCGAAGAGGACTCTGAAATGCCACTTATCCTGGGACGCCCGTTTGTGGCCACTGGCGGTGCACTAATAGATGCCAAATCTGGAAGAGTCACATTGAGGGTCGATGACAAAGAAATCACCTTTGACATGGAACAGCTGCAGAAGTTTCCGAATGAGGGATCTTGTTCCATATTTGATGTAATAGAAAGTAGGAGTGAGGATGAGAGCATAGACTCTGTGACTGATGAGCCAAACAAAGTTTCAAAACAGGTACTGAAGCCTGAAGGTGCGGAGCAACCAAGGAGCTGCAACGCTGTCCACTTCGAGAACCCTATCTCTGGGGACCTTGAAGAATTCGATGGGGTTGAGTTCATCCCGGAGGAAGAGGAAAGCACCGCTGAGGAGGAAGTGGATCCTGTACTGACACAGGATCCTGAAGGTAAATCTGATCTCTTTCTCCCATCCATTTCTCGCAAATTACTACCTTCCGTTGAATGCCCACCAGAGCTTGAACTTAAAATACTTCCGGATCATCTTAAGTACGTCTTTCTCGCTGAACATAAAAGATTACCGGTGATTGTGTCTGCCAAGCTGACACAAGAACAAGAAAAAGCTCTGGTAGACATTCTAAAGAAATATGTACATGCAATCGGATGGACCATTTCTGATATAAAAGGAATAAGCCCCTCTGTTTGCATGCACAGAATTTTAATGGAAGAGGAGTACAAGCCCTCAAGGCAACCACAAAGGCGTCTGAACCCCCATATGCAGGAAGTGGTAAGGAAAGAAGTTATCAAGCTCTTAGATGCTGGTATCATCTATCCTATCCCTGATAGCAAATGGGTTAGCCCAGTGCAGGTCGTACCGAAACGTGGGGGGATCTGTGTAACGACTAATGAGCAAGGAGAAGAAGTGGCGACGCGTCCAGTGACCGGTTGGAGAGTTTGCATCGACTACCGGAAGCTCAATACCGCTACCAGGAAGGACCATTTGCCCTTGCCATTCATTGATCAGATGCTAGAGCGGTTGGCCGGAAGGGAGTTCTATTGCTTTTTGGATGGGTACTCTGGCTATAATCAGATTGTAATAGCTAGCGAGGACCACGACAAGACCACATTCACTTGCCCATATGGAACTTTTGCGTACAGGCGCATGCCTTTTGGACTTTGTAACGCGCCTGCCACATTTCAAAGATGCATGATGTCAATTTTCTCAGAATTTATCGAAAAATGCATTGAAGTTTTCATGGATGACTTCTCTGTGTATGGAGATACTTTTGATGAATGCTTGACTAATCTTGCACAAATTTTGAAAATATGTGAGGACACCAACCTAGTTTTGAACTGGGAGAAGTGTCATTTCATGGTCACCGAAGGAATAGTGTTAGGTCACCGCATCTCGCGCGCAGGCATCGAAGTCGACAGGGCTAAGGTCTCAGTCATCTCAAACCTACCATTGCCTAATTCAATAAAAGCAGTTAGGAGTTTCTTAGGGCATGCCGGTTTCTACTGGAGATTCATTAAAGACTTTTCTAAAATTGCCAAGCCGCTCACTAACTTGCTTTGTAAAGAAAATCCTTTCGTAATAAATGAAGCGTGTGTTCAAGCCTTTGACACGCTCAAAGAGATGTTGATTTCTGCTCCAATAGTGCAACCACCCGATTGGTCAATGCCTTTCGAGGTAATGTGTGATGCAAGTGATCTCGCCGTGGGTGCAGTTCTTGGGCAACATAAGGAAGGAAGCATTGTGTAATTCATTACGCAAGTCATGCCCTGAATGAGGCCCAAATCAACTACACCACCACGGAGAAGGAGATGTATGCTGTGGTTTTTGCGTTTGACAAATTCAGACAATATCTCATTGGTACGAAAACCACAGTGTACACAGATCACTCTGCGCTGAGATACTTGTTTAGCAAACAAGACGCCAAACCTCGATTAATTAGGTGGGTACTCTTGTTGCAAGAATTCAGCATTATAATAAAAGACAGAAAAGGCAGAGACAATGGTGCTGCTGATCATTTGTCTCGACTAGAAAACGATAAAAATGAGCTAGCCGTAAATGAGAATTTTCCGGACGAGCAACTGTTTGCCTTGCATCTTCATGATCAAGCTTGTCCGTGGTTTTCCGATATTGCTAACTTTTTAGCATGCGAAATAATTCCACCATTTCAAAGCAGGGGCCACAAAGCGAGGTTCAACTGAGATGTAGTTAACTACTTCTGGGAAGATCCTTATCTCTTCAAGCATTGCGCAGATTCGATTATTAGACGATGTGTAACTGAGCACAAGGCTTATCAAATCGCTAAGAAATGCCATGAGTCGGAATATGGAGGTCACCATGGCCCCACTCGAACAGCCCATAAGGTGCTCGAGTGCGGTTTTTATTGGCCTACCATTTACGAGGATTGCAAAGCGTTTGTTAAAGCTTGCGACAGATGCCAAAGACTAGGGAATATCTCCAAGAGGGATGAGATGCCACAACAAGGAATTCTCACTCTCGAGATTTTCGATGTATGGGGTATTGACTTCATGGGACCATTCCCGACATCTGATGGGAACCATTACATCTTGGTAGCTGTCGATTACGTTTCTAAGTGGGTTGAGGCCGTTGCACTGCCAACCAATGATGGCAACCAGGTCGTCAAATTTTTGAAAAATAACATTTTCAATAGATTTGGTGTACCCAGGGTGATCATATCAGATGGAGGAACCCATTTTGTTAATAAAGCATTTGCAAATCTTATGAGCAAAAATGGGATTCTCCACAAGATCGGCACGCCTTACCATCCCCAAACCAGTGGTCAAGTCGAGGTCTCAAACCGCGAAATTAAACACATACTCGAGGCCACTGTGGGGACAACTCGCAAAGATTGGTCACGTAAGCTCAATGATGCTTTATGGGCATACCGCACTGCCTTTAAGACTCCCATTGGGATGTCCCCATACAGACTCGTCTTCGGGAAGGCCTGTCATTTGCCCGTAGAACTAGAGCATAAGGCTAACTGGGCCGTACGAATGCTCAATTTTGACTCACGAGTTGCTTAGAGTAAGCGCAAGTTGGACCTCAATGAAATTGAGGAAATACGTGCGCAAGCTTATGAAAGCTCGAGGATTTATAAAGAGCGGACCCAGAAGTTACACGATCGTCGTATTAAGTCTAAACACTTCTATGTTGGCCAGAATGTCTTGTTATTCAATTCTAGGTTGAAGCTGTTCCCCGGAAAGCTTAAATCCAGATGGGAAGGGCCATACGAAGTGGTGCACGTGTTTGAAAGTGGAGCTGTCAGGATCCGAACTGACAAAGGAGAGCTTGTAGTGAATGGACACAGATTGAAGGAGTATCTTGGGCAGTTCGACCCCGAAAAAGAAGCTCAAATGACAACAGAACCGGCTTATGCTCAATAAATATTATACATATATTTACTTACTTATTTATTACTTACTCCACCTATTTTTTATTGGGACAAAGTATCCAAAAATCAATTGAACATTTAGAGTACTAAGACTCTAAATGTGAGGATGTTGATATTTGGAGAAGACCTAATACCCTTTTTATAATTGTTTTGCAGGAATTCGAGGAACCAACAAAAAGAAAGATAAAGCTTCCAAAAACCAGGTTCCCGGTTGGGTTAACATTATATTTAATGGAGGTTGATTTTGGAATTTAGAGAAATCTAAAATCCAGAATAAATTCATAAAATAAAATTGTTAACCCAACCTAATTTATGCAAGCAATATGTTTTAGATTCTAATTCTGTGTAGATATGTTTGCCATTGAGTTCATCTTGATGAACATAAATTTTTGAAAAACTAAAATTTTCCTAAGTCTTGAATGTGGTTTACTTTTCATTTCAAGAAAATTCGAATTAATTCGAATTGCTTGGAACAAACCACATAAGACATTTTGCCTTGGAAATTTTCACTCTCGAATTAGTTAATTCGAATTATGCAGGCAATTCGAATTAATTCGAATTGACAAGCAAATTCGAGTTGGCACCCAAGGCAGAACTTTCGGATGTTTTACTTAGCCAAGTATTGCAATTCGAATTATAAGGCAATTCGAATTAATTCGAATTGCCTGACTAATTCGAATTAGCATACAAAAGGCATTCTCTCATGCAAGTGAGCAATTCGAATTGTGGGGAAGTTCGAATTAATTCGAACCACACCAATAATTCGAATTAGCTCACAAAAGCATTTCTATACGAAGTCAATCCCCACCACCAGGTTCGAATTATGAGTCAATTCGAATTAATTCGAATTGATTCAGAATTCGAACTTGTGCGTGTATTTTGTCTTTCAAGCCAATTCGAATTCGAATTGGCCTGAATAACTCGCATCCCTCACAGAATGCATCAATTAATTCGAATTGATGCAATAATTCGAACTCCCCTTCCGAACCCTTTTTATACCCTCTTTCCCTCTCATTTCCCTCACTTTCACTTTTCACATTTCCAAAATCCCCCGTTCTCTCTCTCGCGAAACCCTTCTTCCTCGCGAAACCAGTCACTCGTCTCGACTTTTCCTCCGTTCAAACTCGTCGGAAATGGCATCTTCGTCATCAAACCCTAGTGGGAGTCGGGGGTAAGTGTCTCTGTTTCGTTTTCGCGCTTGGTTTCAAGTTTACAGTTTTGTCTTTTCGTATTCCCTGCGAAATCGGGATAAGGGGGGAATGTGCTTTGATTTTACATCGGAGAGAGCCGGAAAGTGGTCGGAAATGATTGGGTGTAGTATATTAAGGGGTAGAACCGAGTAGGCAGAACTTTGATTTTTAGAGCTTTTTGTTGAAACTGCCATGTTTGTGGATTCGAACGTTTCTGTGATAGGGGGGTGTTCTCATTTTGAAAATAAGGGTTTCAAAACCCTTAAAAATATGGTTTCTGTTTTAGTTTTATGGTTTGGTTTGTCCATTTTGTTGTTTGTGTGCATTTTGTTTATCTGTGTTGATGTTTTAGTAACCTGTGAGTAGGGTTAATACTGTGGTCATGCTTTCTTTAGCCACTGTGTTGTTTTTCAGTAGATAATTGTTGATGATGACTGAAAATGCATATTGATGATGTCTGCAAAATTTATGTTTTTAAAGCATGAGTTTTGTTGGTAACATTAGTACATTACAGTAGTGTAGATGGACCAATTTTGTCTGGTTGTTTTGGTGTTTGCATGTATATTATTGGTAATAAATGTTTTTGTCGGGTACATGTGCCCACACTTTGCAAACTCAATTCTAGAAGTTGATGTTTGCACATCCGGGACACATGGTACAGACGAAACCATGCCAAAATTTTTCCAACACTTTTGGCATGGCATTTATGTGTAAAAAGACAAAATGATAGAATGTTCTTTGCATTAAAAGTGTGTGACCTTTGTCACCTTGGAACAAGTGGGGAATACTTGTAAGGAATGTTTTGTTTTATTCCTTAAAAAACCCACTTTCCAAAACAAAATCCAAATGGGGGACCACTTACACCCTCAATTTCATTAAATAAGCAAGTCAACACTTTTCCATAAAAATCCAAAAATCACCTTTTGTATGTATGCATGTCTGCTTTTACTTTCATTTTTTTTATTCTTATTTTTAGTCATGGTCCATTGTTACATGCTAGTAATTGCATAATTTGTCGCTTGCATTTGCTTTTCATCATTAATCTCTCATCTCCCCTATCTCACATGATTTCAATCACTTGTTAAGTGATGAGAAAAATCAAAAATCCTTTCGTAGGCTCAACAACCTACGAAATTTTCTCCTTTTGGTCCTTCGACCACCCAAAAACATCTTAGACTGTTTATAGTCTAAGAAAAATTTTAAGGATCTAAGATCCTTATCTCTCTCTCTCTTGCTTTCCTTATTTTTGCTGTAATAAGAGTTAGATTTAACAATCCAGCTCTATGTTTTTCTTTCTATAAATTCGATTAAACTCACATTTAGAGCTTAGCTCCAAATGTGAGGATGTTGACTTTCAACTCGAATCCACTTATCAAAAATTTGTTAAAAATAGTTCCAACTCTTTTCTCTCTAGGGATCAATTCATTATAGATTCCCTGATGGGTCTTCCAAAGACAACTCCAGATCGTGCCTTCTTGGAAATTGAGAGGCTGAAGAAAGAGGCAGAGGAAAATAGGGTGGCCATAAGGAATGAGCATAACCTGCCTATGGACCACCAGATTGAATGGAGGTTCGAAATGAAGGACCATTGGTGGAATGCGATTCCAGAGGAAGAAAGAAATGATAGAGCGATGGGCCTCGAAAGAGACTTTTGCCAACATGTATGTAACTTCTGGAAACAAGAGTTCGATGAGGCAAGGTACGATCAACGGTTTGGTGAGCCGAGAGTTCACTATGAGCGGATGGTTTGGAGGATGAAACGACAGAAGGCTTATTGGAACAGAATGCTTGAAATCCACTTCGGAGATAGGAGAGCTGCAGCCTTTGATCCAGTCCTCATCCAACCACCCATTACAAGGGAAGTAAAAATGCATTATGCCCCCAAGACGCCTCCACCATACTTAGTTGCGTCAACTGGTGTACTCTCCATGACGGAGACCTTTCCATTTACGTACAAGAAGGAACTATTCGACAATGGGACCATTTGCGGACCGGAGGAGCAGCTATGGCTGACATTGCGTGCAAAAGAGCGTCATACTGAAATGACATTCAACTTCCGGGATTCTCTCCAGGCGGTACTGAACTACGGACAAGCCCACCACACTCCAATGCTGGATTCGATCATTGAGAAAACAAAAGCAGCCAGGAAACTGTGGGGGGAATACATGATTGCATGGGGAAAATGGGAAAGGGACATCAGGGAGTCTGTACTAAAACCGGGAATAGTAATACCTCCGGGAAAAGTGGAGATTCTGCCAGTCTTCTTACCACAAAGGATTCCGGCAGTTGAGCCCCGAGAGACCACAATGAAGGGGATGCCCAATTTTGAGCTGATGAGAGCTGAATGCATCGCGATGATTCGAAACAGATCATGGGACAGAATGGGACGCAAGAGGAAACAGATCTCAGTCATGGGCAAAAACAAGTGTTTGGAGTATCTCAACATTCCACCAGTCCGAGACCTAGGACATCTAAAGGAGAAAGAGGCAGACATCGTGGACACCTTGTACACGGAGATGAAAAAGAGGTTCCTCGACCTGCTACGTGAAATGGATGCAGAAGGTCTAAGGCACTGTCAAGAACACCGACCTCGTTTGCAGTATAACACGGGATTCCAAGGTGTCCTAGGCAGATATTTCACACTAAAATGGACTGCACAACTCACAGCCATGTCCGAGCCTAAATTCATCCAAAAATTTCTGAAGATCAAAGGACCGGAATTAGGATTGAATGTTGAGGATGAAGAACAGATCATTGACGATTATGTGATCCGACCTCCGAGCAATCTGAGCCTGCCGAACCTGAACCCTCTCAGACTGAATCCGAACCAGAGCCACCCAAGAAGAAGAGAAAACTGATAAGGTTGGCAGATAAAGAAAAGTCTGAAAAATCTGCTGAACCTCAGATCAGAATCCAAGAACCTCCGAATCAGCCAAGGATCATTCCCCCTGTGCCCAAATTCTATGATGAGCCTCCCAAACAAAAAGACAGAGGCAAGGATCAAGCCATTGAGTTATCCAAGAAAGAACAACAGCGTAAGGCCCAAGTGCAAGCCGATGCAGAATTGGCAAAGAAGGCTCAGGAAGAAGCTGATGCAGAAGCAGCAAGGATAGCTCAAGAGGAAGCTGAGATGGATAGGATTGAGGCACAGAGGAAAGCCGAATACGATGCCCGACAAGCTGAAAGAGCAAGAAGGGAGAAGGAGAAGGCTGAGATCGAAATGGCAAAAGAAACGGAGGAGTGGAAGCAGAAAATGGAAGCTGCAAGGGCCGAGAAAAATCGACTTTGGAAAGAAGAAATGGCCAAGGCAGCTGAAGAGGAGGCCAAGAAAGCAGAAGAAGACGCCAGGAAGGCAGAAATGGAGGAAAATATTAGAAAAACCCGAGAGGAAGAGGAGAATAGAAAAGCTGCTGAAAAATTGCAGGCTGAGCTGGAGAAGAAGAAGAAAGCTGACACTGAAACACAGGTTGAGGTCGGGGACGATGATTGTCGGATAATCAGCGGAACCGACATTATTCCTGTTAAGGTGAAAGCTGAGCCAGCAGAATGGGCCAGGGAGAAGGAGGAACAAGTAAAGAGATCTACTGCTCGCAGAAATGACACAAAGGCGGATGTTGAGAAAGCAATGGAGGCGATGCGACCCACAGAGTAGATAGAGGAAATGGTGCACGAGGGCAATGTCAGATTTGAAGAATCAAAGAAGAAGTTCGCCGAGCTTGCGAGTGATTTGAATGACATAACGGCACAAACTCTAGCGGCAGCCACTGCTCAACCGCAACCCACAGTGCAAGAAACAGCGAGAACTGAAAGTAGTAGTGGTGACAAGCAAACGGACTTGGAAACCATAGAAAACTACTTTAAGGACAAGTCATTTCAGCAAATACTCCAATACGATCTCAACATTCCTGTGGAACAAGGAGATGATATGGGGGAGGAGTTCGAAGATTCGACCATCAGGAGGGAAGTCGAGGCATCACAAAGAGAATATCAACATATAGTTGATCCTTATCTTCACGAGGATTTCCTAGACTCCGTATTCCCCGAAGATCCTTTTAATTTGCACGAGCAGGAAGCAACTCAACGAGGTGGAGAAACTGAGTTGGGACAAACTGAGGAAGAGCCGCAACCGAATACACAGGTTGAATCAAAACAGCGCGAGCATACTGAACAGAGGGAACAGCCAAGGGAGAATTCCGACTCTGATGGAGAACAAGCAGGAACTGAAGGAACCCAGGAATCGACCGGATCAGTGCGATCGGCTGGTTATTGGGCCAACTCAACTTCAAGGGGCAGACTGGGTGTATCCACTAAGAAGTTCAGAAAATTCCGCATCACGGATGATGCTGACATAATGAGGAGGTTCAACGGGAATGAGCAGAATGCAGGACGATACATGGCACTAAGTGGAGTATTTGTCCCTGATAAAGGGTTCAGTCCAGAATTGCTTGATCATCCAATGCTACTCACATTGAAAGAGAACCACGGATGGACTGAGTTCTTTAAGCATCACGCTGAACCCGGGATAGCAGAATTGGTTCGGGAATTTTACTGCAACATCAATGCCACACGAAAGACAAGTTGGGTGCGAGGAGTTGACGTAAACATCTCTGTAGAATACTTGAACAACTTCCTTGGCACACCCAATTGGAGGTCAGAAATCCCGACATCTGAGCATTTTGAGAAGGGAGCAAGCAGGGCAGCTGACAGGCAATATCACGACAACATCACTAGGTCCCTTACTGCTGAGAGCTACACTGGTGAAATCCCCTTCAAAGCAAAACACCTGAAGCTGGAGTTTCAACCCTCCTATGACTTCTACATGTCGAAGATTAGGCCAAACCCTCATGCACATGAAACATCTGGTCGAATGTTGAAGGGTTTTGCCAAGATTTGGCATGGACTGAAGATCAACGTGGGGGAGCAGATTTTCCATGTCATGACTACAAAAGTCACAGGCACCAGAGCTGCTGCTTTATGCTATCCCAACCTCATCAGGAGAATTTGTGAAGCCCAAGGAGTAGATCTAACAGTTTTTGCAGAGAGCGATCTTATTGATATGAGCCGGCCGATCCCAGTCCCAAAGACAAGGATAACTAAACCAGTTACATACATTATGCCGGAAGAATCAGACGCTCAATCCAGATACACTCCTAGGACACCAACAACCGGACGCAAAGGGCACAAGAAGAAGGACCGTACTGAAGCGGTACCTTCAACAGAAGAAGCTGCAGTCACACCAACAGAACCTGCTCCCACTCCCACTCATCCTGGAACTGATGTTTCCACTCCAAGCTTATCACGAAGACATCCAGTCCGACCCTCGCGCAGAAGCCCAACTGTGTCTCAATATCCAGCCGATTCTCAAACTCTAGAAGCAGTGAGCAGAATGGGAGAGTCAATGATGCAGAGTGTCAGGTCTTTGGCCGATGCCATTGTCTCGACTCACGAAAAACAAATGCAGAAAGAGGAAGAGTTTAGGCTGAGAATGTTTGAGAGAGAAGAGGAGTTCAGAAAGGAAGCAGCCAGGCAGCATCAAGAAAGGATTGAGAATGAGGAAAAGAATAGAAAAATGTTCGAAGCAGTATTCGCCAGTCAAGCCAGGATGTTCGACAATCAAGCCGAAATGATGAAGACCATCCTCAGCAAGTTCCCATCACCTCCAGGAGATGCCACCGGATCCTCCACACAGCCCACGGAGAAGAAGGACTAAGCTAAGTGATCACATTCATGCGAGCTCCATTGTAAACATCATGCATTAGATTTTCCATTCATTCAGTGCACCTTCAATCCTCACCATGGAAATCTATTGTAACTGATGTATTTACTGCTTTCCAAAAGAGAATTGCGTCTTGAGTTCTCCATTATTTGAAAAAAGATGTGTGGCAGTCCAAGATGAATAAGTGACTGTCACGCCAAAAACAAGCTGTGACATGCTTGCATGTTCACAGTGTCTTTTTACTGCTTTCAATTAAACAAACCGGCATAAAACAAGCATAAATCTGTCACCTAGATTCACATGTTGAATTTAGGCTAATGATGAAATTTTCAGACTATTACATTGGGATAAAACAATTAAAAATATGCATGACATGAGTTCTTGAAGTTTTGAGCTATAAAAATCCAATGATATGATCACTTGAAGGACTAACAAATATTCATGTTGAGAATTTGATTGAATATGTTGTAAGAATTTTCAAAGGCTAAATTTGAGAATAAATGTATGACATGATCAAACCGTCCCTTGTGAGATCTGAGCCGAGTCATTTTTACTCAATACTTCTTTGATTGTGTGAATCAATTCGATTAAAGGGCACTAGAACTTGCAATTGGGACCGATTCAAGACCATGCCATATTCCCGAAATTGAGCATATGATCGAGGCACTTAGAAAACCCAAAATTTTGGCTTTCGTTTGAATTCCAAACCCAAAAACATTTTCCCTTTAGGATTAACCAACTTGAGCCTTTAAGCCTAATTTTTCTTTGAAGCCACTATATTATTCCTAGCCTTACAAAAAGACCAAGAAAATCAAACCCAAGTGTACATGAGCCATCCCATCAAGGCATTGTAATTTTTGATCATCAAATATGTATCAATCGGTATGCTATAAACCGATTCAAAAAAAAAAAAAGTTGAAATCAATTCAACAAGAATAAATTGCAAATGACAAAGCAAATTAGACAAAGTCTAATGTCATGCAATAGAAAAGGAAAGAAAAACAAAAGAAAGAAAGAAATAACGATGATCATAAATTCTAAAAAATGCCAAGTTATGGTGGAATGGTGTCATGTCACTTCTTAGCCCAATAATTCCCTTTCCTACCAAATGTTACAACCGTACGCCCCGTTATAACCGTGAATAAGACCTCGGGATCTCGATTTGAGGAAATGAGCCGGTGACGAGTTGGTCCAATTGCAAGCCTATGGGAGAATTTAATTGAATTTGATTTTGAGCGTTGATGATAAAAGCCAATCTTGAGAGTGAGTGAACTTTCCGATTCTACTATATGTGAGGCTCTGTTTCTATTAATCAATAATCATGTCATGCCTGAATTCAAGAAGTAAGCCAATGAATTTTTCTAAACACCTATTCAAGAAGAATTAACAATAATGATTGGTTTGTGTGTTCACTCAAGTGAGAAGTATCATTCCATTAAACACTGCAACCAAGAGAGTTTAATACTTGTAATTTTGATTGTCTTATCCCAATATAAGAAGAATGAAACTTCTGAGGCCACGCAAATGGATTGAATATGCAGAGTCCAAGCTCCTATGAGCACTGACTCTGACTGCTCGGGGACGATCAGTATTAAATGTGAGGATGTTGATAATGGCCAAAATTGTCCATTATTTCCAATCCATTTCCGTGTCTGAGACGGACATTTTGATCGTATTTCCATCTTATTGTAATAAGAAAGCAGTTGAATTTGACAGATTAATGCTAGTTTGTAAAAACATCAAGCCGGTAATGAAAAGACACAAAAAATGCAATTTTTAATTGTATTTGTGTTAGAAAAATCCAAAAACATGAAGAAAGGAAAAAGAAAAGAAAAAGGAATGAAAAGATGGGCAAAAGAATAATATAGCCCACAAAAATCCAAAAAGATGGGAAAAAGATTGAAAATCCCACAACTGAAATTTGGTCAAGTGTTGAAGCACAATTCGAATTGTGCAATTCGAGTTAATTCGAATTGCACACAATTCGAATTGCTGAAGAGAACAAAGAAATGGTTAAGTGTTGGAAGGGATGCAGAAGCCTAATTCGAATTGTTCAAATTCGAATTAATTCGAATTAGGGAATGAAGAGAGAAGAAACCCAAAGGCAAGAAGAAGATGCAATTCGAATTGTCCAATTCGAATTAATTCGAATTGGAACAAACAATTCGAATTGCCAACAAATGCAAGGAAGCCAAGCAGAAACCCTCATCCAATTCGAGAAAAGACCAATTCGAATTCTTCACAACAATTCGAATTGATAACTGAAGGCCACATTTCCAGCTCAAGGAGGAGACCTCACAATTCGAATTAATTCGAATTGATTGAATTAATTCAAACTTCACTCATTGAAGCTGTGGAGCATGAGCACAACATTGGTGGGCCTAGGGTTTCGAAGTTCGTCTATAAAAGCAGACCTCCCACAACAGAATCCAGAGATCAAGAATTTTGCCAAAAAGCAGCTTGGGACAAAAAGAACAGCAGGAGGTTCCACACCCCTTAAGGGTTAGGTAGGTAGTTTAGTTTAGTTTAGTTTATTTTTCTTGCAAGTAGTGTAATCTTTACATGCTTTGATCTTAGTTTAGTGTAGAAGCAGTTTGTGTAACCCTTAGAGTAGCCATTTCCAGAATTTTTACAAGCTTTCTAGTTAGAATAAACCCTACCTTCAAGTTAATGATGGTTTTGGGTTCTTTATTTCATTTCCAAAGTGTCAATACAAGAAGAATTTCCAGAAATGGTGTTATTCATGTGTTTTGGCACTCTTTAATGCTTTCTTCAGAAATAAATGCTTAGCATGTTTGTTTGTTTCAACTAGGTTATATTTATTATGTCCTAGTTGACATTCAAACTCAATAAATGCATGTTTGGTGGGTTTTTGGTTTGATTTTGTGCCTTAGAGCTTCAAATAAGCGTTCTTAGGTTTTAGACGTTTTTAGGTTTGTTAGTATTTATCTTTTTGCCTTATTTTTCCTGCCTTGTTTTGTATTTTAAGCTGCCTTAGATAACTTGAGTGTTCTTAGTTTATTCATGCAGTTCTTAGATAACTAGATGTTTTAGGTTCTTTGATCTTTGATCTTTTGTTTGTAGAAATAGGGTTTAAATCTTGCCAATACCCACTGGACATGTGTTTGTTTATTACTTGAAAACCTCACTAGGGTGGCTGTGAAGTGACATTGATGTGAGATGAGGGATTTGGTAAATCTAAACCCATCATTAACCGCACAGTGTTCACCTAACCCATACTTGTGAGAATACAAAAAATTGTTGTTGTTTGAAAATGTGTAATTCGAATTGAGGCAATTCGAATTATCTCGAATTACCTAAGAAATTCGAATTGCACAACCAAAATTTCCTTCATGTGGTTTTTAACCAATTCGAAGTCTCCAATTCGAATTAATTCGAATTGGTTCAACAATTCGAATTGGCAAGGAAAACCACATTGTATTGCATGCCACCCATTCATGCCTTAGTTTATTTTCCATCTCTTACCAATTCGAATTGTGCAATTCGAATTAATTCGAATTGCTGAACAATTCGAATTCACCTTCCTCTTGAGGTATATGCCTTAGTCAATTTTGAGCAAGGAAAGGACTTCATCAATTCGAGTTGTCCAATTCGAATTAATTCGAATTGCTCAACAATTCGAATTAGATGATATCTCATTCCTTTGCAAGGATTAATTGGGTAAGATCATACTTCATCCTTCATGCATTCTCAATTCGAATTAACCCAATAATTCGAATTGAACTATCCCTTATATTTTGAAAACTCCAAAAACATTTTCTTTCATGAATTGTGTAAGTTGCATGGGTGTATTGGGCCTAGGCCCAGTTCATCTGATTTCTATCCATTACACATTTCAACCCATTAGTATCTATTTATTGTGTGCTTAACACCCACACAATACCAAAAAACATTTTCCTTATTTTCAAGTTTTCCTTTTCGTTGTGTGTATGAACGGATAATGAGAAACACCACAGATTAATGTTGGTGAAAGGTCACTTCACAAGGATATCGACTAACCCGTCTTCTGTGTGTCAATTATTATCTGTTATTTTGCATGATCTGGTTAGTGGTTGGTGGAAGCTTCGGCGAGCGTTCTCTTCACTAAGAGTTTCGATTAGTCACTCAGCCAATTCCTAATCAGACACAGTTTTAATTTTCCTTATCTTAATTTCTCAACCTGAATTCAAGTTGCAATAGTATTAACTGATGTCGACCAACATCAGTTAAGAAATATTACAGCAAGAAATATGTGGGTTCTTCTTCCACTCACAGACAAAAGAAAACTGAATGACGGCGGTCACCGTCGTTTGGAATTCTTTCTGTCTAAAATCAGTCATCTGGGAAAATTGGGAACCGGACAGCAGATGTTTGCAGTCCGAAAAACCTCAACTATCTCTGGCGCCCTTTTTAGCCAATTTCTTCTCACCTCAGGCTAATCCATCTTTGTGTATTGCATTATGTCTAACCCCACCATATATTTTGGGGTATTTTATTTTCCTTTTCATATACTTGTATGCATGATACTATTATGTAGATGTTCTGGTCTTATTGCTATTTAGGGGATCCTTCCCCTTGGACACAGAAGTCTTGATTTAAATCAGATGCTGCATAATAAATTTCCAACAAAAATTCCTTTATAAAATCCGGATCTGAGTAAGGGATAAATTCAACAGTTATGACTAATTCATCTTCCACTAGGGATTGATTTTGAGAGCTTAGAAGCAGAGTCAGCGATTAGGTCTCATCTAGACTGAAAGGATCTGTGTTTTGATTGAGAGTCTAGTACCTGTTTAGGGAATGATTTTCAAATACTCATTTGCTTCTCAAAATTGCTGTGTGTTGGAAATATGATATTAGATATCGCATTAAGTCAATATCCACTTGGGTGTAGATGAGATGTGATAAATAATACTAGAGGAACAACATATAGGCCTTGGTGAATTTATAAGGTAAGGTCGAGTATTCCTTCGACTACTATCTTCTTCTGCCAAAGTCTAGAATTGAGTCTTGAGTGAGTACATCCAGAATAGGTTCAATTATGGATCTGTTTCATTTAGTTTGTATCTCATAACTACCCAGATGTTGTAAGCCCTGTGGTTTATTGATATCTCGGGGGTTCTTGATCTGCATCTGGTCACCAAGATCAGGGGCTCTTTTATACTAACGGAAAGAGACGTTTTTAACGCTTCCGAGTGATAGATTTAAATGCTTTCTTTACAGCTTTCTTTACTGCTTTCCTTTTAAATGCTTTCATAGAGGTCACTCGGAAGAATTAAGGGCTGTCCATCTGTTAAAAGGTTTGAGAGTTATGGAATGGTTTGGGGCTTGATTTGAAACTTTGGGTGTGACATGGGAGAATGATAGGAGTACTTGGCATATCAACTAATGATATGCTAGGTGTTGCTTATCCACCACAGATGAATAATACGCCTCAGCATGGCCATGTGAGGGTAGTTGTGAGTCTGTGGTAACTTAGAAATTGTTGTCTTCAGAGCATGTAAATTCTCACCATAAGTACCTGTCTGTTAAAGGGAACATGGTGTAGAAAGCATGAGAGTTAGCTAACTAGAGGATTATTGTAACACCCCGGATTTGATAACCCAGGCCGGGATGCCACCGCCACACCTCCCTAGCAAGACACGGTTTCTCCGAGCTCACTAAAGAGATGTAAGGCTATGGTTTTTCAGGATTTAAAATATTCAAGTAGCCCATTCATAGATAGTTTAAAAATACTACATCAGAGTTGCAGCGAGAATATATATAAGTACGCAGCGGAAGTAAAGTGTATGCAGCGGAATTTGAAATATAGGGCCGACATGGCCAAACCACGGGTTAAACAGACCCGTTCATGCAAGTCATGTAAAATAAATAATTAAGTGTCCAAATGATCCCCCAATGAATGATCATACTTCGTACTCTGTAACAGAAAAAAAAAATGAACAACGGTTTTTATCAGTATTATAAAATACTGAGTAAGTCAATCCTTACATGACAATAAAGGGGTTAGATTTTTAGTAATTAAGATAAATCTTTTTGCCATGCATAAAAACATTTTAAAAAGAATGCGAAGATAATGCATACTTTAAAGACACATTTAAATTTCATAATTTAAAACTTAAGCATGGGCAATTATTTAAGACATGATTTAAAAACATGATTAATGGCGTAAGTAAGTAAATAAAAATTTGAGCTTTAAAAATTTTCACCGATACGCCACCATCAAAACAATATTTAATTTAGCCGGCAATCCGGCGGCCGCAGCCAATTTCATAAAATCTGAGCTTTTTAATATATTTCCCGTTACGCCATCATCTCAACAATAGATAGCCGGTGATCCGGCGGCCTCAGCCAATTTCATAAGTATCATGTCATCTTAGCCGGTAATCCGGCGGCCGCAGCCGATACGCCATACCCAGTACCACTCCGTCGAGCCTCGAGTAACCCATACGGATACACTCGAGAGGGTAGGCAGTTGGTCTCTTGTGACCAAATACGCCATATCCAGTACCGCTCCGTCGAGCCTCGAGTAACCCATACGGATACACTCGAGAGGATAGGCCAAGATAATAACGGCAGATATCAATAGTAACAGTTAGCCGGTGATCCGGCGGCCTCAGCCAATTTCATAAGTAACATATCATCTAGCCGGTAATCCGGCGGCCGCAGCCGATACGCCATACCCAGTACCACTCCGTCGAGCCTCGAGTAACCCATACGGATACACTCGAGAGGGTAGGCAGTTGGTCTCTTGTGACCAAATATGCCATATCCAGTACCGCTCCGTCGAGCCTCGAGTAACCCATACGGATACACCCGAGAGGATAGGCAAAAATATAAGATGCCGTTTTGTTGATTTTTCGCGCGTGATAGTCATTGCCGTTTTGGCACAAATTGCACAATTAGGAGGGCACCCTGCAGAGCACTCACCCCCTGATTTTTATGTAACCGATATTGTTTCAACTTTAGTATAACGGGATTTTCAAAAATATAGCTTTATCGTATCACAAGATTTCGATCGTTGTTTAAAAGATTTCAAAAGTCGATCGATGTCACAGTTTACGCCTTTTCAGTTTAAAAATCCATTTCTTAGGCGATTGATCTGAAATTTTCACAGTAGCTCAAAAACATCCCAATGAACAACTTTCATGTTTTGAGTTTTTCGTAAAAACGATGGGAAGCATGTCAAAAATCAAGTTTTCTACTCAAATAGTATGCTGTCAGGATTCAGGTTTGACACATCTCAAAGATTTGACTTTTTAACATATCAAATGAGCTTCAAAAATTCTGAAATTTTATATGCACATACTAGACATGATTATATGCAACTTTTGTTTAGAACTCAAAGATTGGATCGGACTAGAAATGATAGAAATATGCTCATCAAGTTCGGTTAAGAAATCTGTGAACCTTTGAAAATTCTTTAAAACGCAGAATATGTCCGATTCGATTTGGGGTTTCAAAACTTGATGAAAATGCATGAAATTTTACAGAGGTATTCAAGACTCATAGATCTACAACTTTTGTTTAGATCATGAAGATTGGTTCGGACTAGAAATGATAGAAATAAGTTCATCAAGTTCGGTTATGAAATCTGTCAATTTTGAAAATTCTTAAAAACGCAGAATATGTCCGACTTGATTTGGGGTATCAAAACTTGATGAAAAATTCTGAAATTTTTACACAATATAGCTTAAGATCTTAGGACCAAAATCTTAGTTTTGAGTTTTCAGGTTTGAACGCTCGAAGTAAGAGTTTTGTTCGGATTTCAGAAAATACGTAGATTGGGGTTTTTAGGTTTGATTTTAACGTTTCGTTTAAGATCCAATGTTTCGGATGTCTTTAAACCACCCGTATTGATATGTAAGTTATTAACTTACAGAGAGTGAGTTCCTTGAACGTTCTAAGGTTGATCGATTTGTCCAAAATCGCCACGAACGAATCTACGCAACACGTTCTTCTTCTCCTTTGGCTACGAACGTGTTTGTAAGTAAAGATCCGTAAGTTAGAAGGTTGATTATGATCTTAAAGCAATAAGGAAACTTGATTGACACCTTACCAACAATCCAATGCTTGCAAATCCTTAATCTCCACACTACCTTGGTAGGATTTGGTTGCCGGAAAGTTCGCCGGAAGTTCGCCGGAAGGTGTTTGGCTTAGGGAGAGTTTTTGGAGAGTTTGGGAGGAACTTGGGGTGTTTGATGACTGAAAATGGAGTGTTATGGACAACCAATGACGTCCAAAAGATGCCTCCCCCGTGACCAAGCAAGATTCTCACGTTGGGGTCAAGGAATATGGCAAGAAAGTCGCCAAAACGCGACAATGGCTGCTGTCAGGACGTTGGCGCGGGGTTGGCGCGCGAATCGGCCAAAAGCCGCGCCGGGTGCGCGCCACCCAAAACGCGACAAACGTCGCCGCGGCGATGGCGCGGGGTTGGCGCGCTGTTTGGCTAAACCCCGCGCCGGGTGCGCGCCACTCTCGCCTGGACTTCGGTCCGGGCGGGGTCGTGCGATCCGTCGTGCTTTTCCTCCTCTCTTTCGGACTTCTATCCTCTTACGTTTTCGGGCTCGATTTTTCGGGTCATTCTCGGGTCATAAATTCTTATCTTAAGTTTATCTCGACTCAAATGAACTTCATGTTAAAATCTTAAATCCGTCGGTCTCGGTTTCGTCGGCTTTCAATTCGTCGTCTTTTGATTCCCGTGTAATAACTTGTATCATTAAATTTCTTCCGGCTTCACGGGTTCTTGGAATTAAAATTCTTTTCCTTCATGAATTTAATTCCAATTATTTTGACTCAATTCATGGAATGTCTTCGGGCTTCCTTTCCCTCTTTTATTCCATTTTGAATTTAAATCTATCGGCGTTTCATTTCCGAGAAATAATTTATTGTGATAAATTATTTTCTTCTTCTCGGATATATTTCGACATTGATCGGAATAAATTTTTATTCCCTTGGACGTTGATAAAAAAATCTGGGGTGTTACACTCTCCCCCCCTTAAGAATCAACTTCGTCCTCGAAGTTGTGCTTCGGCTTTTTTTTTTTCGCGCGAAGAGTTATGGTCCTTTTTGTTTACTATTTGCGATGTTGTGTTATTGAATTATTGTTCGATCGTTGATCGTCGTTTGTTGTTTGATTATTGTTTGATTATTGTTTGATCATTGTTTGATTATTGTTTGTTTATTGTTTGATCATTGTTTGATTATTGTTTGTTTATTGTTTGACTGAACCCAGAATTGAAATTTCCAAGTTGCCTACGTACCCTGTGAAGGGATCAAGTCATTACGTAGTTCAAAATAATTTGAATTTGGTTTTCCTCGAGTGTTACATCCTCCCCCCTTAAGAATACAGTTATGTTCCCATAACTGTGGTCCGGTCGTTTTGGAAGAGGGTAGGGTAACGTTGTCGCATGTTGGCTTCCAATTCCCAGGTCGTCGTCTCCATTTCGTGGTTAGACCACAAGACCTTGACCATCCTCACGGTTTTGTTCCTCGTTACTCTCTCCTTAACATCGAGTAATTGTACCGGAATTTCCTCATAGCTCAAGTCGTCATCCAATTTAATTCCTTCCGGTTGGAATACGTGGGACGGATCGTGCACATACTTCTTCAATTGTGATACGTGGAACACATTGTGAACTCTAGCCAATTGTGGCGGTAAGACTAGACGATATGCTAGATTCCCGACTTTTACTAGAATTTCATAAGGTCCTATATTCCGTGGACTTAGCTTTCCTTGTTTTGCCAAAATGCATCACCCCCTTCATTGGTGATATCTTTAACATGACCTTATCTATGACTTGAAATTCTATGTCTTGCCGTTTCGCACGCTCAGGTGCACACGTATTTTGTAGAGCAGAGGAGGAGTAAATAAATCATCATTTTTTTTTTTTTTTTTTCTCTTGACCCGCGCGGGGTCCGCGCGGGGTTTGGGGGTTTACCGCGCCGGGTCCGCGCGGCGCCCCCAGGGGCAGTAAATAGGGCTCGCGCGGGGCGCGAGCCATTTTGCTCCTTTCCCCTTCCGAAATTCTTCCCAACTTCCTCTCAAATTCGTCCCCTCGTGCTCGGATTCTCCTAGTTCCGACTTCGATTTCTCTTTGTAAGGTATGTATCTTCTATTTTCACTTGTCAATTTCTAGTTTTATGCCTTGATTTGTTAGAATTTGGTTGAATTGTGGAATTAGGGTTTTGGCATGTAATTTGGGGTTTTGACATTTTCGGCTTAATTCTCGCGAATTGATGGTTGTATGTAGTACTTTGGTGCCATTTCTATTGTTTAGGAATTATGGGTATGTATATATGTGCATAAGTTGTGGAATTTCTTGCTAGAACTTGGATTTTTAGGGGAACTATGAAATTTTCGATTTTGTTGGTGTTATTGGTGTAAAAGTGGTTTCGTTGGTGTTGTTTGTTGACACTTGTGATTATGATTTGTTGTTCAAGCAATTGTTTGGTTTTGTGGTTAGTTGCCATGTGTTTACAACATATTTTTGAACTTAATATATTGTGCACACAAGGTGTTCGACAGAATGCCACAATGGGTTTTTGAATTTGTTTGGGCACATTCCTTGGTTTGATTCTCTCCCAATATGTATTGGCAAACTATTGGGTCTAAATTCCTCCTAGATTTTCCCCGTTGGAACTTCATTTTTATGATGTCTTTATGTATTTTTGCTTGTGAATTGATGTGTTGAAAATTAGTCTTACCCTTGATATTGGGTGTTCGCAGGATGTTTCTTTTTCTGTGGTTCATCTTAGCGTTCCTTATGGTCCTTCCGGGGGCCAAGAGACGGGCTTCTCGACTTGATACTGCTGGCCCTAGCACTGCCGCTCCGGGGATGCCGGATAGTGATGATAGCGGCGGCGATGACGACAGTGAGTCCGAGGAGGACGAGGAGCGAGAGCCGAGGCTCAGGGGTCTCCCTTACGAGGTACGTCCTCGCCGGCATGATCGGTTCCGTTTCCATACGATGGCCTCCCAGGACTTCTATTTCGACGAGCTTCGTCGGAAGAGGGCTTACGTTCCCGAGCGAGGCTTGTATCCCGATCATATGGGCGATGACCGGATCAGTGCCGTGTTGGGGCATCTCCAGTGGACCGGTCTTGCACATCCTCCCGAGGGCGTTGCCTCCGGCTATCTAGCCATGGAGGTTATCGCCAACATCAGTGGTCTTGGGGTAGACGACGACCTCTCTCGAGTCTGGGTTCGTGGTCGCTACTTAGACTTCAGTGCTCGGGCGATTAACACCTATTTCGGCCTTCCAGATGATGGCGCGTTCCGACCGCAGCCAGAGGGTCGGGTTTATGCCCCTGCCTGGGGTGTCTTGTGTACCGAGGTACCCCCGCGGACTGGGGAACCCCACGAGTTGCGACTGACATCCTTAGATGCTCATTGGCGCGTGCTTGCTCAGCTTTGGTTAGGACGCATCCGGCCGATCACCCGTAGTCATATTGTCATAGATCATGTCTTTGAGACTATCTGCTTTATCGCACGGGGCGGCCGGGTAAATGTGGGCGCTTGCATCGCGGACAACCTGAGGGGTTTACGACGGGGGCGAGGGAGTAGGGTGATTACTCACGCACACCTCATTTGTGGTGTGTGCGCTGCCCAGGGGATCCGCACGTCTCCCGAGACGGACCCCTATCCCTTAGCTCCAGGTGAGCACTACCGTGTTCCGTCTTATGCCGCCCGGCGCAGCACCTTGCGTCGTGGAGCGCCTCGGGCTATACTGCACCCGCATCCTGAGGATGGTGGTTTGATCTTAGTTGTTCCTCCTGAGCGACCACTTTCTCCTCCTGTGGTTCCACAGCAGGGCGTGGTTCCACCGCGGGGTCAGGACATGACGCAGATGCTCCAGATGATGCAGGAGATGCGCATCAGTATGGATGCCGGGTTTGCAGCTGGGCAGGCTCGCTATGACGCTTTGGGTGTTAGGATGGATCACTATCAGGATCGCTTTGACGCCTTGGATGCTAGGATGGATCTGTATCAGGATCGTATGGACACGCTCACTGTGAGACAGGCGGAGCAGCAGGCCACCTTGACAGACATGTATGCCTACATGCGTCAGATGGATGACTACATGCGTCGCCGGTTCCCTCCTCCTGATCAGTGACTTTATGTTTCCCGTTTATGTTTTATCCAGACTCGTGTTAACAGCTGTTGGTTTAGTATTTCCCATTTGTGTTTTCAGTTAGACTTGGTTTGGTATTTCTTTTAGGATGTTGTACTGTGACGTTACTCTGATTCCGTGCATGTCTCTGTTTGTACTGCATAGTTGATGCATCGTGTGTTTTTATGTTTTTATAATTTCGGATTTAAATTTATCTAAATAGATAAATCTTGCATTTTATTTCCTTAAAAGGAATTTTTAGTACAAGTGATAGGATATACCAAAATAGGATCCTCCTATCGTTTCTAGGCGTCTTCCGGCACAGTGGTGGGATCCTCTTCCGGATCTTCCTCCACTGGACTTGACGGTAGTAGGTCATCGAAAATGCGGTTCAAGTCATCCCCATGAGCATCAACAAGCTCTTTTAAACATAGATTTTGTGTAGTAAGGGTTTGGATTTGGTCTTCGAGCTGGTTTATGCGGTGGTGGTCCGCCTCTCTTAAGTTTCCCATATGGTGCAGATTTGCCTCCAATTGGGCCATACGATGTTCCATTTTTTGTATGGTTTGTTGGGAATCAAAGTGAGCGTTCATCATTTTGATCATTAAGTTCATCATGTCTTGGTTAGCCATCTAGCGCAAGAAAAAGATCTAGGTTACAACATAACGCTTCTAGGTTCTCTAAGGTATAGAAATGCAATATGCACATGCAGTGATGATCCCTCCCGAAAAAAAAATTTTATGCATATATTTATTTATCCATGGGTTTTAAAAGTAAATTTATTCCATGGATAGACTAAAATAAGGATAAAAGGTTTGGGCCGCTATATTGGGCCGAAAGAAATAAATTATTTGGGCTTTAAATAAAAACAAGGTTATTGGGCCAAAATAATTTCTTGGGCTTAAAAAAATTTGGGCTAAAAATTTGGGCCTTAACTTCAAAATAATAATTGGGATCTTTAAAATATATTACTAGTTTAGAAATGATAACTTTAAAAATAATAATACTTGAAAATAATAGTTTAAAAATATTCCGAACTCTTTAAAATAGTAGTTTTAAAATATTCTGGGCTCTGATACCACTCTGGTATCAGATATTTTCTTTAAAATAAATAGCTTTAAAATAGTCTGGGCTCTGATACCACTCTGTAACACCCCGGATTTGATAACCCAGGCCGGGATGCCACCGCCACACCTCCCTACCAAGACACGGTTTCTCCGAGCTCACTAAAGAGATGTAAGGCTATGGTTTTTCAGGATTTAAAATATTCAAGTAGCCCATTCATAGATAGTTTAAAAATACTACATCAGAGTTGCAGCGAGAATATATATAAGTACGCAGCGGAAGTAAAGTGTATGCAGCGGAATTTGAAATATAGGGCCGACATGGCCAAACCACGGGTTAAACAGACCCGTTCATGCAAGTCATGTAAAATAAATAATTAAGTGTCCAAATGATCCCCCAATGAATGATCATGCTTCGTACTCTGTAACAGAAAAAAAAAATGAACAACGGTTTTTATCAGTATTATAAAATACTGAGTAAGTCAATCCTTACATGACAATAAAGGGGTTAGATTTTTAGTAATTAAGATAAATCTTTTTGCCATGCATAAAAACATTTTAAAAAGAATGCGAAGATAATGCATACTTTAAAGACACATTTAAATTTCATAATTTAAAACTTAAGCATGGGCAATTATTTAAGACATGATTTAAAAACATGATTAATGGCGTAAGTAAGTAAATAAAAATTTGAGCTTTAAAAATTTTCACCGATACGCCACCATCAAAACAATATTTAATTTAGCCGGCAATCCGGCGGCCGCAGCCAATTTCATAAAATCTGAGCTTTTTAATATATTTCCCGTTACGCCATCATCTCAACAATAGATAGCCGGTGATCCGGCGGCCTCAGCCAATTTCATAAGTATCATGTCATCTTAGCCGGTAATCCGGCGGCCGCAGCCGATACGCCATACCCAGTACCACTCCGTCGAGCCTCGAGTAACCCATACGGATACACTCGAGAGGGTAGGCAGTTGGTCTCTTGTGACCAAATACGCCATATCCAGTACCGCTCCGTCGAGCCTCGAGTAACCCATACGGATACACTCGAGAGGATAGGCCAAGATAATAACGGCAGATATCAATAGTAACAGTTAGCCGGTGATCCGGCGGCCTCAGCCAATTTCATAAGTAACATATCATCTAGCCGGTAATCCGGCGGCCGCAGCCGATACGCCATACCCAGTACCACTCCGTCGAGCCTCGAGTAACCCATACGGATACACTCGAGAGGGTAGGCAGTTGGTCTCTTGTGACCAAATATGCCATATCCAGTACCGCTCCGTCGAGCCTCGAGTAACCCATACGGATACACCCGAGAGGATAGGCAAAAATATAAGATGCCGTTTTGTTGATTTTTCGCGCGTGATAGTCATTGCCGTTTTGGCACAAATTGCACAATTAGGAGGGCACCCTGCAGAGCACTCACCCCCTGATTTTTATGTAACCGATATTGTTTCAACTTTAGTATAACGGGATTTTCAAAAATATAGCTTTATCGTATCACAAGATTTCGATCGTTGTTTAAAAGATTTCAAAAGTCGATCGATGTCACAGTTTACGCCTTTTCAGTTTAAAAATCCATTTCTTAGGCGATTGATCTGAAATTTTCACAGTAGCTCAAAAACATCCCAATGAACAACTTTCATGTTTTGAGTTTTTCGTAAAAACGATGGGAAGCATGTCAAAAATCAAGTTTTCTACTCAAATAGTATGCTGTCAGGATTCAGGTTTGACACATCTCAAAGATTTGACTTTTTAACATATCAAATGAGCTTCAAAAATTCTGAAATTTTATATGCACATACTAGACATGATTATATGCAACTTTTGTTTAGAACTCAAAGATTGGATCGGACTAGAAATGATAGAAATATGCTCATCAAGTTCGGTTAAGAAATCTGTGAACCTTTGAAAATTCTTTAAAACGCAGAATATGTCCGATTCGATTTGGGGTTTCAAAACTTGATGAAAATGCATGAAATTTTACAGAGGTATTCAAGACTCATAGATCTACAACTTTTGTTTAGATCATGAAGATTGGTTCGGACTAGAAATGATAGAAATAAGTTCATCAAGTTCGGTTATGAAATCTGTCAATTTTGAAAATTCTTAAAAACGCAGAATATGTCCGACTTGATTTGGGGTATCAAAACTTGATGAAAAATTCTGAAATTTTTACACAATATAGCTTAAGATCTTAGGACCAAAATCTTAGTTTTGAGTTTTCAGGTTTGAACGCTCGAAGTAAGAGTTTTGTTCGGATTTCAGAAAATACGTAGATTGGGGTTTTTAGGTTTGATTTTAACGTTTCGTTTAAGATCCAATGTTTCGGATGTCTTTAAACCACCCGTATTGATATGTAAGTTATTAACTTACAGAGAGTGAGTTCCTTGAACGTTCTAAGGTTGATCGATTTGTCCAAAATCGCCACGAACGAATCTACGCAACACGTTCTTCTTCTCCTTTGGCTACGAACGTGTTTGTAAGTAAAGATCCGTAAGTTAGAAGGTTGATTATGATCTTAAAGCAATAAGGAAACTTGATTGACACCTTACCAACAATCCAATGCTTGCAAATCCTTAATCTCCACACTACCTTGGTAGGATTTGGTTGCCGGAAAGTTCGCCGGAAGTTCGCCGGAAGGTGTTTGGCTTAGGGAGAGTTTTTGGAGAGTTTGGGAGGAACTTGGGGTGTTTGATGACTGAAAATGGAGTGTTATGGACAACCAATGACGTCCAAAAGATGCCTCCCCCGTGACCAAGCAAGATTCTCACGTTGGGGTCAAGGAATATGGCAAGAAAGTCGCCAAAACGCGACAATGGCTGCTGTCAGGACGTTGGCGCGGGGTTGGCGCGCGAATCGGCCAAAAGCCGCGCCGGGTGCGCGCCACCCAAAACGCGACAAACGTCGCCGCGGCGATGGCGCGGGGTTGGCGCGCTGTTTGGCTAAACCCCGCGCCGGGTGCGCGCCACTCTCGCCTGGACTTCGGTCCGGGCGGGGTCGTGCGATCCGTCGTGCTTTTCCTCCTCTCTTTCGGACTTCTATCCTCTTACGTTTTCGGGCTCGATTTTTCGGGTCATTCTCGGGGTTAAAAGGTTTGAGAGTTATGGAATGGTTTGGGGCTTGATTTGAAACTTTGGGTGTGACATGGGAGAATGATAGGAGTACTTGGCATATCAACTAATGATATGCTAGGTGTTGCTTATCCACCACAGATGAATAATACGCCTCAGCATGGCCATGTGAGGGCAGTTGTGAGTCTGTGGTAACTTAGAAATTGTTGTCTTCAGAGCATGTAAATTCTCACCATAAGTACCTGTCTGTTAAAGGGAACATGGTGTAGAAAGCATGAGAGTTAGCTAACTAGAGGATTATCCCAAGCTAAGATCTGTGTATAAAAATGGAAGTTTAATTGTGTTTCATCTGAATCTTGTCCAATCTTTATTATTTCCTCCCTGTCCCTTCTGTCATATTTAAACCTGCTCTCTAGATAGTGTAGCATAATTTTATATTGCTTTCGTAGTATAGATTTAACTGCTTTCCTCGATCTAATTTACCATGCTTTGTAGAATAATTTTTACCGCTTTCATGATCTGATTTAATTTTTGTCAAGTAGTTGTTAGAAAACCTTGCAAAACTTGAAACGAGTAACCGAGTGGAAAATCTTAGTAAACGACGTGGGCCCTGCTTCCATCGCACATCCTCCAGTGAACGATCCGGTACTTACTATAAATTACTGCAATTTTTGACCCGTGCACTTTCGGGAGCACAGTTTCTTGACACGAGTAAATAAAGACACAATATTTTGGGAAAATACTCATACAGTGGGAAGATGTTTAAAAGCTTCATGGCAGGTGCTTTCGTGACATGAAATTATGAGAAGTACCATGGCGCAGATACCAGGGACTTTCAGGGTGACAGACTGAAGGTCAATCCCGGTTGCACCGTGATACTCGTCAAAAGTTTCATGGCGGGAAGGACCACAGCGCCGGTTGAAATCAAAAGCACCCCACATGAGTAATAAAAAGGGAAATCATAACATATCCTTAAACCCCTTCCCTAAATCATAACTCTTTTCATTTAATAATCCAAACCTGCTATTTTAGAAAATTACTCGTGTTGACGAAGCTCGTCAAAAGTTTCACTTTTCAACACTTAGGGTGCGCATAGCCACGAAGGTAGTAAGAACTCTTTCTTCATCTTCTTCATGGTCACCACTGACTTCTTCAATTTTGATTCCACTCGGAGCAAGTTCTTCTTCCTCTGTTGATCTCTCTTCTTCATCAGACTCAATGATCTTATGATATTGACATATTTTGTCAATATTTTGCTATGATTTTGATGTAAATTTTGGGTGCTAATTGAGTAATTATGCTTCTAACCAATTTTTCGTTGATATGTAGATTTGATGAAAGAAAGTATAATCTTGGAAATTTCTTAGACATGGAATTCAGCAGTAGAAGGTGTTCTTAGGCGTGACCACGCCTAATGTCTGGGTTGGAGTCTTTGGAGTGCTGGGACCCATCTAATCTCTTTTATGAAATTTCAGAATGGTTACAGGGGGCTGAATTCAAATATCTAAAATCTTGGGAATTAAATCTCGAAGTAAATATCAGATCTTCCAGTCCAGGAAAAGATTTCTTCTCTTTTTTCATCTTGAATTGAAGGGGAGAAAAACAACAGCAACAACCATTTGTCTAGGCCAAATTGAAGAAGCAGAGCAGGCAAAAATTTGGTCATCTCTTCCATTCGAAATTGGGGGATTCAAGGGCAACAAGATTCAATCTTGGTTGGGTGACTTTCTCTGTCAATTTCTGGAATTAAATGCTATGTAGGGACTTGTGGATTAATTGTGTTTGTTATGGATTCTGAGTAGATTTCCTATCTAGTTTGGATTTTAAATTTGTGTTTGGATATGGCATTGCTAGACTTATTGTTTTTGACTGATTTTTTTGCTTAATTAAATTGGGTATTTTTAATTCCTCCAATTGTCGTATTTAGATTGCTTGATTGATATTAGCGGGCGCGTGTTGATTGAGTAATTTATTGATGGATTGAGAAGTGCATCCGTAATTGTGTATTTTCCAGCCAAGCAGCAAGCTAGAGGAAAAATACTCCAGTGAGGGATTAAAATCGATTTTGGACACTGCCTCGTAGGATTAGTGTTAAATCGAATTGGGTTTTTCTTGTTCTAAATGTTGTCAAGTCATGTTTATGCTATGGTCATACCTAGTATTCACACTTTGATTAGGGGAATGGTTTATGTCGTACCTAGGCCATCGAATAAGTATGATAAAATTGATTGGAAACGCTTATAGACCAGCTTTAACCAATTTAGTCAATTTACCAATTAAGCTAAATGTATGTCAATGATCAACTCCCATATCCTACATATAATTCATGCCTAAGCTAGAGTTTTAAATATTCTTGAAAGCTCACATGTTACCTTGCCTTGGTTTTATTCTTGTTTGATTTTTACTTCTTTTTGGTAGTTTAGCTATAATCAAAACACCCACCTATTTATATTTATATATAATTTATAATTAACCAAGTGATTGAATTTAATTCATTGAGCATTCCCTGTGGAGACGACCCTACTTCCACTATATTGCATATATTTTGGGGACGTGGGACTAACATTTATTTTTCAGCTGTGCGACAACTTAGCAATTTTGGCGCCGTTGCTGGGGAATTCGCCAAAAGAGGATTTTTCATACTTTGATCGTGGTGGTAAATTAAACTTTGATCCTGAAATTGAGAAGACCGCACGTCGTTTTAGGAAGGAAGCCAAAGAGCGTAGAAGAGCAGAGAAAGCAGCCATTCTGTCACCACTGATAAGCTTGGCAGTCCAAATTGCAGAAGATTCTAGTTCATCCGATTCTGAGGAGAGCAAAGAGATTGAAGAGGAAATTGACGTTCCTCAAGCTGCCATGGCACAACAGAGGGCACTGAGGGAGTTGGCAACTCCTGATTTGGCTCAATAGCCACTTTGTATTATGTTCCCTACTGTAGCCGATAATACGGCATTTGTTTTTAAAACTGGGCTAATACATCTCTTGCCTGATTTTCATGGTTTGTCAGGAGAAGAACCACACAAACATTTGCAGGAGTTTGACGTGCTATGCACAAGTATGAAGCCACCTAGTGTTATTGAAGAACAGATATAATTACCCGGTTTTGATAACTGGTGTCGGGATTAAAATCATCACTTACCACTGCCTTACTCCTGAGAATACCTAGCCTCGTCGAAAATGTCGTCTTGCTTGGATCCTTTGTCGAAACAACTCACAATCTTTTCTTTGGTTCAAGTTTCAGATTTGGTGGTGGAAGGGAGATGGTTGGGCGGCTGCTAGGGTTTGGTTTGGGGAGAATTTTCGTCCATTATGTAGCCAAGATCCTTCCATAGCTTCCCAAGGTAAGTTTCCATCGTTAAGGGTTGAAAAATCGGGGGATTCAATCAAGTTTCCTTTGTCGCCGCGCCTTTCCTTCTTGGTGGCATGTTGGCGCGCTCGTGGCGCCCTAATTGGCGAATACCGTGCGATGACCGCTCGGCCTGGTCGAGGCTTGCGCCTGGGCTGGGCCGTGCCATCCCTGTTGGGCCTTTTTCTCCTCTCTTTGGTCATTTCTCCTATTTTCGTGGGCTTATTTATTGGATTATTCTTGGACTAAAAATTCCTATTTTCAATCTATTTCGAACTCGAATTAATTTCGTATTCGAAATCCTGAATTCGTCGACTATTACCTCTCGCGCAATAATTTATTTAGTTAAATTATTTCGACTTCACGGGACTCTTGTAATTTAAATTTTTGATCTTGAATTTAATTCTATTTCTCTTGGGGTCAGTCCATGGAATATTTTCGGGCTTCCTTTCCCTTCCTTCATTCCATTTCGACTCGTCCAAAGTTTGGGCTCGAACTTTTGAATTTATCGGCATGTCATTTCCAAGTAATAATTTATTATAATAAATTATTTTCGTCTTCTCGGAAATATTTCGGCCTTGATCAGATTAAGAAATTTATTTTGTTCCTTTGGACGTCAATAAAAATCTCGGGTATTACAATCTGCCTGTAATACCCGGTAATTTTGCAACATAACATAAATAAATAAATAAATAAACAATAAATAAATATAATAAATAAATAAACATGATAAATAGTTAAAGAATCATAAGAGATGAGAAATGGAATTAAAATTAAGAAGGAATTAAATATTCAAGAACCCGGGAAGCCGAAGACAATTTAATCAAATAAATGGTTACACGGAAACCCAACAACAATTAACTCGAGAACTCTAGTCCAAACATAAATTTAGACCCGAAAAAAATGACGATAGGAAATAGGAGCCCGAAGATATCACGGAAATCCGAATCCAAGAACATAGAGAGATAGAAGTCCGAAAGAGAGGAGGAAAAGCGCGACGGATCGCACGACCCGCCCGGACCGGAGTCCAGGCGTGAATGGCGCGCTGGCCGCACGCTAGTTGGCCTAAGGGCGCGCCAACTGGCAGAAACGCCCCGTGCCAGATTCTCTCGCCCGAATTCAGATTTTTCGGCTTCGGTTGCATTCCTTTCGGCTCATGACTCTTAGGGGCAGACCTTGGACGTCCCCTAGGTCTTTTTTCCCTATAAATAACCCTCCCAAGTAATCCAAAACACTTTTCAACTCTTCATGCTCTCTATACATTCGTAACCCTAATCCCGGAGTCGTCGGAGGCACCAAAACCGGGCAAGGAACTGTCTTGGACGAAAATTTGTGAAGCTATAACGTCGTGGTAAGTTCTGGTCCAAATTCTTTTCCATTGTGATTTGAAAATGAATCCTTACTTAATCTTTTTCCATTCTACACCCCGACGCGGATCGAGAGCGAAGAACCCGAAGGAATCAAGGAGATAAACGGTGGACTGGAAGCCACGCCTCCGAATCGACGAGCCGGGATAACCGTGAATTTGTAAGTTAATGCTTACATGGTTTGGGAGATTTAAAAATACACGTAATCTGAAGATCTAACCAAGAACGTAAAATCTGTCAACACGAAAACCCTACGGCGCAACGTTTGTGCACGAATTTTTAGAACCTTTAAAATTGTTCAAACGAGAAAACTTAAAACACAAAAAACGTTTCTAAGACATAGATCTATCTTCTGTAAAAATTTCATAATTTTTCATTGTGTTTGGTTTCCAAAAACGACCGTGAACAGACCTGCCATCGATTTAGATCTTGAAACGGTGATAGATTCTTTATCCGAACTTGAGGTTGATTTTTACCTTAGATATAGACCGATTTAAGATTGGTGTTAAACATAAGAATTGTAGATCTATACGGTAAGAAAACCTCCGTAAAGTTTTGGAATTTTTCGTTGAGGTTTGATATCGGAATTTGACTCCAAACCGAACTGTTCTAAATTTAGATCTTGAAATCTTGACAGATTGTTGGCCCGAACTTGTTGGCGTTTTTGACAATAGATATAGGGTGAATTAGATCTTTTGTTGAACATGAAACTTGTAGATATATGTCTTAAGCATCTCCCTGTAAAAGTTCACCAAATTTGGAGTTAGTTCGCTATGGTAGATCCCAAAATTGAGGAACTGCTGTTGTAAAGATTCGGACAGATTTGTAACCTGTTAGAAATCGACGTTTTTGACTTACTTCCGTATCTTGGATCGAAAAACTTAAAACATGAAACTTGTTCATCTATATGTTTTCGAGTCAATGTTCAAATTTCGGAATTTTTGGATTTAAACTCGATTTTTAATGAATTTTGAAGTAAACTGTGGTTTTGACCAAGTCAAATCTTGAAATCTTGTTGAAACTTGTGAAATTATGAAACTGGTTCTTACCTTGCGGGTTCGATTCCCCAAGGCGTCTGTTTTCCTGCGGGTTCGATTCCCTAGGATGTCCGTGTCCAACCTTGCGGGTTCGATTCCCCAGGGTGTATGTTTTCTTGCGGGTTCGATTCCCCAGGATGTGTGTCGATTCCTGCGAGTTCAATTCCCCAGGATGAGTGTCAATTCCAGCGGGTTCAATTCCCCAAGGACGTGTGTTGATTCCTACGGGTTCGATTCCCTAGGATGCGTTTAACTTCTTGCGGGTTCGATTCCCCAAGAACAAATTATACCAGATCATGCTGAACAAAAGTGGAAGAATGAAATCCTGAAATACTTGAATGTTTTCCTTATTTAAATTACGCCTTTAAATTATGTCATGCGATTATTTTACCATGTGTGTTCAATTATGATCTTGTGGAAATCTTTGTCTTTAAATTATGAAATTAAATTATTATTAGATAAATAAATTAAATTATGGGGTATTATGTACATGTTTCCTTTAAATCTAATTAATGACTTTGCAACCCCATAATCATGTATGTGTTAACTTACTCAGCAAGTTTTTGCTGACCAAACTATGTTTTTCCCTTTTTCTACAGAGTGTGAAGAATATGCATCATCATATGCATGCATGGGATATTTGGGAAAACATTATTTTCGTTTATTATTCTATTCTTAGTTATGAACTGCATGAACGGGCCTGTTTAACCCGTATTTTGGTTGTGTTGGCCCCATTTAAAATTTCGCTGCATTATACATATGTAATTATTACTTTCCGCTGCAACTCTGATGTATTATTTTTAGATTATATATTACAATGGGCTGTTTGAATGTTTTAAATTCTGAAAAACCATAGCCTTGCATCTCTTTAGCAAGCTCGGAGAAACCGTGCCTTGCTAGGGAGGTGTGGCGGTGACACCCCGACCTGGGTGACCAAAACCCGGTGTGTTACAAAGTGGTATCAGAGCCCGGCTTATTTGTAAACTAGTATTATTATTTTTAAACTTTTAGATTATTATTTTTTAAACTATTATTTTTAAACCATTATTATTTTTAATTTATTATTGAAGCCCAAATTATTATTTTGAAAGTTTCCTAGCCCAAATTACTTTTGAGCCCATATTATAATTATTTTTCACCCAATATAGAGGTCTAAGGATTTTGGATGCTATTTTAAATTTTTAAAGCATTATTTCCATGGAGACGAATTTTTATTTTTAAACCCATGGAAAAAAATTTATATATATAGTGCATGAATTATTTTTTTTTTTGGGGGGGGGGGGGGGGGGAATCATCATTTGCATGTGCATACTGCATTGCCTAAACTTAGAGAACTTATGTAACACCCCGGATTTGATAACCCAGGCCGGGATGTCACCGCCACATCTCCCTAGCGAGACACGGCTTCCCGAGCTCACTAAGGAAATGCAAGGCTTATGGGTACGTAAAAAATTTAAAAACATTTCAACATTGAGTCCGGAATTTAATAATACTTAATTTAAAATACAGAGGTAATAATCATCATGCGCGAAATAGAGTAAATGCAGCGGAAAAGTAATCACGGCCAACACGGCCAAAACCCCGGGTTTAACAGACCCGGTAAAACAGTTGTACGATGCAGAAATTAAAAATGTTCATAAATGTTCCCCCCCCCCCCCCCCCCCCCCGAGTGCATGTGCATGCGTCACTCGACATACTCTGTAAAAGAAAAATGACAACGGTTTATCAGTATAAAAATATACCGAGTAAGTTAATCCCTAACTAAACAATTTAAGGGGTTACATGTGTTTAATTAAAATTATACTTTTCATGCCTTAATTCAAAATCCATATTTTATTCGCAGCGGAAAAACATGATTAATTTATTCAAGACGAAAATGCATAATTAAAGGACTGAAATTTAAAGCGTAATTTAAAAGCATAATTTAAGAACGTAATTTAGAAGCATAATTTAAAAACATGGTAAATAAGATTTAAGCATAATTAAACACTCACACAAGTCTTTTATATTTTATCCCGCAAACTAAGAAGAGGACACCATACCGGGGAGATCACTAACGAGGCAATCTCAAAACGTAGGACCACTAACGAGGCAGTCCAAATAATGGGAGACCACTAACGAGGCAGTCTCAAAGATAGTAGGACCACTAACGAGGCGATCCAAAAACACAGCGCGCGAGATCACTAACGTGGCAATCTCAGATAGTAAGGAGACCACTAACGAGGCAGTCTCAAAGATAATGATAGCATGAAGATCGGCTTATCCTAGTGAACGGGATTTTTTGAAAGTTCGTATTTCAATGTTACCAAAATATTCGATATCGCGTTTCGTAGTTCGAGTTTTCTCAAGTTCGAAAAATCCGATTCGACGCAGTTTACGCCTTTCTTAATTAAAAATTCATCTTTAAACCAAAAATTCTGAAATTTACACAGTAGCTCGAAAACACACATACGAACAACTTTCATGTTTTAAGTTTTTGGAAATAAGGTTTCGAAGTGAGTCAAATTCGAGCTCTTTGCAAAAGATAATTTCTGTCCAAAAACTGATGCCGACACAGTTACGTGCGATGCCGATTAAAAATTCATTTCAAAGCCAATTGGTCCGAAATTTTTACAGGATGTACATAACACCTTAATGAACAACTTTCATGTTTTAAGATTTTGGAAATAATGAATTTTAGATGTTCAAAAGTCGACCACAACAAGCTGCCTGCGCGCGGACTCCAAAGGTTGTTTAGAACAGTTTCTGAAAGTCGTCCGTTTGACATATCAAATGAACTCCAAAATTCATGAAATTTTATATGCATAATCTAGAAACAATTATCTACAACTTTTGTTTAGAAATTCAAAGTTGAATCATTCTAAAAATGGGTGAAAAATATGCATCAAGTCGAGTCAAAAAATCTGTCCAGAATTCAAATGTTCGGTTTTGTCACAGAAACTTTACGGCGCGTTTTAGGATAGCAAATCCTTATGTCAATGGCTGAAATTTGGACACAATGTAGATTAAAGTCTTATGAACAAAATCTATGTTGAAAAGTTTTGGGTTTGAATTCCCGAAGGTCGAGTTTTAGGCGAGTTTATGAAATTGGACGAAAATATGGTTTTTGAAAACCGATTTTTGTTTCTTGTCTAGATCTTAAGTTTTAAACGACAATAAACCACAAAAATTGAAGAGTAAGGTCTTAACTTACTTAGTTAAAGGATAGGGTCGCTGTAAGGGATTTCCGGACGTCCTAAGGTCGCGACGAACGGCCAACTTCTCCGATCGCTTTTCGTTCGTCCCCCGACGTAAAATCGAGGCAAAGGAAAGAAGGTTAGAATTCGAGTTTTTAAGTTTTATGGAAGAACTAAAACATTATACCATAGCTTACCAAGGGTCTAGAAGTCAGAGGCTTGTCCTGTCGTCCCGTCGTCGCCGGAATACTCGCCGGAAAGTGAAGTCGAAGGAGTTTTGAACTTGGAGAGGAAGGATGGGAGTGCCTAGGGTTTGTTTTCTGAAAATAAGGGGTAGGGGGCGCCCAATACCGAGTTTATGCACTTCCCTACTGCTGGGATCCCTTTACCATCGAAGGGAATGTTAATTTAGGCAAGAAAATCGCCATGGAAGGAAAGTTTACACCTTCTACACCTCTGGCGCTGTGGTGACACGCACATATAGGGGTGTCCGCGCGGAGTACGCGCGACCAATCCTTGGGACGCGTCTCCTCCTTCTGCGCGGTGGCCCCGCGCCGGCGCGCGGCGAGCGCGGGCCGGCCGGACCGGCCGGTGCGGCGGTCCGCGTGGTCCGTCAGGTCTTTTCTTCTTTTCTCTATTGGTTTTCTACCCTCTACGTGTTAGCTCGAGTCCTCGGGTCGTTTCCGGTTTGGAATCTTTACCTTAAATTTGTTACGAGTTCGGGCTTAACGCTCGTAACATTTCCGTGCCCTTATTAGTCTAGTTATATTAGTTCCAATTCTTCCTAACGTTTGTGTGATTGATCTTGTGATTTATTTTGTGACTGATCTTAAAATTTAGTTCCAAGCTGCCTACGTACCCTGTGAAAGGATCATGTCATGACGTAGTTCAAAACAATTTGAATTTGTTTTTCTCGGGTGTTACATCCTCCCCCCTTAAGAATACAGTTATGTCCCCATAACTGTGGTCGGTTCATCTTGGAAGAGGGCAGGGTAACGTTGTTTCATGTCGGCTTCCAATGCCCATGTCGCCGTCTCCGTCTCGTGGTTAGACCAAAGGACCTTGACCATCCTCACGGTCCTATTCCTCGTTACTCTCTCCTTCGTGTCAAGTATTCGCACCGGAACTTCCTCGTAACTCAAGTCATCCTCAAACTCAATTTGTTCCGGTTGGAGCACATGGGTCGGATCGTGCACATACTTCTTCATTTGGGAGACGTGGAATACATCGTGAACACGAGCAAATTGTGGTTGTAACGCTAGTCAATAAGCGATTTCCTACTCTTTACAGGATTTCTTATGGTCCCTATGTATTTTCATCCCGAGGGTTTTCTGTAGCCTTGCAAAAAGAAAATGCGAGGCAATTCTGCTGTCCTTGTTAGGAATAATGTCGGGTGATACCCCATGTCGTCGTACCTCATTATCAATGTATGCTCGGGTTAAGTGAGTGGTGTAAAGTAAAAGGGATTAAGCAAAATCGAAAAAAAAATAAAACTTCCTCCGTGACCCGCGCGGTATTAGGCTTCAGCGCGCGGCGACCGCGCGGTCACATCTGTTCGAAGAAAATAGGGCTCGCGCTCCACGCGAGCCACTTCCCCCATTTCCCATTCGAGACCACTTCACATTTTCTCTCAAATTCGGCGACTTACCTTCCCGTTCGCTTGATTTCGGCTTCAATTTCACTTACCAAGGTATGAATCTACTAAACCCACTTACTAATTTCAGTTTATATGCCATGATGTGTTCGATTTTGTGACATGTCTTGGATTCTAGGGTTTTGGAAAAATTTTGGGAATTAGTTAGTTTTAGGCTTGATTAGTGCAATTAGCAATCATATGTGATAATTGATGTTACTCTTGTTGCCTTGCTTGTATTTGTGCCACCATGTGTTTATGTTTTTGGCAAATTCTTGTTGGATTTAATTCTTTAGGAAGACTATGAAGTTTTTTATGTTTGGTTGTTATTGGGGTGTGATTATTAGCTCATTTCTTTGTTGTTTGGTGCTGTAAGGATATGATGTGTTGTTATTTGAGCGATTGTTTCGTTTTGTGGGCAACTTCCGTGTGTTCGTTAGTAACTTAGGTTTTGGTTTATTGCGCACATAACGTGTTCGACGAAATGCCACAGAGGTCTTGGAATTAGTTTGAGCATATCCTTTGTCCAGATTACCTTCCGGTTTGTCTTAGCGAACAATAGGATTTGATGTTCTTATGGCATATTCACGTTGGAAGTCTATATTGATGTTCCTTACGTATTTCTGCTTGAGTTTTGTGTGGAATTTAGTCTTATAATTGGTATTGGATGATTTGCAGGATGTTGCTCTTTTTGTGGGTTGTTTTGGCGTCTCTCATGTGTCCTCCGAGGACCAGGAGACGGGTTACTGATGAGGCTGGCCCCAGCTCTGCCGGTCCGGCGATGCCTGATTTTGATGAGAGCGAGTCAGAGGAGGACGAGGAGCAGCGGGGCCCGAGACTCAGGGGTCTCCCTGACGAGGTGCGTCCTCACCGGCATGACAGGTTTCGGTTTAGGACGAGGGCCGCGCAGGACTTTTATTTCGACGAGCTTCGTCGAAACAGGGCTTATGTCCCCGAGAGAGGCATATATCCTGATCATTTGAGCGATGACAGGGTCAGTGCGTTCTTGGAGTACTTGCAGTGGACTGGACTTGCACGTCATCCCGAGGGCGTTGCCTCCGGTTATCTGGCTATGGAGGTTATCGCCAACATTGGCGGTCTTGGGGAGGGTGACGACTTGTCTCGAGTATGGGTTCGTGGTCGCTATCTTGACTTCAGTGCTCGGGCGATCAATGTCTATTTCTGTTTGCCTGATGATGGCGCATTCCGCCCACAGCCTGAGGGCCGTGTTCTTGCTCCTGCGTGGGATGTCTTATGCACCGTGGTGCCTCCTCAGCTCGAGCACGATCATGAGCTCACCCAGATATGGTTAGGGCGCGTCCGGCCGATTACCCGGAGCCATATCGTCCTGGATCACATCTATAAGACCATTTGCTTTATCGTGCGAGGCAGTAGGGTGAATGTGGGAGCTTGTATTGAGGACAACTTGAGGGGTATGCGGAGAGGACGAGGGAGTAGGGTGATTACCCATATTCACCTCATTTGTGGCTTGTGCGCGGCGCAGGGGATTCGCACGACACCGGAGATAGATCCGTACGATCTAGTAGCGGGCAGTTGCTACCGTATCCCGACTTACGCTGCCCGGCGTAGCGCCTTACGTCATGGAGTTCCCCGGGCTGTACTTCGCCCGCAGCCTGATGATGGCGGCTTGATCCTAGTCGTACCACCGGAGCAGCCACCCCCTCCTCCAGTAGTTCCACCTCCTGCAGTGGCGCCTCAGGGCCAGGAGATGGTTCAGATGCTGCAGATGATGCAGGAGATGCGGGTCGGTATGGATGCCGGGTTTGCAGCTGGGCAGGCCCGTTATGACGCCTTAGACGCTAGATTGGATTTCTACCAGGCCCGTATGGACTCGTTTGCTACGAGGCAGGCTCAGCAACAGGCCACTATGTCCGACATGTATGCCTATGTGCGGCAGATGGACGACTACATGCGTCGGCAGTTCCCGCCTCCCGATCAGTGATGTTTTCTTTCGCATTCGCATTTTCATTTAGGTTTTGCATAAGACGTATTTTGTTTAGTTTCCTCCTTATGAGGATGTTTCTGCTGACTGGGATTCATGGTTTATATTTCCGTTGTGTTATTGCCTAGTTACGTGTTTGACTTATGTTAGTTGTTTGTTGCTGTTTAGAAACACGATTTAATTGTTCTGCCTAGTTTATGGGTCGAGATGTTCTGGATTTACTGTTACCTTCTTATCGCATCTATATGTGTGTGGGTTGCCCAACAATACTTGCATCGTTGTGGGACTAAGCCGCTTCAAGGGAATTAGGTGAAATAATGTGATAAAGTTTACAGGGAAAAATTTTAAATGGATATATGTTAAATAAATAACTGCTTGTAAGGAATTTTTTTTTTAATAGTATCCTGTTCGTTTTTTTTTTAAGGGTTTAGGGTCTTCAAGGTTTGGGGTTCGAGGTACCCTTGTTTAATTATTGTCCTTATATATATATATATGTTGTTTGTTTATTAATACTTGTGTATTTTTGTTTCAGTTGTCACCTCATTATTATAGATACACAAGTTGGTTATTTATTATTGCCTTGTTCCCTTACAATGTATGTGATTTAATACATGACAGTGGAATAATTTAAATACAAGTTGGTTTTTTAATACATGACAGTGGAATAATTTAAATATACTTGTATATGAAATAAAGGCTCGTATTTTTATTACTCAAGAAATAATTTTGTTTGGGTTACAAGCATTCGAAACGGAAATAACAATAGTGCATCGGTATGGATCTCTAAGTCTAGAGTGTATAGGCAGGTACATCCTCGATGGGATCGTCTTCGTCGCTGGATACGTCAATGGGGATGGGTGTTCCAACAGGCGAGGGGCTCGGAGGGAATATGTCAGCCTCTAGGCCCAGCAGCTCCGCTCCTAAGTGTCCTATTTGCATCATCAGTTTGTTTTCCTTGTTTTGAAGTGCAACCACTTGGGTTTGGAGTTCGGCGACTTGGGCCTTGAGTTGGGTTATTTCATGATGGTCAGCTTCCCTAAGATGTCCCAAATGGGCCACGTTATCCTCTAGTTGCCCTACTCGAGCCTTGAAGTGATTGATGTGCTGTTGGGACTCGAGGTATGCGTTGGTCAGTTTCATCATCAGATTGATCATGTTCGCGTTGGGTTCGGCCATCTAATGTCAACAAGGGAGGTTAGAGTTAGACATATTTCAAGCAAAGTTAAGATATGCAGAAATTTAGATCTATGTGAAATATGCATATGCAATATGCAAGTGCAAGTTCCCTCCCCAATTAAAATTTAATCTATCCATGTATTTTAAAATAAATCTACTACATGGGTAGGAATAAAAGTTGGGCCTCTATAATGGACCAAAAATTTAATATTTCCTTGGCTAAGATATTGGCTACGTAAAAATAAGCCTTCGGGCTAAAAATAATACTAGTAGTCAAAAATAATAAATTTAAAAATAATACTTGGGTTTAAAATAATGGTTTAAAATAATAGTAGTAGCTTTAAAAATTTTCCGGGCTCTGATACCAACTTGTAACACCCCGGATTTGATAACCCAGGCCGGGATGTCACCGCCACATCTCCCTAGCGAGACACGGCTTCCCGAGCTCACTAAGGAAATGAAGGCTTATGGGTACGTAAAAGATTTAAAAACATTTCAACATTGAGTCCGGAATTTAATCATACTTAATTCAAAATACGGAGGTAATAATCATCATGCGCGAAATAGAGTAAATGCAGCGGAAAAGTAATCATGGCCAACACGGCCAAAACCTCGGGTTTAACAGACCCGGTAAAACAGTAGTACGATGCAGAAATTAAAAATGTTCGTAAATGTTCCCCCCCCGAATGCATGTGCATGCTTCACTCGACATACTCTGTAAAAGAAAAATGACAACAGTTTATCAGTATAAAAATATACCGAGTAAGTTAATCCCTAACTAAACAATTTAAGGGGTTACATGTGTTTAATTAAAATTATACTTTTCATGCCTTAATTCAAAATCCATATTTTATTCGCAGCGGAAAAACAGGATTAATTTATTCAAGACGAAAATGCATAATTAAAGGACTGAAATTTAAAGCGTAATTTAAAAGCATAATTTAAGAACGTAATTTAGAAGCATAATTTAAAAACATGGTAAACAAGATTTAAGCATAATTAAACACTCACACAAGTCTTTTATATTTCATCCCGCAAACTAAGAAGAGGACACCATACCGGGGAGATCACTAACGAGGCAATCTCAAAACGTAGGACCACTAACGAGGCAGTTCAAATAGTGGGAGACCACTAACGAGGCGATCCAAAAACACAGCGCGCGAGATCACTAACGAGGCAATCTCAGATAGTAAGGAAACCACTAACGAGGCAGTCTCAAAGATAATGATAGCATGAAGATCGGCTCAGCCTAGTGAATGGGATTTTTCGAAAGTTCGTATTTCAATGTTACCAAAATATTCGATATCGCGTTTCGTAGTTCGAGTTTTCTCAAGTTCGAAAAATCCGATTCGACGCAGTTTACGCCTTTCTTAATTAAAAATTCATCTTTAAACAAAAAATTCTGAAATTTACACAGTAGCTCAAAAACACACATACGAACAACTTTCATGTTTCAAGTTTTCGGAAATAAGGTTTCGAAGTGAGTCAAATTTCGAGCTCTTTGCAAAAGATAATTTCTGTCCAAAAACTGATGCCGACACAGTTACGTGCGACGCCGATTAAAAATTCATTTCAAAGCCAATTGGTCCGAAATTTTTACAGGATGTACACAACACCTTAATGAACAACTTTCATGTTTTAAGATTTTGGAAATAATGAATTTTAGATGTTCAAAAGTCGACCACAACACGCTGCCTACGCGCGGACTCCAAAGTTAGTTTAGAACAGTTTCTGAAAACGTCCGTTTGACATATCAAATGAACTCCAAAATTCATGAAATTTTATATGCATAATCTAGACACAATTATCTACAACTTTTGTTTAGAAATACAAAGTTGAATCATTTTTAAATGGGTGAAAAATATGCATCAAGTTGAGTCAAATAATCTGTCCAGAATTCAAACGTTTGGTTTTGTCACAGAAACTTTACGGCGCGTTTTAGGATAACAAATCCTTATGTCGATGGCTGCAATTTGGACACAAGGTAGATTAGAGTCTTATGAACAAAATCTATGTTGAAAAGTTTTTGGTTTGAATTCCCGAAGGTCGAGTTTTAAGCGAGTTTATGAAATTGGACGAAAATAGGGTTTTTGAAAACCGATTTTTGTTTCGTGTCTAGATCTTAAGTTTTAAACGAAAATAAACCACAAAAATTGAAGAGTAAGGTCTTAACTTACTTAGTTAAAGGATAGGGTCGCTGTAAGGGATTTCCTGACGTCCTAAGGTCGCGACGAACGGCCAACTTCTCCGATCGCTTTTCGTTCATCCCCCAACGTGAAATCGTGGCAAAGGAAAGGAGCTTAGAATTCGAGTTTTTAAGTTTTATGGACGAACTAAAACATTATACCATAGCTCACCAAGGGTCTAGAAGTCAGAGGCTTGTCCCGGTCGTCCCGTCGTCGCCGGAATACTCGCCGGAAAGTGAAGTCGAAGGAGTTTTGAACTTGGAGAGGAAGGATGGGAGTGCCTAGGGTTTATTTTCTGAAAATAAGGGGTAGGGGGCGCCCAATACAGAGTTTATGCACTTCCCTACTGCTGGGATCCGTTTACCATCGAAGGGAATGTTAATTTAGGCAAGAAAATCGCCATGGAAGGAAAGTTTACACCTTCTGCACCTCTGGCGCGGTGGTGACGCGCACATATAGGGGTCTCCACGCGGAGCACGCGCGACCAATCCTTGGGACGCGTCTCCTCCTTCCGCGCGGTGGCCGCGCGGCGGCGCGCGGCGAGCGAAGGCCGGCCTGGACCGGCCGGTTCGGCGGTCCGCGTAGGTCCGTCGGGTCTTTTCTTCTTTTCTCTATCGGTTTTCTACCCTCTACGTGTTAGCTCGATTCCTCGGGTCGTTTCCGGTTCGGAATCTTTACCTTAAATTTGTTACGAGTTCGGGCTTAACGCTCGTAACATTTCCGTGCCCTAATTAGTCTAGTTAAATTAGTTCCAATTCTTCCTAACGTTTTTGTGATTGATCTTGTGATTTATTTTGTGATTTAATTTGTGATTTATTTTGTGACTGAACTTAGAATTTAGTTCCAAGCTGCCTACGTACCCTGTGAAGGGATCAAGTCATGACGTAGTTCAAAACAATTTGAATTTGTTTTTCTCGGGTGTTACAACTTAGAAGCGTGATACATTCTAACTTAGACCTTTTGCTTGCACTAGATCACTTAGACGCTTGACATCAAATTAGGAACGCCTTAGTTCTAGATCGCGTTCATCTAAGCGCACGCCTAAGCATAACAAATCTTGACCTTAGCCATTCGTATCCTTGTACGAATTAGAAAATTTCCTTATGTGGAAACAATAAAAATCAAGTTTTTATTAAAACACTATTTATTACAAAAATCTTGTTTGGTTTCCCAAACAACAAATCCATTTGAAACACACTGCTCATTTAAACCTTGACCCGAACCTTCTTGAGAATAATGAATAGGCAGTTATGGGGACATAACTGAAGTCCTAAGGGGGAGAGGATGTGATACCCCAAAATAATTTCTCTTTGGAGTTCGACTCGATAAGATGTATCCTAAATCATAAATAAACAAATTCAAATTGTTTTGAACTACGTTATGACTTGATCCCTTCACAGGGTACGTAGGCAGCTTAGAAGTTTTAATTCTAAGTTCAGTCACAAAATAATAAAATAAACAAAAAGATTAGTTCCTAATACGAGAAAAGCCGAAACACAACTTCGAGGACGAAGTTGATTCTTAAGGAGGGTAGACTGTAATACCCGGGAATTTTGCAACATAACATAAATAAATAAATAAACAATAAATAAATATAATAAATAAATAAACATGATAAATAGATAAAGAATCATAAGAGATGAGAAATGGAATTAAAATTAAGAAGGAATTAAATATTCAAGAACCCGGGAAGCCGAAGACAATTTAATCAAATAAATGGTTACACGGAAACCCAACACCAATGAACTCGAGAACTCTAGTCCAAACATAAATTTAGACCCGAATAAAATGACGATAGGAAATAGGAGCCCGAAGATATCCCGAAAATCCGAATCCGAGAACATAGAGGGATAGAAGTCCGAAAGAGAGGAAGAAAAGCGCGACGGATCGCACAACCCGCCCGGACCGGAGTCCAGGCATGAATGGCGCGCTGGCCGCGCGCTGGTTGGCCTAAGGGCGCGCCAACCCCGCGCCAACTGGCAGAAACGCCCCGTGCGAGATTCTCTCGCCCGAATCCGGATTTTTGGGCTTCGGTTGCATTCCTTTCGGCTCAAGACTCTTAGGGGCAGACCTTGGATGTCCCCTAGGTCTTGTTTCCCGATAAATAACCCTCCCGAGTAATCCAAAACACTTTTCAACTCTTCATGCTCTCTATACGTTCGAAACCCTAATCCCGGAGTCGTCGGAGGCACCAAAACCGAGCAAGGAACTGTCTTGGACGAAAATTTGTGAAGCTATAACGTCGTGGTAAGTTCTGGTCCAAATTCTTTTCCATTGTGATTTGAAAACGAATCCTAACTTAATCTTTTTCCATTCTACACCCCGATCCGGATCGAGAGCGAAGAACCCGACGGAATCAAGGAGATAAACGGTGGACTGGAAGCCACGCCTCCGAATCGACGAGCCGGGACAACCGTGAATCAGTAAGTTAATGCTTACATGGTTTGGGAGATTTAAAAATACACGTAATCTGAAGGTCTAACCAAGAACGTAAAATCTGTCAACACGAAAACCCTACGGCGCAACGTTTGTGCAGGAAGTTTTAGAACCTTTAAACGTGTTCAAAAGAGAAAACTTAAAACACAAAAAATGTTCCTAAGACATAGATCTATCTTCTGTAAAAATTTCATAATTTTTCATCGTGTTTTGATATTCCAAAACGACCGTGAACAGACCTGCCATCGATTTAGATCTTGAAACGGTGATAGATTCTTTATCCGAACTTGAGGTTGATTTTTACCTTAGATATAGACCAATTTAGGATTGGTGTTAAACATAAGAATTGTAGATCTATACGTTAAGAACACCTCCATAAATTTTTGGAAATTTTCGTTGAGGTTTGATATCGGAATTCGACTCCAAACCAAACTGTTCTAAATTTAGATCTTGAAATCTTGACAGATTCTTGGCCCGAACTTGTTGGCGTTTTTGACAATATATATATGGTGAATTAGATCTTTTGTTGAACATGAAACTTGTAGATATATGTATTAAGCATCGCCCTGTAAAACTTCACCAAATTTGGAGTTAGTTTGCTATGGTAGATCTCGAAATTTAGGAACTGCTGTTGTAAAGATTCGGACAGATTTGTAACCTGTTAGAAATCGATGTTTTTGACTTACTTTCGTATCTCGGATCGAAAAACTTAAAACATGAAACTTGTTCATCTATATGTTTCCGAGTCACTGGTCAAATTTCGGAATTTTCGGATTTAAACTCGACTTTTAATGAATTTTGAAGTAAACTGTGGTTTTGACCAAGTCAAATCTTGAAATCTTGTTGAAACTTGTGAAATTGTGAAACTTTTCTTACCTTGCGGGTTCGATTCCCCAAGGCGTCTATTTTCCTGCGAGTTCAATTCCCCAGGATGTCCGTGTCCAACCTTGCAGGTTCGATTCCCCAGGGTGTATGTTTTCTTGCGGGTTCGATTCCCCAGGATGTGTGTCGATTCCTGCGGGTTCAATTCCCCAGGATGAGTGTCAATTCCTGCGGGTTCAATTCCCCAGGACGTGTGTTGATTCCTACGGGTTCGATTCCCTAGGATGCGTTTAACTTCTTGCGGGTTCGATTCCCCAAGAACAAATTATACCAGATCATGCTGAACAAAAGTGGAAGAATGAAATCCTGAAATACTTGAATGTTTTCCTTATTTAAATTATGCCTTTAAATTATGTCGTGCAATTATTTTACCATGTGTGTTGAATTATGATCTTGTGGAAATCTGTCTTTAAATTATGAAATTAAATTATTATTAGATAAATAAATTAAATTATGGGGTATTATGTACATGTTTCCTTTAAATCTAATTAATGGCTTTGAAACCCCATAATCATGTATGTGTTAACTTACTCAGCAAGTTTTTGCTGACCGAACCATGTTTTTCCCTTTTTCTACAGAGTGTGAAGAATATGCATGCATGAGATATTTGGGAAAACATTATTTTCGTTTATTATTCTATTCTTAGTTATGAACTGCATGAACGGGCCTGTTTAACCCGTATTTTGGTCGTGTTGGCCCCATTTTAAATTCCGCTGCATTATACATATGTAATTATTACTTTCCGCTGCAACTCTGATGTATTATTTTTAGATTATATATTACAATGGGCTGTTTGAATGTTTTAAATTCTGAAAAACCGTAGCCTTGCATCTCTTTAGCAAGCTCGGAGAAACCGTGTCTTGCTAGGGAGGTGTGGCGGTGACACCCCGACCTGGGTGACCAAAACCTGGGGTGTTACACTGCCCTCCTTAGAAATCAACTTCATCCTCAAAGTTGTGTCATACCCAAAACAATCATACCACGACTAAAATTATTCTCATTGCGCCAATCCAATGTAGACAAGCAATTGCACGCATGAAAATATTAAGATCCTAAAAATTAAACTTTTAACTCGATGCGTGACGACTTGTTACGGGTATCACATCCTCTCCCCCTTAGGGCTTCAGTTATGTCCCCATAACTGCCTATGAGTTGAGCTTAAAAAGGTTTGGGTAGCGTTGCCTCTTATCGGTTTCCAATCAAAGTTTCTAAGGTCAGAACTCACAAGGTTCGTAAAGAATTCTAAGTTCTTGATTCCATCATATCTCCTAGAACACCATACCACTTTTTCGATGGTAAATGAATTCCTAAGCTAATCATCTCATGCTTGGGTAGATCTAGTTCAGGCAAAATTCTTGATGATATAATTGAAAAGCTCGCTCAGAATAGAACTTTTATTGGTGTACTTAAATAGGGAATGTACATGTCATTACGTCTCCTTGCGCAGGTATATCTGCTTGATTGATTGCACTCAGCCGTCCCATGGGTCTTCCTTGATTACCCGGTTGGTTCTGATTCGGGTTTTGATTCCGGTTCTGATTTTGTTGTGGGCGTTGTTGCTGATTCTGTGGAGGTCTTAATCCTTGGTTGTTACCATCTCGACAACCTTGGTTATGTGGCGGGGTAGGTCCAGTGATCAAATCCGCTCTCTTGGTAATGTTTTCTATCCGAGTCCTACACCCACACAGCCGATGACCATGTCAACCGCATCGATAGCACGCGCCAGGTTGAGGGCATCCTGTCGCCAGATGTTGTTTGTTACACCTTGGGAATCGTGGTACATAGTCATGACGATTGAAGACTATCCCGTTGTTTCTCCCATTGTTGCCTTGCGGTTGTCTATTCGGGCCTCCACGGAGATGGTTTCTACCCGAGTTATTATCGGTTCGTGGTCCCTTTTCCTCTTGTCTTGTACTTGGTTGACTAGTGCGTTTCCCAATGCAATAAGAACTTCCTCTATAGTTCTTAGGCGGTCACCTACGTCGTTGGGTACAGGGGCTGCTTGCACTTCTCGATTCGGTGCATCGTATTTCTGCACTGGAGCATTTGGACGTTGAGGTGCTTCGTTGTTGGTAGATGGGATAGGTTGGTTGCGAGGCCTTCCTCTCAGTGCCATGCTGTTACAAGCGCTCTGAGATTAGATTTCTAGGGTTACACTGGAGCGTTAGATATAAGATTGACTAAGTCAAAGGGTGTTAGAATGTATCTCATTATTAAATGTATTTTTATTAAGGTTTGATTAATATTAGTTGGGTAGTAAGGCATGGCTGAAGACAATCTAGTAGATAACTTCGCTTGTATTTTATTGCTTATCATATATAATTTATTGTAGTACAAGCGACATGGATGGAAATAACAGTACTAATCTAAAAAGGGAAATAGTTTTGCGAAACATAAATATGAATACTAAGACATAGAAAATGTATAATAATCTCAAGATCGCTAAGCCTATGGTGAATAGGTGATAGGGTCTTCTTGAGGTCCATTGGGTTCAGTAGAACCGATTCCTGTTAAGGGACTAGTTTCCGGAGCATAGTCATTGATGTCGATTAGGTTTATCCTTTCTTGCATTACGTGGTGTTGATGGGGGAGTTCGTTAACTTGGGCTTGTAGCTGGTTTATGTGGTGATGGTCTGCAGCCCTAAGGTTAGCGAAATGGTTCAAGTCGGCTTCCAACTGTTCTACGCGGTTCTTAAAGAACTGGATATGTTGTTGGGAATCTAGGTATGCTGATGTTGTTAATTTTTTGGTTGCAGGGTATATTCCTACTCATCTCCCTCCACATCAAGTGAAGAAATTCATAAGGGATGTTCACATGTACCACTATGATGATGGGGATTTATTTACGCTATGTTCAGACCAACTGCTTAGGAAGTGTGTCATGAGAATTAGATTTTGGATATCCTAGCACAGTGCCACTCTTCACCAGTTGGAGGACACCATGGGGCCAATAGAACTGCATTTAAGGTATTACAATCTGGTTTTTCTTGGCCTAATATTTACAAGGATGCTCGTGCTTTTGTGCAGGCATATGATAGGTGTCAAAGGCTTGGTGGGATTGGACTAGGGATGAAATAACCCTAAAGAACATTCAAGAGGTTGAAATCTTTTATGTTTGGGGTATAGATTTCATGGGTCCCTTTCCAACATCCTGTGGGAATCAGTACGTACTAGTTGCAGTGGACTATGTTTCCAAATGCGTAGAGGCCTTAGCCATGCCAACCAATGATTCCAAGAGGCTGATTGCGTTTTTGAAGAAACATATTTTCACTAGATTTGGGTGCCTCGTGCTATTATCAGTGATGGTGGCACACACTTCAAGAATAGGTGGTTGGAGGCGGTCCTAGTCAAGTATGGGGTGAAACACAAAATCGCAACTCCATATCATCCTCAAACTTGTGGACAAGTGGAATTGAGCAATCGGGAGCTTAAGCATGTTTTGGAAACTACTGTCAAGCATACAAGAAAAGATTAGGCAAGCAAGGTGGATGATGCACTTTGGGCATATCGCACTGCCTATATAACTCCTCTAGGTATGTCTCCAATTCAAATAATTTTTGGTAAAAGTTGTCACTTACCTATGGAAGTCGAGCATAACGCCTTTTGGGCAACTCGGCTTGTCAATTTTGATTTAGCAGCTGCAGGAGAAAAGAGACAAGAAAAATTGCTAGAATTGGAGTATTAGAGAGCTGTGGCCTATGAGACCTCAAACTCTTACAAGGATAGGACCAAGATGGTTCACGATAAGAGGTTCAAGGCCAAGCAATTTAGTGAAGGGCAGAAAGTGTTGCTATTTAATCCCGACTTCGTAAATTGCGTTCTAAATGGTCTGGACCTTTTATTGTGTCTAAAATTTTTCTTTCTGGTGCAGTTGAATTGGATGATGAAGGAAAGAAATTCACTGTTAATGGACACCGTTTGAAGCCATATATGTAGTTAGCTTGTCGGTCCATTGATACCTGGAGACTTGATTGATGAGCTACTAAGGATGTCCGGCTGTCGACGTTAAATGCAGCACTTCCAGGAGGCAACCCGAGTTTTTTTCAATATTTTAGTTTATTTTTATTTTTATTTTTGATTAGCTATTTTTATTATTTTTAATTGGTGAAATATTTTGGTTTGCAGGAATAGCTGGTGAGGAAATAATTCATCAAAGCAAGAATGGAAAATTTTTCTCGCACATATCAGCCAAAATTTTCATTTAAAAAACAAAAAATTCCGTCGATGGGGTCCACGCGTGGTCCGCCCAGTACGGACGTTTTAGCACGTCGGGAGCGTGCGAACCGGGCAGAAAGAAAAATGGCAGCGCGGAACAACCCAGGCTGCGTGAACCCTCACTCATTCTCCCCTCTTTCGAATTTCATCTTTTTCCCCTCTCAATACGGTAACCTCTAGTCGAAATCTCTTCAATTCCGTTTCAATTTCAGCAATCAAGGTAAGATTCTACACGTATATCTATTTAATTTCTGTTTTGAAGCCTTGGATTGTTTGATTTCGGGATGAAATTTTGAAATTAGGGTTTATGTCGAATTTGGGGATTTTGTTTTCTTGGGCCTAGTTTGTGCAATTCATGTTATGATTGTGGTATTAGAGTATTTGTTGGATGATTTAAAACATGTTTGTGCATCTTGTTTACATGTTCTTGGAGATTATTTTGTTGAATTTTGAATATTTGGGAATAACGTGCAAATTTCAAATTTAGTTGATAATGTAGGCATGGATTTGAGTTGTTTATTGTTATAGGATGCTACATTGTGATTGTTGATTGATGATTGAGTGATTGTTTCAATTTGTGGGCAATGATTCGTGAGTTTGCATTTGAATTGGGAGCAAGGTTTTAAATATCGGTTTTGGTGTCTATATCAGACATATAAATTTAGGAAAATTTCGAAGATATTTGAAATTTTGGGAGAAATTTCGGAGATATTTGTAATTTTTCGAGAAAACCACCTCGAGTTTCTGAGATGATGAAAATGAAGATATTTCAAATTTCCTCATCTATGTTACAATATAAATTAGTAATATGCGAACAATACTCATTCAATGGTATATTATGCTAATAATATTGTTATATTGTTGATATTGTGCACCATGTTGATTGATAAGAGATGTAAAATCGATGAAAACAAGTTAATTGAATGGCATATAATCAATGTGTCAAAACATAAAATTTTATTTTTTTTAAAAAAAACATATTTTTAGAATTTAGAAAAAATATTTAAAAAAAATAAAAAATTTCGGGAAATTTCGGAAAATTTCGGTCAAATTTCGGGAAATATCGAGTTTCGGGCGAAAATTTCGATGGATATTTTGAAAAAATATATTGTAGGTGAAATTTCGCTTCGGGGTGTCCCGAAATCCAAAATTCCGGTCGAAATTTCGGGGATATTTAAAACAATGATTGGGAGTTTGATTTAAACATGCACATAACATGTTCGTTGAAATGCCACAATTAAGTCCATTGTTATTTTGACATGATCTTTGCTTGGGTCAGGGCCGGCCCTTGGCAGGCCCAAGGTGCCATAGCCTAGGGCCCATTTGAATTTTAGGGCCCATAGGTCCTAGATATTAAAGTTATATTATTACTGTTGTAGGGTTTAGAAATTATCCTTCCTTTAATTATCCGTTTTCTACCTTACTTGTCTGCAAAAATCTCTGCATCGTTTCTTCTTGCTCTGAAAGAAATTTGCCCATTCTCTTCTTAATTAGCCAAAAATTGTGGTTTCTTTCCCATTTTTTCTCCAAACCAAAAATCTTCTCATTCGATTGAGGTATTTTATCAATTTCTACTTGAGTGGAAGGGAAATAAATTATTGTTGAAAAGTTAGCCAAGGAATTGAAGCATCAAAAGAATTTTGTGAGAAAGTTGTCTACTGCGTTGATTTCCATCGTCTTTATCTGCACTTCTTCGGATTCCAACATCTGTCGTTGTTTTTCGAGAGTGCAGGGGTTTTTTTTTTGGGTGATTTAGGTCTGCTACTATGTTTCATTAATCTGTTACTCTGTTTAATATGCTACTCTGCTACTCTGTTTTCTTTTGTTTTCTTTTTTCTTTTGTTGGGGGGGGGGGGGGTGTGATTTTGGCTTTTTATGCTACCCGCATTTGATTTTTCTAGTTTACTAGCACTTGCTACTTTGTTAATATGCTATATAAAGCCTTTAACATAATCTCTCTATGGGCATTGATAAAGTTGTGTCACTAATGTAAGTCGCTGGGTATGCCTTGTCTACTTAACTAAGATGAAACCATCTCTTATTGTATTGACATTTCTTTATTTAATCGCTTTTACACTTCCATAATTATTGAATTTCAGATCTTTGAACATTGTTTGGTTCTTTTGTGTTGAGTGTAGATTAACAGAATTTCATACCTGTAATTTTGAATCATATGCTTGAAGGTAGGACTATTTTTCTTCTATGTCCAAACTCTAAATAGTTAAATGCGTTTAACAGCAATTAATCTTTGTAGTTATTTAATAAGAGGAAGTTGTTAGGCATGTGCAAATTGAACTAATTATTTTCATGATGCAAGATCTCTCTTAGTCATATTGTTGTGGTACTGAACTATAATTTGTTCGAGTAAAATAAATTTTATGGATGTTGCTTGATGCATATGACCAAATGAATGGTAAAAGCGAAGCATGAATTTATCATTTAGGATATAGTATTAGATTTATTTGGGGCCAACTATTTTATTTCGCCTAGGGCCCATAAAATGTCAGGACCGACCCTAGCTTGGGTTTCCTTCTATTTTGCGATGATGGATGGTTAGGCTTGAGTTCTTATGAGATTACATGTATTGGGAGCCTATGCTTGATGGTTTTCTTCCCTTGATTTATGCCTAGTGTGAGGATTGTATTTCATTATTTAATTTTGGGAATTTTGCAGGATGTTGCTGTTTATGTGGGTGATCTTGGCATCTCTTATGTGCCCTCCGAGGCACAAGAGACGGGCCACACGTCATGATGACGTCGGATCAGTACTGTTGCTCCGGTGATACCGGAGGATTCTGAAAGTGACTCTAAGGAGGAGGAGCCACCTCGAGAGCCAAAGATTAAGGATCTTCCCTCATGAGGATCGGCCTAGGTGTCGTCTCAGGATTTCTACTTTGATGAGCTGCAAATGAACAGGGCATATATTTCTGAGAGAGGTTTCCACCTCAGACAGATGGATGATGATAGAATCAAACCGTTGTTGGATCATCTCCAGTGGACTCGGTTTGCACGCCATCCTGAGGGTAGAGCCTCATTGTATTTAGCTATGGAGGTTATCTCCAATATCGGAGGTGTTGGGGAGCACACGGATCGATCAAGTGTTTGGGTTCGAGGCCGCCGGGTTGATCTCAGTGCTAGGGCGATCAACATGCTTTATGGCATGCCCAACAAGGGCGAGTTCCATCCACAGCCAGAGGGTCGAGCACCACCACATGCATGGGGAGTATTGTGCACCGAGGTTCCATCAGAGCATTAGCGTAATTATGAGCTGCGTCTGAGGACGAATGATATTCAGTGGCGGGTCCTAGCACAGATATGGTTAGGGCGTGTCCATCCTATGTATCGGAGCCACATCGTTCTAGACCATCTGTACGAGATTATTCACTTTATCGCTAGAGGCGGTAGAGTGAATCTCGGGGCATATATTGAGGAAAATTTGAGAAGTCTTTCACGAGGCTGAGGCGGTAGAGTGATCACACATGTTCACCTCATTCATGCTCTTTGTGCTGCACAAGGATTCCGTACTACACCAGAGACGGATCCTTATGAGGTGGATTCGGGTGGATATTACCAGATTTAGAGCCACACTGATCGGCGCATCGCCTTGCGACGTGGCGCACCTCGGGCTATGCTTCGTCCTGAGCTTGAGGACGGTGGATTGATTATGGTGATTCCTCCAGCACGTCCACCTCCTGCATTTCCTCCACAGGTACCTCAGTAGGGCCATGGCATGGTCACTATGATGCAGATGCTTCAGGACATGCGGGTAGGGATAGACGCTGGCTTTGCAGCTGGGCAGGCCCGCCATGACCCATACGATGCCCGGATGGATCTCTTTTAGGATCACAAGGACGCACTTACCACTCAGCAGATGCAGCAGCATGCCACCATGCATGACATGTGCGGGTATATGCGTCGGATGGATGAGTACATGCGCAGGCAGTTTCCACCACCTGATCAGTGATCTTACGGTTCTTTTTCTTTTTCTTTTCATTTTTATTTTCTAGTTTATTTTTATTTGTTTCTAGTTTATTTTATTTCTAGTGTAGTGTATTTTTATTTTTATTTGGAGTCTGTATTTAGGAGTATTTTATGTAGTTGCTTTCTCTTTGGGTTGTATTATTGATACTTGATTCTGTTGACTGCGACCCTTTGCATGTCTTAGCTTTCTATTTTATTGTGTCTTGTGGATCACTGGTTGGTATATCTGCTTTCATTGTTATACCTTAGCTTATTGATTAGACATTGAGGACAATGTGTAATACCCGAGATTTTTATCGGCGTCCAAAGGAACAAAATTAGTTTCTTAATCCGATCAAGATCGAAATATCTCCGAGAAGAAGAAAATAATTTACCACAATAAATTATTGCTCGGAAATGAAATGCCGATAGATTCAAAAATTCAAAATGGAATAAAAGAGAGAAAGGAAGCCCGGAGACATTCCATGAATCGAGTCAAAAGAATCGGAATTAAATTCAAGAAAGAAAAGAATTTTAATTCCAAGAACCGTGAAGTCAAAAATGATTTAAATAAATAAATCGTTACACGGGAATCGAAGGTCGACGGATTCGAAGGCAACGAATCCAAACTCGATGGATTCGAGATTTCAAATACGAAATCAATTTAAGTCGAAATAAATTTAGGACAGAAATTGTAATCCAAGAATGACCAGAAAATTCGAGCCCGAAAACGTAGGAGGATAGAAACCCGAAAGAGATGAGGAAAGGCCCGACGGATCGCACGGCCCGGCCCAGACCGCAGCCGAGGCCGGAGCCGAGCGGTCTCCACGCGGTTTTGATGAAAAATGCGCCACCACCGCGCCGCATCACAGTGTCCGATCAACTTTCAGTTTTCGACGATTTCTTACCTTATTTTCGACCCCCGACTTTGGTAACTCAACCCCGATCGAGGGAAGGAGTATATGGATGGATTTTGGAGTCTTGGGACTCATTTTTTTCGTCCTCCACAAACCCTATGTAACACCCCGGATTTGATAACCCAGGCCGGGATGTCACCGCCACATCTCCCTAGCAAGACACGGCTTCCCGAGCTCACTAAGGAAATGCAAGGCTTGTGGGTATGTAAAAGATTTAAAACATTTCAAGATTTAGTCCGGAGATTTATAATACTTAATTTAAAATACGATAGTAGTAATCATCATGCGCGAAAAATAAATAGAGTAAATGCAGCGGAAAGTAAATCACGGCCAACATGGCCAAATCCTCGGGTTTAACAGACCCGGTAAAAACAGTACGATGCAGAATTTAAAATGTCCATTATGATTTCCCCCAAGTGCATATGCAATGCGTCACTCGACATACTCTGTAAAAGAAAAATAACAACGGTTTATCAGTATAAAAATATACCTAGTAAGTTAATCCCTAACTAACAATTTAAGGGGTTACATGTGTTCAAATCCAAAGATTTTTACCTTCTCATGCATTCATTCAAAATCCATCTTTTATTCACAGCGGAAAAACATGATTAATTTCTCAAAGACGAAAATGCATAATTTAAAAGACTAAATTTTAAAGGCGGAATTTAAAGGCATAATTTAATGATGATATTTAAATGCATAATTTTAAAAACATGGTAAATCGGATTTAAGCGTAATTAACACTCACACAAGTCTTTTATAATTTATCCCGCAAACTAAGAAGATGACACCATACCGGGAGATCACTAACGAGGTAATCTCAACATAGGACCACTAACGAGGCAGTTCACAACAATGGGAGACCACTAACGAGGAAGTCTCAAAAGATAGTAGGACCACTAACGAGGCGATCCAAAACACAGCGCGCGAGATCACTAACGAGGCAATCTCAGATAGTAAGGAGACCACTAATGAGGCAGTCTCAAATATAATGATTAGCATGAAGATCGGCTCAGCCTAGTGCACGGGATTTTTCAAAAGTTCGTATTTCAAGTGATCAAAAGATTCGATATCGCGTTTCATAGTTTCGAGTTTTCTCTAGTTCGAAAAATCCGGTTTGACGCAGTTGCGCCTTTCTTAATTAAAAATTCATTTTTACACCAAAAATTCTGAAATTTACACAGTAGCTAAAAAACACACACACGAACAACTTTCATGTTTTAAGTTTTTCGAAATAAGGTTTCGAAGTGAGTCAAAACTTGAGTTCTTTACAAAAGATAATTTCTGTCTCAAAAACTGATTTCGTCACAGGTTCGTGCGACGCCGATTAAAAATTCATTTCAAAGCCAATTGATCCGAAATTTTTACAGGAGATATACAACACATTAAGGAACAACGTTCATGTTTTAAGAAATTAGAAATAATGAATTTTAGGTGTTCAAAAATCGACCACAACATGATGTACACGCGCGGATTCAAAAAGGTAGTTTTAAACAGTTCTGAATTCGGCCATTTTGACATATCAAATGAACTCCAAAATCCATGAAATTTTATATGCATAATCTAGACACATTTATCTACAACTTTTGTTTATAAATGCAAAGTTAAATCATTCTAAAAACGGGTGAAAAACATGCATCAAGTCGAGTAATGGAATCTGTCAACGGTTTCAAATGTTCGGTTTGTCACAGAAAGTTTACGGAGAGATTTGGGATAGCAAATCTTAATGTCAATGGCTGAAATTTGGACACAAGATAGATTAAAGTCTTAGGAACAAAATCTATGTTGAAAAGTTTTCGGTTTGAATTCCCGAAGGTCGAGTTTTAGGCAAGTTTTTGAAATTGGACGAAAATAGGGTTTTTGAAAAGCGGTTTTCGTTACGGGTATAGATCTCGAGTTTTAAACAACAATAAACCACAAAAATTTGTGTAATACCCGGAAATTTTAGAACATAAAAATAGGAATTAATCCAATAGGAGAGAAGGTTTTGTTTCCGAGAACCCGTAGACGCGGAAATGCACGGAAGTCAAAGGACGACGAATTAGAACCCGACGGACCAAAACCGACGGTCTTAGGATTTCAAGCATGAAATCGAATTGAGACGGAATAAATTTATGATGAGAAGCATAATCCGAAAATGACCCGGAAAATCGAGCGCGAAAACGGGGAAGGATAGAAGTCCGAAAGAGAGGAGAAAAAGACCCGACGGATCGGATCGCACGGACCCGCCCGGACCGCAGTCCAGGCGAGGTTCGCGCGCTGGCCGGGCGGGGTTTGGCCAAAAGGCGCGCCAACCCCGCGTGGCCCTACAGGTTTTGGCAACTTGCGCGTTTTCGGCGATTTCTTACCATAATTCGACCCCCCGACTTTGGAAAGTGGATTTTGGACGGGGGAAGGAGAATAAGGTCGACCTAGGGTTGTCTCCCCACCCCATAAGCAGTCACAACAACCCCCTAAAGCTCTCTCAAACTCTCCCAAGCCAAAACACTCTCCCGACGAACTTCCGACGGACTTCCGGCGACTTTCCGGCAACCTACAACGACCGAGCAAGGGAGTGGAACAAGGATTTCAGTGATAGATTCATTGGTAAGCCTTCAAACAGATGTCCATTCTCATTTTTCCTCTTAAATCCCCAATCTAACTCTCGAATCGTTGGTTGCAAATACGATCGTGGCCAAAGCCGGGAACTTTGCGTTTCGTAGATCCGTTCGTAGGATTTTGGACGAGCCGAGCGACCCTAGGACTACTCAAGAACACAATCACTGTAAGTTGAGCCTTCCATATCAATACGGGTGATTTAGGGGCGTCCGGAATAGGCGTAATGTAACGAAACGTAAAAATCGAAATTAAAAACCCCAACTTGCACAGTTTCTGAAATCGGTCTAAAACTCCTATTTCGAGGATTCAATCCGAGAAACTCAAAACTAGACTTTTAATCCTAACACATAAATCTAGGTTGTGTAAAAATTTCAGACATTTTCGTTAACGTTTGCTATTTTAAATCGCTTCAAAAAGAAACTGTTTTGACAAAACGTATTCGAAATCTGCCTATGAACATGTTCGAACTTAGTGAGTTTGTTTCTATACTTTGTAGTCCGATTTGGTCTTTACAATCTAAATGAAAGTTTAAGATAATCATGTCTAGTATATGTGGTTAAAATTTCAGAATTTTTGGAGTCCATTTGATATGTCAAAACGCCCATTTTCCGAACTGTGACAAATCTGTTTTGAGACAGTAAACTGTCTCCGCATTAAACTTGATTTTTGACATGTTTCCTCAACTTATTTCGGAAAAGTTAAAACACGAAAGTTGTTCGTTAGGGTGTTTTGCATAAACTGTGAAATGTTCAGATTTTTCGGACTTAAACCGAATTTTTAAATTAAAAAGGCGTAAACTGCAACGCCAAGATACTTTTAAATCGAAGGATTTTGAAATTTCGAAACGAACGATCAAAGATTTGAAATACGATACATCTATACTTTTGAAAAACCCCGATACATTAAATCTAAACGATACATGAGATACTTGGTGGAGGGTGAGTGCTCTGCAGGGTGCCCCTCTAGCCTTTCTCTTCGGGCCTATAATGGACGAGAGAATTTGATGAGATATTACGCCAATCGGCGGGAGATACATGGCCTACTCTCTCGGGTTGTCCGTATGGATTTCTCGAGGCTCCGGAGTGGTACTGGGTATGGCAGATACGGCTGCGGCCGCCGGATCACCGGCTAAACGAGATACTTACGAAACGGCTGCGGCCGCCGGATCACCGGCTATACAAAACACTGAGAAATGGTTACGTAACGGGGAAAATAAAAGATTTAATATTTTTGAGTATTTATTTATTTATGCATGCCTTTAAATTATGCATTTAAATTATGTCTTTAAATTTCATGTCATGACTAAATTGTTATTGTGGATTAGATGCATGTTCAAGTACACCATGAAAATTATTATTTCCTTTAAATTTTGTGAATGCATGTTAGGAGTGAAATTTTAAATTATCTAATTAAATCCCTTTATTGCTATGTTAGGATCGACTTACTCAGTATTTTATATACTGATAAAAATTGTTGTTTTCTCTTTTCCTTTCAGAGTATGAAGATAATGCATGAGCATATGCATTGGGGGATGGAAAAACTTATACACTGTTTTTATTGCTTTTACGGTACTTGCATAACGGGCATGTAAATCCCGAGTTTTGGCCATGTCGGCCCACTTTACATTTTTCCGCTGCGATATATTATGACTACTACTATATGTGTGGATGCCACTTATTATTATTTTTAAATAGATTCCGGACTTGTTTTTAAATCTTTTTGCAATACCTATAGCCTTGCATCTCTTTGGCAAGCTCGGAGAATCCGTGTCTTGCTAGAGAGATGTGGCGGTGACATCCCGGCCTGGGTTATCAAATCCGGGGTGTTACAAGTTGGTATCAAAGCCCGGAATATTTTAAAGCTACTATTATTATTATTTTAAAATATTTTGAACTAAGTATTATTTTTAAATTTATTATTATCATTATTATTTTTAAGACTACTAGTATTTTAGCCCAAAATTTGAGCCAAAAATTTTCTTACCCAATTAGTATAATATTTTGAGCCCAAAGGGGGTTAAATTATTTTGACCCAATAATTATAATTATTTATTTTGAGCCCAACTATTTCGGCCCAAATACCCATGTTTTTACTTCTTAAAGTCCAAATTATTATTTTTGGCCAATATAGAGGCCCAACTTTTTTTATCCATGATTAAATTTAAAAATACATTAAAATTAATTTTTGGGGGGGATTGCATGTGCATATTCATATAGATTTAAATTCCTGCATACCCTAACTTTTATCCGAAACCTACTCTAACTCTAACCTCCTTGTTGACATTAGATGGCCGAACCCAACGCGAACATGACTAACCTGATGATGAAACTGACCAACGCATACCTCGAATCCCAACAGCATATCAATCACTTCAAGGCTCGAGTGGGGCATCTAGAGAATAACGTGGACTATTTGAGACATCTTAGGGAAGCTGACCATCATGAAATAACCCAACTCAAGGCCCAAGTCGCCGAACTCCAAACCCAAGTGGTCACACTCCAAAACAAGGACAACGAACGGATGATGCAAATAGGACACTTAGCAGCTGAGCTACTAGGCCTAGAGGCTGACATATTTCCTCCGAGCCCGAGCCCGGTGGGGACACCCATTGCCATTGACGTATCCAGCGACGAGGACGATCCCATCGAGGGTGTACCTGCCTAGTCACCCTAGACTTAGGAGCCCATACTGATGCACTACTATCTATGTTCTTTTTTTTCAAACTAGTACCAGCACTACTATTTCATTCCTGTTACGAATGCTTGTAATCAGCTGAAAAATTTTCTCTTGAGTAATAAATCTACAAGCATTTATTTTATATAATTATATTTAAAGTATTCCTTACATTTTAATTAAATTATTTCTCTTCGAATACCTGCTAAAACCCGATCAAACAAATGAACAAGGTAATAATAATCAATGACCTATAGATAACAACTAAACAAAAATACAAGTAGTAAATATATATACATATACATTATATGGAGATAATTATCGAACAAGGGTATCTCCAACCCTAAACCCTGAACCCTAGGGTCTCGAAAAAAAAAAAACCTGAACAGGTTACTGTTCACGAAAAAAAAAACAAAACAGAACAAAACAAAACAAAAACAAAGCAGTAAGTAGAACCAACCCCAAATAACAACAAACAATACGCTAAACTCCAACAACCTATACTAACAGGTTCCAACAGACTGATACCTGTTAATATCGTCATTTATTCAAATTATTTCATAAGCATTACATAATACTTCAACAAAAAGGATCTAAACTCTCTTGTTCTTGCAACAGCATGGCACCGAGAGGAAGACCACGCGCCCAGCCCACTACTCCAAACACCAACGAAACCCCCATGCAACCAGAAATGCCTATACCCGGCGAAGGGTTACACGCTCAAGAGGAGCCGGCAAACCCCATGCCAAACAACATGGACGCGCGCCTACGCACTCTAGAAGAGGTTCTCATTGCGATAGGGAACGCACATGTGAACCAAGGCCAGGCCGCTGCGGTACCTCCACCTGAGGCCCGCATTAACTACTTAGCTATGGTGAACTCATATCGTCCGCCGAACTACGCCGGAGAAGAGGACCCGGCTAAACTTGAAGAATGGATCCGAACATTCGACAAGCTACTAAACGCGGTGAAGTGCCCAATTGGCGAGAAGGTGCCTGTGGCATCGTACTATCTCGGAGGGGAGGCGGATGACTGGTGGCGTGCCATGCAAGATAAGTTAGCCGAGGACGAGGAACCCTATTCTTGGGAAGAATTCATGGGTCTGATCAGGGATCGCTTTTATCCCATGAGCACAAAGTCAGCCATGTACGAGGAGTTCTTATCTCTGAAGCAAGGAGGGCAAACAGTCCAGGAATACTACACCCGTTTCAAGGAGTTGGTGCGTTTCGCACCGAGACTCGTGCCGACAGATGTGGAGAAGGCACAGAAATTTGAAATGGGGCTAAACTTGACTATACGAGAGGTGATCACTGGCGTCCCATACCCAGACCTGCAATCGGTGTATGATCGTGCGGTAGCTGTTGCAAGGGTGCAACAACTAAAAAGGAAAGTGAGCGGAGAACCCAGCCGAGGATCTCAGGGTCAGGATAAGAGGGGTAGAGACAACCGTTCCGGTGACAATGCTGTAGGGAACAACTTTCGGTAAGATCTGAACAGACCCCCTCAAAACAACAACAGAGGATATGATGATAGAACCCTTTTTCGGGGTAACCCGGTACCACCTTGCCCGAGATGCGGCAGGCCTCATTTGGCCAGAGGGTGCCCCCAACATGGCGCCTGCTACAGGTGTGGTCGCAACGGCCACATGGCGAATGAGTGCCGCACTCGACTGGAAAACATCACCAAGAGGGAGGACTTAGGCACGGGGCCAACTCAGCCTCGCAACCAGGATGGACGGAATGGAAAAAACCAGGGGTATAGACCCCCTCAAAACCAGAATCTCAATCAGAATCAACGTCCCCCACAGAATCCAAATCAGCAACAGAATCAGAACCCGAACCGGGATCAGCAAGGCAACCCGGGACGTCCAATGGGGCGATTGAATATCATCAATGAGGCAGATGTGCCTATGCAGGGGGACGTAATGGGAGGTACGTTCCATGTCTTAAGTACACCCCTTAGAGTTCTATTTGACTCAGGAGCTAGTTGTTCGATAATATCATCTAAAGTCTTACCTGAACTAGATCTACCTAAGTGCGAATTGATTAACTTAGGGATTCAACTTCCATCGGGAGAGGTAGTATCATGCTCTAAGCGATATAACGGAATTCCGATAGTTATAAAGAACGTAGAGTTTTTCGCGAACTTGGTAGAATTCGAACTACAGGATTTTGACGTCATACTAGGGATGGACTGGCTAACCCGATATAAAGCCGTGATCGATTGCCAAAAACAAAAGATCACGTTGTCAAAGAGTAGGGGAAGGAGAGTCAACTTTTACTCCCAACCACCTAAGAAGTCTACCAAGATAGTTAACGCCATTAAGCTATGTAGCTTAATGCGTAAGGGTTACGCGTTATATGCATGCTACATTCATAACCTTGAGGCCGAAGAGGTCAAGGTGGATAACATTCCGGTGGTGAGAGAATACCCGGATGTATTTCCGGAAGACGTTCCCGGTATGCCGCCTGAGAGAGATCTGGAGTTCACCATAGATCTTATCCCGGGAACGGAGTTTGTCTCAAAGGCTCCTTACCGTATGGCGCCGCTGGAAATGAAGGAACTAAAGGAACAACTCGAGGAGTTGCTAGAGAAGGGTTACATAAGGCCGAGCACGTTCCCATGGGGAGCCCCGGTCTCATTCGTGAAGAAGAAAGATGGAGGTCTACGACTATGCATCGATTATAGAGGACTTAACCAAGTCACGGTCAAGAACAAGTACCCTTTGCCCAGAATCGAGGATTTGTTCGACCAACTGAAGGGAGCTTCAGTATTTTCAAAGATCGACCTACGATCTGGATATCACCAGTTAAGGATCGCCGAAAAGGATATCCCAAAGACGGCATTCAGGACTCGCTACGGGCACTACGAATTCACGGTGCTATCATTCGGGCTGACGAACGCCCCAGCGATGTTCATGAATCTCATGAACAACGTGTTTCGGGAATTATTAGATCAATGCGTAGTGGTGTTCATAGATGACATCCTGATCTACTCGAAAAGCGAAGAAGAGCATTCCGAACACTTACACAAAGTGTTAGGGATCTTACGAGCAAATCAGCTGTATGGCAAACTGTCCAAATGCGACTTCTGGCTAAGAGAAGTGGCATTTCTGGGACATATCGTATCCGCCAACGGAGTGGCAGTGGACCCAGCAAAGATCTCGGCAGTGACCGAATGGGTGCCACCGAAGAATCCAACCGAGATAAGAAGTTTTCTCGGATTGGCAGGGTACTACCGAAGGTTCGTAAAGGATTTCTCAAGGATCGCTCGCCCATTGACACAGCTGCTAAAGAAAGGGGTGAAATACGACTGGACCAGTGAGTGTGATTCCCATTCCAAGAATTGAAGAAACGGCTTACTACAGCGCCGGTGTTGGCATTACCATCGGAGGATGGAGACTTCGAGGTGTACAGCGACGCCTCGAAGGAAGGATTGGGATGCGTGCTAATGCAAGATCAAAGGGTTATAGCATACGCATCACGTCAACTAAAGCCACACGAAGAGAACTATCCGACGCACGACTTGGAGCTAGCCGCAGTCGTGTTCGCTCTAAAGATATGGAGGCACTACCTCTATGGGCGAAAGTGTCGGATGTTCACCGACCATAAGAGCCTCAAGTATATATTCGCGCAAAAAGAGCTGAATTTGAGGCAAAGGAGATGGTTGGAGCTGATTAAGGATTACGACCTGGAAATCGCGTATCACGAAGGAAAAGCCAACGTGGTGGCCGATGCCTTGAGTCGAAAGACTCAACACATGGTGAATTCACTTGTGGTATCGGCCGAATTGTACAGAGACTTGGCAAAGTTAAGTCTGGAGTTGGTACACTCTGGCGAAGTAAGTGAGGTCGTCAACACGATGGTAGTAGGATCTACCATACTCGATGAGATACGACTAGCACAACAGGGTGATGAAAAGCTGGAGGAAATTAGGAAGAACATTGCTGAAGGAAAGGCAATGGATTTTAAAATCCATGAGGACGGAAGCATCCGCTTCAAGGGAAGGTGGTGCATACCGCGAAAATGCGAGGACCTGAAGCAAAGAGTGATGGAGGAAGGCCATAATACCCCATACTCGGTCCATCCCAGAGGCGAGAAGCTATACAAGGACATAAAGAAGAACTATTGGTGGCCGAACATGAAGAGAGAAATAGCCGAGTTTGTGGCAAGATGCCTCACCTGCCAGAAGGTCAAGGCCGTACGGCAGAAACCCTTAGGATTAATGCAGCCATTGGAAATCCCAAGTTGGAAATGGGATAGCATTTCAATGGACTTCGTTTCGGGGCTACCACGTTCACCGAAGGGGATGAATAAAATCTGGGTGATCGTGGATAGGTTGACAAAAGCTGCCATATTTATCCCCATGAAGGATACCTGGTCCATGGACCAATTGGCAAGGGCATATGTCGACAACGTGGTACGACGACATGGAGTACCACATGACATCATCTCGGACAGAGACAGTAGATTCGTCTCACATTTTTGGACAAAACTACAAGAAGCCCTCGGTACGAAGATAAAGATGAGTACCGTGTTCCATCCCATGACGGATGGACAAACGGAAAGGACGATCCAAACTTTGGAAGACATGCTGAGGGCATGCGTATTAGAGTTTAAAGGAAGTTGGGAAAATCACTTACCCTTAATCGAATTTTCCTACAACAACAGCTACCATGCTAGCATTGGCATGGCACCTTTCGAGGCACTATATGGACGCAAATGCCGAAGCCCATTGAGCTGGGAAGAGGGCGAGAGGACTATGGTAATTGGACCGCAACTTGTTGAGGACATGGCTCAACAAGTCAAAATAATCCAAGGAAAGATGAGAGCCGTGCAAGACCGGCAAAAGAGCTATGCCGACGTGAGACGGCAAGATTTGGAATTCCAAATAGGCGATAAGGTCATGTTAAAGGTATCACCGATGAAGGGTGTGATGCGCTTTGGCAAGCGGGGAAAATTAAGCCCACGGTACATAGGACCATACGAGATCCTAGAAAGAGTGGGGAATCTTGCATACCGACTAGCATTACCGCCACAATTTGCTCGTGTCCACGACGTGTTCCACGTCTCGCAACTGAAGAAATACGTCCATGATCCGACCCACGTACTCCAACCGGAGGAAATTGAGCTGGACGATGACTTAAGCTACGAAGAAATTCCGGTGCGGATACTCGACAAGAAGGAGAGGGTAACAAGGAATAAGACCGTGAGGATGGTTAAGGTTCTTTGGTCTAACCACGAAGCCGAGACGGCAACGTGGGAGCTAGAGGCAGACATGAAGGATCGTTACCCAACCCTATTCCAAGACAATGCAACAACAGTTATGGGGGCATAACTGTAATCTTAAGAGGGGGAGGATGTGACGACCCGAATATTTCCGGATATTTTATACGAATACTTTGCAAATATTTCCGGATATTTTATACGAATACTTTGTACCCCAAAGAAACAAATTCAAATTGTTTAGAACTACGTAATGACTTGATCCCTTCACGGGGTACGTAGGCAACTCGGAAATTTCAATTCTGGGTTCAGTCAAATAATAACAAACAACGACACACAATAACACAATCGCTTAACCAAACAATTCCCGAACTCGCGAGAGGATGAAGTGCAACTTCGAGGACGAAGTTGGTTCTTAAGGGGGGTAGACTGTAATACCCGGAAATTTTAGAATATAAAAATAGGAATTAATCCAATAGGAGAGAAGGTTTTGTTTCCGAGAACCCGTAGACGCGGAAATGCACGGAAGTCAAAGGACGACGAATTAGAACCCGACGGACCAAAACCGACGGTCTTAGGATTTCAAGCATGAAAACGAATTGTGACGGAATAAATTTATGATGAGAAGCATAATCCGAAAATGACCCGGAAAATCGAGCGCGAAAACGGGGAAGGATAGAAGTCCGAAAGAGAGGAGAAAAAGACCCGACGGATCGGATAGCACGGACCCGCCCGGACCGCAGTCCAGGCGAGGGCCGCGCGCTGGCCGGGCGGGGTTTGGCCAAAAGGCACGCCAACCCCGCGTGGCCCTACAGGTTTTGGCAACTTGCGCGTTTTCGGCGATTTCTTACCATAATTCGACCCCCCGACTTTGGAAAGTGGATTTTGGACGGGGGAAGGAGAATAAGGTCGACCTAGGGTTGTCTCCCCACCCCATAAGCAGTCACAACAACCCCCTAAAGCTCTCTCAAACTCTCCCAAGCCAAAACATTCTCCCGACGAACTTCCGACAGACTTCCGGCGACTTTCCGGCAACCTACAACGACCGAGCAAGGGAGTGGAACAAGGATTTCAGTGATAGATTCATTGGTAAGCCTTCAAACAGATGTCCATTCTCGTTTTTCCTCTCAAATCCCCAATCTAACTCTCGAATCGTTGGTTGCAAATACGATCGTGGCCAAAGCCGGGAACTTTGCGTTTCGTAGATCCGTTCGTAGGATTTTGGACGAGCCGAGCGACCCTAGGACTACTCAAGAACACAATCACTGTAATTTGAGCCTTCCATATCAATACGGGTGATTTAGGGGCGTCCGGAATAGGCGTAATGTAACGAAACGTAAAAATCGAAATTAAAAACCCCAACTTGCGCAGTTTCTGAAATCGGTCTAAAACTCCTATTTCGAGGATTCAATCCGAGAAACTCAAAACTAGACTTTTAATCCTAACACATAAATCTAGGTTGTGTAAAAATTTCAGACATTTTTGTTAACGTTTGCTATTTTAAATCGCTTCGAAAAGAAACTGTTTTGACAAAACGTATTCGAAATCTGCCTATGAACATGTTCGAACTTAGTGAGTTTGTTTCTATACTTTGTATTCCGATTTGGTCTTTACAATCTAAATGAAAGTTGTAGATAATCATGTCTAGTATATTTGGTTAAAATTTCAGAATTTTTGGAGTCCATTTGATATGTCAAAACGCCCATTTTCCGAACTGTGACAAATCTGTTTTGAGACAGTAAACTGTCTACGCATTAAACTTGATTTTTGACATGTTTTCTCAACTTATTTCGAAAAAGTTAAAACACGAAAGTTGTTCGGTAGGGTGTTTTGCATAAACTGTGAAATGTTCAGATTTTTCGGACTTAAACCGAATTTTTAAATTAAAAAGGCGTAAGCTGCAACGCCAAGATACTTTTAAATCGAAGGATTTTGAAATTTCGAAACGAACGATCAAAGATTTGAAATACGATACATCTATACTTTTGAAAAACCCCGATACATTAAATCTAAACGATACATGAGATACTTAGTGGAGGGTGAGTGCTCTGCAGGGTGCCCCTCTAGCCTTTCTCTTCGGGCCTATAATGGACGAGAGAATTTGATGAGATATTACGCCAATCGGCGGGAGATACATGGCCTACTCTCTCGGGTTGTCCGTATGGATTTCTCGAGGCTCCGGAGTGGTGCTGGGTATGGCAGATACGGCTGCGGCCGCCGGATCACCGGCTAAACGAGATACTTACGAAACGGCTGCGGCCGCCGGATCACCGGCTATACAAAACACTGAGAAATGGTTACGTAACGGGGAAAATAAAAGATTTAATATTTTTGAGTATTTATTTATTTATGCATGCCTTTAAATTATGCATTTAAATTATGTCTTTAAATTTCATATCATGACTAAATTGTTATTGTGGATTAGATGCATGTTCAAGTACACCATGAAAATTATTATTTCCTTTAAATTTTGTGAATGCATGTTAGGAGTGAAATTTTAAATTATCTAATTAAATCCCTTTATTGCTATGTTAGGATCGACTTACTCAGTATTTTATATACTGATAAAAATTGTTGTTTTCTCTTTTCCTTTCAGAGTATGAAGATAATGCATGAGCATATGCATTGGGGGATGGAAAAACTTAAACACTGTTTTTATTGCTTTTACGGTACTTGCATAACGGGCATGTAAATCCCGAGTTTTGGCCATGTCGGCCCACTTTACATTTTTCCGCTGCGATATATTATGACTACTACTATATGTGTGGATGCCACTTATTATTATTTTTAAATAGATTCCGAACTTGTTTTTAAATCTTTTTGCAATACCTATAGCCTTGCATCTCTTTGGAAAGCTCGGAGAATCCGTGTCTTGCTAGAGAGATGTGGCGGTGACATCCCGGCCTGGGTTATCAAATCCGGGGTGTTACAATTTGTGAGTAAGGTCTTAACTTACTTAGTTAGAGAATAGGGTCGCTGGATTGGGTTTCTGGACGTCCTAGGGTCACGACGAACGACCAACTTCTCCAATCGCTTTTTGTTCGTTTTCCGACGTGAAATCGTAGTAAGGAAAAAGGGTTAGAATCCGAGTTTCTGAGATATATAGACGAACTAAAACTTGGTACAATAGCTTACCAAGAGTCTAGAGGGCAGGGCTTGGTTCCTTTCGCCTTGCCGTCGCCGGAATGCTCGCCGGAAAGTGAGTTCGGAGAGGTTTTGACTTGGAGAGGAAGATTGGAGGTGTTTAGGGTTAGGTTTTCTGAGAATTATGGGGAGGGGGCGCCCAAATCTGATCTTATGCCCTTCCCCATTGTTGTGATCGACTTGCCACCGATTGAGGTCGGATTTTTGGCAAGAAAATCGCCATAGAAGGAAAGTTTACACCTTCTGCACCTCTAGCGCGCTGGTGACGCGCACCTATTGTTTTGGCCGCGCGGAGCACGCGTGGACTGGCCTGGAGTCGCGACGCCTCTGTCCGCGCGGTGGCCGCGCGGCGGGCGCGGGCCGGCTGGACCGGCCGGTTCGGCGGTCCGCGTGTTCTGTCGGGTCTTTCCTTGCTTTCCTCTATCGGTTTTCTACCCTCTACGTGTTAGCTCGATTCCTTGGGTCGTCTCCGGTTCGGAATCTTTACCTTAAACTTGTTACGAATTCGGCTTATCGCTCGTAACATTTCCGTGTCCTAATTAGTCTAGTCTAAATTGGTTCCAACTCCTCCTATCGTCCTTGCGATCGATCTTGTGATTTATCTCGTGATTTATTTTGTGATTTATTTTGTGAGTTATTTTGTGACTGAACTTAGAAATTAGTTCCAAGCTGCCTGCGTACCCTGTGAAGGGATCAAGTCATGACGTAGTTCAAAATAATTTGAAATTGTTTTCTTCTCGGGTGTTACATCCTCCCCCCCTTAAGAATACAGTTATGTCCCCATAACTGTGGCCGGTTCATCTTGGAAGAGGGTAGGGTAACGTTGTTTCATGTCGGCCTCCAACTCCCACATTGCCGTCTCCGTCTCGTTGCTGGACCAAAGGACCTTGACCATTCTCACGATCTTATTCCACGTTACTCTCTCCTTTGTGTCAAGTATTCGCACCGGAACTTCCTCATAACTTAGGTCATCCTCAAATTCAACCTCTTCCGGTTGGAGAACATGGGTCGGATCGTGCACATACTTCTTCAATTGGGAGACGTGGAAGACGTTGTGAACACGAACAAACTGTGGTGGTGACGTTAGTCAATAAGCGGTTTCCCATTCTCTACGGGATTTCTTATGGTCCCTATGTATTTACGTCCCGAGGGTTTTCTGTAGTCTTGCGAAAAGAAGACGTGAGGCAATTCTGCTGTCCTTGTCAGGAATAATGTCAGGTGATGCCCCATGTCGTTGTATCTCACTGTCAATGTATGCCCGGGTTCAGTGAGGAGCGTATAGCAAAAGAGATTAAGCAAAACAGGAAAAATAAAACTCCTTCTGGGTCCCGCGCGGTGGCCGCGCGGTAATGCACCATAGTGCGCGGCGAGCGCGCGGCCGCACCTGTTCGAAGAAATGGGGCTCGCGCTCCGCGCGAGCCACTTCCCCCATTTCCCATTCGAGACCACACCCCCAATTCTCTCTAAATCCGGCGAGTTACCTTCCTGTTTGCTTGATTTCGACTTTAATTTCACTCATCAAGGTATGAATCTACTAAACCCACTTACTAATTTCAATTTTTATGCTTTGAATGACTTGATTTGTGAAGAGATTTAGGAATTAGGGTTTATGTACAAAAATTGGGGGTTTGTTATTTTTAGGCTTGATTTGTGCAAATTAGCAAGTGTACGTGGCAATTGTTGTTACTCTTGTTGCCTTGCCTGTATTTATGTCATAATGTGTTTATGTTTTTGGCAAATTCTTGTTGAATTTGAATCCTTAGAAAGGCTATGAAGTTTTTGATGTTTGGTTGTTATTGGGGTGTGATTATTAGTTCGTTCCCTTGTTGTTTGGTGCTGTAGGAAATGCTGTGTTGTTATTAGAGTGATTGTTTCATTTTGTGGGCAATTTCCGTGTGTTGTTAGTAACTTAGGTTTTGGTTTATTGCGCACATAACGTGTTCGACGAAATGCCACAAAGGGTTTGGGCACTAGTTTGAGCATATCCTTTGTCTAGATTACCTCCTGGTTGGTCTTAGCAAACGGTAGGATTTGATGTTCTTATGGTATATTCACGTTGGAAGTGTATATTGATGCCCCTTACGTATTTTCGCTTGACTTTTGTGTGGAATTTAGTCTTATAATTGGTATTGGGTAATTTGCAGGATGTTGCTCTTTTTGTGGGTCGTTTTGGCGTCTCTCATGTGTCCTTCGAGGACTAGGAGACGAGTTACTGATGAGGCTGGCCCCAGTCATGCCGCTCCGGTGATGCCTGATTTCGACGAGAGCGAGCCAGAGGAGGACAAGGAGCAGCGGGGCCCGCGACTCAGGGGTCTCCCGGACGAGGTGCGTCCTCACTGGCACGACAGGTTCTGGTTTAGGACGAGGGCTGCCCAGGACTTTTATTTCGACGAGCTTCGTCGAAACAGGGGTTACGTCCCTGAGAGAGGCATATATCCTCATCATCTGGGCGATGACAGGGTCAGTGCAGTCTTGGAGTATTTGCAGTGGACCGGTCTTGCACGTCATCCCGAGGGCGTTGCCTCCGGTTATCTGGCTATGGAGGTTATCGCCAACATTGGCGGTCTCGGGGAGGGTGACGACCTATCTCGGGTATGGGTTCGTGGTCGCTATCTCGACTTCAGTGCTCGGGCGATCAATGTCTATTTTGGCTTGCCTGACGATGGCGTATTTCGCCCGCAGCCTAAGGGATGTGTTCTTGCTCCTGCGTGGGATACCTTATGCACCATAGTGCCTCATCAGCTCGAGCACGGTCATGAGCTTCGTTTGACGACGATGGACTCCCCTTGGCGAGAGCTTGCTCAGCTGTGGTTAGGGCGCGTCCGGCCGATCACCCGGAGCCACATTGTCCTGGATCACGTCTACGAGACCATTTGCTTTATCGCGCGAGACGGTAGGGTGAATGTAGGAGCTTGTATCGAGGACAACTTGCGGGGTATGCGGAGAGGACGAGGGAGTAGGGTGATTACCCATGTTCACCTCATCTGTGGCTTGTGCGCGGCGCAGGGGATTCGCACGACACTGGAGACAGATCCGTACGATCTAGTAGCGGGCAGTTGCTACCATATCCCGACTTATGCCGCCCGGCGTAGCGCCTTACGTCGTGGGGCTTCCCGTGCTGTACTTCGCCCGCAGCCTGATGACGGCGGCCTGATCCTTGTTGTACCACCGGAGCAGCCACCCCCTCCCCCAGTAGTTCCACCTCCTGCAGTGGCACCTCAGGGGCAGGAGATGGCTCAGATGATGCAGATGATGCAGGAGATGCGGGTCGGTATGCATGTCGGGTTCGCAGCTGGGCAGGCTCGTTATGACGCCATCGACGCTAGATTGGACTTCTACCAGACCCGTATGGACTCGTTCGCTACGAGGCAGGCTCAGCAGCAGGCCACCATGTCCGACATGTACGCCTATGTGCGGCAGATGGACGACTACATGCGTCGGCAGTTCCCGCCTCCCGACCAGTGATGTCTCCTTTCGTTTTCGCGTTTTTCGTTTAGGTTTTGCATCAGACGTACTTTGTTTAGTTCCCTCCTTACGAGGATATTGCTGTTGTCTGGGATTTATGGTTTATATTTTCGTTATGTTATTGCTTAGTTAGGTGTTTGACATGTGTTAGTGGTTTACTGCTGTTTTAGAATCATGGTTTAATTGTTCTGTCTATTTTATGGTTTGAGATGTTCTGGATTTACTGTTACCTTCCTATCGTATTTACATGTGTGTGGGTTGCCCAACAATACTTGCGTCGTTGCTTGACTAAACCGCTTCAAGGAACTTAGATGAACTAGTGTGATAAGATACACGGGGGTAGAATTTATATGTTAAATATATAGCTGCTTGTAAGGCGAAAATTTTATTGAATGAAGATTAGTCTTTTGATAGGTATCAATTTATTGGGGTTTGTTTGTAGAGGTTGCTGGAACTTAGGTAAAATTTATTTATTTATGTATTTATTTTTATTTTTATTTTTGTTTTTATTTACTTATTTATTTACTCTTTTTTTTTCAGTAATCTGTTCGTTTTTTTTTTTTTTTTTGGTCTAGGGTTGTATGTTCCCCTCTTTGATCATGGTAGTTAAAGAATTGAATAAGATGTATGGAATAAAAAAAATAGGCTTGTATTTTTATTACTTAAGAAATAAATTTGGGGTTACAAGCACTAGAACGGAAATAGTAATGGTGCATTACTACGGATCTCTAAGTCTAGAGTGACTAGGCAGGTACATCCTCGATGGGATCGTCCTCGTCGCTGGATACGTCTATGGGAATGGGTGTCCCCACTGGGCTCGGGCTTGGAGGGAATATGTCAGCCTCTAGGCCCAGCAGCTCAGCTCCTAAGTGTCCTATTTGCATCATCAGTTCGTTATCCTTGTTTTGGAGTGTGACCACTTGGGTTTGGAGTTCGGCGACTTGGGCCTTGAGTTGGGTTATTTCCTGATGGTCAGCTTCCCTAAGATGTCTTAGATAGTCCACGTTACTCTCTAGATGCCCCACTCGAGCCTTGAAGTGATTGATATGCTGTTGGGACTCGAGGTATGCGTTGGTCAGTTTCATCATCAGATTGGTCATGTTCGCGTTGGGCTCGGCCATCTAATGTCAACAAGGGAGGTTAGAGTTAGACATTTTTCAAGCAAGGTTAAGATGTGCAGGAATTTAAAACTATGTGAAGTATGCTTATGCAATATGCAAGTGCAAAAATCCCCCTTTTTCCCATTTAAAAATGCAATCTATCCATGTATTTTAAAATAAATCCACTATATGGGTAAGAATAAAAGTTGGGCCTCTATAGTGGGCCAAAAATTTAATATTTCTTTTGGCTAAGATTTTGGGATATGTAAAAATAAGCTTTTGGGCTAAAATAATACTAGTAGTCAAAATAAATAATTTTAAAAATAATATTTGGGTTTTAAAAATAATGGTTTAAAATAATAGTAGTAGCTAAAAAAATTTCCGGGCTCTGATACCAACTTGTAACACCCCGGATTTGATAACCCAGGCCGGGATGTCACCGCCACATCTCCCTAGCAAGACACGGCTTCCCGAGCTCACTAAGGAAATGCAAGGCTTGTGGGTATGTAAAAGATTTAAAACATTTCAAGATTTAGTCCGGAGATTTATAATACTTAATTTAAAATACGATAGTAGTAATCATCATGCGCGAAAAATAAATAGAGTAAATGCAGCGGAAAGTAAATCACGGCCAACATGGCCAAATCCTCGGGTTTAACAGACCCGGTAAAAACAGTACGATGAAGAATTTAAAATGTCCATTATGATTTCCCCCAAGTGCATATGCAATGCGTCACTCGACATACTCTGTAAAAGAGAAATAACAACGGTTTATTAGTATAAAAATATACCGAGTAAGTTAATCCCTAACTAACAATTTAAGGGGTTCCATGTGTTCAAATCCAAAGATTTTTACCTTCTCATGCATTCATTCAAAATCCATCTTTTATTCGCAGCGGAAAAACATGATTAATTTATCAAAGACGAAAATGCATAATTTAAAAGACTAAATTTTAAAGGCGGAATTTAAAGGCATAATTTAATGACGATATTTAAATGCATAATTTTAAAAACATGGTAAATCGGATTTAAGCGTAATTAACACTCACACAAGTCTTTTATAATTTATCCCGCAAACTAAGAAGAGGACACCATAACGGGAGATCATTAACGAGGCAATCTCAACATAGGACCACTAACGAGGCAGTCCACAACAATGGGAGACCACTAACGAGGCAGTCTCAAAAGATAGTAGGACCACTAACGAGGCGATCCAAAACACAGCGCGCGAGATCACTAACGAGGCAATCTCAAAAAGTAAGGAGACCACTAATGAGGCAGTCTCAATGATAATGATTAGCATGAAGATCGGCTCAGCCTAGTGCATGGGATTTTTCGAAAGTTCGTATTTCAAGTGATCAAAAGATTCGATATCGCGTTTCATAGTTTCGAGTTTTCTCTAGTTCGAAAAATCCGGTTTGACGCAGTTGCGCCTTTCTTAATTAAAAATTCATTTTTACACCAAAAATTCTGAAATTTACACAGTAGCTAAAAAACACACACACAAACAACTTCCATGTTTTAAGTTTTTGGAAATAAGGTTTCGAAGTGAGTCAAAACTTGAGTTCTTTACAAAAGATAATTTCTGTCTCAAAAACTGATTTCATCACAGGTTCGTGCGACGCCGATTAAAAATCCATTTCAAAGCCAATTGATCCAAAATTTTTACAGGAGATACACAACACATTAAGGAACAACTTTTATGTTTTAAGAAATTAGAAATAATGAATTTTAGGTGTTCAAAAATCGACCACAACATGCTGTACACGCGCGGATTCAAAAAGGTAGTTTTAAACAGTTTTGAATTCGGCCGTTTTGACATATCAAATGAACTCCAAAATCCATGAAATTTTATATGCATAATCTAGACACATTTATCTACAACTTTTGTTAGAAATGCAAAGTTAAATCATTCTAAAAACGGGTGAAAAACATGCATCAAGTCGAGTAATGAAATCTGTCAACGGTTTCAAATGTTCGGTTTGTCACAGAAAGTTTACGGCGAGATTTGGGATAGCAAATCTTAATGTCAATGGCTGAAATTTGGACAAAAGATAGAATAAAGTCTTAGGAACAAAATCTATGTTGAAAAGTTTTCGGTTTGAATTCCCGAAGGTCGAGTTTTAGGCGAGTTTTTGAAATTGGACGAAAATAGGGTTTTTGAAAAGCGGTTTTCGTTACGGGTATAGATCTCGAGTTTTAAACAACAATAAATCACAAAAATTTGTGAGTAAGGTCTTAACTTACTTAGTTAGAGAATAGGGTCGCTGGATTGGGTTTCCGGATGTCCTAGAGTCACGACGAACGGCCAACTTCTCCGATCGCTTTTTGTTCGTTTTCCGACGTGAAATCGTAGTAAGGAAAAAGGGTTAGAATCCGAGTTTCTGAGATATATGGACGAACTAAAACTTTGTACAATAGCTTACCAAGAGTCTAGAGGGCAGGGCTTGGTTCCTTTCGCCTTGCCGTCGCCCGAATGCTCGCCGAAAAGTGAGTTCGGAGAGGTTTTGACTTGGAGAGGAAGATTGGAGGTGTTTAGGGTTAGGTTTTCTGAGAATTATGGGGAGGGCGCGCCCAAATCTGATCTTATGTCCTTCCCCATTGTTGTGATCGACTTGCCACCGATTGAGGTCAGACTTTTGGCAAGAAAATCGCCATAGAAGGAAAGTTTACACCTTTTGCACCTCTGGCGCGCTGGTGACGCGCACCTATTGTTTTGGCCGCACGGAGCACGCGTGGACTGGCCTGGAGTCGCGACGCCTCTGTCCGCTGCAGTGGCCGTGCGGCGGCGCGCGGCGGGCGCGGGCCGGCCGGACCGGCCGGTTCGGCGGTTCGCGTGTTCTGTCGGGTCCTTCCTTGCTTTCCTCTATCGGTTTTCTACCCTCTACGTGTTAGCTCGATTCCTTGGGTCGTCTCCGGTTCGGAATCTTTACCTTAAACTTGTTACGAGTTCGGCTTATCGCTCGTAACATTTCCGTGTCCTAATTAGTCTAGTCTAAGTTTGTTCCAACTCCTCCTATCGTCCTTGCGATCGATCTTGTGATTTATCTCGTGATTTATTTTGTGATTTATTTTGTGAGTTATTTTGTGACTGAACTTAGAAATTAGTTCCAAGCTGCCTACGTACCCTGTGAAGGGATCAAGTCATGACGTAGTTCAAAACAATTTGAATTTGTTTTTTTCTCGGGTGTTACACCCTAGCAGCCTCCAACACCCATATTCTCTCCAAACTTCTTCCAAAACCCGAAACCACCAAGTTCTTGCTTTCCAATCACTTTCCGACGACGAAATCTGACCAACGAGGCGTGGAGAACAAGGATTTGAGGTTTCCAGATTGTTAGTAAGTATTTGTTAAGTTTTCCTTCATCTTTTCGAACCCAAAAATTCGATCTAACCCTAGATTTCTACTTCCGATTCCGATTCATGGGCAAAGAAGGAAGAATCGTGTTGAGGAGATCCGTTCGTGACGATCCGTAGATTCCGAACGACCCAAGGAATGTTTAGAACTGATATCATGCAAGTTAATCCTTACTACGGTTTTGGTGGCTAAAATTTATCCCGAACATGAAGATCTAACGAAAACTTAATAGGATCTGTCAACAATAGACTTACAGGCGCGCAATATTTTTGGATGAATTTTTCGGACCCTTAAAATCTTAAAACGAGAAAACTCAAAACATAAAAATTGTTCCTAAGGCATAGATCTACACGCTGCAAAATTTTCGTAATTTTTCATTAAGGTTTGATGCCCAAAAACCGAATCTGAACACTTCAGCATATTTTTTTTCGAACTTAGAACTTTGACAGATTTGACTTTCGATCTTGTTAGCCATTTTGACCTCTGATCTAGGACGAATTGGGACTTGTGTTAGACATGAAATTTTTAGATCTATGAGTCGTGAATATCTCCGTAAAAATTTCATAAAGTTTCATCAAGATTTGATACCCCAAAACGCGTCAGACATATTCTATATTGCATGATTTTTCGAAAATCATGACAGTGTAAATAGTCAAACTTGATGTGCATTTTTCTATCACTTGTGGTCAAAACTAATCTTTCGTCTAAACATAAAAGTTGTGGAAAATTGTCTTAATATTATGCCTGTAAAGTTTCGTACATTTTCATTAATGTTTGTATAGTCAAAACTTGATTTGAACAGACTGTGTTCTTGAAGTAAAAGTCTACAGATTTTGAATCCGAATTTGATACATTAATCTGACTATAATGATTTTGCATAAAATGCCTCTAATGAAACTTGTTTATTTTGGTGTCCTGTAAGTGCCTGTAAAAGTTCATAAATTTTGGAAGTCGTTTGCTATGTCGAAAACTCTTTTGAAAATTAGTGCGCTGTTTTAGAAAAGTGGACTATGTTTTGCAAATATTGTAACATTTCACTTGCTTCCTCACCTAATTTTGAAATACTCAAAACATGAAAGTTGTTCGTTAGGATGTTCTTGAACTACTGTGAAAATTTTGAATCAATTGACCTTGAGATGAATCTTAAAATTTAGAAGGCGTGAACAACGACACTGCAAAACCCTATCTTTGAAATCGGTCTTTGTAAAAAGAGACGAAAATTCTTTTGAAACATTGTGGTTTATGACTAAGCTGGATACTTTCAATTTTGTCTAGGGCTTCTGGACATATACGCCCAAGTGTATGTCTAGTGGACGTAAGAGCCCTAGCGGAAATATTGATCGTATGGCTAGCGGATGTGATAATCCTAGTAAAATATTGACCATGATGCTTGTGGACGTATGAGCCCAAGTGTACGGCTGGCGGACATAAGAGCCCTAGCGAATGGTGACCTATAAAAGAAATGAAACGAGAAATTTATAAGAGATTTAATTAAATCCTTGTTAAATTGTGTTTAGTTTATGTCAAATTATTTAATCGCCTTGCAAGTTATATCTGAGATCATTTGGGATTCATACCGTTGATTTATACAATTAAATTCCATTATTTCGTTGCGCTAATTTATATAGAGCATGCAATCGTGCTAAATGTAAGTCAATTCTTTCTTAAATAATTAAAGGCTTTGAAACCTCATTATTGTATGCTTGGGGTTAACTTACTCAGCATGTTTATGCTGACAAAACCGTTGCTCTCTTTTTCTTTTCAGAGTATGAGGCTTACACATGAGCATAGCATGCATTGGGATTTTGGGAATGTTTACTCTCGTTTTTATACTTGACTCGCATAACGGGCCTGTATAACCCGTGATTTGGCCGTGTTGGCCCTATTTATATTTCCGCTGCTATATCTGTATTTAAATATTACATTCCGCTGCAACTTAGATAATACTATGTAATGATTTTCTATATATTTATAAATGGGCTGTTTGAAATATTTTTAAATTCTGAAAAGCCATAGCCTTGCATCTCTCTAGCAAGCTCGAAGAAGTCGTGTCTTGCTAGGGAGGTGTGGAGGTGGCATCCCGGCCTGGGTGATCAAATCCGGGGTGTTACAGAGTGGTATCAGAGCCCGGAATATTTTAAAGGTATTATTTTAAAGAGCCCGAAATATTTTAAAGCTATTATTTTAAAGAGCCCGGTATATTTTTAAAGCTAGTATTATTATTTTTAAACCATTATTTTAAAAACTATTATTACTTTTAAAACCATTATTTTTAACTATCATTATTATTTTAAGCCCAAGTTTTTGGCCCAATCATTTTACTTATTATTAAAATCCTAAATTTTTTAGCCCAAAAATTTTTAGCCCAAAATTTTTACTTAGCCCAATATTTTTCTTTAGCCCAAAGATTTATTATTTTTGGCCCAATATAGTGGTCCAAATATTTTATCCTTGTCTTTAAATTATCCATGGCATATTTTTTTTTTAAAACTCATGGATAAATAAATGCATGCATAAATTAAATTATATTGGGGGATTGCATATGCATATATACATAATTGCACTAACTCTTTTTATGTGAATTATCGGCGTTAAGAAACACTCCTATATTATAATTCAACATGAATTTGACTTAGGAGCGCTTGCTAAAGACTAACTTTGCCTTAGTCCTAGATCTTGATCACTTATATTTAGCGTGCCCACATCTATTAACGGTCGTTACCGATCTATCTTTCAAATTTTCCTGACCCCTAACGTTAGATTAGAAACTCATCTTCGTGTGCATAATAACATAAAATTGCACCTATGAGAAAACCGAGGAAGGTAAGCCTAAACGACACTGACACTGACCTCCCCAACATGCCCAACAACAATGGGACTCCTCAGAACCTACGAGAACGAGTGCCTCATGTGCCCAACAATATGGAAGAACGTTTAAAAACTGTAGAGGAAGTTCTTGTTCAATAAGGAAATGCTGAGGTGCATAGGGCACAAGCAACAGTACCTCCGTCAGTAGCTCGAATCAACTACCTAGCGTTAGTGAATCCTTATCAACCACCACACTATGATGGGCAAGAGGATCCTGCCAATCTAGATGGGTGGATCCGTACCTTTGATAATCTTTTGAACGCTATCAAATGCCCTGACGAGGAGAAGATACGTGTAGCGACCTCCTACTCAGGATGCGAAGCCGATGAGTGGTGGCAAAACATTCAAACAAATTCAGAGGAAGACGAAGAAACCTACACCTGGGAAGAACTTAAGGAAGCCTTGAGAGAAAGATTCTACCCACTGAGCACCAAGACTGCGAAGTACGAGGAATTCATCAACCTCAGACAAGGGGTGCAAACAGTGCAAGAGTACTACACCAAATTCTAGGAGCTAGTACGATTTGCTATGAGGCTAGTACCAACCGATTCTGACAAGGCTCAGAAATTCGAGATGGGTCTGAACCTTAGTATCCGGGAGACACTTGCAGTAGGACAATTCACAAACCTGCTGACGATATATGATCGAGCAGTAGCGATTGCTCGAATCCAGCAATTGAAGCGTAAGGAAAATGGTGAGTCGAGCAAGGACTCGCAAGGATTTGAGAAGAAGGATTGGAAAGACAACAATAACAAATCTAGGAAAGACAATGGATCTCGAAGGAAAGAAAATAAAGGTCTCAACAACGGAGGAGATGACAACCGTGGTGCGCCAGTGCCCGAAGCCTGGAGCCTGCTATAAGTGCGGCAAGTTTGGTCACAAGGCTAGGGGATGTCGATCGCCATTGGAGGCGATCGAAAAGAGAATGGACCTGATGAACCTTCAGCAAGGAGAGGGTGACAAGGAAATAGATCAAAACCCGAACCTTCTTGAGAATAATACATAGGCAGTTATGGGGAATAACTGTAATCTTGAGGGGGGAGGATGTAACAAGCCGAATATTATGTATCCGAAATCATTAAATAAATAAATTCAAATTATTTTGAACTACGTAATGACTTGATCCCTTCACAGGGTACGTAGGCAACTTGGAAATTTCAATTCTGGGTTCAGTCAAACGATATAATAAAATAATACAAACAATATCATACAATAACATAGGATAACGTAATAATACAATAGCGCAATATAGAAATGAACAAAATGAACGATAGAACCTTAGTTCTAAGCTCGCGAAAAGCTAACACGCAACTTCGGGGACGAAGTTGATTCTTAAGGGGGGTAAACTATAATACCCGAGATTTTTATCGGCGTCCAAAGGAATAAAATTAGTTTCTTAATCCGATCAAGGTCGAAATATCTCCGAGAAGAAGAAAATAATTTACCACAATAAATTATTGCTCGGAAATGAAAAGCCGATAGATTCAAAAATTCAAAATGGAATAAAAGAGGGAAAGGAAGCCCGAAGACATTCCATGAATCGAGTCAAAAGAATTGGAATTAAATTCAAGAAAGAAAAGAATTTTAATTCCAAGAACAGTGAAGTCAAAAATGATTTAAATAAATAAATCATTGCACGGGAATCGAAGGTCGACGGATTCGAGATTTCAAATACGAAATCAATATAAGTCGAAATAAATTTAGGACAGAAATCGTAATCCGAGAATGACCCAAAAATTCGAGCACGAAAACGTATGAGGATTGCCGTAGATCGAGACTTGTTTAGTGACAATATCCGGATTAAGGTTAAGGAATTTTAGGGTTAGGTAAAATGATGATTAGAAGGATAGAGATGTGAGATTGATGAAGAAACAAGAACACACACGATGGATGAATATAACACAAGATGATGAAACTAAATTGTAAGATAAGAGATAAGGAAACTTATGAATGAAGGGGACCCGAACTTGCCAAGGGAAATGAGACGAACTCGAGACAAATGGCTTCCTTCAAGTCCATCATTCATTGAAAATCCATCGAGCAAGTTTCCAACTTGATGGCGTGAGGGAAATGAACACAAGTTCAAGACAAACACGGATGGCGGAGAACACTTTTGAAAGAGTGCTCTCGGTTGTGAACTTTGAAATTATGAGAATGGATTTTAATAATAAGCAAAGTTGTTTACAACGGAAGGGGGACGACATATTTATAGGACAAACCCCTTAGGAAACAAGAGAAATTAAAAATACATCAAAATTGGGCCAAATGCGGTTTAGGGGAGAGTGATGCGGTTTATATCGCATTGATGCGGTATAAACCGCATTGAAGGTAAAAGACCGCATTGGACTCTCGGAGCCTATCTATTACAAAGGGAAATAGGTCAATGCGGTTTAAAGGTAGTAATTCGGTTTATATCGAAGGTCATCAATACCGCATTGAGCACTTACACAATAAAATAATAATAATACTAGGGCGATGCGGTTTAGTGAGGCAATTCGATTTAACCGGATTGAACACTGAAACCGCATTGGGAGCTTAAAATAATAATAATAACTGATGCGAATTAGTCAATTCGATTTATGGGAATACCGAATTGGCTAATACCGCATTGAGGGAGCTAGGGAAAAAAAATACTAAGGCATGGAGGGTGATGCGATATTAAACCTCATTAGGGTCGATGCGGTTTATACCGCATCGATGCGGTTTAAACCGCATTGGCTATTCCGCATTGGCTATTCCGCATCGGTTCCAATGCCTTAGTCAATTTTCGCATGTTCTTATTTTCTACACTATTACAAAATATATTGTCCGATTTCCGGTGGTGGTTCCGGCTGATCTCCGGCAACTTTTCCGACGAGCTCCTATATGGGCCTCTTCATGCTTGTTGGGCTTTCCTTGTGCATCTTAAGGCCTTCTTTCATCTTTATTTAATTCCGAAATGGAGAATCTGTAACACCCCGGATTTGATAACCCAGGCCGGGATGTCACCGCCGCATCCCCCTAGCAAGACACGGCTTCCCGAGCTTGCTAAGGAAACGCAAGGCTTGTGGGTATGTAAAATGATTTAAAACATTTCAAGATATAGTCCGGAAATTTATAATATTTAGTACGATAGTCGAAATTATCACGTACGGAAAATAAATAAAGTAAGTGCAGCGGAAAGTAAAATCACGGCCAACATGGCCAAATCCTCGGGTTTAACAGACCCGGTAAAACAGTACGATGCAGAAATTTATAATGTCCATTATGTTTTCCCCCAAGTGCATATGCAATGCGTCACTCGACATACTCTGTAAAAGAAAAATGACAACGGTTGTCAGTATAAAAATATACTGAGTAAGTTAATCCCTAACTAACAAATAAAAGAGGTTACAAGTGTTTAAAACTAAAGATTTCGCTTATCGTACGAGGATTTAAAAAAAATACATGATTTATTAGCAGCGGAAATCATGATTTAAGAACTTAATTTAAAGAGCGAAACTTAAAGCATAATTTAAGGTGCATAAAATTTAAATACGTAATTAAAGACAGGATAAATACGATTTAAGCATAATGAAACACTCACACGAGTCTTTTACTTTTCATCCCGTAAACTAAGAAGAGGACACCATACCGGGAGATCACTAACGAGGCAATCTCAACATAGGACCACTAACGAGGCAGTCCAAACAATGGGAGACCACTAACGAGGCAGTCTCAAAGATAGTAGGACCACTAACGAGGCGATCCACAAAGATAGTAGGACCACTAACGAGGCAGTCCACAAAGATGGTAGGACCACTAACGAGGCAGTCCACAAATACAGCGCGCGAGATCACTAACGAGGCAATCTCAGATAGTAAGGAGACCACTAACGAGGCAGTCTCAAAGATAATGATAGTATGAAGATCGGCTCAGCCTAGTGAACGGGATTTTTCGAAAGTTCGTATTTCAAAGTTATCAAAGGATCGATATCGCGTTTTCATAGTTCGAGTTTTCTCAAGTTCGAAAAATCCTATTCGAGGCAGTTCACGCCTTTCTTAATTTAAAATTCGTTTTTCCTTCAAAAATTCTGAAACTTGGCCAGTAATTCAAAAACACACACACGAACAACTTTCATGTTTTAAGTTTTTGGAAATAAGGTTCCGAAGTGAGTTAAAATTTGAGTTTATTGCAAAGAATAATTTATGTCTTAAAAACTGTTTTCGTCGCAGGTTCGTATAACGCCGATTAAAAATTCATTTCAAAACCAATCGATGTGAAATTTTTACAGTAACTACACGACACATTAAGGAACAACTCTCATGTTTTAAGTTTTTGGAAATAATGAATTCTTGGTACTCAAAAATCGTGTGTAACTCTCTGCACACTCATGGCCTTGAAAACGAATTCAAAACAGTTTCAAAAACTTGGCCGTTTGACATATCAAATGAACACCAAAATTCGTGAAATTTTGTAGGCATAATCTAGACACAATTATCTACAACTTTTGTTTAGGAATGCAAAGTTAAATCATTCGAAAAATGGGTGAAAAACATGCATCAAGTTGAATGAAGAAATCTGTCACCGATTTGAAACGTTCGGTTTGCTACAGAAAATTCATGGCGAAAATTGGGATAGCAAAACTTAATGTCAATGGCTGAAATTTGGACACAAGATAGATAAAGGTGTTAGGAACAACTTTTATGTTGAAAAGTTTTCGGATTGAATTCCCGAAGGTCGAGTTTTTGGCGAGTCTTTAAAATTGGACGAAAATAGGGTTTTTGAAAACCGATTTTTGTTACAAGCCTAAATCTCGAAATTTAAACAACAAACAACCGCAAAAATTTGTGAGTAAGGTGTTAACTTACTTAGAATGATGTTAGGGTCGCTGGATTGGGTTTCCGGATGTCCTAGGGTCACGACGAACGGCCAACTTCTCCGATCGCTTTTTGTTCGTTTTCCGACGTGAAATCGTAGTAAGGAAATAATGTTAGAATTCGAGTTTCAGGGGTCTATGGACGAATTGAAACATTGCACAATGGCTTACCAAGAGTCTAGAGGGCAGGGCTCTGTCCCGGTCGTCCCGTCGTCGCCGGAATACTCGCCGGAAAGTGGTGTCGAAGGGAGGTTTCAACTTGGAGAAGGAAGATGGAGTGTCTAGGGTTTGTTTACTGAAAATAAGGGGTAGGGGGCGCCCAATACCGAGTTTATGCCCTTCCCTACTGCTGGGATCCGTTTACCATCGAAGAGAATGTTAATTTAGGCAAGAAAATCGCCATGGAAGGAAAGTTTACACTTTCAGCACCTCTGGCGCGCTGGTGGCGCGCACCTAGGCTTTTGTCCGCGCGGAGCACGCGTGCCAGCCCTGGCGTCGCGACGCCCTTGGCCGCGCGGTGGCCGCGCGGCGGCGCGCGGACAGCGCGGGCCGGCCGGACCGGCCGGTTCGGCTCCGCGTGTTCCGTCGGGTCTTTCCTTGCTTTCCCCTATCGATTTTCTACGTGTTAGCTCGATCCCTTGGGTCGTCTCTAGCCCGAAATCCTTTCCTTAATCTCGTTGCGAGTTCGGCTTATCGCTCGCAACATTTCCGTATCCTAATTGGCCTAGTCTAAATTGGTTCCAACTTTCCCCTATCGTCCTTGTGGTCTAACTCGTGATGTATTTTGTGATTTATTTCGTGACTGAACTTAGAAATTAGTTCTAAGCTGCCTACGTACCCTGTGAAGGGATCAAGTCATGACGTAGTTCAAAACAATTTGAATTTGTTTTTCCTCGGGTGTTACATCCTCCCCCCCTTAAGAATACAGTTATGTCCCCATAACTGTGGTCGGGTCGTCTTGGAAGAGGGTAGGGTAACGTTGCCTCATGTCGGCTCCCAATTCCCAGGTTGCCGTCTCCGTCTCGTGGTTGGACCACCGGACCTTGACCATCTTTACAGTTTTATTCCTTGTCACCCTTTCCTTGTAGTCGAGTATTTGCACCGGGGTTTCTTCATAGGTCAAGTCATCATCCAATTCGATTACGTCCGATTGGAGTACATGCGACGTGTCGGGCACATACTTCTTTAGTTGGGGGTCGTGGAACACATTGTGGTCACGAGCAAACGGTGGTGGGGTCGTTAGTTAACATGCCGCTCTCATTTCCCTACGGAATTTCTTAGGGTCCCTCGGTATTTACGTCTCGGGGGTTTCCCGTAGTCCTGTGAAAGGAGGGCGTGAGGCGATTCCGCCGTCCTTGCCGGAATAATGCCAGGCGACGCTCCCTGTCGACGTATTTCTCTGTCAATGTATGCCCGGGTTCAGCGAGGAGCGTATAGCGAAAGAGATTGAGCAGAACAGGAAAGATAAAACTCCACCCGGGTCCCGCGCGGTGGCCGCGCGTTGGCGCGCGGGGAGCGCGCGACAACCCCTGTTCGAAAAAAATAGGGCTCGCGCTCCGCGCGAGCCACTTCCTCCATTTCCCATCCGAGAACACACCCCCAATTCTCTCTAAATCCGGCGAGTTACCTTCCTTTTTGCTCGAGTTCGACTTCAATTTCACTCATCCAGGTACGATTCTACTAAACCCACTTCCTAATTTCAACTTTTATGTTTTGAATGATTCGATTTGTGAAGAGATTTAGGGATTTAGGGTTTGTGTACAAAATTTGGGGGTTTATGATTTTTAAGCTTGATTTGTGCAATTTAGCAAGTGTATGTGGCAATTGTTGTTACTCTTGTTGCCTTGCCTATGTTTATGTTATAATGTGTTTATGTTTTTGGCAAATTCTTGTTGAATTCGAATCCTTAGAAAGGCTATGAAGTTATTGATGCTTGGTTGCTATTGGGGTGTGATTATTGGTTTGTTCCCTCGTTGTTTAGTGCTGTAGGATTTGCCGTATTGTTATTAGAATGATTGTTTCGTTCTGTGGGCGATTTCCGTGTGTTGTTAGTAACTTAGGTTTTGGTTTATTGTGCACATAACGTGTTCGACGAAATGCCACATAGGGTTTAGGCACTAGTTTCAGCATATTCTTTGTCTAGGTCACCTCCTGGTTGGTCTTAGTAAACGGTAGGATTTGTTGTTCTTACGGTACATTCACGTTGGGATTATATATTAATGCCCTATTCGTATTTTCGCTTGACTTCTGTGTGGGACTTAGTCTTATGATTGGTGTTTGGTAACTTGCAGGATGTTGCTCTTTTTGTGGGTCGTTTTGGCGTCTCTCATGTGTCCTCCGAGGACTAGGAGACGGGTTGCTGATGAGGCTGGCCCCAGTCATGCTGCTCCAGCGATGCCGGATTTCGACGAGAGCGAGTCTGAGGAGGATGAGGTGCAGAGGGGCCCGCGTCTCAGGGGCCTCCCGGACGAGGTGCGTCCTCACCGGCATGACAGGTTCCGGTTTAGGACGAGGGCTGCCCAGGACTTTTATTTCGACGAGCTTCGTCGAAACAGGTCTTACATCCCTGAGAGAGGCATATATCCTCTTCATATGGGCGATGACAGGGTCAGTGCGGTCTTGGAGTATTTACAGTGGACTGGTCTGGCACGTCACCCCGAGGGCGTCGCCTCCGGTTATTTGGCCATGGAGGTTATTGCCAACATCGGCGGTCTCGGGGAGGGCGACGATCTATCCCGGGTATGGGTCCGTGGTCGCTATCTCGACTTCAGTGCTCGGGCGATCAACGTCTATTTTGGCTTGCCCGACGATGGCGTGTTCCGGCCCCAGCCCGAGGGGCGCGTTCTTGCTCCTGCGTGGAACACCTTATGCACCCTAGTGCCTCCTGCGTTCGAGCACAGTCATGAGCTTCGTTTGACGTCGGTGGACTCCCCTTGGCGAGAGCTCGCTCAGCTATGGTTCGGGCGTGTCCGGCCGATGTCCCGGAGCCACATTGTCTTGGATCACGTCTACGAGACCATTTGCTTCATCGCGCGGGACGGTAGGGTGAATGTAGGGGCTTGCATCGAGGACAACTTGCGGGGTATGCGCAGAGGACGAGGGAGTAGGGTGATTACCCATGTTCACCTCATCTGTGGGTTGTGCGCGGCACAGGGGATTCGCACTACACCGGAGACAGATCCGTACGACCTAGCACCTGGCCGTTGCTACCGTATTCCGTCCTATGCTGAGCGGCGTAGCGCCTTACGTCGTGGGGCTCCCCGTGCTGTACTTCGCCCGCATCCTGATGACGGCGGCCTGATCCTCGTTGTACCACCGGAGCAGCCACCCCCTCCTCCAGTGGTTCCACCTCCTGCTGGGGCACCTCCTGCCGTGGCACCTCAGGGGCAGGAGATGATTCAGATGCTGCAGATGATGCAGGAGATGCGGGTCAGTATGGACGCCGGGTTTGCGGCTGGGCAGGCTCGTTATGACGCCCTTGACGCTAGGTTGGACCTTTATCAGACCCGCATGGACTCGTTTGCTACGAGGCAGGCTCAGCAGCAGGCCACCATGTCCGACATGTACGCCTATGTGCGGCAGATGGACGACTTCATGCGCCGACAGTTTCCGCCTCCCGATCAGTGATGTCTCCCTTTGGTTTCGTGTTTTCGTTTAGGTTTTGCGTTTAGACGTACCTTGTTTAGGCTCCTCCTTATGAGAACGTTTCTGTTGTCTGGGATTTGTGGTTTATATTTTCGTTGTGTTATTGCTTAGTTATGTGTTTGACATGTGTTAGTAGTCTACTGCTGTTTAGAAACATGGTTCAATTGTTCTGCCTATTTTATGGTTTGAGATGTCCTGGATTTACTGTTACCTTCCTATCGTACCTACATGTGTGCGGGTTGCCCAACAATACTTGCACTGTTGCTTGACTAAACCGCTTCAAGGAACTTAGATAAACTAGTGTGATAAGATATAAGGGGTAGAGTTTATGTGTTAAATAAATAGCTGCTTGCAAGAAGATTAATCTTTTAATAGGTATCAATTTATCAGGGTTTTCTTGTAAAGGTTGTTGGAATTTATTTATTTATGTGTACATATTTACGTATTGTATATATTTTATTATTATCTTTATTATTATTATTTCCGTTATTATTATTATTATTACATTATTATTATTATTATTTTTTTTTTTTTTTTTTTTTGAACAGTAACCTGTTCAGTTTTTTTTTTTTTTTTTTTTTTTTGACCCTAGGGTTCAGGGTTTAGGGTTTAGGGTTTAGGGTTGGAGATATCCTTGTCCGATAATTATCTCTATACAAAGTATATTTATATATATTTACTACTTGTATTTTTGTTTAGTTGTTATCTATAGATCATTGATTATTATTAACTCGTTTGTTTGTTTGATCGGGTTTTAGTAGGGTATTCGAAGAGAAGTAATTTAGTTAAAATGTAAGGAACACTTTAAATATAATCTTATAAAATAAATGCTTGTAGATTTATTACTCAAGAGAAAATTTTTCAGCTGTTTACAAGCATTCGTAACAGGAATGAAATAGTAGTGCTGGTACTAGTTTGAAAAAAAAGAATATAGATAGTAGTGCATCAGTATGGGCTCCGAGTCTAGAGGGTATGGGTAGGTACATCCTCGATGGGATCGTCCTCGTCGCTGGATACGTCGATAGCAATGGGTGTCCCCACCGGGCTCAGGCTCGGAGGAAATACGTCAGCCTCTAGGCACAGCAGTTCCCATCCCATGTGCCCTATCTGCATCCTCAGCTCCTCATCCTTGTTTTGAAGCGCGACCACTTGGGCTTGGAGTTCGGCGACTTGGGCCTTGAGTTGGGTTATTTCGTGGTGGTCAGCCTCCCTAAGATTTCCTAGATGGGCTACTTGGCCCTCTAGTTGTCCCAATCGGGTCTTGAGCCGCTGTTCGGACTCTAGGTATGCGTTAGTCAGTTTCATCATCAAGTTGACCATGTTCGTGTTGGGTTCGGCCATCTAATGTCAACAAAGAGGTTAGAGTTAGAGTATGCTTCGAATAAGAAGTCAAGAGATGCAGGAAGTTAAATCTACATGAATATGCATATGCAATCCCCCCAAAATTTAATCTTAGTAAAATTTTTTTTTTTTTTTTTTCATGGAAAAAGTTGGGCCTATATTGGGCCAAAATAATTTAACCCCCTTTTGGGCTCAAAATATTATATTACTTGGGTAAGAAAATTTTTGGGCTCAAATTTTGGGCTAAAATAATAATACTAGTAGTCTTAATAATAATAATGATAATAATAAATTTAAATATAATACTTAGTTCAAAGTATTTTAAAATAATAATAATAGTAGCTTAAAAATATTCCGGGCTCTGATACCAACTTGTAACACCCCGGATTTGATAACCCAGGCCGGGATGTCACCGCCGCATCCCCCTAGCAAGACACGGCTTCCCGAGCTTGCTAAGGAAACGCAAGGCTTGTGGGTATGTAAAATGATTTAAAACATTTCAAGATATAGTCCGGAAATTTATAATATTTAGTACGATAGTCGAAATTATCACGTACGGAAAATAAATAAAGTAAGTGCAGCGGAAAGTAAAATCACGGCCAACATGGCCAAATCCTCGGGTTTAACAGACCCGGTAAAACAGTACGATGCAGAAATTTATAATGTCCATTATGTTTTCCCCCAAGTGCATATGCAATGCGTCACTCGACATACTCTGTAAAAGAAAAATGACAACGGTTGTCAGTATAAAAATATACTGAGTAAGTTAATCCCTAACTAACAAATAAAAGAGGTTACAAGTGTTTAAAACTAAAGATTTCGCTTATCGTACGAGGATTTAAAAAAAATACATGATTTATTAGCAGCGGAAATCATGATTTAAGAACTTAATTTAAAGAGCGAAACTTAAAGCATAATTTAAGGTGCATAAAATTTAAATACGTAATTAAAGACAGGATAAATACGATTTAAGCATAATGAAACACTCACACGAGTCTTTTACTTTTCATCCCGTAAACTAAGAAGAGGACACCATACCGGGAGATCACTAACGAGGCAATCTCAACATAGGACCACTAACGAGGCAGTCCAAACAATGGGAGACCACTAACGAGGCAGTCTCAAAGATAGTAGGACCACTAACGAGGCGATCCACAAAGATAGTAGGACCACTAACGAGGCAGTCCACAAAGATGGTAGGACCACTAACGAGGCAGTCCACAAATACAGCGCGCGAGATCACTAACGAGGCAATCTCAGATAGTAAGGAGACCACTAACGAGGCAGTCTCAAAGATAATGATAGTATGAAGATCGGCTCAGCCTAGTGAACGGGATTTTTCGAAAGTTCGTATTTCAAAGTTATCAAAGGATCGATATCGCGTTTTCATAGTTCGAGTTTTCTCAAGTTCGAAAAATCCTATTCGAGGCAGTTCACGCCTTTCTTAATTTAAAATTCGTTTTTCCTTCAAAAATTCTGAAACTTGGCCAGTAATTCAAAAACACACACACGAACAACTTTCATGTTTTAAGTTTTTGGAAATAAGGTTCCGAAGTGAGTTAAAATTTGAGTTTATTGCAAAGAATAATTTATGTCTTAAAAACTGTTTTCGTCGCAGGTTCGTATAACGCCGATTAAAAATTCATTTCAAAACCAATCGATGTGAAATTTTTACAGTAACTACACGACACATTAAGGAACAACTCTCATGTTTTAAGTTTTTGGAAATAATGAATTCTTGGTACTCAAAAATCGTGTGTAACTCTCTGCACACTCATGGCCTTGAAAACGAATTCAAAACAGTTTCAAAAACTTGGCCGTTTGACATATCAAATGAACACCAAAATTCGTGAAATTTTGTAGGCATAATCTAGACACAATTATCTACAACTTTTGTTTAGGAATGCAAAGTTAAATCATTCGAAAAATGGGTGAAAAACATGCATCAAGTTGAATGAAGAAATCTGTCACCGATTTGAAACGTTCGGTTTGCTACAGAAAATTCATGGCGAAAATTGGGATAGCAAAACTTAATGTCAATGGCTGAAATTTGGACACAAGATAGATAAAGGTGTTAGGAACAACTTTTATGTTGAAAAGTTTTCGGATTGAATTCCCGAAGGTCGAGTTTTTGGCGAGTCTTTAAAATTGGACGAAAATAGGGTTTTTGAAAACCGATTTTTGTTACAAGCCTAAATCTCGAAATTTAAACAACAAACAACCGCAAAAATTTGTGAGTAAGGTGTTAACTTACTTAGAATGATGTTAGGGTCGCTGGATTGGGTTTCCGGATGTCCTAGGGTCACGACGAACGGCCAACTTCTCCGATCGCTTTTTGTTCGTTTTCCGACGTGAAATCGTAGTAAGGAAATAATGTTAGAATTCGAGTTTCAGGGGTCTATGGACGAATTGAAACATTGCACAATGGCTTACCAAGAGTCTAGAGGGCAGGGCTCTGTCCCGGTCGTCCCGTCGTCGCCGGAATACTCGCCGGAAAGTGGTGTCGAAGGGAGGTTTCAACTTGGAGAAGGAAGATGGAGTGTCTAGGGTTTGTTTACTGAAAATAAGGGGTAGGGGGCGCCCAATACCGAGTTTATGCACTTCCCTACTGCTGGGATCCGTTTACCATCGAAGAGAATGTTAATTTAGGCAAGAAAATCGCCATGGAAGGAAAGTTTACACTTTCAGCACCTCTGGCGCGCTGGTGGCGCGCACCTAGGCTTTTGTCCGCGCGGAGCACGCGTGCCAGCCCTGGCGTCGCGACGCCCTTGGCCGCGCGGTGGCCGCGCGGCGGCGCGCGGACAGCGCGGGCCGGCCGGACCGGCCGGTTCGGCTCCGCGTGTTCCGTCGGGTCTTTCCTTGCTTTCCCCTATCGATTTTCTACGTGTTAGCTCGATCCCTTGGGTCGTCTCTAGCCCGAAATCCTTTCCTTAATCTCGTTGCGAGTTCGGCTTATCGCTCGCAACATTTCCGTATCCTAATTGGCCTAGTCTAAATTGGTTCCAACTTTCCCCTATCGTCCTTGTGGTCTAACTCGTGATGTATTTTGTGATTTATTTCGTGACTGAACTTAGAAATTAGTTCTAAGCTGCCTACGTACCCTGTGAAGGGATCAAGTCATGACGTAGTTCAAAACAATTTGAATTTGTTTTTCCTCGGGTGTTACAGAATCCATGTTAATGGATTCCGGGCTTGTCCAGTCTTGATCTATCCGGATCATTATTTGCAGTTTTTGGGCATCTTGGGGTTCCAAGTTATCTGTTTTCTGCTAGAAAAATTTATACAGTGCATCAGCAAATTTCTTGGCCTTTTGTTTGGAAACTGGTCCTTCGGGGATTATTGGGATAATTAATCCATTGGTTCTGGCGACTACGCCATCCCCACCGCCTTGGGAAGGTTGAGACATCAAACGACCAGAATCCAACTCATCATCTCATTCAAAAAGATATAAATCAGCAACATTGAAAGTCGGATTAATATTAAAATCATCAGGAACCTCAATCCGATAGGCATTGTCGTTGATTTTCTCTAGGACTTTGTAAGGTCCGGTTCCGCGAGATGCGAGTTTGCCATGTGTCTGTGCAGGGAAACGCTCTTTTCGCATATGCACCCAGACCCAATCTCCTGGTTTCAGCAACAGCCTTTTCCTGCCCCTATTGGCAAATTTGGCATATGTCTCCGATGCCTTCAGCAAGCTGTCCCGAACCTTTTGGTGCAGATCCTTGATTGCCTTGTCCCTGTCCCTGCCGTTAAAGTTAAGACGCTCACTACTAGGTAGTGGCAGAAAGTCAAGAAGGGTCTTCGGGTTAAATCCATAAACAATCTCGAAGGGTGACATGTGTCTGGCACGATGAATGTGACGATTATAAGCAAATTCAATGTAAGGTAAACATTCATCCCAACTTTTGGAACTTGAAGAAGTAATTATACGTAGAAGGTTACACAGCACGTGATTTACCGCTTCTGTCTGTCCGTCTGTCTGAGGATGGTAAGACGTTGAGAACAAAAGTTCTGTGCCCATCTCACGCCAAAATCCCTTCCAGAAATAGCTTACGAACTTGGCATCTTGATCTGACACAATTGACTTTGGTACTCCATGAATACGTACCACTTCTTTGAAGAATAAGCTCGAAATATGCCTGGCATCATTGGTCTTCGCACATGGTATGAAATGTGCCATCTTGGAGAATCGATCAACTACCACAAAGATTGAATCTTTTCCTCTTGCGGTCCGTGGTAGTCCAAGTACGAAGTCCATTGATATATCTAGCCAGGGTCCTTCTGGCACAGGTAATGCTTGATATAAGCCGTGAGGTTTAACAGTCGACTTGGCCTTCAGACAGACCAAGCATCTAGAAATGAAGCGAACAACCTGGGCTTGCATTTTCGGCCAGTAGAACTTTTCAACAAGGATTCCCAGAGTTGCATCTTTTCCAAAGTGTCCCATGAGTCCACCGCCGTGAGCCTCTTGAATTAGCAACTCCCTGACAGATCCCTTTGGGATGCATAATCTGTTTCCATAATTCAGGAACCCGTTCAGTTGGGAAAACTCCTTGAACCCATTCTGCTTTGTCCTCTCGTACAACACTCTAAAATCTTCGTCAGTGGAGTACTTATAACACCCCAGATTTGATAACCCAGGCCTGGATGTCACCGCCACACCTCCCTAGCAAGACACGGGCTCTCCGAGCTTGCTAAAGAGATGCAAGGCTATAGGTATTGCAAAGAGTTTTAAAAACAAGTCCGGAATTTATTTAAAATATAATAAATAAGTCTCATCCACACACATAATAATATTAATAATAATATATCGCAGCGGAAAATGTAAAGTGGGCCGACATGGCCAAAACTCGGGTTTTATATGCCCGATATGCAAGTATCATGAAAAGCGATAAAACAATGTTTAAATCTTCCCGTCCCCCAAATGCATATGTTCATGCATTTTCTCCATACTCTGAGAAAGAGAAAAACAACAATTTTATCAGTATATAAAATACTGAATAAGTCGATCCTAATATAGCAATAAAGGGGATTAAATTAAATAATTAAATTTTACTCCTAGGCATGCATACGAAAATATTCCATTTACCAATTTAAAAATAAATAATTAATTGTATACTTGAACATGCTTTAAATTCATAAATAATAGTTTAACATGTTATAAAATTTAAGACATAAATTTAAATGCAAAATTTAAAGACAAGAATAAATAAATAAATGCGTAAAAAGTATTAAGTCTTTTAATTTTCCCCGTTACATCACCGTTTCTCAATATTTAGTATAGTCGGTCATCCGGCGGCCACAGCCGTTTCGTACGTTTCTTGTGTAGCCGGTAATCCGGCGGCCGCAGCCGTATCTGCCATACCCAAAACACTCCGGAGCCTCGGGAAATCCATACGGAAAATGCCGAGAGTGTAGGCCGTATCTCAATGCCGTTTTGGCGTAGTATCTCATTGTAATACACGGAAATTTTGCAACATCACATAAATAAATAAATAAATAAACAACAAATAAATATAATAAATAAATAAACATAATGAATAGATATAGAATCATAAGAAATGAGAAATGAAATTTAATTCAAGAAGGAATTAAATATCCAAGAACCCGTGAAGTCTGAAATAATTTAATAAATTATTGCACGGGAACCAAATATAGATGGACTTAATATTTCGAACTCGAAATTAATTTGAGATCCCAAATAAATTTAAAGTAGGATTTAAAGTCCAAGAGATAGCCCAAGAAAATAGAAGAAGAAAATGCCCAAAGAGAAGGCAAAGGCCCAAAAGAAAGGAGGAAGAGGAAAGGCCCAAAGGATAGCACGGCCCGGCCCAGGACAAAGCCCATTCCGGGTCCGCGCGGTGTTTCCACAGACTCCACGCCAACTCCGCGCCACTCAACAGAAACGCCCGTTGCGAGATTCACTCGCCTGAACGCGGATTTTTCGACTTTCGGTTGAACGTCTCTCGACCCAAGACCCTTGGGGTCAGATTTTGGACGCCCTAGGTCTTAGATATCTATAAATAAGACCTCCTAGGAGCTCCGAATGCTTTTACAAAACCCTACAACTTTCTACACATTCGAAACCCTAAATCTGGAGTCGTCGGAGGCACGAAACCAAGACGAACGCTGTTGGACGGAAATTCTAAGATCTCCATAGTCATGGTAAGTCTCGATCCAATCCTTGTTCAATAAACGATTCGAAAACGAATCCTAATCTTCTTCTTTTCTCTTCTACACCTCGTATTGGATCTAGATCGTAGAACCCGACGAACGGAGAGGGAAAACGGAGGACTGGAAGCCACGCCTCCGAATCAACGATCCCGGACGCTCAACAATCTGTAAGTTAACTCTTACATGGTTTTGGGATGAATTAAAACATTCAAAACTAAAAGATTAACAAGAAATCAAAAATCTGTCAACTTTTGCTTTCTACCGACGCAACAGTTTTGATGAATTTTTACGAACCATAAAACTACCTCAAACGGAAAAACTTAAAACATGAAATACATTCCTAAGGCTTAGATCTATCTATTGTAAAAATTTCATAATTTTTCTTTGTGTTTCGATATCCGAAAACGATCGTAAACGAGCATGCTTTAGATTTAGATCTTGAAACGATGATAGATTCTTTATTCGAACTTGTTGGTGATTTCTACCTTAGATCTAGACCGATCTAGGCTTGGCGTTGAACATAAGAGTTGTAGATCTATACGTTAAGAACACCTCCGTAAAATTTCAGAATTTTTCGTGATGATGTGATATATGAAATCCACCCGAAACCGAACTGCTAGGATGTGGATCTTGAAATTCTTGACGGAACTTAGGTCAGAACTTGACGACATTTTTGACTAGGGTTCTAGGCCGATTTTCTTTTGCCGAAGATGAAAGTCGTAGATAAACGTCTTAAGATGGTCTCTGTAAAATTTCATTAAATTTGGAGTTGGTTTGCTATGGTAGAACTCGATATCTTTAAACTGTGGTATGAATAATTCGGACAGATTTGTGTTTCTGCGAAAATTGACGTTTTTGACATCTTTCGGTATCTCGGATCGAAAACATTAAAACACGAAAGTTGTAGATCTCGACGTTTTGGAGTCAGTTGTGAAATTTCGGAATTTTTGAAATTAAATCTGATTTTAGACGAATTTTAGAGTAAACTGTGGGTTACCGGTAACGAAATCTTGAAATCTTGTTGAAACATGAAATTAGCCTTTAAGGTTTAAATGATTGGGAATTCCTTTGAAATAAAATACACATGAAATATCCTGCTTGCTGAAAGGCAATTGAAATATCCTGCTTGCCGAAAGGCAATTGAAATATTGTGCTTGCCGAAAGGCAATTGAAATATAATGCTTGCCGAAAGGCAATTGAAATATACGGCTTGCCGGGAGGCAATTGATAAATATAAAGCTTGCCGAATGGCAATTTGAAACATGAGACATGAGATATGGAACTAGGAGACTCGAAAATTGTTCCTTTTGGATTATGCTTTTAGATTATGTCCTACAATTATATTGCTTTACAAATTATATGTATGATCTTAGGAAGTCTTTGTCGTTTGAATTATTGTTAGCGAAATAAATTAAATTATGTGGTGTTGCGCACATGTTTTCTTTAAAGTTTAAATAACGGCTTTGAAACCCCATAGTTATGTATGTGTTAACTTACTCAGCACGTAGTGCTGACCAAACCATTTTTATTTCTTTTTCTTCCAGAGTTGAGAATTATGCATCGTCATATGCATACACGGGAAGCTTGGGGTGATATATTATTTTGAATGTTTGTATTAGACTAGATCTTGTATGAACGGGCCTGTTTAACCCGTGATTAGGCCATGTTGGCCTTATATATAAATTCCGCTTCGATACATATATGTAAATATTATTTTCCGCTGCAACTTTGATGTATTATTTTTAAATTATATATGAATGGGCTGTTTGAATGTTTTAAATACTGAAAAACCATAGCCTTGCATCTCTTTAGCAAGCTCGGAGAAACCGTGTCTTGCTAGGGAGGTGTGGCGGTGACATCCCGACCTGGGTGACCAAAAACCGGGGTGTTACACTCATCTAAATTCTCGCGTCCATTGTAGGCCCGAAGAGAAAGGCTAGAGGGGCACCCTGCAGAGCACTCACCTTCCACCGAAGTATCTCATATCGTTTCAATTTAGTGTAACGGGATTTTTCAAAATTGTAGATGTATTGTATTTCAAGGTTTCGACCGTTGGTTTCGAAATTTCAAAATCTCTTCGATTTAAAATCGTTTGGCATCACAGTTTACGCCCTTTTTAGTTTAAAAATTCATTTCAAGTCCGAAAATTCTGAAATTTGTATAGTGACCAAAAACACCCTAACGAACAACTTTCGTGTTTTAACGATTTCGAAATAAGTCGAGCAAACATGTCAAAAATCGAGTTTATTGCACAACATATACACTGTCAGGTTTCAGTTTTACCACAGTTTGGAAAATTGACTTTTTGACATACCAAATGAACTCCAAAAATTCTGAAATTTTATATGCACATACTAGACATGATTATCTACAATTTTTATGTGGACTACAAAGATCAATTCGGACTAGAAAATATAGGAACATGCTCATCAAGTTGGGACATCTACACTGTCAGATTTCCGAAAAGGTTTTAAATCATAGTTTATGTTTGGATTGATTTGGGGTAGCAAACGTTGATGAAAATTTCTAAAATTTTTACAAAACATAGTTTAATGTGTTAAGATCAAAAGTCTAGTTTTGAGTTTTTCGGTTTGAACTCTCGAAATAGGGTTTTTAATCGGATTTCAAAAATTGCACAAGATAGGGTTTTTAGGTTCGGTTTTTACGTTTCGTTAGAAAGTGACTAAATCGGACGCCCCTAAGCCACCCGTATTGATATGAAAGGCATCAAGTTACAGTGATAGGGTGTTTGATCGTCCTAGGGTCGCTCGGCTCGTCCAAATTCACTACGAACGGATCTCCTCAACGCCAAGCTTCCAACTTTGGCCACGATTTCAAATCGGAAGAATAAATCCAATGTTAGATCGAGTTTTCGGGTTCGAAAACTTAAATGAAAACCTATGAATGACTTACCAAAGTCTGGAGCACTAGAGACCTTGTATTCCACGCCTCCTCCGTCGGTTTTCGTCGCTGGAAAGTGATCGGAAAGTTCGAAGTCGGTGATTTTGGGTGTTGGAAGAACTTGGGAGAATTGGGAGAGACAATGGGGCTGCTAGGGTTTGGGATTTCGAAAATAATGAGTCCTAAGACCCCAATAGCCGACCATATACACCTTCCTTCACTCGGGATTGAGTTTCCAAAGTCGGGGGTCGGAAATATGGTAAGAAATCGCCATGAACGCGTGAATTGCCGCATTCTGGGGTGTCACGCGGGGTTGGCGTGCTGGAAGGCCAAACCCCGCACGGCCAGCGCGCGGCACTGGTCTGGACCGCGGTCCGGACCGGTCCGTGCGATCCGTTGGGTCTTTTCCTCTCCTCTTTCGGACTTCTATCCTTCCACGTTTTCGGGCTCGATTTTCCGGGTCATTCTCGGGTTATGATTCTCATCCTAAATTTATTCCAAATCAAATTGATTTCATGTTTGAAATCTTAAGTCCGTCGGTTTCGGGTTCGTCGGCTTCCAAATCGTTGTCTCTTGACTTCCACGCATTTCCGACTTCACGGGTTCTCCGAACAAAACCTCTTTGCTTATCGGATTAAATTCTATTTTATGTCCTAAAAATTACGGGTATTACAGTCTACCCTCCTTAAGAATCAACTTCGTCCTCGAAGTTGCGCTTTATGATCTCGCTAGTTCGGGAATTGTTTGATTAAGCGATTATATTATTGTGTGTTGTTGTTTGTTATTATTTGACTGAACCCAGAATTGAGATTTCCAAGTTGCCTACGTACCCCGTGAAGGGATCAAGTCATTACGTAGTTCAAAATAATTTGAATTTGTTTATTTGGGTTACAAAATATTCGGACAAAAATATCCGGAATTATTCGGGCCGTTACGTCCTCCCCCTCTTAAGATGACAGTTATGTCCCCATAACTGCGGTTGTCTCGTCTTGGAAAAGTGTCGGGTAACGCTCCTTCATATCCGTCTCTAATTCCCATGTTGCCGTCTCGGCTTCGTGGTTAGACCAAAGAACCTTGACCATTCTCACGGTCTTGTTTCTTGTTACTCTCTCCTTCACGTCAAGTATTCGTACCGGAATTTCCTCGTAGCTCAAGTCATCAACCAATTCAATCTCTTCCGGTTGGAGTACATGGGTCGGATCGTGTACATACTTTTTCAATTGTGAGACATGGAACACGTCTTGGACACGAGCAAATTGCGGCGGCAATGCTAGCCGATATGCGAGAATCCCCACTCTTTCTAGGATCTCATACGGTCCTATGTATCGTGGGCTCAATTTCCCTCGCTTGCCAAAGTGCATCACACCCTTCATCGGTGATACCTTCAGCATGACCTTATCACCTATTTGGAATTCCAAATCTTGCTGTCTCACATCGGCATAGCTCTTTTGTCGGTCTTGCGCGCCTCTCATCTTTCCTTGGATTATCTTGACTTGTTGAGCCATGTCCTCAACAAGTTGTGGTCCAACTATCATAGTCCTATCGCTCTCTCCCCAGCTCAACGAACTTCGGCACTTGCGTCCATACAGTGCTTCGAAAGGTGTCATGCCAATGCTAGCATGGTAACTGTTGTTGTAGGAAAATTCAATCAATGGTAAATGATTTTCCCAACTTCCTTTAAATTCTAGTACACATGCCCTTAGCATGTCCTCCAAAGTTTGGATCGTTCTTTCCGTTTGCCCATCCGTCATGGGGTGGAACGCGGTACTCATCTTTATTTTCGTGCCGAGGGCATCTTGTAGTTTTGTCCAAAAATGTGAGACAAATTGTAACACCCCGGTTTTTGGTCACCCAGGTCGGGGTGTCACCGCCACACCTCCCTAGCAAGACACGGTTTCTTCGAGCTTACTAAAGAGATGCAAGGCTATGGTTTTTCAGAATTTAAAACATTCAAACAGCCCATTGTAATATAGCTCGAAAATAATATCATTACAGTTGCAGCGGAAAATAATATTTACATATATAATGTAGCGGAATTTAAATATAGGGCCAACATGACCAAAATGCGGGTTACACAGGCCCGTTCATGCAATTTCTAGTCTAACACAAGATTTAAAATAAATTATTTCCCCAAAATTCTCATGAATGCATATTCTTCAGCTCTGAAAGAAAAAGGGAAACAATATGGTTTGGTCAGCAAAAACTTGCTGAGTAAGTTAACACAGACATGATTATGGGGTTTCAAAGCCATTAATTAGATTAAAGAAAACATGTGCATAACACTCCATAATTTAATTTATTTATCTAATAATAATTTAATTGCATAATTTAAAAGACAGGGATTTCATAAGATCGTAAATATAGCTTGCAAGTAATGAATTGACATAAATTTAAAAACACAATTTAACCGGAATTTAATTTAAACAAATGTCTCGCTTCGTTTTTTTCACAGATCATCATCACCAGGGCTCTTATGTCCGCCAGCCTTACGCTCGGGCTCTTATGTCCACGAGTATCATGGTCAATTTTTTAATAGGTTCATTACGTCTACTGACCATACAATCAATATGTCGCTAGGGCTCTTATGTCAACTAGCCATACACTTGGGCTCTTATGTCCCAAGCTATAGACAAATTGACAGTATCCAGCTTAGTCATAAACCCCAATGTTTTAATCTTTTCTTTGTTTAGAAATACCAATTTTCCAAATTTAGTAAGTTTCTCAAAATATACTATTTCAGGACGCTATCCGCTCCGATATCATTTAAAATCCTTTTCAACAAGATTTTCAAGATTTGACTTGGTCAAAACCACTGTTTACTCCAAAATTAATTAAAATTCGGTTTTAAGTCGGAATATTCTGAAATTTGACCGGTGACTTGAAAACACAGAGGCAAACATGTTTTGTGTTTTAACTTTTTCGATCCGAGTTAAGGAAATAAGCCAAAAATGTAGATTTCTATCAGGTTACAAATCTGTCCGAATCTTTACGACAGCAGTTCCTAAATTTCGAGATCTACCATAGCAAAACAACTCCAAAATTGATGAAATTTTATAGGGGAATTCTTAAGACATATATCTACAAGTTTCATGTTCAACAAAAGATCTAAATCATCCTATATCTATTGTCAAAAACGCCTACAAGATCAGACCAAGAATCTGTCAAGATTTCAAGATCTAAATTTAGAACAGTTTGGTTTGGAGTCAAATTCCGATATCAAAACTCAACAAAAAATTCCAAAAATTTACGGAGGTGTTCTTAACGATAGATCTACAACTCTTATGTTTAGCACCAATCCTAAATCGGTCTAGATCTAAGGTAAAAATCAACCTCAAGTTCGGATAAAGAATTCATCACCGTTTCAAGATCTAAATCGATGGCAGGTCTGTTCACGGTCGTTTTCGGATATCAAAACATGATGAAAAATTATGAAAGTTTTACAGTAGCTAGATCTATGTCTTAGGAACGTTTTTTGTGTTTTAAGTTTTCTCGTTTGAAGAGTTTTAAAGGCTTGGAAAAATCATGCAAAAACGCTGCGCCGTAAGTATTTTATGGATTTTAATTCTCCCAAACCATGTAAGTATTAACTTATGGATTTATGGTCGTTCCGGCTCGTCGATTCGGAGGCGTGGCTTCCAGTCCTTCGTTCTCCCTCCGAGATCCTTCGTTTTTCCTCAACGCGTCCGGATTGGGGTTTAGAATCGAAAAGATATTTAATTAGGATTCGTTTTCGAATCTTGAATGGAAAAGAATGGGCAAGATCTTACCACGACGATGGGAGTCTTGGATTTTCGTCCAACTCAGTCTCCTCTATTGCCTTCGTGCCTCCGACGACTCCGGGATTAGGGTTTGATACGTATAGAGATTTCCGTAGGGTTTTTGAAAAGTGTTTGGAGCTAATTAGGATGGTTATTTATAGATGTAAAGGACCTAAAGGACGTCCAAAGGCAGCCCTAGGATGTCTTGAGTCGCAAGGTGTGCAACCGAAGTCGAAAAATCCGGATTCGGGCGAGTAAATCTCGCAACCGGCGATTCTGCTCGCTGGCGCGGTCGTGGCGGGCTGTTTAGCCAAAAACCACGCGGCCACCGCGCGGCCCACGCCTGGACTTCGGTCCGGGCGGGTGGTGCGATCCGTCGGGCATTTCCTCCTCTCTTTCGGACTTTTATCCCGCTATGTTCTCGGATTCGGATTTCCGGGCTATCTTCGGGCTCCGATTTCCTATCTTAATTTTATTCGGATCTAAATTTATATTTGGACTCGAGTAATTGAGTCCATCGGTGCTGGGTTCTCGTATAACCATTTATTTAATTAAATTGTCTTCGGCTCCCCGGGTTCTCGAAATTTTGATTCCTTTTTAATTTAAATTCTATTTCTCATCTCTTATGATTCTTTATCTATTTATCATGTTTATTTATTTATTTATTTTATTTATTTTCTTTATTTATTTATTTATTTTATGTTGCAAAATTCTCGGGTATTACACAAATCTACTGTCCCTATCCGAGATGATGTCGTGTGGTACTCCATGCCGACGTACCACATTGTCGACATATGCCTTTGCCAATTGGTCCATTGACCAAGTATCCTTCATTGGGATAAATATGGCAGCTTTCGTTAACCTATCCACGATCACCCAGATTTTATTCATCCCTTTCGGTGATCGCGGTAACCCCGAAATGAAATCCATTGAAATGCTATCCCATTTCCAACTCGGGATTTCCAATGGTTGCATTAGCCCTAGGGATTTTTGACGTACTGCCTTGATCTTCTGGCAGGTGAGGCATCTTGCCACAAATTCAGCTACCTCTCTTTTCATGTTCGGCCACCAATAGTTCTTCTTTAAGTCCTTGTATAGCTTGTCTCCTCCGGGATGAACCGAGTATGGGGTATTATGGCCTTCCTCCATCACCTTTTGCTTTAGGTCAACGCATTTTCGTGGTATACACCACCTTCCCTTGAAGCGGATACTCCCGTCTTCATGAATTTTAAAATCCATTGCCTTTCCTTCGGCAATGTCCTTCCTAATTTCTTCCAACTTCTCATCACCCGGTTGGGCGAGTTGTATTTCATCGAATATGGTAGGTCCCACTACCATCGCGTTGATGACTTCGTTTACTGTGCCAGAATGCATCAACTCTAGACTCAATTTCGCCAAGTCTCTGTACAACTCGGCCGGTACCACGAGTGAATTCGCCACGTGTTGAGTCTTTCAACTCAGGGCATCAGCTACAAACGTTGGCTTTTCCTTCGTGATAAGCAATCTCCAGGTCATAATCCTTGATTAACTCCAACCATCTTCTCTGCCTCAAATTCTGCTCTTTTTGCATGAATATGTGCTTGAGGCTCTTATGGTCGGTGAACATCCGACACTTTCGCCCATAGAGATAGTGTCTCCATATCTTTAAGGCGAACACGACCGCGGCTAGTTCTAAGTCGTGCGTCGGGTAGTTCTCTTCGTGTGGTTTTAGTTGACGCGATGCGTATACTATGACCCTTCGATCTTGCATTAACACGCATCCCAATCCTTCTTTCGAGGCGTCGCTGTACACCTCGAAGTCACCATCCTCTGATGGTAACGCCAATACTGGCGCTGTGGTAAGTCGTTTCTTCAGATCTTGGTACGCGGACTCGCATTCACTGGTGTAACACCCGAGGAAAAACAAATTCAAATTGTTTTGAACTACGTCATGACTTGATCCCTTCACAGGGTACGTAGGCAGCTTGGAAACCTAAATTCTAAGTTCAGTCACGAAACAATCACAAAATAAAAACATAACCGAAAACGTTCAACGTAAAACCCGAAGAAACCAAAACACAACTTCAGTAAAATCAGTAAGGAGGGACATGACGAGTTTAAGTAGACGAATTATCATACGGGAGTTAGATCGAATTCGTAAACAAATCCACATGAGAATTTCGAGTCGGGAATGACCCGAAAAGTCGAACCAAGAGCGCGAAGGATAGACACCCGATCGAGAAACGGAAGAAAAGAACCGACGGACCACACGAACCGCCCGAACCGGCCGGTTCGGGCGGCGCGCACTCCGCGCGCGCACGCGCGGCCACCGCGCGGGGAGAGGAAGACGCGTCCCAGGACTATTCGCGCGCACTCCGCGCGGACAAAGGCTTGAGGGTGCGCCACCAGCGCGCCAGAGGTGCAGAAGGTGTAATCTTTCCTTCCATGGCGATTTTCTTGCCAAAATCGACCACCCCCTTCGAGGGAAACCAAATCCCAGTCGTGAGGGAGACTTAAGGGCGGTTGGGGGCGCCTCTAAACCCTAGACTTACAGAAACTACTCCCACACTACTCCCAAACTTCCTCCCCAAGCCGAAACTCTTCCGACGACACTTTCCGGCGAGCATTCCGGCGACGACGAGGCGAAAGGAACCAAGCCCTGCCCTCCAGACTCTTGGTAAGCCATAGTTTAATGTTTTAGTTCGTCCATAACAGTTAGAAACTCAAATCTAACCCGTTTCCTTTGCCACGATTTCTCGCCGGAAAACAAATGAAAAGCGATCGGAAGGATTGGCCGTTCGTCGCAACCCTAGAACGTCCGGATACCCATTCCAGTAATCCTAATCTCCAAATCTGTAAGTTAAAACCTTACTCACAAATTTTCGTGGTTATTTGTTGTTTAAAACTCGAGATATAGGCTTGTAACAAAAATCGGTTTTCAAAAATCCTATTTTCGTCCAATTTCAAAGACTCGACTAAAACTCGACCTTCGGGAATTCAAACCGAAAACTTTTCAACATAAAAATTGTTCCTAACACCTCAATCTATCCTGTGTCCAAATGTCAGCCGTTGACATTAAGATTTGCTATCCCAAATCACGCCGTAAACTTTCTGTGACAAACCGAACGTTCCAAACTGCGACAGTTTCTCTCACTCGACTTGTTGCACGTTTTTCACACATTTTTAGAATGATTAAATCTTACATTCCTAAACAAAAGCTGTAGATAATTGTGTCTAGATTATGCATATAAAATTTCACGGATTTTGGTGTTCATTTGATATGTCAAATAGTCGAATTTCAAAACTGTTTTAAAACCCCGTCGGAGTCCGCGAGAGAACAGTGGGTTGTGGTCGATTTTTGAGCATCCAAAATTCATTATTTCCAAATCCTTAAAACATGGAAGTTGTGCCTTAATGTGTTTTGAACCTACTGTAAAAATTTCGCCTCCATTGGTTTTGAAATGAATTTTTAATCGACCTTGCACGAATCTGTGACGAAACAAGTTTTTGAGGCAGGAATTATTTTATGCAAAGAATTCGAAATTTGACTTACTTCGGAACCTTATTCCAAAAACTTAAAACATGAAAGTTGTTCGCGTGTGTGTTTTAGAACTACTGTAAAAATTTCAGAATTTTTGGGTGTAAATATGAATTTTTAAGAAAGGCGTAAGTCGCCTCGAACCGGATTATTCAAACTTGAGGAAACTCGGACTAAGAAACGCGATGTCGATCAATTGATAACATTGAAAATACGAACTTTCGAAAAATCCCGTTCACTAGGCTGAGCCGATCTTCATACTATCATTATCTTTTTGAGACTGCCTCGTTAGTGGTCTCCTTACTATCTGAGATTGCCTCGTTAGTCGTTAGTGATCTCTCGCGCTGTGTTTTGGATCGCCTCGTTAGTGGTCCTACTATCTTTTTGAGACTGCCTCGTTAGTGGTCTCCCGTTGTTTGGACTGCCTCGTTAGTGGTCCTATGTTGAGATTGCCTCGTTAGTAGTCTCCCGGTATGGTGTCCTCTTCTTAGTCGACGAGATAAAATGTAAAAGACTTGTGTGAGTGTTCCATTATGCTTAAATCGTATTTATCATGTTTTTAAATTATGTATTTAAAATTTTGCATCTTAAATTATGCTTTAGATTACGCTTTTAAAATTATGTCCTTTAATCATGTTTTCCGCTGCAAATAAATTATGTATTTTAAATTTATGTATGGAAAGCGAAATCTTTAGTTTAAACACATGTAACCCCTTTTATTTGTTAGTTAGGGATTAACTTACTCAGTATATCTTTATACTGACAACCGTTGTCATTTTTTTTCTTTTACAGAGTATGTCGAGTGACGCATGCACACGCATTCGGGGGGATATATATTTGTGAACGTTTTTAATTACTGCATCATACTACTGTTTTTACCGGGTCTGTTAAACCCGAGGTTTTGGCCGTGAGTACTTTTCCGCTGCATTTACCTTATCCATGCATGATGATTTTTACTATCGTACTTTGATTGAAGTATTAATAAATTCCGGATTCATTGTTGAATGTTTTTAAAACTTTGCATACCCATAAGCCTTGCACTTCCTTAGCGAGCTCGGGAAGCCGTGTCTTGCTAGGGAGGTGCGGCGGTGACACCTCGGCCTGGGTTACCAAATCCGGGGTGTTACAAGTTGGTATCAGAGCCCGGAATTTTATTTTGAAGCTATTATTATTATTTGTAATATTATTATTATAATTATTTTGATACTAATATTTTAAACCCTAGTAATATTTTTAAGTATATCACTTTTAAAGACCACTAGTTTTATTTAGTCCGAAAAATTGTCTATAGCCCAATGTTTTAGCCAAGAAAAGAAAAATTAAACTTTTCGGCCCACTATAGAGGCCCAACCTTTAACAATTTATTTTAACCATACGAATAAATTAAATTTTAACGGGGAAGGGACTTGCACTTGCATGTTGCATATAGATTTAATTCTTGCACATCTTGACTTTGCCTAAACCACATCCTAACTCTGACCTACCTTGTCAACATTAGATGGCCGAGCCCAACGCGAACATGGTCAATTTGATGGTGAAATTGATGAACGCATACCTCGAGGGCCAACAGCACATCAATTACTTCAAAATTCGGGTAGGACAGTTGGAGGGTAACGTGGCCCATCTGGGTCATCTTAGGGAGGCAGACCATCACCTCATAACCCAGCTGCAGGAGCAAGTCACGCAGCTTTAGGCCCAAGTGGCCCAGCTCCAGGACAAGAGTGATGGCTTGGAGGAGCAAGTGGAGAACCTGGGCTGGGACTTGACCAACCTAACCCAGGACGTTGGTGAGGCGATCCTCCAAAACCTGGGCCCTGGCCCCGACGTCGCTGTTCCCATTGACGTATCCAGCGACGAGGACGACCCCATCGAGGATGCCCCTACCTATCCCCTCTAGATTAGGGATATATATATCGATGCATTACTACTTGTACCCTGCTTTGACTATTGACAGCACTACTACGTTCGTTCTACCGCGTATAACCAAATAAGTTTCTTTGTATGGAGCAATAAAAGAATTTCCAGCAGTTATTTCATTTATCCTTTATACTTATTCGTGTATTATATCCACATACCCGGAAGAAACTCAACCACATAAATATGCAATAACTAGTGGGCGGCCTCCACTCATGTAAATGCAATGAAGAGGTAACGACAAAACCATAGTACCATAAATCATAACTAAGACGGGACAATTCAACCATACTTCTAAAACAGCAACAAACCACTAATAAAGGTCAAACAAGTAACTAGACAATAACACAACGAAGACATAAACCACGAGTCACAAGCAGCAGAAACAACATCATAAAAGAAACAACAAATCAATTTGCTCCTTCTATAAACCCAAACGAAGACACAGCCATGAGGGATCACTGGTCAGGAGGTGGGAACTGCCGGCGCATGAACTCATCCATCCGCCGCATATGGGCGTACATGTCAGATAAGGTGGTCTGGTGCTGCATCTGCCTCGAAGTGAGTGAGTCCATGCGGTCTTGGTAGAGGTCCATCCTAGCGTCTAAGGCATCATAGCGAGCATCCAGGGCGTCGTAACGAGCCTGCCCTGCCGCAAATCCGGCGTCCATACTGACCCGCATCTCCTGCATCATCTGCAGCATCTGAGCCATCTCCGTACCCTGCGGCGGCACTACAGGAGGAAGAATCACCGAAGGAACCACTGCAGGAGGAGCCATCTGCTGCTCTGGAGGAACGACCAGAATCAACCCGCCATCCTCGGGCTCCGGCCTAAACACGGCCCGGGCACACCACGGCGCAGGGCGTTACGCCGGGCAGTGTAAGATGGAATCGTGTAATGATGCCCCACATACAGCTCGTACGGGTCCAAATCCGGTGACGTACGGATACCCTGTGCCGCACAAAGGCCGCAGATGAGGTGAACATGAGTAATCACCCTACTACCCCGACCCCGACGCAGGCCTCTAAGGCTGTCCTCGATATAAGCCCCCACATTTACCCTACCGCCTCGGGCGATAAAACAAATGGTCTTGTACACGTGGGCCAACACGACGTGGCTCCGAGTAATCGGCCGAACACACCCCAACCATAGCTGAGTAAGGACCCTCCAGGGAACGTCCATGGTGGTCAACCGTAACTCATGATCATGATCGAGCTGAGGCGGCACCTCTGTGCACAAAACACCCCAAGCAGGCGGGAGCCTACGACCCTCGGGCTGCTCCCGGAACTCACCCCCGTCAGGGATACCCAGATACGTGTTGATCGCGCGGGCGCTGAAATCTAGGTGTCTGCCGCGAACCAAGATACGGGTCATGTCGGAATGCTCTCCCAACCCGGCAATGTTGGCAATGACCTCCATAGCCAGGTACCCGGAAGCTGGACCCTCGGGATGGCGTGCGAGTCCGGTCCACCGGAGGTGATCTAGAACTGGCTGGACCCTGTCATCCTGCACATGACTCGGGTTGAGGCCTCTCTCGGGCACATATGCCCGGTTCCTGCGCAGCTCGTCGAAGTAGAAATCCTGAGCCGCCATAGTAACAAAACGACGCCTATCGTGCCGGAGGGGACGCTCCTCGTCGGGAAGACCCCGAAGTCTCGAGCCCCGCTGCTCCTCCTCCTCCTCCTCAGACTCACTCTCGCTCGCATCGGGCCGCACCGGAACTGCGGTGCTGGAGCTAGCCCCGCCACGCTGTGTGGCTCGTCTCTTAGCCCCCGGTGGTGCCATAAGAGACGCCAGAACGACCCATAGAAAGAGCAACATCCTGCAGGTAGCCAAAACCAATATTAGAATTCAAACTAGTAAACTAATTATCAAACGGAACCACACGGAAGCGCCAACATAAACTCCTAACATAAGCAACCATAAGAACCTCAGATTTATCATCGCCAAGACAAAGAATACGTTTAGACAAATCCCCCAAAGTCCCTTGCGGCATTTCGTCGAACACGATAAGAGCGCAATAAACCAAATTTCGAATTACTAACAAGCATATGGAATTTGCCACCGAAATGGAACAAGTACTTCAACAACAACCCATCATTACCAAATGGCTCCAAACAACGGGAAGATAAACCAATAACCATGCCACAACACCAACCAAAAATCGAAATTTCATATTATCCCTAAATATCCAAATCAAAAAGGAAATCGCTAAAAACATAAACACATTATGCCATAAACGCAAGCAATACAACTGAAATAACATCAATTAACACGAATGCTTACTAATTTGCACAAATCAAGCCTAAAACTAACAAACCCCCAAATTCTTCCAACCAAACCCTAACCTCCAAATCTACCCAGAAATCAGGAAGACATGAACATAAAAACTAAAATTGATAAGTGATTCTAGTAGATACATACCTGGGACAGCGAGATCGGGACAGAAACCGGGAGAAATGGGGTAGAAGAGGTCGAATTTGATGGAAAACGGCGCTTGGTCGCGAAAGGGGGGAGAAGTGAAAAGGGCTCGCGCACACCGCGAGCCCTATTTTTTGACCGCCGAGGCCGCACGGTCTCGGCGCGGCGCCGCGCGGAGTGCATGCGGAGGTCGGAAAATGTTTTCTTTTCTCTCTTTATTCCTTATTCTATTTATTTCATTTTATTTATCTCTTTTGGTTGTTGCTCGTTTCCCTTACCTTGCCATCCGGCATTACTTAGCTACCCGGGTTTAGGCGACGAGACTTGGAGTTCTGGAAGCTGCGACGGGATGGCGCCAAGAATATCGCAAATAACAAGGGCGTGTTGCGCTTCGGCAAACGCGGGAAACTGAGCCCACGATACATATGAGATCCTCGGGATAGTGGGAAACCTAGCGTACCGGCTAGCTCTGCCGCCTCAATTAGCACGCGTCCACAACGTGTTTCACGTCTCCCAACTGAAGAAGTATGTACCCGACACGTCGCATGTACTCCAACCGGACGTAATCGAACTAGATGATGACCTGACCTATGAAGAAACCCCGGTACAAATACTCGATTACAAAGAAAGGGTAACAAGAAATAAATCTGTAAAGATGGTTAAGGTCCTGTGGTCTAACCACGAGACGGAGACGGCAACCTGGGAATTGGAAGCCGACCATGAGACAACGTTACCCTACCCTCTTCCAAGATGAACCGACCACAGTTATGGGGACATAACTGTATTCTTAAAGGGGGGAGGATGTAACACCCGAGGAAAAACAAATTCAAATTGTTTTGAACTACGTCATGACTTGATCCCTTCACAGGGTACGTAGGCAGCTTGGAAACCTAAATTCTAAGTTCAGTCACGAAACAATCACAAAATAAAAACATAACCGAAAATGTTCAACGTTAAACCCGAAGAAACCAAAACACAACTTCAGTAAAATCAGTAAGGAGGGACGGGACGAGTTTAAGTAGACGAATTATCATACGGGAGTTAGATCGAATTCGTAAACAAATCCACATGAGAATTTCGAGTCGGGAATGACACGAAAAGTCGAACCAAGAGCGCGAAGGATAGACACCCGATCGAGAAACGGAAGAAAAGAACAGACGTACCACACGAACCGCCCGGTTGGGGCGGCGCGCACTCCGCGCGCGCACGCGCGGCCACCACGCGGGGAGAGGGAGACGTGTCCCAGGACTATTCGCGCGCACTCCGCGCGGACAAAGGCTTGAGGGCGCGCCACCAGCGCGCCAGAGGTGCAGAAGGTGTAATCTTTCCTTCCATGGCGATTTTCTTGCCAAAATCGACCACCCCCTTCGAGGGAAACCAAATCCCAGTCGTGAGGGAGACTTAAGGGCAGCTGGGGGCGCCTCCAAACCCTAGACTTACAGAAACTACTCCCACACTACTCCCAAACTTCCTCCCCAAGCCGAAACTCTTCCGACGACACTTTCCGGCGAGCATTCCGGCGACGACGAGGCAAAAGGAACCAAGCCCTGCCCTCCAGACTCTTGGTAAGCCATAGTTTAATGTTTTAGTTCGTCCATAACACTTAGAAACTCAAAATCTAACCCGTTTCCTTTGCCACGATTTCTCGCCGGAAAACGAATGAAAAGCGATCGGAAGGATTGGCCGTTCGTCGCAACCCTAGAACGTCCGGATACCCATTCCAGTAATCCTAATCTCCAAATCTGTAAGTTAAAACCTTACTCACAAATTTTCGTGGTTATTTGTTGTTTAAAACTCGAGATATAGGCTTGTAACAAAAATCGGTTTTCAAAAATCCTATTTTCGTCCAATTTCAAAGACTCGACTAAAACTCGACCTTCGGGAATTCAAACCGAAAACTTTTCAACATAAAAATTGTTCCTAACACCTCAATCTATCTTGTGTCCAAATTTCAGCCATTGACATTAAGATTTGCTATCCCAAATCACGCCGTAAACTTTCTGTGACAAACTGAACGTTGCAAACTGCGACAGTTTCTCTCACTCGACTTGTTGCACGTTTTTCACACATTTTTAGAATGATTCAATCTTACATTCCTAAACAAAAGCTGTAGATAATTGTGTCTAGATTATGCATATAAAATTTCACGGATTTTGGTGTTCGTTTGATATGTCAAATAGTCGAATTTCAAAACTGTTTTAAAACCCCGTCGGAGTCCGCGAGAGAACAGTGGGTTGTGGTCGATTTTTGAGCATCCAAAATTCATTATTTCCAAATCCTTAAAACATGAAAGTTGTGCCTTAATGTGTTTTGTACCTACTGTAAAAATTTCGCCTCCATTGGTTTTGAAATGAATTTTTAATCGACCTTGCACGAATCTGTGACGAAACAAGTTTTTGAGGCAGGAATTATTTTATGCAAAGAATTTGAAATTTGACTTACTTCGGAACCTTATTTCCAAAAACTTAAAACATGAAAGTTGTTTGCGTGTGTGTTTTAGAACTACTGTAAAAATTTCAGAATTTTTGGGTGTAAATATGAATTTTTAAGAAAGGCGTAAGTCGCCTCGAACCGGATTATTCAAACTTGAGGAAACTCGGACTAAGAAACGCGATGTCGATCAATTGATAACATTGAAAATACGAACTTTCGAAAAATCCCGTTCACTAGGCTGAGCCGATCTTCATACTATCATTATCTTTTTGAGACTGCCTCGTTAGTGGTCTCCTTACTATCTGAGATTGCCTCGTTAGTGATCTCGCGCGCTGTGTTTTGGATCGCCTCGTTAGTGGTCCTACTATCTTTTTGAGACTGCCTCGTTAGTGGTCTCCCGTTGTTTGGACTGCCTCGTTAGTGGTCCTATGTTGAGATTGCCTCGTTAGTAGTCTCCCGGTATGGTGTCCTCTTCTTAGTCGACGGGATAAAATGTAAAAGACTTGTGTGAGTGTTCCATTATGCTTAAATCGTATTTATCATGTTTTTAAATTGTGTATTTAAAATTTTGCATCTTAAATTATGTTTTAGATTACGCTTTTAAAATTATGTCCTTTAATCATGTTTTCCACTGCAAATAAATTATGTATTTTAAATTTATGGAAAGCGAAATCTTTAGTTTAAACACATGTAACCCCTTTTATTTGTTAGTTAGGGATTAACTTACTCAGTATATCTTTATACTGACAACCATTGTCATTTTTTTTTCTTTTACAGAGTATGTCGAGTGACGCATGCACACGCATTCGGGGGGATATATATTTGTGAACGTTTTTAATTACTGCATCATACTACTGTTTTTACCGGGTCTGTTAAACCCGAGGTTTTGGCCGTGTTGGCCGTGAGTACTTTTCCGCTGCATTTACCTTATCCATGCATGATGATTTTTACTATCGTACTTTGATTGAAGTATTAATAAATTCCGGATTCATTGTTGAATGTTTTTAAAACTTTGCATACCCATAAGCCTTGCACTTCCTTAGCGAGCTCGGGAAGCCGTGTCTTGCTAGGGAGGTGCGGCGGTGACACCTCGGCCTGGGTTACTAAATCCGGGGTGTTACAACTGGTCCATTCGTATTTCACCCCTTTCTTTAACAGCTGGGTTAGCGGGCGTGCGATTTTTGAGAAGTTCTTTACAAATCGCCTATAGTATCCTGTCAGTCCAAGGAAACTTCTTATCTCTGTTGGACTCTTCGGCGGTACCCACTCGGTCACTGCCGAGATCTTCGCCGGATCTACTGCCACTCCGTTGGCGGATACTATATGCCCAAGAAAGACCACTTCTTTTAATCAGAAGTCGCATTTGGACAGCTTGCCATACAGTTGATTTTCTCATAAGATTCCTAACACTTTGTGTAAGTGCTCGGATTGTTCTTCTTCACTTTTCGAGTAGATCAAGATGTCATCTATGAACACCACCACGCATTGATCTAATAATTCTCGAAATACGTTATTCATGAGATTCATGAACATCGCTGGGGCGTTCGTTAGCCCGAATGATAGCACCGTGAACTCGTAGTGTCCGTAATGAGTTCTGAACGCCGTCTTTGGGATGTCCTTTTTGGCTATCCTCAACTGGTGATATCCAGATCGCATGTCGATCTTTGAGAATACTGAAGCTCCCTTCAGTTGGTCGAATAAATCTTCGATCCTGGGCAATGGGTACTTGTTCTTAACGGTAACTTGATTAAGTCCTCTATAATCAATGCATAGTCGTAGACCTCCGTCTTTCTTCTTAACGAATAAGACTGGGGCTCCCCATGGAGATGTGCTCGGCCTTATGTATCCCTTATTCAACAACTCCTCGAGTTACTCCTTTAGCTCCTTCATTTCCAGTGGCGCCATGCGGTAAGGAGCTTTTGAGACCGGTTCCGTTCCCGGAATGAGATCTATGGTGAATTCAAGGTCTCTCTCGGGCGGCATGCCGGGAACGTCTTCAGGAAATACATCCGGGTATTCTCTTACCACCGGAATGTTATCTACCTTGACCCCTTCGGCCTGAAGGTTATGAATGTAGCATGCATACAACGCGTAACCCTTACACATTAAACTACATAATTTGAAGGCGTTAACTATCTTGTTAGACTTCTTAGGGGGCTGGGAGTAAAAGATGACTCTCCTCCCTTTACTCTTTGACAATGTGATCTTTTGTCTTTGGCATTCGATCACGGCCTTATATTTGGTTAACCAATCCATCCCTAGTATGACGTCAAAATCCTTTAGATCGAATTCTAACAAGTTCGCGAAAAACTCTATGTTCTTTATAACTACCGGAATTCCGTTGTAGCGCTTAGAGCATGATACTATTTCTCCGGATGGTAATTGAATTCCTAAGTTAATCAGCTCGCACTTAGGTAGATCTAGTTCAGGTAAGACTCTTGATGATATTATTGAACAACTAGCTCCTGAGTCAATCAGAACTTTAAGGGGCGTACTTAAAACATGGAATGTACCTCCCATTATGTCACCCTGCACAGGCACATCCTCCTGGTTGATAACATTCAACCGCCCCATTGGCCGTCCCTGATTGCCTTGTTGATCCCGGTTCGGGTTCTGATTCTGTTGCTGATTTGGGTTCTGTGGAGGACGTTGATTTTGGTTTGAAGTTCTGGTTTTGAGGGGGTCTTACCCCTGGTTGTTTCCATTCCGCCCATCCTGATTGCGGGGTTGCGCTGGTCCCGTGCCTAAGTCTTCCCTCTTGGTGATGTTTTCCATTCGAGTGCGGCACTCGTTCACCCAGTGGCCATTGCGACCACACCGGTAGCATGCGCCCTGTTGGGCGCATCCTCTAGCCAAATGAGGCTTGCCACATCTTGGGCATGGTGGCACCGGGTTACCTTGGAAAAAGATTCTCCCATCATTTCCCCCATTGTTGTTCGGAGGGGGTCTGTTCAGGCCTCCTCGGAAGTTGTCTCCCCCAGAATTGTTACCGGATCGGTTATCCCTATTCCTCTTATCTTGTCCCTGAGATGCCCGACTGGGCTCTCCACTCACTTTCCTCTTCATTTGTTGCACCCTCGCGACAGCTATCGCGCGATCATACTCCGCTTGCAGGTCCGGGTAGTGGACGCCAGTGATCACTTCCCGTATGGTCAAGTTCAGCCCCATTTCAAATTTTTGTGCCTTTTCCACGTGTGTCGGCACGGGCCTTGGTGCGAAACGCACCAACTCCTTGAAACGGGCGTAGTATTCCTGTACCGTTTGTCCTCCTTGTTTCAACGAGAGGAACTCCTCGTACATCGCCGCCTTTGTGCTCATGGGATAAAATCGATCCATGAGCAGTCCCATGAATTCCTCCCACGAGTAGGGTTCTTCGTCCTCAGTTAACTTGTCTTGCTGGCACGCCACCATTCGTCCGCCTCAGCTCCGAGGTAGTACGATGCCACGTGCACCTTCTCGCCAACTGGGCACCTCACAGCGTTTAGTAACTTATCGAATGTTCGGATCCATTCCTCGAGTTTAGCCGGGTCCTCTTCGCCGGCGTAGCGCGGAGGGTGATATGAGTTCACCATAGCTAAGTAGTTAATGCGGGCCTCGGGTGGAGGTACCGCAGCTGCTTGGCCCTGGTTCACATGTGCGTTCCCTATCGCAATGAGAACCTCTTCTAAGGTGCGTAGACGAGCGTCCATGTTGTTTGGCATAGGGTTTGCTGGCTCCTCTTGAGCGTGTACCCCTTCGTTGGGTATCGGCATATCTGGTTGCCTAGGTGTTTCGTTGGTGTTGGGAGTAGTGGGCTGGGGGCGCGGTCTTCCTCTCGGTGCCATGCTGTTGCAAGAACAGAAGAGTTTAGATTTTCTTGTTGAAGTATTATATAATGCTTGTAAGGTGATTTATTAAATAATTTAGGGTTTTAACAGGTATCAATCCACTAAACCCTGTTAGTAGAGGTTGTTTAGAGTTTTAGTGTATTATTTGTTGTTGTTGGAAGTTGCTTAACACTTGTTGTTTTGTTTTGTTTTGTTTTGTTTTTTTTTCGTGAATAGTAACCTGTTCAGGGTTTTTTATTTTTGAAAATCTAGGGTCTAGGGTTTAGGGTTTTCAGGGTTTGGGGTTGGAGGTACCCTTGTTTAATTATTGTCTTTATATAATATATATCTGTCGTTTATTTATTAATACTTGTATTTTTGTTTAGTTGTTATCTCATTATTATATATATACATATGTTGTTTATTTATTATTACCTTGTTCCCTCATTTGATCAAGGTAATTAAGGAATGATAATTTAATAAAATGTAAGGAATAATTTAAATATACATGTATATAAAATAAATGCTTGTATATTTATTACTCAAGAAAATTTTTTATTTGGGTTACAAGCATTCGAAACAGAAATAATAGTGCTGATAATAATTTAAAGGGATATGTAAATAATAGTGCATCGGTATGGATCCCTAAGTCTACAGTGAATAGGTAGGTGCATCCTCGATGGGATCGTCCTCGTCGCTGGATACGTCAATGGGGGTGGGTGTTCCAACAGGCTCGGGGCTCTGAGGAAATACGTCATCCTCTAGGCTCATCAGTTCCATTCCTAAGTGCCCTACTTGCATTATCAGTTCGTTATCCTTGTTTTAAAGTGCAACCACTTGGGTTTGAAGTTCGGCGACTTGGGCCTTGAGTTGAGTTATATCGTGATGGTCAGATTCCCTAAGATGTCCCAAATGGGCCACGTTACCCTCTAGTTGTTGTACCTGAGTTTTGAAGTAATTGACATGTTGTTGTGACTCGAGGTACGCGTTTGTCAGTTTCATCATCAGATTGATCATGTTCATGTTGGGTTCGGCCATCTAATGTCAACAAAGAGGTTAGAGTTAGAACATGCTTCGAGCAAAGTCAAGATATGCAGGAATTTAAATCTACATGAATATACATATGCAATCCCCCAATAAAAATTTATTTAATGTGTTTTAATTTAAATTTAATCATGGATTTAAGTAATTAAAAAGTTGGGCCTCTATATTGGGCCAAAATTAATAATTTGGCTAAAGTAACAAAAACATGGGTAATTGGGCCAATCATAAAAAAATTTGGGTCAAAATGATTAATCTTTGGGCTCAAACTTTGGGCTAAAAATAATACTAGTAGTTAAAAATAATAAAACTAAAAATAATACTAGGTTTTAAAAGAATGGTTTAAAAATAATAATAGTAGCTTTAAAATTTTCTGGGCTCTGATACCAACTTGTAACACCCCGGATTTGATAACCCAGGCCGGGATGTCACCGCCACACCTCCCTAGCAAGACACAGGCTCTCCGAGCTTGCTAAAGAGATGCAAGGCTATAGGTATAGGAAAGAGTTTTAAAAACAAGTACGGAATTTATTTAAAATATAATAAATAAGTCTCATCCACACACATAATAATATTAATAATAATATATCGCAGCGGAAAATGTAAAGTGGGCCGACATGGCCAAAACTCGGGTTTTACATGCCCGATATGCAAGTATCATGAAAAGCGATAAAACAATGTTTAAATCTTCCCGTCCCCCCGTCCCCCAAATGCATATGCTCATGCATTTTCTCCATACTCGGAGAAAAAGAGAAAAACAATTTTATTAGTATATAAAATACTGAGTAAGTCGATCCTAACATAGCCATAAAGGGGATTAAATTAAATAATTAAATTTTACTCCTAGGCATGCATACGAAAAATATTTCATTTACCAATTTAAAAATAAATAATTTAATTGTATACTTGAACATGCTTTAAATTCATAAATAATAGTTTAACATGTTATAAAATTTAAGACATAAATTTAAATGCAAAATTTAAAGACAAGAATAAATAAATAAATGCGTAAAAAGTATTAAGTCTTTTAATTTTCCCCGTTACATCACCGTTTCTCAATATTTAGTGTAGCCGGTCATCCGGCGGCCGCAACCGTTTCGTAAGTTTCTTGTGTAGCCGGTAATCCGGCGCCCGCAACAGTATCTGCCATACCCAAAACACTCCGGAGCCTCTGGAAATCCATACGGAAAATCCCGAGAGTGTAGGCCGTATCTCAATGCCGTTTTGGCGTAGTATCTCATCTAAATTCTCTCGTCCATTGTAGGCCCGAAGAGAAAGGCTAGAGGGGCACACTGCAGAGCACTCACCCTCCACCGAAGTATCTCATATCGTTTCAATTTAGTGTAACGGGATTTTTCAAAAGTATAGATGTATCGTATTTCAAGGTTTCGGCCGTTGGTTTCGAAATTTCAAAATCTCTTCGATTTAAAATCGTTTGGCGTCACAGTTTACGCCCTTTTTAGTTTAAAAATTCATTTCAAGTCCGAAAATTCTGAAATTTGTACAGTGAACCAAAAACACTCTAACGAAAAACTTTTGTGTTTTAACGATTTCGAAATAAGTTGAGGAAACATGTCAAAAATCGAGTTTATTGCACATCATATACACTGTCAGGTTTCAGTTTTACCACAGTTCGGACAATTAATGTTTTGACATACCAAATGGACCCCAAAAATTCTGAAATTTTATATGCACATACTAGACATGATTATCTACAACTTTCATTTAGATTTCAAAGATCAATTCGGAGTAGAAAATATAGGAACGTGCTCATCAAGTTCGGACATCTACATTGTCAGATTTCCGAAAAGGTTTTAAATCACTTAGGATCAAAAGTCTAGTTTTGAGGTTTACGGTTTGAACTCTCGAAATAGGGTTTTTAATCGGATTTCAAAAATTGCGCAAGATAGGGTTTTTAGGTTCGGTTTTTACGTTTCGTTACAAAGTGACTAAATTGGACGCCCCTAAGCCACCTGTATTGATATGAAAGGCATCAACTTACAGTGATAGGGTGTTTGGTCGTCCTAGGGTCGCTCGGCTCGTCCAAATTCACTACGAACAGATCTCCTCAACGCCAAGCTTCCAACTTTGGCCATGATTTCAAATCGGAAGAATAAATCCAATGTTAGATCGAGTTTTCGGGTTCGAAAACTTAAATGAAAACCTATGAACGACTTACCAAAGTCTGGAGCACTAGAGACCTTGTATTCCATGCCTCCTCCATCGGTTTTCATCGCCGGAAAGTGACCGGAAAGTTCGAAGTCGGTGATTTCGGGTGTTGGAAGAACTTGGGAGAATTGGGAGAGACAATGGGGCTGCTAGGGTTTGGGATTTCGAAAATAATGAGTCCTAAGACCCCTAGAGCCGACCATATACACCTTTCTTCACTCGAGATTGAGTTTCTAAAGTCGGGGGTCGGAAATATGGTAAGAAATCGCCATGAACGCGTGAATTGCCGCATTCTGGGGTGTCACGCGGGGTTGGCGCGCTGGAAGGCCAAACCCCGCGTGGCCAGCGCGCGGCACTGGTCTGGACCGCGGTCCGGACCGGTCCGTGCGATCCGTCGGGTCTTTTCCTCCTCTCTTTCGAACTTCTATCCTTCCACGTTTTCGGGCTCGATTTTCCGGGTCATTCTCGGGTTATGATTCTCATCCTAAATTTATTCCGACTCAAATTGATTTCATGTTTGAAATCTTAAGTCCGTCGGTTTCGGGTTCGTCGGCTTCCAAATCGTTGTCTCTTGACTTCCACGCATTTCCGACTTCACGGGTTCTCGGAACAAAACCTCTTTGCTCATCGGATTAAATTCTATTTTATGTCCTAAAAATTACGGGTATTACAGTACTGACTCTTGATATGCTCGAATCCAAATAGATGAGTAGTTGCAAATGTAGCTATTGTTGTTCTTCTGGAGAGTGCATCTGCAACCACATTGTCTTTCCCTTTCTTATACTTAATCACGTAAGGAAAGGACTCTATAAATGTGCTCCACCGAGCATGTCTTTTGCTCAATTGTCCCTGAACCCTTATGTGCTTAAGTGTCTCATAATCAGTGTTGATCACGAATTCTCTTCCTCTCAGATAGTGTTGCCACGTCCTCAAATATTGAACAACAACATATAACTCGTTGTCGTACGTGGAATAATTCAGTTGTGCTCCACTGAACTTCTCATGTAGTATGCTATCGGTCTTCCTTCTTGAAGCAACACCGCTCCCATGCCCGTACCTGACGCATCACTTTCGATTTCAAATGGCAAATCGAAATTTGGTAATGCTAGGACAGGAGCATGAGTAAGCTTATCCTTGAGGTCGTCGAATGCCTTTTGCTGTGCCGGACCCCACTTGAATGGAATGTCCTTTCTAAGCAGTGCAGTAATTGGGGCCACAATGACACTAAACTGTGGGACGAACCTTCTAAAGAAACCACTCGATCCCAGAAAACTGCGTACTTCATGCACAGTGGTTGGCGGCTTCCAGTAAGATATAGCCTTGATCTTTGATTCGTCCACTTTCAATCCATCCTTTCCCACGACAAATCCAAGAAACGTCACTTCTGGCACACAGAAGCTACACTTCTCGAAGTTAGCGTACAGGCGGACTTCTCTCAATCGATCCAGTACCTGTTGCACATGATTTGCATGATCGATTAGAGTACATCTATAAATAAGAATGTCATTAAAATAAACTACAACAAATTTTCCTATGAATTGTCGAAGAGTCTCATTCATCAAACGCATAAATGTAGAGGGGGCATTCGTAAGACCGAATGGCATAACGAGCCATTCATATAGACCAAACTTCGTTTTGAAGGCGGTCTTCCATTCATCCCCTGGCTGCATTCGGATTTGATGATATCCGCGCTTTAAATCAATCTTGGTAAAAAGACTAGCACCACCAAGCTCATCTAGCATGTCGTCCAGCCGGGGAATTGGATGACGATATTTGACCGTAATAGCATTGACTGCTCGGCAATCAACACACATACGCCATTCGCCATTTTTCTTTGGTACGAGTAGGACTGGCACGGCACACTGACATAAGCTTTCTCGAACTCAACCCTTTTCGAGCAACGCTTGCACTTGCCGCTGAATTTCCTTTGTCTCCTCAGGATTCATGCGGTACACAGGTCTGTTGGGGATTGAAGCTCCGGGCACAAAGTCAATACGATGTTCCACGCCGCGGAGTGGTGGTAAGCCAGATGGCACTTCTTTTTGAAAAATATCCTGATTCCTTTCAAGCATCCTGGAAAATTCCAAAGGCAACTCAGGTGCAGTATGAATAGTTCTATTGAGAGATTCATCAGGTTTAACTAAGGCAAGAAAACAGTGACCTGAGAAGTCAGGTTCTTGTGCTGCTTGTTGAAATGCAGTCTTGGTCAATATCAGACATTGATCCAAGTTTGATGAGCTCTCGCCAACTTTGGCTTTTCCTCTTTCCCTGGCCTTGTCGTCGGCTTCTGCTTGAGCTACTTTGTTCTTTAGCTTTTCTTGGTCTAGCCTGACAGCTTTTACAGATAAAGGTTTAAACATATATTTTTTTGTCCATGTTTAAAATATAAAACATTGGATTTTCCGCGGTAAGTGGCATCCTTATCATAAAGCCACGGTCTTCCAAGCAAAACGTGACATGCGTTCATGGGAACGACATCACATAATACTCTTTCCGAGTAGGTGCCCTTCGTGATAGGGACCCATGCCTGTTGGGAGACCTTGGTCTTGCCACTGTTGTTCATCCAGTGCAGTAAATAGGGACTAGAATGCTCCTCTGTCGGCAGCTGCAATCTGCGCACAGTATATAAACTAACAATATTAGTGCAGCTTCCGTTATCAACAACGACAGTGGCATTATTGCCCTGAATAGTGCAACGACAATGGAAGAGATTCTCCCTTTGTTCGTTGGGTGATACTTCCGGCTCTCTGTCAGCATTTAAGGCTCTCATTGCTACTAGCAGATTTACGTCCTCTTCATTGTCCTCATCGACTTCTGGATTGACTGGTTCATCAATTTGATATCATCTCAAATCTTCATCACAGTCATCCTCTTCTTCTGAATCAACAACTCTGAACACTCCTGGTTCAACCTCGATCACTGGTCTTTTCTCTTCGCCAGTATTGAGTATCGCCACTCGTCTTGGATTATTGCATTCATTGGCATAATGGCCTTTCTTGCCGCATTTCCAACAAGTGATTTCTCTTTTGTCCTTGGCGGGTGGATGTTGTTCTCGGCCTTGGTTCCTGTTTCTATCTTCTCGGTTGTACTCCCTGAAGTTCTTTCCCAATTCAAACCTTTTAGGCTTGTAACCTCCCTCATCACGAACCGGCGATGGTGTAGGCTGGGGGTTTTTGGATCTCTCTGTCCGCACAGGTGGTCGAATCAACCAAGGTAGGCGGCACGAATCTTCTCTCCATGAGTTGCAGAAAATATTCCCAGTCAGTGATTTGGGGCTGTCCGGCATTGTGATGATCAATTGTGAACTTTTGCCACCAGAGCTGGGCATAATCCTTGAATTCCTGAACTGCCAATTGAATCTTTTTGAAGTCAGAGTAATTGTGACAGTTGTAAATCATCTCCATGGTGTTCTTCCAATCATGAAATTCATTAGGATCACCGGTTCCTCTGAAGTTAGGAATGGTGAACTTAATGCATTGCAGATTGTCGTCCACGTCATATGGATCATCTCTGTTTATTGCTGGTGCATTTCGGGGTCTGTTTGGCATAGGTGGTGGAGGCATGGCCAAGGGATCATTGATGCGCAATCCCTCATCGACTGGAGGAGGGTGGTTTGGTGCCATCGGAGGTGGCCTTTGAGCACGTGGTCCTTGTCGTTGATCAAATGTTCCGATCGCGACCTGTTCGTCTTCTCTTTCAGCTAGAGCCTCTTCTGCTTCAGCCATGTCGGTTTCCTGGACGTGGCTATTGCTTCCAGATGCTTCATTTTGTCCGGAGGCGGAAGGATGATAAAACGCATCTTCCAGCCTGCGTTGAACTCGTTGCATCAATCGTTGTGCCAAAGCCTCGTCTTGTAATTTCATGCACCCTGCAAATTCATTGCTTAGATTATCAATGCGCTCATTTACAGCAGAGATATTTGAAACATTAGCATCAAGAGTTTGCTTAAGGGTTTCGAAATCAGCCCTTCTAACAGTACTCTCGCTCATTGTTCGGAGCATCTCCATGATGTCAGTCAAATTTGGCTCTGTGTTTCCTGCCATGACTCACAGAAAAATAATATAGATATAATGTAGGTCAGAAAATAAGTGCTGAAATATGTAGAGGGAACTTCTCAAATTTGCACTCAGTCTGGGTCCTCAATACCACTTCAGTTCGTCCCCTGCTCAAATAGTTCAATCAGATGCATGTGAAGTACAAACAGATATTTTGTACGCACAGCTCAAGAGTCAAATGAACTTTTCGACTCAATCAAAGAACAGATAGAAATGTATGTATGTACTGTAGTCTGATCAAGTTCACAGTCTTAAACAGATATTGCAAGCAAAGAGCAGTGATATTTGTCCCAATTTAGAAGTGGAAAAATAAAGCTCACAAGAAAATGCACTCGAGAATTAAAACCCAATTTACTCAAATGACTTCTCGGGCTAGGTTTCACAAAATGCCAGTCACGATATCCACTTTATTGTACAAGTACTCAAGTGGCTTCTCGGGCTAGGTTTCAAATTGTGCCAATCCGATATTCACTTTATTGTAAATTCACTCAAAACACTCAAATATGTAGAAGGAGAAAATAATAATGGATACAGATTTGCACCACAACACTTGAAAATTCTAGTGCCAATCGATGCGGTTTTAGTGGAGGCAATGCGGTTTAGGGGTCTTCAATGCGGTTTATATCTCACCCATAAACCGAATTGATGGCTTGGTACTTGATGCACAATTTCTTCAGGCAATTCGGTTTAGATGCAATTCGGTTTAGGGAATACCGAATTGATGCTTAATACCGAATTGAGTGTTGAGCCTTGGCAATTTTTCTTCAGTAGGAGAATCAATGCGGTTTGTGCCAAGCAATGCGGTATATACCGAATTGGAAGGGTATAGAACGAATTGAGTTCGAATTGGATGGCCCGCAAAATTTGACTTTCTTCCTCCTTTTTCGGTTGAATGTCTGGTACCTCCTTGGAGAATTAAATGCATTGGATTTCTTACAATATCCTCACACTAAACAAGGTGCCGAATTTATATATGATTGGACATTTAATGATCACGGCTACATATACTAGCCTTTCCCATGCAAACCCAAACTATACTATTATATCAAGTCTTGCTAGAACACTTTGGATTTTGGATGAACACACCAAGAACACGGTATGTACAATTCAACCCACAAAATAAGGCCTCACACTCCCAAACCCACAAAACCCTTCACTGTTTGCTCTTAATGATCTTATTTAATCCAATAAACTCAAATAGTCATGCAAGCACATTCACACATGAGATTAGAACAATAAGACTAACATCAACAACAAACAAGATATGAAGAAATATGGTATGGCCGAGAGTTACAAGTTATTTTTAGGATTTTTCTAGATTTTTCAAACAAGAAGAAATACCACATAAAACATAGAAATATGGAGAGTAATCCTATTGCACCAACAAGTTTGGCTCAGATAGCAAGAGTACTACACCAAATTCTAGGAGCTAGTACGATTTGCTATGAGGCTAGTACCAACCGACTCTGAAAAGGCTCAGAAATTCGAGATGGGTCTGAACCTTAGTATCCGGGAGATACATGCAGTAGGACAATTCACGAACCTGCTGACGATATATGATCGAGCTGTAGCGATTGCTCGAATCCAGCAATTGAAGCGTAAGGAAAATGGTGAGTCGAGCAAGGACTCGCAAGGATTTGAGAAGAAGGATCGGAAAGACAACAATAACAACTCTAGGAAAGACAATGGATCTCGAAGGAAAGAAAATAAAGGTCTCAACAACGGAGGAGATGACAACCGTGGTGCGTTCATACCACGCTGCCCACGATGCGACCATGCACATTTGGTGCGCCAGTGCCCGAAGCCTGGAGCCTGCTATAAATGCGGAAACTTTGGTCACAAGGCTAGGGGATGTCGAACGCCAGAGGAGGCGATCGAAAAGAGAATGGACCTGATGAACCTTCAGCAAGGAGAGGGTGACAAGGAACAAGATCAAAACCCGAACCTTCTTGAGAATAATACATAGGCAGTTATGGGGAATAACTGTAATCTTAAGGGGGAGGATATAACAACCCGAATATTATGTTTCCCAAATCATTAAATAAATAAATTCAAATTATTTTGAACTACGTAATGACTTGATCCCTTCACTAGATACGTAGGAAACTTGGAAATTTCAATTTTGGGTTCAGTCAAACGATATAATAAAATAATAGAAACAATATCACACAATAACATATGATAAGGCAATAATACAATAGCGCAATATAGAAATGAACGAAATGAACGATAGAACCTTAGTTCTACGCTCGCGAAAAGCTAACACTCAACTTCGGGGACGAAGTTGATTCTTAAGAGGGGTAAACTGTAATACCCGAGATTTTTATCGGCGTCCAAAGGAATAAAATTAGTTTCTTAATCCGATCAAGGTCGAAATATCTCCGAGAAGAAGAAAATAATTTACCACAATAAATTATTGCTCGGAAATGAAACGCCGATAGATTCAAAAATTCAAAATGGAATAAAAGAGGGAAAGGAAGCCCGAAGACATTCCATGAATCGAGTCAAAAGAATTGGAATTAAATTCAAGAAAGAAAAGAATTTTAATTCCAAGAACAGTGAAGTCAAAAATCATTTAAATAAATAAATCATTGCGCGGGAATCGAAGGTCTATGGATTCGAAGCCGACGAATCCAAACTCGATGGATTCGAGATTTCAAATACGAAATCAATATAAGTCGAAATAAATTTAGGACAGAAATCGTAATACAAGAATGACCTAAAAATTTGAGCATGAAAACGTAGGAGGATTGCCGTAGATCGAGACTTTTTTAGTGACAATATCCGGATTAAGGTTAAGGAATTTTAGGGTTAGTTAAAATGATGATTAGAAGGATAGAGATGTGAGATTGATGAAGAAACAAGAACACACACGATGGATGAATATAACACAAGATGATGAAACTAAATTTTAAGATAAGAGATAAGGAAGCTTATGAATGAAGGGGACCCGAACTTGCCAAGGGAAATGAGACGAACTCGAGACAAATGGCTTCCTTCAAGTGCATCATTCATTGACAATCCATCGAGCAAATTTCCAACTTGATGGTGTGAGGGAAATGAACACAAGTTCAAGACAAACACGGATGGGGGAGAACACTTTTGAAAGAGTGCTCTCGGTTGTGAACTTTGAAATTATGAGAATGGATTTCAATAATAAGAAAAGTTGTTTACAAAGGAAGGGGGAGGACATATTTATAGGACAAACCCCTTAGGAAACAAGAGAAATGAATACATCAAAATTGGGCCAAATGCGGTTTAGGGGAGAGTGATGCGGTTTATATCGCATTGATGCGGTATAAACCGCATTGAAGGTAAAAGACCGCATTGGACTCTCGGAACCTATCTATTACAAAGGGAAATAGGTCAATGCGGTTTAAAGGTAGTAATTCGGTTTATACCGAACTGCACATCAATACCGCATTGAGCACTTACACAATAAAATAATAATAATACTAGGGCGATGCGGTTTAGTGAGGCAATTCGATTTATACCGAATTGAACACTGAAACCGCATTGGGAACTTAAAATAATAATAATAACTGATGCGAATTAGTCAATTCGGTTTATGGGAATACCGAATTGGCTAATACCCCATTGAGGGAGCTAGGGAAAATAAATACTAAGGCATGGAGGGTGCTGCGGTATTAAACCATACCGCATCGATGCGGTTTAAACCGCATTGGTTATTCCGCATTGGTTCCAATGCCTTAGTCAATTTTCGCATGTTCTTATTTTCTACACTATTACAAAATATATTGTCCGATGTCCGGTGGTGGTTCCGGCTGATCTCCGGCCACTTTTCCAACGAGCTCCTATATGGGCCTCTTCATGCTTGTTGGGCTTTCCTTGTGCATCTTAAGGCCTTCTTTCATCTTTATTTAATTCCGAAATGGGGAATCCATGTTAATGGATTCCGGGCTTGTCCGGTCTTGATCTATCCAGATCATTATTTGCAGTTTTTGGGCTTCTTGGGGTTCCAAGTTATCTGTTTCCTGCAAGAAAAATTTATACAGTGCATCAGCAAATTTCTTGGCCTTTTGTTTGGAAACTGGTCCTTCGGAGATTATTGGGATAATTAATCTATTGGTTCTGGCGACTACGCCAAGGATAGAAACCCAAAAGAGATGAGGAAAGGCCCGACGGATCACACGTCCCGGCTCAGACCGCAGCCCAGGCCGGAACCGCGCGGTCTCCGTGCGGTTTTGATGAAAAATGCACCACCACCGCGCCGCATCACAGTGTGCGATCAACTTTCAGTTTTCGACAATTTCTTACCTTATTTTCGACCCCCAACTTTGGTAAGTCAATCTCGATCGAGGGAAGGAGTATATGGATGGATTGTGGAGTCTTGGGACTCATTATTTTCGTCCTCCACAAACCCTAGCAGCCTCCAACACCCATATTCTCTCAAAACTTCTTCCAAAACGCAAAACCACCAAGTTCTTGCCTTCCGATCACTTTCCGGCGACGAAATCCGACCAAGGAGGCGTGGAGAACAAGGATTTGAGGTTTCCAGATTGTTAGTAAGAATTTGTTAAGCTTTCTTTCATCTTTTCGAACCCGAAAGTTCGATCTAACCCTAGATTTTTACTTCCGATTCCGATTCGTGGCCAAAGGAGGAAGAATCGTGTTGAGGAGATCCGTTCGTGACGATCCGTAGATTCCGGACGACCAAAGGACTGTTTAGAACTCATATCATGTAAGTTAATCCTTACTACGGTTTTGGTGGCTAAAATTTATCCCGAACATGAAGATCTAACGAAAACTTAATAGAATCTTTCAACAAGAGATTTACACACGCGCAGCGTTTTTGGATGAATTTTTCAGACCCTTAAAATCTTCAAACGAAAAAACTCAAAACATAAAAATTGTTCCTAAGGCATAGATCTACACGCTGTAAAATTTTCGTAATTTTTAATTAAGGTTTGATGCCCAAAAACCGAATCTGAACACTTCAGCATATTTTTTTTCGAACTTAGAACTTTGACAGATTTGACTTTCGATCTTGTTAGCCATTTTGACCTCTGATCTAGGATGAATTGGGACTTGTGTTAAACATGAAATTTTTAGATCTACGAGTCGTGAATACCTCCGTAAAATTTCATAAAGTTTCATCAAGATTTGATATCTCAAAACGCGTCGGACATTTTCTGTATTGCATGATTTTTCGAAAATCATGACAGTGTATATAGTCAAACTTGATGTGCATTTTTCTATCAATTGTGGTCAAAACTAATCTTTCGTGTAAACATAAAAGTTGTAGAAAATTGTCTTAAAATTATGCCTGTAAAGTTTCGTGCATTTGTATAGTCAAAACTTGATTTGAACAGATTGTGTTCTTGAAGTAAAAGTCGACAGATTTTGAATCCGAATTTGATGCATTAATCTGACTGTAATGATTTTGCATAAAATGCCTCTAATGAAACTTGTTTATTTTGGTGTCTTGTAAGTGCCTGTAAAATTTTATAATTTTTGGAGGTCGTTTGCTATGTCGAAAACGCTTTTGAAAATCAGTGCGCAGTTTTAGAAAAGTGGACATATTTTATGTTTTGCAAATATTGTAACATTTCACTTGCTTCCTCACCTAATTTCGAAATACTCGAAACATGAAAGTTGTTCGTTAGAATGTTCTTGAACTACTGTGAAAATTTTGAATCAATTGATCGTGAGATGAATCTTAAAATGAAGAAGGCGTGAACAACGACACTGCAAAACCCTATCTTTGAAATCGGTCTTTGTAAACAAGAGACGAAAATTCTTTTGAAACATTTCGGTTTATGACTAAGCTGGATACTATCAATTTTGTCTAGGGCTTCTGGACATATACGCCCAAGTGTATGTCTAGTGGACGTAAGAGCCCTAGCGGAAATATTGATCGTATGGCTAGCGGATGTGATAATCCTAGTAAAATATTGACCATGATGCTTGTGGACGTACGAGCCCAAGTGTACGGCTAGCGGACATAAGAGCCCTAGCGAATGGTGACCTTTAAAAGAAATGAAACGAGAAATTTATAAGAGATTTAATTAAATACTTGTTAAATTGTGTTTAGTTTATGTCAAATTATTTAATCGCCTTGAAAGTTATATCTGAGATCATTTGGGATTCATACCTTTGATTTATACAATTAAATTACATTATTTAGTTGCGCTAATTTATATAGAGCATACAATCGTGCTAAATGTAAGTCAATTCTTTCTTAAATAATTAAAGACTTTGAAACCCCATTATTGTATGCTTGGAGTTAACTTACTCAGCATGTTTATGCTGACAAAACCGTTGCTCTCTTTTTCTTTTCAGAGTATGAGGCTTACACATGAGCATAGCATGCATTGGGATTTTGGGAACGTTTACTCTCGTTTTTATACACGACTCGCATAACGGGCCTGTATAACCCGTGATTTGGCCGTGTTGGCCCTATTTATATTTCTGTTGCTATATCTATATTTAAATATTACATTCCGCTGCAACTTAGATAATACTATGTAATGGTTTTCTATATATTTATAAATGGGCTGTTTGAAATATTTTTAAATTCTGAAAAATCATAGCCTTGCATCTCTCTAGCAAGCTCGAAGAAGTTGTGTCTTGCTAGGGAGGTGTGGCGGTGGCATCCCGGCCTGGGTGATCAAATCCGGGGTGCTACAGAGTGGTATCAGGGCCTGGAATATTTTAAAGATCCCGGAATATTTTAAAGCTATTATTTTAAAGAGCCCGGAATATTTTAAAGCTATTATTTTAAAGAGCCCGGAATATTTTTAAAGCTAGTATTATTATTTTTAAACTATTATTTTAAAAACTAGTATTACTTTTAAAACCATTATTTTTAACTATCATTATTATTTTGAGCCCAAGTTTTTGGCCCAATCATTTTACTTATTATTAAAATCCTAAATTTTTTAGCCCAAAAATTTTTAGCCCAAAATTTTTACTTAGCCCAATATTTTTCTTTAGCCCAAAGATTTATTATTTTTGGCCCAATATAGTGGTCCAAATAATTTATCCTTGTCTTTAAATTATCCATGGCATAATTTTTTTCTAAAACCCATGGATAAATAAATGCATGCATAAATTAAATTTTATTGGGGGATTGCATATGCATACATACATAATTGCACTAACTCTTTTTATGTGAATTATCGGCGTTAAGAAACACTCCTATATTAGAATTCGACATGACTTTGACTTAGGAGCGCTTGCTAAAGACTAACTTTGCCTTAGTCCTAGATCTTGATCACTTATATTTAGCGTGCCCACATCTATTAACGGCCGTTACCGATCTATCTTTCAAATTTTCCTGACCCCTAACGTTCCTTAGATTAGAAACTCATCTTCGTGTGCGTAATAACAGAAAATTGCACCTAGGAGAAAACCGAGGAAGGTAAGCCCAAACGACACTGACACTGACATGCCCAACAACAATGGGACTCCTCAGAACCTAGGAGAACGAGTGCCTCCTGTGCCCAACAATATGGAAGAACGTATAGAAACTATAGAGAAAGTTCTTGTAGCATAAGGAAATGCTGAGGTGCATAGGGCACAAGCAACAGTACCTCCGCCAGTAGCTCGAATCAACTACCTAGCGTTAGTGAATCCTTATCAACCACCACACTATGATGGGCAAGAGAATCCTGCCAATCTAGAGGGGTGGATCCGTATCATTGATAAACTTTTGAACGCTATCAAATGCCCTGACGAGGAGAAGATACGTGTAGCGACCTACTACTTAGGAGGCGAAGCCGATGAGTGGTGGCAAAACTTTCAAACAAATTCAGAGGAAGACGAAGAAGCCTACACCTGGGAAGAACTTAAGGAAGCCTTGAGAGAAAGATTCTACCCACTGAGCACCAAAACTGCGAAGTACGAGGAATTCATCAACCTCAGACAAGGTGTGCAAATAGTGCAAGAGTACTACACCAAATTCTAGGAGCTAGTACGATTTGCTATGAGGCTAGTACCAACCGACTCTGACAAGGCTCAGAAATTCGAGATGGGTCTGAACCTTAGTATCCGGGAGATACTTGTAGTAGGACAATTCACGAACCTGCTGACGATATATGATTGAGTTGTAGCGATTGCTCGAATCCAGCAATTGAAGCGTAAGGAAAATGGTGAGTCGAGCAAGGACTCGCAAGGACTTGAGAAGAAGGATTGGAAAGACAACAATAACAACTCTAGGAAAGACAATGGATCTCGAAGGAAAGAAAATAAAGGTCTCAACAATGGAGGAGATGACAACTGTGGTGCGTTCATACCACGTTGCCCACGATGCAACCATGCACATTTGGTGCGCCAGTGCCCGAAGCCTGGAGCCTGCTATAAGTGCGGCAAGTTTGGTCACAAGCCTAGGGGATGTCGAACGCCAGAGGAGGCGATCGAAAAGAGAATTTACCTGATGAACCTTCAGCAAGGAGAGGGTGACAAGGAACAAGATCAAAACCCGAACCTTCTTGAGAATAATACATAGGCAGTTATGGGGACATAACTGTAATCTTAAGGGGGGAGGATGTAACAACCCGAATATTATGTATCCCAAATCATTAAATAAACAAATTCAAATTATTTTGAACTACGTAATGACTTGATTCCTTCACAGGGTACGTAGGCAACTTGGAAATTTCAATTCTGGGTTCAGTCAAACGATATAATAAAATAATACAAATCATACAATAACATATGATAACGCAATAATACAATAACGCAATATAGAAATGAACGAAATGAACCTTTGTTCTAAGCTCGCGAAAAGCTAACGCGCAACTTCGGGGACGAAGTTGATTCTTAAGGGGGGGGGGGGGGTAAACTGTAATACCCGAGATTTTTATCGCCGTCCAAAGAAATAAAATTAGTTTCTTAATCCGATCAAGGTCGAAATATCTCCGAGAAGAAGAAAATAATTTACCACAATAAATTATTGCTCGTAAATGAAACGTCGATAGAATCAAAAATTCAAAATGGAATAAAAGAGGGAAAGGAAGCCCGAAGACATTTCATGAATCGAGTCAAAAGAATTGGAATTAAATTCAAGAAAGAAAAGAATTTTTATTCCAAGAACAGTGAAGTCAAAAATGATTTAAATAAATAAATCATTGCACAGGAATCGAAGGTCGACGGATTCGAAGCCGGCGAATCCAAACTCGACGGATTCGAGATTTCAAATACGAAATCAATATAAGTCGAAATAAATTTAGGATAGAAATCGTAATCCGAGAATGACCCAAAAATTTGAGCACGAAAACGTAGGAGGATAGAAACCCGAAAGAGAGGAGGAAAGGCCCGAGGGATCGCACATCCCAGCCCAGACCGCAGCCCACGCCGGACCCCCGCGGTCTCCACGCGGTTTTGATGAAATATGCGCCACCGCGCCGCATCACAGTGTGTGATCAACTTTCAGTTTTCGACGATTTCTTACCTTATTTTCGACCCCCGACTTTGGTAACTCAATCCCGATCGAGGGAATGAGTATTTTGGTGAGGAATATGATATAGGCACCTAGAAACCCATGGCTTAAACACTTCCTACCTTTGTCATATTTATCTTTAGGGAAGCCCCTCTGAGCCTTTTAGCCTATTTTCTTTGATGAGCCACTATATATTTATCAGTAGCCACATATTTTTAAGTCTTCAGAATTTTAACATGTGGAACAAGTGATACAATGCTTAGTGGGGAGTTGGGAATATTTTTGTTGTGGGTAAGCTTTAGAAGATGAATTATGTGAAGGTTGGAGGAAGAGTTGAGCTTTGTAAAAGTAATATAGTGCCCCAATTTAAAAAAAAAAAAAGTGAATACATATAGCTGGCACAATTGTTCCATGATAGAGAGTTTACACTCTAAGTGATGAAAAATTAAGAATCGAAGTCCCGTCTGCAATGTCAGATAATGGGATTCTTCTAAATAAAATTGTGAAACCGAGCTGTTGAAAGTCACGAGATTTAAGGGCACATACTACGTCATTCTTTGGTTTGGGTTGATGATTGACATGCGATGGGGTGTGGTTCTATATGTATGGATATTTGGGATTATTATTGTACTAAGCACTTGTTCCATCTTTATTAGCCCACTTTATGCATATTTTCTTACATAATGACCCTAGCCCCGTTACAACTTTATTTTATGGCCTATTGATTCCTTATGATGAACTCTGAGTGTGGTGATTTTTCCAATTTTGTTACAAATTCATAGTGATAATTGCATTGCCTTGGTATTGAGTGAATTTTTACCCAATTCATATGAGAGCACTTTATACACTTATTTTTATTTTCTCGTGTGAAACTTTTTGAGGGTTGAACCAAGTAGTAGTGTTAGTGTTGAGGGGACGAATGAGAACTTGATTTTTTATATCTGCTTGAGCTGGTGATTGGTTGTAGTTTAGCTTTTAGACATTTTGGTGGCTACTATATGTGTTGATATTGCTAGGTCTTAGTTCTACCTTGTTCGGGGACAAACAGGACTTAGTGTGAGGATGTTGATATAATGCATAAATTTTGACATTTTCTTATGTTTAATTGATAAGTTAATGGTTTAAAGGTCGGAATTGTGACATTATTTGCTAGAAAATATGATTTTGAGTATAAATGTTAATTTGTGATCTCATTTTATGGTTATATGTGTTTCGATGTATTTTGTGTTGAGATTACATGATTTTAGTTGTTTTAAGCAAACAATATGCCAAAGGAATTGGAAGAAGTCATTGGAGCTCCACAAATCCGGAAAGAAAATAAAATGCCGACGGAAGTCCGCACGAGGAGTCGAACCGCGACTTGAAGCTGCGAGTAGTGTCACCGCGCGGCCGTCGTGCGGTGCGAAGCGATTCGCGCACCGGCTTCAGCTGTTCGAGGTTTTCGCGTCCGGGGATATAAATAGCACATTTTCAGACATTGAGAGGGTTCCGTCATTCATTGTTTTACCAGAAAATCATCCACATTCATTCATCTCTTTCTATCCATCATCCGAGCAAGAGAGAAGAGGAGACGAAGGAAATCCATTGAAGATCTGACAAGATTATGTTTCACCAGACTGTTTTCTTTTACTATTACTTCTAGTTCTTGTGATATTATGTTAGGCTAAATCAAATGTTGGGGAGACCTACATTTGGATATTGTTGACAATTGCTTTTGTTATATGAATTTTGTTAATTTAATGTTAATGTATTCAATTCTTATATGTGTGTGGTGAGATCGAAAGGAGATCTGAACTAGGGCTTCTATTGTTTAGATGATTGAAAAATACTTAAACAAATCATAATTGAACATATTAATTCTGACAATTAATAGCTTGAGAAAGTGCAAAACTTGTTAGAACCAAACTTAGGATAATCACTAGCCGGAGGAGTTGCATATCATTAAAACCGAGAAGTTAATAAATTGTGATTGCTCTAAGTGGGCATTAAATTAATTAAAAATTGAATTATATGCATTTTGTAAATTGTCAACAATGGAAAGATCTAGAGATCCCCATTCATCATCTAGCTTATCAATTAATTTATTCTCTCTGTTTGCTTGTTGATAGGAATTTTTATTGCTTATTTTATTTAATTGAATTATTAGGTTTTTAGATAAACAAACAATTCATGCAATTTTATTTTATTCGTTGCTTAAATTTGATAAATTATTGACAATTCTCTGTTCCATGAGGATTCGACCCGGTATCACCAGTTATTACTTGGATAGTACATTGCGGGTCGTGTTGGAAAATATTCCCCACACCAATGAGGCGGTAGGTCGACGCTAATCTGTACACAAATAAAAGCTAACAAGGATTGCTCATTCCACATTATGTAAACATGATCAAAAGGACACTAGTAGAAGTAGAATCAAGCAACAAAAGCGAAAAAGATGAAACTGGAGGAAATTTCGGCCACTTCGAGCCGAAATTCCACACGCATTTGAGCCACCATCGGCTGAAACCACCCTACACTTTCGGCCATCATTGGCCGAAAGCTGCTAAACAAATTATAATAGTCACAGCAGCTTTCAGCCACATCCGGCCATTCCCTCCTCCATTTTTCACCCAATAATGGTCAAATAAATTACCAGATTGCAAATCGCTGTCGATGGCTGTGAAGGCAGCCAACTACGCCTTCTTCTCTGGCGTCACTTCAACATTTCCGATGGAAACAAACACCACCCATCACCACAAAACATTCACAAACACAATTTTTCAACTCTATTACTCTTCAACTATCTACAAACAAACAATCCTACCACAAATATAAGCATTAACAAAACCCTAAAAGAAAAGAAAAATATAAACATACACATAAACACACAAACATACACATTTGTACCAACAGTATATACCAACAAATTACCCAACCCATTCACAAATAAATGCACTAATTACAACTTAAAAATCAGACCTAAAAGGGAACCCTGGCGAACAAGATTTCAAAATGAAAAAGCTTACATCTTCCAAGCCTTCCACAGTCGACTGTTCATGCGCGGTTGCCGCCGCCATCTCGCCGCTACCTCCGCCATGAGTTCTGCCACCATGTTGTTGAAGAGGGAGAGTGAAGAATAAGGGTTTCGGGTTGTGGTGGGTGTTTGAATGGGTGGGGAAGTTATTATTTAAATGGGTGCCCCTAACTATTTGGTGGTGGACTGAATATTTAGTTATTTTTACTTCAAAATGATAGATTCGGTATATTATATATGTGTGCCTTTAACATTATTGGTATTTCCATATTTTTGGTGTGGGTGTGATCAACAACATTGGGTTTTTTTAGGATTTTTAGTGGGTACACATATCCGCGCCCTATAAGCAAATGCCATAAAATTAATTTTGGCAGTGTAAGATAAGGGAACACAAAAACTACCTAAGTGTAGTAGTAGGCTTTGCAGGCTGTATGAGTGACCCCAATGACCCTCAGATCCAAAGCTTAGAACTTTATCTTCCCAGTATTCAGTTCCGTCAATGTATTATACTGAGTAAGTTGGCAATGGACTAGTCTCTACAACCAACAAGATTCTCGGCATCACAACAATACGTAATGACAACAAAACCGAATAAAGAAGAATAACTGCCAGAAATTGAATTTAAACTAAAAACTTGAAACAGATTATGCTGTAACACAATGAGCAACATTTATCCAAAATACCAGTGACAATATTTAAGTTCAACATAGCCAAATATAGGAAACAAAATTAGAGAAGAAATAACTATTGAAAACGGTCAAGGATAAAAACAGAAGATTGTGTTGTTTCTTAACACAACAGCAAGTCGCGCCTCAGTAACCTTTATCAAGATGTGAGAAACCATGTCAATCTTAGGTCCTTGAAACAGAGAATGACAATAAGATAATGACTAATAGAAACCATTGGTATTATACTGGCATTGTGATCAAGGTCAGAAACATAAACAGTTCACCAGTTTGCCAGATAGTGTCTTCTGTTTGAGCCTTGGAAGCTCTACCATTTTTCCTCTTCCTTCCAGAAATGTATAGAGCACAATCAGATAGTCAACAAAAAAACAACGTACTAACCCCTGCATAACTATAAAAAATTGATATAAATTGAAACGTGAATTACATTACCAAATTTGAGAATAAAAAAATCATTAAACGAAACCATTATGTAACCGCAGATGAACACTCACTTGACATATCATAACCCCTATATAATCTGAATGCTATTGAAAATTAATACAAAAAAATTAGGTATAGAGCAAAAATTAATTCTATAGAAGGCAATAACCCTATTCCACCTCTGACATGAATCGTTTCCCATAAGCTTAAAAAAGTAAGGGAAAAGGAGGTTGACTAAGCATATGCATATATTGGAAAAATAATTAACGGTAAAAGAGAAGAGAGGATAATGAAACACGAGGCAATAGTTAACCAAAACCATGTGAAAGCACACTTCGTGTCGACATCTACAAACATAAACAAAGGAAAAAACAAATTCCACATAATTCTCCTTAATCAATTTGCCATCACACTAAACAATACATCTGGGTACTTTCAACAGATTTTCATGCTTCCATCTTTTCTACAGCGTGCTCAATTTTAACAGAAATTAATGAAGTATAATATTACAAGAGACATTGGTGTAGGCTCAAGATCCAAAACAAAGAAATCAATAGATTGAAAAGAAAATCAAAGGATGGAAGAAATGGGGGTTGAAGAACAAGAGTTGGATAGGGAAGCTTTTTCCAATATTTATGCAACAAGGGAAAATCAACCTTGGATTTAGCTTCAAAAATCCAAGAATTGTGATGTTAGCTCAAGCTACAAACACAATTAGAATTTTGAGGGTTTTCGGATCCCACAATCTCTCAAGTGACCTTAAGAATAATTGATATGCTATTCAAGCAAGTGTTCAATAAATTGCATAAGGTGAAGAACAAAGTGTTGGGAGAGCCCTATATATAGGCAAACCCTAAGGATTAATTAAGCTAAACAACTAATTAGGGGCTTTAATCAACCCATTACAAATAAGTAAACAAGTGCTAATATAATTTAAACAAGGGAAATTAAATTATTAAATACGACGCTATACTCAAAAGGGCTCGGAGGACACCAAGCTAAAAGGGACAGCGTCGTAGCACAATTGAGGAATGAATTTCGGAGTCCCTGCGGAGGAGGGGACGGGACCACGGGGTCCATGAGAGACAACTTTCAAATTATTGTACTGGAGGATCTTTACACCCGGGAGTTCCCTACCCATGCGCTCAAGAGGAAATTTGAAATGGTAGGGGAGGACGACGCTAGGCAGTATGGAAATGGACGGCGCTATACTGAAGATCAGTGACGACGCTATACAAAGGACGATGCTGAGCATGTGAGGAGGTACGACGCTCGGCTGCATAGCGTCGTAGACCATTGGAGGCAGTGGACGGCGCAGAACAAGAGACGACGCTGAGCTTGGCGCCGTAGCAATCGTTCGATGATGAAGATGGCAGCAACAGCCTCGCCGGAGATGGAGGATTGGCCAGAGATGCGTTTCGGAAGTCGACGACGACGGAGATACAAACTGGCGCCCTCGGAGATGACTGGGGCGAAGCGCAAGGTGGTCGGGCAGAGGTAGGATGAGGGTGATCGGCGATGGAAGCTTTGCCGGAGAAGAGTTGCGGCAAATCGAGGTTTTCTTCTTTGTCGGAGTTACGCTTTTCGGGGTGGCCGGAGTAATTAAGGAGGCGACCGGAGACACGGTCGAGGGATGCTCCTCAGCTCTAATGGCGAACAGGGAAGTTCCCCTCTTGGCCGGAGCATGGTGAAAGGATAACTTAAGGGTTTTCTTCAACGGAGGTGGTCGGAAGATGAGGCTCGCTGCCGCTGCTGCCTTGCTGGAATTCCAGGGGAGGATGAGGGCGAGAGAGGTCGAGGACGATGGCTTCGGAAGGTTAGCGGGGACGATGAGGCTTCGCCGGAGCAGGAGAGACACGCCGGAGGTGACGATCGCAGTGGCCGTAGGTGAGGTATTCGCCGGGCGGCGGCCATGTGAACTGAAGGTGCTGGTGGTCGGGGCGAAGCTGACGAGTAGACCATCGGAAATGGAGGGCGAACGCCGGTGGCCGCGATGGGGCAGAAATTGGATGAACGGAGGAGGGCGGCGATCGGCATCGTCATGGAGGAGAAGAACTCTAACGCAGAATGAAACTGCGTTCTTCTTTTGCGAGCCTATATCCTTAACGCAAGTTGGGATCGCGTTAATCTTGTAGCCTAGGAAGTTAACGCAAGATGAATCTGCGTTATGTGTCACTGGGCCAAATTCAATTTTGAGGTTGCTTTGTTGGGCCTTTAAATGGACTGGGCCATCCTTTGTCCTTCTCCATTTAATTAATTCAGGTCCACTGGCATTTGGATCCGGATAATTCAGAATATTTTTCTGTCTGTCCAAAATATCCGGATTGGTCCATCTGTCAGTCTGGTTGGTTGGGCCGGCTACGGCATTCTCTCCCCCTTGAAAAGCTTTGGGCTCCAAAGCTGATAGGGAAAACTTTGCGGTAGTAGACTCATAATCAAGACCTGCACAAACCGAAAGTCCATAAGCATCACATTTTTGAATCAATTCCGAGAAACATAATTTATCAATGAAATTATTAGAAATGTGATCCAAAATGCAGATATATTCTTCGGAGTCGGCTTTCAGCTTGAATTCTTGACTGATGCCCTTCTTGTCTTGTGACTTCCATTTCCTGCAAAAATAATGACAATTATCAGGTAAATTAATTTTGTCAAAATTTGGAACAATCTCACCTGATTTATTCAGAAATTGGTCATCTTGAATTTTATCAGTACCTGCAAAAATATTATCCAAATTAGATGCAGTGTCATCATAAAAATTCGAGAAATTAAATTCAGAGAAATTATGACACGGCTTGTCATTCGCAGATCCTGGGATAATTAATGAGCAGTGCTTTGTCGGGCCGGGCTCGACTTCTTTCTTCTTGGCCTTTGACTTTTTATTCTGCTCTTCCAATCTTGATCGATGCCTTTCTGCTTCAATCCGCATGTTCTCTGCTAACTTGGCGCGATCTAATTGTACAGTCTTTAGTGACAGTGATTTAATCATGTATTTTCTGTCCTCATGGGTGAACGTGATCATGTTGGCTCTTCCTTGATAAATTGCATCATTGTCGAAGAGCCACGGATGGCCGAGTAACACATGACTCGTGTTCATTGGGATGACATCACAGAGGATTTCTTCATAGTAAGTGCCAATGCAGATTGGAATCCTTGCACGCTTGGTTACCTTTGATCTTCCACTACTGTTTACCCATTCCAAACGGTATGGATTTCGATGATCCTCTGTTGCCAACTGTAATCTGTGAACAACATAAATATTGACAAGATTAGCCCAGCTTCCACTGTCAACAACTAAGGTTGCTAAATTATCGAAAATCTCGCAGTGACAGTGAAAGAGGTTCTCCCTTTGTTCTAAGTCTGTTGACAAGGGCTCGTTCTCTTCTTGACTCGGAGCTACCGTTCGAATGATCACAAATGAGGAGAGCGCCTGTTCATTTCCAATAGTCGGTTCGGGTTTACTCGGATCATTCTGAATTTCTTTTCCTTTTCTTCTAGTTCGCTCGTCGAGCTCGATGACCCTTTCCCAATAATTCACAAAGAATCTTTTATCTAAGATGTTGATGAGTTCTTTCCAAGTGGAAGGTCGGGGCTGGCCTTGCGTAGACAACGTCCTCTGATAGGTTGACTACCATAGTAACAATTTTCCCTTAAACAGTGCAGTAGCAAGGTCAACCTTTTTCTGTTCAGACAAAAGAACATCGTGATATAATTCCTCCAACCTCTTTCTCCAGTAAACATAGTCGAAGTAGTCCTTTCTGCTTCCGAGAGATGGACTATCCAAAAAGCATTGCTCCAACAAGCTGACCCTGTGAGCCCATTCAGCTTGGCTAATTGTTGGTAAGTTCGGGATCCCTGTGCGCCCTTGTGCTACTTCACTCCCAGGGTATGAGCTGGAAGTATCTTTGGAGGCTGATTGATGTTCCGAATCAGGAGGTTTGCGCTTCCGCTTAATGCCGAAATCATCTTTCAGAATTTCTTCAAGTTCCACATCTAGCTTATACCGCAACTTTTGCTCAACTGTATCCATGACTTGACCATAAATATACTGCGGATCCACAAGCCTGTGATCTACCTCATCTGCAATAAAATTAATTTTGGCAGTGAGTTTATCAGATAAAGCAGTATTTTCAGATTTAAATAAAGCAGTTAATTCTTCCCAGAATTGAGCAATTAATTTCGAAATCTCAGAAGAACAACTGGCCATCAGATCGGTGCTCGGGGCTGCTTCTCCATAACGATCGGTTATCTGCTTTTCAAGGCTTTCATTCAGCTGCTCGAGCTCATACTCTAGTTTTCCTTCGATCTGTCCAGCTACTTTCTCGATATGGTCTTCCATAGTATCACTTAATTCCTTCTCAGCTTGACAGAAAAGAATTTTAATTCTTTCTGCTACCTTTAGACCATGTCGGGTAGTGAAGTCTTTGAAAGATTTCTGGAGGAATGCTACAGTTGCACTCAGCTTTAATTCAGTTTCAGTGGTGGAAACTATGATATGCTCTTGGAGTTCGTCAGCTTGACGGTCCAATTCTTCAGCAAGGAATTCAACTTTTCCATCCAGCTTTGCAGATAAAATCCCAATACGGTGATCCACTTGCACATTCAAGGCTCCTTCAAAATCAGTGGCGAGTTGATCCAACCTCCCTTCGAAGTCATCAGTAACTTCACAAATTTTTCGATCAACCTTTTGCCCTAAGTCTTCGGCCATTTTGTTACCATCAGTGGCAACCTTGTGCAACTTTCCATGCAGCTCTGAAGAGAGACTGACATTTTCCTTGGCAATCTTGTGGTTCACTTTCTTGAATTCATGGTTCATTTCAGCTTTCATTCCTTTGACTTCGTCACCGAGACGATCAACTTTAGCGCACAAAGCTCGCATCATGGAGGTCAACTCAGATAGGCCTTCGTTGTTGTTACCTGCCATATCAGAAATTATGTGGGATAAAAGGTTAGAAAATAAAATAAAGAAGAATAAAATATTTTTGGTGATCTCCTCTCTTTTCTTTTTCTTTCCTCACGCAACCCTCAAACTCAAAGTGTTTGACGACTTGAGTTCGATCACAAATCAATTCTTGAGGCTTATCCAAAGTTAAGGAGGAAGATCGGTTTGGATATGTGACGCACAATGCAAGAAACAAAATGCAAAGTTCGACTCAATCAAAGAAAAAGGATAGAAGGTGGATAGCTTGTGCGATTAATCAAGCACAATTGACGGTTCCAAGTTTTAATTAGTGAGTGTCAGAGATTCCAATTCCTCACAATATAAAAGTGAAAAATAAAAATCTCACAACTAAAAACACTCGGACTCACACAATATATGCCTCACGCGCACAATCCCATAATAAATACAACCAAGTTGGCGAAACTGTCGGCTAAGAATGACCCGGAATTATTCACTGTCGAGGAACTCCAATATCTGCAATTGCAGACGGAGCTTCAACTCTGTGATTTGTGAAATAAATCAGAGGAACAGTGACAAGCACTTATTTCTCGAGGAATTCCACTGTCAGGTATAGACTCTGACGGAACTTCAACCCGATAAATTGTTCGTGATTTAAATCAGTGAAATCGTACAGTAAAATAAATTCCAATACTTCCAATTTTCTTTGCAAGGCCCACTTGTTGAATCTTTGCAACTTTTGCACAACCTTTCCCGTAATTTGGTGTCTTGAACTATGATCAAATGGTGGGAAGGACGAGTGGGGCCCACTGGGGGTGTGTAAACTCCAATTTGACCAATTTTCTTTCTCTTCCACGTTTGGACACTAATGCTTGCAATTCAAATTCATTTTGTCCTCTTTTCCTTTTGCATGCCAGCAACACTTGGGAGCATCTTTTGATTAATTTCCTTTTTCGTACTAAACATCAATTCCTTAACAGCTAGTCCGCCTGTCCATTGTTGCTCTCGGTAGCAAGTCTCCTTTGGCACTTAATGCTTGGTACGTACATGCAGGTTGTGTCCCTTAAGGATTTCCTATAACACCCTTCTCAAACCCAATTGGATCAAAAAGCATACAACTCAAGAACACTTTGAATGTTGGATGAAGATCTTCAAGAACATGAAGAACACTAGGAACCTCTTGAAGAAACCCTAATTCCCAAAATTTAATCCCAACTCTCTTGGCACTCAACACTCTTGGAATTTGACACCGAAATTACCAATTAACACTTTAAACCATTAATATGTGCCATTAAAATCATTACAAGCATTGGATTCAAAAATCAAGCAAGAACAATCAAGAACAAGGCAAGAACACACATGAACACCAAGAAATTTCAATTGCTCATAACTTTCTCATCCGGTGTCCGATTTGAACAAACCACATATGCAAATCCATGTACACAATGAGAGGAATTCAAATATGCAACTTGTTTTTAGAGATTCAAAACGGACAGAGACCTGATTTTCTGGACAGAGGGCAGAAAATTCTTTTTCTAGGGTTCTTGAATGGATTTTTGGTGAAGGAAATAGATTTGGAAAAATTTGGGCATTATATCCCCTTAGGAATGGAGGATTTAATGTTGCCAAATGGAATATGCTTCCATTGGTGAGTGGTGGTGTGTGAAAATGGGTGAAAATTGATGAACAAAGTGATGAACACCAATTTTTTTGAGAAAATATGGCCAAAACTTCAAAAATCATAACAAATGATTCCCTTGGCCAAATTTGATGCACTTTATATTTTTTTGAGTGTAAACCATCCAAAAAATCCAAATATGAACTCAGAATTACAAAATTCGGGACAGAGCAAAATGGATTCGGATGAACAGTAAACAGGAGGATTTTTTTGAATTTTTATGGATGAGTTCTATTGATTCTTTGCTTGGCTCTGATACCAAATGGTGTAGGCTCCAAGATCCAAAACAAAGAAATCAATAGATTGAAAAGAAAATCAAAGGATGGAAGAAATGGGGGTTGAAGAACAAGAGTTGGATAGGGAAGCTTTCTCCAATGTTTATGCAACAAGGGAAAATCAACCTTGGATTTAGCTTCAAAAATCCAAGAATTGTGATGTTAGCTCAAGCTACAAACACAATTAGAATTTTGAGGGTTTTCGGATCCCACAATCTCTCAAGTGAGCTTAAGAATAATTGATATGCTATTCAAGCAAGTGTTCAATAAATTGCATAAGGTGAAGAACAAAGTGTTGGGAGAGCCCTATATATAGGCAAACCCTAAGTACATGGATTAATTAAGCTAAACAACTAATTAGGGGCTTTAATCAACCCATTACAAATAAGTAAACAAGTGCTAATATAATTTAAACAAGGGAAATTAAATTATTAAATACGACGCTATACTCAAAAGGGCTCGGAGGACACCAAGCTGAAAGGGACTACGTCGTAGCACAATTGAGGAATGAATTTCGGAGTCCTGCGGAGGAGGGGACGGGACCTCGGGGTCCATGAGAGACAACTTTCAAATTATTGTACTGGAGGATCTTTACACCCGGGAGTTCCCTACCCATGCGCTCAAGAGGAAATTTGAAATGGTAGGGGCGGACGACGCTAGGCAGTATGGAAATGGACGGTGCTATACTGAAGATCAGTGACGACGCTATACAAAGGACGATGCTGAGCATGGGAGGAGGTACGACGCTCGGCTGCATAGCGTCGTAGACCATTGGAGGCAGTGGACGACGCAGAACAAGAGACGACGCTGAGCTTGGCGCCGTAGCAATCGTTCGATGATGAAGATGGCAGCAACAGCCTCGCCAGAGATGGAGGATTGGCCGGAGATGCGCTTCGGAAGTCGACGACGACGGAGATACAAACTGGCGCCCTCGGAGATGACTGGGGCGAAGCGCAAGGTGGTCGGGCAGAGGTAGGATGAGGGTGATCGGCGATGGAAGCTTTGCCGGAGAAGAGTTGCGGCAAATCGAGGTTTTCTTCTTTGTCGGAGTTACGCTTTTCGGGGTGGCCGGAGTAATTAAGGAGGCGACCGGAGACACGGTCGAGGGCTGCTCCTCAGCTCTAATGGCGAACAGGGAAGTTCCCCTCTTGGCCGGAGCATTGTGAAAGGATAACTTAAGGGTTTTCTTCAACGGAGGTGGTCGGAAGATGAGGCTCGCTGCCGCTGCTGCCTTGCTGGAATTCCAGGGGAGGATGAGGGCGAGGGAGGTCGAGGACGATGGCTTCGGAAGGTTAGCGGGGACGATGAGGCTTCGCCGGAGCAGGAGAGACACGCCGGAGGTGACGATCGCAGTGGCCGTAGGTGAGGTATTCGCCGGGCGGCGGCCATGTGAACTGAAGGTGCTGGTGGTCGGGGCGAAGCTGACGAGTAGACCATCGGAAATGGAGGGCGAACGCCGGTGGCCGCGATGGGGCAGAAATTGGATGAACGGAGGAGGGCGACGATCGGCATCGTCATGGAGAAGAAGAACTCTAACGCAGAATGAAACTGCGTTCTTCTTTTGCGAGCCTATATCCTTAACGCAAGTTGGGATCGCGTTAATCTTGTAGCCTAGGAAGTTAAGGCAAGATGAATATGCGTTATGTGTCACTGGGCCAAATTCAATTTTGAGGTTGCTTTGTTGGGCCTTTAAATGGACTGGGCCATCCTTTGTCCTTCTCCATTTAATTAATTCAGGTCCACTGGCATTTGGATCCGGATAATTCAGAATATTTTTCTGTCTGTCCAAATATCCGGATCGGTCCATCTGTCAGTCTGGTTGGTTGGGCCGGCTACGGCAGACATGTCTTGGCTCACTGTGTTACACACATATTGAATGCTCCTTTGTCGAGGAATCTATTCAATTTGAACTTACAACTGCAAGAGCCAAATAATGGGGATGTTTGGGCGTTAGCGGATCTGCTAGCGGATAGTGGGTTCGGAGAGATAATTGTAAGACAATCTTCTCTTCGAATTTGCTATCTGCTAGCCGATCCGCTGGCTCCCAAACATCCTCATTGTATAGTCTTCTCCCTAAGGAGCAACTATCGACTATATTGAAACAAATGAATTCAATCACATTTCTATTTAAAACGGAGAATAAGAGCTAAATTCTTACAATTCCAAATTCACATACAAAAATATCGATCAAGTATTATATATTCTAGTTATGGGAAAGAAACACCACGACCAACTTACTGTGATTTAAGTAATTGATGGAGTTTTTGCACTACGTGAATGAAATACTTCATAAATTTAGAAGACTCATCACTTTTTCAGAAAAAATCTCAATCAAATAATGGAAAAATATAACCACAGATTTAAAAGTGTATAAAATGCACTCTTAAATCTAATAAAATGCACATTTAAATACCTGCATAAAATGCAGTGAAATCTAATAATGGACTTTGAGGTGGATTAAAGCCTGCGACGAAGGTGAAATGGCGAAGAGTGACAATGGTAGGGTCGTGCAGAGGGAAAGATGAGAAAGCTGAGAGCGATAGATGGAATGACGTCTAAAGGCGGCATGATCTATCAACACCGAGAGTATTACTCTCTAATCTTGTCCGTGTTGCAGACGGGTGCATGCGCTTTGGGCCATTTAATGTTTGAATTCCTTGCCTACACCCAAACAAAGTAGAAAGAAACTGATTTGGTTTGGGAGCTGAATGAGCTCCTGCTAAGACACTGAATGAATGCTTTGTATGTGCTAAGTATTTTTATACAGCCCAGATACCATTAAATGCCCAGTACACAGCTCATTAACACCCAGCACATATACATTATCAGTCAGCACGCCCCAGCTCATATCCAAACTCGAAAGAAACATAACCCCCCAAAAAATCTATAAATATGGAGAAAGTAGTAAATACACAACAAAACCATCTCTCACAATATTTAGAACAAGCTGAACAATTGTGGAATTCTGAAATACTCTAGGAGGTTAGATGTGTTAGCTACGTAGGGAAGCCGAATCGAATTAATGAAAATCAAACAAATTATCAACCAAGAAAAAATAAATTGAAAGGGATGTATAAGGCTCCGAATTTTTCACCTCAAAAAACAATTCGGTGCGGATATGTGCACCCACTAAAAACCCATAAAAAACCCAACGTTGAAGCCACCCTTCCCAAAAAAAACATAAAAAATCAATAATGTTTGGGACACGCAGATATATTATACCTAAAGTGTCATCATAGACAAAAAATACACAATGTTGAGTGCTACCTCTCAAAAGTTAAGGGCACCCACTTTAATAAAACTTTCTCACTCATTCAAACACACAAACAACTCTCATTCCCCATCTATAACCACCGTAACCCTTCACCCTCCCTCACCAATTCAACGGCGATGGTGGATGCAGGTCCCAACCGGCACGAAGGCGGCAGTGGTGGAAGTGGCAGCGCGTCGACAAGAGGCGGTGGAGGAGTTGGAAGAGGTAAGTTTTCCCATTTCAAATCAGTTTTCGCTAGGGTTCCTTTTTTGTTTTGATTTTTAAGTTATGCGCAGTACATTTGTTTGTGAATTTATGGGTAATTTTTGTTTCAGTCAAATGTGATGATAATTTGGGTTTCTATCCATCAGGTTGGTTTGGGTTTGCAGGAGAAGAGGTCATAGCTGGCGGATGGCGGATTCGGTCGTTATTGGCCACGTCGTAATACATTTTTTGGCCGAATGTGGTCGAAAGTTGTTACTTCTTTTCCAATTTCCCATTCAATTGCCGGCCGATATTGGCTAAAATTTTGTGTTGGTTTCAGCCGATGGTGCCCGAAATGTGGGTGGGGTTTCGGCTAGTAGTGGCCGAAATTTCATGAGTTTCATCTTTTTTTTTCCCATTTGTTGCTTGATTTCGCTACTACTAGTTTCCTCTTGTTCATGTTTAATTATGTGGAATGATTACTGATTGTTTGAATTTATTTATTTACAGAGGAATTTCAGCCTACCGCCACATACAGACGCCGACACGGTATGTTGGCCATGCACCGGATCGCCATGGCACGTGGGTACATTCACCCTTATCTGGATTGGTGGAGTGCACATTGTGGTGACCTCATCCTTCATGAAGTACGTATTGCCATGCAGTAGGCGTATACCACACCAGGGAATTATAGTGATGCAGGTCTATCCACTACCCAGCTGGAGCGAGAGGATCCATCACCCAGCACTAGTAAGGGGTGTGGCAAATGGGGAGGCCCGTGGGGTTAGATTCGATATGTATTGTTTGGTTGGTTGTATTTTTTTGGATGATTTCAGTTGTTATTTATGGGTTCCGCATAATATGTGGATATGACATCAACGCTAACTTGGTACTCTTGTGGTAAAATACATTATTTGCTTGATGATGTGCGCTTATCTTGCAAATGATTTCAATATAACATAGTTAAATATAACCTGAAGGCATTTACGGCCAATAACAACTGAAATTAAAGGTTATTTTAGACAAAATCTGACAGAAAATGTACAAAACGAAACGACCATTTTTGGTTGATTACTGAATGATAAAAAAAAAAACTACTCTAAAAAATTTTTGGCCATCAAATCATACTTATTTTCGACTTATACTGGCCGAAAATCCTTCTTACGCACAGCCGTCATTGGCCTTTTATTGCTAGTTGCTAAATCAATCATTTAAACAGTTTTCGGCCATAGTCAGCAGAAAATTCGCCTCAATTTCGACCAGTATTGGCCGAAATTGTTTATTACACATGGCCATAAATAGTCGAATATGCAGATGGGCGAGATGCAGCAGAGTAATGACTTCAATGTGCAAAATCTACGTAAAATATGTGTATTTGTGCTACCTTTTTCACCACCATTACTTAAGAATAATCTCTGGTGATGTTCTTCTCGGTTGGAATGAGATATGAAAAAAATGGATTTAAGGGTTTGGGTAGGGTTTTGGGAAGAAGAAGAAAGGTGGTGGGTGCATTAAACATTTGAAGTGTGTGCCTTGAACACTCTACTTCAATAATTACTAGGGTGGGTGCCCTCAACATAAATGGTTAGTGTCGTCAACCTTTAAATCAACTCATTAAGGGTATCTTTGGTATTTTAACTCATTAGTAAAAATTGAAAGCATGGAGATTCAAAATTTATATAGAAAAATGAGTAGCCATGACATTGTTATAATCTCTTTGGATTTGGGAGGAGTGTCAAATAGCTATTCATCAACGCTTCAAACCTTTTTTCATATTGTTCCACAATTCTCATCATCTCTCGAACACGGGAGAAGGGCCAAACAAAATTACTCTCTCCATCCCATTTAATTTTTTTGTTTGACTTCTGCACACAATCCAATGCACATTTTCAACCGTTAGTATCTCAAAATATGTACAACAAAAAATTATGTAAAATATATATTCTATAACTATATAATCATACGATTCTAACAAGTCCCAACTCGAATATTTGTTCCGAATATATACATACAATAAAATTGAGTCAAACTTAAATAATGAACAGTGCAAAAAAGTTAAACATGACAAGATCGTTAGGAATGAGGGCGTAAGAAAAAGAGGTCATAAAATTTTACTTTTTGGCATTGTTACTCCCATTTTGGGTAACGCTTAATCCTCTAGACAGAGCCTTCAAGACGGAAGGCAGGACGAGAACAGTCCCAAGAGATGCTAGGAACTAGAGCATCACGAAACAAACTAAGGAAATGAAATAAAGCAGTAAAGGAAAGCAGTAAAAAAGCAGTAAAGAAAGCATTAAGGAAAGCGATAAATAAAAGTAAAGCACTGGAAAAGTAAAGACATTGTATTAAAATGTTTGGTGGTTGAGGAACCTAGATTACATCTTGAGTTCTAGTATTTATACAACGTCTGGTGCCTGTTCGTTGAGAGGCACCGGTTGGAGGAAAGGGATAAGGATGAAATTCATAAAGATCTTCCCCGCCTTTATTCTGGTATTGGCGCGGATAAGGCTTCCGCGAGGGTGAGGAGAGTCTTCACTCGGGGTGACGTCACCTCGTACCATACTGGAACCGCTTCCTCTAACTCGTGGTACTCGGGTAGTTATCGTGCTGGAGTATGGCTTTCTCTGGGTTGCACCGTTATTTAGGTAGGTTGGCTTGCTGGGGCGATGTCCCTCGGGGTCCAGGGGCTGGTCTTGGGCTGTCTCTTCCGTATCATCCTAGAAATTGGGCCCTTATGCAAATTCGGCCTAGATATGTATGTGGGCTGGATTAACACAATTTTTATGTATTAAAAAATTGCCCCTATTTTTCAGTGGAACACTTGGCCACGTTTTGGCCTTATTCGCTGAAAAGATCTGATACCTCCTTAGCTCGGGGTGTCAGTTAATGATGACGCCCGTCATTTTAGGAGATTTTGAATGGATGTCCGTTGGGATACGCAAATTCGTATTCATCCATTCTTGGTAACCGCTGCAATCGTGCCTTTTCGAGGCAGTTTTACACAGAGAATGACGTGACCATCCACTGTTCGCGGAAGTTACATGTAATACCCGAGAATTTTGCAACATAAAACAATAATTAAATAAGTAAAACAATAATTAAATAAATAAACAATAAATAAAATAAATATCATAAATAGATAAATTCAGTAAATAAATAAATAAAGATAAGGAAATGAGAAATGAGATTTAATTTAAAAAGGAATTAAAGGAATTTAATTAAATAAAAAGAATTATTAAAGGTAAATAAATTGTACACCAAAACCCGACACCAATGAACTCGAGAATTCGAATCCGAACATGCAATTAGACCCGAGTAAAAATTTAGAGAGAAAGTAACAACCCGAAGGTACCCCGGAAATCGGAATCCGGGAGCATAAAGGGATAGAAGTCCGAAAGAGTGGAGGAAAAGCACGACGGATCGCACGACCCGCCCGGACCGAAGTCCAGGCAGCAGCCGCGCGGTGGCCGCGCGGTCAATGGGCAATGGGCGCGCCACGGCCGCGCCACCCCGCAGATTTGTTGGGTGCGAGATTTACTCGCCCGAATCCGGATTTTCCGACTTCGGTTGAACACCATTCGGCTCAAGACCCTTAGAGGCAGACCTTGGACGCCCCTAGGTCTTATTTACCTATAAATAAGCCCTCTTGAAAGCTCCGAACACTTTTCCAGAACCCTACAACTCTCTATACGCCCGAAAACCCTAGTTCCGGAGTCGTCGGAGGCACGAAACCAAGGCAAGGACTGCGTGGACGAAATTTTGAAGATCTCTAACGTCGTGGTAAGCTTCGATCCGATCCTTGTTCCATATACGATTCGAAAACGAATCCTAACCTTCTTCTTTTTCTTTCTTCGCCCCGAATCGGATCTAGAACGTAGAACCCGACGAACGGAGAGGATAGACGGAGGACTGGAAGCCACGCCTTCGAAATAGACGATCCCGGATATCTACAAATCAGTAAGTTAATACTTACATGGTTTTGGGAGTAACTAAAACATTCAAACCTAAAAGTTTAAACAAATCTTTCGTAAATCTGCCAATGTATGTTTTCTACCGGCACAACAGTCTTGTCTAATTTTTCCAAACCTTAAAACGACTTCAAACGGAAAAACTTAAAACATGAAAAACGTTCCTAAGGCTTAGATCTATCTACTGTAAAACGTTCAGAATTTTTAGAGACGTTTTGGTATTTGAAATCCACCCGAAACCGAACTGCTGAAACTTGGATCTTGAATTTCTTGACAGAACTTAGGTTCGATCTTGATGACGTTTTTTACATTAGTTCTAGGCCGATTTAGATCTTTGGCCGAACATAAAAGTTGTATATAAATGTATTATGAAGGTCTCTGTAAAATTTCATTAAATTTGGAGTTGCTTTGATATGGTAGATCTTGATAATCTTGAACTGCTGTATACGAATTTCGGACAGATTAAGGTTATGACGAAAATTGATGTATTCGACCTATTTCGGTATCTCGGATTGAAAAAGTTAAAACATGAAAGTTGTTCATCTCGATGTTTTCAGTCAGTGGTAAAATTTCAGAATTTTAGGAATTAAACTCGATTTTTAATGAATTTAGGAGTAAACTGTGGTTGACCGAGTCAAATCTTGAAATCTTGTTGAAACGGTGAAACTAGCCTTTAAGGTTTAAACGAGTAGAAGACTCTTTGAAATAATCATATGAAATATGGAAATTAGGAAATCCCCTTTACAAACTTGATCCTTAAAATTAGGGGGTGAGTGCTCTGCAGGGTGCCCTCCTAATGATTCACTTCGTGCCTATATGGACGATGGTGACCCCGCGCGAAATATTTGAGATATGTTGCCAAAACGGCATGAGATATATGGCCTACACTCTCGTGAATATCCTTATAGGTTTCCCGAGGCTCCGGAGTGGTACTGGGTATGGCAGATACGGCTGCGGCCGCCGGTTTCCGGCTAAACTTGTTGACATCGCGATACAATCGTGAAACTCTTGAAATACTAAATCTTGGGTGTAATGGGGATAGTTAAATATTAAATTGTTGTCTTTTAAATTATTAAATGCTTTATTTAAATTAATTATGGCTTTATTTAAATTATTTATGAATATTATCATATTTTTATGTAAATGTTAAATTAATGGCTTTTAAACCCTACGATCATGCATGTGTTAACTTACTCAGCAAGTTGTGCTGACCAAACCGTTTATTTTCCTTTTTCCTTATAGAGTATGTGGAATGATCATGAGCACATTCATGCATTGGGGAAACTTATATTTTCCAAACTTTATTATTTAAATTCTTGCATTAGACATTAGAATAAACGAGTCTGTTTAACCCGTGTTTTGACCATGTTGGTCGCATTTACATTTCCGATGTGATATTATACTTAAATACTATTTCCGCTGCGCTATGATATTATTATTTTCGAGACTATATTGTATGGGCTGGTTGCAAATGCTTTAAATATTTTTAAACACTGAAATACCTAGCCTTGCATCTCTTTAGTAAGACGGAGAAACCGTGTCTCACTAGGAAGGTGTGGCGGTGACATCCCGACCTGGGTGACCAAAAACCGGGGTGTTACATTACACGCCATAAATGGCGCAAAATTTAATCTACTTTTAGTGGTATCAACCATTTGTTTGGCTATAAATATCACTAAGGGTCATGTTTATATCCACGCAAACATGGTCTTTCTTGTTTGTTATCCTCGTCTTCTTCAAAAAACTCCGCTTATCCCTATACCTAGCTCTTGCTTGTTTTACGAAAAGTCACCCTCGGTAACTTTTGTTACTTCCTTATTATGGATTATGGGCTTTACAGCCCTTTTCCAACCCTTACTTCGATGATATACAACCCCCCGAATGGGTTTCTCCATCTGCAAACCGGGGAAACTCGGAAATATACTTTTCGTAACTACCGGAGCGCTGGTATTCTGGTATCGGCATTTTGGAAAAGTATTCCCGAGGGTGGATCCACTGTCTTACTGAACAAAGGGATCACCCTCTCTTGACCGAGGCACCTCATTGTAATCAGAAGAGCCACCCCTAAGCGTCGGAGACCAGAGAAGAGTTTCTCAGGCATGCCCTTGTGGTGGTGGCTTCTGCTCGAGAGCCCTGGGCTCTCATATCCAGGAGGAAGACCCTGTGCTGAGCGGGGCTCAGGCTATTCTTACAGGGAATCTTTCCTGGAGGCGGCAGACAGGATACGAAGCTCAAATCTCGAGATCAAGACCTGTTCTTTGGTCCTAATGACAATGAGAGAGCTCCGGCTGCAGATTCTGACAAAGGAGTTGTCTTCCGCATGAAGATCTTTCAAAATAGACCATGCGTAACAAAACATGTGGTTTTGATAGGCCCATTTTGTAGATCTCTCCTTCCCGTATTGTCTACTCGGATTGTAAAGCATTATCCCAAGCAGAAGGATAATACTTCTTTAGATATCTAGCGTCGATGCTTTGATGTACTAAATTTCCATCATTGTCCATTAGTTGGTACGCACCGTTGCTAAATATTTTATTAATAATAAACGGTCCTTCCCAATTGGTGGACTATTTTCCAAACTCGTAATCTCTTAACTGTTGGTAATATTGTTTTCCAAACAAGATCACATTCTTTGAAAGTTAATTCCTTTCCGAATTTGTTATAATGACGAGCCCTTCTTTGGGCTTCCCGAGTATAGTTATCAATAGCCATTAATCGGACCGTGTCTGCTTGCTTCAATTGCTGCATCATCTCTTCCTGATATTGATCATCGGGAACTAATGTTTGGAGAATAATCCGCGGACTTGGGACTGATATTTCCAAGGGCAAAACTACCTCTTGACCATAAGTTAATTGATAAGGGGCGAAACCCGTGATAGTACTCTTAGAATTCCTGATAACCCATAATGCCTCGGACAAGAGATCATGCCATTTTCTAGGGTTATCCTTTATCATTTTCTTGATAATCTGGATAATGTTCTTGTTTGTTGCTTCCGCTTGGCCATTTGCTTGTGGATAGTATGGCGAGGAATGCAACAATCGGATCTCGAGTCCTTCCGTGTATTCCGCTTTCGGTTTCCGACGAACACTGTCCCTTGATCCGTTAGGATAGAATGCGGTATCCCAAACCGGTGTAAGATGTGTTTGTCGATGAAGTCGACTATCACATCTTAGTTGACCTTCTTGAGCGGGATAGCTTCTACCCATTTGGTGAAGTAATCAGTTGCCACTAGGATATATTTCTGACGTTTATTGGAAGGAGGAGTAATCCTAGTAATTCAAACTCGTTACTCGCAATGATTCAAATCCCCGTGCCTCTTACATGCCGAACAACCCTTTGCTAAGCGGATGCAATCGTCGAACATGGTTGGCCAGTAATAGCCATATCGATGAAGTGTCCATCGCATGCTCAAACCAGCACGATGAGCTCCGCATATTCACTCATGAACTTCCGCCATTGCAAGTTTGGCTTCGTCGGGGCCTAAGCATTTAAGCAGAACACCTTCCAAGGATCTTTTATAGAGAATTCCCTCCTCATATAAGAACCGAAGAGCTTTGGCTTTGATGCTCGGGTTATCCATGCTTGAAGGATTCAGGAAATAATCAATAATCTCCTTATGCCAGTCGTTCGGGACAACCAGGCTGTTCATGTTATCGTCAACAGGGCACATCAAGACGTGGTCAGTTGTGGCTTGTCCTTCTGTCCTTCTCATGTCCAGAAGTAAGGACGCGTCGACCAGATTGATGCTCGGAATCAACTCGTAAAACCTTGGTCGGTCTTATATCCCGAGGCATGTTGGGCCAAGTCGTTCGCCTCGTTGTTATCTTCCCGAGGTATGTATTCAATGGATAGTCGAGGATTTGACCAAGTAACTCTAGGACTCTTTCTTGATACCTTGACAAACTTGGATGTTTGCATTGGTATGTCCCTACTACTTGGTTGAGAACCAATTGAGAATCACCACGGATCCTAACCGCTTTTGCCTTCTGTAGGACTAATGTTTCAAGTCTGAGGATCAGAGCCTCATATTCGGCGACATTGTTGGTCATCGGGCTTAACTCCAGAACTAATCATATTTCTTCCCGATTTGGGCCAAGGAGATAGAATCCGACCCCTGACTTAGTGCTTGTACTTGAACTGTAGAAGTACATGACCCATGGATGTATAACAACATACATCTCGTCATTGGACTCCTCTGGTTCGAGCATGTCCGGATGTTCGGCCAGGAAATCTGCAATTATCTGCCCCTTAACGGCCTTAATAGGCACATGTATCAGGGCAAATGGTGCGAGTTTGAAGGCCCATTCCAATAATCGACCCTTATGAGTGGGTCTTCTTTGGATAAGCTTTACAAGGTCGAATTTGGAAACGACCTTGGTTTTCCTTGGCAACATGTAATGCTCCAGTTTCTTACAGGCATATACTAAGGGGGAACATATCTTCTCTGCGATGGAGTAGTTAAGTTCGGGGCCTGCCAACGTCTTACTTAAAAAGTAGAAAGCCCTGTCCTTTCCATAGACCCAATCCTGGGCGAGCAGACAACCGATGGCATGACTGAAGATGCCACATAAAGCTTAAGCTTCTTGTCCCTCCTGGGGGGAACTAATACTGGTGGGTTAACTAATGCCTTTTTGATTTCATCAAGTGCTTTTTGTTGGGATTCGCCCCATTCCACTTGTGAACTCGTCACACCCCGAAGAAGCTTCGTGATAGGTTGTACTTTTCCTGCGGCATTTGCTATGAAGCGCCTGAAAAAGTTTTCCTTCCCAGGTAAACTTTGTACTTCCTTCACGGTACGAGGAGGAGGTATCTCCATTATGGTCTTAGCCTTATTGGCGTCAACCTCTATTCTCCGCTGATGTATCAGGAATCCGAGGAAGTTTCCGGCAGAAACTCCGAAAGCACACTTGCTTGGGTTCATCTTCAGATTATAGGACTACATACGAATAAAGGCCATTTCTTGGTCCCTCAGACGTTCGTCAAATCCTTCGGACTTGACTATAACATCGTCGATGTAGACCTCCATGATATCTCCAATCATGTCATGGAATACCGTGTTAATTGCCCTTTGATAAGTGGCCCCCGCATTTTTAAGTCCGCAGGGCATGACTACCCATTCGTACACGCCTATTGGGCCTGGGCATCTGAAGGCCGTCTTGGATACATCTTCTTTGGCCAAGAAGATCTGGTTGTACCCAGCGTATCCGTCCATCAAAGACAACATCTTATGCCCAGCCGCAACATCGACTAGCATGTCTGCTATGGGCATGATGTATTCGTCTTTAGGTGTGACTAGATTAAAGCCGCGAAAATCAATGCAGACTCTTATCTTGCCAGTCTCTTTTTGTCACGGGGACAATGTTAGAAAGCCATTCCGCATACCTGCATGGGCGAATGAACCTGGCCTCCAACAGTTTCTGAATTTCCTCCGGGATCTTTGGGAATAACTCCGGGTCCAACCTTCTGGGAGGTTGCTTGAAAGGTCTAAATAATTTCTTGATATGAAGTTTGTGCTCAACCATATTCCTATCTAACCCGGGCATCTCTGTATAATCTCATGCGAGGAAAGTTTGATACTTCCTCAAAAGGTCGGTCAGTTTCACTTGTTGGCCTTTTGTTAAAAGACCACTTAACCGAACTATCCTTGTGTGATCCTTTGAGCCGATGTCAAATTCCACCAAAGGGTCCTCTGAGTACGTTGCAGGTTGGTGCTTTTCTAGCAATTCGGGGCATTGGTAATGTAATACCCGAGAATTTTGCAACATAAAATAAATAAATAAATATAATAAATATAATAAACATGAAAAATGGATAAAGAATAATAAAAGATGAGAAATGGAATTTAAATTAAAAAGGAATCAAAATTCCGAGAACCCGGGAAGCCGAAGACAATTTAATCGAATAAATGGTTACACGGAAACCCAACACCGATGGACTCAATAACTCGAGTCCAAATGTAAATTTAGATCCGAATAAAATTAAGATAGGAAATCAGAGCCCGAAAATACCCCGGAAATCCGAATCCGAGAACATAGAGGGATAGAAGTCCGAAAGAGAGGAGGAAATGCCCGACGGATCGCACGACCCGGTCCAGACCGCAGCCCGGACCAAGGCCGCGCGGTGGCCGCGCGCCCCTAAGGGGATTACCGCGCCAAGTGCGCGCCAGCAAGAAGAATCGCCCGTTGCGAGATTCGCTCGCCCGAATCCGGATTTTCCGACTTCGGTTGAACACCTTGCGGCTCAAGACTCACCAAGGCTGACCTTGGACGTCCCTAGGTCATTTCTATCTATAAATAACACCTCTTGAAAGCCCCGAACATTTTTCAAAACCCTACGATACTCTCTATACACAAAACCCTAGATCCGGAAGTCGTCGGAGGCACAAAACCGAACAAGGGGACTGACTTGGACGAAAATTGGGAGCCTTTGATCGTCGGGGTAAGATCCGATCTATTCTTGTCCATTCTTTTCCATCCTTGATTCGAAAACAAATCCTAATTCGATCTTTTTCTATTCTAAACCCCGATCCGGATCGAGAACGAAGAACCCGACGAACGGAGAGGATAAACGGTGGACTGGAAGCCACGCCTCCGAAATTGACGTTCCCGGACGACTACGAATCTGTAAGTGGACACTTACATGGTTTTGGGAGTAATTAAAACATGTAAACCTAAAAGCTTAATCAAAACTTTCGTAAATCTGTCAACATGTGATTTCTACCGGCGCAGCGATTTTGTCCAATTTTTCCGAACCTTTAAAAGTCTTCAAACGAAAAAACCTAAAACATGAAAAACGTTCCTAAGACATAGTTCTATCTACTGTAAAACTTTCATAATTTTTCATCGTGTTTTGATATCCAAAAACGACCGTGAACAGACCTGCCTTCGATTTAGATCTTGAAACGGTGATAGATTCTTTATCCGAACTTGTGGTTGATTTTTACCTTAGATCTAGACCGATCTAGGATTGGCGTTGAACATAAGAATTGTAGATCTATGAATTTAGAACATCCCTGTAAATATTTAGAATTTTTCGTTGAGATTTGAACCTCCGAACCTGAGCCGATTCGATCTGCATTTGTACCGAAATCAAGAACCTTGACAGAATTTAGTTTTGAACTTGATCTAAAGATTAACCTCTGATACGATGAGAATTGGGCTTTGAGATCTAAACGAAAGTTGTAGATAATCATTTTAGGTATCTCTCTGTAAAATTTCATCAAATTTGGAGTTAGTTTGCTGTGGTAGATCTTGAAATCTTGAAACTGGTGTCAGAATTTTCGGACAGATTATCATCATGTTAAATATTGACGTTTTTCACCTACTTCCGTATCTCGGATTGAAAAACTTAAAACATAAAACTTGTTCATCTCTGTGTTTTAGTGTCACCGGTCAAATTTCACAATTTTTGGACTTAAACTCGATTTTTAATGAATTTTGAAGTAAACTGGGGTTGACCGAGTCAAATCTTGAAAATCTTGTTGAAAAAGGATTTTAAATGATATCGGAGCGAGTAGCGTCCTGATATAGTATATTTTGAAAAACTTACTAAATTTGAGAAATTGGCCTTTAAGGTTTAAATGAGTGGAAACTCCTGTGAAATGAAATACATAAACAAACATTTTCGAAATCCCGTTATGACTAGTTTGAGCTTTCTACGTAGAGGGTGAGTGCTCCATCGGGTGCCCCTCTAGCTTTTTGCTTCGTGCCTAAACGGACGAGAGTGACCTATGTAGGGGGTGAGTGCTCCATCGGGTGCCCCTCTATCTTTTTGCTTCGTGCCTAGACGGACGGGAGTAATCTACGTAGGGGGTGAGTGCTCTGCAGGGTGCCCTCCTAGCTTTGCACATCGTGTCTGATTGGACGATGGTGTTGAACATGAGAAACTGTGCCAAAACGGCGAGAGAAACTTGACTACAAATAAAATCTTGATACTCGGCTAGGGATTAACGGGAAAATTTAAAAGACTTATACTTTCCTTCGCTTATATAAATTATGCTTTTAAGTTATGTTATGCAATTATTTACCTTGCAAGCAATATTGTGATATTATGGAATCCCTGTCTATTTAATTATGCAATTTAAATTGTTGTTAGATAAATAAATGAAATTATGGGGTATTGTGTACATGTTTTCTTAAAATTTAACTAATGGCTTTGAAACCCCATAATCACGTATGTGTTAACTTACTCAGCACGTAGTGCTGACCAAAACCATTTCTTTCTTTTTCTACAGAGTATGAAGAATATGCATCATCATATGCATGCATGGGATATTCGGGAAAATATTATTTTCTTTTATTATTCTAGTCTTAGATATGAATTGCATGAACAGGCCTGTTTAACCCGTGATTAGGCCATGTTGGCCCTATATTTAAATTCCGCTGCATTATATATGTAAATATTATTTTCCGCTGCAACTTTGATGTATTATTTTTAATTATATATGAATGGGCTGTTTGAATGTTTTAAATTCTGAAAAACCATAGCCTTGCATCTCTTTAGCAAGTTCGGAGAAACCGTGTATTGCTTGAGAGGTGTGGCGGTGACATCCCGACCTGGGTGACCAAAAACCGGGGTGTTACAGAGTGGTATCAGAGCCCGAATATTTTTAAATTATTATTTTTAAACCCTTATTATTTTTAAACTATTATTTTTAAAAACTATTATTACTATTACTTTAAAGCTATTATTTTTTGAAGCCCAAATTATTATCTTTATTTTTAAAGTTTCTTAGCCCAAATTATTTTTGAGCCCAAATAATAATTCTTTTTGACCTAATATAGAGGTCCAAGAATTTTAACTATTATTTTAAAATTTTAAAGCATTAAATCCATGGGATAAATTCTATTTTTAAAACCCATGGAAATTAAAAAAATATATATATATATATATAAAGTGCATGAATTATTTTGGAGGAAATCATCATTTGCATGTGCATATTGCATTGCCTAAACTTAGAAGCGTGATATAATCCAACTTAGATCTCTTGCTACACCTAGATAACTTAGAGGCTTGACATCGAATTAGAACCGCTCACTAGAGATCTTGCCGTAGTTCTAGATCCCATTCATCTAAGCGCACGCCTAAGCATAACAAATCTCGGCCTTAGCCATTCCTATCCTTGTACGAATTAGAAAGTTTCCTCATGTGGAAGAAAAAAAAACCAGGTTTTATTAAAACACTCTCTATTCCATAAATCTTGTTTGAGTTCCCAAACAACGAATGCAAAATTTGAAATTCGAAAAAAAAAAAAAAAAAAAAACTGGACAGACCTGTCCGAACCAAAAAAATAAAAAAAAATAAAAAAATAAAATAAAAAAAAAATCTTGCAGCACTTCTAAGCTCGATCGAGCACTACGTGCGAAATTACAAACACATTTATAAATATTGTCTATACTGTATATTACCTTCACATGTCTTAATACACATCATTTGTAACTGAATGGCACCCAGAGGTAGACCGAGAGCCCAACCGGCTCCCCAAACTACTACTGTAATACCCGAGGTTTTTACAACGCCCAAAGAAACGAAATAAAATTTATTTCCGAGAAGAAAATAATTTATTACAATAAATTATTGCTCGGAAATGGCGTGATCGATAAATTCAGAGAATTCGAACCCAAATTTTGATCAAGTCAAAATGGGATGAAAGAGGGAAAGGAAGCCCGAAGATATTCCATGGATTAATCCCAAAAGAATTCGAATTGAATTCAAGAAGGAAAAGAATTTTAATTCCGAGAACCCGTGAAGTCGGAAATAATTTAATTAGATAAAATTGCAAGGGAGCCAAAAGACTACGAATTCAAGCCGACGGATTCAAACTCGACGGATTCAAGATTTCGAATATGAAATTCATTGGAGTCGAAATAAATTTAAGAAAGGAATCGTAACCCAAGAACGACCCGAAAGTCGAGCCTGAAAACGTAGAAGGACAGAAAACCGATAGAGAAAAGAAGAAAAGACCCGACGGACCACGCGGACCGCCGAACCGGCCGGTCCGGCCGGCCCGAGCTCGCCGCGCGCCACCGCGCGGAAGGCGGAGTCGCGAATCCAGCCCTGGCCACGCGTGCTCCGCGCGGGCAAAGGCGTAGGTGTGCGTCACCAGCGCGCCAGAGGTGCTGAAGGTGTAAACTTTCCTTCCATGGCGATTTTCTTGCCAAAATTAACATCCCCTTCGATGGTAATCGGATCTCAGCCATAGGGGAAGCTTAAGAACGACCTAAGGGCGCCCCCTCCCCATATTTTCAGAAAACCAAACCCTAAACACTCCATTCTTCCTCTCCAAGTCAAAACTCTCTTCGAATCCACTTTCCGGCGAGCATTCCGGCGACGACGGGACGACCGGGACAAGCCCCTGGCTTCTAGACTCTTGATAAGCTATGGTATAATGTTTTAGTTCGTCCATACAACTTAGAAACTCGAAATCTAACCCTTTTCCTTTGCTACGATTTCACGTCGGAAAACGAACAAAAAACGATCAGAGAAGTTGGTCGTTCATCGCGACCCTAGGACGTCCGGAAACCCAATCCAGCGACCCAAATCTCTAACTAAGTAAGTTAAGACCTTACTCACAAGTTTTTATGGTTTATTGTTGTTTAAAACTCTAGATCTATGCCCGTAACAAAAATCGATTTTCAAAAACCCTATTTTCGTCCAATTTCAAAAACTCGCCAAAAACCCGACCTTCGGGAATTCAAACCGAAAACTTTTCAACATAGATTTTGTTCCTAAGACTTCAATCTATCTTGTGTCCAAATTTCAGCCATTGACATTAAGATTTGCTATCCTAAAACTCGCCGTACACTTTCTGTGACAAACCGAACATTTGGAACCGTTGACAGATTTCGATACACGACTTGATGCATGTTTTTCACCCATTTTTAGAATGATTTAACTTTGCATTTCTAGACAGAAGTTGTAGATAAATGTGTCTAGATTATGCATATAAAATTTCATGGATTTTGGAGTTCATTTGATATGTCAAACGGCCGAATTTCAGAACCTGTTTTAAGCAACCTTTTGAGTCCGCGCGTGTACAGCGTGTTGTGGTCGATTTTTGAACATCTAAAATTCATTATTTCCAAATTCTTAAAATATGAAAGTTGTTCATTAATGTGATGTGTATCTCCTGTAAAAATTTCGGATCAATTGGTTTTGAAATGAATTTTTAATCGGCGTCGCACGAACCTGTGACAAAATCAGTTTTTGAGACAGAAATTGTCTTATGTAAAGAACTCAAATTTTGACTCACTTCGAAATTTTATTTCCAAAAACTTAAAACATGAAAGTTGTTCGTGTGTGTGTTTTTGAGCTACTGTGTAAATTTCAGAATTTTTGGTGTAAAAAAGAATTTTTAATTAAGAAAGGCGTAAACTGCGTCAAATCAGATTTTTCGAACTTGAGAAAACTCGAAATATGAAACGCGATATCGAATCTTTTGATCACTTGAAATACGAACTTTCGAAAAATCCCGTTCACTAGGCTGAGCCGATCTTCATGCTATCATTACCTTTGAGACTGCCTCGTTAGTGGTCTCCCTACTATCTGAGATTGCCTCGTTAGTGATCTCCTTATTATGCCAAAACGACAGTTGTGCACATGGCCTGCCAAAACGGCAGTGAGAAATACACGGCCTGCCCGAGTGGCAGTGAAACCGCTTGAAAGGCCTGTCAGATGACAGTTGATATACATGCCTGTCAAATCGACAGTAGATACACACGGCTTGCCGAAATGGCAATCGAGATACATGGCTAGCCAAACGGCAGTCAATACTGATATGGCTGCGGCCGCCGGTTCACCGGTAACTGATTATGATTTTTGATATTGCCTCGTTAGTGATCTCTCTTGTGTGGTGTCCTCTTCTTAGTTGCGGGATAAAATATAAAAGACTTGTGTGAGTGTTGATTACGCTTAAATCTTTTGTATGTTTTTAAATTACGCATTTAAATTACGTCATTTAAGTTATGCTTTTAAATTCCGCTTTTAAATTAAGTCTTTTAAATTATGCATTGTCGTCTTGAATAAATTAAACATGTTTTCCGCTGCGAATAAAATATGGATTTTTAAAGTAATGCATGACAAGTGAATCTTTGGATTTAAACACATGTAACCCCTTAAATTATTTTGTTAGGGCTTAACTTACTCAGTATTTTATATACTGATAAAACCCGTTGTTCATTTTTCCATTACAGAGTACGGAGCATGATCATGCATCGGGGATCACTTTGGGTATTTAATTATTTGTTCTACATGACTTGCATACGGGCTTGTTAACCCGAGTTTTGGCCATGTCGGCCCTGTATTTAATTTCCGCTGCAACCTATTATTTTTATTATCATGTATGGATGATATTACATTATCATTTTTAAGTAATTCCGGACTTGCTTTTAAAACTTTTTCCAACACCTATAGCCTTGCATCTTCTTAGCAAGCTCGGAGGAACCGTGTCTTGCTAGGGAGGTGTGGCGGTGGCACCCCGGCCTGGGTTATCAAATCCGGGGTGTTACAAAGTGGTATCAGAGCCCGGAAATATTTTTAAATTATTATTATTATTTTGGCGAATATAGAGGCCCAAGATTTTTAAACAAATATTAATATTATTTTAAAATTTTTAAGTACCATTATTATTATCTAAATTTTAAGTTTTATTTCCATGGAGCAAAATTTATTTTAAACCCATGGAAAATATTTACATATGCATAGAAATTTTTCCAACAAGTTTTTAAAGTCACGAAAATATTTTTCGGGGTTGGGGTAGCATTGTATAAAGCATACATGCATTCGCATACATACATACATGAATATCGCGCTAATTTTTTTTTATGTGAATTAACAGTGTCAAAACTCTTACCTTCAAATTGGTCATGACCTTGACTTAGAAGCGTTTGCTTTAAACTAATTCTGCCTCAGTCTTATAATTTGATCACCTAAGTTTAGCATTCTCCTATCTATTACCTCTTTCCAATCCTACCTTATAGATTTTCTTGAACGCTAACTTGCCTTAGATTAGAAACTCATCTTCACGTGCGTTGATAACAGAGAATGGCACCTAAGGGAAAATCGAGAAAGGAAATCCCAAACAACACTAACGCTGACCTCCCCAACACACCGAACAATAATGAGATCCCTCAGAACGTAGGAGGGCGAGTGCCTCATGTTCTCAACAATATGGATGAGCGTCTAAGGACTGTCGAGGAAGTTCTCGTAGTATTAGGAAATGCTGAAGTGCAACGTGCACAAGCGGGTGTACCACCACCGGTAACCCGGGTCAACTACTTAGCCTTGGTAAACCCTTACCAACCACCCCACTACGCCAGCGAAGAGGACCCGGCTCAGCTAGAGGAATGGATACGGACGTTCGACAAGCTGTTGAACGCCGTAAAGTGTCCCGACGGGGAAAAGGTTCACGTAGCTTCATACTACTTGGGAGGCGAGGCGGATGATTGGTGGCAAGCCACCCAATGGAAACGTGCGGAGTACGACGAGCCCAGCGCATGGTTAGATTTCACAGATCTGCTTAGGAATCATTTTTATCCCATGAGCACGAAGGCTGCTATGTACGAGGAATTTCTGACACTGAGGCAAGGAGGCAAGACGGTCCAAGAGTACTATAACCGTTTCAAGGAGTTGGTGTGGTTCGCGCCGAGACTGGTGCCAACTGATGTAGAGAAGGCACAGAAGTTCGAGATGGGACTGAACCTATCTATTAGAGAGGTGATCACGGGTGAGCACTACCCTGACCTACAAGCTGTGTATGATCGTGCAGTAGCGGTTGCACGAGTTCAAGGACTGAAACGGAAATCGGTAGATGGCACTAACCAAGGACCACAAGGAGGATACAAGAGGAATAAGGACCATGTCCGTAGAGACTCGAACCAACCACATCAAAACGACAATGGACGAAACAAGGGGATAGTCTTCAACCATGGTGACTATGCGCCACCATGTCCAAAGTGTGGTAAACCACACTATGCGAGAGGATGCCCTCAGCCTGGATCATGCCTTCGGTGCGGTCGACATGGTCATCGGCTGCGTGACTGCCGGACGCGAATAGAAAACATAAACAGGAGAGAGGACGTGACCACTCGGCCCAAGCAACCGTAAGAAGTTTCCAAGCATCGATAACTGCATTTATTTTTGAGTTCGATGCGACGAATTTTATCCAATCAAAAATAAACAAATTCAGATTGTTTTGAACTACGTAATGACTTGATCCCTTCACAGGGTACGTAGGCAACTTGGAAATTTCAATTCTGGGTTCAGTCAAATAATAACAAACAACAACACACATTAATACAATCACGCATCCAAACAATGTCCGAGCTCGCGAGGAGCTAACGCCCAACTTCGAGGACGAAGTTGATTCCTAAAGGGGAGAGGATGTAACACCCGAGAAATTTAATTCACGTTCAAAGGAATGGAATAAATTTCTTGTGGAAGACGTTTATCCTGAAGGAGAGTAGATGGAAATACCCCAACGTTAAATTGAGCCCAAAAGAAAGCGAGGGCGCAACTTCGGGGACGAAGTTGATTCTTAAGGGGGGTAGACTGTAATACCCGGGGTTTTTACAACGCCCAAAGAAACGAAATAAAATTTATTTCCGAGAAGAAAATAATTTATTACAATAAATTATTGCTCGGAAATGGCGTGACCGATAAATTCAGAGAATTCGAACCCAAATTTTGATCAAGTCGAAATGGGATGAAAGAGGGAAAGAAAGCCCGATGATATTCCATGGATTAATCCCAAAGAATTCGAATTGAATTCAAGAAGGAAAAGAATTTTAATTCCGAGAACCCGTGAAGTCGGAAATAATTTAATTAGATAAAATTGCAAGGGAGCCAAAAGACTACGAATTCAAGCCGACGGATTCAAACTCGACGGATTCAAGATTTCGAATATGAAATTCATTGGAGTCGAAATAAATTTAAGAAAGGAATCGTAACCCGAGAACGACCCGAAAGTCGAGCCCGAAAACGTAGAAGGACAGAAAACCGATAGAGAAAAGAAGAAAAGACCCGACGGACCACGCGGACCGCCGAACCGGCCGGTCCGGCCGGCCCGAGCTCGCCGCGCGCCACCGCGCGGCCACCGCGCGGAAGGCGGAGTCGCGAATCCAGCCCTGGCCACGCGTGCTCCGCGCGGGCAAAGGCGTAGGTGTGCGTCACCAGCGCGCCAGAGGTGCTGAAGGTGTAAACTTTCCTTCCATGGCGATTTTCTTGCCAAAATTAACATCCCCTTCGATGGTAATCGGATCTCAGCCATAGGGGAAGCTTAAGAACGACCTAAGGGCGCCCCCTCCCCATATTTTCAGAAAACCAAACCCTAAACACTCCATTCTTCCTCTCCAAGTCAAAACTCTCTTCGAATCCACTTTCCGGCGAGCATTCCGGCGACGACGGGACGACCGGGACAAGCCCCTGACTTCTAGACTCTTGGTAAGCTATGGTATAATGTTTTAGTTCGTCCTTACAACTTAGAAACTCGAAATCTAACCCTTTTCCTTTGCTACGATTTCACGTCGGAAAACGAACAAAAAACGATCTGAGAAGTTGGCCGTTCGTCGCGACCCTAGGACGTCCGGAAACCCAATCCAGCGACCCAAATCTCTAACTAAGTAAGTTAAGACCTTACTCACAAGTTTTTATGGTTTATTGTTGTTTAAAACACGAGATCTATGCCCGTAACAAAAATCGATTTTCAAAAACCCTATTTTTGTCCAATTTCAAAAACTCGCCAAAAACCCGACCTTCGGGAATTCAAACCAAAAACTTTTCAACATAGATTTTGTTCCTAAGACTTCAATCTATCTTGTGTCCAAATTTCAGCCATTGACATTAAGATTTGCTATCCTAAAACTCGCCGTAACCTTTCTGTGACAAACCGAACATTTGGAACCGTTGACAGATTTCGATACACGACTTGATGCATGTTTTTCACCCGTTTTTAGAATGATTTAACTTTGCATTTCTAGACAGAAGTTGTAGATAAATGTGTCTAGATTATGCATATAAAATTTCATGGATTTTGGAGTTCATTTGATATGTCAAACGGCCTAATTTCAGAACCTGTTTTAAGCAACCTTTTGAGTCCGCGCGTGTACAGCGTGTTGTGGTCGATTTTTGAACATCTAAAATTCATTATTTCCAAATTCTTAAAATATGAAAGTTGTTCATTAATGTGATGTGTATCTCCTGTAAAAAGTTCGGATCAATTGGTTTTGAAATGAATTTTTAATCGGCGTCGCACGAACCTGTGACAAAATCAGTTTTTGAGACAGAAATTGTCTTATGTAAAGAACTCAAATTTTGACTCACTTCGAAACTTTATTTCCAAAAACTTAAAACATGAAAGTTGTTCGTGTGTGTGTTTTTGAGCTACTGTGTAAATTTCAGAATTTTTGGTGTAAAAAAGAATTTTTAATTAAGAAAGGCGTAAATTGCGTCAAATCGGATTTTTCGAAATTGAGAAAACTCGAAATATGAAACGCGATATCGAATCTTTTGATCACTTGAAATACGAACTTTCGAAAAATCCCGTTCACTAGGCTGAGCCGATCTTCATGCTATCATTACCTTTGAGACTGCCTCGTTAGTGGTCTCCCTACTATCTGAGATTGCCTCGTTAGTGATCTCCTTATTATGCCAAAACGACAGTTGTGCACATGGCCTGCCAAAACGGCAGTGAGAAATACACGGCCTGCCCAAGTGGCAGTGAAACCGCTTGAAAGGCCTGTCAGATGACAGTTGATATACATGCCTGTCAAATCGACAGTAGATACACACGGCTTGCCGAAATGGCAATCGAGATACATGGCTAGCCAAACGGCAGTCAATACTGATATGGCTGCGGCCGCCGGTTCACCGGTAACTGATTATGATTTTTGAGATTGCCTCGTTAGTGATCTCTCTTGTGTGGTGTCCTCTTCTTAGTTGCGGGATAAAATATAAAAGACTTGTGTGAGTGTTGATTACGCTTAAATCTTTTGTATGTTTTTAAATTACGCATTTAAATTACGTCATTTAAGTTATGCTTTTAAATTCCGCTTTTAAATTAAGTCTTTTAAATTATGCATTGTCGTCTTGAATAAATTAAACATGTTTTCCGCTGCGAATAAAATATGGATTTTTAAAGTAATGCATGACAAGTGAATCTTTGGATTTAAACACATGTAACCCCTTAAATTATTTTGTTAGGGCTTAACTTACTCAGTATTTTATATACTGATAAAACCCGTTGTTCATTTTTCCATTACAGAGTACGGAGCATGATCATGCATCGGGGATCACTTTGGGTATTTAATTATTTGTTCTACATGACTTGCATACGGGCTTGTTAACCCGAGTTTTGGCCATGTCGGCCCTGTATTTAATTTCCGCTGCAACCTATTATTTTTATTATCATGTATGGATGATATTACATTATCATTTTTAAGTAATTCCGGACTTGCTTTTAAAACTTTTTCCAACACCTATAGCCTTGCATCTTTTTAGCAAGCTCGGAGGAACCGTGTCTTGCTAGGCAGGTGTGGCGGTGGCACCCCGGCCTGGGTTATCAAATCCGGGGTGTTACAAAGTGGTATCAGAGCCCGGAAATATTTTTAAATTATTATTATTATTTTGGCGAATATAGAGGCCCAAGATTTTTAAACAAATATTAATATTATTTTAAAATTTTTAAGTACCATTATTATTATCTAAATTTTAAGTTTTATTTCCATGGAGCAAAATTTATTTTAAACCCATGGAAAATATTTACATATGCATAGAAATTTTTCCAACAAGTTTTTAAAGTCACGAAAATATTTTTCGGGGTTGGGGTAGCATTGTATAAAGCATACATGCATTCGCATACATACATACATGAATATCGCGCTAATTTTTTTTTATGTGAATTAACAGTGTCAAAACTCTTACCTTCAAATTGGTCATGACCTTGACTTAGAAGCGTTTGCTTTAAACTAATTCTGCCTCAGTCTTATAATTTGATCACCTAAGTTTAGCATTCTCCTATCTATTACCTCTTTCCAATCCTACCTTATAGATTTTCTTGAACGCTAACTTGCCTTAGATTAGAAACTCATCTTCACGTGCGTTGATAACAGAGAATGGCACCTAAGGGGAAATCGAGAAAGGAAATCCCAAACAACACTAACGCTGACCTCCCCAACACACCGAACAATAATGAGATCCCTCAGAACGTAGGAGGGCGAGTGCCTCATGTTCCCAACAATATGGATGAGCGTCTAAGGACTGTCGAGGAAGTTCTCGTAGTATTAGGAAATGCTGAAGTGCAACGTGCACAAGCGGGTGTACCACCACCGGTAACCCGGGTCAACTACTTAGCCTTGGTAAACCCTTACCAACCACCCCACTACGCCAGCGAAGAGGACCCGGCTCAGCTAGAGGAATGGATACGGACGTTCGACAAGCTGTTGAACGCCGTAAAGTGTCCCGACGGGGAAAAGGTTCACGTAGCTTCATACTACTTGGGAGGCGAGGCGGATGATTGGTGGCAAGCCACCCAATGGAAACGTGCGGAGTACGACGAGCCCAGCGCATGGTTAGAATTCACAGATCTGCTTAGGAATCATTTTTATCCCATGAGCACGAAGGCTGCTATGTACGAGGAATTTCTGACACTGAGGCAAGGAGGCAAGACGGTCCAAGAGTACTATAACCGTTTCAAGGAGTTGGTGTGGTTCGCGCCGAGACTGGTGTCAACTGATGTAGAGAAGGCACAGAAGTTCGAGATGGGACTGAACCTATCTATTAGTGAGGTGATCACGGGTGAGCACTACCCTGACCTACAAGCTGTGTATGATCGTGCAGTAGCGGTTGCACGAGTTCAAGGACTGAAACGGAAATATGTAGATGGCACTAACCAAGGACCACAAGGAGGATACAAGAGGAATAAGGACCATGTCCGTAGAGACTCGAACCAACCACATCAAAACGACAATGGACGAAACAAGGGGATAGTCTTCAACCATGGTGACTATGCGCCACCATGTCCAAAGTGTGGTAAACCACACTATGCGAGAGGATGCCCTCAGCCTGGATCATGCCTTCGGTGCGGTCGACATGGTCATCGGCTGCGTGACTGCCGGACGCGAATAGAAAACATAAACAGGAGAGAGGACGTGACCACTCGGCCCAAGCAACCGTAAGAAGTTTCCAAGCATCGATAACTGCATTTATTTTTGAGTTCGATGCGACGAATTTTATCCAATCAAAAATAAACAAATTCAGATTGTTTTGAACTACGTAATGACTTGATCCCTTCACAGGGTACGTAGGCAACTTGGAAATTTCAATTCTGGGTTCAGTCAAATAATAACAAACAACAACACACATTAATACAATCACGCATCCAAACAATGTCCGAGCTCGCGAGGAGCTAACGCCCAACTTCGAGGACGAAGTTGATTCCTAAGGGGGAGAGGATGTAACACCCAAGAAATTTAATTCACGTTCAAAGGAATGGAATAAATTTCTTGTGGAAGACGTTTATCCTTAAGGAGAGTAGATGGAAATACCCCAACGTTAAATTGAGCCCAAAAGAAAGCGAGGGCGCAACTTCGGGGACGAAGTTGATTCTTAAGGGGGGTAGACTGTAATACCCGGGGTTTTTACAACGCCCAAAGAAACGAAATAAAATTTATTTCCGAGAAGAAAATAATTTATTACAATAAATTATTGCTCGGAAATGGCGTGACCGATAAATTCAGAGAATTCGAACCCAAATTTTGATCAAGTCGAAATGGGATGAAAGAGGGAAAGAAAGCCCGATGATATTCCATGGATTAATCCCAAAGAATTCGAATTGAATTCAAGAAGGAAAAGAATTTTAATTCCGAGAACCCGTGAAGTCGGAAATAATTTAATTAGATAAAATTGCAAGGGAGCCAAAAGACTACGAATTCAAGCCGACGGATTCAAACTCGACGGATTCAAGATTTCGAATATGAAATTCATTGGAGTCGAAATAAATTTAAGAAAGGAATCGTAACCCGAGAACGACCCGAAAAGTCGAGCTCGAAAACGTAGAAGGATAGAAAACCGATAGAGAAAAGAAGAAAAGACCCGACGGACCACGCGGACCGCCGAACCGGCCGGTCCGGCCGGCTCGAGCTCGCCACGCGCCACCGCGCGGAAGGCGGAGTCGCGACTCCAGGCCTAGCCACGCGTGCTCCGCGCGGGCAAACGCGTAGGTGCGCGTCACCAGCGCGCCAGAGGTGCTGAAGGTGTAAACTTTCCTTCCATGGCAATTTTCTTGCCAAAATTAACATCCCCTTCTATGGTAATCGGATCTCAGCCATAGGGGAAGCTTAAGAACGACCTAAGGGCGCCCCCTCCCCATATTTTCAGAAAACCAAACCCTAAACACTCCATTCGTCCTCTCCAAGTCAAAACTCTTTTCGAATCCACTTTCCGGCGAGCATTCCGGCGACGACGGGACGACCGGGACAAGCCCCTGACTTCTAGACTCTTGGTAAGCTATGGTATAATGTTTTAGTTCTTCCATACAACTTAGAAACTCGAAATCCAACCCTTTTCCTTTGCTACGATTTCACGTCGGAAAAAGAACAAAAAGCGATCGGAGAAGTTTGCCGTTCGTCGCGACCCTAGGACGTCCGGAAACCCAATCCAGCGACCCAAATCTCTAACTAAGTAAGTTAAGACCTTACTCACAAGTTTTTGTGGTTTATTGTTGTTTAAAACACGAGATCTATGCCCGTAACAAAAATCGATTTTCAAAAACCCTATTTTCGTCCAATTTCAAAAACTCGCCAAAAACCCGACCTTCGGGAATTCAAACCGAAAACCTTTCAACATAGATTTTGTTCCTAAGACTTTAATCTATCTTGTGTCCAAATTTCAGCCATTGACATTAAGATTTGCTATCCTAAAACTCGCCGTAAACTTTCTGTGACAAACCAAACATTTGGAACCGTTGACAGATTTCATTACACGACTTGATGCATGTTTTTCACCCATTTTTAGAATGATTTAACTTTGCATTTCTAAACAGAAGTTGTAGATAAATGTGTCTAGATTTTGCATATAAAATTTCATGGATTTTGGAGTTCATTTCATATGTCAAACGGCTGAATTTCAGAACCTGTTTTAAGCAACCTTTTGAGTCCGCGCGTGTACAGCGTGTTGTGGTCGATTTTTGAACATCTAAAATTCATTATTTCCAAATTCTTAAAATATGAAATTGTTCATTAATGTGATGTGTATCTCCTGTAAAAATTTCGGATCAATTGGTTTTGAAATGAATTTTTAATCGGCGTCGCACGAACCTGTGACAAAATCAGTTTTTGAGACAGAAATTGTCTTTTGTAAAGAACTCAAATTTTGACTCACTTCGAAACCTTATTTCCAAAAACTTAAAACATAAAAGTTGTTCGTGTGTGTGTTTTTGAGCTACTGTGTAAATTTCAGAATTTTTGGTGTAAATATGAATTTTTAATTAAGAAAGGCGTAAACTGCGTCAAATCGGATTTTTCGAACTTGAGAAAACTCGAACTATGAAACGCGATATCGAATCTTTTGATCACTTGAAGTACGAACTTTCGAAAAATCCCGTTCACTAGGCTGAGCCGATCTTCATGCTATCATTACCTTTGAGACTGTCTCGTTAGTGGTCTCCCTACTATCTGAGATTGCCTCGTTAGTGATCTCCTTATTATGCCAAAACGGCAGTTGTGCACATGGCCTGCCAAAACGGCAGTGAGAAATACACGGCCTGCCCGAGTGGCAGTGAAACCGCTTGAAAGGCCTGTCAGATGACAGTTGATATACATGCCTGTCAAATCGACAGTAGATACACACGGCTTGCTGAAATGGCAATCGAGATACATGGCTAGCCAAAACGGCAGTCAATACTGATATGGCTACGGCCGCCGGTTCACCGGCTAACTGATTATGATTTTTGAGATTGCCTCGTTAGTGATCTCTCTTGTGTTGTGTCCTCTTCTTAGTTGCGGGATAAAATATAAAAGACTTGTGTGAGTGTTGATTACGCTTAAATATTTTGTATTATGTTTTTAAATTACGCATTTAAATTACGTCATTTAAGTTATGTTTTTAAATTCCGCTTTTAAATTAAGTCTTTTAAATTATGCATTGTCGTCTTGAATAAAATAAATATGTTTTCCGCTGCGAATAAAATATGGATTTTTAAAGTAATGCATGACAAGTGAATCTTTGGATTTAAACACATGTAACCCCTTAAATTATTTTGTTAGGGCTTAACTTACTCAGTATTTTATATACAGATAAAACCCGTTGTTCATTTTTCCATTACAGAGTACGGAGCATGATCATGCATCGGGGATCACTTTGGTATTTAATTATTTGTTCTACATGACTTGCATACGGGCTTGTTAACCCGAGTTTTGGCCATGTCGGCCCTGTATTTAATTTCCGCTGCAACCTATTATTTTTATTATCATGTATGGATGATATTACATTATCATTTTTAAGTAATTCCGGACTTGCTTTTAAAACTTTTTCCAACACCTATAGCCTTGCATTTCTTTAGCAAGCTCGGAGGAACCGTGTCTTGCTAGGGAGGTGTGGCGGTGGCACCCTGGCCTGGGTTATCAAATCCGGGGTGTTACAACTACTGAAGTCCCACCAAATGTCACGGAACCGGTAGAAGAACAACCTCAAGGTGCGCAGGACGCCCCCGCACCGAACAATGTGGGCGATCGTCTTCGGACGATAGAAGAGGTCTTGATTGCGCTAGGGAACGCGCAAGTCAATCAGGGTCAAGCTGCGGCGGTACCTCCGCCCCAAGCTCGTCCCAACTATCTGGCCATGGTGAATCCTTACCAGCCACCCCACTATGCTGGAGAGGAGGATCCAGCAAAACTGGAGGAATGGATCCAGACTTTTGACAAGCTTCGAGGGGCGGTCAAGTTTCCGGAAGGAGAGAGAGTGCACGTCGCTTCGTACTACTTGGGAGGCGAAGCGGACGACTGGTGGCAAGCGACTCAAGCGAAACTGCAAGACGATGATGAGCCCTACTCGTGGGCGGAAATGATGAAGATGCTCAGGGATAGATTCTATCCCCTGAGTACCAAAGCAGCGATGTACGAAGAATTTATGTCGCTGAAACAAGGGGGCCAGACAGTGCAAGAGTACTACACTCGATTCAAGGAGCTGGTGAGGTTCGCACCAAGATTAGTACCCACAGATGCGGAGAAGGCTCAAAAATTCGAGATGGGACTGAACCTGGCAGTACGCGAGGTGATCACAGGGGTGCACTACCCCGACCTACAAGCTGTTTATGATCGTGCGGTAGCGGTTGCACGAGTTCAAGGACTGAAGCGTAAGGCGATAGGTGAGACTAGCTGAGGTCCCCATGGACAAGGCAAAAGAGATAAGGACCGCAGAACTGATATTGACTTGGGTAGGAATAATTATCGTGAAGGACCAAATGAGCTAGCCTAAGGCGATGATGAAGGCAACAATAGAAGGATTTTCAACCGTGAAAGCTACGTACCCCGATGCCCAAAGTGTAACCAACCTCATTTGGTGAGAGGATGCCCTCAACCCGACACATGCTTCCGGTGTGGTCGACGTGGACATCGGATGAAAGAGTGCCGAACCCATATTAAGAATATCACCAAGAGAGAGGACCTGGCCGCTGGACCTGACCAGCCACGAAACCTAGACGGTCGAAATGGCAACAACCAAGGGCACCGATACCCTCAGAATAAAGACCCAAAACCCGAAGCCCCTTGAGAATAACGTATCGGCAGTTATGGGGACATAACTGAAGTCCTAAGGGGGAGAGGATGTGATACCCCGTAATAAAGTAGATGCATTTATTTTTGAGTTTGAATCAACAATATGTATTCCAAATAAATAAGCAGACAAATTCAAATTGTTTTGAACTACGTCATGGCTTGATCCCTTCACAGGGTACGTAGGCAGCTTAGAAATTTTAATTCTAAGTTCAGTCACAAAATAATAAAATAAACAAAAGGATTAGTTCCTAACACGAGAAAAGCCGAAACACAACTTCGAGGACGAAGTTGATTCTTAAGGAGGGTAGACTGTAATACCCGAGAATTTTGCAACATAAAATAAACAAATAAATAAACAAATATAATAAACATGATAAATGGATAAAGAATCATAAAAGATGAGAAATGGAATTTAAATTAAAAAGGAATCAAAATTCCGAGAACCCGGGAAGCCGAAGACAATTTAATCAAATAAATGGTTACACGGAAACCCAACACTGATGGACTCAATAACTCGAGTCCAAATGTAAATTTAGATCCGAATAAAATTAAGATAGGAAATCAGAGCCCGAAAATACCCCGAAAATCCGAATCCGAGAACATAGAGGGATAGAAGTCCGAAAGAGAGGAGGAAATGCCCGACGGATCGCACGACCCGGTCCAGACCGCAGCCCGGACCAAGGCCGCGCGGTGGCCGCGCGCCCCTATGGGGATTACCGCGCCAAGTGCGCGCCAGCAAGCAGACTAGCCCGTTGCAAGATTCGCTGGCCCGAATCCGGATTTTCCGACTTCGGTTGAACACCTTGCGGCTCAAGACTCACCAAGGCCGACCTTGGACGTCCCTAGGTCATGTCTATCTATAAATAACACCTCTTGGAAGCCCCGAACATTTTTCAAAACCCTACGATACTCTCTATACACAAAACCCTAGATCCGGAAGTCGTCGGAGGCACAAAACCGAACAAGGGGACTGACTTGGACGAAAATTGGGAGCCTTTGATCGTCGGGGTAAGATCCGATCTATTCCTGTCCATTCTTTTCCATCCTTGATTCAAAAACGAATCCTAATTCGATCTTTTTCTATTCTAAACCCCGATCCGGATCGAGAACGAAGAACCCGACGAACGGAGAGGATAAACGGTGGACTGGAAGCCACGCCTCCGAAATCGACGTTCCCGGACGACTAAAAATCTGTAAGTTGACACTTACATGGTTTTGGGAGTAATTAAAACATGTAAACCTAAAAGCTTAATCAAAACTTTCGTAAATCTGTCAACATGTGATTTCTACCGGCGCAGCGATTTTGTCCAATTTTTCCGAACCTTTAAAAGTTTTCAAACGAGAAAACTTAAAACATGAAAAACGTTCCTAAGACATAGATCTATCTACTGTAAAAATTTCATAATTTTTCATCGTGTTTTGTTATCCGAAACCGATCGTGAACAGACCTGCCTTCGATTTTGATCTTGAAACGGTGATAGATTCTTTATCCGAACTTGAGGTTGATTTTTACCTTAGATCTAGACCGATCTAGGATTGGCGTTGAACATAAGAATTGTAGATCTATAAATTTAGAACATCCCTGTAAATGTTTAGAATTTTTCGTTGAGATTTGAACTTCCGAACCTGAGCCGATCCGATCTGCGTTCGTACCGAAATCAAGAACCTTGACAGAATTTAGTTTTGAACTTGATCTAAAGATTAACCTCTGATCCGATGAGAATTGGGCTTTGAGTTCTAAATGAAAGTTGTAGATAATCGTCTTAGGTATCTCTTGTAAAATTTCATCAAATTTGGAATTAGTTTGCTATGGTAGATCTTGAAATCTTGAAACTGGTGTCAGAATTTTCGGACAGATTATCATCCTGTTAAAGATTGACGTTTTTCACCTACTTCCGTATCTCAGATTGAAAAACTTAAAACATAAAACTTGTTCATCTCTGTGTTTTGGAGTCACCGGTCAAATTTCAGAATTTTTGGACTTAAACTCGATTTTTAATGAATTTTAAAGTAAACTGGGGTTGACCGAGTCAAATCTTGAAAATCTTGTTGAAAAAGGATTTTAAATGATATTGGAGCGAGTAGCGTCCTGATATAGTATAGTTTGAGAAACTTACTAAATTTGAGAAATTGGCCTTTAAGGTTTAAATGAGTGGAAACTCCTTTGAAATGAAATACATAAACAAACATTTTCGAAATCCCGTTATGACTAGTTTGAGCTTTCTACGTAGAGGGTGAGTGCTCCATCGGGTGCCCCTCTAGCTTTTTGCTTCGTGCCTAAACGGACGAGAGTGACTTATGTAGGGGGTGAGTGCTCCATCGGGTGCCCCTCTAGCTTTTTGCTTCGTGCCTAAACGGACGGGAGTAATCTACGTAGGGGTGAGTGCTCTGCAGGGTGCCCTCCTAGCTTTGCACATCGTGCCTGATTGGACGATGGTGTTGAACATGAGAAACTGTGCCAAAACGGCGAGAGAAACTTGACTACAAATAAAATCTTGATACTCGGCTAGGGATTAACGGGAAAATTTAAAAGACTTATACTTTCCTTCGCTTATTTAAATTATGCTTTTAAGTTATGTTATGCAATTATTTACCTTGCAAGCAATATTGTGATATTATGGAATCCCTGTCTATTTAATTATGCAATTTAAATTGTTGTTAGATAAATAAATGAAATTATGGGGTATTGTGTACATGTTTTCTTAAAATTTAACTAATGGCTTTGAAACCCCATAATCACGTATGTGTTAACTTACTCAGCACGTAGTGCTGACCAAAACCATTTCTTTCTTTTTCTACAGAGTATGAAGAATATGCATCATCATATGCATGCATGGGATATTCGGGAAAATATTATTTTCTTTTATTATTCTAGTCTTATATATGAATTGCATGAACGGGCCTGTTTAACCCGTGATTAGGCCATGTTGGCCCTATATTTAAATTCCGCTGCATTAAATATGTAAATATTATTTTCCGCAGCAACTTTGATGTATTATTTTTAATTATATATGAGTGGGCTGTTTGAATGTTTTAAATTCTGAAAAACCATAGCCTTGCATCTCTTTAGCAAGTTCGGAGAAACCGTGTCTTGCTAGGGAGGTGTGGCGGTGACCAACCCGGGTGACCAAAAACCGGTGTGTTACAGGTAAGGCCTCAACTTGTTGTTATTCTTCGGTAAGTCGCTACTCGAGCCATTAGTTGGCAGAGAACCCGACTCTACTAAATAATTGTAAATATGAGTACCCATTTTATTCAACATATTTACAAATATTTATACATCGATTTTGGCTGAATGACAAGCCATTACACATCATGGCCTCTTCATGCCTAGTGATAATGGCCAAAACTGTCCACTATTTTCAATGCATATCTGTGTCTGATACGGACGTTTTGATCGCATTCCGGTCTTATTTAAATAAGAAAGCAGATGAATTGGAATGATATATGCATGTTTGTAAAAATAATAAGCTGGTATTGAAAAACACAAAAATATGTAATTTTATTACAATGTGTTAGAAAAATCCAAAAACATGAGGAAAAGAAAAGACAATAAAAAGGAATGAAAAAGATGGGAAAAGAATAAAAGCCCACAAAAACTGCAGATTTGGCCCAATTAAGCCCAACCCGCCGCAAGCCAGCAATCACGTCGCAAAGCTATGTCTTGCGACGTGATGACCCATTTGATGAAGGAAACCAAGTGTTGAAGACCACGTCGCAAACCTGTGTCTTGCGACGTGGGTTGGTCTTGCGACGTAGGAAGAGCCTCACGACGTGAAGACCAAGAGAGGAGAATGAAGACTGAAGACCCCTGTCGCAAAGCAGGGTCTTGCGACGTGCATTGGAGTCTCACGACGGGCGTGAAGGCTTGTGACGTGCAAGGTGAGTCTTGCGACATGCAAGGTGAGTCTTGCGACGTGTGTGAGTCTTGCAACATATGTGGGCCTCAAATTCAGAGCTGAAAGGCCAATGGGCCTAGGGTTAGAAATTTTACACCTAAAGGCAACAGAAGAAATTTGAGCTAGGTAGTTAGTGTAGTTTAGTTTTATTTTTCTTGTATTATTTAAATATTGCAATATAGATTAGAGTAGATTAGCCAGTTTCTTGCTTTCATTAGTATAGATTAGCCACTTTCTTTCATTTTCAGTTTTGATATGACTCTTATTAAGGGTTTAAAATATCCAAATGATGGGTATTATCAAACCCATTTATAAAAATGAAAAGTTAATCAGTGTCCCAAGAACATGAAATGGACATTATAGTCCATGGATTTACTTGCTTCCTTTTTGTTTTTGTTCATTGTGGCCATTTGGTCACATTTTCTTATTTTTGATCTTTTTTTGATATTCTGGATCTTGTCCTCTTGCATGTCGTGTGATGGAAACCCTAGATTAGGATTATTGCTTTGCTAATTTCTGTTCTTAGGTGGATTGAAATTCCAGCATGCTTGTTCTTCCAATTTCAGTCTGTGTATGCTTTTCATTTATAGATTAGGTCTTTTAAATCTGAAATAGGGTTAAAAATCACATGATTTGCATGACACTGTTCCAGAAAGAAGATTCTGGAATGCTCACGTCGCGAGACCAAGTCTTGCGACGTGAGGGTAGTCTTGCGACGTGGGTTTCAAAGAATACTTGTTTCCATTAAAAACCCACGTCGCAACACATCACGTCGTGAACCCAACGTAATTTTCTCAGTCTTCGACGTGGACCCATATACTTGTGAAATTTTAGAAACACTCACATCGCAAGACATCACGTCGTGAACCTACGGTTCACGATGTAACTTTTATATCTAGCAACGTGAGATCCATGCCTTAGTAAAATATTTAAAATCCACCCGTCGCAAGCCTCACGTTGCAAGCCTAGGCTTGCGACGTAATTTATTATCTTGCGATGGGCCTTCTCACTTTTTCATGCAATAGAATTTTCTAACTCCCCAAATACTTGTCGCAAGAGTCACGCGCAAGCCTAGGCGCAAGAGTCACGTAATTTATGGCCTTGCGACGGGGTCCCCTACTTGCAAAATTTTCTAAGTTCTGAACCTCACGTCGCAAGACCCACGTTGCTAAATCCAGGTTTGCGACTTGAGTCTAGTCTTGCGACGTACAAACCTATAAATTCCAAAAATTCAAATTCCTTCATCACCCATCTGTCACATCGCAAGCCTCACATCGTGAACCTAAGTTCACGACGTAATATCTGTCTTGCGACGTGTTTGGGCCCCCCTCATGCCAAATTTTATGTTTCTCCATTTCTCGCTTGTAATTAATTGAACCCTTAAGTCATTAATTAAATATCATAATTAGCAATAATTAAGGTCAATAATTACTCTGATTAAAGGAATTTTGTTCAATTCCCATTAAAAGAATTTTCTATAAATTAGACTCATATGGCCTAAGTATATGATCAGGATTGTATTTAATTATGGGATGAAAGATTGTTTAGATCATCATCGAGTAATTATGGATCTAATTCTAAAACCTTATATAAGAAACAAATGTCTCTCATACAAGGGCACTTTTATTTTTAAAATCCAAAAATATTTTTTCCTTTTATTTATTTTGGTCTTTTCGTTCGTGTGAAACGAGTGATAAGAAGTATCACAAACTAATGTTGGCGAATGGTCCATTCATCGGGAAATTAAATAGCTCGTGGTTTGTATATTAATTATTACTCGTTATTTTGCATGGCCTAGATAGTGGCGGATGGAAGCTTTCACAAATAGTCCCTTCCCGGGAAATTAAATAGCTACTCAGCCAGCCCCTATCTGGATATAGTTTTCTTTTCGTTATTTTAATTTCAAACCTTGAATTCCAATATGTAGTGAAAATCAGTTGATTTCTGTCAAAATTATCTGATAATCATTGCAGAAAAGAAACATGTAGGTTTTTATCCGATTTCACAGATAATATAGGCTCGACTGGTAGCGACACTGCCATTATAGAGTTTTCTACCATCTAAAATCATCCCACCTGAATGGTTAGGATATTGGACCACAGATAACTGCAATCCAATTACCCCTAATCATTTCGCCATCTTTTTAGCCAAATAACATTCCTCATAGCCCCGGCTATTCATCTTTGTGTATCACATTCTATCTAAACCCACCTTATATTTTGGATTAATTAATTTTACACTTCCTTATAATGTCGATATTGTGGTCAAATTATTTTGGGATCCTTCCCTTGGACATAGAAGTCTTGATTTAAATCAGATGCTTCATAATAAATTTTCAACAAAAATTCATTTATAAAATCTGAATCTAAGTAAGGGATAAACTCCGCAGTAATGACTAACTCATATCCGACTGGGGGTTGATTTTGGGAAATTAGGAGCAGAATCAGCGATTAGGTCTCTCTTAGACTGAAAGGGTCTGTGTTGTAATTGAGAGTCTAGTACCTGTTTAGGAAATGATTTTCAAATATTTGTTATTTTCCGAAATTGTTGTGTGTTGGAAATCTTATATTAAATATTACATTGAATCAGGGTCCACTTGGATTCAGATGAGATGTGGTAGATAATACAAGAGGAACAACATATGAGCCTTGGTTATTTTATAAGATAGGTTTGAGTATTCTTTCAACTGCTATCCTCTTCTGCCAAAGCCTATTTTTGAGTCTTGAGTGAGTGCACCAGGAACAAACTAATTTATTAGTTTGTTTCATTAGTTTGTATTTCATAACTGCCTGAAAGTAGGTAAACACTGTGAGCGATTTATTGATGTTCGGGAATTCTTGATCCACTTCTGGTCATTATGACTGGGGGCTCTCTTATAGTACCAGTGTGCTATGCTTTTGAAACTTCCGAGTGATAGAATTTAAAATGCTTTCTTTATTGCTTTCTTTATTGCTTTCTTTACCGCTTTCTTTTATATGCTTTATATAGATGTCACTCGGATGTGTCGAGAGTAGTTCTATCTGCTACTAGGTTTGAGAGTTATGGGATGGTTCAGGGCTTGATTAGAATCTTTGGTGTGACCGGGGGAATGATGGGAGTACTTGGCATTTCAATTAATGATTTGTCAGGTGTTGCTTGTCCACCACTGATAAGTAACATACCATTGAAAGGGGAGTTACGAGTTTGTGGTATCTTAGATTTTGTTTTCTTAAGAGCATGTAAATTCTTACTGTGAGTTCATGTCTGTTAAAGGGAACATAGTACAGAAAGCATGAGAATTAGCAAACTGAAAGGATTATCCCAAACAAAGATCTGTGTAACAAAATGGAAGTTTACTTGTGTTTCATCTGAATCTTGTCAAATCTTTATTCTTTTCTCCATGTTCCTTCTGTCACAATTTAAATCTTCTTTCTAGATTTATGATATATAGCTTAGTATAATTTTTAATGCTTTCGAAGAATAATTTTTACCACTTTCTTAGGATAATTTTAATTGCTTTTTTTAGATTAAATTTAATTGCTTTCTTAGAATAAATTTATTTGCTTTCTAGAAAAGGTTTAATACGCTTTATAGAGTAATTTTATCTGCTTTCATAGCTTAGTTAAATTATGACCTGTAGTTGATAGTTCAAACCTCTAAACTGATTTGAGTAATACGAGTGGAAAATCTTATACAACGGCGTGGGAGACCTGCTTCTATCGCACATCCTCCAGTGAACGATCCGGTCTTACTATAAATTACTGCAATTTTTGACATCGCGCGCTTTTGGGCCACAGTTTCTTAACACGAGTAATAAAACCGTGACAACCTATAAATATATCTCTAATCCCAACTCCATCCTCATAAATTGGTTTCATTAAAAATAAAACTAAACCGGGATTCTATTTTCTTAAAAATACTCGTGTGGGAAATTGTCAAAATTAATCCCAACAACCTATCTGGACTATTGAGTCCAAATAAGAAAATAAAATGGTCTTTGGACCAAAAAGACTTTTTTACTGGGCCATTGGGCCCAAAATTTAATTTTCTCATTTATTAAACAAGTTCGAGACACTTGTTGAAAGTTAAACGGAAAGGATGGAATGGAATGCGCGCTCGATTCGATGAAGTGAAAATAGAAGGAGATGCGGCGAGTTGGAACTGTTTGGCGTGGACTGCTTGGTACGTATGGACAGATAAATACCACACTCAAGCAACAAAATGGACTATTTTTAATTTAAAAAGTTGACTTGTTTTTATTTATTAAAGGCGGGGTGTGAATGGTCCCATTTTGGATTTTTGTAAATGAAGTAGCAGTTTGACATGACAAAACTACTGCTATTTATTACACACACTTGAGTTCCATTGGGAACAAAATCAACTAGTCAACTTTTATTCCCACCAACAATTTTTGTCTTTTATGAAAGGCTTTTTTCAAAAGTATGGTGGCAATAGGACTGCCAAAACAAAACAAAGACCAACTTTCTCAGTCCAAAGCACTCAGAGACACGGACATATTGAAAAGGAAACAACTTGTAGCAGCATTAACTCTCAGTGGCATGCAAAACAACACAATTTGTGAGCATAGCACACTCAAACATCAACAGGTTTCAAACTCACAGAACTATAATGCCTTCAACAATGTTTAAACAGAACAATGAAACATCTACGCATGCTCAAATAACCACAAAACCAAAATCAAGCAACCAATAACACAGTGGTATTTCACAATAAACACCCCAATGTTCATCAGTTCATCATTTAGATTTTACAATTATAGATCTTAATGATTTAAGCCAGCAATTCAGAAATCAAAACACAAAGACTCTACCATACAGATAGGACTAGGTACAAGCGTACTCTTAAGAACCCTAAAAACTTCAAAGTTCATCAATGGTGTAACTTTAACCATACCCTTCTATGTTCACTACCTGAACCCTAGATTCAAAAATTCAAATCCCCAACCAAGATTTGACTACCCAAAGACCTTCACATCAAGAAGCACTTTCCCAACCTCCATACCCATCTCGACCGACTCCCACATTTCTTCAGAATTCAAATACACACTCCCCACAACTTAAAGTGCCAAAAATCAAACTCAACAGTGAAGGAATATACATAAAAGGAATCTATCTGCACATTCCGCAAAAACGACACAAGAATCCCCAAAATCGCAAAAACAGGGGAGTATCGGAATGCTCAAGAATCGAAGGGGAGGGCTTACCAGGGCTCGGCCTTAGACGAAGAAAACGCCATGGATGATTCTAGAAAATTTGGACAGGGTTTTGCCCAGATTTGCTTGAAAAATTACGAGGAACAGGGTGTTGTTCGTCGTGAGAGGGTTTTCGGGAGAATGGGGAAAATTGGCTAAGTGTTGGAATGGATTGAGGAAGATAGAAGGGGGGGGGGGGTATTTAAATAGGGGTTCCCGTCGCAAGACTCTGACACACGTCGCAAAGCCTAGGCTTGCGACATGTGTAAGAGTAGGTAGACGGGGGTCTAGCGACGTGAGGCATGTCGCTAGCCTCAGAGACCCATCGCAAGACCAAGTTTTGCGACGTGGAATGTGGGGCCAGATGAGGTCCACATCGCAAGGCTCATTCTGCGTCGCAAGACCATGTCTTGCGACATGGAACTGTTCCTTAGCGACGGTGGTCCTGGGGTAAATAAGGAACCACGTCGCAAGACTCAAACTTCGTCGCATGACCAAGACATGCGACGGGATTATGCGAAAGTAAGGGAACTACGTCGCAAGCTTGTTCTTAGTACGTTGCAGGAGCTAGTCTTGCGACGGGGTACTGTTGAGCGGGATATAGTCTTGCGACGTGATTTTGAATTTCAAAATATTCAAGGACTGGGCCTGAGTGTGGAATTGGGCCTGAGTCTGGCTTTCTTAGTTTTGGACTTAAAACATTTTAGTACAAAACATTTTTATATATAGATTTATTGGGCTGTAAATTAAATAATCCACTTGCATAAAAAGAGGTTGAATCCATTCCACTTATTGTAAAAATTATTCCGGATTTAAATTACTTAAAATTCCGAGAATATTTTCCTGAATTCATAGAATTAATCCAACCAAGAACCTAATTTTCTGCTTTATTTTTCTTCTCTTTCTTTTTGGTGGTTCCGGAATTCCTGTAAGACAGATAAATCAACCTTATTAAATTTTCTCCAAATATCAGCATCCTCACATTTAGAGTCTTAGTACTCTAAATGTTGAGTTAATTTTTGGATATTTTCTGACTGAAAGCAAGGTAACATATTTACACAAAATGAGATTTTTATTGTTTATGTTGTTATTATTATATATAAGCCAGCTCTGCTACTGTCTCGACTTCTTTTTCGGGCTCGAACTGTCCGAGATATTCCTTCAGCCTGTGCCCATTCACCACCATATCACCCTTGTCAGTTCGGATCCTGACTGCATCACTTTTAAACACTTCCAGCACTTCATATGCCCCTTCCCATCCGGATTTAAGCTTTCCGGGGAACAGCTTCAACCTAGAATTGAACAATAACACATTTTGGCCAACATAGAAGTGCTTGGATTTTATCCGGCGATCGTGTAACTTCTGGTTCCGCTGTTTATAAATCCTAGAGCTTTCATAGGCTTGCGCTCGTATTTCCTCAATTTCATTGAGGTCCAACATACGCTTACCCTGAGCAACTCTCGGATCAAAATTAAGCGTTTTGACGGCCCAGTAAGCTTTATGCTCTAACTTTACGGGCAAATGACAGGCTTTTCCGAAGACAAGTCTGTACAGAGACATCCCTATGGGAGTCTTGAATGCAGTGCGATATGCCCATAGAGCATCATTGAGCTTTCTAGACCATTCCTTTCGGGTTATCCAAACCGTGGCTTCGAGTATATGTTTGATCTCGCGATTTGATACCTCGACTTGACCACTGGTTTGGGGATGATAAGGCGTGCCGATCTTATGGAGGATTCCAGTTTTACTCATTAAGCTCTCAAAAGATTTATTAACAAAGTGTGTTCCTCCATCAGATATTATCACCCTAGGTATGCCAAATCTGCTAAAAATGGTGTTCTTGAGGAACTTGATGACTTGGCTACCATCATTGGTTGGTAATGCGGCCGCCTCGACCCATTTGAACACATAATTGATAGCTACCAAAATATACTGGTTTCCACCAGATGGTGGAAACGGTCCCATGAAGTCAATGCCCCAAGCATCGAAAATCTCAAGAGTGAGAATTCCTTGTTGAGGCATCTCATCCCTCTTAGAAATGTTTCCTAATCTTTGGCATCTGTCACAGGCCTTAACAAACGTCTTGCAGTCTTCATAGATGTAAGGCCAATAGAATCCACACTCGAGGACTTTATGGGCCGTTCGAGTGGGACCATGGTGACCTCCATACTCTGATTCGTGACACTTTTTGACGATTTGATAAGTCTCATGCTCAGTTACACATCGCCTGATTATTGAATCGGCGCAGTGCTTAAAGAGAAATGGTTATTCCTAGAATTAGTTTACTACATCCCAGTGGAACTATGCCGGCAACGGCGCCATGAAACTTTTGACAATTTCCCACACGAGTATTTTTAAGAATATACAATCCCGGTTTAATTTTATTTTTAATGAAACCAACTTATGAGGATGGAGTTGGGATTAGGGATATATTTATAGGTTGTTACGTTTTTATTACTCGTGTTAAGAAACTGTGGCCCGAAAGCGCACGGTGTCAAAAAATTTAGTAATTTATAGTAAGACCGGATCGTTCACTGGAGGATGTGCGATAGAAGCATGTCCCACGCCATTTTAGTAATTTATAGTAAGACCGGATCGTTCACTGGAGGATATGCGATAGAAGCAGGTCCCACGCCATAATTTAACTAAGCTATGAAAGCAGATAAAATTACTCTACAAAGCGTATTAAACCTATTCTAAAAAGCAGATAAATTTATTCTAAGAAAGCAAATAAATTTAATCGAAGAAAGCAATTAAAATTATCCTAAGGAAGCGGTAAAAATTATTCTACGAAAGCGGTAAAAATTATACTAAGCTATCTTTCATTAATCTAGAAAGCAGATGTAAATTGTGACAGAAGGAACAGGAAGAAAAGAATAAAGATTGGACAAGATTCAAGTGAAACACAAGTAAACTTCCATTGTGTTACACAGATCATTGTTTCGGATAATTCTTTCAGTTAGCTCACTCTCATGTTTCTGTACTATGTTCCCTCTAACAGATAGATACTTACAGTAAGAATTTACATGCTCTTAAGAAAACAAAATCTAAGATAGCACAAACTTGTAACTCCCCTTGCAATGGTATGTTACTTATCTGTGGTGGACAAGCAACACCTGACAAATCATTAATTAAAATGCCAAGTACTCCCATCATTCCCACAGTCACACCCAAAGATTCTAATCAAGCGCTAAACTATCCCATAACTCTCAAACCTAGTAGCAGATAGAACTACTCTCGACACATCCGAGTGACTCTATAGAAAGCATTTAAAAGAAAGCGGTAAAGAAAGCAATAAAGAAAGCATTTTAAATCCTATCACTCGGAAGTTTCAAAAGCATAGCACACTGGTAGTATAAGAGAGCCCCCAGTCATAATGACCAGAAGTGGATCAAGAATTCCCGAACATCAGTAAACCGCTCGCAGTGTTTACCTACATTCAGGTGGTTATGAGATACAAACTATTAAAACAAACTAATAAATTAGTTTGTTCCGGATGCACTCACTCAAGACTCAAAAATAGGCTTTGGCAGAAGAGCATAGCAGTTGAAAGAATACTCAACCCTGTCTTTGAAAATATCCAAGGCCCATATATTGTTACTCTAGTATTATCTACCACATCTTATCTGAATCCAAGTGGACCCTGATTCAATGTAATATTTAATATAAGATTTCCAACACACAACAATTTTGGAAAATAACAGATATTTGAAAATCATTCCTTAAACAGGTACTAGACTCTGAATTAAAACACATACTCTTTCAGTCTAGTAGAGACCTAATCGTTGATTCTGCTTCTAATTTCCCAAAATCAACCCCCAATCGGATATGAGTTAGTCATAACTGCGGAGTTTATCCCTTACTTAGATCCAGATTTTATAAATGAATTTTTGTTGGAAATTTATTATGAAGCATCTGATTTAAATCAAGAATTCTATGTCCAAGGGAAGGATCCCAAAATAATTTGGCCACAATATCTACATAATAGTATCATGCATAAATTTATAAGGAAGTGTGAAATTAATTAACCCAAAATATAAGGTGGGTTTAGACAGAATGTGATACACAAAGATGAATAGCCGGGGGTAAGAGGAATTTTATTTGGCTAAAAAGATGACAAAATGATTAGGGATAATTGGATTGCAGTTATCTGTGGTCCAATATCCTAACCATTCAGGTGGGATGGTCTTAGATGGTAGAAAACCCTATAATGGCAGTGTCGCTACTAGTTGAGCCTATAGGTGAAATCGGATAAAAACCTACATGTTTTTTTTCTGCAATGATTATCAGATAATTTTGACAGAAATCAACTGATTTTCACTATAGATTGAATTCGGGTTGTGAAATTAAAATAACGAAAAGAAAACTGTATCCAGATAGGGGCTGGCTGAGTAGCTATTTAATTTCCCGGTGAAGGGACCATTCGTGAAAGCTTCCACCAGCCACTATCTAGACCATGCAAAATAACGGATAATAATTAATATAAAACCCACGAGCTATTTAATTTCCCTGATGAAGGGACCATTCGCCGACATTAGTTTGTGATACTTCTTATAACTCGTTACACACGAACGAAAAGACCAAATAAATAAAAGGAAAAAATATTTTTGGATTTTAAAAATAAAAGTGCCCTTGTATGAGAGACATTGGTTTCTCATACAAGGTTTTGGAATTAGATTCATAATTACTCGATGATGATCTAAACAATCTTTCATCCCATAATTAATTACAGTCCAGATCATATACTTAGGTCATATGAGTCTAATTTATAGAAAATTCATTTAATGGGAATTGAACAAAATTCCTTTAATCAGAATAATTATTAACCTTAATTATTGCTAATTATGATCTTTAATTAATGACTTAATGGTTCAATTATTTACAAGCGAGAAATGAAGAAACATAAAATTTGGCATGAGGGGGGCAAACACGTCGCAAGACATATATTACGTCGTGAACCTAGGTTCACGGCGTGAGGCTTGCGACGTGACAGATGAGTGATGAAGGAATTTGAATTTTTGGAATTTAGGGGTTTGTACGTCGCAAGACTAGACTCACGTCGCAAACCTGGGTTTAGCAACGTGGGTCTTGCGACGTGAGTCTTACAACGGGTATTTGGGGAATTAGGAAATTCTATTGCATGTAAAAGTGAGAAGGCCCGTCGCAAGACAATAAATTACATTGCAAGCCTAGGCTTGCGACGTGAGGCTTGTGACGGATGGATTTTAAATATTTTTCTAACGCATGGATCTCACGTCTCTAGACATAAAAGTTACGACGTGAACCGTGGGTTCACGACGTGATGTCTTGCGACGTGAGTGTTTTCTAAAATTTCACAAGTATATGGGTCCACAACGTGATGTCTTGCGACGTGGATTTTTAATGGAAACAAGTATTCTGTGAAACCCACGTCGCAAGACTACCCTCACGTCGCAAGACTTGGTCTCGCGACGTGAGGCGGTTAGCGACGTGAGCATTCCAGAATCTTGATTCTGGAACACTGTCATGCATATCTTGTGATTTATAACCCTATTTCAGATTAAAAAGACCTAATCTATGAATGAAAAGCATACGCAGACTGAAATTGGAAGAACAAGTATGATGGAATTTAAATCTACCTAAGAACATAAATTAGCAAAACAATAATCCTAATCTAGGGTTTCCATCACACGACATGCAAGAGGACAAGATCCAGAATATCAAAATAAGATCAAAAATAAGAAAATGTTACCAAATGGCCACAATGAACAAAAACAAGGAAGCAAGTAAATCCATGGACTATAATGTCCATTTCATGTTCTTGGGACACTGAAATGATTAACTTCCCATTTTTATAAATAGGTATGATAATACCCATCATTTGATTATTTCAAACCCTTAATAAGAGTCATATCAAAACTGAAAATGAAAGAAAGTGGCTAATCTATACTAATGAAAGCAAGAAACTGGCTAATCTACACTAATCTATAATGCAATATTTAAATAATACAAGAAAAATAAAACTAAACTACAGTAACTACCTAGCTCAAATTCCTTCTGTTGCCTTCAGGTGTAAAATTTCTAACTCTTGGCACATTAGGATCACCATCTATTTATAGACGTGAAACCCTAGGCCCATGGGCCTTTTAACTCTGAATTTGAGGCCCACATATGTCGTAAGACACACACACGCACGTCGCAAGACTCACCTTGCACGTCGCAAGCCTTTACGCCCGTCGTGAGACTCCCATGCACGTCGCAAGACCCTGCTTTGCGACGGGGGTCTTTAGTCTTCGTTCTCCTTTCTTGGTCTTCACATCGTGAGGCTCTGTCCTGCGTCGCAAGACCAACCCACGTCGCAAGACACAGGTTTGCGACTTGGTCTTCAACACTTGGTTTCCTTCATCAAATGGGTCATCACGTCGCTAAGCTCATCCACGTCGCAAGACATAGCTTTGCGACGTGATTGATGGCTTGCGACGGTTGGGCTTAATTGGGCCAAATCTATAGTTTTTGTGGGCTTTTATTCTTTTCCAATCTTTTTCATTCCTTTTTCTTTTTCTCATGTTTTTTTATTTTTCTAACACATTATGTAATAAAATTACATATTTTTGTGTTTTTCAATACCAGTTTATTGTTTTTACAAACATGTATATATCAGTCCAATTCATCTGCTTTCGTATTTAAATAAGATAGGAATGCGATCAAAACATCCGTATTAGACACGAAAATGGATTGAAAATAATGGACAATTTTGGCCATTATCACCTAGGAACCGGAAGTGTAGCTTCCGAGGCCATAAATCGGGTCATCCGAAATTGGCCTATCATAGGGGATAGTTAAGGATAAAGGTGGAAACAACTTTATGTAGTGTACCGATTCATCCTGTATTTCTGCACTCCCCTGGAATGGACTTGGAGATGCATTGATGATGACCACTTTGTCTCCATCCCACTGCTGATGTAAGGTTGATGGTATGCACATCGCCGCATGAATCCAGTCTCTTCCGAGTAATGCATCATATGAAGTATCTGCATCTAGCACAAAAAAGACGGTTGGCATAGTTATTGGTCCGACTTCAAGTTGGACCTCTATCATCGCAAGCGGTGATGTAGATTCGCTTGAGAATCCTGCATCTTCATGCAGGTCTTCTCCAGATCGGAGACCTTCTTCCGAATCTTCTTCAAAGTGGACAATGGGATGCAATTTAATACTGCTCTATTGTCCACGAAGACCCTCCTAATCTTTTTACCCTCCATGTATGCCTCTACATAGAGTGGCTTCATATGGGAAGGTATTCCCTTTATTGGTGGGAACACGATTGGATGTGTAATTCGGGATTCTTCTGAATCAACGTCCAGGGGAACTGTATCTTCATACTCGATGAGAAATGCCCATGATGGGTCCTCCTGTAAATCGGTATCATAAATGAGTTCTGCCCAACTGCTCGCCATTTCCTCCTCAGAAGTTTGAGGAGTCACAGATTCTACGCATGCCATGATCGCCTTTGACTGCATGAGATCATCCGCGTATGGCCCCGTTGATCCAGCGGTATTTTTTTCCTTCATGCCCCCGGGTCCGTCGTCGGACTTTTGACGAGCAATTTGAAGGACTTCAGGAGTTTGACGGATGACACCACCATGGTTGCTTCGGGGAAAGGTAGTGCATCGATCCCCATGGTTCCCGCTTTCAACCATCCGGATTTGATTGTCTCCTAGATAGTTCTTCAGAACTGTATACAATCCTCCGTATTGTGTGAGAAAGTGTTATGCCACTTACAGTACGTCTGTTTGTTGATTTCTTCTTCCGTGGTCAATTTCTGGCCTAGAGGGAGTCGGATCTGATGCTTCTCATATAGTGCATCAAAGATCTTTTCAGTCTTTGATACGTCGAAGCAAAAGTCTTCTTCTGCAACAAGTTTGGCATACTCATTCTTTAGAGGTCTTGCGGCCTTTGGTTTCAAATCGATGCAAACAAAGGTTTTGCCCCGGATAAGTTCGGCAGTCATTTGATCTGGAAGTGCAGCCTCTTGATTACAGGCCTCCTCTAGATCACATCACTATCCACATGTATGGTAGCGGCTTGGTACGGTCTTTTCTTTCTCTCCCCTCTACCTTTCGACTCCTTGGTCTCATTAAACAGAGACCCGACCCTAATCGCTTTAGTGGATAAGGTTGCCAGGTCATCAATGTCAAAGGGGTTAACTCCTTTCTGACAGGAAGTTTCATGTTCCTAACTGCTATGCCGGTTATTTCCTTTTCGAAAATAGTGGTTGTACACTTCCCTTTCTGTTGCCGTAACCGCTCAATGAACTTAACCTTCAGTTCATTATCCCTTTGCTTGGTTTCTAAGATCTCAACCAACGTGACGGTCGGTTGTGGATTATAGAACCATGTATGAAACGCTTCCTCTAACTGCTGACATGTTGCAAATTCATCTGCAGGCAGACCAACAAACCATGAAAAGGCAGTTTTCGTCAATGAGGAAGGGAACAACTGCATCCGGACTCCCCTTATTGGGTAAGGAAGCGGCCGATTTGTTCCATAGTGGACATCTAGTCTTCTCCTAAAAACGTAAAGAAGTCGGGTATTCGCACGGCATGTGGTAAAGGGTTATCCTCATACATGTGGGGCGGAAACGGCCTTTGATACACAGGCCTGTGGGTCTCTGGGACGTTTAACCCTAGCCTTCACAAAATGGTTGCTAGGTGCTCTTCTCCCATGTGCACCCGTTGTGGCTCCGGTTGGCCTGGTATCAACGGTGGCGGGGGAGAAAGGTTCCTTGGTGGGGAACTGGGTGTGGTCCCCGGATTTCCTGGTTTTGCTGGGGATAAAGCGGATTTTGAAATCCTTCATGCCGGCCATTATTTCCCTGAGGAAAATTTCAGCCATAACTGGTGGTGGTTGTGATGGCGTTGCCCCCAAGTTATATTGACTCGGTTAGCGTCATGAAAACCCCCTGGAGCCCTAAATTTGCGCAGCCTTGCCTGGACATTATTTTGTCCGTGGTTCTGGGGTGCGTTCAATCCGTTTCCACCCGCTTGGTCATTCCTCGTTACGAGAATCTGAGGAATTTCCTGTGCAGGATTGTGGAATTCTGCCATGGTTTCTATCCCTGCTGGCTGTGTGGCTGGGACAGCCGTAAAAGCCATCGGTAGTCCAAAGGATAATGGTGGTGCGGTCAGGCAAAATAGTTGATTCTGACGAGAACCTTGGCCTACCATGTGCATACCCACGGCCCCATTGGCGGATACCAGCGATAGTTTGATCCTTGGTAATAATACTGCCCTTGATTGGGCATTATTACGGGCGGTGCTGGTGTGGTAACGTTGCTAGCCATTAGACCCGGAGTACCAAATGGCGCCCTCAACGTAGCCTCCAGCCTTTTTGCGACGATATTATCTAATGTCGCGGTTAGCCTTTCGAACATTCCCTCATCTAAGAAGAGTGTTGGGACACTCGTTGACCCAAGGGTCATCGTTACTTGTCCTCCGGGAGGAGCAAGGGATGAATTTCCCTGCTTCCGTCGTGTTTGCACGAGGGAAATGATCTCCTAATCCAGCCATATCTTTGATATATCATGGAATCGTCTCAAATGCTTGTACTGGCTTCTTCTAGGCTTTTTACGAACCTTGTAGTTGCGTAAAGTGTACAATGGATATCCTTCATTGCTGGGAGGAGTTTGGTCTCCCACTGTGGTCGCCAACCTGTTACTACCGTTTCGGGGTAATGCTTAATCCTCTAGACGGAGCTTTCAAGATAGAAGGCAGGACGAGGACAGTCCCAAGGGATGCTAGGAACTAGAGCATCGCGAAACAAACTAAGGAAATGAAAGAAAGCAGTAAATGAAAGGAGTAAAAAAGCAGTAAAGAAAGCAATAAGGAAAGCGATAAATAAAAGTAAAGTACTGAAAAAGTAAAGACATTGTATTAAAATGTTTGGTGGTTGAGGAACCCAATCTTGCGTTCTAGTATTTATACAACGCCCGGTGCCTATTCGTTGAGAGCACCGGTTGGGGGAAAGGGATAAGGATGAAATTCAAAAAGGTCTTCCCCGCCTATATTCTGGTTACCTCATAGCGTACTGGAACCGCTTCCTCTAACTCGTGGTACTCGGGCAGTTATCGTGCTCGGGTATGGCTTTCTCCGGGTTGCGCCATTATTTAGGTAGGTTGGCTTGCTCGGGCGATGTCCATCGGGGTCCATGGGCTGGTCTTGGGCTATCTCTTCCGTATCAAGCCTAGAAATTGGGCCCTTATTCAAATTGGGCCTAGATATGTATGTGGGCACAATTTTTATGTGGACATGTACAGGGTATCCCAGGCTACATTCAGTTCAAAACTAATTCCTCGAGAATCTGGTGTGCATGGAAGGATTGCCTCTCCCAAGGCAGAATTCTGTATACACAAAGGCTCGAACTTGGCTTAAGATGACAGAGTCGCATACAACTCAAGCCAACTGCGTGTGGTATATAAAATTTTATTTTATTTCTATATAACATTAATTTAATATTTTATTGTAGTAAATTATATGATATAGTACTATTGTATTTTGTCCTAATATACATTATTTTAGTTAAGATTTTGTTTCGACTAGAAAAGATTGAAAATTTATCAAGCTATAAATTATAGCTATAAGTTAAAAATTAAACTAAAATTTAAACCAATTAAAATACAATTTAAATATAATACTACATAATTAATCAGGTAACATAAACCCAACATCAATGATAAATGATAATGATAATAAATTAATTAAATAAAAAATAATAACAAATATAATACTCTTTAGTTATGTCCTATATAAATATCAACATATATTTTTTTTAAAATAATCTTCATTTTTTTATTCTTTTTTTTTTTTAAAAAAAAAGGAGATCCCGCGGGGTATCCTCCAACAAAGAAGACTGCAGAGGGAACAATTGGAGAACCCAAAAGTGGGCGGGCAGCAAAAAGCCTACGGATGAGGCCATCCACAATGGGAGGTAGAAGTGATGATGTGTTCAAGTTCTCTACCCAAAAATGAAGGAAGATGCCATAGTGGGAAGGGGAGAGAGAAGAGGTGAGGAAGAGATTTCTCTTCCCAGGAAGAAAAGAGAAAAGATTGAGGGGTGCTGGAGCGTGAACACACGAACGAAGAAACACAAGGCATGGGCATAACGCGCGCGTGATGTGGGGCCAACACCTCAAATGGCGACTAAAAAAATGAAATAAATGAGCTAGTCGCCAACTGAAGTTGGCATTTGAATAAAAAAAATGAATAGAAAAAATATAGATTCGCCACTTGAAATGATCATTCCATTAAATTAAAAAATAATAATTTTATATTATATTTTATTTTTTCTTGTATATATTAAATTAAATAATTTAAATTTTCATTATATATAATTTATTTTGAAAATTAAATAAATGTAGTTTGGAAAATTAAATAAATGTACTTTGAGAGATTAAATAAATGTAACAGATAAAATAAATGATAATTAAATAAAATGAAATTGGTCCCCTAAATACCTTAATTTTTAGGTAGAGGATTGGGGAGGAATTTTGTTTTAAAGGTAGAGGTATTTTTCTTTTGATGTGGCAACGAAAAGACCTACTTTTTTAGGTAGAGCATTAGGGAAGGCTGAGTAGAAAAGGGAAAACACTTAGCGATAGAGAGCGCATGCTAATGTGGGCCAAATGAATCTAACACACGAGCATTTTGTCAAACACTTTAATATGCAAATTTTTATTACAAATCCAATCCAAATGAACTGATTGTAAGAAAAATTGACATTTTGGAATCCCAAATTCCCAATGCGTTTACAAATTCAATTTTTCTGCACTCCCTCGGTTTGTTTCTTCAATTCCGTTATGGTGCGATTGGTGATTTTGACTTGATGTGTTGCGGTCAATCGCAACCATTGAATCACTTTATAAATTGATGGTTGAGATTAACTTAAAGGTTAAAATAGTAAATTTGCTATATTTAGTTGTATTAACAAACAATCGCTCAATTCTGTATGCTCTTCAACTCTACTTTTTTTTTCTATGCATTTCAATACATTCAATCAATCTTACCTTATACTCAAATTTGCTTATTTATGAAGCTATATAATATACATATTTGTTCATGAAAACGTACATCAAATGTTTCTATGTTGAGTCGCTGAATTGTTGATGAGAATGTCGCTGAATTGTTCACGGAAAGAACGCTGAATTGTTCTTGGTAATGTCGCTGAATTGTTCCTGGTGGCGTCGCTGAATTAATCTTGAAAAAATTAGCATTCATGAGAACGTCGCTGAATTATTTTTGGTGACATCGCTGAAATGTATATGCCAACATCGCTGAAATGTATATGCCAACATCGATGAATTCTTCATTGGTGTGTCGCTGAATTCCTTTAGGTAAGGTCACTGAAATATTTTTTATAGCATCACCGAATTATTTTTTGGAACATCGCTGAATTGTATATGGTAGCATCACTGAATTCTTCTTGTTGTTGTCGCTGAATTCGTCTGAGAGTAGTCGATGAATTCCTTTAGGTAGGGTCTGAAATATTTTTTTGTAGCATCATTGAATTATTTTTGGTAACATCGCTGAATGATATTTGGTAGCATCGTTGAATTGTATATGCCAACATCGCTGAAATGTATATGCCAACATCGATGAATTCTTCAAAGTGGCATCGCTGAATTCTTCATTGTTGGGCCGCTGAAAATATTTTTGAGAGCATCACATAATTATTTTTGGTAGCATCGTTTCCCCTCTTTAATAAGGATTTTTGATCGTAGATATAGATTAGATTACCAAATATTTGATATGATTTACCAAAGATTAGATTGATAACAGGTACCACCGCAAGATGGCCAATTCCCCTCTTTGCTCCTTGTGTGGTGTGGAAATTGAGACTTGGTATCACACTCTCTTTTATTGCACCTGGGCACAGACGCTGTGGCATGAATTGAACATTCCTATCTCTACTGATTGTGACTCAATATCACTGGCTGACATTCGGGTCTTTCTTAGAGGTATGGAACGGATCATTGGTGCCAGATTTATTGCCACTTTATGGATAATATGGACTGAACGGAATGCTCGGATCTTCCGGGATCATAAGCGTACAGGATGAGCCCTCCGGCGGGACATCCTCCGGCTCACTAGTGTGTTCAATGAAGCTCGGAAGTCGTCGTCTATTTCTCATTCCTCTCCGCGCCTTGTGAACTGGAACGAGCGAGCCGGCTGGGGGTCATTCTACATGTCGACGGAAGCTCCTTCGGGAACCCCGGGCGCTCGAGGTTCGGTTTTGTTGTTCGTGATGAGACCGGCCATTGGCTTGGTGGGGGGAGTGGATTTCTTGGGCACACCAGTAACACTCATGCGGAATTAGCTACTCTTTTGGTGGGCCTTGAGTTTGTCAGGCAAATGGGTACTCGCCGGATCTCTTGTTACTCTGACTCCAAGGGGACTATGGAGCTGTTGGGTTCTAACAAGAAGCTCCATCTCTATGCTGGCATCATCTGCCGCATTAGTGATATTCGTCAGTCGTTTGAAGATTGTTCTATTTTCCACATTTTGCGAGAAGGGAATCGAGTGGCTGATAGTCTTGCCAAGCACGGCGCATCCATCGAAGACTTCTACACCACCTGGGCATTTCCTCCGGACTTCGTGACAGGGGAATTGGCTTCGGATCCCTCCGGCATATGGTTCCCCCGCTACTAGTGCTCTTTGTTTTATCTGCTTTTGTTTTCCTTTTCTTCTTTTAATTTTGTTTCCCAGCTTCGGCTTCTCGAAAAAAAAATATTAGATTGATAACATACTAAATATAGGATTATATATTCCTCCATCAAGAGTGAAGTTTGGCTTTATGACAGTTATACCATTTTGCATTTACAACCCTTGGATTTTAATTGGACGCTCAAGATCTTCGCCTTGATCTGCTGTGGGATTGTGCAATCGCACCCTAACCGATCCCTTGTTTCTTTTATGTGTTTTATTTGCGTAGTTCATACTGTTTATGTGTAAATTTGATTTATTTTTTTAATATAATTATATAAAATAAAATGTAATCAATTGAGATATTGAATTTGTCTAATTACTAGTATTACCCCGTCCAATGGGCGGAAATATGGACAATGGAATAGAAATATCAAATTTTACAAATAAAAAATTGTTCAATTTTATTATGTCAGTTACATTGCCCAAACTATTTAAACTATTTTAAGTATTAATGAGTACATCTATACGTTGCATAGCAATCAACCAATAGACATATGCCATAAAAAGGACAAAAAATATTATACAACAAATAATAGGTGTGTAGTACTATGTTGTATTATATTAATACCATATCAAATTAATGTTATACAATGTTTGGTAGTGTACTGTATTATAATTATGCAATATTTTTATATTGATGTTGTATAGATTTTAATTTATTATTTTTCTATTAAAATTAATTTTTATTAAAATTAATTTCTTAAATTTAATATTTTAAATATAATAAATATATAAATAATATATGTCGTGTAGTGTTGTGTGATTTATTATTTTTTAAGTAATTAAATAAAAAAATTCATGTAGATATATAATTAATAAATTAATAAATATAATAACATTAGAATAATTGTTTAATATTATAATATTTAATTTATAAAAGTAAAAAATATTATTTTAATATTATAATTATTATAATCTTTAAGATATTTAATAATATTATTAAATTTAATATTATTATATTTAATAAAGAATTTATAATATTTATTATTTTAATATTATAATATTTATAATAAATTAATTTATCTATTATAATAATTATAACAAAATAAATACCAAATAAAAATTATAAACAACAAAACAAACCTCTCATTAAAATAAACCCACATCTCTACCATGTATTAAGTTATACACCCAATCCCTTATTAAAATAATACTTATGCAACTCTAAAAGTTGCCAAACACCATCTAGCATTATTTTTATACATGATAATAGTACTATACATCCTAATACACCCTAATACATGGTGCCAAACATGCCCTAAGGGGCCAAATGATCATATTGGTTAGATTAGAGTACGGCCGGGTTTGTTCTATACATAAAGTTGTGGCTGCGAACTGTAGTTGTAAGGAGTTGTAATTGTAAGGAGTTGTAATTGTTGGGAGCTTTAGGAACTGCAGCTATCAGTTTTTGTATAAATATTCGGTACAAGTAGTTGTATCTATCATAAATTATAATTTGAAAAGAAAAATTAATTATATTTGGAAAATAGCTTTTGAAAGCTCCAAATTGTCATAAGTGTTCGGTTTTTGCATGCTCACTTTGTATAATTAGGCCCCTTGATTATATAAGGATCCTATACTTGGAGCTAATTAATCTCATTTTTTTAAAACATTGGCACTCATGAGTTGGCAAATGTATATGAGAGACCAAGTCACACAAATTACAATGGGGATAAATGGGAGGGATGGGGAGCCATGTGGGAATCGAATTCCAACCATAATGTTGAAAGTCAGAGACATGAGCACTAGGCCAAGTATTCATTCCCTGCTAATTAATCTCATTGAACTAGTGTGATAAACACTACAAGAAAAAACCTATTTTCCGACCGAAAAATCCGGTCGGTAACACCAAAATGCATGTCGTTTCGGGGATTACCGACCGCATTACCGACCGAAAGTGTCGGTCGGAAATTTTTTGGTCCGAAATTTGCCGCCGACGAAAAAAAACTGTCGTCGGTGACCTGCCGACCGCGTTACCGACCGCACGTTGGTCGGAGAAATTACCAACCGAATGCGGTCGGTAATGTCTGGTCACGAATGGTCCTGGAGACATTTTCCAACTGAATTACCGACCGCAATTTGCGGTCGATAATTCTCTTTTATGCAAAAAGGTAAGGTGTGGTTAGGATGGCTCAAACCCAATCCCTCAACAACACCAACCTATATCTTAACCAACTTGGCTAGCTAATCTAACCCACCAATTATATCACTCCATGTGTCATATATTAAGCCTTCCCAAATATATTTTGGAAAATGCTGAGGAGAGGGCTCGAACCCTGGTAGGGAAGCCTTTCCCTCACGCGCATGCCATTGGGATATCATACATTTCATGTCATGATATATAAATTTATATATATAATTTATATAGATATATATACATACAAAAATATTAATTTTTAAATTATTAAATAAATTGAAACATAAAATAAAAAGTAAAATTATATTAATTAAAATTTAAAGAATTCATATATTAAATAAAATAAATTTTGATAAATCATAAAATTCCCCAATAAAATAAAAAATGAAATAGATATTTATTAAATTAAAATAAAAATAATTAATTACATTAAAATACAATTCAATAATTAAATTATAACGTAAAATAAAACTGAAATAAATTAATTAAAAGAAAATTTTAATTAAAATTTAAAATAAATAGTCATAAAAATAAAATTAATTATTTTGATGAAAAATGAAATTATATTAAAAAAATTCAATAAAACAAAAAATATAGAAAATTCAAAAATAATATAATTTGAAAAAAAATTTAGCGGTCGGTAAGTCGGTCGCTAAATTATATTTTTTTATTAAAAATTTATAAAATTTAAAAAAAAAATTGGAAAAATATTTCCGACTGCACTTTCGGTCGGTAATGCGGTCGGTAATACCAGCCACCTTTGTTGCGGTCGGTAATACAATCGGCAAAAACACCCCTAAGGCAAAACGGATATAAATTCCCGATCACGGATTGTGATCGGTGATGTATTCGGTAATACCGACCGCAAAATGTCGGTCGGTAAATACGGTCGGTGTTCTGGAATTTTCTTGTAATGAAATTTAGTTCCATTATTCATTAAAATTATACTTCGTATTAAGCAATCATATACCATTGAAACTGAACATATCCTCAAAGTATTGGACAAAAAATAAAACAAGAAAAAAATAATGTGATTAGGGATCGGACTCTTGTTTCTAAAATTGGTGGATATTTTTTTATTTTTAAAAGAAAAGGCAAATTAAAGTGTCAATAAAAAAGAGTTGAAAAATAAAAACTTTATGGCTAGTGATACCTTTTAGTGGCACTTTCTAAAGTGTAGCTATTAGTAACATTATTTATTTATTTATTATTTTTTATATATATTTGTGTAGGTTATTATATATAATTATAGTCCTGCCCCTTGTTTCCCTATAATCTAATGACGTACTGTAATATTCCTCGAATTGCATGGTGAACCAACCCACCAACAAGCACTCTTTTCCAGATTTCTTCTACATCCCATGATCAACCAAACATCCACCCAATTCCAATCCACATAAGCCCCCAAATACCCATCCCTTTCTTAAATGCTCCATGTTGCAAAACCCACAGCCCACCAAGTACTACGCAAAACCCACCTTTTCATACACTACATTTTATCTACAACATGTCCATAGTGGCTGAGGCACCAGACTTCATTAAAGTCTTCTCCAATGGCACTGTCAAACGCTTCACACCTCAAATTGTTACTCCCTCAATTGAATGGTCGAATGCCTCTGATGGATATAAGTACAAGTCCAAAGATGTAGTCATTGATTCTGGGAAGCACATTACTGCAAGGATATTTCTCCCCAATGTCCCCAATTTTCTCAATAAACTTCCCCTCGTGGTTTACTTCCATGGTGGTGGATTCTGCATCGGATCCACTACCTGGATTGGGTACCACAATTTCTTGGCAAAGTTATCAGCACTAGCAAAAACTATCGTATTGTCTGTGGACTACCGGCTAGCGCCAGAAAACAAGCTCCCCATAGCCTATGATGACTGCTATACCGTGCTTGAATGGCTAAATCCAAATCATGATCCGTGGCTGCAGTGCATGGATCTTTCCAACGTCTTCCTCTCGGGAGATAGTGCTGGAGGGAATATAGTTCATCAGCTTGCCATGAAAACCCTGAAAAGAAATATTCCCGGTATTAGAATTAAGGGGCTAATGCCAATTCACCCGTACTTTGGAAGCGAAATGCGAACTGAGCTAGAGAAGGAGGATGGATCGGCCCATGAGGTGGCCATGAATGACATGTTTTGGAAGCTAAGCTTGCCAGAAGGAGAAGGCCGCGACTATTACGGGTGCAATTTTGAACGTCAGGAGACGGAATGGAGGCTGTTCCCGGAGACGGTGGTGTTTGTTGCTGAGTTGGATTTCCTGAAGGAAAGGGGAGTGATGTATGCCGAATTCTTGAAGAGAAAAGGGGTGAAGAAGGTGAGTTTGGTACAGAGCAAGGGCGAAGACCATGTATTTCATGTGTGGAATCCTGAGTCAAAAGCAACATCTTTGCTCCAGGAGCAGATTAAGGTTCTCATTCATGGTGCTTGATCATAGTCATATTTATATATACGGGATCCAGCCGCCAGGGTTGATTCTCATTTACTTGCACCAATATATGTAATCGATTTCGTTACTATGGAAATTATTCGGAAACAATTTACTTCTTTCTAAATAAGTAAGACTGACCGCAGAGTTCTCCACATACCCATTATTAGTATTATTCTTTTTTTTTTATTGCATTATGCATTTAATTTGTGAAGAGATCTCTCTAGAGGGAGATCGTGTGTTTTGATTTTTCATGGCCGGCCCATGATAAGTGTCTCTCGTAGCAGGCTTGCATCACTGGGGCTGACACAGTTTATTTTAGGGAAAACTAGGGCTCGGTCCTTATGTAAACTTATCATAAGAGTCAAAGTTCGATGTTCAGAAAAATTGAGTTTTAGGCCCTATGTTTTAAGAACTTAATGATAAAAACAAAGCAGCAAATTAATTAAGATGGTAAACCTCAAACTAGGAACATGGTAAATTCCATGTAGCTTATGTAGTAACCAAGATTAGGATAAAGTGATAAAATACTTCCGCATAACATGGTAACCTCACTCGCTTGCATGTGGTAAACAACATATTCGAATGGTATGGTAATCCACCGGAGGAAAACGTGGTAAGTAGATTGTGTTGCCCGTGGTAACCACTATAGATCTATGGTGGTAAACCTCAAACCAACTACGCTGTAAATACAATGTGGTTTATAGGGGTGAAAGCGGTACGGTAAATATCCGGCAAATCTGATGTTGTATCTAGTCATATTCGAATCTGAATCCGTATCCAACTATCCGGGCGGACATTTTAATATTCGTATCCAAATCCAAATCCGTGTTCTTTATTCGTATTTGTATCCGAAAATATCCAACTGTATCAAAAAAATATCCTACGGTATCCAAAAATTGATAGGGTATTATCCGGATTTTAAATTAATATATTATTATTTATTAATTAAAAATTATCAATAATATAAAAAATATGAAATTATCTGATAATCTCTATCCGATTGAATATCCATCATGTATCCGACCTGTATTCGTATCCGGAAAATATTCTAATTCGTATTCGTATCCAGCATAGTAAAACACTTCGCATTACGTGGTACCACATAAGAGGCTAATACGTTACAACATATATGGGTATTAGGGTTTAGGATTTTTAAGATTGTAGGGTTAGGTTTTTAAGATTGTAGTTTTAGGATTTTTAAAGAATTGTGTGGGAAGTAGTCGAACAAGTTGTGGAATCCTTATCCTAGACTTATGGTATGCTATGTAGTATAGATGGTAAACCACATAAGCGAATGTGGTAAGTTTATCCGTTCGAGGGTTTTGGGTTCAAAACCGAAGTTATTATTACGTCAAGATGAATTATGTATTATCCTATTATCTTAATTCATTAAAATTATGACCACAAGTGTAATTACTATGAATTCAAATGTATGTATAAACTTAAAAAAAGCATATACGTTCACATCTCACATTGCATTCAATAGGAAAATTATCTATGTACTCATAACAAAGTTCCAAATTTATTTTTATCTATCAAAATCTTTATCCAATCGTATCTTACTATCGTAATGGTGACTATAGATCGTAAATTATAAGTTCTTCCTTAGTTACAAGTTCAACGTCACCTCGAACTCGTTTGTATTTCCGAATAGTGTTATATATTTAACTAAATTCTCCATACGAGATTCAACGTTCGTAGCTTTTATATTTTTTCCAAGCTTTATTCCCTTCTGGTAAGCTCTTGTTTGAGTTGTTGCTTGTGGTTTTATTCATACCACTATATCGTAATGCAAAAGTGAATATTCTGAAACGTGGTAACCAAAACTTTATCAATGTGGTAATTGCGTACAAGTAACGATGGTAAGGATTTCTAATCAAACGTGGTAACACATAAAGGATGCATTTGGTAAACATTTAATCAAAGTGATGTGGGAGTTGAGGACAGTCAACTGGACGGTGATTTGGAAGCGTCCACGAGCCGTCTACTAGCCCAAATGCGTGGTATATTATTTCATGTACTGTGGTAAATGCGTAGTCATATACAGTATATGGTAAAGAATTATACTCCAATGTGGTAAATGTGTAACCATATAAATGGTAAAGAATTATAACTCAATATGGTAAATGTGTAGCCATGACCGTCCTCTCTTTAAGCCACTACATTGCTCAGTTATTATTGACCTACCACATACCATTTTCGATGCTTACAAATTTTACAACATTATGCATACGAGGCTTACCACATGTAAACTGGATGATTTACAAAGTCCAAGCAATATATTTACCAAAAATACATTATTATGTTTACCAGGTTATTGGTGTGTGGTTTACCACTTTATTGCTATGTACTTTACCACAGATACCATATGTTATTTACCAAAGTTCTTGATATGTTTAGCACACTATATCAATATGGTTTACCACATATACCATATGATTTTACCAAGTTCCTGGAATATGGTTTACCACGCTGTTGGTATGTGCTTTACCAAGTTCCTTGGACAGTCCTGGTACGTCCGGACGTGTTTTTGGGACCGTCCCTTGGTCGTCCGAAATTGTCTGTTACAACCAGTGCCTCCAGGATGGTCACCAGACGGTTATCGTCCATTTACCCGTCCAGACAGTGTTTTTAGTTACCACGTAGAATGTATATTACTTACCAATTTCATATTTTTACCACGCACAAGCACATGAAGTTACCTGTAATACCCCGTAATAATGCATAGGCATTTATTTTTGGAACCCGAATATTTTGTATTCCAAATAAACAAATTCGAATTGTTTTGAACTACGTTATGATTTGATCCCTTCATAGGGTACGTAGGCAACTTGGAAATTTCAATTCTGGGTTCAGTCAAATGATATAATAAAATAATACAAACAATATCAAACAACAATACATAATGATACAATCACACAATCAACGAATAGCACGATATCAAAAAATAGAAAGGACCTTAATTCCAAGCTCGCGAGAAGCTAACACACAACTTCGAGGATGAAGTTGATTCCAAGAAGAGTAGGTTGTAATACCCGAGAATTAGCTCTTAAGCAACCCTAGTATGACAAGCAACTTCGGGGACGAAGTTGATTCTTAAGGGGGGTAGACTGTAATACCCGAGAATTTTATCGACGTCCAAAGGAATAAAATTTATTTCTTAATCCGATCAAGGCCGAAATATTTTCGAGAAAAAGAAAATAATTCACTATTGCTCGGAAATGAATTACCGATAAAATTCAAAATGGAATAAAAGAGGGAAAGGAAGCCCGAAGATATTCCATGGATTAACTCCAAAAGAATTGGAATTAAATTCAAGAAGGAAAAGAATTTTAATTCCAAAAATCCGTGAAGTCGGAAATAATTTAATTAGATAAATTATTGCACGGGAGCCAAAAGACGGCAAATTAGAAACCGACAAATCCGAAACCGACGGACATAAGATTTCAAACACGAAATCAATTTAAGTCAAAATAAATCTATGCTAGGAATCGTAATCCGAGAATGACCCGAAAAATCGAGCCCGAGAATGTAGGAGGATAGAAGTCCGAAAGAGATGAGAAAAGGCCCGACAGATCGCATGACCCGACCCAGGCAGCAGCCCAGGCCAGAGCCGTGCGGTCGCCGCGTGGGGAATCGTCATAGACCGCGCCACCACCGCGCCAGAGCAGCAGCAGCTGCCAACATGCGCGATTTCGGCGATTTCTTGCCAAAATTGGCGACCCCGACTATGGAAACCTGATTTCAGTTGATGGAAGGGCATTTAGGTCGAGATTGACTAAACCCTTACCCCATATTCAGTCATCAACACTCTCACATTCATCCCAAAAACTCTCCCCAAAACCGAAAACACAAAGCTTTACCTTCCGACGACTTTCCGATCACTTTCCGGCGACGAAATCCGACCGAGGAAGAGCGTGGAACAAAGATTCAAGGTTTCCAAATTGCTAGTAAGTATTTTTTAAGGTTTCTTCCATCTTTTCAAGTCCGAAAATACGACTAACCCTAGATTTTTACTTTCGATTTCGTTTCGGGGCCAACGGAAAGGGGACAGAGTAATTTGGCCGTGTTCGTAGCAAGCGTGGGTGCCCCGATCGATCCAGAGACATCCTAGACATCACCCACTGTAAGTCAATACCTTTCATACCAATACGGGTGGTTTAGGGGCATCTGAATCGTTGGAGCTAAATCAAAACATAAAAATCGAATCTAAAAAACCCAAACTGCGTGTTTTCGAAAATCCGACCAAAACTCCTATTTCAAGCATTCAAACCGAAAAATTCAAAACTAGGATTTTGATCCTAAGATCTTAAGCTATATTGTGTAAAAATTTCGGAGATTTTCATCAACGTTTACTATCCCAAATCGCGTCGGACATTATCTGCGTTTTTAAGCATTTTCGAAAAACTGACAGTGCGTGTAATCGAACTTGATGAGCATGTTTATACCATTTCCAGTCCGAACTAATCTTTGTATTGTAAACAAAAGTTGTAGATAATCATGTCTAGTATGTGTCCACAAAACTTCAGAATTTTTGGAGTCCAGTTGATATGTCAAAAAGTCGAGTTTTGAAACTGTATCAAACCTGAATCCTGACAGCATACTATTCATGTGGAAAACTTGATTTTTGACTTGTTTCCTTAACCGGATCGAAAAAACTTAAAACACGAAACTTGCTCGTCCTTGTGTTTTCGAGTTACTGGTAAATTTTCAGATTTTTCGGACTCAAGACGAATTTTAATTAATTTTGGAGTAAACAGCGTCTTGTGAAAATCGTATTTCGAGAAACTTGTTAAAATTGTCAGATTGGCCTCTAAGGTTTAAACGAGTGGAAATTCCTTTGAAATAAAATTCATGAAACAAGAGTTTTGAAAAATCCCCTTGCATCTCGATTAAATAAAATTAGGGGGTGAGTGCTCTGCAGGGTGCCCTCCTAACTATTCACTTCGTGCCTTTTATGGACGATGGTGACCCCGCGCGAAATATGAGAACTATTGCCAAAACGGCATTGTATTCTGGGCCTACCCTCTCGGGTGTATCCGTATTGGTTACCCGAGGCTCGACGGAGTGGTACTGGGTATGGCGGATAGGCTGTGGCCGCCGGGCTACCGGCTAACTGTTACTTACTAAATTGGCTGCGGCCGCCGGATCGCGGGCTAAATGAAACTTATTAAATTGGCTGCGGCCGCCGGATCGCCTGCTAAATGAGATATTCTTGAGATGGTGGAGTAACGGGGAAAAATTAAAAGACATTATCCTTATTTTAAATTATGTCTTTACTCATGCCATTTAATTATTTACTAAGCCATGTTTTAAAATCATGCCTAGGTCTTAAGTTCTCATTTTCAAATTTAATTTGGTTATGAGGATATGTGTATTAAATTAGTGTCTATCATTTAGTCGGATTACATGTTCTAAATGTGTATGTTAAACCCATTTAAGTTATGTCTAAATTTAGGTCCATGTGTAAATCATTATTTATGAATTTATGTGTGTCTTTAAATTATGCGAATTAAACTCATACGTTTATATTGGTAAATAAAAAATGTTTTTATATGCAAGACTAAAGCATGATTTTATCTATTAAAAATTAGACCCCTTTGTTGCTATGTTAGGGATTGTCTTACTCAGTATTCTTTAATACTGAAAAACATTGCTTTTTATTTTTCTATGACAGAGTATGAGGCATGAGCATGCATCCGGGGAATTTATTTTGGACATTAAACTATTTTTCTGCATTAGACTGCATACGGGCCCGTTAACCCGTGTTTTGGCCGTGTTGGCCCAATGTTTAGATTTCCGCTGCATTACATATATTTATATTTTGATAATATTGTATTCCGCTGCAACTTAGATAATACTATGTAATGATTTTACTGTATATTTATAAATGGGCTGTTTGAAATGTTTTAAATTCTGAAAAACCATAGCCTTGCATCTCTCTAGTAAGCTCGGAGAAACCGTGTCTTGCTAGGGAGGTGTGGCGGTGACATCCCGACCTGGGTTATTAAAAACCGGGGTGTTACATTACCACGGACTACTTATCTCATTTACCACATTATGCCTACGCGGCTTATCAAAGAGCAACATGTTGGTTTATCACGTTGTGGTTGTGCGGTTTACCAAATTTGGGCTATATTGGTTACCAACTCTGGCTTATTTTTCAAGTGGCTGGGACGTTTCTGGTAAAGCTGGTTATTGGTGAACCATCCCTTGTCTGTGCGGATGTATCTGTTGCCAACAATACCTCTGGGATGGTCAATGGACGGTGTATTGATCGTCCATTTAACCGTCCAAGCATTTCCATGCCATTTGGCGAGTTACCACGTTTCACATATACTTCTTACCAACTTATACTATTACAATTTACCACAATTAAAAATACACTTTACCAACTTTCTTAAACAGTTCTTAACGAAATACAGTAACCAAAAGCCAAATGCACATACCAACATCTACATTGTCAACATCCAAAATACACAATATTAAAATACACCAAATCCACTATTCAAGGGATTGAATCTAGAACCAAGCTCCTCCTAGCAATGCGTTCCTCAAAAACTTCATCAGCAAATCTAAGAAGTGATGAATTAAATGTTTCTTCTCCTTCCATATCTGCAAATGTTGAAACCTATGCAGAGAGCAATGATTAGGAATAGAAAGGTGCCACACATCACAATGCAAAAGCCACGACTATGTACTCTATTTCTTATCATTCAGCAACGTAACATTCAATCCTTACCAAAATCACTATTAGAACCTGAAGACCCTAGCAAAAATGCAAAGTTCCCAATGCTTTAAACGAGTAATATTCTGTTTGGTAAAATAAGCACTCATTTTATTTTTCTTTTCTTTATAAATATTGAATCTGAAGGCAACCAACAAAATATCCCATCAGTCAACACCCACTCATGATCTTTGAAAGACTAAGGATATATGCCAATATATTGTCATTCAACTACAAGCAGCATAGAGAATCAGGTAAACTATTGTTAAAGAAAATTCACTAGAGAAATGATTAATTAGCCAAATAGAATAATTCAAAAAATTTTATAAAACATGGCATGATCAATCACAACCCTATTTTTATATATTATAATCAATCGAGTTTAGACAACATAGTCATCAATTTCTGCTTTTGAATTGATGAGTAACAGAAGAGATGAATGGTATATACATTTATTAAAAAAGAAAAGTATAACAGTAATAAGAATCTCAAAAAAACTTCCAAGTATCTCCATGATTCTAGTTAATTACAATTCTATTAGACATGCCTCTTAGACATGCCTGCAAGATCCCTTGTATGCATAACACAAATATGCTACATCATAACACTAATATGTATCTTAAGATTTAACCTTTTGCACTAAAATATTCATTCTAACATTTTATCGGACACATTATGATCAATACAAATAGACAAACTTTCATAAAAGATATTACCCACACAATTTCTATAATAGTAAGTATTTGCCACAAAAAACACAAACAATTCCAAAGATTATTTCCATCTCACATCACGCCTTACACATAACCTAACCTAACATAACACATGGAATAACCTAATTCCATCTTCAACCAATAAAAGCACAAAAAAGAATGAAATTTCCCATTATCCGGATTGCTCTGCTCAGCCCTTTCCAAATGCCCAGGCTTCCTCTTCGGTGACATTATTGCTTCTAATCTTGTGGAATTGTAGTTCTCAATACCTCTTCTTCCTCCTCTAGGGTTTGGTCGAAAATTTCCTTCAACAACTTCACAATGCTCGACACTTTTCTTTGTCCTCTTTGATAAAGAGAACTGTGTTAGTCAAAGACATGTCACATTTTTAAATAAATATTTTACGAACATATATTTTTAAATTATTTTGTCAACATGTCCATATGATAATATATATTCATTTTACTTTTATTCTTCTTCATGACAAGTTTGGAAAAATACCTCATGTTTTATGTGGACCAATAAAATAAAGGGCAAATTAGGCCGAAACCCCTTTGGAATTTGTTTCATTTTAAAAAGACTCTATACCCAATTTCCTTACACTTTGCACCCCATATAAAATAAAGACACTTTTCTTTGTCCTCTTTGGTAGGCCTTTGTTAATTGAACGCAATTTCGGTGTTCTTTGTTCTCCACTCTTCGCGTCTTCTTCGTCTTCTCTCCCACTCTCGGCTCTCTTTCTCTCATTGGTTGTTTGTTTTTGAATTATGGATGCTTAGATTCTTAATTAGATTAGATGAATTTCTAGGGGCATAATATTGGAGTCAAAATGGTATATATATGGGGTGCAAAGTGTAAGGAAATTGGGTATAGAGTCTTTTTAAAATGAAACAAATTCCAAAGGGGTTTCGGCCTAATTTGCCCTTTATTTTATTGGTCCACATAAAACATGAGGTATTTTTCCAAACTTGTCATGCAGAAGAATAAAAGTAAAATGAATATATATTATCATATGGACACGTTGACAAAATAATTTAAAAATATATGTTCGTAAAATATTTATTTAAAAATGTGACATGTCTTTGACTAACACAGTTCTCTTTCCCAACGCTTATGCTTGATGTCCTCTTGATATCGGAAAAAGAAATAAATAACATTTATCAGTACGACGACACTGAGTTAATCAACCCGCTCCACTTTAAGAAGTGGATTTTAAAATCACGGTTGACACTAATCAAAAATAAATAAATCTTTTCATTTAAAATCACACATCACATTTATTTAAATTAAAATTTTAAACTTTACTATAAGCTTTTACCTTTGAAGCATACTTTAATTTTAAAAGCCTAATTTTAAAATTTACCATTATCACAACTAAGCACAATAGGACATCATTTTCCATACATCATATCACCTCGGTCATAAGTCATAACCAGCATGCAACAGACTCATATACAGTCACACTCGGGAGCTTCAGGTAATCCATCGGATACACCCAACAGTATAGACTCATACATACAACAATGTTGTTTTGACACAATTTTTCAACAATGCTGTCTTGACACATTTAGAGGGGACGGCCACGCAGGATCCATCCCTACTGCCCTCGCCATCTATCAAAGTATGGCATCTTACTCAAGTCACGGTGCATAATGGATTTAAAATTTCACAACATCAACATAATATCACTTTAAAGGATTTTAAACAATTTAAAGGAGAAATTCAAAAACAAAGGCATTCAATAATGGCAAAAACCATATTAACAATAAACACCCTTAATCACAATCTCATAATTCTGAAAAATATCATTTTCATAGATTCGAAAATCCAACCATATCACAATAGGTTCAAATCTTCTTAAATCACATTTTACGCCAAACAACTTTAAAAATTCATATGAAAGATGATTACTACAAGTTGAAACTGTAGAAACTTAACACATAGATGAACGAGTACCGTGTTTTATACTTTTCAAAATAATATATGGAAACAATTCAGCATTCAAGTTCTTTACATACTCTATTCCTGCCAGAAAATTTAACACCAACTCCAAACTTTTCAACAGGCATTTAAAATACCAAATCTGCCATAGATCGGGATTGGGCACGAAATATCTATCAAAACCGAAATGAAGAACAAAGGGATAATGGGTTTACCTAGTTGGAAACAAAATCTTGGAATTGACTAATCCGTGTGGATTCGACTATTCCCTCAAGCGATAACCCATAGGTGTCTATACGATCAAGCACAACCCGAGCTTGAAAGGAATTGCATCAATGGTGATGAATCCGAACGGTGACCTTCAAATGCTCTCAAGGAGATAAACACACATCAAGTGTATATTTCATTCAAAGGTCAAATGAGACAATGTTAGGGTTGGCCTATTTATAGGGAACCCACATTAGAAAGATTTCAACAATCAGCAGGAAAGATTAAACAAGTGAAAAACCCTAGACTAAACTACTGTGACGACGTGAATCGCGACGACGCGATGCACTTACGACGTGAAACGGCTCGCGTCGTAGCTGGGTGACTAGCGTCGTAGGCAGAAATCGGACTGGGAATGGGGAGGCTTGACGATAAAATCCTTACGATGTGAGACGCCTAGCGTCATAGGTCGAGGATAGTGTCTTAACTTCCTTGGATTGAAGCTCGGATGGCGTGAGACTACGACGTGAAGCTTGGCTAGCATCGAAAGTCAGGCTAGCGTCGTAATTTGAGGCTGGCATCGTCACTCACCCTTCTTTACTCCTATGGGGTCCACCTGATGGTTTCTCTCTCCTGGTTGTTTAATGTCTTGTGCATGCATGCACTTGTTTAAATATAAATTAAACAACTAAATATAATGTTCGATTTCCGGTGGCTGTTCTGGCGAGGGGTTCTGGTCAACTTTCCGGCGATTGACATCCGGCTGCTTTTGGTCAATGGTGGGTTTTAGGATCCCGTTGAGTGGGTCTGGGGTCTTCCTCGATTTGGATCAGCAGCTTTAAACCCATCCTCCCAGCTTTGGCCTTCAGCAGTTCATCCTCAAAATTCCGGGCAGCAACTCAGCAATTCTGGAGGTAAATCTTTTGGATCATTGCTGGGACACCGGTCCGTCTGGAAATGCTTGGATTATTAGCGCTCTGGTTCCGGCTTCCATGCCATCCCCACCCCCTTGGGGAGGTTAATCCATCAACCGACCATGATCTTCAACGTCCCTTTTGAAAAGAGTAAGATCTGCAACATTAAAGACATGATTAACATGACCATATTCTTCAGATAGTTCTATTTTATATGCATTATTATTAGTCCTTTCTAAAACATTAAATAACATATCTCCTCGTGGAGATAACTTGTTGCGTCAGCTGGCGGGAAAACGTTCTTTCTTCCAGTTGAGCCAGACCCAATCCCCTGGGTTTAGTTTCAGCTCCTTCCGACCTCGGTTATTATATTTGGCATATCCTTTTGCAGCTTTTACCAGACTGTCCTTTACATCTTTATGCATTTCCTTTATCGCATTTGCCATGTTCCTGCCATTGATGTTCAAATGCTCATTACGAGGCAATGGCAACAGATCAAGTGGCATTAGTGGATTAAAACCGTACACAACCTCAAAAGGTGACATGTTTGTGGCACTGTGTACATGTCTGTTATAGGCAAATTCAATATAAGGCAAGCATTCATCCCAGCTTTTGCTACTAGATGCAGTAATAACCCTAAGTAAATTACCCAAGACTCTATTAACTGCTTCAGTTTGGCCATCAGTTTGCGGATGATACGCAGTAGAAAATAACAGTCTAGTTCCGATTTCGGACCATAAGGATTTCCAAAAATAACTTACAAACTTTGCGTCTCTGTCAGAAACAATTGTTCTCGACACACCGTGGAGTCTTACAACTTCTTTGAAGAATATCTTCGCCGTTTTGGCACAGGGTATGAAGTGCGCCATTTTCGAAAACCTGTCAACCACAACAAAAATAGAATCTTTAGCCCGTGCGGTGCGAGGTAACCCTAAGACAAAATCCATAGATAAGTCAATCCATGGGCCCTTTGGTGCTGGCAGGGCTTAATACAGTCCATGTGGCTTGGCGGTTGACTTGGCTCGGAGACAAGTGATGCACTTGTTGACGAAGTCCGCAACTTGCTTCTCCATCGCTGGACAGTGGAAACGTTCTGTCAATATGCTCATGGTAGCAATCCTTCCAAAATGACTCATCATGTCGCCAGAATGCGCTTCAGTGATCAGAAGTTCTCTGATGGATCCCTTTGGTATACACAGCTTGTTCCCATACTAGAGAAAACCATTCAGTCGAGAAAATTCCTTAAATGCTATTTTCTCAGTTTTCTTATACACTTCTCCAAAATCAGCATCTCGAGCATACAAATTCTTTATGTGCTCGAATCCAATCAAATATGTGGTTGCGAAGGATGCTAGGCTCATTCTCCTTGATAGTGCGTCAGCGACCACATTGTCCTTTCCCTTCTTGTAGCAGATCACGTACGGGAATTATTCTATTAAAGAGCTCCATCGGGCATGTCTTGCATTCTTCAACTGCCCCTGCCCTCGAATGTGTTTTAACGTCTCGTGATCTGTGTGAATAATGAATTCTCTTCCTCACAAGTAATGTTGCCACATCCTCAAGGCTTGTACCACAACATACAATTCTTTATCGTACGTGGAGTAGTTCAGTTGAGCTCCTACAAATTTTTTGCTGTGATAGGCAATTGGTCGTCCATCTTGCAACAATATCGTGCCCATGCCGATTCCAGACGCGTCACATTAAATCTCGAAAGGAAGATCGAAATTCGGTAGCACTAGCACTGGCACATGGGTAAGTTTATCCTTTAATTCCTCAAATGACTTCTGCTCTTTTTGTCCCCATTTGAACTGTAATCCTTTCTTTAGCAGAGAGGTCAATGGTGCAACGATCACACTGAATTGTGGTACAAATCTTCGGAAGAAACCACACATGCCCAAAAGCCTCCTTACTTCATTGACGTTGGTAGGTGGTGTCTATTCAGAAACTACTTTGATTTGGACTCATCCACTTTCAGTCCGTTCCCTCCAACGACAAACCCCAAAAATGTCACTTCGGTCACGTGAAGGTGCACTTCTCAAAATTCGCATATAGCTCTACTTTTCTTAGCTTGATGATCACCTGCACGACATGTTTCACATGATCAGATTCGTTGTGGCTATAGATTAATATATCATCAAAGTACACAACAATGAATTTCCCCATAAACTCCATGAGAGTCTCATTCATGAGTCTCATAAATGTAGATGGAGCGTTGGTGAGTCTAAAAGGCATCACTAGCCACTCATACAGCCCGAACTTAGTTTTGAATGTTGTCTTCCATTCATCTCCTGGCTGCATGCGGATCTGGTGATAACCGCTTTTCATATCAATCTTTGTAAAGATGTTTGCTCTACCAAGCTCATCGAGCATGTCATCAAGTCGCAGAATCGGATAGCGGTATTTGATGGTTATTGCATTAACAACTCGACAGTCCACGCACATCCTCCACGTCCCATTTTTCTTAGGTACCACTAATACAGGCACTGTGCATGGAGACAGACTCTCCCGAACCCAGCCTTTGTCCAATAGTTCATATACTTGCTTTTGGACTTCCTTAGTCTCTTCAGGGTTCATGCGATAAGCAGGCCTATTGGGAATTGATGCTCCTGGTACGAAGTCAATGCGATGTTCCACACCTCTCAAAGGTGGCAACCCAACTGGCAATTCCTCGGGGAAAACATCCATATTATTCTCAAGCATCCTGCGGAAATCATTTGGAACATTAAGTGTAGCAGGGGAGTTCTTAGAGGTACCATCAACGGGCTTTACAAAAGCTAGGAAACAATGACCTGGTAGAGGGGCATCCTCAATGGCGGCTTCTAGCTCTTGCTTTGTGAATAGCAAGCATTGATCACGACCTGTCAAGGGTAAAGAAGAGGGATTAGAATTATCAGAATCAATTACGATCCCTTTATCTCGTTGCTTCCTTTTGAACTCCTCTTCCTCTTTTCGGATATTTTCCATTAGGTTTCGATGATCGATTTTTATAGTCTTTGGTGGTAGTGACTTCATCATAATCATGCTTTGACCATCACGGAATGAGAGATCATTTTCTATGCCCCTGCATATGGCTCGCTTGCCGTATATCCAGGGTCATCCCAACAGGATATGACACGCGGTCATTGGGACTACGTCACATAAAATTTCTTCGGAATAGGGGCCGATGATAATTGGCACCCTTGCTTGCTTAGCAACCTTGGTAGTCTCGTGCTCGTTCATCCAATGTAGATGATACGGCTTTACATGATCCTGTGTTGGTATTCCTAATTTACGCACAGTGTACAGACTTACAGCATTTACACAGCTACCATTGTCTACAATCAAGGAGGCAACATTGCCCTTTAGTTTACAATGATAGTGAAATAAATTCTCTCTCTGTTCCGGTGCATTGGTGTTGGATTCATCAGCTCTGTCAGTGGTCAATGCCCTCATGGCGATGAAAATTGTCACATACTCCTCTTCATCTTCTTCTAAGACTACTTGACTCAGATCACCCTCGTCTGGATACTGTTCACAACCATCATCATCTTCTTCACGCTCAGCCTCTTCTCGATCTTTATCGGAATCAATTTCTTTCTAAGTTCCTGGTTCAATCATGACCATTCGTCTTTCACGTCTCGGACAATCTCGGGAATAATGATCCTTCTGTCCACACTTGAAGCAGGTAACATCCTTGATATCTCGTTTAGGCTTATCCCACTCATCTTTCCTGTACCGGTAGGAATCCTTGAAATCTTTGCCCATCTCAAATGCTTTGGCCCTGTTGGGCCGATCATCCTTATGTGCATTGGGCCTTGCATATCTGTCTGCGGGTTTTGAAGTCTGCTCGTTAGCCCTGGTCGTCCAATATTTGGTGGTATTTGAGATGATCGTGGACTTGATCGATCGGTCCCTCAGTTGGCGATCAATTTCAGCAACCAGTTGAACCAGATGCCCCAATCCATTGTATGTCCTTAATTTTATTTCAGCTAGAACTTCCCTCTTCAAGCCTTGCTTAAACCTGGCTATCAGCAAGGGTTCGTCCTCGCTCATCTGGGCTTGCATCATGAGGCGTTCCAAGTCCTTGTAGTATTCATCCACCGTTCGATTGCCCTGCACATAAAAAAATATACTTTCAGGTACAAGTCATCGAAGTAACTACTTGGAACAAACCTTGTTTCCATTGCTCGCATGAGATCGGCCCAAGTGGCAATAGGAGGGTGGTCGCCTCTCTGAGCCCCTTGTAGCATCTTTTGCCCCCAGGTCAGCGCATATTCCTTGAATTCCCAAACGGCAAGCTGAATTTTGGTGAATTCGTTGTATTGTTGGCAATCATAGATAAGCTCAATAGTCTGCCTCCAATCAATGAATTCTTCGGGGTCGCTTTTGCCCTTGAATGCCGGAATGGTGAATTTGATCCCCTGAAGGTCGACCTCTAGTCGGTTCTGCTCAACAGGTGCTTGATGGATGCATTCTCCCTCGAAATCAAACTCATCGTCAGGAAGGTCCATTAGAGGTGGGTTCATGTTCAGTCTCTATCTGGTAGGTTGATGTAACTGTGGCCTTGGAACTGCTGCTGGGGTTGCAGGTGCCGGCGGTGGTGGTGGGTTCTGGAACTGAGCATTCGTTGGGGCGCGTGGTGGAGGTGGTGGCGGAGGCGGTGCTCGCGGGCCTCGTGGACCTTGTCGTCTATCATAGGCCCCAAATTGCAACTCTTGCTCCTCTATAACTAGTTCTGCCTCGTCCATCACAGATTGATGAACTCCACTCGTGCTTCCGGGAGTTAAATTCAGAGCTTGCCCTTGTAGGGCGATTCGACTAGAAACATCATTCATATTATTTACAAGAGTGTTCACTTGCACATTTACATTGGCTATACTAGTTACATTAGCATTTATTGTCTGACGAAGTGACTCAAAATCAGTCTGCTTAGCAGTAGTCGCGTCCAGATTCCTGAGTGCTTCCATGATGTCTCTCAATGTTGGCTCGGTGTTTCCTGCCAAGTCAATTCAGAGGAAGGAAAAGAAAACTAGATATATGTATAGGGGTTAGTGAAGAATGTGCACAAATATGTAGAGTGACCTCACAAGTGTGTCTCTCACTGAAGGTCTTGATTCTCCACCAGTTGATTCCAATCAGACATAAAGTGCTCAATTGTACAGACCAACTATCAGACAGTGAGAAATTGCAGAAATGGACGCACAGTGCAAGAAACAGTTTGCAGTGTTCGAATCTATCACGGAAATGACTCAGAGTTGTGTGTGAAGTGTGATTAATCTGGACTAATTAGCAGTTTATGGCGTTGATCAGCTATGCAAGCAATTATCCGACCCCTCGCAGTTTAAAAGTGTAAAGTAGAAACCTCACAAAAAAAAAATAACATGCTCGGAATAAAATATCTGCCTCATTCACACAATCCCAGTAATAAATATTACCAAGCTGTTGGAAATAACCCGGTAATACTTACTGTTGAGGAACTGCACTATCTGTAATTGCAGACGGAGCTTCAACTCTGTGATTTGTGAAATAAATTAGCGGAATAGTGACAAGCACTTGTTTCTCTAGGAATTCCACTGTCAATTAGAGACTCTGACGGAACTTCAACCCGATAAATTGTTCGTGATTTAATTCAGTGAAATCGTACAGTAAAAATAATGTCCAAATCCGCCAATTTTTGAAGTTGAAATTGATTATGTCCATTGGCCTCGGAATCGGAGATGTCACACGTGTCGTGCGCGGATTGGCTCCTGGATCAGTCGGGACAACGTGAAACTGGGAGTACGACTTGGAACCTGTCCTACGACGTGAGGGGGTTAGCGTCGTACACGTGTTTGGCATCGTGTGGCCCTTGCTTCGACTTTACGACGTGAGATGAGGTTACGTCGTGAGCCTTGGGCTACGACGTGAAACTAGGTTGGCGTCGTACCGAATTGGACTTGATGGTTGCTGGCCTTGACGACGTGAATTGAGTTTACGACGTGATTGTGTTTCACGTCGTAGATGTTGCTTAGAATCATAGCCTAAAATCCTTGCTGTCCTGGAGTCGTCCTTACGACGTTAAGGGTATTACGACGTGAGACTTGGTCTCGCATCGTGCGGTTTGGCATTGTGGGCTTAGGGTCGTACTGCTTGTTTCGAGTTCTCTTGTCCTTTTCCTGCTGAAAACGACACACTACTTGTTCCCCAACAAATTTGGCAGCACAATTAATTTCCCAAAAAACTATGTCCTATTCCCGACACTTGTTACCCACGTAAAACAAAAACAAACAAGATAAACACACACCCAAACCCTATTTTGGATCAAAGTAGGAACACTCAAGAACCAATTTGAAGATTCAAGAACATTCATACACAAACCTAAAAATCCCAACTCTCGGACAACACTCAAAATGGACCTTTTGCAACCATATAATACTGATTAATACCTTAAACATGCACTTAACCCAAATAAACACAAGAATATGCAAAATAAACCTTAGCCCTAAAACAAGAAGCTCTCGGCCATAGTGGATAATTTGCTAAACTTGATGAAAATGAGCAAGAGTGGTACCAAATGAAAGCTAAGATGATAGGGGATATGAATATGGAACCAAAACACAAAAATAACAAACTAAGACCAGTAAGAAGGATCAAACAGTGTACGACAGTTAGGGAAAATGAAGAACACAAATATATTTTTGGATTTTTGATTTTTAAAGAAGGATAAATCGATCCAATCTAGGCTCTGATACCAAAATATGCCGTGGATAGGGATTTGACACGAAATATCTATCAAAACCGAAATGAAGAACAAAGGGATAATGGGTTTACCTAGTTGGAAACTCAATCTTGGAATCGACTAATCCGTGTGGATTCGACTATTCCCTCAACGATAACCTATAGGTGTCTATACGATCAAGCACAACCCGAGCTTGAAAGGAATTGCATCAATGGTGATGAATCTGAATGGTGACCTTCAAATGCTCTCAAGGATATAAACACACATCAAGTTTATATTTCATTCAAAGATCAAATGAGACAATGTTAGGGTTGGCCTATTTATAGGGAACCCACATTACAAAGGTTTCAACAATCGGCAGGAAAGATTACACAAGTAAAAAACCCTAGACTAAACTACTGTGACGACGTGAACCGCACCGACGCAAGGCACTTACAACATGAAACGGCTCGCGTTGTAGCTGGGTGACTAGCGTCCTAGGCAGCAATCGGACTGGGAATGGGGAGGCTTGACGATGCGATCCTTATGACGTGAGATGGCTATCGTCGTAGGTCAAGGATAGCGTCGTAACTTCCTTGGCTTGAAGTTCGAACGACGTGAAGCTTGGCTAGCGTCGTAAGTCAGGCTAGCGTCGTAATTTGAGGCTGGTGTCGTCACTCACCCTTCTTTACTCCTATGGGGTCCACCTGGTAGTTTCTCTCTCCTGGTTGTTTAATGTCTTGTGCATGCATGCACTTGTTCAAATACAAATTAAACAACTAAATATAATGTTCGATTTCTGGTGGCTGTTTCGGCGAGGGGTTCCGGTCAACTTTCTGGCGTTCGACATCCGGCTGCTTTTGGTCAATGGTGGGTATCCGGATCCCGTTGAGTGGGTCTGGGGTCGTCCTCGATTTGGATCAGCAGCTTTGAACCCATCCTCCCAGCTTTGGCCTTCAGCAGTTCATCCTCAAAATTCCGGGCCAGCAACTCAGTAATTCTGGAGGTAAATCTTTTGGATCGTTGCTGGGACACCGGTCCGTCTGGAAATGCAGGGATTATCAGCGCTCTGGTTCCGGCTTCCATGTCAAAATCTTGTCCAAAAATTCTCAACTTTTACAAAAGGTGGATAACACATATATAAACATTTTTCATGAGAAACCATTTTGATTTGAGACCTTTAAGTCCTTCAAAAATGCGGATTTTATAAAACCCTAGTCCAAAAAATGTTTAAACTTGTATTTCCTCCGCATCAAATCATTTGCATTAATAATTCTAAAATTATTTAAAGTAATAAAGAATTAAACATGCAAAAGTTAAATTTTGGGACAATATCCGCAGGATATAAATTTACTTACAACTCTATGTTGATAGCTTACTTAGCTTATGGAAATAGCTTCTAACTTGTTAGAACTATTGCTCACTATCTCTTTTTTCTTTTTGTTTTTTTTTTCCACCACCCATACTCTCTTAGCTTACAGCTCTCACACTTTGTTCTGTTCTTTATGAGGTAAAAACTAAAATAGGCCACTAGAAGGAGCCTCTTTTACTTTTGGACCACCATATTTCGATTATCCACAAAAAGGCCATAAGAAGGAAAATGGACCGAACTTTGAGCCACATGGACAGAAATCATTCTAAGTCGGGCCGTGTGTGCTACAATTGCCAACTATTGCCGGAAAAACTAAACCTTTAAAACTAGAAACATGCCTTCACCTCCGGCAACCAAACTCCCAATCTGGCCATCCCCATGTCGCTTACTCTCATCGTCGTCCTCCTCATACCAGCAGTCGCTTACTCTCATCGTCGTCCTCCTCATACCAGCAGCCCCCTTCGTTGTATCACTGTCGCTTCCCTAGTTATCATTGCCGAAGTCATCATCTACTCAACTCAACTCCAACTCCGTTCAAGACTCCAAGGGAGACTCAAGCCTAAGCTATACGTGGTATACACACAACAGTTACAAGTCTGTGGTCTCCATTCGTTTCCATTCGTCGTCTCCGGCGATACTCTTCAACTCCGGCCAACCATTTCAACCTCTGGCTCCGGCCTTGTCCGCCTCATTCTCGGATTTCTTAATTTATGGTTTCTTTTGACTGCTAATTGCTCAAAATATGTTTTTTCCCACCAATTTTTAATTGCATCCTTGTTTTGATTACTTCAAAATATATATTGGGTTGGGTTTGCTCAATTCTAGGTAATTACAGGATGAATAATCTCTCTGTAAATCCCATGTCAATAACTAGTTCCAGTGCTTTTAGGAAGGCTGTCGTCGAAGGAGTTTCCTCCCAATTTCCGACCGGGTTTACAGTGCTCTTTGTGGACGATGTCCCGGCTTGCTTGAAGATCTTGGAGAAGATGTTTCAAAATTGCCTTTATGAAGGAAAGCGAATATAATTCTTTTTTTTATGTACGTAGCTTCCGTCGTCTACATTTGTGTTGAATCATAAACTCATCCCCGACACTTCTGCACATGCTCATGCCGTCATGCCGTCATATTTGAATTACAGTTTGTCAAAAGTTGTGGATTGCTATTTAATGTGCACCGTATTTGTCAAAAATTGTAGCGTATGTCTTTAATGTTTGTCATGCTCGTTAGGCTATAAATAGCCGTGTATTATGAGATGAAAAATGTAGAATCGAGTTTTAAGAAATACAAACTTGAACTCCTTCTCCCCAATTTAACTTCCAACAGAATTGGTATCAGAGCCTGAGCGATCCAAACTCAGTGCAAAACTAACTTGAGTATAAATGCTCAATTAAAAGATTTAAATCGTTACCATCTCCGGTGTGCTCCAACGCTGCCCACAGCCCCCTGGCAGCACCTCCACCGAGCCCATCTGCGCCAGCCGTTCACTGCCGCACCGGCGCCACCAGCAGCCTCTGCGCGTCGAGCGCCGCTGCCCATTTGTGACGCTGCATCACCACCACCAGCCTCGAACGGTTGAGCACAGCCTGTGTAAACCTCCTGCTCTTGCTCCAGCAAGCACCGCCGTTGTCACTGCGCCCGCCAACCTCTCCTGCTTCCGCCCCTGGTCCGCCGGTAGCCCTGCTGCTGTCACCACCGCCAGCTGCTGCCGCCGCTGCTCCCCGCTGAGCGCCGCCACTATCCGCCGCTGTTCAGCTAGTTGCAGCGCCTCCATCTGCCACGAAAGTTGCCTGTATCCGCAGCTCTCATCACTCTCTGCTCTCTCTTTCTGGAAACGTGAAGAAATGTCCAAAGTGAAGAATTTGAACATTTGGTGGAATTAAATGAAGGCAGACAAGGAAAGCTAAAGTTGTGCCAGTGGTTGAAAATATTAAATCTGGTGGGGCCCAAGAATTACATTAACATTGGGGTAACACCCCGGTTTTGGTAACCCAGGCCGGGATGCCACCGCCACACCTCCCTAGCAAGACACGGTCTCTCCGAGCTCACTAAAGAGATGCAAGGCTATGGTTTTTCAGAATTTAAAACATTCAAACAGCCCATTCATAAGTAATTTAAAAATAATACATCAGAGTTGCAGCGGAAATTTTAATTTGTGCAGCGAAAATAAAGTATAAGGGCCGACATGGCCAAAACACGGGTTAAACAGTCCCGTTCATGCAAGTCGTAATTAATGCAGGGGATTTAAAATACAGATTCCCCCAAATGTTCCCATGTATGCATATGATGATGCATAATCTTCATCCTCTGTAGAAAAAAGGAGATATATGGTTTGGGTCAGCAAAAACGCGCTGAGTAAGTTAACACATAGCATGGGTTAGGGGTTTCAAAGCCCTTAATTAAAATTTAATAAAAAGATATTTGTAGTTAATACACAATTTAAGTTAATCATCCACTATAAATAAATGGCATGATTTAAGACATGAATAATGCCGTAAGTAAGTAAATAAAAATTTGAGCTTTTAAAAATTCTCCCCGATACGCCACCATCTCAACAATATTTAATTTAGCCGGCAATCCGGCGGCCGCAGCCAATTTCATAAAATCTGAGTTTTTTTAATTTATTTCCCGTTACGCCATCATCTCAACAATATATCATTTAGCCGGTGATCCGGCGGCCGCAGCCAATATCAAAAGTATCATTTCTCAAAATATTTTTCGTTTCTTTTATAGTTCACCATTCACCAGGGCTCTTGTGACCGCAATCCTCATAATCAATATTTCCGCAGGAAATCATACAATCGCCCTTGGGGAATCTAACCCGCAAGAACTCAATACATCCTAGGGAAATAACTCGTAGGAATCAACACACGTCCTGGGGAATTGAACCCGCAGGAAAACATACAATCGCCCTTGGGGAATCTAACCCGCAAGAACTCAAATACATCCTAGGGAATCGAACCCGTAGGAATCAACACACATCCTGGGGAATCGAACCCGTATGAATCAACACACATCCTGGGGAATCGAACCCGCAGGAAAACAAACAATCGCCCTTGGGGAATCGAACCCGCAAGAACTCAAATACATCCTAGGGAATCGAACCCGTAGGAATCAACACACATCCTGGGGAATCGAACCCGCAGGAAAACAAACAATCGCCCTTGGGGAATCGAACCCGCAAGAACTCAAATACATCCTAGGGAATCGAACCCGTAGGAATCAACACACATCCTGGGGAATCGAACCCGCAGGAAAACAAACAATCGCCCTTGGGGAATCGAACCCGCAAGAACTCAAATACATCCTAGGGAATCGAACCCGTAGGAATCAACACACATCCTGGGGAATCGAACCCGCAGGAAAACAAACAATCGCCCTTGGGGAATCGAACCCGCAAGAACTCAAATACATCCTAGGGAATCGAACCCGTAGGAATCAACACACATCCTGGGGAATCGAACCCGCAGGAAAACAAACAATCGCCCTTGGGGAATTGAACCCGCAAGGTAAGAACACATTTCGCAAGTTTCACAAGTTTAAAACCGATCGATGTCACAGTTTGCGCCTTTTCAGTTTAAAAATCCATTACTTAGGAGATTGATCTGAAATCTTCACAGTAACTCAAAAACATCCCAACGAACAACTTTTGTGTTTTAAGTTTTCCGGAAAAACGATGGGAAGCATGTCAAAAATCAAGTTTTCTACACAAATAGTATGCTGTCAGGATTCAGGTTTGACACCTGTCATAGATTTGACTTTTTAACATACCAAATGAACTCCAAAAATTCTGAAAATTTACAGACATATACTAGACATGATTATCTACAACTTTTGTTTAGATCACAAAGATTAATTCGGACTAGAAATGATAGAAATATGCTCATCAAGTTTGGTTAAGAAATCTGTCATCTTTTGAAATTTCTTTAAAACGCAGAATATGTCCGACTCGATTTGGGGTATCAAAACTCGATGAAAATTTCTGAAATTTTTACACAGTATAGCTTAAGATCTTAGGATCAAAATCTTAGTTTTGAGTTTTTTGGTTTGAACTCTTGAAGTAGGGGTTTTGATCCAATTTCAAATCTGTCACAGTTTCAAATTTGACTTTTAGGGCAGGTTTGTTGGAGGCCGTTTTCGGATATCAAAACACAATGAAAAATTATGAAAATTTTACAGAAGCTAGATCTATGTCTTAGGAACGTTTTTTATGTTTTGAGTTTTCTCGTTTGAAGACTTTTAAGGGATCGAAAAATTCATACGAAAACGCTGCGCCGGGGGGTTTTTCTTGATGACAGATTTTAGAGTTATTAAATCTCTATGTTTGGTTGCATTTTAAGTCACCCAAAACCATAGTAAGGTTAACTTACAGTGGGGATGATGTTTAGGAGGTCACGGGGTTGTCCGGAATCCACGGGATGTCACGAACGAATCTCCTCCACCCGATTTATTCTTCCTTTGGCTCCGATTTGTATTTGAATATGAAGATTCGTAAGTTAGGATGATGGTTATGATCTTAAAACCATAAGGAAACTTGATTTACATCTTACCAACAATACAAAGCTTGCAATCCTTGATCTACACACTTCCTCGGTCGGATTTGGTTGCCGGAAATTCGCCGGAAAGTCACCGAAAGGTAAGAATTTGGTGGATTTGGTTTTTGGGAGAGTTTGGGATGAGGAAGGGATGATAATGGCTGATAATGGGGTGTTGGGGGATGAATTTTGGCCATAAAAGGGACAAAATCCGACAATAGTGCGGCTGCTACAGTAGTGCTACAGTACTGCTACAGTAGCCGCACATGCTACAGTAACTTTTTAATTAATTTTTTTTTTTTTTTTTAATATTAAGATTCCTTCTCTACCAAAAATAAAAATCATAATGAGGGAATTATCCGTGATTGTTGGGACAATTCGATAAACTCGTTTCGAGTTGTTATCTTCCGATAAATAATAAATTCCGCTCTCTCGGAATTATTTCGGTTTTAATAATTTAAATCCAATTGCACCAGCACCATGTTTGCCAGTGATTAAAGAAAAGCTTTGACATGAATATGATGTCATGGGACACACATGTTCCAGTGGTATTGTAACACCCCAGATTTTTATCAACGTCCAAGGGAATAAAAATTTATTCCGATCAACGTTGAAATATTTCCGAGAAGAAGAAAATAATTTATCACAATAAATTATTGCTCGGAAATAAAACGCCGATAGATTTAAATTCAAAATGGAATAAAAGAGGGAAAGGAAGCCCGAAGACATTCCATGAATTGAGTAAAAATAATTGGAGTTAAGTTCATGAAGGAAAAGAATTTTAATTCCAAGAACCCGTGAAATCGAAAGAAATTCAAGGATACAAGTTATTACACGGGAATCAAAAGATGACGAATTGAAAGCCGACGAAACCAAGACCGACGGATTTAAGATTTCAAACATGAAATTCATTTGAGTCAAGATAAACTTAAGATAAGGATTTAGGACCGAGAATGACCCGAAAAATCGAGCCCGAAAATGTAGGAGGACAGAAGTCCGAAAGAGAGGAGGAAAAAGCACGACGGATCGCACGACACCGCCCGGACCGAAGCCCAGGCGGGTTCGGCGCGCACCCGGCGCGGGAATCCTAGGTTTAGCGCGCCAACCCCGCGCCGGGTCGAAAGACGCGTTGTCGCGTTCGGCGGCGCGCACCCGGCGCGGCTTTTGGCCGATTCGCGCGCCAACCCCGCGCCAAGGTCCTGACAGCAACACCTTGTCGCGTTTTGGCGACTTTCTCGCCAATTTTCGGGGCCCAAGTGAGGAATCCCGATCTATCACGGGTGTGGCATCTTTTGGACGTTATGTATGGAGTCCCATCTCCATTTTCAGCTATCCTCATCAACCATTTACCCCAAAAACTCTCCCAAATCTCTTCCTAAGCCAAACACTCTTCCGACGAACTTCCGGCGACTTTCCGACGAGTTTCCGGCAACCAAATCCAACCAAGGAAGTATGTAGATCAAGGATTGCAGGCTTAGGATTGTTGGTAAGATGTTATTCAAGTTTCCATATGATTTTAAGATCATAAACATCATCCTAACTTACGAATCTCCGTATTCAAACACAAATCGGAGCCAAGGGAAGAATAGATCGGGTGGAAGAGATTCGTTCGTGACATTCCGTGGATTCCGGACGACCCCGTGACTTCCTAAACATCATCCCCACTGTAAGTTAACCTTACTATGGTTTTGGGTGACTTAAAATGCAACCAAACATAGAGATCCAACTCAAGAAAACTCTAAAAAAATCTGTCAACAAAAGAAACCCTCAACGCAGCGTTTTTGTATGAATTTTTCGAACCTTTAAAGCTGCTCAAACAACAAAACTCAAAACATGAAAAGTGTTGCTAAGACTTTGGTCTAACTCCTGTAAAAATTTCATAATTTTTCATAATGTTTTGAAACCTGAAACCAACCCAAAACCGAAGAGCATTAAATCTGAATCTTAGAACTTTGGCAGATTTCATTCTCAATCTTGTTGGTTATTTTGACCATGGATCTAGGCCGATCTAGAATTGGTATTGAACATGAAAGTTGTAGATCTATGAGTTTAGAACATTTCTGCAAATTTTTAGAATTTTTCGTTGAGATTTGAGCCTCCGAATCTGAGCCAAACCAATCTGCGTTAGTACCAAAATCAAGAACCTTGATAGATTTCATAATCAAACACGACGAGCAAAACTCTTACTTCGAGTGTTCAAACCTGAAAACTCAAAACTAAGATTTTGATCCAAAGATCATAATCTATATTGTGTAAAAATTTTAGAAATTTTCATCAAGTCTTGATACCCCAAATCGTATCGGACATATTCTGCGTTTTTAAGAATTGTCAAAGGATGACAGATTTCATAGCCGATCTTGATGAGCTTATTCCTATCATTTCTAGCCCGAACCAATCTATGTGATCTAAATAAAAGTTGTTGGAAATCATGTCTAGTATGTCTCTGTAAAATTTCAGAATTTTTGGAGTCCATTTGATAAGATAAAAAGTCAAATTTTTTAACGTTGTCAAACCTGAATCCTGACAGCTTTTTGTTTCTGAAGAAAACTTGATTTTTGACATGCTTCCCATCGTTTTTCCGAAAAACTTAAAACACAAAAGTTGTTCATTGAGATGTTTTTGAGCTACTGTACAAATTTCAGAACAATCGCCTAAGAAATGGATTTTTAAACCAAAAAGGCGCAAACTGTGACATCGATCGATTTTTGAAATCTTTTAAACAACGATCGAGAAGTTGGAATTACGATAAAGCTATACTTTTGAAAAATCCCGTTACACCAAATAAAAACATTTTTGTAAAAGAATTCTTTAGAAACATTGGGGAATTTATGACCAAGTTTGATATGATCAATATGGCCAGACGGCTTGTGGACATAAGAGCCCAAGCGAACGGCTAGTGGACATAAGAGCCCTAGCGAATGGTCGACCAAACGGCTTGTGGACATAAGAGCCCAAGCGAACGGCCAGTGGACATAAGAGCCCTGGCGAATGGTTATTTATAAATATTGATTATGAGGATTGCGGTCACAAGAGCCTTGGTGAATGGTGAACTATAAAAGAAACGAAAAATATTTTGAGAAATGATACTTTTGAAATTGGCTGAGGCCGCCGGATCACCGGCTAAATGATACTTTTGAAATTGGCTGCGGCCGCCGGATTGCCGGCTAAATTAAATATTGTTGAAATGGTTATGTAACGGGAGAACAAAATATCTAATATTTTTAAGTATTTATTTAGTTATGCCTTGCAAATCATTACCTACAAGAAATGTTTTTATTAAATTTAATTAAAGGCTTTGAAACCCCTAACCCATGCTATGTGTTAACTTACTCAGCGCGTTTTTGCTGACCCAAACCATATATCTCCTTTTTCTTACAGAGTCCGAAGAACATGCATCGTCATATGCATACATGGGAACATTAGGGGAAATCTTTATTTTAAATCCCTGCCTTTAATTACGACCTGCATGAACGGGACTGTTTACCCGTGTTTTGGCCATATCGGCCCTTATACTTTATTTCCGCTGCACAATTAAAATTTCCGCTGCAACTTTGGTGTATTATTTTTAAAATTATTATGAATGGGCTACTTGAATATTTTAAATCCTGAAAAACCATAGCCTTACATCTCTTTGGTGAGCTCGGAGAAACCGTGTCTTGCTAGGGAGGTGTGGCGGTGGCATCCCGGCCTGGGTTATCAAATCCGGGGTGTTACAGGTATCAGAAAGATCAAAGAACACTTAAGATTGAAAATTGAAAAATAAAAATAAAAAATTCTCTGTAAGTTTAGACACAATACCACAATTGTATTAAAATTATAAATCATCGTGTCAGCCAGACCCAGCTTGGACCGTATCATTACTTTACTACAATTGGAAATGAAGTTGCTCGGCTAGATACATATGAATCACGAAAGATTAAAATTCTCAAAAGGGAACTTACAGGAATATTTTTCTCAAAAGGCACTGAATGGAAATGTTGATCAATACTTGAAGCCCCCTAAAGGAACCTTCAGTCAAAACTCAAAAGGGATAACCAATGTCAACAAGAAATTGGGAAAATAAAAGAAATATCTGAAACAAGGAAATTCAAAAAAAAGGAATTTTCAGCATAACTAAGTGAAGTGAATACACAAATGAACAACACATACCATTGGAATGGAGTTTGATTTATTTCAAGATTACACACTTACCACTATCGTCCTCCAACTCAATCACAGAATGTAAAGGCATTATTTGGATCAATTCCAAACTTCTCTAGTAGCTGCATTTGAAAACCATGAAAGCTTTTTGATTAATATCAAATGATTGATTAGGAAAATCATAATCATCATAATCCATTTTGATAGCCATAGCCCATAATCACCCAAAAAATATTATGGCATATAGATATATGTGAAAATGGGACCTCCATAGCACTACCAAATAAAAAAATAAAAAAATAAAAAAATCATGGTTTAATTACATATGGCAGACAGTGAATAAAGGAGATGCCAACTCCAATGGAAGTGAAAATGTGTCTTTTTAGGTCAATCTTGTAGAAAAATTTGTACTCGTGTTTCTTATTTTACAAAAAAGTGGGACGAAAATGTTAGCACAGGGTCAAAGAAATAACCTGAAGGAGATCCACATAGGTCATTGTCAAGGAGATGCAATTTGTTAATAGTCTGTGTACCCTGCACATCCCAATCCATTAAGCATCATTACTTATAAAATTGATACATGTTCGTCAAAAGCTCCACCATTGCACATGACTACTCTCAAAATTGTCTTCATCAATGCGAACCTGCCAATGCAGGCACTATAATTTCCTTCATTTTTGCAGCCAATGAAAGAACAAATGTTTCATATTAATAAACAATCCAGGTTCCAAAAATTATTCAAATTTCAAAACACTCATAAAGTATACTTGAACATCATTTCAATTCCATGTCTTCTGTTTTGCTTCCTGTAAAAATTTCAAAATCCTTTCATGAAAAGTTTAGAAAGTGAAAAACAATGAATACATAATGCAAAAGACACATATAAAATTGGGGGTTTAAAAAACTCACTACAGAATGTACATAATTTCATCCTACTGATAAGCAGCGGGCGGCATTCAGTGATGGCAGGCTCTCACGGGCGAACTCCAGCAGCTATAACGATAAACTCCAGTAGAGGCGGTTGCTCTAAGGTTCCACTGGCTTTCCCAACCTATGAATTCTTTTGAGTCAATTAATCTAGATTTGAAAAATGGGCTAAAACTATGCATTTAAAATCCAAAACCTAATAAAAATCCATTCTGGCAAAGATCAAAACAAATTATACAGTTTAATTCAATCCAATACATACAAATAAACATTAATAAACATTCTGGATTATAGCTTATAAGGACATTTTGGTGTAAGCCCCATAAATTATCATTTTGGACTCTGTTGCCATTGAGGTAACTTCAAGCATTCAAGCGATCATCAAAATAAAATGAAAGTGTCTAATAAAAATGTATATATGGCAGAATACAATAGAGAGGTAAATGAAAAAAACCCACCCAAAGAGCGATGGAAGTCAGGTCACTCTTGGTTCCAGTACACCTACGCAATGCAAACCAAAATTCCCAATGTTTAGAACAGTTAGCATCTGTGAGAGTAATGTCCATCAAAATAAAGGGCAAATTCAGAAAGAAAAATAACGGACGTTGAACTAAGAGTCAATATTTAGAAAACAAACCTTTTCAAATTCCTGTAGCAATGGCGCATCACCAATAGGCAGTGTCTTCTCCGTCTCATTTGTGCTCAAATGCCAAACCCCATGATAAGCAAATTGTAGAACAAATGACCATACACTTTGGGATTGTGCAGACACAAATAACTAGGAGGATCTGAATAATTGACAAACTTAGGGAACAATAACAATCAAAACACCAACAAAACTGTGAAATTTATGGAATTCAGTTCAACATTGCTTCAACTACCATAACTTCAAACTCAATGTACACGTCTGCCAATGCTTTGCAATTCCCCTAAAAAAAATTGATACTCCCAGACAGGTTAGATCACGTATTGCGTCTACACCAATCTACACCAATCACGTATCCCGATCCTCGAGTGCCTGGCGTGACTGATTCGCCTTCAGTGGGGAGGGCAGGGGAGAGGAGGGAGTTTTCGTGACTGTGTGTTGTGGTTTGTGTCTACACCAATTTAGTCGCCTTGTTCCTGGCCCTAGGGCGAGGAAACTTTAAATCCCCACCTCATTCCTGCTAATCTTAAAAAAAAATAATTCAAAAGAATTAAAATTTCTTAGGCGACCGCCTACGTCAGGAGCAAGGAAAAATTGTTTCCTCAACCCCCTATCGCCTCCGGCAATTTTCTGATAGTGTAGTGATAATTATTTCATTACATCAATTTATTTGTGTCCTTATTATGTACTACTATTTGTTATTAATATCATGCATCCTTTATTTTTTTTGAAGAGCCGAACATGCATCCTTTATTTACTCATTATTAGTATTATTATTATTACTAGAATTTTGACCTGCGCTTCGCGGACGGTGTTTTTTTTTTTTTGTTTTTTTTCCAAATAAAATCAAGTATTAGTGGGCTTATTATTATTTGTGCATAAAGTTTGTTTTACTTTAAATTCATTACATAGGCATATGAAACCATAAGAATCTATATCAATTTGATCATAAAACTTGCGACAAAATAAATAATCAGTTCATTACCTCGACATAATCAACATCAATTTCTGTAGGAATATCTTGATCCACCAATTTCAATAAACCAAGTTATTCTAAACCATGAGTAGAATCTCCACAATTTCAATAAGATGGTAGGAGGGATGGATTCAATTAATTATATGACACAAACCATTATTTAGAAGACCTAGAAAATATTAGATTTTAATAGAGTTGAGTACGAATGTTTCGTCATGAATTAAAAATTTACAGTAAAGAAATTAAATCATTCATAATTAAATCTCAGCCCTATAACCAATTATTAGATTCAAAGAGAGTTGAGCATCTATGTTTCATCATGAATTATATCAGATCTCAGCCCTAATCACAAAACCAAATGTAAGATTCAAAGACAAATGTGCACACTTGTTTCATTGAGGAACCGGGATACACAACATAATAAGATGTCATGAGGCATGGATGATGATGCATATTAAAACGTGGATTATAATTCACAATATCCTCATATAAATTATAAGCTAATCAACGGGGAAGAAGGCCAAAAGATAATGTGTAAGAGTAAATCTTTAGGCAGTAAGAGATAATTGTTCCCATCACATAGAATTAGAAACCATGGGCTAAATGACGCATAATCTCAAATATTAAAACATGGTTGGAGTGTAAACTTCAGTAAGACTATCGGAAAGCATTAGCTATTACAAAGGTGTATGAGTTAATATATTACTATAAATTACTCTTTTACACTCATCATTGCATGCAGATATAGATTGTCTGTTGCATTTGAATGAATAACTTAAAATGATTTTTCAAATTTTTGCTATAAAAAATTATATATACGAAATTTAATTCTTTCCTCAAAAGACTCCAGAAAAATTTTTTCTAAAAAAAAGAAAGAACAAAACTTTAAAAAAAAAAGCAAAAATGGAACAGAGGAAATTTTACGAACATATTATATACTCTATAATTTCCTATACAAAATTCACCAATTGAGCAACCTAAATGTAGAAAGATATCAAATTCATTGCCATTTGCTCTAGAATTCCCTTACAAATCAAAAAAAAAAAAATTGAAACGAAAACCAAAGCGCTTAAACCCCATTCAAGAATTCTTAAATCTTATGCAAAATATAAAATTCTTGATCATTTGTATCATAAAAGGAGAGAATTCAAATAGGAACAGAATGATAGGAGAGAATTGATTCCGTAGTATCATTATATCAATATTGTAGTATAAATTGCTAAAATCACCTGAAATTACGACAATCACACTGAATGGGTATGAGCAATCAAATTCAAATAGGAACAAAATGATAGGAGAGAATTAATTCCATAGTATCATTACAATATTATAGTATAAAAAGTACTTATGTGGAGGTGATTATGTATGAAATTAGTATATAGTCATCTTGACATTCAATAACAATATGTAATTGCATTTGATTTATTTATTTACTTATGTATTGTAACTGTTCGTATTTGAATCACTTTCACAATGATTATCCAATCATATTTGTTGTTATTGAATAAATTCAAGCTATCATACTTCGTTATATTCATCATTTATCTTAATATGAAGAATGATTTAGCGGTGGAGAATGAATTTAAAAATGTGTGATTAACAATTGAATATAAAATTAGTGGAGAACAATAAGTTACTACAATAAAGAAGTATCCACTTTTTATACTTACATTTTCAGCAAAATTAGCAATTTTTCAACTATTATGGAATGATTGTCTTCCTATTTTCCTTAGTAATAATATATAATTGAATGCATTTTTGGCACATCATGTAACACCTCAGTTTTGGTAACCCAGGCCGGGATGCCACCGCCACACCTCCCAAGCAAGACACGACTTCGTTCGAGCTCACTTGAGAGATGCAAGGCTAAAGGTATTCCAAAAATAATTTAAAAGCAAGCCCATGGAATAATAATTTAAAAGTAATATAATATAATCCATGCATCATAAAATAATCACAGCAGAAAGTAAATCTCGGGCCGACATGGCCAAAACGCAAAGTCTAAATAAGTCCAAAAGGAAATACGACATAAAGGTAATGCAACATTATTCCCGCCCAATGCATGAAATGCTCATGCCACATCCTCGTACTATGTAACAGAAAAATATAAAACAACGTTTATCAGTATAAAAGAATACTGAGTAAGTCAATTCCTAACATAACAATAATGGGTTTTAAAAATATATTTAATAAAAATTCACATTTTTACTCATGCACGTTTTATTATATGAAAATATATTTTGACAACATTGATAATAAGGATTTAAAGGCATGATTCTAAATGTAAAGAGACGTACACGAATATTAAGTATATAAATTTTAAAAATTTAACAAAGAATTTATTACATACGAAGGGTTTTAAAAATTATGGGCTAAGATATATGTCCTCGCATAATTAATATTTCATTCTCCTACTATTTTTTTAATATGATCGAGATCACCGTATTCCACTTGGGCACTTATGTCCACAAGTCTCACAAATCACAATTCGCTAGGGCCCTTATGTCCACTAGCCTTACAAATCACCATTCGCTAGCGCTCTTATGTCCACTAGCCTTGCGCTTGGGCTCTTATGTCCACAAGCCTCATAATCAATATTTCACTAGGGCTCTTATGTCCGCTAGCCATACGCTTGGGCTCTTATATCCACAAGCTACATCATCAATGTTTCATATTATCCAACTCGATCATAAATCCCAAAATTTCAAAATAGTTGAAAGTGTCATAAAAAGGATCTTCCATAAATCTCAACATTTAATAAGTACACATGTCGCAGAATATGCCTTTTGGTTTCAAAAATTCATTTTTAAGGCGTTCACTATGAAATTACTCAGTATACCAACGACATCCTAACGAAAAACTTTCGTTCTTTAAGTTTCTCAAAATCAGGTAAGGAAACAAGTCAAATTTTACGATCTTCTAAAAAAGTATAATCTGCCAACTCTCCAGTAACAGCGCACTGTTTTTAAAACACGTTTTCGACCTAGTAAACGAACTCCAAAAATTATGAAAATTTTCGGACACGTACACACACAAAAATGAACTAGTTTTATTAGAGGCATTATATCCGGAAACACTCCAGATCAGATCAGATTTGCGCATTAAGTTAAATAAGAAAATCTGTTCCTACTTCCTTTCAAAATCATAGAACAACCAGGTCGCGTTCGGGGGTTCCAACGTTAACGAAAACACACGAAATTTTACGAACACATTATTGACAAAGTTAAATACAACTTTCATTTTTACATCAAAGATTAGTTTTGATGGGATCCATTAGAAAAGTATCAAAGAAGTCAAACACGTGATTCTGTCAACAATTTTCGGTTTTGAGAAAAACGCAGGAAAAACCAGATTCGATTTCGGGGGTTGAAACTCGATGAAAATTTCCAAAATTTTAACACGATCTACATTAAGTTGTTAGGAACAAAATCCTTGTTTTGAGTTTTTCGTTTCGGATATTCGAGATTGGAGTTTTAGGCAGATTTCAGAAAACGCGCGAAGGTGAGATTTTTTAGTCCAATTTTAATGTTTTGATTAAATGTTATGTTACGAACATCCCTAAGCCACCGAAATTGATACATAAGGCATTGAATTACTTGGTATGAGATCTAGGACATCACAGGGTGGATCGGCGCCTACGGATTGCTACGAACGGATCTACTCAACACGAATTCTTCCTCCTTTGGCTACGAAACGAAATCGCAAGGAAAATCCGTAGTTAGATCGAAAGTTTTGATTTAAAAAGATGAAGAAAAATCCGAATCTACACCTTACCAACAATCCTACAGACTTGAACTTGCTCCACACGTTCCCTTGCTCGGATTTGATCGTCGGAAACAAACACAACTCAAGAATTTGGGGTTTTCGGATTGGATGAACAAAGGAGAGAATTTGGGATGGTAGGAGATGAATATTGGGGTATGGAATCAGAATTGGGGGTAGGAATCACCCAAAATCCGTCCATATACCCCTTCCCCCGAAGTTGATCGAGTTTCCATAGTAGGGGGTCGAATTTTTTGCAAGAAAATCGCATAAACGCGTCAAGTGCAGCTATCTGTGGTGGTGGTGCGGTCGTGGCGCGTTCCCGCGCGGAGACCGCGCGGTCCCGGTCTGGGCCGCGGCCTAGGCCGGGTCGTGCGATCCATCGGGCCTTTTCTCCTCTCTTTTGGGCTTCTATCCTCCTACGTTCTCGGGCTCGATTATTCGGGTTATTCTCGGGTTATAAATTCCTATTTTTAATTTATTTCAAACTCGAAATTATTTCGTATTCAAGATCTTGAATCCGTCGAGTTTGAATTCGTCGACTTTTGGCTCCCATGTAATAATTTTTTAATTAAGTTATTTCGACTTCACAGGTTCTTGAAATTAAAATTCTTTTCGATCATTGAATTTAATTTTATTTCTTTTGGGCTCAATCCACGAAATATTTTCGGGCTTCCTTTCCCTCTTTTCTTCCATTTCGACTCGTCCCACGTTTGAATTTGAATTTTAGAATTTATCGCATGTCATTTGCAAGAAATATTTATTGTAATAAATTATCTTCGTCTTCTCGGAAATATTTCGACCTTGTTCGGATTAAGAACTTTATTTTATTCCATTGGACGCAAATAAATCCTCGGGTATTACAATCTACCCTCCTTATAATTCAACTTCATCCTCGAAGTTGTGTCATTGTCGAACCGGTTATATCAAGACTCAAAAATATTCTCATTGTGTCACTCCAATGTAAACAAGCAATTGCTCGCACAAAAATATTGAGGTTCTAGAAAAATTAAATTTTTGCCTTGATGCGTCAAGACTTTTTATGGGTATTAAATCCTCTTCCCCTTAGGCTTCAGTTATGTCCCCATAACTACCTATGATTTGGTCTCAGAAAGGTTCGCAAGAAATTCTAAGTTCTTGATCACTATAGGAATTCCGTTATATCATCTAGAGTATAGTACTATTTATCCCGAAGGTTGTTAAATTCCTAGGCGGATAGCTCTAGGTTCCGGTAGTTTTAATGGAGGTAAAATTCTTGTTGAATCAAATAACACTTGTACCAGAATCCAATAAAACCATGATAGATATGCCTAAGCAATAAACGTACCTCCAATCACCTCCTCTTGAGCTGGCAAGCCAGCTTGATTCATGGCATTCACTCGCCCAACAGCCCCTCCTTGGTTACCTCACTGGTTCCAATTTCGATGTGGTCTATGTGCCAGCTGGAACCTTTATCCTTGATCATTGGGCTCATTTGGTCCAACTAGGTGATTCCCTTGCTGAGTGTTCACCAGATCTACTCTCTTTTCGATCGCCTCCTCTGGCGTTCGACATTCCCTAGCCATGTGACCAAACTGGCCGCACTTATAGCAAGCTCCTGGCCTCGGGCACTGGCGCACCAAATGTGCATGGTTGCATCGTGGGCAACGTGGTATGAACGCACCACGGTTGTCGTCTTCTCTGTTGTTGAGACCTTTATTTTCATCCCTTCGAGATCCATTGCCGTTCCTAAAATTGTTATTGTTGTCTTTCCGATTCTTCTTCTCAAGTCCTTGTGAGCCCTTGCTCAACTCACCAAAGTTCTTACGCTTCAGTTGATGGACCCGAGCAATTGCTACAGCTCGATCATATATCCCCTGCAGGTTCGTGTATTGTCCTCCTACAAGTATCTCCCGGATACTAAGGTCCAGACCCATTTCGAACTTTTGAGCCTTGTGAGAGTCAGTTGGTACCAATCTCTGAGCAAATCGGACTAGCTCCTTGAATTTGATATAGTACTCTTGCACCGTTTGTGCACCTTGTCTGAGGTTGATGAACTCTTCGTATTTTGCAGTCTTGGTGCTCAATGGGTAGAATCTTTCTCTCAAGGCTTCCTTAAATTCTTCCCAAAAGTAGACATTCTCATCCTCAGTCAAACCTCCTTTAAGGTTTTGCCACCATTCGTCCGCTTCACCGCCCAAGTAATATGTTGCTACCCGGACTTTCTTACCCTCCGGGCATTTCACAGCATTCAAGAGCTTGTCAAAAGTACGAATCCAATCCTCCAACTTGGTCGGGTCCTCTTGGCCGTCATAATGGGATGGTTTCTACGGGTTCACCAATGCTAAGTAGTTGCCTCGGTCTGGAGGTTGTGGTACATCCGTTTGTGCGCGTTACACTTCAGCATTTCCTAATGCTACGAGAACTTCCTCAACAGTCCTTAGACGCTCATCCATATTGTTGGGAACAGGAGGCACTCGCTGTAACACCCCGGTTTTGGTAACCCAGGCCGGGATGCCACCGCCACACCTCCCTAGCAAGACACGGTTTCTCCGAGCTCACTAAAGAGATGCAAGGCTATGGTTTTTCAGAATTAAAAATATTCAAACAGCCCATTCATAAATAATTTAAAAATAATACATCAGAGTTGCAGCGGAAAATAATATTTATATATATAGTGCAGCGGAATTTAAATATAGGGCCAACATGGCCAAAACACGGGTTAAACAGGCCCGTTCATGCAAATTCTAGTCTAACGCAAAATTTAAAATATAATGTAATCCCCAAAAATTCCCAGTATGCATATGATGATGCATATTCTTCAACTCTGAAAGAAAAAGAGGATAAATGGTTTGGGTCAGCAAAAACGCGCTGAGTAAGTTAACACATAGCATGGGTTAGGGGTTTCAAAGCCTTTAATTAAATTTTAATAAAAAGATGTTTTGAGCTTTTAAAAATTCTTCCCGATACGCCACCATCTCAACAATATTTAATTTAGCCGACAATCCGGCGGCCGCAGCCAATTTCATAAAATCTGAGCTTTTTAATTTATTTCCCGTTACGCCATCATCTCAACAATATCAAAAGTATCATTTAGCCGGTGATCCGGCGGCCGCAGCCGTATCGCATTTCAAGTACTTCATTGGCCGTCTTGGCACAGTTTCTCATGTCTCATGTTTCAAGTTTATATTTCAATCTCCATTCGGCAAGCATTATATTTCAATTGCCTTTCGGCAAGCAAGATATTTCAATTGCCTTTCGGCAAGCAAGATATTTCAATTGCCTTTCGGCAAGCAAGATATTTCAATTGCCTTTCGGCAAGCAAGATATTTCAATTGCCTTTCGGCAAGCAAGATATTTCAATTGTATTTTATCTCAAAGGGATTCCCAATCATTTAAACCTTAAAGGCTAATTTCATGTTTCGACAAGATTTCAAGATCTAGAGGGGCACTCTATCGAGCACTCACCCTCTACATAGGTCACACTCGTCCGTATAGGCACGATGCGAAGAGCTAGAGGGGCACTCTATCGAGCACTCACCCCCTACGTCGATTAAGTATCTCATGTGTTTTAATTTAGTGTAACGGGATTTTCAAAAGTATAGATATATCGTAATTCCAACGTCTCGACCGTTTGTTTCAAAATTTCAAAATCTCTTTGATTTAAAAATCATTTGGCGTCACAGTTTGCGCCTTTTCGGTTTAAAAATCCATTTCTTAGGCGATTGATCTGAAATTTGCACAGCATCTCAAAAACATCCCAATGAACAACTTTCGTGTTTTAAGTTTTTCGGAAAAACGATGGGAAGCATGTCAAAAATCGAGTTTTGTACAGAATCAAAAAGCTGTCAGGATTCAGGTTTGACAACGTTAAAAGATTCGACTTTTTATCATATCAAATGGACTTCAAAAATTCTGAAATTTTACAGACACATACTAGACTTGATTTCCAACAACTTTTGTTTAGATCACAAAGATTGGTTCGAACTATAAATGATAGGAATAAGCTCATCAAGATTGGCTATGAAATCTGTCAAGGTTCCTGACATCGGTTCTAACGCAGATCGGATCGGCTCGAGTTTGGAGGTTCAAATCTCAATGAAAAATTCTAAAAACTTACAGTAATATTCCAAACTCATAGATCTACAATTCTTATGTTCAACACCAATCCTAGATCGGCCTAGATCCATGGTCAAAATAACCAACAAGATTGAGAGTGAAATCTGCCAAAGTTCTAAGATTCAGATTTAATACTCTTCGGTTTTTGGGTCGGATCAGGTTTCAAAACATCATGAAAAATTATGAAATTTTTACAGAAGCTAAATCAAAGTCTTAGGAACACTTTTCATGTTTTGAGTTTTATTGTTTGAGCAGCTTTAGAGGTTCGAAAAATTCATACGAAAACGCTGCGTTGAGGGTTTCTCTTGTTGACAGATTTTTATTAACTTTCTTGAGTTGAATCTCTATGTTTGGTTGCATTTTAAGTCACCCAAAACCATAGTAAGGTTAACTTATAGTGGGGATAATGTCTAGGAAGTCACGGGGTCGTCCGGAATCCACGGGATGTCACGAACGAATCTCCTCCACCCGATTTATTCTTCCTTTGGCTCCGATTTGTGTTTGAATACGAAGATTCGTAAGTTAGGATGATGTTTATGATCTTAAAATCATAAGTAAACTTGAATAACATCTTACCAACAATCCAAAGCCTGCAATCCTTGATCTACACACTTCCTTGGTTGGATTTGGTTGCCGGAAACTCGTCGGAAAGTCGCCGGAAGTTCGTCGGAAGAGTGTTTGGCTTTTGGGAGAGTTTTTGGAGAGTTTGGGGTGAATGATTGATGAAAATGGCTGAGAATGGGGATGGGATTGATTACATAACATCCAAAAAGATGCCACACCCGTGATAGATCAAGATTCCCACCTTTGGGACCCAAAAAATGGCAAAAAGTCCCAAAAACACATAAATCCCGACTGCTACAGTAGCATGCTACAGTAGCGTGCTACAGTAGCATGCTACAGTAACTTTTTTTTTTTTTTTTTTTTTTAAATTTTTTTTTTATATATATATATATTAAGATTCTTATCTTAAAAAAAATCATATTGTGGGAATTTTTGTGATCTTGTAAGTCATACATAGCTTCAAAAAGGAATATATTCTTTATTTGAAAATGACAAGATATGATTAATATTCCACCCTACAATTTCAAACCATAGTCAAATTATTCCCAATTATATTATGGCATTCTAGAATAATTCATAAAAAAATATGGGTAGAATGATTAATCAAGGATATATAGAAAATAGATAATTCTCATTATAATTTAAACATGTAAATATATACATGTATATACATGTGTACATGTTTGGAAAGATTATTTCAAGACCAAGGTATATATGTGTATATAAACTTGTATATGGATTTAAAATATTCTATGAACCATATACTTATTACACTTGATATTGAAATCCATATATTTATTTGAAAAGACAAATATATATAATTTTTTTCAAAGTATGTTTTGTAGAAAATAATATACTAATCTTTAAGCACATATTTGAACATATAAATATATATAGATTTGATTAAAAATCTACTTAGTGAATTGATCAAAATATATATATTCATACATATATATCGGGCAATTTCTATGGTATTACAATCTACCCTCCTTAAGAATCAACTTCGTCCCCGAAGTTGCGCGACTTATTGACCGATTGATTGATTGCGATTGTATCATTAAATTTCTTCCGACTTCACGGGTTCTTGGAATTAAAATTCTTTTCCTTCTTGAATTTAATTCCAATTGTCTTGACTCAATTGATGGAATGTCTTCGGGCTTCCTTTCCCTCTTTTATTCCATTTTGAATTTGAATCTATCGGCGTTTTATTTCCGAGCAATAATTTATTGTGATAAATTATTTTCTTCTTCTCGGAGATGTTTCGACATTGATCGGAATAAATTTTATTCCTTTGGACGTTGATAAAAATCTGGGGTATTACAGTCTACCCCCCTTAAGAATCAACTTCGTCCCCGAAGTTGTGTTTCGGCTTTTCTCGCGCTAAGAGTTAGGGTCCTTTTGTTACTTGGGATACAAACTATTCGGGTTTCAAAAATAAATGCTTATGCATTCTTACGGGGTATTACATCCTCCCCCCCTTAAGATTACAGTTATGTCCCCATAACTGCCTATGTATTATTCGCAACCAGGTTCGGGTATCATCGCATATGATCCTTCCTCAGTATTCTTCTAGGTGCCATTTTCTGTTATAGAAGCACGCAAAGATGAGTTTCTAAGTGATCAAGATCTAGGACTAAGGCAAGGTTAGTCTTTAGCAAGCGCTCCTAAGTGAAGATCATGTCGAGTTCTAAGGTAGGGGTGTTTCTTATTACCGATAATTCACATAAAAAGGGTTAGTGTATTTATGTATGCATATGCATATGTGATCCCCCCAAAAAAAAATTTTATGCATGCATTTATTTATCCATGGGTTTTAAAAATAAATTTATTCCATGGATAGATTAAAATAAGGATAAAAGGTTTGGGCCACTATATTGGGCCGAAAGAAATAAATTATTTGGGCTTTTTTTTAAAAAAATTTTGGGCTAAAAATTTGGGCTTTAACTTCAAAATAATAATTGGGCTCTTTAAAATAGTAGTTTAAAAATATTCCGGGCTACGTGAAATAATAGCTTTAAAATATTCCGGGCTCTGATACCACATTGTAACACCCCGGTTTTGGTAACCCAGGCCGGGATGCCACCGCCACACCTCCCTAGCAAGACACGGTTTCTCCGAGCTCACTAAAGAGATGCAAGGCTATGGTTTTTCAGAATTAAAAATATTCAAACAGCCCATTCATAAATAATTTAAAAATAATACATCAGAGTTGCAGCGGAAAATAATATTTATATATATAGTGCAGCGGAATTTAAATATAGGGCCAACATGGCCAAAACACGGGTTAAACAGGCCCGTTCATGCAAATTCTAGTCTAACGCAAAATTTAAAATATAATGTAATCCCCAAAAATTCCCAGTATGCATATGATGATGCATATTCTTCAACTCTGAAAGAAAAAGAGGATAAATGGTTTGGGTCAGCAAAAACGCGCTGAGTAAGTTAACACATAGCATGGGTTAGGGGTTTCAAAGCCTTTAATTAAATTTTAATAAAAAGATGTTTTGAGCTTTTAAAAATTCTTCCCGATACGCCACCATCTCAACAATATTTAATTTAGCCGACAATCCGGCGGCCGCAGCCAATTTCATAAAATCTGAGCTTTTTAATTTATTTCCCGTTACGCCATCATCTCAACAATATCAAAAGTATCATTTAGCCGGTGATCCGGCGGCCGCAGCCGTATCGCATTTCAAGTACTTCATTGGCCGTCTTGGCACAGTTTCTCATGTCTCATGTTTCAAGTTTATATTTCAATCTCCATTCGGCAAGCATTATATTTCAATTGCCTTTCGGCAAGCAAGATATTTCAATTGCCTTTCGGCAAGCAAGATATTTCAATTGCCTTTCGGCAAGCAAGATATTTCAATTGCCTTTCGGCAAGCAAGATATTTCAATTGCCTTTCGGCAAGCAAGATATTTCAATTGTATTTTATCTCAAAGGGATTCCCAATCATTTAAACCTTAAAGGCTAATTTCATGTTTCGACAAGATTTCAAGATCTAGAGGGGCACTCTATCGAGCACTCACCCTCTACATAGGTCACACTCGTCCGTATAGGCACGATGCGAAGAGCTAGAGGGGCACTCTATCGAGCACTCACCCCCTACGTCGATTAAGTATCTCATGTGTTTTAATTTAGTGTAACGGGATTTTCAAAAGTATAGATATATCGTAATTCCAACGTCTCGACCGTTTGTTTCAAAATTTCAAAATCTCTTTGATTTAAAAATCATTTGGCGTCACAGTTTGCGCCTTTTCGGTTTAAAAATCCATTTCTTAGGCGATTGATCTGAAATTTGCACAGCATCTCAAAAACATCCCAATGAACAACTTTCGTGTTTTAAGTTTTTCGGAAAAACGATGGGAAGCATGTCAAAAATCGAGTTTTGTACAGAATCAAAAAGCTGTCAGGATTCAGGTTTGACAACGTTAAAAGATTCGACTTTTTATCATATCAAATGGACTTCAAAAATTCTGAAATTTTACAGACACATACTAGACTTGATTTCCAACAACTTTTGTTTAGATCACAAAGATTGGTTCGAACTATAAATGATAGGAATAAGCTCATCAAGATTGGCTATGAAATCTGTCAAGGTTCCTGACATCGGTTCTAACGCAGATCGGATCGGCTCGAGTTTGGAGGTTCAAATCTCAATGAAAAATTCTAAAAACTTACAGTAATATTCCAAACTCATAGATCTACAATTCTTATGTTCAACACCAATCCTAGATCGGCCTAGATCCATGGTCAAAATAACCAACAAGATTGAGAGTGAAATCTGCCAAAGTTCTAAGATTCAGATTTAATACTCTTCGGTTTTTGGGTCGGATCAGGTTTCAAAACATCATGAAAAATTATGAAATTTTTACAGAAGCTAAATCAAAGTCTTAGGAACACTTTTCATGTTTTGAGTTTTATTGTTTGAGCAGCTTTAGAGGTTCGAAAAATTCATACGAAAACGCTGCGTTGAGGGTTTCTCTTGTTGACAGATTTTTATTAACTTTCTTGAGTTGAATCTCTATGTTTGGTTGCATTTTAAGTCACCCAAAACCATAGTAAGGTTAACTTATAGTGGGGATAATGTCTAGGAAGTCACAGGGTCGTCCGGAATCCACGGGATGTCACGAACGAATCTCCTCCACCCGATTTATTCTTCCTTTGGCTCCGATTTGTGTTTGAATACGAAGATTCGTAAGTTAGGATGATGTTTATGATCTTAAAATCATAAGTAAACTTGAATAACATCTTACCAACAATCCAAAGCCTGCAATCCTTGATCTACACACTTCCTTGGTTGGATTTGGTTGCCGGAAACTCGTCGGAAAGTCGCCGGAAGTTCGTCGGAAGAGTGTTTGGCTTTTGGGAGAGTTTTTGGAGAGTTTGGGGTGAATGATTGATGAAAATGGCTGAGAATGGGGATGGGATTGATTACATAACATCCAAAAAGATGCCACACCCGTGATAGATCAAGATTCCCACCTTTGGGACCCAAAAAAATGGCAAAAAGTCCCAAAAACACATAAATCCCGACTGCTACAGTAGCATGCTACAGTAGCGTGCTACAGTAGCATGCTACAGTAACTTTTTTTTTTTTTTTTTTTTTTAAATTTTTTTTTTTTTATATATATATATTAAGATTCTTATCTTAAAAAAAATCATATTGTGGGAATTTTTGTGATCTTGTAAGTCATACATAGCTTCAAAAAGGAATATATTCTTTATTTGAAAATGACAAGATATGATTAATATTCCACCCTACAATTTCAAACCATAGTCAAATTATTCCCAATTATATTATGGCATTCTAGAATAATTCATAAAAAAATATGGGTAGAATGATTAATCAAGGATATATAGAAAATAGATAATTCTCATTATAATTTAAACATGTAAATATATACATGTATATACATGTGTACATGTTTGGAAAGATTATTTCAAGACCAAGGTATATATGTGTATATAAACTTGTATATGGATTTAAAATATTCTATGAACCATATACTTATTACACTTGATATTGAAATCCATATATTTATTTGAAAAGACAAATATATATAATTTTTTTCAAAGTATGTTTTGTAGAAAATAATATACTAATCTTTAAGCACATATTTGAACATATAAATATATATAGATTTGATTAAAAATCTACTTAGTGAATTGATCAAAATATATATATTCATACATATATATCGGGCAATTTCTATGGTATTACAATCTACCCTCCTTAAGAATCAACTTCGTCCCCGAAGTTGCGCGACTTATTGACCGATTGATTGATTGCGATTGTATCATTAAATTTCTTCCGACTTCACGGGTTCTTGGAATTAAAATTCTTTTCCTTCTTGAATTTAATTCCAATTGTCTTGACTCAATTGATGGAATGTCTTCGGGCTTCCTTTCCCTCTTTTATTCCATTTTGAATTTGAATCTATCGGCGTTTTATTTCCGAGCAATAATTTATTGTGATAAATTATTTTCTTCTTCTCGGAGATGTTTCGACATTGATCGGAATAAATTTTATTCCTTTGGACGTTGATAAAAATCTGGGGTATTACAGTCTACCCCCCTTAAGAATCAACTTCGTCCCCGAAGTTGTGTTTCGGCTTTTCTCGCGCTAAGAGTTAGGGTCCTTTTGTTACTTGGGATACAAACTATTCGGGTTTCAAAAATAAATGCTTATGCATTCTTACGGGGTATTACACTCGCTCTCCTATGTCCTGAGGAATCCCATTGTTGTTAGGCGCGTTGGGGAGGTCAGCGTTAGTGTTGTTTGGAATTACCTTCCTTGGTCTCCCCCTAGGTGCCATTTCCTGTTATCAAAGCACGCGAAGATAAGTTCTAATCTAAGGCACGTTAGAGTCAAGAAGATCTAAAAGATATGAATGGTAAGGGGAAAATGATAGACGTGGGCACGCTAAATATTCTTGATCAACATCTAAGACTAAAGCAAGATTAGTCTCAAGTTAGCGCCTCTAAGTAGATGTCAAGCCGAAATCTAAAACTAGGAATGTTATTTAACACAGATAGTTCACATAAAAAGGTTAGCGTAGGTATGCATGTATGTATGCATGTGAATCCCACGAAATAATTTTCATGTGATATGATTTAGACTTGTCAAAATAATTCGTATACATATTTTTCATGGGTTTTAAAATAAAACTCATTCTATGGAAATAAAAATTTAAAAATAACATTTAAAATTCTTGGGCCGAAAATAATAAATCTTTGGGCCCAAATTAAAGTATAAGTATTTGGGCTTAAAAAAATTTGGGCTGAAAAGTTGGGCCCAAAATAGTAAGTAAATAAATTATTGGGCTAAGAAAAATATTTGGGCTTAAAAAATTTTGGGTTTAAGAATATTTGGGCTAAACTAACAAGTAAATAAAAATGTTGGGCTTAAAAATGTAGGCTATAATATAATAATTGAAGTAAAATAATTTGGGCTCTAGAAAAACTTTAGTAGTTTAAAAATAATAGCTTAAAAATATTCCGGGCTCTTTAAAATAAGAGTTGTAAAATATTCCGGGCTCTGATACTAACATGTAACACCCCAGTTTTGGTAACCCAGGCCGGGATGCCACCGCCACACCTCCCAAGCAAGACACAACTTCGTTCGAGCTCACTTGAGAGATGCAAGGCTAAAGGTATTCCAAAAATAATTTATAAAACAAGCCCATCGAATAATAATTTAAAAGTAATATAATATAATCCATGCATCATAAAATAATCGCAGTAGAAAGTAAATCTCGGGCCGACACGGCCTAAATGCAAAGTCTAAATAAGTCCAAAAGGAAATACAACATAAAGGTAATGCAACATTATTCCCGCCCAATGCATGAAATGCTCATGCCACATCCTCGTACTCTGTAACAGAAAAATATAAAAGAACGTTTATCAGTATAAAAGAATACTGAGTAAGTCTGTAATACCCGGGAAATTTGTTAAAAGAAACGGAAATTAAATTCGAGAACGGAAAAATTTAAATTCCGAAAACCCGTGGAGTCAAAAATAATTTAATTAAATACATTATTGCATGGGAATGTTACGAACATTAATCCGAGTTCATGATAAACTTAAGATAGGAATTTCGATCCAGAAATGACCCGAAAGGTCGAAGCAAAAATGTAGAGGATAGAAACCTGACAGAGGAAAGAAGAAAAGACCCGACGGACCACACGAACCGCTCGAACCGGCCAGACCGGATGACGCGCGCGCACGCGCGGCCACTGCGCGAGAGGAGGGTGACGCGTCCAAGGCTGAGCTCGTGCGCACGTCGCGCGGCCAAAGCAATACGTGCTCGTCACCACCGCGCCAGAGGTGCAGAAGGTGTAAACTTTCCTTCCATGGTGATTTTCTTGCCAAAAATTCGACCTCTATCGGTGGCAAGCACAGCCTTAGGAAAGGCTTAAGAATGGGATAGGGTCGTCCCCTTGCATTTTTACAGAAAACACAAGTTCTCTTCCCCTCATTCTTCCTCTCCAAGCCAAAAACCCTTCGAGTTCACTTTCCGGCAAGGATTCCGACGAAGACAAGACGATCGAGACGAAGCCTCTGCCTTCTAGGACTTTGGTAAGTTGTAGTGTAGTTTTTAATTCATCCATAGATCCCAAAAACTCGAAATCTAACACCCTATTCCTTGTTACAATTTCACGTCGGGGGCGAACAAGAAGAGATCGGAGAAGTTGGCCGTTCGTCGTGACCTTAGGACATTCGAAAAGCCCCTACAACGATCCCATTCTCTAAATATGTAAGTCAAGACCTTACTCTACACTTTTTGTGGTTTCTTGTTGTTTAAAATACAAGAACTAAACTTGAAACTACAATCGGATTTCGAAAACCCTCTTTTCGACCCATTTCAGTAATTCGATTAAAACCTTATCTTTGAGAATTCAAACCGAAAACTTCTCAACATAGATTTTGTTCATAAGACCGTAATCTACCTTGTGTCAAAATTTCAGCCATTTCCATAAAGATTTGATACCCCAAATCGTGACGTAAAGTTTCTATGTAAAAACCGAACGTTCAAAACCTTGACAGTTTTAAAGGTCTAACTTGATTCATGTTTTTCACCCGTTTCTAGACCGAACCAAACTTGCATTTATAAACAAAAGTTGTAGATATTTATGTCCAAATCATGCATACAAAATTTCATAAATTTTGGAGTTCATTTGAGGGCGATTTTTGAACACTTGAATCTCATTATTTCTGAAAACTTAAAACATGAAAGTTGTTCATTAAGGTGTCGTGTCTTCTACAAACTGTAAAAATTTCAGACCAATTGGACTTGAATTGAATTTTTTATCTGTGTTGGACTAAACTGTGTCGAAATTGGCTCTTTTAGTAGAAAACCCTTCTTGTAATAAACTTGAATTTCGACCAACTTCGAAACCGTTTTTGGAGAAACTCGAAACATGAAAGTTGTTTGTAAAGGTGTTTTTAAGCTACTGGTTAAATTTTAGAATTTTTGACTGTAAAATGAATTTTTAAATTAAAAAGGCGTAACTTGTGGCGAATTGGATTTTTCGAACTTGAGAAAAGTCGAACTTTGAAATGCGTTATCCAATCTTTTTATACGAAAAACATAAATTTTTGAAAAATCCCGTTCACTAGGCTGAGCCGATCTTCATACAATTATCTTTGAGACTACCTCGTTAGTGGTCTCCCTACTATCTGAGATTGCCTCGTTAGTGATCTCGCGCGCTGTGTTTATTTGGACTGCATCGTTAGTGGTCCTACGATTATTGAGACTGCATCGTTAGTGGTCTCCCTTTATTTGGACTGCCTCGTTAGTAGTCCTACGATCTGAGATTGCCTCGTTAGTGATCTCCATTGTGTGGTGTCCTCTTCTTAGTTATCGGGATAATATTAAAAGACTTGTGTGTGTATTAAGCTGTATTTATTTATCTCGCTTTCAAATTACGCTTTTAAATTATGCCTTTAAATTATGTATTCTAGTCTCGTATAATTAATTATGCTTTTCCGCTGCAAGTTAAATTATGAATTTTAGACATTTTCATTGAAGCACAAAATGTCTATTTTTAATTAAACACACGTAACCCCTTAATTTTTTTGTTAGGAACTGACTTACTGTAATACCCGTAAATTTTGGGATATAAAAATAGGAATTAATCCAATAGGAAAGAAAGTTTTGTTTCCGAGAACCCGTAAACTCGAAAATGCACGGGAGTCAAAAGACGACGATTTAGAACCCGACGGACTGAAACCGACGGTCTTAAGATTTCAAGCATGAAATCGAATTGAGACGGAATGAATTTATGATGAGAAGCATAATCCGAAAATGACCCGGAAAATCGAGCGCGAAAACGTGGAAGGATAGAAGTCCGAAAGAGAGGAGGAAAAGACCCGACGGATCGGATCGCACGGACCCGCCCGGACCGCAGTCCAGGCGGGAACCGCGCGCTGGCCGGGCGGGGTTTGGCCATTCGGCGCGCCAACCCCGCGTGGGTCCCCAGATTCGTGCAAATGACGCGTTTTCGGCGATTTCTTGCCATAATTCGACCCCCCGACTATGGAAAGAAGATTTTGGAGGGGGGAAAGCTTTTAGGGACGAATTAGGGCTGCCTCCCCCACCCTTTCATCAGTCACCAAGCCCCTCTTCACTCCCAAACTCTCCCAAAGCCAAAACACCTTTCCGACGAACTTCCGACGAACTTCCGCTGACCTTCCGACGGCCAACGACGACCGTAGAGGCGTGTAGATCAAGGATCACAGTCCTTAGATCATTGGTAAGTAGTATCTCAGGTTCTCAATCTCGTTTTTCCTTTCAAATCCCCAATCTAACTCTTGAATCGTTGATTGCAAATACGTTCGTGGCCAAAGTCGGGAACTTTGCGTTTCTTAGATCCGTTCGTAGGATTTTGGACGAGCCGAGCGACCCTAGAACGACTCAAGAACACAATCACTGTAAGTTGAGCCTTCCATATCAATACGGGTGGTTTAGGGGCGTCCGAAGTAGTCGTAACATAACGAAACGTAAAAACCGAAATTAAAAACCCCAATACGCACAGTTTCTGAAATCGGCCTAAAACTCATATTTCGAGGATTCAATCCGAGAAACGCAAAACTAGACTTTTAATCCTAACACATAAATCTAGGTCGTGTAAAAATTTCAGACATTTTCGTTAATGTTTGCTATTTTAAATCACACCGGACATAAACTGTTTTACTAGGACCTTTTCGAAAACTGACAGTGATCATATTCGAACTTGATGTGCATGTTTCTATATTTTCTATTCCGATTTGATCCTTGCAATCTAAATGAAAGTTGTAGGTAATCATGTCTAGTATGTGCATATAAAATTTCAGAATTTTTGGAGTCCATTTGATATGGTAAAAAGTCAAAAATTTGAACTGTGTCAAACCTGATTCCGGACAGAATTCTACTTGCGTAATAACTTCGATTTTTGACATGTTTCCTCAACTTATTTCGAGAAAGTTAAAACACGAAAGTTGTTCGTTAGGATGTTTTTGATATACTGTGAAAATTTCAGATTTTTCGGACTTGAAAAGAATTTTTAAATTAAAAAGGCGTAAACTGTGACGCCAAGAGACTTTTAAATCGAGAGATTTTGAAATTTCGTAACAAACGATCAAAGACTTGAAATACGATACATCTATACTTTTGAAAAACCCCGATAAATTAAATTGAAATGATACATGAGATACTTTGGTGGAGGGTGAATGCTCTGCAGGGTGACCCTCTAGCCTTTCTCTTCGGGCCTATAATGGACACGAGAATTTAGATGAGATATTACGCCAATCGGCGGGAGATACATGGCCTACTCTCTCGGGATTGTCCGTATGGATTTCCCGAGGCTTCGGAGTGTTACTGGGTATGGCAGATACGGCTGCGGCCGCCGGATCACCGGCTATACAAGATACTTACAACACGGCTGCGGCCGCCGGATCACCGGCTATACAAAACATTGAGAAATGGTTACGTAACGGGGAAATAAAAGATTTAATATTTTTTAGTATTTATTTATTTACACACGTCTTTAAATTATGCATTTAAATTATGTCTTTAAACTTCATATCATGACTAAATTGTTATTGTGGATTAAATGCATGTTCAAGTACACAATTAAAATATTATTTCCTTTAAATTTATAAATGCATGTTTAGGAGTGAAATTTTAATTATCTAATTAAATCCCTTTATTGCTATGTTAGGATCGACTTACTCTGTATTTTATATACTAATAAAATTGTTGTTTTCTCTTTTCTTTTCAGAGTATGGAGATAATGCATGAGCATATGCATTGGGGGAGAAAAACTTTAAAACTTTATTTTTATCGCTTTTATTGACACTTGCATATCGGGCCTGTATAACCCGAGTTTTGGCTATGTCGGCCCTTTACATTGCCGCTGCGATATTTTACTTTCCGGTTTTGCTACGTGTGGATGAATTATTATTATTATTATTTTTAAATAAATTCCGGACTTGTTTTTAAACCTTTTTGCAATACCGATAGCCTTGCATCTCTTTAGCAAGCTCGGAGAATCCGTGTCTTGCTAGGGAGGTGTGGCGGTGACATCCCGGCCTGGGTTATCAAATCCGGGGTGTTACAAGTTGGTATCAGAGCCCGGAATATTTTAAAGCTACTATTATTATTATTTTAAACCAATATTTTGAACTAAGTATTATTTTTAAATTTATTATTATTATTATTATTTTTAAGACTATTAGTATTATTATTTTAGCCCAAAATTTGAGCCCAAAAATTTTCTATCCATTTAGTATACTATTTTGAGCCCGAAGGGGGTTAAATTAATTTGACCCAATAGTTATTTATTATAAGCCCAACCATTTCGGCCCAAATACTCATGTTTTTACTTCTTAAGTCCAAATTATTATTTTTGGCCAATATAGAGGCCCAACTTTTTTTTACTTAAAACCATGATTAAATTTAAATTAAAAATACATTAAATTAATTTTTGGGGGGATTGCATGTGCATATTCATATAGATTTAAATTCCTGCATATCTTGACTTTTATTCGAAACATGTCCTGACTCTAACCTCCTTGTTGACATTAGATGGCCGAACCCAACACGAACATGGTCAACTTGATGATGAAACTGACTAACGCGTACTTAGAGTCCCAACAACATATCAATTATTTCAAGACTCGAGTAGGACAGCTAGAGGGCCACGTGGCCCATCTGGGGCATCTTAGGGAGACCGATCATCATAACATAACCCAGCTGCAAAATCAAGTCACGCAGCTCCAAGCCCAAGTGGCCCAACTCCAAGACAAGAGTGATGACTTGGAGGAACAAATAGGGAACGTGGCCTGGGAGTTGACTACCTTAGCCAACGAGATTGACGGAGGGGTCCTTCAGAACCCGGGACCTAACCCTAATGCTGCAGCACCGATTGACGTACCCAGCAACGGAGACGATCCCATCGAGGATGCACCTACCCATTCTCTCTAGACTTGGAGCCCCATACTGATGCACTACTATCTATGTTCCCTTTTTCCCAAACTATTACCAGCACTACTATTTCATTCCTGTTACGAATGCTTGTAATCGACTGAAAAATTTTCTCTTGAGTAATAAATCTACAAGCATTTATTTTATACAAGTATTTTTAAAGTATTCCTTACATTTTAATTAAATTATTTCTCTTCGAATACCTTGTTAAAACCCGATCAAACAAATGAACAAGGTAATAATAATCAATGACCTATAGATAACAACTAAACAAAAATACAAGTATTAATAAATAACATAAATATGTAAATATATATTATATAGAGATAATCATCAAACAAGGGTATCTCCAACCCTAAACCCCAAAACCCTGGACCCTAGGGTCTAAAAAAAAAAAGAAAAAAACCCTGAACAGGTTACTGTTCACGAAAAAAAAAAACAAAACAAAAACAAAGCAGCAAGTAGAACCAACCCCAGATAACAACAAACGATACGCTAAACTCCAACAACCTATACTAACAGGTTCCAGTAGACTAATACCTGTTAATATCGTCATTTATTTAATTAAATTATTTTATAAGCATTATATAATACTTCAACAAAAAGAATCTAAACTCTCTTGTTCTTGCAACAGCATGGCACCGAGAGGAAGACCACGCGCCCAGCCCACTACTCCAAACACCAACGAAACCCCTATGCAACCAGAAATGCCTATACCCGGCGAAGGGGTACACGCTCAAGAGGAGCCGGCAAACCCTATGCCAAACAACATGGACGCGCGCCTACGCACTCTAGAAGAGGTTCTCATTGCGATAGGGAACGCGCATGTGAACCAATGCCAGGCAGCTGCGGTACCTCCACCCGAGGCCCGCATTAACTACTTAGCTATGGTGAACTCATATCACCCGCCGCACTACGCCGGAGAAGAGGACCCGGCTAAACTCGAAGAATGGATCCGAACAATTGACAAGCTACTAAACGCGCTGAAGTGCCCAATTGGCGAGAAGGTGCCTGTGGCATCGTACTATCTCGGAGGGGAGGCGGATGACTGGTGGCGTGCCATGCAAGAGAAGTTAGCCGAGGACGAGGAACCCTATTCTTGGGAGGAATTCATGGGACTGATCAGGGATTGCTTTTATCCCATGAGCACAAAGTCAGCCATGTACGAGGAGTTCCTATCTCTGAAACAAGGAGGGCAAACAGTCCAGGAATACTACACCCGTTTCAAGGAGTTGGTGCGTTTCGCACCGAGACTCGTGCCGACAGATGCGGAAAAGGCACAAAAATTTGAAATGGGGCTAAACTTGACTATACGGGAAGTGATCACTGGCGTCCAATACCCAGACCTGCAATCGGTGTATGATCGTGCGGTAGCTGTTGCAAAGGTGCAACAACTGAAAAGGAAAGTGAGCGGAGAACCCAGTCGAGGATCTAAGGGACAGGATAAGAGGAGTAGAGACAACCGTTCCGGTAACAATGCTGTAGGGAACAACTTTCGGGGAGATCTGAACAGACCCCCTCAAAACAACAACAGAGGGAATGACGATAGAACCCTTTTCCGGGGTAACCCGGTGCCACCTTGCCCGAGATGCGGCAGGCCTCATTTGGCCAGAGGGTGCCCCCAACAGGGCGCCTGCTACAGGTGTGGTCGCATCGGCCACATGGCGAATGAGTGCCGCACTCGACTGGAAAACATCACCAAGAGGGAGGACTTAGGCACGGGGCCAACTCAGCCTCGCAACCAAGATGGGCAGAATGGAAACAACCAGGGGTATAGACCCCCTCAAAACCAGAATCTCAATCAAAATCAACGTCCTCCACAGAATCCAAATCAGCAACAGAATCAGAACCCGAACCGGGATCAGCAAGGCAATCCGGGACGTCCAATGGGGCGGTTGAATGTCATCAATGAGGCAGATGTGCCTATGCAGGGGGACGTAATGGGAGGTACGTTCCATGTCTTAAGTACACCCCTTAGAGTTCTGTTTGACTCAAGAGCTAGTTGTTCGATAATATCATCTAAAGTCTTACCTGAACTAGATCTACCTAAGTGCGAATTGATTAACTTAGGAATTCAACTTCCATCGGGGGAGGTAGTATCATGCTCTAAGCAATATCACGGAATTTCGATAGTTATAAAGAACACAGAGTTTTTCGCGAACCTGGTAGAATTCCATCTAAAGGATTTTGACGTCATACTAGGGATGGATTGGCTAACCCAATATAAAGCCGTGATCGATTGCCAAAAACAAAAGATCACGTTGTCAAAGAGTAGGGGGAGGAGAGTCACCTTTTACTCCCAGCCCCCTAAGAAGTCTACCAAGATAGTTAACGCCCTTAAGCTATGTAGCTTAATGCGTAAGGGTTACGCATTATATGCATGCTACATTCATAACCTTGGGGCCGAAGAGGTCAAGGTGGATAACATTCCGGTGGTGAGAGAATACCCGGATGTATTTTCGGAAGACGTTCCCGGCATGCCGCCTGAGAGAGATCTGGAATTCACCATAGATCTCATCCCGGAAACGGAGCCTGTCTCAAAGGCTCCTTACCGTATGGCGCCGCTAGAAATGAAGGAACTAAAGGAACAACTCGAGGAGTTGCTAGAGAAGGGCTACATAAGGCCGAGCACGTCCCCATGGGGAGCCCCGGTCATATTCGTTAAAAAGAAAGATGGAGGTCTACGACTATGCATCGATTATAGAGGACTTAATCAAGTCACGGTCAAGAACAAGTACTCGTTGCCCAAAATCGAGGATTTGTTCGACCAACTGAAGGGAGCTTCAGTATTTTCAAAGATCAACTTGCGATTTGGATATCACCAGTTAAGGATCGCTGAAAAGGATATCCCAAAGACGGCGTTCAGAACTCGCTACGGGCACTACGAATTCACGGTGCTATCATTCGGGTTGACGAACGCCCCAGCAATGTTCATGAATCTCATGAACAACGTGTTTCGAGTACTATTAGATCAATGCGTAGTGGTGTTCATAGATGACATCCTGATCTACTCGAAAAGCGAAGGAGAACATTCCGAACACTTACACAAAGTGTTAGGGATCCTACGACTAAATCAGTTGTATGGCAAGCTGTCCAAATGCAACTTCTGGCTAAAAGAAGTGGCATTTCTGGGACATATCGTATCCGCCAACGGAGTGGCAGTAGACCCAGCAAAGATCTCGGCAGTGACCGAATGGGTGCCACCGAAGAATCCAACCGAGATAAGAAGTTTTCTCGGATTGGCGGGATACTACCGAAGGTTTGTAACGGATTTCTTAAAGATCGCTCGCCCATTGACACAACTGTTAAAGAAAGGGGCGAAATACGATTGGACCATTGAGTGTGATTCCGCATTCCAAGAATTGAAGAAACGACTTACCACAGCGCCGGTGTTGGCATTACCATTGGAGGATGGAGACTTCGAGGTATACAGCAACGCCTCGAAGGAAGGATTGGGATGCGTGCTAATGCAAGATCAAAGGGTTATAGCATACGCATCACGTCAACTAAAGCCACACGAGGAGAACTATCCGACGCACGACTTGGAACTAGCCGCAGTCGTGTTCGCTCTAAAGATATAGAGGCACTACCTCTATGGGCGAAAGTGTCGGATGTTCACCGACCATAAGAGCCTCAAGTATATATTCACGCAAAAAGAGCTGAATTTGAGGCAAAGAAGATGGTTGGAACTGATTAAGGATTACGACCTGGAAATCGCGTATCACGAAGGAAAAGCCAACGTTGTGGTCGATGCCTTGAGTCGAAAAACTCAACACGTGGTGAATTCACTTGTGGTAGCGGCCGAGTTGTACAGAGACTTGGCAAAATTAAGTCTGGAGTTGGTACACTCTGGCGAAGTAAGTGAGGTCGTCAACACGATGGTAGTGGGATCTACCATACTCGATGAGATACGACTAGCACAACCGGATGATGAAAAGCTGAAGGAAATTAGGAAGAGCATTGCTGAAGGAAAGGCACTGGATTTTAAAATCCATGAGGACGGAAGCATCCGCTTCAAGGGAAGGTGGTGCATACCACGAAAATGCGAGGACCTGAAGCAAAAAGTGATGGAGGAAGGCCATAATACCCCATACTCGGTCCATCCCGGAGGTGAGAAGCTATACAAGGACATAAAGAAGAACTATTGGTGGCCGAACATGAAGAGAGAAATAGTCGAGTTTGTGGCAAGATGCCTTACCTGCCAGAAGGTCAAGGTTGTACGACAGAAACCCTTAGGATTAATGCAACCATTGGAAATCCCAAGTTGGAAATGGGATAGCATTTCAATGGATTTCGTTTCGGGACTACCACGTTCACAGAAGGGGATGAATAAAATCTGGGTGATCGTGGATAGGTTGACAAAAGCTGCCATATTTATCCCTATGAAGGATACCTGGTCCATGGACCAATTGGCAAAGGCATATGTCGACAACGTGGTACGACGACATGGAGTACCACATGACATCATCTCGGACAGAGACAGTAGATTCGTCTCACATTTTTGGACAAAACTACAAGAAGCCCTTGGTACGAAGATAAAGATGAGTACCGCGTTCCACCCCATGACGGATGGGCAAACGGAAAGAACGATCCAAACTTTGGAAGACATGCTAAGGGCATGCGTATTAGAGTTTAAAGGGAGTTGGGAAAATCATTTACCCTTAATCGAATTTTCCTACAACAACAGTTACCATGCTAGCATTGGCATGACACCTTTCGAGGCACTATATGGACGCAAATTCCGAAGTCCATTGAGCTGGGAAGAGAGCGATAGGACTATGATAATTGGACCGCAACTTGTTGAGGACATGGCTCAACAAGTCAAAATAATCCAAGGAAAGATGAGAGCCGCGCAAGACCGGCAAAAGAGCTATGCCGACGTGAGACGGCAAGATTTGGAATTCCAAATAGGCGATAAGGTCATGTTAAAGGTATCACCGATGAAGGGTGTGATGCGCTTTGGCAAGCGAGGGAAATTGAGCCCACGGTACATAGGACCATACGAGATCCTAGAAAGAGTGGGAAACCTTGCATACCGACTAGCATTACCGCCACAATTTGTTCGTGTCCACGACGTGTTCCACGTCTCACAATTGAAGAAATACGTCCACGATCCGACCCACGTACTCCAACCGGAGGAGATTGAGCTGGACGATGACTTAAGCTACGAAGAAATTCCGGTGCGAATACTCGACAAGAAAGAGAGGGTAACAAGGAATAAGACCGTGAGAATGGTTAAGGTTCTTTGGTCTAACCACGAAGCAGAGACGGCAACGTGGGAGCTAGAGGCAGACATGAAGGATCGTTACCCAACCCTATTCCAAGACAATGCAACAACAGTTATGGGGACATAACTGTAATATTAAGAGCGGGAGGATGCGACGACCCGAAAATTTCCGGATATTTTGTCCGAATATTTTATACCCCAAATAAACAAATTCAAGTTGTTTTGAACTACGTAATGACTTGATCCCTACACGGGGTACGTAGGCAACTCGGAAATTTCAATTCTGGGTTCAGTCAAATAATAACAAACAACCACACACAATAATACAATCGCTTAATCAAACAATTCCCGAACTCGCGAGAGGATGAAGCGCAACTTCGAGGACGAAGTTGGTTCTTAAGGGGGGTAGACTGTAATACCCGTAAATTTCGGGATATAAAAATAGGAATTAATCCAATAGGAAAGAAAGCTTTGTTTCCGAGAACCCGTAAACTCGGAAATGCACGGGAGTCAAAAGACGACGATTTAGAACCCGACGGACCGAAACCGACGGTCTTAAGATTTCAAGCATGAAATCGAATTGAGACGGAATGAATTTATGATGAGAAGCATAATCCGAAAATGACCCGAAAATCGAGCGCGAAAACGTGGAAGGATAGAAGTCCGAAAGAGAGGAGGAAAAGACCCGACGGATCGGATCGCACGGACCCGCCCGGACCGCAGTCCAGGCGGGAACCGCGCGCTGGCCGGGCGGGGTTTGGCCATTCGGCGCGCCAACCCCGCGTGGGTCCCCAGATTCGTGCAAATGACGCGTTTTCGGCGATTTCTTGCCATAATTCGACCCCCCGACTATGGAAAGAAGATTTTGGACGGGGGAAAGCTTTTAGGGACGAATTAGGGCTGCCTCCCCCACCCTTTCATCAGTCACCAAGCCCCTCTTCACTCCCAAACTCTCCCAAAGCCAAAACACCTTTCCGACGAACTTCCGACGAACTTCTGGTGACCTTCCGACGACCAACGACGACCGTAGAGGCGTGTAGATCGAGGATCACAGTCCTTAGATCATTGATAAGTACTATCTCAGGTTCTCAATCTCGTTTTTCCTTTCAAATCCCCAATCTAACTCTTGAATCGTTGATTGCAAATACGTTCGTGGCCAAAGTCGGGAACTTTGCGTTTCGTAGATCCGTTCGTAGGATTTTGGACGAGCCGAGCGACCCTAGGACGACACAAGAACACAATCACTGTAAGTTGAGCCTTTCATATCAATACGGGTGGTTTAGGGGCGTCCGAAGTAGTCGTAACATAACGAAACGTAAAAACCGAAATTAAAAAACCCCAATACGCACAGTTTCTGAAATCGGCCTAAAACTCATATTTCGAGGATTCAATCCGAGAAACTCAAAACTAGACTTTTAACCCTAACACATAAATCTAGGTCGTGTAAAAATTTCAGACATTTTCGTTAACGTTTTCTTTTTCAAATCACACCGGACATAAACTGTTTTACTAGGACTTTTTCGAAAACTGACAGTGATCATATTCGACCTTGATGTGCATGTTTCTATATTTTCTAGTTCGATTTGATCCTTGTAATATAAATGAAAGTTGTAGGTAATCATGTCTATTATGTGCATATAAAATTTGAGAATTTTTTGAGTCCATTTGATATGTTAAAAAGTCGAAACTTTGAACTGTGTCAAACCAGAGTCCGGACAGAATTCTGCTTGCGTAATAAACTTTTTGACATGTTTCCTCAACTTATTTCGAGAAAGTTAAAACACGAAAGTTGTTCGTTAGGATGTTTTTGATATACTGTGAAAATTTCATATTTTTCGGACTTGAAATGAATTTTTAAATTAAAAAGGCGTAAACTGTGACGCCAAGAGACTTTTAAATCGAGAGATTTTGAAATTTCGTAACAAACGATCAAAGACTTGAAATACGATACATCTATACTTTTGGAAAACCCCGATACATTAAATTGAAATGATACATGAGATACTTTGGTGGAGGGTGAGTGCTCTGCAGGGTGCCCCTCTAGCCTTTCTCTTCGGGCCTATAATGGACGAGAGAATTTAGATGAGATATTACGCCAATCGGCGGGAGATACATGGCCTACTCTCTCGGGATTGTCCGTATGGATTTCCCGAGGCTCCGGAGTGTTACCGGGTATGGCAGATACGGCTGCGGCCGCCGGATCACCGGCTATACAAGATACTTACGACACGGCTGCGGCCGCCGGATCACCGGCTATACAAAACATTGAGAAATGGTTACGTAGCGGGGAAATAAAAGATTTAATATTTTTAAGTATTTATTTATTTACGCATGTCTTTAAATTATGTCTTTAAATTTCATATCATGACTAAGTTGTTATTGTGGATTAAATGCATGTTCAAGTACACAATTAAAATATTATTTCCTTTAAATTTGTAAATGCATGTTTAGGAGTGAAATTTTAATTATCTAATTAAATCCCTTTATTGCTATGTTAGGAGTGAAATTTATTATCTAATTAAATCCCTTTAATTATCTAATTAAATCCCTTTATTGCATGTTTAGTATTTTATATACTGATAAAATTGTTGTTTTCTCTTTTCTTTTCATAGTATGGAGATAATGCATGAGCATATGCATTGGGGGAGAAAAACTTTAAAACTTTATTTTTATCGCTTTTATTGACACTTGCATATCGGGCCTGTATAACCCGAGTTTTGGCCATGTCGGCCCCTTTACATTTCCGCTGCGATATTCTACTTTCCGGTTTTGCTACGTGTGGATGAATTATTATTATTATTATTTTTAAATAAATTCCGGACTTGTTTTTAAACCTTTTTGCAATACCGATAGCCTTGCATCTCTTTAGCAAGCTCGGAGAATCCGTGTCTTGCTAGGGAGGTGTGGCGATGGCATCCCGGCGTGAGTTATCAAATCCGGGGTGTTACACTTACTCGGTATATTTTTATACTGATAATCCCGTTGTTATTTTTTTTTACAGAGTATGTCGAGTGATGCATGCTCATGCATTGGGGAAAACATTTCATGAACATTTTCATTTCCTGCATTTTTAATACTATTTAATCGGGCCTGTTAAACCCGAGTCTTGGCCATGTTGGCCGCGATTATTTTCCACTGCATTACTTACTTTATTGCGGGCATGAATGATTAATATATCGTATTTTAACCTTAAGTATTATTATTCCGGATTCGTTATTTAAAAAGTTTTAAATTCTTTCAAGTACCCATAGTCTTGCATCTCTTTAGCAAGCTCGAATTGACGTGTTTTGCTGGCGAGATGTGGCGGTGGCATCCCGGCCTGTGTTACCAAATCCGTGGTGTTACAAGTTGGTATCAGAGCCCGGAATATTTTTAAACACTACTATTATTATTTTTAAACCATTATTTTTAAACTAGTATTATTTTTAAACCATTACTTTTTAAATCCATTACTATTTTAAAACTATTAAGCCCAAAACTTTTTTTTAACCCAGTATTTAATTATTATGTTAAACCCAAATTATTTTGGCCCAATATAATGGCCCAAACCTTTTTCCTTAATTTTTGATTTATCCATGAGGATAAATTTATTTTTTAAAAAACTCGTGGATAAATAAAAACATACATGAGTTAAATTTTTATTGGGGGGATTGCATATGCATATACATGTAGATTTAAATTATGCATATCCTAGTCTTACTGGAAATGTGTTCTAGCTCTAACCTACCTTGTTGACATTAGATGTCCGAACCAAACGCAAACATGATCAATCTGATGATGAAACTAATGAATGCCTACCTCGAATCACAACATATCAATCATTTCAAGGCTCGAGGAGGACAGTTAGAGGGTAACATGGCCCATTTGGGACATCTTAGGGAGGCAGACCATCACAACATAACTCAGCTGCAAAATCAAGTCACACAGCCCTTGGAGCTGAGCTCCAAGACAAGAGTGATGACTTGGAGGAACAAGTAGGGGACATAGGTTGGGAGCTGACTAACCTAGCCAACCAAGCCGCTGGAGCAGTCCTTCAGAACCCGGGACCTGCACCCAACGTTGCTGGAGCCATTGACGTCTCAAGCGATGAGGACGATCCCATCGAGGATGCACCTACCTATTCACTCTAGACTTAGAGATACATACTGATGCACTGTTATTTATATTTCCCTTTTTAAACTATTGTCAGCACTACTATTCCCGTTTCTATTGCTTGTAAACCAAATAAATTTTTTTTTCTATTGAGCAATAAATTTACAAGCATTTATTTTATAATATATTTAAATTATCCTTTACACTTTATTACATTATTTTTCTCAAATACCTTGAAGAGATTCAACCAAACAAAGGTACAAGTATTAATAAATAAACAACATATATATAATAAAGAGATGACAATCAAACAAGGGTACCTCAAAACCTAAACCCTGAAACCCTAGACCCTAGGGTCTCAAAAAAACAAAAAACAAAAAATAAAAAACCTGAACAGGTTACTGTTCACGAAAAAAAACGAACACAAACGAAAACGAAAACAAAACAACAAGTAGTAAACAACTCCCAACAATAACAACTAGTACACTAAACTTTAAACAACCTCTACTAACAGGTTCCAGTGGATTGATACCTGTTAATACTATCCTTTATTTAGTGAATCACTTAACAATCATTACCTAATACTTCTCCAAGGAGATCTAAAACTCTTGTGTTTGTAACAGAATGGCACCAAGAGGGCGACCAAGAACCTTACCTACCACTCCCAACACCCACGACACACCAAGGCAACCCGATGAGCCGGCACCTAACGTCAAAGCACCAAACCCAGCAGGCCCGATACCCAATCTCGCGGATGAATGACTGAGGAATATAGAGGAGCTACTGGTCGCACTTGGCAACGCTTACGTTGACCAAGGCAGAGCTGCGGCGGCACCACCGCCGGAAGCAAGACTCAATTACTTGGCGTCGGTGAACCCCTAACGACTGCCCTACTATGTCGGTGAGGAAGACCCGGCTAAGCTTGAGGAGTGGTTAAGGACTTTTGACAAATTACTGAATGCGGTGAGATGTGCCCGGAGGGAGAAAAGGTTCACGTGGCTTCGTATTATCTGGGAGGCGAGGCCGATGACTGGTGGCAAGCTACCCAGGGAAAACTTCACGAAGACGATGAACCTTACTCATGGAATGTGTTTATGGAGTTACTCACAGAGCGCTTCTACCCCATGAGTGCTAAGGCAGCGTTGTACGAAGAGTTTATGTCCCTGAAGCAAGGGGAAAAATCTGTTCAAGAATATTATGCTCGGTTTAAGGAGTTGGTGAGGTTCGCTCCTAGGATGGTACCGACGGATGGGGAGAAGGCGCAGAAATTCGAAATGGGACTGAATTTGTCAATTCGAGAGTTAATCACCGGAGTTAGCTATCCGGACCTGCAAGCTGTCTACGACCGTACGGTAGAAGTCGCACGAGTACAACAACTAAAAAGGAAGGCTGTTGGGGAATCCAGCCGAGGGTCACAAGGACCGGACAAAAGGAACCGAGACAACAGAACTGGCAGCGCTACTGGTGAGGATAACTTTCGGGAGGCCCGAACAGGAATTTTCAAAACAACAATGGTCGGAACCTCAACCAAGGAGGACGAGTGCCACCATGTCCGAGGTGTGGCAGGACACATCTGGTGAGGAGATGCCCTAAGATAGGCGAATGTTTTCGGTGCGGCCGTGTTGGCCATCGGATGGAGGAATGTCGAACCCGACTCGAGAACATCACGAAAAGAGAAAATTTGGTCACTGGACCCGATAGGCCGTTCAACCAAGGGGGTAGGAACGATAACAATCAGGGATATCAACCCCCTCAGAATCCGAACCAGCGCCCACAAAATCAAAATCAAAACCAGCGCCTGCCAAACCAGCAACAAAATCCGAACCCGAATCAGAACCAACCGGCCAATCAAGGGAGGCCAATGGGAAGGTTGAACGTGATCAACCAGGCTGATGTACCCGCACAGGGTGATGTGATGGCAGGTACATTTCATGTCTTAAGCACTCCACTTAGAGTTTTATTTGATTCCGGAGCTAGTTGTTGGATTATATCTTCGAGAGTTATATCTGGACTAGATCTACCTAAGTGCGAGACGATTAGCTTAGGAATTCAACTACCTTATGGAGAACTAATAGCATGCTCTAAGCGTTACAACGGAATTCCTATAGTGATCAAGAACGTAGAATTCTTCGCGAACTTGGTAGAATTTAACGTTAGAGACTTTCACGTCATACTAGGGATGGATTGGTTAACCCGATATAAGGCCGTGATCGAATGCCAAAAGCAAAAGATCATGCTGTCAAAGAGTAGAGGGAAGAGAGTCATCTTTTACTCTAAATCCCCTAAGAAGCCTAACCGGATAGTTAATGCTCTCAAGTTATGTAGCTTAATGCGTAAAGGTTACGCGTTATATGCATGCTACATTCATAACCTTGAGGCTGAAGGAGTCAAGGTGAAAACATTCTGGTGGTGAGAGAATACCCGGATGTGTTTCCTGAAGACGTTCCTGGCATGCCACCTGAGAGAGATCTTGAATTCACCATAGATCTCATTCCAGGAATGGAACCTGTCTCAAAAGCTCCTTACCGCATGGCGCCACTGGAAATGAATGAACTAAAGGAGCAACTCGAGGAGTTGTTGGAGAAGGGATACATAAGGCCGAGCACGTCTCCATGGGGAGCACTGGTCTTATTCGTTAAGAAGAAAGACGGAGGCTTACGACTATGCATTGATTATAGAGGACTTAATCTGGTCACCATCAAGAACAAGTACCCGTTACCCAGGATCGAGGATTTATTCGACCAACTGAAGGGAGCTTCAGTATTCTCAAAGATCGACCTGCGATCTGGATATCACCAATTGAGGATCGCCGAGAAGGATATTCCAAAGACGGCGTTCACAACTCGCTACGGACACTATGAGTTCACGGTGTTATCATTCGGGCTAACAAACGCCCCAGCAATGTTCATGAATCTCATGAACAATGTATTTCGAGAATTATTAGATCAATTCGTAGTGGTGTTATAGATGACATCCTGATCTACTCGAAAGGCGAGGAAGAACATTCCGAGCACTTTCACAAAGTGTTAGGGATCTTACAAACAAATCAGTTGTATGGCAAGCTGTCCAAATGCGAATTTTGGTTAAAAGAAGTGGCATTCCTAGGTCATATAGTATCCGCCAACAGAGTGGCAGTAGATCCGGCGAAGATCTCGGCAGTGACCGAGTAGGTACCGCCGAAGAATCCAACAGAGATAAGGAGTTTTGGACTGGCAGGATACTATAGGCAATTCGTGAAGGACTTCTCGAGAATCGCACGACCCTTAACTCAAATGCTGAAGAAAGGAGAATGGTGACTTCGAGGTGTACACCGACGCTTCGAAAGAAGGATTGGGGTGCATTCTGATGCAAGATCAAAAGGTTATAGCATACGCATCGCGTCAACTGAAACCACACGAGGAGAACTACCCGACACGACTTAGAACTGGCCGCAATCGTGTTCGCTTTAAAAATATGGAGACATTATCTCTGTGGGCGGAAGTGTTGGATGTTCACCGACCATAAGAGCCTCAAGTATATATTCACGCAAAAAAAGCTGAATTTGAGGCAAAGAAGATGGTTTGAGCTGATCAAGGATTATGACCTAGAGATCGCTTATCACGAAGGAAAAGCCAACGTAGTAGCTGATGCCTTAAGTCGAAAGACTCAACACGTGGTGAATTCACTCGTGATACCAGCTGAGTTGTACAGAGACTTGGCGAAATTGAGTCTAGAGTTGGTGCATTCTGGCACAGTAAACAAAGTCTCAACGCGATGGTAGTGGGACCTACCATATTCGATGAAATACGACTCGCCCAACCGGGTGATGAGAAGTTGGAAGAAATTAGGAAGAGCATTGCCGAAGGAAAAGCAATGGATTTTAAAATTCATGAGGACGGAAGCATCCGCTTCAAGGGAAGGTGGTGTATACCACGAAAGTGCGCTGACCTGAAGCAAAAAGTGATGGAGGAAGGCCATAATACCCCCTATTCGGTTCATCCCGGGGGCGACAAGCTGTACAAAGACTTAAAGAAGAACTATTGGTGGCCGAACATGAAAAGGGAAGTAGCCGAGTTTGTGGCGAGATGCCTCACCTGCCAGAGGATCAAGGCAGTACACCAAAAACCCCTAGGGCTAATGCAACCATTGGAAATCTCGAATTGGAAATGGGATAGCATTTCAATGGATTTCGTTTCGGGGATTACCGCGGTCACCAAAAGGGATGAATAAAATCTGGGTGATCGTGGATAGGTTGACGAAAGCTGCCATCTTTATCCTAATGAAGGACACTTGGACAATGGACCAACTGGCAAAGGCGTATGTCGACAATGTGGTACGTCGGCATGGAGTACCACATGACATCATCTTGGATAGAGACAGTAGATTTGTCTCTCATTTTTGGACAAAACTGCAAGAAGCTCTCGGTACGCAAATAAAGATGAGTACCGCGTTCCACCCCATGATGGATGGACAGACAGAGAGGACGATCCAAACGTTGGAAGACATGCTAAGGGCATGTGTACTGGAGTTTAAAGGAAGTTGGGAAGACCATTTACCTTTGATCGAGTTTTCCTACAACAATAGCCACCATGGTAGCATCGGCATGGCACCTTTCGAGGCACTGTATGGACGCAAGTGCCGAAGTCCGTTGAGCTGGGAAGAAAGTGATAGGACTGTGGTAGTTGGACTGTTGAGGACATGGCTCAAAAAATCAAGGTAATCCAAGGGAAGATGAGAGCCGCTCAGGACCGGCAAAAGAGTTATGCAGACGTGAGACAGCAAGATTTGGAATTTCAAGTTGGCGATAAGGTTATGCCGAAGGTATCACCAATAAAGGGTGTGATGCGCTATGGCAAACGAGGGAAATTGAGTCCCCGATACATAGGACCGTATGAGATCCTAGAAAGAGTGGGAAGTCTAGCGTATCGGCTAGCATTGCCGCCACAGTTGGCACATGTTCACAATGTGTTCCACGTCTCCCAATTGAAGAAGTATGTGCCCAGCCCGGCACATGTACTTCAACCGGAAGTAATAGAATTGGACGATGATCTAACCTACGAAGAAATCCCAGTACAAATACTCGACTATAAGGAAAGAATAACAAGGAATAACGTTGTAAAGATGGTCAAGGTTCTTTGGTCAAACCACGAGACGGAAACAGAGACATGGGAGTTGGAAGCCGATATGAAACAACGTTACCCGAGCCTCTCCCAAGATGACCCGGCCACAGTTATGTGGACATAACTGCATTCTTAAGGGGGGGGGAGTATGTAACACCCGAGAAAAACAAATTTAAATTGTTTTGAACTACGTAATGGCTTGATCCCTTCACGGGGTACGTAGGCAGCTTAGAAATTTTAACTCTAAGCACAGTCATACAAAATCATTCCAAACCATAATAATAATAATAGATCATAATAATTTAAGTTTAGCTCACAAAAAGCAAACACCCAACTTCGAGGACGAAGTTGATTCTTAAGGGGGGTAGACTGTAATATCCGGGAAATTTGTTAAGGAAACGGAAATTAAATTCGAGAACGGAAGAATTTAAATTCCGAAAACCCGTGGAGTCGAAAATAATTTAATTAAATAAATTATTCCACGGGAGTGTTACGAACATTAATCTGAGTTCATGATAAATTTAAGATAGGAATTTCGATCCAGAAATGACCCAAAAGGTCGAAGCAAAAACGTAGAGGATAGAAACCCAACAGAGGAAAGAAGAAAAGACCCGACGGACCACACGAACCGCTCGAACCGGCCAGACCGGATGCCGCGCACGCACGCGCGGCCACCGCGCGAGAGGAGGGTGACGCGTCCAAGGCTGAGCTCGCGCGCACGTCGCGCGGCCAAAGCAATACGTGCTCGTCACCACCGCGCCAGAGGTGCAGAAGGTGTAAACTTTCCTTCCATGGTGATTTTCTTGCCAAAAATTCGACCTCTATCGGTGGCAAGCCGATCACAGCCTTAGGAAAGGCTTAAGAATGGGATAGGGTCATCCCCTTGCCCATTTTTACAGAAAACACAAGTTCTCTTCCCCTCATTCTTCCTCTCCAAGCCAAAAACCCTTCGATCCACTTTCCGGCAAGGATTCCGACGAAGACAAGACGATCGGGACGAAGCCTCTGCCTTCTAGGACTTTGGTAAGTTATAGTATAGTTTTTAATTCGTCCATAGATCCCAAAAACTCGAAATCTAACACCTATTCCTTGTTACAATTTCACGTCGGGGGCGAACAAGAAGAGATCGGAGAAGTTGGCCGTTCATCGTGACCTTAAGACATTCGAAAAGCCCCTACAACGATCCAATTCTCTAAATATGTAATCAAGACCTTACTATACAATTTTTGTGGTTTCTTATTGTTTAAAATACAAGAACTAAACTCGAAACTAAAATCGGATTTCAAAAACCCTCTTTTCGACCCATTTCAGTAATTCGACTAAAACCTTATCTTCGGGAATTCAAACCGAAAACTTTTCAACATAGATTTTGTTTATAAGACCGTAATCTACCTTGTGTCAAAATTACAGCCATTTCCATAAAGAATTGATACCCCAAATCACGATGTAAAGTTTCTATGTAAAAACCGAACGTTCGAAACCTTGACAGTTTTAATGGTCTAACTTGATGCATGTTTTTCACCCATTTCTAGACCGAAACAAACTTGCATTTGTAAACAAAAGTTGTAGATATTTATGTCCAAATCATGCATACAAAATTTCATAAAATTTGGAGTTCATTTGATATGTTAAAACGGACTAATTTTAAAACTGTGTCGAACCGATTTTTGAAACCATGCGTTGACAGTGTGTTGAGGGCGATTTTTGAACACTTGACTCTCATTACTTCCAAAAACTTAAAACACGAAAGTTGTTCATTAAGATGTCTTCTACAACCTGTAAAAATTTCAAACCAATTGCACTTGAATTGAATTTTTATCTGTGTTGGACTAGAGTGTATCGAAATTGGCTCTTCTAGTAGAAAACCCTTTCTGTAATAAACTCGAATTTCGACCAACTTCGAAACCTTATTTGGAGAAACTCGAAACATGAAAGTTGTTCGTAAAGGTGTTTTTAAGCTACTGGGTAAATTTTAGAATTTTTGACTGTATGATGAATTTTTAAATTAAAAAGGCGTAACCTGTGGCGAATTGGATTTTTCGAACTTGAGAAAACTCGAACTTTAAATGCGTTATCGAATCTTTTTATACGACAAACATAAATTTTCAAAAAATCCCGTTCACTAGGCTGAGCCGATCTTCATACAATTATCTTTGAGACGACCTCAATAGTGGTCTCCCTACTATCTGAGATTGCCTCGTTAGTGATCTCGCGTGCTGTGTTTATTTGGACTGCCTCGTTAGTGGTCCTACGATTATTGAGACTGCATCGTTAGTGGTCTCCCTATATTTGGACTGCCTCGTTAGTGGTCCTACGATCTGAGATTGCCTCGTTAGTGATCTCCATTGTGTGGTGTCCTCTTCTTATTTATCGGGATAATATTAAAAGACTTGTGTGTGTATTTAATTAAGCTGTATTTATTTATCTTGCTTTCAAATTACACTTTTAAATTATGCCTTTAAATTATGTATTCTAGTCTCGTATAATTAATTATACTTTTCCGCTGCAAGTTAAATTATGAATTTTAAACATTTTCATTGAAGCACGAAATGTCAATTTTTAATTAAACACGCGTAACCCCTTAATTGTTTTGTTAGGAACTGACTTACTCGGTATATTTTTATACTGATAATCCCGTTGTTATTCTTCATTTACAGAGTATGTCGAGTGATGCATGCTCATGCATTGAGGAAACATTTCATGAACATTTTCATTTCCTGCATTTTTAATACTGTTTAATCGGGCCTGTTAAATACGAGTTTCGGCCATGTTGGCCGCGATTACTTCCACTGCATTACTTACTTTATTCCATGCATGATTGATTACTATATCGTATTTTAACCTTAAGTATTATTATTCCGGATTCGTTATTTAAAAAGTTTTAAATTCTTTCAGGTACCCATAGCCTTGCATCTCTTTAGCAAGCTCGAATTGATGTGTATTGCTAGGGAGATGTGGCGGTGGCATCCCTGCCTGAGTTACCAAATCCGGGGTGTTACAAAGTCAATTCCTAACATAAGAATAATGGATTTTAAAAATATATTTATTAAAAATTCACATATTTACTCATGCACGTTTTATAATATGAAAATATATTTTGACAACATTGATAATAACGATTTAAAGCATGATTCTAAATGTAAAGATACGTACACAAATATCAAGTATATAACTTTCAAAAATTTAACAAAGAATTTATTAAATACGAAGGGTTTTAAAAATTATGGGGTAAGATATATGTCCTCGCATAATTAATATTTCATTCTCCTACTATTGTTTCAATATGATCGAGATCACCGTATTCCACTTGGGCACTTACGTCCAAAGTCTCACAAATCACAATTCGCTAGGGTCCTTATGTACACTAGCCGTACAAATCACCATTCGCTAAGGCTCTTATGTCTACTAGCCTTACGCTTGGGCTCTTATGTCCACAAGCCTCATAATCAATATTTCACTAGGGCTCTTATGTCCGCTAGTCATACGCTTTGGCTCTTATGTCCACAAGCCACATCATCAATGTTTCATAGTATCCAACTCGATCATAAATCCCAAAGTTTCAAAATAGTTGAAAGTATCGTAAAAAGGATTTTCCATAAATCTCAACATTTAATAAGTACACATGTCGCAGATTACGCCTTTTGGTTTCAAAAATTCATTCTTAAGGCGTTCACTATGAAATTTACTCAGTATACCAACGACACCCTAACAAACAACTTTCGTTCTTTAAGTTTCTCGAAATCAGGTAAGAAAACAAGTCAAATTTTACGATCTTCTTAAAAAGTATAATCTGCCAACTTTCCGGTAACAGCGCACTGTTTTTAAAACACGTTTTCGACCTAGTAAACGAACTCCAAAAATAATAAAAAATTTTGGGCACGTACATGACACAAAAATGAACATGATTTATTTGAGGCATTATATTGGAAAATACTCCAGATCAGATCAGATTTCCGCATTAAGTTAAATAAGAAAATCTGTTCCTACTTCCTTCAAAATCACAGAACAACCAGGTCGCGTTCGGGGGTCCAAACTTTAACGAAAACTCACGAAATTTTCTGGACACATTCTTGAGACAGTTAAATACAACTTTCATTTTTACAACAAAGATTATTTTTGACGGGATCCATTAGAAAAACGTCAAAGAAGTCGAACACATGATTCTGTCAACAGTTTTCGGTTTTGAGAAAAACGCAGGAAAAACAAGATTCGATTTCGGGGGTCAAAACTCGATGAAAATTTCCAAAATATTGACAAGATCTAGATTAAGGTGTTAGGAACAAAATCCTAGTTTTGTGTTTTTCATTTCGGATATTCGAGATAGGAGTTATAGGCGGATTTCAGAAAACGCGCGAAGGTGAGATTTTTTTGTCCAATTTTAATGTGTTGATTAAATCTTATGTTAAGAACGTCCCTAAGCCAACAAAATTGATATGTAAGGCATTGACTTACTTGTTATGAGATCTAGGACGTCACAGGGTCGATCGGCGCCTACGGATTGCTACGAACAGATCTACTCAACATGGTTTCTTCCTCCTTTGGCCACGAAACGAAATCGCAAGGAAAATCCGTATTTAGATCGAAAGTTTTGATTTAAAAAGACGAAGAAAAATCCTATTCTACACCTTACCAACAATCCTACAGCCTTGAACTTGCTCCACACGTTCCCTTGCTCGGATTTGATCGTCGGAAACAAACACAACTCAAGAATTTGGGGTTTTCGGATTGGATGATCAAAGGAGAGAATATGGGATCGTAGGAGATGAATATTGGGGTATGGGATCTCAATTAGGGGGTAGGGAACACCCAAAATCCGTCCATATACCCCTTCCCCCGAAGTTGATCGAGTTTCCATAGTAGGGGTTTGAATTTTTGGCAAGAAAATCGCATAAACGCGTCAAGTGCAGCTATCTGTGGTGGTGGCGCGGTCGTGGCGCGTTCCCGCACGGTCCCGGTCTGGCCGCGGGCTGGGTCGGGTCGTGCGATCCGTCAGGCCTTTTCTCGTCTCTTTTGGGCTTCTATCCTCCTAGTTCTTGGGCTCGATTATTCGGGTTATTCTCGGGTTATAAATTCCTATTTTTGAATTTATTTCAAACTCGAAATTATTTCGTATTCGAAATCTTGAATCCGTCGAGTTTGAATTCGTCGACTTTTGGCTACCGTGTAATAATTTATTTAATTAAATTATTTCGACTTCACGGGTTCTTGGAATTAAAATTCTTTTCGATCCTTGAATTTAATTCCATTTCTTTTGGGCACAATCCATGAAATATTTTCGAGCTTCCTTTCCCTCTTTTATTCCATTTCGACTCGTCCCACATTTGAATTTGAATTTTAGAATTTATCGCATGTCATTTCCGAGCAATATTTATTGTAATAAATTATCTTCGTCTTCTCGGAAATATTTCGACCTTGTTCGGATTAAGAACTTTATTTTATTCCTTTGGACGCAAATAAAACCTCGGGTATTACACATTATTAAAAATATTATTCATGTTTTTAATGTTATGCATGCTTCGGAGCACAGAAGGGCTCTATTCTATAGTCATATAATTAACACTTCAGGTTTTCAACTTTTTCTTGGCAATATATCAGCAAATGATATCGTAAAACCGACTAATAAATTTTTTGACCTTTTTGAGAAACCAAAAAAATGCAAAATTCTGGATTATGTTCATTAGATAAAATTTATTTTTTCAATAATTACTTTTTCTTTATATTATTATTATTAAAATTATTTTTATGATAAAAATATATCTAAAAATTAATCCTTATAAAAAAATCGGGATTAAATTTTTATAACGAATTATAATTTCTTATTAAGTATATATATATTTTGATAAATTACCTAAAACATGATTATTATTAATTTTTTTGTTTTATTATATTTTTTGGTAAATATTAACACATATGTGCCGTCAAAAGTGTGTGTAAGCCCAAACTATATATTTTTTTATTTTATTATATTGATTTAGGTTAATATTTTAGTCTTGAAATTTTAATATAAATAATATTATATATATTTGAAAATATTACTTATTCAATTAAATAATTTATAATGTATTGGTTTAACTAAATTTATCATAAATATCAAATATATTATAATTTATTTTCAATTTATATATTTATTAAAAATATATGGAAAGATTTTCTCAAGATTTTCTTATACTAACAAATAGATTTATTATTCTAAATATAGAATATTTAAAAGATTGATCACGTGGTATGTAGGATGATTTAACGCTGACTTGTAATTATTTTGGATGGCTGTACATTTTTGAATGATTAAGCAGCGCCTACGTGGAAATCTAAGGCATAATTACTGTATAACCCTTGAAATTAAAATAGAATAAAGTATATTAAATAATGGTAATACAGTCTGCGCATGCCAAAAAGCAAAGAAAATTAACATTTTAGGCGATCACAAGGCACCCCTTCCACATTTGGGCCACAATAAAATCAATTTCCAATTTTAGGCCATTAGAAACCATCTTTGACCAAATTAAGGCCATTTAGACTATTTTGACTTTTTCAAACTTCAATTCACCCTACCAACTTTTGTTTTTTTATATTGTGACCCCAGATTTTAGTTTCTTCATTACCTTTAGTCCAATAACAGCCCATCATGCTTCCGATAATAAAATTAAGTACTAAAATCCATACCTTGGATTTGACCGCCTTGCTGCTGGGTTTCTCAAGCTACGAGATTATACAGACTTCCTCTAACCACGCAGCCGCAACCGATGATTCACCGATTCTTGTCTCATTCAGCAGCAAACAGCACAATCCTATTTCATTTTCTACCTTAGTATGTAACAAGGTTTGGGGTAAAAGGGTTTTAACTATATATCGGAATATTTGGAATATTTGGAATCCTGGATTTTATTGAAGAAATATTAAAAATATTATTCAAACATAATTTTCCCTAATGGAGAAGATAGACACTTAGCTCCTCATGGAGGAAGCAAGACTTTGGGGATGCATCCCATACTATTACAAACACAAAGGAAATTTGCAGAAAGAGAAATATTACAAATGTTTTGAAGAGTTGGAAGGATTTTTCGATGCCTTCCATCTGCTTCAAATGTCTCTATTTATAGGCGCCCATGGACTTCAATTACGGATTCCAAATTTTCTCTAATGCATTGTGACATCACTGCGTTCGTCACACGCTTTGGATTCCAGCTGGTTACATTATTGCTGAATTATTAATCTTGGGTGGCATCTTTTGTCAACTTTCCAACTTTCTTTGTTAGCCACTAACTGCCAACTACTCCAGACTTGCTTTGTCGGCCTTTAATTATTGTGTATTGCCGACACCTCTTTTCTCTTATATCCAGATGTTCTCACTTTGGCTTGTGAAAGTTTTTTGGACGTTTCTCCCCCTTTTCTTGTTCGGAAGGATCGGATATCTTCTGAGTTACCCGAATCTTTGTGCCGAATAGGGGTTTTTTCTGTTCTGCGCAATATGTGCATATGTGGTTCTCCCATTGGCCAACATGCATCAGATTGCATGCCTTTCTTCTGGTTGACTCAGTTGCTGGCAACTTATTTTCCCAGATGAGTAGCCTCTTCTTTTCGAAAGAGGTTTGCGCAAACTCCGTACTTTTCCCTGTTAAAGAATTAACCAGGAACGATCCATTTAAATTATTGGAAAAGATTTTAAATGGATAATTGACATTTTCCATCTCTGTGAGACAGACCCAGAATCCCCATGCTCGTCTAGTGGAATTCTCATCTTCACTGATGGAAGATACCAATGGTGCGTTGTCATCAATAGACTTGGCTCGGTTGAAAGCTATCATATCTGGCCTTTGTAATTTAATAAAATGAAAGACCGGGTATGAACCTTTTCCAATGATTTATGGTGCTGCTGAGATGAACTTGAGTTCCAGAATATCTCCTCTTTGGATGTGCGGGTTGTTCTGTCATGATTCATGCACCGCACTACTTATCCATCCCGGAAGTTTTTCTATCTCCGGGAACCCTGGTGATGTAGTATGAACAGATGCTAATGATCCAAAATCATACCACATTCGAACATCTTCTTGCTTCGATCCCTCGAGCATCCAGACCCTGTTGTATCTTTCAGAAGTTTCGATCACCGTCTTGCTAGGTTAATTCCCTTTTTGGAAACCAGTTGTTCCCATTTTCCTTGTTAGTCCAGCCAGGTTGTAGAAAGGACCTTCTCTCTTGAATTAACCTTAGAGGTGTCTGTCATTAGCCTAAGGTTAATTTCTTCCTCTTTTACCCCAGAGGCAGTGGGTTGACTTGAAGTTTCGGAAATGTGACTTTCCTCTTGCTCAACATTTTCACTGGTATCCGGCAATGGTTCCTTTGAAGCAGTGCTTGAATATGCTTCTTCATATGTGACCACTTTAGAATCAAAATCGGATTACAACCAACTGCTGAAATCATTCATTCAATAATTCTGCTAAAAACAATATCAAATTTGGAAAGTACTGATTCATAATTCTAAGAATTATGTGTTTGTGAACAATTATGATTCGGAAAACGATATTATGAACAAAGTCGAAAATGTGAATTATAAAACTCCTCAGAAATTCATAATCAAAAATCATATCAAGGATTATATCATTTCTTCGCAGAATTTAAAGAAATTAAACAACAGCTTCATATCAGGATTTCTAAGCTTCAAGATGTTTTCAATTAACATAAACTGGGATCATCCTGAATTCGGCCATCGTTCTTACTGATTCAGTTGTTACAATTCAAAGATTAAGTTTCCAAAAGACAAAATTGAAACACGATTTACCTCCATACAACCAAAATTATAAACAGAAAAAGAAATGAATACACCTGGAAATCTTAAATTCATCAGAAAATTGCGAAATTGAATTTATGAACGCGAAGTAGCAAGATGAATCGATCGTCATTTGGAATGGAAACGAAATACTTTCTGATTGAAGAATTCCTCTCCAGGATACTCATAATCTACTTCTACTAAAACGGAATTAAATATATACTACGAATTACGAAGAAAATCTGAAGAACAATTGCATGAAATCATAAAGACGAAAATTGGAATTACAGAGCTAAAACTAATCTAACCTACCTACTGAAAAACTGTAAACTGATCGGGAGATGTGAAGTGAAAATCCGATCCCCTTGAGCTGACCCTCATGCCTCTATTTATAGATGTGCAAAGAAATAACTGTCTCTCGTCTTGCAGTTAACTGCCCTTCTCGCAGCTTGACAGACTTAATCCCTTGCCTCACGCGTTGTTTTGTTTTGTTTCCTTCACCTCGCGCTTGTGAAATTGCTTTTTTTGTTAAAACGAGAGCTTTTCTTCTTCAGACTTCTTCTTCTCGCTATATTGGCTCGCATGGACTTTATCCCTTGGCCTCTCGCGATGTCACTTCGAATGCCGCGTAAACTTTTCCAATCTTGAGCGTTTTCTTCCTTAAGCTTATCCAAGCCAGATTTCACGCTCCTCACAACATTCCTTTTCTTCGCTCGCGATATGGATTTTTATCCATACTCTTTTCACCAAGCCTGTTCCTCGCAGTATATTTCTTTTCTTTCCTGCTGACAAAGCGAGGCTCAGATCTTTGATAAAAACATCGCGAGAAATACTCCAATTTATTTTAAATAATTTCAAGCTATTTCCATGAATTTTAAATTCTTTTTCTAATCTTAGACTTTTATGATCTTATGAAATTCTTCAAATCTTTTCATATGTTCTCAAGAGAAAATATGATCAGAAATCATCATTAGGACACAAATTTGGACGAAAATGACAATCATGAATGACTGTCATCAGGGTTAATTCCCTTTTTGGAAACCAATTGTTCCCATTTTCCTTGGTAGTCCAGCCAGGCTGTAGAAAGGACCTTCTCTCCGGAATTAACCTTAGAGGTGTCTGTCATTGACCTAAAGTTAATTTCTTCCTCTTTTACCCCAGAGGCAGTGGGTTGACTTGAACTTTCGGAAATGCGACTTTCCTTTTGCTCAACATTTTTGCCGGTATCCGCCAATGGTTCCTTTGAAGCAGTGCTTGAATCTGCTTCTTCATATGTGACCACTTTAGCTTTTTGGGCACATTTCTCTTTGTTTACCAGGGAAGCTGACGCTTTCCTGATTGGCTCTAATACTGTTTCCCATAGTGTTGTCATTGCTATATGGGAGGTTCGTATATTGTTGCGGACCATTTCCACATCGCTCTGTTGTATTTGGCCAGCTCCTCGTGCATTGATCTCGAGCTGTCCAAAATGCTTTGATAGCTCCTCTAGGTTTTCTCTAAGGTGCCTGAATCTCGTAATGATTGAATCAGCTTCAAATGCTTCCATCTCTCGTCAAGAAATCTGCAAGAACATTTTCATGAGATTTTATAACATCAATATCACAAGTATAATATTGACATTCAGATTGCCATCTGATAATACGAGCTTTTTCAATTTTTGATTTAAGTTTATTTTTTAGAAAATCTCTAACATTAGTATTATCAACTTTTAATACAAATTTCTTTTTAAATAAGAATAAAGGCCATTTTTTAAATGTTTTCCATACTGCAAAGAATTCTTTTTCATTAATGTGCCAGAGTTTGGCTTGTTGTTCAGTTAATAATCCTATTGTGTATCTACAGAGTTCTTGCCCCGTAGTTATTTTTCTCATGAGCACTCCTGCCCATCGAAAGTCATTGGCATCTGTATAGATTACCAACTCATCCTCATCTTGAGGTATCGCGAGTTTCGGCAAGCTATTACAGACTTGCTTTAGCTCGCGAATTCTTTTTGTATGGATTTCTTTCCATTTCCATCTAGAGCTTTCAGTCTCTTTCAGGAGTGGCCTAAAATCATTTCTATATTTGTTGCAAGGTCTTTTATAAACATACCTGCAAAATTTATAATCCCAAGAAACTCTGAAGTTGTTTCTTGTCTTTTAATATGTCAGGAAAATTGTGGATTTTCTCTACAATGTGTTCCTGTAACTCTATCCCTGCTTCATCAATTTGTACTCCTAAGAATTCAATTTTGTTAGCAGCGATAGTGACCTTTTTCTCAGAGAGAAAAAGACCTTCCCTGTGACATGCATCTGAAAATATTTCAAGGTGTTTAATATGCTCTTTAATATTTCTAGATGCAATCAGAATGTCATCTATGTAGACGAACATAAACTCTAGATAATGCTTAAATAGATTATTCATATTTCTTTGGAAAATCTGAGGGGCGTTGTAACACCCCGGATTTGATCACCCAGGCCAGGGCATTACCGCCACACCTTTCTAAACAAGACACGAACCAAGTCGAGCTTATTCAGATAGATGCTAAGGCTAAGTTGTACCAAATTTTCAAAACAATTTTAAAATTCATTCAAACATGCCCGAAGTAAAATCAATTCAGAGTGTGACATGCATAGAATAAATAATAGCAGTGCGGAAGCAAAATAGGGCCAAACAGACGGCCAAAACCAAAGTTCAATGTTCCAAGTCCAATACGAGAAATTTAAGGTAAAATAAATGCGACAAGTCCTTTCTTCGAAAAATCCCATCCCGTAGGCCATGACTTACTCTGCGAAAATATAGAAAACAACAATTTATCAGTACAAACGGTACTGCGTAAGTTAATGCATAGCATGACAAACCTTAAAGTTTTTAGAAGAGTAATAAAAAGATGGAATTTTAATTGGAAAAAAGAATAAATATGTCCTTTTTCTTTTCAAAAAATTCAAATCAGTCCTTTTTCTATTTTATTACCAAAACAGTCCTCTACAAATGCTAATTATGTCCAAATCAGTTGTAACACCCCGGATTTGGTAACCCAGGCCGGGATGCCACCGCCACACCTCCCTAGCAAGACACGGTTTCTCCGAGCTCACTAAAGAGATGCAAGGCTATGGTTTTTCAGAATTTAAAATATTCAAGTAGCCCATTCATAGATAGTTTAAAAATACTACATCAGAGTTGCAGCGAGAATATATATAAAGTACGCAGCGGAAGTAAAGTGTATGCAGCGGAATTTGAAATATAGGGCCGACATGGCCAAGCCACGGGTTAAACAGACCCGTTCATGCAAGTCATGTAAAATAAATAATTAAGTATCCAAAATGATCCCCCAATGAGTGATCATGCTCCGTACTCTGTAACAGAAAAAAAATGAACAACGGTTTTTATCAGTATTATAAAATACTGAGTAAGTCAATCCTTACATAGCAATAAAGGGGTTAGATTTTTAGTAATTAAGATAAATCTTTTTGCCATGCATAAAAACATTTAAAAAAAAATGCGAAGATAATGCATACTTTAAAGACACATTTAAATTTCATAATTTAAAACTTAAGCATGGGCAATTATTTAAGACATGATTTAAAAACATGATTAATGCCGTAAGTAAGTAAATAAAAATTTGAGCTTTTAAAATTCCCCGATACGCCACAATCAAAACGATATTTAAATTTAGCCGGCAATCCGGCGGCCGCAGCCAATTTCGTAAAATCTGAGCTTTTTAATATATTTCCCGTTACGCCATCATCTCAACAATAGATAGCCGGTGATCCGGCGGCCGCAGCCAATAGTAACAGATAGCCGGTGATCCGGCGGCCGCATCCAATAGTAACAGATAGCCGGTGATCCGGCGGCCTCAGCCAATTTCATAAGTAACATGTCATAGATTGCCGGTGATCCGGCGGCCGCAGCCGATACGCCATACCCAGTACCACTCCGTCGAGCCTCGAGTAACCCATACGGATACACTCGAGAGGGTAGGCAGTTGGTGTCTTGTGACCAAATATGCCATATCCAGTACCGCTCCGTCGAGCCTCGAGTAACCCATACGGATACACCCGAGAGGATAGGCCAAAAATATAAGATGCCGTTTTGGCGATCTTTCGCGCGTGATAGTCATTGCCGTTTTGGCACAAATTGCACAATTAGGAGGGCACCCTGCAGAGCACTCACCCCCTGATTTTATGTAACCGATATTGTTTCAACTTTAGTGTAACGGGATTTTAAAAAATATAGCTTTATCGTATCACAAGATTTCGATCGTTGTTTTAAAGTTTCAAAATTTCACAAGTTAAAACCGATCGATGTCACAGTTTACGCCTTTTCATTTTAAAAATCCATTTCTTAGGCGATTGATCTGAAATTTTCACAGTAGCTCAAAAACATCCCAATGAACAACTTTCATGTTTTGAGTTTTTCGTAAAAACGATGGGAAGCATGTCAAAAATCAAGTTTTCTACTCAAATAGTATGCTGTCAGGATTCAGGTTTGACACATCTCAAAGATTTGACTTTTTAACATATCAAATGAGCTTCAAAAATTCTGAAATTTTATATGCACATACTAGACATGATTATATGCAACTTTTGTTTAAAATTCAAAGATTGGATCGGACTAGAAATGATAGAAATATGCTCATCAAGTTCGGTTAAGAAAACTGTGAACCTTTGAAAATTCTTTAAAACGCAGAATATGTCCGATTCGATTTGGGGTATCAAAACTTGATGAAAATGCATGAAATTTTACAGAGGTATTCAAGACTCATAGATCTACAACTTTTGTTTAGATCATGAAGATTGGTTCGGACTAGAAATGATAGAAATAAGTTCATCAAGTTCGGTTATGAAATCTGTCAATTTTTGAAAGTTCTTAAAAACGCAGAATATGTCCGACTTGATTTGGGGTATCAAAACTTGATGAAAAATTCTGAAATTTTTACACAATATAGCTTAAGATCTTAGGATCAAAATCTTAGTTTTGAGTTTTCAGGTTTGAACGCTCGAAGTAAGAGTTTTGCTCGGATTTCAGAAAATACGTAGATTGGGGTTTTTAGGTTTGATTTTAACGTTTCGTTTAAGATCCAATGTTTCGGATGTCTTTAAACCACCCGTATTGATATGTAAGTTATTGACTTACAGTGAGTGAGTTCCTTGAACGTTCTAAGGTTGATCGATTTGTCCAAAATCGCCACGAACGAATCTACGCAACACGTTCTTCTTCTCCTTTGGCTTCGAACGTGTTTGCAAGTAAAGATTCGTAAGTTAGAAGGTTGATTATGATCTTAAAGCAATAAGGAAACTTGATTGACACCTTACCAACAATCCAATGCCTGCAAATCCTTGATCTCCACACTACCTTGGTAGGATTTGGTTGCCGGAAAGTTCGCCGGAAGTTCGCCGGAAGGTGTTTGGCTTAGGGAGGGTCTTGGGAGAGTTTTGGAGGAACTTGGGGTGTTTGATGACTGAAAATGGAGTGTTATGGACCACTAATGACGTCCAAAAGATGCCTGCCCCGTGATCAAGCAAGATTCTCGCGTTGGGGTCAAGGAATATGGCAAGAAAGTCGCCAAAACGCGACAATGGCTGCTGTCAGGACCTTGGCGCGGGGTTGGCGCGCGAATCGGCCAAAGGCCGCGCCGGGTGCGCGCCACCCAAAACGCGACAAACGTCGCCGCGGCAATGGCGCGGGGTTGGCGCGCTGTTTGGCTAAACCCCGCGCCGGGTGCGCGCCACTCTCGCCTGGACTTCGGTCCGGGCGGGGGTCGTGCGATCCGTCGTGCTTTTCCTCCTCTCTTTCGGACTTCTATCCTCCTACGGTTTCGGGCTTGATTTTTCGGGTCATTCTCGGGTCATGAATTCTTATTTTAAGTTTATCTCATGTTAAAATCTTGAGTCCGTCGGTTTCGGTTTCGTCGGCTTTCGATTCATCGTCTTTTGATTCCCGTGTAATAACTTGTATCATTAAATTTCTTTCGACTTCACGGGTTCTTGGAATTAAAATTCTTTTCCTTCATGAACTTAACTCCAATTATTTTTACTCAATTCATGGAATGTCTTCGGGCTTCCTTTCCCTCTTTTATTCCATTTTGAATTTAAATCTATCGGCGTTTCATTTCCGAGCAATAATTTATTGTGGTAAATTATTTTCTTCTTCTCGGATATATTTCAACATTGATCGGAATAAATTTTATTCCCTTGGACGTTGATAAAAATCTGGGGTGTTACATCCTCCCCCCCTTAAGAATCAACTTCGTCCTCGAAGTTGTGCTTCGGCTTTTCTCGCGCGAAGAGTTATGGTCCTTTTTGTTTACTATTTGCGATATTGTGTTATTGAATTTATTGTTCGATTGTTGATCGTCGTTTGTTGTTTGATTATTGTTTGATTATTGTTTGACTGAACCCAGAATTGAAATTTCCAAGTTGCCTACGTACCCTGTGAAGGGATCAAGTCATTACGTAGTTCAAAAAGAATTTATTTGGGATACAAAATATTCGAGTTTGGAATTTAAATGCTTATGCATTCTTACGGGGTATTACATCCCCCCCCCCCCTTAAAATTACAGTTATATCTCCATAACTGTGGTTGCACCATCTTGGAATAGGGTCGGATGACGCTCCTTCATGTCGGCTCCTAGTTCCCATGTTGCTGTTTCACTTTCATGGTTCGACCAAAGAACCTTGACCATTCTCACGGTTTTGTTCCTTTTTATTCTCTCCTTAACATCGAGTAATTGTACCGTAATTTCCTCATAGCTCACGTCATCATCCATTTTAATTCCTCCCGGTTGGAGTACATAGGTCGGATCGTGCACATACTTCTTCAATTGTGATATGTGGAACACATTGTGAACTCTAGCCAATTGTGGCAGTAAGACTAGACGATATGCTAGATTCCCGACCTTTACTAGAATTTCATAAGGTCCTATATTCCGAGGACTTAGCTTTCCTCGTTTGCCAAAATGCATCACCCACTTCATCGGTGATATCTTTAACATGACCTTATCTACGACTTGAAATTCTATGTCTTGCCGTTTCGCATGCTCAGGTGCACACGTATTTTGTAGAGCAGAGGAGGAGTAAATAAATCATCATTTTTTTTTTTTTTTTTTTTTTTTGTCCCGCGCGGGGTCCGCGCGGGTTTTGGGGGATTAGCGCGCGAGGTCCGCGCGGCGCTCCCAGGTTCAGTAAATAGGGCTCGCGCGGGGCGCGAGCCATTTCATCCCTTTCCCATTCCGAAATTCCTCCCAACTTCCTCTCAAATTCGTCCCCTCGTGCTCGGATTCTCCTAGTTCCGACTTCGATTTCTCTTTGTAAGGTATGTGTCTTCTATTTTCACTTGTCAATTTCAAGTTTTATGCCTTGATTTGTTAGAATTTGATTGAATTGAGGAATTAGGGTTTTGGCATGTAAATTGGGGTTTTGACATTTTCGGCTTAATTCTCGCGAATTAATGGTTGTATGTAGTACTTTGGTGCCTTTTTTTTTTGTTTAGGAAATATTGGTATGTATATATGCTTAAGTTGTGGAATTTCTTGATAGAACTTGGATTTTTAGGGGAACTATGAAATTTTCGATTTTGTTGGTGTTATTGGTGTAAAAGTGGTTTCGTTGGTGTTGTTTGTTGACACTTGTGATTATGATTTGTTGTTCAAGCAATTGTTTGGTTTTGTGGTTAATTGCCATGTGTTTACATCATATTTTTGAACTTATTTTATTGCGCGCACAAGGTGTTCGACAGAATGCCACAATGGGTTTTTGAATTTGTTTGGGCACATTCCTTGGTTTGATTCTCTCCCAATATGTATTGGCAAACTATTGGGTCTAAATTCCTCCTAGATTTTCCCCGTTGGAACTTCATATTTATGATGTCTTTATGTATTTTTGCTTGTGAATTGATGTGTTTGAAAATTAGTCTTACCCTTGATATTGGGTGTTCGCATGATGTTTCTTTTTCTGTGGTTCATCTTGGCGTTCCTTATGGTCCTTCCGGGGGCCAAGAGACGGGCTTCTCGACTTGATACTGCTGGCCCTAGCACTGCCGCTCCGGGGATGCCGGATGGTGATGATAGCGACGGCGATGACGACAGTGAGTCCGAGGAGGACGAGGAGCGAGAGCCGAGGCTCAGGGGTCTCCCTTACGAGGTGCGTCCTCGCCGGCATGATCGGTTCCGTTTCCATACGATGGCCTCCCAGGACTTCTATTTCGACGAGCTTCGTCGGAAGAGGGCTTACGTTCCCGAGCGAGGCTTGTATCCCGATCATATGGGCGATGACCGGATCAGTGCCGTGTTGGGGCATCTCCAGTGGACCGGTCTTGCACATCATCCCGAGGGCGTTGCCTCCGGCTATCTAGCCATGGAGGTTATCGCCAACATCAGTGGTCTTGGGGTAGACGACGACCTCTCTCGAGTCTGGGTTCGTGGTCGCTACTTAGACTTCAGTGCTCGGGCGATTAACACCTATTTCGGCCTTCCAGATGATGGCGCGTTCCGACCGCAGCCAGAGGGTCGGGTTTATGCCCCTGCCTGGGGTGTCTTGTGTACCGAGGTACCCCCGCGGACTGGGGAACCCCACGAGTTGCGACTGACATCCTTGGATGCTCATTGGCGTGTGCTTGCTCAGCTTTGGTTAGGACGCATCCGGCCGATCACCCGTAGTCATATCGTCATAGATCATGTCTTTGAGACTATCTGCTTTATCGCACGGGGCGGCCGGGTAAATGTGGGCGCTTGCATTGCGGACAACCTGAGAGGTTTACGACGGGGGCGAGGGAGTAGGGTGATCACTCACGCACACCTCATTTGTGGCTTATGCGCTGCCCAGGGGATCCGCACGTCTCCCGAGACGGACCCCTATCCCTTAGCTCCAGGTGAGCACTACCGTGTTCCGTCTTATGCCGCCCGGCGCAGCACCTTGCGTCGTGGAGCGCCTCGGGCTATACTGCACCCGCATCCTGAGGATGGTGGTTTGATCTTAGTTGTTCCTCCTGAGCGACCACTTCCTCCTCCTGTGGTTCCACAGCAGGGTGTGGTTCCACCGCGGGGTCAGGACATGACGCAGATGCTCCAGATGATGCAGGAGATGCGCATCAGTATGGATGCCGGGTTTGCAGCTGGGCAGGCTCGCTATGACGCTTTGGGTGTTAGGATGGATCACTATCAGGATCGCTTTGACGCCTTGGATGCTAGGATGGATCTCTATCAGGATCGTATGGACACGCTCACTGTGAGACAGGCGGAGCAGCAGGCCACCTTGACGGACATGTACGCCTACATGCGTCAGATGGATGACTACATGCGTCGCCGGTTCCCTCCTCCTGATCAGTGACTTTATGTGTCCCGTTTATGTTTTATCTAGACTCGTGTTAGCAGCGGTTGTTTTAGTATTTCCCATTTGCGTTTTCAGTTAGACTTGGTTTGGTATTTCTCTTAAGATGTGGTATTGTGACGTTACTCCGATTCCGTGCGTGTCTCTATTTGTACTGCATAGTTTGATGCATCGTGTGTTTTTATTTTTTATTTTTTTAATTTCGGATTTAAATTTATCTAAATAGATAAATCTTTCATTTTATTTCCTTAAAAGGAATTTCTAGTACAAGTGATAGGATACACCAAAATAGGATCCTCCTATCGTTTCTAGGCGTCCTCCGGCACAGTGGTAGGATCCTCTTCCGGATCTTCCTCCACTGGACTTGACGGTAGTAGGTCATCGAAAATGCGGTTCAAGTCATCCCCATGAGCGTCAACAAGCTCTTTTAAACATAGATTTTGTGTAGTAAGGGTTTGGATTTGGTCTTCGAGCTGGTTTATGCGGTGGTGGTCCGCCTCTCTTAAGTTTCCCATATGGTGCAGATTTGCCTCCAATTGGGCCATACGATGTTCCATTTGTTGTATGGTTTGTTGGGAATCAAAGTGAGCGTTCATCATTTTGACCATTAAGTTCATCATGTCTTGGTTAGCCATCTAGCGCAAGAAAAGATCTAGGTTACAACATAACGCTTCTAGGTTCTCTAAGGTATAGAAATGCAATATGCACATGTAGTGATGATCCCTCCCGAAAAAAAAATTTTATGCGTACATTTATTTATCCATGGGTTTTAAAAGTAAATTTATTCCATGGATATGTTAAAATAAGGATAAAAGGTTTGGGCCACTATATTGGGCCGAAAGAAATAAATTATTTTGGCTTTACATAAAAACGAGGTTATTGGGCCAAAATAATTTCTTGGGCTTCTAAAAAAAATTTTGGGCTAAAAATTTGGGCCTTAACTTCAAAATAATAATTGGGATCTTTTAAAATATATTACTAGTTTAAAAATGATAACTTTAAAAATAATAATACTTGAAAATAATAGTTTAAAAATATTCCGAGCTCTTTAAAATAGTAGTTTTAAAATATCCTGGGCTCTGATACCACTCTGTAACACCCCGGATTTGGTAACCCAGGCCGGGATGCCACCGCCACACCTCCCTAGCAAGACACGGTTTCTCCGAGCTCACTAAAGAGATGCAAGGCTATGGTTTTTCAGAATTTAAAATATTCAAGTAGCCCATTCATAGATAGTTTAAAAATACTACATCAGAGTTGCAGCGAGAATATATATAAAGTACGCAGCGGAAGTAAAGTGTATGCAGCGGAATTTGAAATATAGGGCCGACATGGCCAAGCCACGGGTTAAACAGACCCGTTCATGCAAGTCATGTAAAATAAATAATTAAGTATCCAAAATGATCCCCCAATGAGTGATCATGCTCCGTACTCTGTAACAGAAAAAAAATGAACAACGGTTTTTATCAGTATTATAAAATACTGAGTAAGTCAATCCTTACATAGCAATAAAGGGGTTAGATTTTTAGTAATTAAGATAAATCTTTTTGCCATGCATAAAAACATTTTAAAAAAAATGCGAAGATAATGCATACTTTAAAGACACATTTAAATTTCATAATTTAAAACTTAAGCATGGGCAATTATTTAAGACATGATTTAAAAACATGATTAATGCCGTAAGTAAGTAAATAAAAATTTGAGCTTTTAAAATTCCCCGATACGCCACCATCAAAACGATATTTAAATTTAGCCGGCAATCCGGCGGCCGCAGCCAATTTCATAAAATCTGAGCTTTTTAATATATTTCCCGTTACGCCATCATCTCAACAATAGATAGCCGGTGATCCGGCGGCCGCAGCCAATAGTAACAGATAGCCGGTGATCCGGCGGCCGCAGCCAATAGTAACAGATAGCCGGTGATCCGGCGGCCTCAGCCAATTTCATAAGTAACATGTCATAGATAGCCGGTGATCCGGCGGCCGCAGCCGATACGCCATACCCAGTACCACTCCGTCGAGCCTCGAGTAACCCATACGGATACACTCGAGAGGGTAGGCAGTTGGTCTCTTGTGACCAAATATGCCATATCCAGTACCGCTCCGTCGAGCCTCGAGTAACCCATACGGATACACCCGAGAGGATAGGCCAAAAATATAAGATGCCGTTTTGGCGATCTTTCGCGCGTGATAGTCATTGCCGTTTTGGCACAAATTGCACAATTAGGAGGGCACCCTGCAGAGCACTCACCCCCTGATTTTATGTAACCGATATTGTTTCAACTTTAGTGTAACGGGATTTTCAAAAATATAGCTTTATCGTATCACAAGATTTCGATCGTTGTTTTAAAGTTTCAAAATTTCACAAGTTAAAACCGATCGATGTCACAGTTTACGCCTTTTCAGTTTAAAAATCCATTTCTTAGGCGATTGATCTGAAATTTTCACAGTAGCTCAAAAACATCCCAATGAACAACTTTCATGTTTTGAGTGTTTCGTAAAAACGATGGGAAGCATGTCAAAAATCAAGTTTTCTACTCAAATAGTATGCTGTCAGGATTCAGGTTTGACACATCTCAAAGATTTGACTTTTTAACATATCAAATGAGCTTCAAAAATTCTGAAATTTTATATGCACATACTAGACATGATTATATGCAACTTTTGTTTAAAATTCAAAGATTGGATCGGACTAGAAATGATAGAAATATGCTCATCAAGTTCGGTTAAGAAAACTGTGAACCTTTGAAAATTCTTTAAAACGCAGAATATGTCCGATTCGATTTGGGGTATCAAAACTTGATGAAAATGCATGAAATTTTACAGAGGTATTCAAGACTCATAGATCTACAACTTTTGTTTAGATCATGAAGATTGGTTCGGACTAGAAATGATAGAAATAAGTTCATCAAGTTCGGTTATGAAATCTGTCAATTTTTGAAAGTTCTTAAAAACGCAGAATATGTCCGACTTGATTTGGGGTATCAAAACTTGATGAAAAATTCTGAAATTTTTACACAATATAGCTTAAGATCTTAGGATCAAAATCTTAGTTTTGAGTTTTCAGGTTTGAACGCTCGAAGTAAGAGTTTTGCTCGGATTTCAGAAAATACGTAGATTGGGGTTTTTAGGTTTGATTTTAACGTTTCGTTTAAGATCCAATGTTTCGGATGTCTTTAAACCACCCGTATTGATATGTAAGTTATTGACTTACAGTGAGTGAGTTCCTTGAACGTTCTAAGGTTGATCGATTTGTCCAAAATCGCCACGAACGAATCTACGCAACACGTTCTTCTTCTCCTTTGGCTTCGAACGTGTTTGCAAGTAAAGATTCGTAAGTTAGAAGGTTGATTATGATCTTAAAGCAATAAGGAAACTTGATTGACACCTTACCAACAATCCAATGCCTGCAAATCCTTGATCTCCACACTACCTTGGTAGGATTTGGTTGCCGGAAAGTTCGCCGGAAGTTCGCCGGAAGGTGTTTGGCTTAGGGAGGGTCTTGGGAGAGTTTTGGAGGAACTTGGGGTGTTTGATGACTGAAAATGGAGTGTTATGGACCACTAATGACGTCCAAAAGATGCCTCCCCCGTGATCAAGCAAGATTCTCGCGTTGGGGTCAAGGAATATGGCAAGAAAGTCGCCAAAACGCGACAATGGCTGCTGTCAGGACCTTGGCGCGGGGTTGGCGCGCGAATCGGCCAAAGGCCGCGCCGGGTGCGCGCCACCCAAAACGCGACAAACGTCGCCGCGGCAATGGCGCGGGGTTGGCGCGCTGTTTGGCTAAACCCCGCGCCGGGTGCGCGCCACTCTCGCCTGGACTTCGGTCCGGGCGGGGTCGTGCGATCCGTCGTGCTTTTCCTCCTCTCTTTCGGACTTCTATCCTCCTACGGTTTCGGGCTTGATTTTTCGGGTCATGAATTCTTATTTTAAGTTTATCTCATGTTAAAATCTTGAGTCCGTCGGTTTCGGTTTCGTCGGCTTTCGATTCATCGTCTTTTGATTCCCGTGTAATAACTTGTATCATTAAATTTCTTTCGACTTCACGGGTTCTTGGAATTAAAATTCTTTTCCTTCATGAACTTAACTCCAATTATTTTTACTCAATTCATGGAATGTCTTCGGGCTTCCTTTCCCTCTTTTATTCCATTTTGAATTTAAATCTATCGGCGTTTCATTTCCGAGCAATAATTTATTGTGGTAAATTATTTTCTTCTTCTCGGATATATTTCGACATTGATCGGAATAAATTTTATTCCCTTGGACGTTGATAAAAATCTGGGGTGTTACATCAGTCCTTTTTCACTAATTATATTCTAATTGCTGACGTGGCAAGGGTTTTAATTTAAACCTGACACGTGTGCATAATATTAGTCCTTTTTCTTTTATCTTTTTCCAATTCAGTCCTAAACTTTTATTTTGTTCTATTTAGTCCTCTACCCCAATCACTCATTTTTATATTAATTGGCCTCAAACCTTTCAAATTATTTCATTTTAGGCCCAGAACCTTAAATTTTTTTATTATTACTAATACATTTATCAAATAAATGCCCAACATACTTCCGTAAATAAAATTAAATACCAAACCTCATACATTGGGTTTGACCGCCTTGTTACCGGGTCTTCGAAGTTCCGAATTTTACGGACTCTCTCTAACCACCCGACCGTAACGATGGTTCATTGGTTCTGGTTTCCTTCAGCAACAATCAGCACAATCATACTTTGTGGACAATAAAATTCAGGCTATTTTTTTAATATTTTTAATAATATTAATATTTTTCAATAAAACCAAGGCTTCCTGTATCCATAACCTTCCAAAAATTCAAGTTAAATCATTTACTCAAATATTGCTACATCCTAAGGTAGGACGCAAAGTAAGATTCTGTTGATTGTTACTGAAGGAAACCAAAATCAATGAACAATCGGTAGCGGTCGAGTGGTTATTAGAGGGAGTCCGTAAAATTCCGGTACTTGAAAGACCCGATAACAAAGCAGTCGAACCCAATATATGAGGTTTGGTGTTTAATTTTATTTATGGAAGTATGTTATGCATTTATTTGATAAATGGATTAGTAATAATAAAAAATTTAAGGTTCTGGGCCTAAAATGAAATAATTTGAAAGGTTTGAGGCCAATTAATATAAAAATGAGTGATTGGGGTAGAGGACTAAATAGAACAAAATAAAAGTTTAGGACTGAATTGGCAAAAGATAAAAGAAAAAGGACTAATATTATGCACACGTGTCAGGTTTAAATTAAAACCCTTGCCACGTCAGCAATTAGAATATAATTAGTGAAAAAGGACTGATTTGGACATAATTAGCATTTGTAGAGGACTGTTTTGGTAATAAAATAGAAAAAGGACTGATTTGAATTTTTTGAAAAGAAAAAGGACCTATTTATCCTTTTTTCCAATTTTAATTTCTAAATAAGCGAGTAATATAATTTACGGAAATTCTTACACTATACCACATGTATAATTACCAATGTTCATTTTGATCGAGGACATCCAAAAATTACCCGCTTGGGCGCTTATGTCCACAAGCCGCCGGTATCAACGATCCTGGGCCTAAGCCATTTAAGATCAAATTACCCGCTTGGGCGCTTATGTCCACAAGCCGACGGTATCAACAAATGTGAAAGTAGCGGACCCTATACAGACACACTCCGGAGCCCTAGATAACCCATACGGATACATCTAGGAGTATAGACTCGTACAAACACGCAACATAAATTCCTTGGCGCCGTTTTGGCCACCAAAAAGAGGGGGCGGCCCAACGAGCCCACGCCAAGTGCACTTACCCTCTAAAGTTGGGCATCTAACTCGATCAAAACTCACAAAGTTTCAAAATTCACATTTTAATCATTACAAACCAGGACTACATTCCCAAAATTCATAATATTCACAAAAGAGTAGCAATTGACTCACTAATCATCAAAACGCACGAAACCAAGTTTACCGGTAAAGAATACACCGTAGCAGTTTTCAAATTCGCACCAGGAAATGTAGTAAAACTTTTTAGAAAATTCTGAAAATTTTACAGGTGCTAGGAAACATCTAAATAAGCGTTTTTCTCAGAAATAGGCCTTAGCAAATTCGGACTCTAAGTGGCAAAAAAAAAATCATTTCAGAAACTCATCTTTCAAAGCATAGGAGTTTACTGTCTACCACGACCACAGTTCCATTAGAAAATCACAACAATTCCAAGAGTGATTCAAAAATTCTGAAATTTTACAGGAATAAACTAGACACATAGATGAACAACTTTCGTGAAGAAAATAACCATCAAAAAATGACCGTAACTAGGAGTAATACGAACAACAAAATCTGTCTACACCAAAATCTTAAAACTGCCATCGTAACTCAGAAAATACCAGATGTTTTTTCGTCGCCCAAATCATGTCTAAAAATTTTGAAAATTTACAGAGATCATCTTTAAGGTGTTAGAAACATTTTTATTTAGAAAAGTTTTTCCAAAAACGAATGGATCTAGACGAACAAAGAGGAACAAAAGAAACTATCCTATAGAAACCCTAACTCACAGATTTGACAAGGGATGGAAAATGAGTTGTACCTTCATGAATACTCAACCAAAAGCTCTAAAATTTGAAAGGCACAACACTAACTTACCTTCCGACAGATTGAGATAAAAAATCCTCGTGTTCAACTCGTCCAAGAGTGATTCCTATCCGCACAACTCCTTGCTACACCCGAAATCCTCTAAAATGAAGATGATGGGAAAGTTTCTCAATTCTTAGTCCTAGATAATGGATCTAAAGGCAAGGAATTGGATGAGAACACTTACTCAGACGAAGGAGAATAGATGGAAGCCTTCCAACTCGTCCAAGAACTCAGGAACAAGAAGAATAGCCTTCAACTCTCACCAACACTCAAGAAGAATGGAATTTTCGGAGGAATGGTTTGATGGAGGTTTTTGGGACTGATAACAAGTTGTAATGGCTGAATTGAGAGTTCCAATTGAGGCTTTGATGACCCTGGGAAGTAGGGAAATCATAATGGCAATCAAATCCCGAAATTACACCCCCAAATCCTATCCATTCCACCTAACACACACCATGGTTCACCCCACCAACTTTGGTGCATGCACTCCCTAAAATCCAACTATGTAGAGTTCTAGAAGCTTCCAAATTCATCCCAATGGAGTCTCAATACACCCCCAAAGTCTGAGACATGTTTGTGGCTCAATTCTATGAACCAAGCTCGAGTTAATGGCTTAATTACGCATGAAACGCGTAGCAGCGTTTCAAAACGCTGCCACTGGGGTGGTGGCGCGCTGATGGCGCGCCACCGCGCGGCCACCGCGCCACCCCAGGCTGCGGCCTTCTCACTCTTTTTTTTTTAATATGATTTTTAATCTCTAAAAATCATACATGGATTTTCCATGATTGTTGGATCATCCGATAACTCTCTTCGAGTTGCTATCGTCCGAAAATGTTTAATTCCGCTCTCCCGGAATTATTTCGATTGCGATAGTTAAATCCAATCAATTAATTCAATTAATTAATTTACGGATTTAATACTCGATGTTGATTTCTCGGGTATTACAGTCTACCCTCCTTAGAAATCAACTTCGTCCTCGAAGTTGGGTCGTACTTCGGAAAATAATTGGCACAAAGAAATTATTGAGGCTTGCAGTTTAAAATTCTTACCTCAGTTCGCGACGACTTTGCGCGGGGTGTCACATCCTCTCCCCCTTAGGACTGCAGTTATGCCCCCATAACTGCTCCTGAGTTGCTTCGGAAAAAAGGTTTGGATATTTCTGCTTCATATCCGCTTCCAATTTCCATGTTGCTTCCTCAGTGCCATGATTTGACCATAGGATCTTCACCATCCTCACAGTCTTGTTCCTTGTGACCCTTTCTTTGACATCAAGTATCTCGATCGGATACTCCTCGTATGTCTGGTCGTCATCTAGTTCGATCACGTCGGGTTGCAACACGTGAGTTGGGTCGTGCACATATTTCTTCAGTTGAGAAACGTGAAATACGTTGTGCACTCGCGACAATTCTGGTGGAAGTGCCAAACGATAAGCTAAGGTACCTACGCGATCCAGAATCTCGTACGGACCGATGTAGCGAGGGCTCAGCTTTCCTCGTTTACCGAATGTAATACCCGGATTTTTATCGGCGTCCAAAGGAATAAAAAAATTTATTTCTTAATCCAATCAAGGTCGAAATATCTCCGAGAAGAAGAAAATAATTTATCACAATAAATTATTGCTCGGAAATGAAACGCCGATAGATTCAAAAATTCAAAATGGAATAAAGGAGGGAAAGGAAGCCCGAAGACATTCCATGAAATTGAGTCAAAAGAATTGAAACTAAATTCAAGAAAGAAAAGAATTTTAATTCCAGGAACCCGTGAAGTTGGAAATAAATTGATTAGATAAATTGTTGCACGGGAGTCAAAAGACGACGAATTAGAAGCCGACGAATCCAAAGGCAACGGACTCAAGATTTCAAGTACGGGATTAACTCGAGACGAGATTAATTTAAGATAAGAATTTATAATCCGAGAATGACCCGAAAAATCGAGCCCGAAAACGTAGGAGCACAGAAGTCCGAAAGAGATGAGAAAAGGCCCGATCGGATCGCACGGACCCGCCCGGACCGGGGTCCAAGCGGAGGCCGCGCGCTGGCCGTGCGGTCTTTAGCCTAGGAGCACGCCAAGAGCGCGTGAGCTCCCCAGAAAACGGCAACAACGCGTCCCGACGATTTTCTTGCCATATTTTCGACCCCCGACGATGGAAACTCAATCCCGGGCTATGGAAGGATATAGGGGACGACCTTAGACTGCTCCCTAACCCAAAATTCGAAAATTACAACCCTAGAGCAGCCATCTTCTCCTCACATTCTTTCCAACTCTTCCCAAAGTCGAAAACCCCGAAATCCCTTGTGTTCTTGAAGTTCCGACGACGAAATCCGAACAAGAAGGACTTGAGAAGGAGAAGACAGACCCCTAGGACGTTGGTAAGTATTTTTTGAGTTTATCTACACCTTTTTGAATCCGAAAATCGAATCTAACTAAGGATTTTTACTTGCGGATTCGGTTCGTGGACGTTGGAAGAGGAAACCGACTTGAGGAGATTCGTTCGTGACATCCCGTGGATTCCGGACGACCCCGTGACCTCCTAGACATCATCCCCACTGTAAGTTAATGCTTACTTGGTTTTGGGTGACTTAAAATGCAACCAAACATAGAGATTTAGAGACTCAAAAATCTGTCAACGCGAAAAACCCCCAGCGCAGCGTATTAGTGCGAATTTTTCGAACACTTAAAACTGCTCAAACGGAAAAACTCAAAACATGAAAAACGTTCCTAAGATATAGATCTAGTTTGTGTAAAATTTTCATAATTTTCCATTGTGTTTTGATATCCAAAAATGGCCTCCAATGAACCTGCCCTAAAAGTCGAACTTGAAACTGTGACAGATTTGAAAATTGGACCAAAACCCCTACTTCAAGAATTCAAACCGAAAAACTCAAAACTAGACTTTTGATCCTAACACATTATTCTAAGTTGTGTAATAATTTCAGCCATTTTCATCAACGTTTGCTATCCCAAAACGATCCGAACACAAACTGCCTTGAAAAACCCTTTTGGAAATCTGAAGGTGTTGATGTCCGAACTTGATGAGCCTGTTTCTATATCTTCGAGTCCGAATTGATCCTTGCAATCTAAATGAAAGTTGTAGATAATTATGTTTTGTGTGTGCATATAAAATTTCAGAATTTTTGGAGTCCATTTGATATGTTAAAAAGTCGAATCTTTGAATGGTGTCGAATCTGAAACCTGACAGCATACTACTTATGGGAACGACTTGATTTTTGACTCATTTCCTTAACCCGGATCGAGAAACGTAAAACACGAAACTTGTTTGTCTCTGTGTTTTAGAGTTACCGGTGAAATTTCAGAATTTTCGGACTTAAAATGAATTTTTAATTAATTATGGAGTAAGACAGCGACTTGTGTAAGTTATATTTGAGAATTTTGTGAAACTTGCGAAATGTGTTCTTACCTTGCGGGTTTGATTCCCCAAGGGCGATTGTTTGTTTTCCTGTGGGTTTGATTCCCCAAGGGCGATTGTTTGTTTTCCTGCGGTTCGATTCCCCAGGATGTGTTGATTCCTACGGGTTTGATTCCCTAGGATGTATTTGAGTTCTTGCGGGTTCGATTCCCCAAGGGCGATCGTTTGTTTTCCTGCGGGTTCGATTCCCCAGGATGTGTGTTGATTCCTATGGGTTCAATTCCCTAGGATGTATTTGAGTTCTTGCGGGTTCGATTCCCCAAGGGCGATCGTTTGTTTTCCTGCGGGTTCGATTCCCCAGGATGTGTGTTGATTCCTATGGGTTCAATTCCCTAGGATGTATTTGAGTTCTTGTGGGTTCGATTCCCCAAGGGCGATCGTTTGTTTCCCTGCGGGTTCGATTCCCCAGGACGTGTGTTGATCCTACGGGTTTGATTCCCTAGGATGCGTTTAAATTCTTGCGGGTCCATTTCCCCGAGAACATATTATACTAGATCATATCGAACAAAAGTGAAAGAGTGAAATCCTTGAAATACCAAATCCTGAAATCATGAGAAAATTAAGAGAATTGAATATTTTCTTGGTTTTAAATTAAACCATTTAATTATTAGTGGATGATTAACTTAAATTGTGTATTACCTACAAGCATGTTTTATTAAATTTAATTAAAGGCTTTGAAACCCCTAAATCATGCTAGGTGTTAACTTACTCAGCACGTTTTGCTGACCCAAACCATTTCCTTCTTTTTCCTACAGAGCATATGGATTATACTGAGCACGTACATGCATGGGAATTTTTGGGAACACTTTATTTTAAATTTGCATAAGACTATCGTATGAACGGGCCTGTTTAACCCGTGTTTTGGCCATGTCGGCCCATATACTTTATTTCCGCTGCACAACTTATATTTCCGCTGCGTGTATGGATGATTATTATTTTTAAATATAAGTATTTCCGGACTTGGTTGTTTAAAATTAATTTATACCCCTTAGCCTTGCATCTTTCAAGTGAGCTCGAATGAAGTCGTGTCTTGCTTGGGAGGTGTGGCGGTGACATCCCGGCCTGGGTTATCAAATCCGGGGTGTTACAAAGTGGTATCAGAGCCGGGAATATTTTTAAACTATTATTTTTAAGTATTATTATTTTTTTTAAGTTATTATTTCTAAACTAGTAATATATTTTAAAGAGCCCAATTATTATTTTGAAGTTAAAGCCCAAATTTTTAACCCAAAAAAAAAAAAAAAAATTTAGAAGCCCAAATATTTTTTTTGAAGCCGAAGAAATTATTTTTAGCCCAATACCCTTGTTTTACTCAAGCCCAATATCATTGCCGTTTTGGCACAAAATGCACAATTAGGAGGGCACCCTGCAGAGCACTCACCCCCTGATTTTATGTAACCGATATTGTTTCAACTTTAGTGTAACGGGATTTTCAAAAATATAGCTTTATCGTATCACAAGATTTCGATCGTTGTTTAAAAATTTCAAAATTTCACAAGTTAAAACCGATCGATGTCACAGTTTACGCCTTTTCAGTTTAAAAATCCATTTCTTAGGCGATTGATCTGAAATTTTCACAGTAGCTCAAAAACATCCCACTGAACAACTTTCATGTTTTGAGTTTTCCGGAAAAATGATAGCAAGCATGTCAAAAATCAAGTTTTCTACAGAAACAAAAAGCTGTCAGGATTCAGGTTTGACACCTTTCAAGGATTTGACTTTTTATCATATCAAATGGACTCCAAAAATTCTGAAATTTCATATGCATATACTAGACATGATTATATGCAACTTTTGTTTAGAACTCAAAGATTGGATCGGACTAGAAATGATAGAAATATGCTCATCAATTCGGTTAAGAAAACTGTCAACCTTTGAAAATTCTTTAAAACGCAGAATATGTCCGACTCGATTTGGGGTATCAAAACTTGATGAAAATGCATGAAATTTTACAGAGGTATTCAAGACTCATAGATCTACAACTTTTGTTTAGATTATGAAGATCGGTTCGGACTAGAAATGATAGAAATCAGCTCATCAAGTTCGGTTATGAAATCTGTCAACTTTTGAAGATTCTTAAAAACGCAGAATATGTCCGACTTGATTTGGGGTATCAAAACTTGATGAAAAATTCTGAAATTTTTACACAATATAGCTTAAGATCTTAGGATCAAAATCTTAGTTTTGAGTTTTCAGGTTTGAACGCTCGAAGTAAGAGTTTTGCTCGGATTTCAGAAAATACGTAGATTGGGGTTTTTGGGTTTGATTTCAACGTTTCGTTTAAGATCCAATGTTTCGGATGTCTTTAAACCACCCATATTGATATGGAAGGTATTAACTTACAGTGAGTGAGTTCTTGAATGTTCTGGGGTTGATCGATTTATCCAAAATTGCCACGGACGGATCTACGCAACACGTTCTTCTTCTCCTTTGGCTACGAACGTGTTTGCAAGTAAAGATCCGTAAGTTAGAAGGTTGATTATGATCTTAAAGCAATAAGGAACTTGATTTACACCTTACCAACAATCCAATGCCTGCAAATCCTTGATCTACACTCTTCCTTGGTAGGATTTGGTTGCCGGAAGTTCGCCGGAAGTTCGCCGGAAAGGTGTTTGGCTTAGGGAGAGTCTTTGGGAGAGTTTTGGAGGAACTTGGGGTGTTGATGACTGAAAATGGAGTGTTATGGACAACTAATGACGTCCAAAAGATGCCTCCCCCGTGATCAAGCAAGATTCTCGCGTTGGGGTCAAGGAATATGGCAAGAAAGTCGCCAAAAACGCGACAAAGGTTGCTGTCAGGCCTCCCACGCGGGGTTGGCGCGCGAATCGGCCAAAAGCCGCGCCGGGTGCGCGCCACCGAAACGCGACAACGCGGCTGTCGACACGGCGCGGGGTTGGCGCGCTAATCTTGAGAATCCCGCGCCGGGTGCGCGCCACTCTCGCCTGGACTTCGGTCCGGGCGGGGTCGTGCGATCCGTCGTGCTTTTCCTCCTCTCTTTCGGACTTCTGTCCTCCTACGTTTTCGGGCTCGATTTTTCGGGTCATCCTCGGATCATGAATTCTTATTTTAAGTTTATCTCGACTCAAATGAATTTCATGTTAAAATCTTAAGTCCGTCGGTCTCGGTTTCGTCGGCTTTCAATTCGTCGTCTTTTGATTCCCGTGCAATAACTTGTATCATTAAATTTCTTCAGACTTCACGGGTTCTTGGAATTAAAATTCTTTTCCTTCATGAATTTAATTCCAATTATTTTGACTCAATTCATGGAATGTCTTCGGGATTCCTTTCCCTCTTTTATTCCATTTTGAATTTAAATCTATCGGCGTTTCATTTCCGAGCAATAATTTATTATGATAAATTACTTTCTTCTTCTCGGATATGTCCTCGAAGTTGTGGTTAGGGTCCTTTTTGTATACTATATTATTTAGCGATATTGTGCTATTGAATTATTGTACGATTGTTGATTGTTTGTTGTTTGATTATTGTTTGACTGAACCCAGAATTGAAATTTCCGAGTTGCCTACGTACCCTGTGAAGGGATCAAGTCATTACGTAGTTCAGAACAATTTGAATTTGTTTTTTTTTTTTTTTTTTTTTCCTCGGGTGTTACATCCTCCCCCCCTTAAGAATACAGTTATGTCCCCATAACTGTGGTCCGGTCGTCTTGGAAGAGGGTAGGGTAACGTTGCCGCATGTCGGCTTCCAATTCCCAGGTTGCCGTCTCCATTTCGTGGTTGGACCACAAGACCTTGACCATCCTTATAGTTTTATTCCTTGTCACCCTTTCCTTGTGGTCGAGTATTTTCACCGGGGTTTCTTCATAGGTCAAGTCATCATCCAGTTCGATTACGTCCGGTTGGAGTACATGCGATGCGTCGGGCACATACTTCTTTAGTTGGGAGACGTGAAACACGTTGTGGACGCGTGCTAGTTGAGGCGGCAGTGCTAGCCGGTACGCTAGATTCCCCACTCTCTCGAGGATCTCATACGGTCCTATGTATCGTGGGCTCAGTTTCCCTCGCTTGCCAAAGCGCATTACGCCCTTCATCGGCGAGACCTTCAGCATGACCTTGTCACCGACTTGAAATTCCAAGTCCTGACGTCTCACGTCCGCATAACTCTTTTGCCGGTCCTGAGCGGCTCTCATCTTCCCCTGGATAACCTTAACTTGCTGAGCCATGTCCTCCACCAGTTGTGGCCCTACTGTCATTACTCGATCGTTCTCTTCCCAACTCAATGGGCTCCGGCATCTTTGTCCATATAGTGCCTCGAAGGGCGCCATGCCGATGCTCGCATGGTAACTGTTGTTATAGGAGAACTCGATCAATGGTAAATGGTGCTCCCAACTTCCCTTGAATTCCAACACACAAGCCCTCAACATGTCCTCCAGTGTCTGTATAGTTCGCTCCGTCTGTCCATCAGTCATAGGGTGGAACGCCGTACTCATCTTTATCTGTGTCCCCAGAGCTGCTTGCAGCTTGGTCCAAAACTGGGAGGCGAATCTGCTGTCCCTATCCGAGATGATGTCATGCGGCACCCCGTGCCGGCGCACCACATTGTCTACGTACGCTCTTGCTAGTTGGTCCATTGTCCAAGTGTCCTTCATCGGGATGAAGATGGCGGCCTTCGTTAACCTATCCACGATCACCCAGATCTTATTCATTCCCTTTGGCGAACGTGGTAATCCTGAAACGAAATCCATAGAGATACTATCCCACTTCCAGCTTGGGATCTCCAATGGTTGCATTAATCCTAAGGGCTTTTGCCGTACTGCCTTGATCTTCTGGCAGGTAAGGCACCTTGCCACGAATTCGGCCACCTCTCTCTTCATGTTTGGCCACCAATAATTTTTCTTCAAGTCCTTGTATAGCTTATCCCCTCCGGGGTGGACCGAGTAGGGGGTGCTATGTCCTTCCTCCATCACCTTCTTCTTCAGATCTACGGATTCCCGCGGTATACACCATCTTCCCCTGAAGCGGATGCTCCCGTCCTCATGAATCTGGAAATCTACTGCCTTTCCTTCGGCAATGCTTCTCCTTATTTCCTTCATCTGTTCGTCACCCGACTGGGCGAGTCGTATCTCTTCGTATACGGTAGGGCTTACTACCATTGCGTTGACGACCTCGGTTACCGTACCGGGATGCACCAGTTCCAGGCTTAATTTCGCCAAATCTCTGTACAACTCGGCCGGTATCACCAGTGAGTTCGTGACGTGTTGCGCCTTCCGACTCAAGGCGTCGGCCACGACGTTGGCCTTGCCCTCGTGATACGCAACTTCTAGGTCGTAATCTTTGATCAGTTCCAACCATCTCCTCTGCCTCAAGTTCAGTTCTCTTTGCGTGAATATGTACTTGAGGCTCTTATGGTCGGTGAACATCCGGCACTTCCGCCCATAGAGATAGTGTCTCCAGATTTTCAGGGCAAACACGACCGCGGCCAGTTCCAGGTCGTGCGTCGGGTAGTTTTGCTCGTGCGGTTTCAGTTGTCGTGATGCGTACGCTATGACCTTTTGATCCTGCATCAGTACGCATCCCAGTCCTTCTCTCGAGGCGTCGCTATACACCTCGAAGTCTCCATGCTCTGATGGTAGCGCCAACACCGGCGCCGTGGTAAGTTGTTTCTTCAGTTCCTGGAACGCGGCTTCGCACTCGCCCGTCCAGTCATACTTCACCCCCTTCTTCAGCAGTTGCGTCAATGGGCGGGCGATTTTGGAGAAGTCTGGTACAAATCGCCTGTAGTAGCCCGCCAGTCCGAGAAAACTTCTTATCTCCGTTGGGCTCTTCGGTGGTACCCACTCGGTTACAGCCGAGATCTTTGCTGGGTCCACCGCCACTCCGCTGGCGGATACGATATGCCCAAGGAATGTTACTTCCCTCAGCCAGAAGTCGCATTTGGACAACTTCCCATATAGCTGATTTTCTCGGAGGATCCTCAGCACTTTATGCAAGTGCTCGGAATGTTCCTTCTCGTCCCTTGAGTAGACCAAGATGTCGTCTATGAATACCACAACGCATTTATCTAATAGTCCTCGGAACACGTTGTTCATGAGGTTCATGAACATAGCCGGGGCGTTCGTCAATCCGAATGACAGTACTGTGAATTCGTAGTGCCCATAGCGAGTCCTGAACGCTGTCTTCGGGATGTCCTTCTCAGCAATTCGCATCTGATGATATCCCGAACGCAGGTCGATCTTGGAGAACACAGTAGCTCCCTTCAGCTGGTCAAATAGATCCTCGATTCTGGGCAACGGGTACTTGTTCTTGATAGTGACTTGATTAAGTCCTCTATAGTCGATACACAGTCTCAGACTCCCATCCTTCTTTTTGACGAACAAGACCGGTGCTCCCCATGGAGACGTACTCGGTCGAATATATCCCTTTTCCAGCAATTCTTCGAGCTGTTCCTTTAGTTCCTTCATCTCCGGCGGTGCCATGCGGTAAGGAGCCTTTGATACCGGTTCCGTTCCCGGGATGAGATCTATGGTGAACTCGAGATCCCTCTCAGGGGGCATGCCAGGAACGTCATCTGGAAACACATCCGGGTACTCTCTCACCACCGGAATGTTGTCTATCTTTACTCCTTCAGCCTCGAGGTTGTGAACGTAGCATGCGTATAGCGTGTGGCCCTTACGCATTAGGCTACCTAACTCTAGGACGTTGACTATTTTGTTAGATTTCTTAGGGGGTTGAGAGTAGAAGATGACTCTTTTCCCCCTACTTTTTGACAGCGTGATCTTTTGCTTCTGACACTCGATCACGGCCTTATACCGGGTTAGCCAATCCATTCCTAGTATGACGTCAAAGTCTCTGACGTTGAACTCTACCAAGTTTGCGAAAAACTCTACGTTCTTTATCACTATGGGTATTCCATTGTAGCGTTTAGAGCAGGTTATTACTTCTCCAGAGGGCAGTTGGATGCTTAAGCTAATCATCTCGCACTTAGGTAGATCTAGTTCAGTTACGACTCTCGAAGATAAAATCGAACAACTGGCTCCGGAATCAAATAAGACTCTAAGTGGAGTACTTAGGACATAGAAAGTACCTGTCATCACGTCACCATGCGCGGGTATGTCAGCCTGGTTGATCACGTTCAACCTCCCCATCGGCCTCCCTTGATTGGCTGGCTGGTTTTGATTTGGGTTTGCGTTTTGCTGCTGGTTCGGATTTGGAGGAGGCCGATATCCTTGATTGTTGCCATTCCTACCCCCCTGGTTGAACGGCTTGATAGGTCCAATGACCAAGTCTTCTCTTTTCGTGATGTTCTCGAGTCGGGTTCGACATTCCTCCCTCCGATGGCCAATTCGGCCGCACCGGAAGCACTCGCCCATCTGAGGACATTTCCTCACTAGGTGCGGCCTGCCACACCTTGGGCACGGCGGCACTCGTCCTCCTTGGTTGACATTCCGACCATTGTTGTTTTGAGCATTCCCGTTCGGCCCTCGCCGAAAGTTGTTCCCGCCAGTAGTGTTGCTCGCCCGGTTATCCCTGTTACTTTTGTCTGGGCCTTGCGCCCCTCGGCTAGATTCCCCAGCAGCCTTCCTCTTTAGCTGTTGCACTCGTGCTACTGCTACTGCCCGATCGTAGACAGATTGCAAGTCCTGGTAATTAACTCCAGTAATCACCTCTCGAATCGACAAGTTCAATCCCATTTCGAACTTTTGCGCCTTCTCCCCGTCAGTAGGTACCATCCTGGGCGCAAATCTCACCAATTCCTTAAACCGTGCATAGTATTCTTGAACATATTTCTCTCCCTGCTTCAGGGATGAGAACTCCTCGTACAGTGCTGCCTTAGTACTCATCGGGTAGAAGCGCTCCCGGAGTAACTCCATGAACTCGTTCCACGAGTAAGGTTCGTCATCCTCTGCCAGCTTCCCTTGGGTAGCCTGCCACCAGTCGTCGGCCTCGCCACCCAGATAGTACGAGGCCACATGGACCTTCTCCCCCTCCGGGCATCTCACCGCCTTTAGCAATTTGTCGAAGGTTCTCAACCATTCTTCCAACTTAGCGGGGTCTTCCTCCCCGACGTAATGAGAGGGTCGGTAGGGGTTCACCGCAGCCAAGTAGTTGATCCTCGCTTCCGGTGGTGGCGCCGCGGCAGCTCCACCCTGGTTAACGTAAGCATTACCCAGTGCGACTAGTAATTCCTCCACATTTTTCAGTCGCCCTTCCGTAGGGTTGGGCATTGGTCCTGCCGGGTTTGGCACCTCCGCGTTAGGTGCCTGCTCATTGGGTTGTCCCGGCGTGCCGTGGGTGTTGGGGGTGGCAGGGAATTTCCTTGGTCGTCCTCGAGGCGCCATCTGTTGCAAGAACAGGTGATTTAGATTTTAAGGAAAATATAATAAAGGGTTTATACAATGATCATCGAAACCCCAGGGTCTAGGGTTTCAGGGTCTTGGGTTTCAGGGTTTAAATGAGCCGTGCGTTTGAGATGGATTTGTTGTTTGGTTTGTTGGGAAATCAAAGTGAGCGTTCATCATTTTGATCATTAAGTTCATCATGTCTTGGTTAGCCATCTAGCGCAAGAAAAAGATCTAGGTTACAACATAACGCTTCTAGGTTCACTAAGGTATAGAAATGCAATATGCACATGCAGTGATGATCCCCCAAAAAAAAAAATTTTATGCATGCATTTATTTATCCATGGGTTTTAAAATAAATTTATTCCATGGATATAATAAGGATAAAAGGTTTGAGCCAAAAATAATTAACCCTTGGGTTTAAAATATTACACTAAGTAAATAAAATTTTTGGGCTCAAAATAATAAACATTTGGGCTTTATTTAAAAATACAGGTATTGGACTAAAAATAATTTCTTGGGCTTCTTAAAAATTTTTGGGCTAAAAATTTGGACTTTAACTTCAAAATAATAATTGGGCTCTTTAAAATATATTAATAATTTAGAAATAATAACTTTAAGAATAATAATACTTAAAAATAATAGTTAAAAAAATATTCCGGGTTCTTTAAAATAGTAGTTTTAAAATATTCTGGTCTCTGATACCACTCTGTAACACCCCGGTTTTGGTAACCCAGGCCGGGATGCCACCGCCACACCTCCCTAGCAAGACACGGTTTCTCCGAGCTCACTAGAGAGATGCAAGGCTATGGTTTTTCAGAATTTAAAATATTCAGGTAGCCCATTCATAGATAATTTAAAAATACTATATCAGAGTTGCAGCGAGAATATAAAGTACGCAGCGGAAGTAAAGTGTATGCAGCAGAATTTAAAATATAGGGCCGACATGGCCAAACCACGGGTTAAACAGACCCGTTCATGCGAATTACGTAAAATAAATAATTAAGTGCCCAAAATGATCCCCCAATGAGTGATCATGCTCCGTACTCTGTAACAGAAAAAAAATGAACAACGGTTTTCATCAGTATTATAAAATACTGAGTAAGTCAATCCTTTCATAGCAATAAAGGGGTTAGATTTTTAACAATTAAGATAAAACTTTTTGTCATGCATAAAAGCGTTTTTTTTAAAAAAAATGCGATTATAATTGCATACTTAAAAGACACATTTAATTTCATAGTTAAAACTTAAGCATGGGCAATTATTTAAGACATGATTTAAAAACATGATTAATGCCGTAAGTAAGTAAATAAAAATTTGAGCTTTTAAAATTCTCACCGATACGCCACCATCAAAACAATATTTAATTTAGCCGGCAATCCGGCGGCCGCAGCCAATTTCATAAAATCTGAGCTTTTTAATATATTTCCCGTTACGCCATCATCTCAACAATATATCATTTAGCCGGTGATCCGGCGGCCGCAGCCAATATCAATAGTAACAGTTAGCCGGTGATCCGGCGGCCGCAGCCAATAGTAACAGTTAGCCGGTGATCCGGCGGCCGCAGCCAATAGTAACAGTTAGCCGGTGATCCGGCGGCCTCAGCCAATTTCATAAGTAACATGTCATTTTAGCCGGTGATCCGGCGGCCGCAGCCGATACGCCATACCCAGTACCACTCCGTCGAGCCTCGAGTAACCCATACGGATACACTCGAGAGGGTAGGCCGTTGGTCTCTTGTGACCAAATACGCCATATCCAGTACCGCTCCGTCGAGCCTCGAGTAACCCATACGGATACACCCGAGAGGATAGGCCCAAAATATAAGATGCCGTTTTGGCGATCTTTCGCGCGTAATATCATTGTCGTTTTGGCACAAAATGCACAATTAGGAGGGCACCCTGCAGAGCACTCACCCCCTGATTTTATGTAACCGATATTGTTTCAACTTTAGTGTAACGGGATTTTCAAAAATATAGCTTTATCGTATCACAAGATTTCGATCGTTGTTTAAAAATTTCAAAATTTCACAAGTTAAAACCGATCGATGTCACAGTTTACGCCTTTTCAGTTTAAAAATCCATTTCTTAGGCGATTGATCTGAAATTTTCACAGTAGCTCAAAAACATCCCACTGAACAACTTTCATGTTTTGAGTTTTTCGGAAAAATGATAGCAAGCATGTCAAAAATCAAGTTTTCTACAGAAACAAAAAGCTGTCAGGATTCAGGTTTGACACCTTTCAAGGATTTGACTTTTTATCATATCAAATGGACTCCAAAAATTCTGAAATTTCATATGCATATACTAGACATGATTATATGCAACTTTTGTTTAGAACTCAAAGATTGGATCGGACTAGAAATGATAGAAATATGCTCATCAAGTTCGGTTAAGAAAACTGTCAACCTTTGAAAATTCTTTAAAACGCAGAATATGTCCGACTCGATTTGGGGTATCAAAACTTGATGAAAATGCATGAAATTTTACAGAGGTATTCAAGACTCATAGATCTACAACTTTTGTTTAGATTATGAAGATCGGTTCGGACTAGAAATGATAGAAATCAGCTCATCAAGTTCGGTTATGAAATCTGTCAACTTTTGAAGATTCTTAAAAACGCAGAATATGTCCGACTTGATTTGGGATATCAAAACTTGATGAAAAATTCTGAAATTTTTACACAATATAGCTTAAGATCTTAGGATCAAAATCTTAGTTTTGAGTTTTCAGGTTTGAACGCTCGAAGTAAGAGTTTTGCTCGGATTTCAGAAAATACGTAGATTGGGGTTTTTGGGTTTGATTTCAACGTTTCGTTTAAGATCCAATGTTTCGGATGTCTTTAAACCACCCATATTGATATGGAAGGTATTAACTTACAGTGAGTGAGTTCTTGAATGTTCTGGGGTTGATCGATTTATCCAAAATTGCCACGGACGGATCTACGCAACACGTTCTTCTTCTCCTTTGGCTACGAACGTGTTTGCAAGTAAAGATCCGTAAGTTAGAAGGTTGATTATGATCTTAAAGCAATAAGGAACTTGATTTACACCTTACCAACAATCCAATGCCTGCAAATCCTTGATCTACACCCTTCCTTGGTAGGATTTGGTTGCCGGAAGTTCGCCGGAAGTTCGCCGGAAAGGTGTTTGGCTTAGGGAGAGTCTTTGGGAGAGTTTTGGAGGAACTTGGGGTGTTGATGACTGAAAATGGAGTGTTATGGACAACTAATGACGTCCAAAAGATGCCTCCCCCGTGATCAAGCAAGATTCTCGCGTTGGGGTCAAGGAATATGGCAAGAAAGTCGCCAAAACGCGACAAAGGTTGCTGTCAGGCCTCCCACGCGGGGTTGGCGCGCGAATCGGCCAAAAGCCGCGCCGGGTGCGCGCCACCGAAACGCGACAACGCGGCTGTCGACACGGCGCGGGGTTGGCGCGCTAATCTTGAGAATCCCGCGCCGGGTGCGCGCCACTCTCGCCTGGACTTCGGTCCGGGCGGGGTCGTGCGATCCGTCGTGCTTTTCCTCCTCTCTTTCGGACTTCTGTCCTCCTACGTTTTCGGGCTCGATTTTTCGGGTCATCCTCGGATCATGAATTCTTATTTTAAGTTTATCTCGACTCAAATGAATTTCATGTTAAAATCTTAAGTCCGTCGGTCTCGGTTTCGTCGGCTTTCAATTCGTCGTCTTTTGATTCCCGTGCAATAACTTGTATCATTAAATTTCTTCAGACTTCACGGGTTCTTGGAATTAAAATTCTTTTCCTTCATGAATTTAATTCCAATTATTTTGACTCAATTCATGGAATGTCTCCGGGATTCCTTTCCCTCTTTTATTCCATTTTGAATTTAAATCTATCGGCGTTTCATTTCCGAGCAATAATTTATTATGATAAATTACTTTCTTCTTCTCGGATATGTCCTCGAAGTTGTGGTTAGGGTCCTTTTTGTATACTATATTATTTAGCGATATTGTGCTATTGAATTATTGTACGATTGTTGATTGTTTGTTGTTTGATTATTGTTTGACTGAACCCAGAATTGAAATTTCCGAGTTGCCTACGTACCCTGTGAAGGGATCAAGTCATTACGTAGTTCAGAACAATTTGAATTTGTTTTTTTTTTTTTTTTTTTTTTCCTCGGGTGTTACATCCTCCCCCCCTTAAGAATACAGTTATGTCCCCATAACTGTGGTCCGGTCGTCTTGGAAGAGGGTAGGGTAACGTTGCCGCATGTCGGCTTCCAATTCCCAGGTTGCCGTCTCCATTTCGTGGTTGGACCACAAGACCTTGACCATCCTTATAGTTTTATTCCTTGTCACCCTTTCCTTGTGGTCGAGTATTTTCACCGGGGTTTCTTCATAGATCAAGTCATCATCCAGTTCGATTACGTCCGGTTGGAGTACATGCGATGCGTCGGGCACATACTTCTTTAGTTGGGAGACGTGAAACACGTTGTGGACGCGTGCTAGTTGAGGCGGCAGTGCTAGCCGGTACGCTAGATTCCCCACTCTCTCGAGGATCTCATACGGTCCAATGTATCGTGGGCTCAGTTTCCCTCGCTTGCCAAAGCGCATTACGCCCTTCATCGGCGAGACCTTCAGCATGACCTTGTCACCGACTTGAAATTCCAAGTCCTGCCGTCTCACGTCCGCATAACTCTTTTGCCGGTCCTGAGCGGCTCTCATCTTCCCCTGGATAACCTTAACTTGCTGAGCCATGTCCTCCACCAGTTGTGGCCCTACTGTCATTACTCGATCGTTCTCTTCCCAACTCAATGGGCTCCGGCATCTTTGTCCATATAGTGCCTCGAAGGGCGCCATGCCGATGCTCGCATGGTAACTGTTGTTATAGGAGAACTCGATCAATGGTAAATGGTGCTCCCAACTTCCCTTGAATTCCAACACACAAGCCCTCAACATGTCCTCCAGTGTCTGTATAGTTCGCTCCGTCTGTCCATCAGTCATAGGGTGGAACGCCGTACTCATCTTTATCTGTGTCCCCAGAGCTGCTTGCAGCTTGGTCCAAAACTGGGAGGCGAATCTGCTGTCCCTATCCGAGATGATGTCATGCGGCACCCCGTGCCGGCGCACCACATTGTCTACGTACGCTCTTGCTAGTTGGTCCATTGTCCAAGTGTCCTTCATCGGGATGAAGATGGCGGCCTTCGTTAACCTATCCACGATCACCCAGATCTTATTCATTCCCTTTGGCGAACGTGGTAATCCTGAAACGAAATCCATAGAGATACTATCCCACTTCCAGCTTGGGATCTCCAATGGTTGCATTAATCCTAAGGGCTTTTGCCGTACTGCCTTGATCTTCTGGCAGGTAAGGCACCTTGCCACGAATTCGGCCACCTCTCTCTTCATGTTTGGCCACCAATAATTTTTCTTCAAGTCCTTGTATAGCTTATCCCCTCCGGGGTGGACCGAGTAGGGGGTGCTATGTCCTTCCTCCATCACCTTCTTCTTCAGATCTACGGATTCCCGCGGTATACACCATCTTCCCCTGAAGCGGATGCTCCCGTCCTCATGAATCTGGAAATCTACTGCCTTTCCTTCGGCAATGCTTCTCCTTATTTCCTTCATCTGTTCGTCACCCGACTGGGCGAGTCGTATCTCTTCGTATACGGTAGGGCTTACTACCATTGCGTTGACGACCTCGGTTACCGTACCGGGATGCACCAGTTCCAGGCTTAATTTCGCCAAATCTCTGTACAACTCGGCCGGTATCACCAGTGAGTTCGTGACGTGTTGCACCTTCCGACTCAAGGCGTCGGCTACGACGTTGGCCTTGCCCTCGTGATACGCAACTTCTAGGTCGTAATCTTTGATCAGTTCCAACCATCTCCTCTGCCTCAAGTTCAGTTCTCTTTGCGTGAATATGTACTTGAGGCTCTTATGGTCGGTGAACATCCGGCACTTCCGCCCATAGAGATAGTGTCTCCAGATTTTCAGGGCAAACACGACCGCGGCCAGTTCCAGGTCGTGCGTCGGGTAGTTTTGCTCGTGCGGTTTCAGTTGTCGTGATGCGTACGCTATGACCTTTTGATCCTGCATCAGTACGCATCCCAGTCCTTCTCTCGAGGCGTCGCTATACACCTCGAAGTCTCCATGCTCTGATGGTAGCGCCAACACCGGCGCCGTGGTAAGTTGTTTCTTCAGTTCCTGGAACGCGGCTTCGCACTCGCCCGTCCAGTCATACTTCACCCCCTTCTTCAGCAGTTGCGTCAATGGGCGGGCGATTTTGGAGAAGTCTGGTACAAATCGCCTGTAGTAGCCCACCAGTCCGAGAAAACTTCTTATCTCCGTTGGGCTCTTCGGTGGTACCCACTCGGTTACAGCCGAGATCTTTGCTGGGTCCACCGCCACTCCGCTGGCGGATACGATATGCCCAAGGAATGTTACTTCCCTCAGCCAGAAGTCGCATTTGGACAACTTCCCATATAGCTGATTTTCTCGGAGGATCCTCAGCACTTTATGCAAGTGCTCGGAATGTTCCTTCTCGTCCCTTGAGTAGACCAAGATGTCGTCTATGAATACCACAACGCATTTATCTAATAGTCCTCGGAACACGTTGTTCATGAGGTTCATGAACATCGCCGGGGCGTTCGTCAATCCGAATGACAGTACTGTGAATTCGTAGTGCCCATAGCGAGTCCTGAACGCTGTCTTCGGGATGTCCTTCTCAGCAATTCGCATCTGATGATATCCCGAACGCAGGTCGATCTTGGAGAACACAATAGCTCCCTTCAGCTGGTCAAATAGATCCTCGATTCTGGGCAACGGGTACTTGTTCTTGATAGTGACTTGATTAAGTCCTCTATAGTCGATACACAGTCTCAGACTCCCATCCTTCTTTTAGACGAACAAGACCGGTGCTCCCCATGGAGACGTACTCGGTCGAATATATCCCTTTTCCAGCAATTCTTCGAGCTGTTCCTTTAGTTCCTTCATCTCCGGCGGTGCCATGCGGTAAGGAGCCTTTGATACCGGTTTCGTTCCCGGGATGAGATCTATGGTGAACTCGAGATCCCTCTCAGGGGGCATGCCAGGAACGTCATCTGGAAACACATCCGGGTACTCTCTCACCACCAGAATGTTGTCTATCTTTACTCCTTCAGCCTCGAGGTTGTGAACGTAGCATGCGTATAGCGTGTGGCCCTTACGCATTAGGCTACCTAACTCTAGGACGTTGACTATTTTGTTAGATTTCTTAGGGGGTTGAGAGTAGAAGATGACTCTTTTCCCCCTACTTTTTGACAGCGTGATCTTTTGCTTCTGACACTCGATCACGGCCTTATACCGGGTTAGCCAATCCATTCCTAGTATGACGTCAAAGTCTCTGACGTTGAACTCTACCAAGTTTGCGAAAAACTCTACGTTCTTTATCACTATGGGTATTCCATTGTAGCGTTTAGAGCAGGTTATTACTTCTCCAGAGGGCAGTTGGATGCTTAAGCTAATCATCTCGCACTTAGGTGGATCTAGTTCAGTTACGACTCTCGAAGATAAAATCGAACAACTGGCTCCGGAATCAAATAAGACTCTAAGTGGAGTACTTAGGACATAGAAAGTACCTGTCATCACGTCACCATGCGCGGGTATGTCAGCCTGGTTGATCACGTTCAACCTCCCCATCGGCCTCCCTTGATTGGCTGGCTGGTTTTGATTTGGGTTTGCGTTTTGCTGCTGGTTCGGATTTGGAGGAGGCCGATATCCTTGATTGTTGCCATTCCTACCCCCCTGGTTGAACGGCTTGATAGGTCCAATGACCAAGTCTTCTCTTTTCGTGATGTTCTCGAGTCGGGTTCGACATTCCTCCCTCCGATGGCCAATTTGGCCGCACCGGAAGCACTCGCCCATCTGAGGACATTTCCTCACTAGGTGCGGCCTGCCACACCTTGGGCACGGCGGCACTCGTCCTCCTTGGTTGACATTCCGACCATTGTTGTTTTGAGCATTCCCGTTCGGCCCTCGCCGAAAGTTGTTCCCGCCAGTAGTGTTGCTCGCCCGGTTATCCCTGTTACTTTTGTCTGGGCCTTGCGCCCCTCGGCTAGATTCCCCAGCAGCCTTCCTCTTTAGCTGTTGCACTCGTGCTACTGCTACTGCCCGATCGTAGACAGATTGCAAGTCCTGGTAATTAACTCCAGTAATCACCTCTCGAATCGACAAGTTCAATCCCATTTCGAACTTTTGCGCCTTCTCCCCGTCAGTAGGTACCATCCTGGGCGCAAATCTCACCAATTCCTTAAACCGTGCATAGTATTCTTGAACAGATTTCTCTCCCTGCTTCAGGGATGAGAACTCCTCGTACAGTGCTGCCTTAGTACTCATCGGGTAGAAGCGCTCCCGGAGTAACTCCATGAACTCGTTCCACGAGTAAGGTTCGTCATCCTCTGCCAGCTTCCCTTGGGTAGCCTGCCACCAGTCGTCGGCCTCGCCACCCAGATAGTACGAGGCCACATGGACCTTCTCCCCCTCCGGGCATCTCACCGCCTTTAGCAATTTGTCGAAGGTTCTCAACCATTCTTCCAACTTAGCGGGGTCTTCCTCCCCGACGTAATGAGAGGGTCGGTAGGGGTTCACCGCAGCCAAGTAGTTGATCCTCGCTTCCGGTGGTGGCGCCGCGGCAGCTCCACCCTGGTTAACGTAAGCATTACCCAGTGCGACTAGTAATTCCTCCACATTTTTCAGTCGCCCTTCCGTAGGGTTGGGCATTGGTCCTGCCGGGTTTGGCACCTCCGCGTTAGGTGCCTGCTCATTGGGTTGTCCCGGCGTGCCGTGGGTGTTGGGGGTGGCAGGGAATTTCCTTGGTCGTCCTCGAGGCGCCATCTGTTGCAAGAACAGGTGATTTAGATTTTAAGGAAAATATAATAAAGGGTTTATACAATGATCATCGAAACCCCAGGGTCTAGGGTTTCAGGGTCTTGGGTTTCAGGGTTTAAATGAGCCGTGCGTTTGAGATGGATTTGTTGTTTGGTTTGTTGGGAAATCAAAGTGAGCGTTCATCATTTTGATCATTAAGTTCATCATGTCTTGGTTAGCCATCTAGCGCAAGAAAAAGATCTAGGTTACAACATAACGCTTCTAGGTTCTCTAAGGTATAGAAATGCAATATGCACATGCAGTGATGATCCCCCAAAAAAAAAATTTTATGCATGCATTTATTTATCAATGGGTTTTAAAATAAATTTATTCCATGGATATAATAAGGATAAAAGGTTTGAGCCAAAAATAATTAACCCTTGGGTTTAAAATATTACACTAAGTAAATAAAATTTTTGGGCTCAAAATAATAAACATTTGGGCTTTATTTAAAAATACAGGTATTGGACTAAAAATAATTTCTTGGGCTTCTTAAAAATTTTTGGGCTAAAAATTTGGACTTTAACTTCAAAATAATAATTGGGCTCTTTAAAATATATTAATAATTTAGAAATAATAACTTTAAGAATAATAATACTTAAAAATAATAGTTAAAAAAAAATATTCCGGGTTCTTTAAAATAGTAGTTTTAAAATATTCTGGTCTCTGATACCACTCTGTAACACCCCGGTTTTGGTAACCCAGGCCGGGATGCCACCGCCACACCTCCCTAGCAAGACACGGTTTCTCCGAGCTCACTAGAGAGATGCAAGGCTATGGTTTTTCAGAATTTAAAATATTCAGGTAGCCCATTCATAGATAATTTAAAAATACTATATCAGAGTTGCAGCGAGAATATAAAGTACGCAACGGAAGTAAAGTGTATGCAGCGGAATTTAAAATATAGGGCCGACATGGCCAAACCACGGGTTAAACAGACCCGTTCATGCGAATTACGTAAAATAAATAATTAAGTGCCCAAAATGATCCCCCAATGAGTGATCATGCTCCGTACTCTGTAACAGAAAAAAAATGAACAACGGTTTTCATCAGTATTATAAAATACTGAGTAAGTCAATCCTTTCATAGCAATAAAGGGGTTAGATTTTTAACAATTAAGATAAAACTTTTTGTCATGCATAAAAGCGTTTTTTTTTAAAAAAAATGCGATTATAATTGCATACTTAAAAGACACATTTAATTTCATAGTTAAAACTTAAGCATGGGCAATTATTTAAGACATGATTTAAAAACATGATTAATGCCGTAAGTAAGTAAATAAAAATTTGAGCTTTTAAAATTCTCACCGATACGCCACCATCAAAACAATATTTAATTTAGCCGGCAATCCGGCGGCCGCAGCCAATTTCATAAAATCTGAGCTTTTTAATATATTTCCCGTTACGCCATCATCTCAACAATATATCATTTAGCCGGTGATCCGGCGGCCGCAGCCAATATCAATAGTAACAGTTAGCCGGTGATCCGGCGGCCGCAGCCAATAGTAACAGTTAGCCGGTGATCCGGCGGCCGCAGCCAATAGTAACAGTTAGCCGGTGATCCGGCGGCCTCAGCCAATTTCATAAGTAACATGTCATTTTAGCCGGTGATCCGGCGGCCGCAGCCGATACGCCATACCCAGTACCACTCCGTCGAGCCTCGAGTAACCCATACGGATACACTCGAGAGGGTAGGCCGTTGGTCTCTTGTGACCAAATACGCCATATCCAGTACCGCTCCGTCGAGCCTCGAGTAACCCATACGGATACACCCGAGAGGATAGGCCCAAAATATAAGATGCCGTTTTGGCGATCTTTCGCGCGTAATATCATTGCCGTTTTGGCACAAAATGCACAATTAGGAGGGCACCCTGCAGAGCACTCACCCCCTGATTTTATGTAACCGATATTGTTTCAACTTTAGTGTAACGGGATTTTCAAAAATATAGCTTTATCGTATCACAAGATTTCGATCGTTGTTTAAAAATTTCAAAATTTCACAAGTTAAAACCGATCGATGTCACAGTTTACGCCTTTTCAGTTTAAAAATCCATTTCTTAGGCGATTGATCTGAAATTTTCACAGTAGCTCAAAAACATCCCACTGAACAACTTTCATGTTTTGAGTTTTTCGGAAAAATGATAGCAAGCATGTCAAAAATCAAGTTTTCTACAGAAACAAAAAGCTGTCAGGATTCAGGTTTGACACCTTTCAAGGATTTGACTTTTTATCATATCAAATGGACTCCAAAAATTCTGAAATTTCATATGCATATACTAGACATGATTATATGCAACTTTTGTTTAGAACTCAAAGATTGGATCGGACTAGAAATGATAGAAATATGCTCATCAAGTTCGGTTAAGAAAACTGTCAACCTTTGAAAATTCTTTAAAACGCAGAATATGTCCGACTCGATTTGGGGTATCAAAACTTGATGAAAATGCATGAAATTTTACAGAGGTATTCAAGACTCATAGATCTACAACTTTTGTTTAGATTATGAAGATCGGTTCGGACTAGAAATGATAGAAATCAGCTCATCAAGTTCGGTTATGAAATCTGTCAACTTTTGAAGATTCTTAAAAACGCAGAATATGTCCGACTTGATTTGGGGTATCAAAACTTGATGAAAAATTCTGAAATTTTTACACAATATAGCTTAAGATCTTAGGATCAAAATCTTAGTTTTGAGTTTTCAGGTTTGAACGCTCGAAGTAAGAGTTTTGCTCGAATTTCAGAAAATACGTAGATTGGGGTTTTTGGGTTTGATTTCAACGTTTCGTTTAAGATCCAATGTTTCGGATGTCTTTAAACCACCCATATTGATATGGAAGGTATTAACTTACAGTGAGTGAGTTCTTGAATGTTCTGGGGTTGATCGATTTATCCAAAAGCCACGGACGGATCTACGCAACACGTTCTTCTTCTCCTTTGGCTACGAACGTGTTTGCAAGTAAAGATCCGTAAGTTAGAAGGTTGATTATGATTTTAAAGCAATAAGGAACTTGATTTACACCTTACCAACAATCCAATGCCTGCAAATCCTTGATCTACACCCTTCCTTGGTAGGATTTGGTTGCCGGAAGTTCGCCGGAAAGGTGTTTGGCTTAGGGAGAGTCTTTGGGAGAGTTTTGGAGGAACTTGGGGTGTTGATGACTGAAAATGGAGTGTTATGGACAACTAATGACGTCCAAAAGATGCCTCCCCCGTGATCAAGCAAGATTCTCGCGTTGGGGTCAAGGAATATGGCAAGAAAGTCGCCAAAACGCGACAAAGGTTGCAGTCAGGCCTCCCACGCGGGGTTGGCGCGCGAATCGGCCAAAAGCCGCGCCGGGTGCGCGCCACCGAAACGCGACAACGCGGCTGTCGACACGGCGCGGGGTTGGCGCGCTAATCTTGAGAATCCCGCGCCGGGTGCGCGCCACTCTCGCCTGGACTTCGGTCCGGGCGGGGTCGTGCGATCCGTCGTGCTTTTCCTCCTCTCTTTCGGACTTCTGTCCTCCTACGTTTTCGGGCTCGATTTTTCGGGTCATCCTCGGATCATGAATTCTTATTTTAAGTTTATCTCGACTCAAATGAATTTCATGTTAAAATCTTAAGTCCGTCGGTCTCGGTTTCGTCGGCTTTCAATTCGTCGTCTTTTGATTCCCGTGCAATAACTTGTATCATTAAATTTCTTCAGACTTCACGGGTTCTTGGAATTAAAATTCTTTTCCTTTATGAATTTAATTCCAATTATTTTGACTCAATTCATGGAATGTCTCCGGGATTCCTTTCCCTCTTTTATTCCATTTTGAATTTAAATCTATCGGCGTTTCATTTCCGAGCAATAATTTATTATGATAAATTACTTTCTTCTTCTCGGATATGTCCTCGAAGTTGTGGTTAGGGTCCTTTTTGTATACTATATTATTTAGCGATATTGTGCTATTGAATTATTGTACGATTGTTGATTGTTTGTTGTTTGATTATTGTTTGACTGAACCCAGAATTGAAATTTCCGAGTTGCCTACGTACCCTGTGAAGGGATCAAGCCATTACGTAGTTCAGAACAATTTGAATTTGTTTTTTTTTTTTTTTTCCTCGGGTGTTACACTCGTGGCATTAGGAAATGCCGAGGTGCATAGGGCACAAGCGGCAATACCTCCGCCAGTAGCCCGAGTCAACTACTTGGCATTGGTAAACCCCTACAACCCACCCCATTATGACGGGCAAGAGGATCCAGCCAAGTTGGAGGGTTGGATCCGTACCTTTGACAAACTCTTGGACGCTATCAAATGCCCCGACGAGGAGAAGATACGTGTAGCGACCTACTACTTAGGAGGCGAAGCCGATGAGTGGTGGCAAAACCTTCAAACGAATTCAGAGGAAGATGAAGAATCCTACACCTGGGAAGGACTTAAGGAAGCCTTGAGAGAAAGATTCTATCCACTGAGTACCAAGACCGCAAAGTACGAGGAATTCATCAACCTCAGACAAGGAGTGCAAACAGTACAAGAGTACTACACCAAATTCAAGGAATTGGTGCGATTTGCTACAAGGATAGTACCAACTGACTCTGACAAGGCTCAGAAATTCGAGATGGGTCTGAACCTTAGTATCCGGGAGATACTTGCAGTAGGACAATTCACAAACCTGCAGACGGTTTACGATCGAGCTGTAGCAATTGATCGAGTCCAGCAACTGAAGCGTAAAGAAACCGGTGAGTCGAGCAAGGACTCGCAAGAGTTTGAGAAAAAGAATCGAAACATTAGCAATGGCAATTTTAAGGCGAATAAGAATAAAGGTTTCAATTATGGGAGAAACGGCATACGTCATACAGTCATACCACGTTGCCCGCAGTGCCACCAAGCCCATCTGGTGCGCGAATGCCCAAGGCGCGGGACTTGTTATAGATGTGGTGGGGAAGACCACATGATTAGAGAATGCAATGTTCATGAGGAGAGGATTGAGAAGAGGCTAGATTTGGTAAACCCCCAACCAGAGGAGCCATAGGACGATTGAACGACATCGATCAAGCTGACCTGCCAGCTCAATGAGGAAGGATCATGGGCAACGATACCCGAACCGGTTTGCGAATAATACATAGGCAGTTATGGGGACATAACTGTAATCTTAAGGGGGGGAGGATGTAACGACCCGAATATTCTATTCCGAATATCTTGTATTTCAAATAAACAAATTCAAACTGTTTTGAACTACGTAATGACTTGATCCCTTCACCGGGTACGTAGGCAACTTGGAAATTTCAATTCTGGGTTCAGTCAAACGATATAATAAAATAATACAAACAACATCAAGAACAAACAACACACAATGATACAATCACGCAATCAAACAATAGCACAAAGTAGAAAGGACCTTAGTTCCAAGCCCGCGAGAAGCTAACACGCAACTTCGGGGACGAAGTTGATTCTTAAGGGGGGGTAGACTGTAATACCCGGGATTTTTATCGGCGTCCAAAGGAATAAAAAAATTTATTTCTTAATCCAATCAAGGTCGAAATATCTCCGAGAAGAAGAAAATAATTTATCACAATAAATTATTGCTCGGAAATGAAACGCCGATAGATTCAAAAATTCAAAATGGAATAAAGGAGGGAAAGGAAGCCCGAAGACATTCCATGAAATCGAGTCAAAAGAATTGAAACTAAATTCAAGAAAGAAAAGAATTTTAATTCCAGGAACCCGTGAAGTTGGAAATAAATTGATTAGATAAATTGTTGCACGGGAGTCAAAAGACGACGAATTAGAAGCCGACGAATCCAAAGGCAACGGACTCAAGATTTCAAGTACGGGATTAACTCGAGACGAGATTAATTTAAGATAAGAATTTATAATCCGAGAATGACCCGAAAAATCGAGCCCGAAAACGTAGGAGCACAGAAGTCCGAAAGAGAGGAGAAAAGGCCCGATCGGATCGCACGGACCCGCCCGGACCGGGGTCCGGGCGGAGGCCGCGCGGTCTTTAGCCTAGGAGCGCGCCAAGAGCGCGTGAGCTCCCCAGAAAACGGCAACAACGCGTCCCGACGATTTTCTTGCCATATTTTCGACCCCCGACGATGGAAACTCAATCCCGGGCTATGGAAGGATATAGGGGATGACCTTAGACTGCTCCCTAACCCAAAATTCGAAAATTACAACCCTAGAGCAGCCATCTTCTCCTCACATTCTCTCCAACTCTTCCCAAAGTCGAAAACCCCGAAATCCCTTGTGTTCTTGAAGTTCCGACGACGAAATCCGAACAAGAAGGACTTGAGAAGGAGAAGACAGACCCCTAGGACGTTGGTAAGTAGTTTTTGAGTTTATCTACACCTTTTTGAATCCGAAAATCGAATCTAACTAAGGATTTTTACTTGCGGATTCGGTTCGTGGACGTTGGAAGAGGAAACCGACTTGAGGAGATTCGTTCGTGACATCCCGTGGATTCCGGACGACCCCGTGACCTCCTAGACATCATCCCCACTGTAAGTTAATGCTTACTTGGTTTTGGGTGACTTAAAATGCAACCAAACATAGAGATTTAGAGACTCAAAAATCTGTCAACGCGAAAAACCCCAGGCGCAGCGTATTGGTGCGAATTTTTCGAACACTTAAAACTGCTCAAACGGAAAAACACAAAACATGAAAAACGTTCCTAAGACATAGATCTAGTTTGTGTAAAATTTTCATAATTTTCCATTGTGTTTGGTATCCGAAAATGGCCTCCAATGAACCTGCCCTAAAAGTCGAACTTGAAACTGTGACAGATTTGAAATTGGACCAAAACCCCTAATCCAAGAATTCAAACCGGAAAACTCAAAACTAGACTTTTGATCCTAACACATTAATCTAAGTTGTGTAAAAATTTCAGCCATTTTCATCAACGTTTGCTATCCCAAAACGATCCGAACACAAACTGCCTTGAAAAACCCTTTTGGAAATCTGAAGGTGTTGATGTCCAAACTTGATGAGCCTGTTTCTATATCTTCGAGTCCGAATTAATCCTTGCAATCTAAATGAAAGTTGTAGATAATTATGTCTAGTGTGTGCATATAAAATATCAGAATTTTTGGAGTCCATTTGATATGTTAAAAAGTCGAATCTTTGAATGGTGTCGAATCTGAAACCTGACAGCATACTACTTATGGGAACGACTTGATTTTTGACTCATTTCCTTAACCCGGATCGAGAAACGTAAAACACAAAACTTGTTCGTCTCTGTGTTTTAGAGTTACCGGTGAAATTTCAGAATTTTTGGACTTAAAACGAATTTTTAATTAATTATGGAGTAAGACAGCGACTTGTGTAAGTTATATTTGATAATTTTGTGAAACTTGCGAAATGTGTTCTTACCTTGCGGGTTTGATTCCCCAAGGGCGATTGTTTGTTTTCCTGCGGGTTCGATTCCCCAGGATGTGTGTTGATTCCTACGGGTTTGATTCCCTAGGATGTATTTGAGTTCTTGCGGGTTCGATTCCCCAAGGGTGATCGTTTGTTTTCCTGCGGGTTCGATTCCCCAGGATGTGTGTTGATTCCTATGGGTTCAATTCCCTAGGATGTATTTGAGTTCTTGCGGGTTCGATTCCCCAAGGGCGATCGTTTGTTTTCCTGCGGGTTCGATTCCCCAGGATGTGTGTTGATTCCTATGGGTTCAATTCCCTAGGATGTATTTGAGTTCTTGCGGGTTCGATTCCCCAAGGGCGATCGTTTGTTTCCGTGCGGGTTCGATTCCCCAGGACGTGTGTTGATCCTACGGGTTTGATTCCCTAGGATGCGTTTAAATTCTTGCAGGTCCATTTCCCCGAGAACATATTATACTAGATCATATCGAACAAAAGTGAAAGAGTGAAATCCTTGAAATACCAAATCCTGAAATCATGAGAAAATTAAGAGAATTGAATATTTTCTTGGTTTTAAATTATGCCATTTAATTATTAGTGGATGATTAACTTAAATTGTGTATTACCTACAAGCATGTTTTATTAAATTTAATTAAAGGCTTTGAAACCACTAAATCATGCTAGGTGTTAACTTACTCAGCACGTTTTGCTGACCCAAACCATTTCCTTCGTTTTCCTACAGAGCACATGGATTATACTGAGCACGTACATGCATGGGAATTTTTGGGAACACTTTATTTTAAATTTGCATTAGACTATCGTATGAACGGGTCTGTTTAACCCGTGTTTTGGCCATGTCGGCCCTTATACTTTATTTCCGCTGCACAACTTATATTTCCGCTGCGTGTATGGATGATTATTATTTTTAAATATAAGTATTTCCGGACTTGGTTGTTTAAAATTAATTTATACCCCTTAGCCTTGCATCTTTCAAGTGAGCTCGAATGAAGTCGTGTCTTGCTTGGGAGGTGTGGCGGTGACATCCCGGCCTAGGTTATCAAATCCGGGGTGTTACACCGAATCGCATCACCCCCTTCATGGGCGACACTTTCAGCATGACCTTGTCTCCCACCTCAAATTCCAACTCTTGCCGCCTAGTGTCGGCGTAACTCTTCTGCTGTCTTGTGCGGCTTTCATTTTCTGTTGAACCACCTTGATTTTTCTGTTCATATCCTCAATGAGTTGTGTTCCAACAACTATCGAATTATCTTCTTTCGTCCAGCACAACGGACTGCGACATTTTCGCCCATAAAGCGCTTCGAATGGTGCCATGCCAATGCTAGCGTGATGACTGTTGTTGTACGAGAATTCAATCAACGGCAAGTGGTCTTCCCAACTTCCCTTGAATTCGAGTACGCACGCTCTTAGCATGTCCTCAAGCGTCTGAATCGTGCGCTCAATCTGACCGTCCGTCATTGGATGAAATGCTGTGCTCATCTTGATTTGGGTACCTAAGGCTTCTTGTAGTTTAGTCCAGAAGTTGGAGACGAACCTACTATCTCGGTCTGAGATAATATCGTGCGGTACTCCGTGCCTTCGGACCACGTTCTCGATGTATGCCTTAGCTAGTTGATCCATCGACCAATTTTCCTTCATTGGTATGAAAATGGCGGTTTTTGTTAACCGATCAACTATTACCCAAATTTTATTCATTCCTCGGGGAGATCTTGGCAACCCCGAAACAAAATCCATGGAGATGCTGTCCCATTTCCAGCTTGGGATCTCCAATGGTTTTACTAACCCTAACGGTTTTTGTCTTACTGCCTTCACCTTCTGGCAGGTTATACACTTGGCCACAAAGTCGGCAACATCCTTCTTCATCCGCGGCCACCAATAGATTTTCTTTAAGTCCTTGTACAACTTATCCCAACCAGGGTGGACTGAATAAGGTGTACTGTGGCCTTCTTCCATGAGTCTTCTCTTCAGTTCCTCGCACTTATGAGGAACGCACCATCTTCCTTTAAAACGGATACTTCCGTCCTCATGGATCGTGAATCCTACCGCCTTTCCCTCACCTATCTTTCCTTTGATTCTCTGGAGATTCTCGTCGTCCGGTTGAGCTTCTCGAATCTCGTCAAATACAGTAGATTCAAATGTTATGGTGTTCACTGTTTCCACCACGGTCACATAATGGACTAGTTCAGTATCCAACTTAGCTAGGTCCATATACAGTCCCGAAGGTAGAATGAGTGTGTTCGCCGTGTGCCTCGTCTTGCGACTCAACGCGTCCGCTACGACGTTCGCCTTGCCTTCATGGTAGGCTATATCCAGATCGTAATCCTTGATCAGCTCGAGCCATCTCCTCTGCCTCATATTTAACTCTTTCTGAGTAAATATATACTTGAGGCTCTTGTGATCTGTAAACATCCGACAAGTTCGTCCATATAGGTAGTGTCGCCAGATCTTAAGAGCGAACACTACCGCTGCTAGCTCCAGATCATGTGTCGGGTAGTTTACTTCGTGTGTTTTGAGTTGCCTTGATGCATAAGCAATCACCCTATGGTTTTGCATTAGCACGCAACCAAGACCTTCTTTCGAGGCGTCGCTGTACACCTCATAATCCTCAGCCTCTGATGGCAATGCTAAAACCGGTGCTGATGTGAGTCTCCCCTTAAGCTCACGGAATGACTGCTCACACTCAGATGACCAATCAAACTTCAATCCTTTCTTCAGCAATTGGGTCATCGGTCTCGCAATTTTTGAAAAGTCTTTCACAAATCTTCGGTAGTATCCGGCTAGTCCTAGGAAACTTCTTACCTCAGTCTGGTTTGTTGGTGCCGGCCAATCAGACACTGCCGATATCTTCGCGCGGGTCGACTGATACTCCTTTAGCCGATACTATATGACCTAGAAAAGCGACTTCATTCTTCCAAAACTCGCACTTTGACAGTTTCGCGTAAAGTTGATTTTTCCTCAAAAGTCCGAGTACTTGGTGCAAATGACTACGATGCTCTTCCTCATTCCTCGAGTAAACTAGGATGTCGTCGATGAATACGACAACACATGAGTCTAGTAACTCTCGGAAAACACTATTCATAAGGTTCATGAATACTGCGGGAGCATTAGTCAGACCGAAGGACATTACGGTGAATTCGTAGTGCCCATATCTTGTTCGGAAAGCTGTCTTGGGTATATCGTTCTCGGCGATAAGCAGTTGGTGATATCCCGACCTCAGATCAACTTTTGAAAATACCGACACTCCTTTCAGCTGATCGAAGAGATCTTCGATCCTAGGTAGCGGGTACTTGTTCTTAATCGTCACTTGATTAAGACCTCTGTAGTCGATACACAATCGGAGTCCGCCGTCCTTCTTTTTCACGAACAGGACTGGTGCTCCCCATGGTGATGTGCTCGGCCGAATGTATCCCTTTGATAACAACTCCTCGAGTTGTTCTTTCAGCACCTTCATCTCAGCAGGCGCCATGCGATATGGTGCCTTCGACACCGGTTCGATTCCGGGTACGAGATCGATCGTGAACTCAACTTCTCGCTCAGGAGGCATTCCTGGGATATCTTCCGGGAAGACGTCTGGGTATTCGTTCACGACGGGAATACTATCGATCTTGCTCTCTTCGCTTCCCAGATTATGCACGTAGCATGCGTACAGTTGGTATCCCTTCTGCATGAGATTGCAGAACTTTACTGCATTTACTACCTTGGCACCCTTCTTCTGAGGCTGCATGTAGTAAATGACCTTCTTCCCGTGACTCTTTGCCAACGAGATCTTCTGCTTTTGGCACTCGATGATAGCCTTGTATCGCGTCAACCAGTCCATTCCCAAAATGATGTCGAAATCCTTAAGGTCAAATTCTATGAGGTTTGCAAAGAATTCAATGTTCTTGATTACTATCGGGATCCCTTCGTATCGTTTAGAACACGATACCACCTTACCCGATGGTAATTGGATTCCTAAGTTAATGTTATTCGGCGCTGGTAGATCTAACGCAGATATAATTCTCGTGGAAATCAAAGAGCAACTCGCTCCTAAGTCAAATAAGACCTTGACAGGTACGCTTAAAGCAGTAAACGTACCTTCGATCACATCGCCTTGAGCAGCTAAGTCCGCTTGATTGATCACATTCAGGCGTCCTATTGGCCTGCCTTGATTCCCATGCTGGTTTGGATTCTGAGGTGGCCTCTGTGCCTGCGGGAGCCTCTGTCCCTGGTTGTCCTGCTGGTTTGGTCCAGCTGGTCTGTTTCCCTGAGGACGGTTTAACAGGTCTGGCCTCTTGTCAATGCGGTCCTCCCTCGTCCGACACTCCTTTTTCATATGGCCTTCTCGGCCACACCGGTAACAATGCCCCGGTCTTGGGCATTCACGCACCAAGTGCGGAATGTTGCACTCTTGGCATCTGGGTATGAAGGCGCCCTGGTTATCCGGCCTCCGACCACCTTGGCCTCCTCGATTGAACTCTCTGTTATCTGGCTTCCTATGACCATCATTTCTTCCTTGGTCATTTCCCCTTCTGAAGTGATTTCCAGTGTTATTGTTCCGGTTCTTCTTATCAAAGTTGTTTAGGCCCTTGCTCGTCTCTCCATGGTCCTTGCGCTTCAGCTGTTGTACTCGTGCAATTGCCACTGCACGATCGTAAACAGCCTGCAGAGTTGTGTTCTGTCCGCCAACTAAGATCTCTCTGATGCTGAGGTTCAGCCCCATCTCAAATTTCTGGGCTTTATCAGCATCGGTCGGTACCAGTCTTGGAGCGAAACGGACGAGCTCTTTAAACTTCGCATAGTATTCTTGAACTGTCTGGGTGCCTTGACGGAGATTAATGAATTCCTCATACTTAGCAGTTTTCGTACTGAGGGGATAGAACCTTTCCCTCATCAACTCCTTAAATTCTTCCCAGAAATAGGCGTGTTCGCCATCGGCAAGTCCTTCTTGGTGGTTTTGCCACCATTCGTCAGCTTCTCCACTTAAATAGTATACGGCCACTCCAACTTTCTCGTTTTCGGGACACCTGACGGCATTTAGTAGTTTGTCAAAAGTCCTGATCCAGTCTTCCAGCTTTGCGGGATCCTCCTGTCCCTCATAGTGAGGCGGCTGGTAAGGATTTACCATCGCCAAATAATTTATTCGAGCTGCTGGGGGTGGCACTGCTGCCTGTGCTCAATTAACTTCCGCGTTTCCTAAGGCAATGAGGACTTGCTCAACTGTCCTCAGTCGTTCATCCATTGCGTTAGGAGCAGGGTTAGGTTGACCTTCTGGATTCGGCGGGTTTGCACCAACCGGAACATTAGCGTTCCCTGGAATCTCAGCTCTGGGTCTCCCTCTGGGCGGCATTCTGATGACCAAGCATGCAGATGTTAGATTCGCGGTTAGATGAAAGTTAATGGTCGAGTTAGACTATGATCAGAATCCTATCTCCAAAACTCTAGGTGCGAAAGGAAACCGAAATGGCAAGAAGGAAGAACACTATATACGAAACTCCATAGATAATAATGCTTTAACAGCGAGGATTACATCACGATATACTACTAAGTTATCACTACGTAAAATGTGATAACGATACGATAACAAGATGTGATAACACTAATACGCAATGTACGGAATCAGAAAACTAGCAAAAACAAGTAAAGAAGTCCATCTCGGAAACCGCATACAACTCCTAAAGCAAGTAATCCGGGGAGTAGCCGAGCATCCTACGATCAGCCTCTACCTCCTCGTCAGTGTCAAGAGGCAGTGGAGGGTTCTCCACAACCTCCTCGGGGTCCTCTTCTTCAACGTTGATAAACTCATCCGGGTCAAATTCCTCCTCCTCTTCCATCTCTGGCTCAGGGTTGAGCTGGTTTTGCAGCCCAACTATGACCTCCTCCAATGCAAATATGCGTCCCTGCAACATGTGCACATGGTGTCGGCAATCCTCAAACTCGGCTGCAAGAGCATCGTGGCGAGCAGCCATCTGGTTACTCCTAATAGTCATTGCCTCCATCCTCTCTTCCATTGCCACAATCCTATTCCTATCGTTTGCGGCATCCCTAGTAATGTGGCGAAGCTCATGCGTGATATCGGACATAGAGCATAACAAGCGCATGATAGAGTCCTGTAATCTTGGGTCGGCCATCTAACATGCAAATTTTCACAATAAGGGATATGCCACACATAAAAATAATTTTGTTGATGCACATGCTTCCCCCCAAAAATAGTACTAATTTTCAAGACTTGTCGAATTTGCGAGATATACTTTTTCCATGGGTTTTAAAAATAAAATTCATTTCCATGGAAATAATATTTGAAATGCTTAAAAGTAATGTTGAATATTTTGCGCCTCTATAGTGGGCCGAAAAATAATAGCTTTAAAATTTTCGGGCTCTGATACCACTTTGTAACACCCCGGATTTGATCACCCAGGCCAGGGCATTACCGCCACACCTTTCTAAACAAGACACGAACCAAGTCGAGCTTATTCAGATAGATGCTAAGGCTAAGTTGTACCAAATTTTCAAAACAATTTTAAAATCCATTCAAACATGCCCGAAGTAAAATCAATTCAGAGTGTCACATGCATAGAATAAATAATAGCATTGCGGAAGCAAAATAGGGCCAAACAGACGGCCAAAACCAAAGTTCAATGTTCCAAGTCCAATACGAGAAATTTAAGGTAAAATAAATGCGACAAGTCCTTTCTTCGAAAAATCCCATCCCGTAGGCCATGACTTACTCTGCAAAAAATATAGAAAACAACAATTTATCAGTACAAACGGTACTGCGTAAGTTAATGCATAGCATGACAAACCTTATAGTTTTTAGAAGAGTAATAAAAAGATGGAATTTTAATTTCTAAAATAAGCGAGTAATATAATTTACGGAAATTCTTACACTATACCACATGTATAATTACCAATGTTCATTTTGATCGAGGACATCCAAAAATTACCCGCTTGGGCGCTTATGTCCACAAGCCGCCGGTATCAACGATCCTGGGCCTAAGCCGTTTAAGATCAAATTACCCGCTTGGGCGCTTATGTCCACAAGCCGACGGTATCAACAAATGTGAAAGTAGCGGACCCTATACAGACACACTCCGGAGCCCTAGATAACCCATACGGATACATCTAGGAGTATAGACTCGTACAAACACGCAACATAAATTCCTTGGCGCCGTTTTGGCCACCAAAAAGAGGGGGCGGCCCAACGAGCCCACGCCAAGTGCACTTACCCTCTAAAGTTGGGCATCTAACTCGATCAAAACTCACAAAGTTTCAAAATTCACATTTTAATCATTACAAACCAGGACTACATTCCCAAAATTCATAATATTCACAAAAGAGTAGCAATTGACTCACTAATCATCAAAACGCACGAAACCAAGTTTACCGGTAAAGAATACACCGTAGCAGTTTTCAAATTCGCACCAGGAAATGTAGTAAAACTTTTTAGAAAATTCTGAAAATTTTACAGGTGCTAGGAAACATCTAAATAAGCGTTTGTCTCAGAAATAGGCCTTAGCAAATTCGGAATCTAAGTGGCCAAAAAAAATTCATTTCAGAAACTCATCTTTCAAAGCATAGGAGTTTACTGTCTACCACGACCACAGTTCCATTAGAAAATCACAACAATTCCAAGATTGATTCAAAAATTCTGAAATTTTACAGGAATAAACTAGACACATAGATGAACAACTTTCGTGAAGAAAATAACCATAAAAAACGATCGTAACTAGGAGTAATACGAACAACAAAATCTGTCTACACCAAAATCTTAAAACTGTCATCATAACTCAGAAAATACCAGATGTTTTTTCGTCGCCCAAATCATGTCCAAAAATTTTTAAAATTTACAGAGATCATCATTAAAGTGTTAGGAACATTTTTCATTTAGAAAAGTTTTCCCAAAAATGAATGGATCTAGACGAACAAAGAGGAACAAAAGAAACTATCCTATAGAAACCCTAACTCACAGATTTGACAAGGGATGGAAAATGAGTTGTAACTCCATGAATACTCAACCAAAAGCTCTAAAATTTGAAAGGCACAACACTAACTTACATTCCAATAGATTGAGGTAAAAAATCCTCGTGTTCAACTCGTCCAAGAGTGATTCCTATCCGCACAACTCCTTGCTACACCCGAAATCCTCTAAAATGAAGAAGATGGGGAAGTTTCTCAATTCTTAGTCCTAGATAATGGATCTAAAGGCAAGGAATTGGATGAGAACACTTACTCAGACGAAGGAGAATGGATGGAAGCCTTCCAACTCGTCCAAGAACTCAGGAACAAGAAGAATAGCCTTCAACTCTCACCAACACTCAAGAAGAATGGAATTTTCGGAGGAATGGTTTGATGGAGGTTTTTGGGACTGATAACAAGTTGTAATGGCTGAATTGAGAGTTCCAATTGAGGCTTTGATGACCCTGGGAAGTAGGGAAATCATAATGGCAATCAAATCCCGAAATTACACCCCCAAATCCTATCCATTCCACCTAACACACACCATGGTTCACCCCACCAACTTTGGTGCATGCACTCCCTAAAATCCAACTATGTAGAGTTCTAGAAGCTTCCAAATTCATCCCAATGGAGTCTCAATACACCCCCAAAGTCTGAGACATGTTTGTGGCTCAATTCCATGAACCAAGCTCGAGTTAATGGCTTGATTACGCATGAAACGCGTAGCAGCGTTTCAAAACGCTGCCACTGGGCTGGTGGCGCGCCACCGCGCGGCCACCGTGCCACCCCAGGCTGCGGCCTTCTCACTCTTTTTTTTTTCTTTTTTTTATTTTTTTAATATGATTTTTAATCTCTAAAAATCATACATGGATTTTCCATGATTGTTGGATCATCCGATAACTCTCTTCGAGTTGCTATCGTCCGAAAATGTTTAATTCCGCTCTCCCGGAATTATTTCGATTGCGATAGTTAAATCCAATTAATTAATTCAATTAATTAATTTTCGGATTTAATACTCGATGTTGATTTCTCGGGTATTACAGGCGTTAGAAAGCCTTATTGGCATAAAATTCCAAATATATTGCCCCTGTGAGGTGGAGAATGCTGTAAATTTCTTCGACTCATTCTCCATCTTAATCTGAGAGAAACCAGATTTGCAATCAAATTTAGAAAACACTTTAGCACCTTTGATGCAATCAATTAAGGCCATCTCCATCCAAGCCCACGGAGCTCTTCTATTTTTTTCCCACCACATCATCTTCTCTTTCTTCCACATCATCAATTAACTTTATCTCATTTTCATTTTCAATAAAACAACTCAATATTTTCCACATCATTAAACTACTTATAACAAAGAATTTAAATAAAAAATATAATAATTATTTTTTTTATTGTTTTTTTTACAAAATTAATAAACTTTTTTTAATTATATAAATAAAATTTTAAATTTTAAAAAAGAAAAAGAAAAAAAGAGAAAAAAAAACAAAAAAATAATTAAAAATGCAAAAAGCTGCCGGGCACGTGTGCCCGGCAGAGCTCCTCCTATTTGGAGGAGCAAATGCTACGTCAGCTGACGTGGCGGGGGGCCGTGGGGAGCTCTTTTAAAGAGCTCTCCCCAATGGAGATGGAAAGAGCTCCCCCCAATGGAGATGGTCTAAGTGTTCTCTACTCGTTAAGTAATAACCATCAAACTGTATTATTTTATTAATACCTTAATAGTTTATTACCAACCTGGGTTTACCTCTTTTTATTTCACCATAGTTTCTTACCAAGAATCCAGGGCTACTATAAGCTGAGACTCCAGGCTCGATGAGTTTAAGATCGATATGCTCCTTGATAATTTGTTGCATATCTTTATCTTTCTTATCCTGCATATTCATTAAGATGAGTTTGTATTGAACATACTCATATTTATATTGTTCTTTTACATGTAGAGTAACTTCGATCTTGTTTTTATCCCACCATGCCAGAGGATCCTCGTTAAATTTCCCTGGATAAGTCTTTTGACATTTTCGAGGGACAATTTAGTTTCCCCATCAATGTCTAATGAAGTTATATTCAATGACTTCATTTCCTGCATTGCTTCTTTGAGGTTTATAATTTTGTCAATAGAAGCTTCATCGAATCCTTGTTGTCTAAAAGACAACAAAGCCTTACCAAACTTTCTTTTATCCGGCATTTTTGGATGGGTTATTTTGGCATCATTATCACCACGTTTGCTGCGAAATAATATAGGCATTAACCTGTTGAATGCCTTTTCTCTGCGCAACACCTGTATCTCGTTTCCACAACTTGTGGAAAATACTAACAAATTTCTTTTGTTATCTTGAACATATTTTGTAAAGGATTGTATAAAATTATTATCTAACAAAATATCCGCTCCTGTATCATGAAAGTAAATAGGGGGCGTTTTTACCTTGTACCAAAGTATACCAAATGCTCCTCCGATAATGATATTAGCCTGTCGAATACCCTTATTTAGTACTAATGTAATACCCGAGAGGCAACTTCGAGGACGAAGTTGATTTTTAAGGAGGGTAGAATGTAATACCCTAGATCATTTTAATTTTCTTATAAATATATTTATATATGCAACCATTTAATTACTTGTGTAATTATTTGCCTACATATTAATTAACATTTAATTTAATAATAATAATAATAATAATAATAATAATAATAATAATAATAATAATAATAATAAATGAGGAGTGTTTAAATAAAAATAATATAGGAGATATTAACTATATATAGTTTAAAACAATCTAAATCTTACCAAATCGATTTAAATCTCCTCTGAATTTGACCTAGGATAGTAAATAAATCTAGGAGCTGATCTTGGAAGATTTTCTATTCCAAAAATCACGTCCAAGACTCCATTTCTACCGTCCAGCATCTTTAAAAAAAAATACACTACGCACTTTCTCTTCCAATGAAAATTCGATCAACAAAACAAAAAACTTTGAGCGTTCTTCGTGGAGAGGAGGCATTGGGCGATTTTTTTTTTTTTTCCAAATCAATCATAAAGTTCGTGCTTTTCCAACCCCAATCTGGTGTAAGGTAAGCCAACACACCCCTTACCATGTTTCGGGTAGAAATTTGCCTTCGTTTGAGTCGTAGAAATCGGAAATTGGGATTTTAAAATTTCTGACAGTTTTTACATTCTCTAAAAATCTAATTGTTTCGTTAATTTAGCTTTGAAATTTCGGAAAGGCTTCAACATGAAAGTTGTAGATTTAGGTGTTATTGACTTCCTATAAAAATTTCATAATTTTTGAAGCACTTGCGCGACATTGGTACTTGATTTTCTAAAACTGCTCCAGACCTTTCGAAATCTGTCAATCATACTTGTTGTGAAAACCGTCCAAAAACTTTAACCTTGAGTCGGATTTTGCTCAACATTTCTTCACAAATATTGTAGATCTATGTGTCTAGAATCTACCTGTAAAATTTTATTATTTTTGGTCAAGTGATGCATTATCAGAAAATTAATCTTGAAAATGTGTTTTCTGAATTCGTGAAAAAACTATGCCTTCTGTTGAACCCTCGATTTCACATATTTAGAAGCCAAATTTTGAAAAAATATATTTCAGAAAAAAAAATTCTTTTTTGTGTTATCTAGTTGCTGTAAAAATTTCATAATTTTTGGCCAAGCGGTTCATTCCCAAACTGTCTATCATCATGGCTTGTTCATTGTTGGCATGTTGCACTTCGAATATGGAGGATTTAATTAATTTTTGCTATCCTAGTTGTATTTCATACTTGATATGAACCATTCGGCGATATATACCAATCATGTTATGTCTGATTTGGGTAAAGATGATATCTTTATGAGTTTCTGATAGCAAAAGTCGATTCTTTGGAAAAATTGATACATGTATACTTGTTAGTTATACTTTGAAACCCATTGTGCGTGGAATTCGGGTAGGTATGCCCACATTAAGGCTCCGGAGAGCGAGTGCACTAGGGTGGAGCCATGCGTGGCCGCCCCTCTCCTTATGTTGAATTATTATGATATTGTCTATATCCCTAAATATACTTGCGAGTGTTATTTATGGGCCCCGGGTGCGTGTCGATATAGGCTGCCGTTGGCATTGTTGAGGGATGAATTCCCCTTATTATTGGTGCTCCTTTGGTGTCCCCACGTTCTAGGCACAACGGTGAAAACGTGATTTTCTTGTTAGCTTAATTAGTTAAAGAATGTTTAATCTTTTAACTTATTTTGATTTAAGTCGATCCCTTTTAAAACCCCATACTTGCTATGGGGTGGATTGGCTTACTCCGTAATTTATTTACTGATGTGTGTTGTGTATTTTTTCTTTGTTACAGACTATGACGAGCACGTATGAGCATCCAGCATGCATGGGATCTGGGACTTTTTAAAGCCACACTCAATTTTAAATTTATCCATTTTCCTTTTTAATATTTAGCTTCCGCATGTTACTTTAAGCACTTAGAAATATTTTTGGCTATGTCGGCCCTATTTTACATTACTGCATTTATTTTTAATTTGTAGAGTAGTTTACATGGATTTTAGAGTTTGGTATGATGTGAGCCTTAACATCTTCCAGTTAAGTTAGCCTAGGGCGAGCTTAATTGGGAGATGTGGCGGTAGCATCCCGGCCCTTTTGGAGTTTTGAAAACCGGGGTGTTACAGAATGGTATCAGAGCAGTTCGATTCTTTCGGACCAATGTTTTAGGAATATATAAATATTTTTATTAAAGCTATGTATTAAATTTTCCAGTCTATTTAGAAAAAAATATATATGTATATTTTTACTTTTAAACTCAAATATTCTTAGTATTATTTTCCTATAAATACATGTAAAATCTCTCTTGCATTTTATTTCCATGCATCAGATTATTTCTAAATTTGGGGAGGGGTCATGACACATGTGCATTCATTTTACTTGGTTTTTGCATTATCTTCCCTGCTTGCTACGAGCTTCTGAACCTAGATTTTAATTCCTTGGCCATGCATAATTTAAACGTTTTCTTAATGAATTAGTTGTTCATTTACTGCTTACATGTTCTGACTTAGTCTTTGTTATGAACTTAGTACATCACTTTAACTTAGACCTCATTCTTTAAGAGCGAGCTTAACTTTATCTAGAGACCTTAATATCCTAAGATGTCACATTTCTTCCAAAATTATCATGAAACAGTTATGGGATATAATTGTAATCCTAAGCTGGGGAGGATGTAACAATCATGTGATTATGAACAACCCACTTTAGGTTATGTCGAGCTAACAAACTATCTTTGTAGCTCGCATGCTCTTTACCTTGAACATTTACATGTGGCTCTACTCTTAGATGATACGTGACTTCGAGGACGAAGTCAATTTCTAAGGAGGGTAGAATGTAATACCCGAGAGGCAACTTCGAGGACGAAGTTGATTTTTCAGGAGGGTAGAATGTAATACCCTAGATCATTTTAATTTTCTTATAAATATATTTATATATGCAACCATTTAATTACTTGTGTAATTATTTGCCTACATATTAATTAAAATTTAATTTAATAATAATAATAATAATAAATGAGGAGTGAATAGATAAAAATATAATATAGGACATATTAACTATATATAGTTTAAAACAATCTAAATCTTACCAAATCGATTTAAATCTCCTCCGAATTTGACCTAGGATAGTAAATAAATCTAGGAGCTGATCTTGGAAGATTTTTTATTCCAAAAATCACGTCCAAGACTCCCTTTCTACCGTCCAGCATCTTTAAAAAAAAAATACACTACGCACTTTCTCTTCCAAAGAAAATTCGATCAACAAAAAAAAAAAAAACTTTGAGCGCTCTTCGTGGAGAGGAGGCATCGGGCGATTTTTTTTTCCAAATCAATCATAAAGTTCGTGCTTTTCCAACCGCAATCTGGTGTAAGGTAAGCCAACACATCCCTTACCATGTTTCGGTTCGAAATTTGCCTTCGTTTGAGTCGTAGAAATCGGAAATTGGGATTTTAAAATTTCTGACAGTTTTTACATTCTCTAAAAATCTAATTGTTTCGTTAATTTAGCTTTGAAATTTCGGAAAGGCTTCAACATGAAAGTTGTAGATCTAGGTGTTATTGACTTCCTGTAAAAATTTCATAATTTTTGAAGCACTTGCGGGACATTGGTACTTGATTTTCTAAAACTGCTCCAGACCATTCGAAATCTGTCCATCGTACTTGTTGTGAAAACCGTCCAAAATCTTTAACCTCGAGTCGGATTTTGCTCAATATTTCTTCACAAATATTGTAGATCTATGTGTCTAGAATCTACCTGTAAAATTTTATTATTTTTGGTCAAGTGATGCATTATCAGAAAATTAATCTTGAAAATGTGTTTTCTGAATTCGTGAAAAAACTATGCCTTCTGTTGAATCCTCGATTTCACATATTTAGAAGCCAAATTTTGAAAAAATATATTTCAGAAAAAAAAATTCATTTTTGTGTTATCTAGTTGCTGTAAAAATTTCATAATTTTTGGCCAAGCGGTTCATTCCCAAACTGTCTATCATCATGGCTTGTTCACTGTTGGCATGTTGCACTTCGAATATGGAGGATTTAATTAATTTTTGCTATCCTAGTTGTATTTCATACTTGATATGAACCATTCGGCGATATATACCAATCATGTTATGTCTGATTTGGGTAAAGATGACATCTTTATGAGTTTCTGATAGCAAAAGTCGATTCTTGGGAAAAATTGATACATGTATACTTGTTAGTTATACTTTGAAACCCATTGTGCGTGGAATTCGGGTAGGTATGCCCACATTTAGGCTCCGGAGAGCGAGTGCACTAGGGTGGAGCCATGCGTGGCCGCCCCTCTCCTTATGTTGAATTATTATGATATTGTCTATATCCCTAAATAATACTTGCGAGTGTTATTTATGGGCCCCGGGTGCGTGTCGATATAGGCTGCCGTTGGCATTGTTGAGGGATGAATTCCCCTTATTATTGGAGCTCCTTTGGTGTCCCCACGTTCTAGGCACAATGGTGAAAACGTGATTTTCTTGTTAGCTTAATTAGTTAAAGAATGTTTAATCTTTTAACTTGACTGCTAAAGTAATGTATTTTCTAAATAAAATTATATTTTGATTTAAGTCAATCCCTTTTAAAACCCCACACTTGCTATGGGGTGGATTGGCTTACTCAGTAATTTATTTACTGATGTGTGTTGTGTATTTTTTTTTCCTTACAGACTATGACGAGCACGTATGAGCATCCAGCATGCATGGGATCTGGGACTTTTTAAAGCCACACTCAATTTTAAATTTATCCATTTTCCTTTTTAATATTTAGCTTCCGCATGTTACTTTAAGCACTTAGAAATATTTTTGGCTATGTCGGCCCTATTTTACATTACTGCATTTATTTTTAATTTGTAGAGTAGTTTACATGGATTTTAGAGTTTGGTATGATGTGAGCCTTAACATCTTCCAGTTAAGTTAGCCTTGGGCGAGCTTAATTGGGAGATGTTGCAGTAGCATCCCGGCCCTTTTGGAGTTTTGAAAACCGGGGTATTACAGAATGGTATCAGAGCAGTTCGATTCTTTCGGACCAATGTTTTAAGAATATATAAATATTTTTATTAAAGCTATGTATTAAATTTTCCAGTCTATTTACAAAAAAATATATATGTATATTTTTACTTTTAAACTCAAATATTCTTAGTATTATTTTCCTATAAATACATGTAAAATCTCTCTTGCATTTTATTTCCATGCATCAGATTATTTCTAAATTTGGGGAGGGGTCATGACACATGTGCATTCATTTTACTTGGTTTTTGCATTATCTTCCCTGCTTGCTACGAGCTTCTGAACCTAGATTTTAATTCCCTGGCCATGCATAATTTAAACGTTTTCTTCATGAATTAGTTGCTCATTTACTGCTTAAATGTTCTGACTTAGTCTTTGTTATGAACTTAATACATCACTTTTAACTTAGACTTCATTCTTTAAGAGCGAGCTTAACTTTATCTAGAGACATTAATATCCTAAGATGTCACATTTCTTCCAAAATTATCATGAAACAGTTATGGGATATAATTGTAATCCTAAGTTGGGGAGGATGTAACAATCATGTGATTATGAACAACCCACTTTAGGTTACGTCGAGCTAACAAACTATATTTGTAGCTCGCATGCTCTTTACCTTGAACATTTACATGTGGCTCTACCCTTGTAATACCCGGAAATTTTAGAATATAAAAATAGGAATTAATCCAATAGGAGAGAAGGTTTTGTTTCCGAGAACCCGTAGACGCGGAAATGCACGAAAGTCAAAGGACGACGAATTAGAACCCGACGGACCAAAACCGACGGTCTTAGGATTTCAAGCATGAAATCGAATCGAGACGGAATAAATTTATGATGAGAAGCATAATCCGAAAATGACCCGGAAAATCGAGCGCGAAAACGGGGAAGGATAGAAGTCCGAAAGAGAGGAGAAAAAGACCCGACGGATCGGATCGCATGGACCCGCCCGGACCGCAGTCCAGGCGAGTCCCGCGCGCTGGCCGGGCGGGGTTTGGCCAAAAGGCGCGCCAATCCCGCGTGGCTCTACAGGTTTTGGCAACTTGCGGGTTTTCGGCGATTTCTTACCATAATTCGACCCCCCGACTTTGGAAAGTGGATTTTGGACGGGGGAAGGAGAATAAGGTCGACCTAGGGTTGTCTCCCCCACCCTTTCATCAGTCTCCAAACTCCCCATTCACTCTCAAACTCTCCCAGACTCTCTCCAAAGCCAAAACACTTTCTGACGACTTCCCGACGACTTCCGATCACTTCCCGGCGACGAAAACCGACGGAGGAGGCGTGGAATACAAGATCCCTAGTGTTCTAATCTGTGGTAAGTCGTTCATAGATTTCCATTTAAGTTTTTGAACCCGAAAACTCGATCTAACATTGGATTTCTTCGTCCGATTCGAAATCGTGGCCAAAGTCGGAAGCTTGACGTTGAGGAGATCCGTTCGTAGGATTTTGGACGAGCCAGCGACCTTAGGACGACCCAAAACTCCCTATCACTGTAAGTTGAGCCTTCCATATCAATACGGGTGATTTAGGGGCGTCCGGTATAGGCGTAACGTAACGAAACGTAAAAATCGAACTTAAAAACCCCAACTTGCGCAGTTTCTGTATTCGGCCTAAAACTCATATTTCGAGGATTCAATCCGAGAAACTCAAAACTAGACTTTTAATCCTAACACATAAATCTAGGTTGTGTAAAAATTTCAGACATTTTCGTTAACGTTTGCTATTTTAAATCGCATCGAAAAGAAACTGTTTTGACAAAATGTGTTGAAATCTGCCTATGAACATGTTCGAACTTAGTGAATTTGTTTCTATATCTTCTAGTCCGATTTGATCCTTGCAATCTAAATGAAAGTTGTAGATAATCATGTCTAATATGTGCATATAAAATTTCAGAATTTTTGAAGTCCATTTGATATGTTAAAACGTCGAAATTTTGAACTGTGTCAAACATGAGTTCGGACAGATTTCTGATTGCATAATAAAATCGATTATTGACATGTTTCCTCAACTTATTTCGAAAAAGTTAAAACACGAAAGTTGTTCGTTAGGGTGTTTTGCATAAACTGTGAAGATTTCAGATTTTTCGGACTTAAATCGAATTTTTAAATTGAAAAGGCGCAAACTGTAACGCCAAGATACTTTTAAATCGAAGGATTTTGAAATTTCGAAACGAACGATCAAAGATTTGAAATACGATACATCTATACTTTTGAAAAACCCCTGATACATTAAATCTAAACGATACATGAGATACTTGGTGGAGGGTGAGTGCTCTGCAGGGTGCCCCTCTAGCCTTTCTCTTCGGGCCTATAATGGACGAGAGAATTTGATGAGATATTACGCCAATCGGCGGGAGATACATGGCCTACTCTCTCGGGTTGTCCGTATGGATTTCTCGAGGCTCCGGAGTGTTACTGGGTATGGCAGATACGGCTGCGGCCGCCGGATCACCGGCTAAACGAGATACTTACGAAACGGCTGCGGCCGCCGGATCACCGGCTATACTAAACACTGAGAAATGGTTACGTAACGGGGGAAAATAAAAGAATTAATATTTTAAGTATTTATTTATTTTTGAATGTCTTTAAATTATGCATTTAAATTATGTCTTTTAAATTCGTATCATGACTAAATTGTTATTGTGGATTAAATGCATGTTCAAGTATACAATTAAAATATTATTTCCTTTAAATTTTGTAAATGCATGTTTAGGAGTGAAATTGTAATTAACTAATTAAATCCCTTTATTGCTATGTTAGGATCGACTTACTCAGTATTTTATATACTGATAAAAATCGTTGTTTTCCTCTTTTCTTTTCAGAGTATGAAGATAATGCATGAGCATATGCATTGGGGGATGGAAAAACTTTGATATTGTTTTTATTGCTTTCATGATACTTGCATAACGGGCATGTAAATCCCGAGTTTTGGCCATGTCGGCCCACTTTACATTTTTCCGCTACGATATATTATTACTACTATATGTGTGGATGATACTTATTATTTTTAAATAGATTCCGGACTTGTTTTTAAATCTTTTTGCAATACCTATAGCCTTGCATCTCTTTGGCAAGCTCGGAGAATCCGTGTCTTGCTAGAGAGATGTGGCGGTGACATCCCGGCCTGGGTTATCAAATCCGGGGTGTTACAAGTTGGTATCAGAGCCCGGAATATTTTAAAGCTACTATTATTATTATTTTAAGATATTTTGAACTAAGTATTATTTTTAAATTTATCATTATTATTTTTAAGACTACTAGTATTTTAGCCCAAAATTTGAGCCCAAAAATTTTCTTACCCAATTAGTATAATATTTTGAGCCCAAAGGGGGTTAAATTATTTTGACCCAATACTTATAATTATTTATTTTAAGCCCAACCATTTCGGCCCAAGTACCCCTGTTTTTACTTCTTAAAGTCCAAATTATTATTTTTGGCCAATATAGAGGCCCAACTTTTTTCTAAATCCATGATTAAATTAAATTAATTTTGGGGGGATTGCATGTGCATATCCATATAGATTTAAATTCCTGCATATCATGACTTATATTCGAAACATACTCTAACTCTAACCTCCTTGTTGACATTAGATGGCCGAACCCAACACGAACATGGTCAACTTGATGGTGAAACTGACTAACGCATATTTAGAGTCCCAACAACATATCAACTATTTCAAGACTCGAGTAGGACAACTAGAGGGCCAAGTGGCCCATCTGGGGCATCTTAGGGAGACCGATCATCATAACATAACCCAGCTGCAAAATCAAGTCGCCGAACTCCAAGCCCAAGTGGCCCAACTCCAAGACAAGGGTGATGACTTGGAGGAACAAATAGGGAACGTAGCCTGGGAGTTGACTACCTTAGCCAAAGAGATTGACGGAGGGGTCCTTCAGAACCCGGGACCTCACCCTAATGCTGCAGCACCGATTGACGTATCCAGCGACGAGGACGATCCCATCGAGGATGTACCTGCCTAGTCACCCTAGACTTAGGAGCCCATACTGATGCACTACTATCTATGTTCTTTTTTTCAAACTAGTACCAGCACTACTATTTCATTCCTGTTACGAATGCTTGTAATCAGCTGAAAAATTTTCTCTTGAGTAATAAATCTACAAGCATTTATTTTATACAATTATATTTAAAGTATTCCTTACATTTTAATTAAATTATTTCTCTTCGAATACCCTGCTAAAACCCGATCAAACAAATGAACAAGGTAATAAAAATCAATGACCTATAGATAACAACTAAACAAAAATACAAGTAGTATATATATATACATATACATTATATGGAGATAATTATCGAGCAAGGGTATCTCCAACCCTAAACCCTAAACCCTAAACCCTAAAACCCCAAACCCTAACACCCTGAACCCTAGGGTCTCGAAAAAAAAAAACAAAACAAAACAAAACAAAACAAAAACAAAGCAGTAAGTAGAACCAACCCCAAATAACAACAAACAATACGCTAAACCCCAACAACCTATACTAACAGGTTCCAACAGACTGATACCTGTTAATATCGTCATTTATTTAGTCAAATTATTTCATAAGCATTACATAATACTTCAACAAAAAGAATCTAAACTCTCTCGTTCTTGCAACAGCATGGCATCGAGAGGAAGACCACGCGCCCAGCCCACTACTCCAAACACCAACGAAACCCCCATGCAACCAGAAATGCCTGTACCCGGCGAAGGGGTACACGCTCAAGAGGAGCCGGCAAACCCCATGCCAAACAACATGGACGCGCGCCTACGCACTCTAGAAGAGGTTCTCATTGCGATAGGGAACGCGCATGTGAACCAAGGCCAGGCCGCTGCGGTACCTCCACCCGAGGCCCGCATTAACTACTTAGCCATGGTGAACTCATATCGTCCGCCGAACTACGCCGGAGAAGAGGACCCGGCTAAACTTGAAGAATGGATCCGAACATTCGACAAGCTACTAAACGCGGTGAAGTGCCCAATTGGCGAGAAGGTGCCTGTGGCATCGTACTATCTCGGAGGGGAGGCGGATGACTGGTGGCGTGCCATGCAAGATAAGTTAGCCGAGGACGAGGAACCCTATTCTTGGGAAGAATTCATGGGTCTGATCAGGGATCGCTTTTATCCCATGAGCACAAAGTCAGCCATGTACGAGGAGTTCTTATCTCTGAAGCAAGGAGGGCAAACAGTCCAGGAATATTACACCCGTTTCAAGGAGTTGGTGCGTTTCGCACCGAGACTCGTGCCGACAGATGTGGAGAAGGCACAGAAATTTGAAATGGGGCTAAACTTGGCTATACGAGAGGTGATCACTGGCGTCCCATACCCAGACCTGCAATCGGTGTATGATCGTGCGGTAGCTGTTGCAAGGGTGCAACAACTAAAAAGGAAAGTGAGCGGAGAACCCAGCCGAGGATCTCAGGGTCAGAATAAGAGGGGTAGAGACAACCGTTCCGGTAACAATGCTGTAGGGAACAACTTTCGGGGAGATCTGAACAGACCCCCTCAAAACAACACCAGAGGATATGACGATAGAACCCTTTTCCGGGGTAACCCGGCACCACCTTGCCCGAGATGCGGCAGGCCTCATTTGGCCAGAGGGTGCCCCCAACAGGGTGCCTGCTACAGGTGTGGTCGCAACGGCCACATGGCGAATGAGTGCCGCACTCGACTGGAAAACATCACCAAGAGGGAGGACATAGGCACGGGGCCAACTCAGCCTCGCAACCAGGATGGACGGAATCGAAACAACCAGGGGTATAGACCCCCTCAAAACCAGAATCTCAATCAGAATCAACGTCCCCCACAAATTCCAAATCAGCAACAGAATCAGAACCCGAACCGGGATCAGCAAGGCAACCCGGGACGTCCGATGGGGCGATTGAATGTCATCAATGAGGCAGATGTGCCTATGCAGGGGGACGTAATGGGAGGTACGTTCCATGTCTTAAGTACACCCCTTAGAGTTTTGTTTGACTCAGGAGCTAGTTGTTCGATAATATCATCTAGAGTCTTACCTGAACTAGATCTACCTAAGTGCGAATTGATTAACTTAGGGATTCAACTTCCATCGGGAGAGGTAGTATCATGCTCTAAGCGATATAACGGGATTCCGATAGTTATAAAGAACGTAGAGTTTTTCGCGAACTTGGTAGAATTCGAACTACAGGATTTTGACGTCATACTAGGGATGGATTGGCTGACCCAATATAAAGCCGTGATCGATTGCCAAAAACAAAAGATCACGTTGTCAAAGAGTAGGGGAAGGAGAGTCATCTTTTACTCCCAACCCCCTAAGAAGTCTACCAAGATAGTTAACGCCATGAAGCTATGTAGCTTAATGCGTAAGGGTTACGCGTTATATGCATGCTACATTCATAACCTTGAGGCCGAAGAGGTCAAGGTGGATAACATTCTGGTGGTGAGAGAATACCCGGATGTATTTCCGGAAGATGTTCCCGGTATGCCGCCTGAGAGAGATCTGGAATTCACCATAGATCTCATCCCGGGAACGGAGCCTGTCTCAAAGGCTCCTTATCGTATGGCGCCGCTGGAAATGAAGGAATTAAAGGAACAACTCGAGGAGTTGCTAGAGAAGGGCTACATAAGACCGAGTAGGGGTGGGCAAACGGGGCGGGTTAATCGGGTACCCGACCCGAACCCGAAAAATAGTGGGATCGGGTTGGGTACCCGAACCCGAAAAACCCGAAGTCGGGTACCCGAACCCGAAGTTAGTAGATCGGGTCGGGTATCGGGTTTTACAAATGAACCCGAATTACCCGACTTTTTTTTAAAAAAAATATTTTATTTTATTTATTAAAAATGTCTATCTTTTTCTTTAAAAAAAATTTCCCACAATTTAGAGAGTATTTATTTTTTAGTATTTCTAATTACATAATTTTATGCAAACCAAAAGGGTAAAACCTCAATCCCTATTTTTTTCGAAATATTATTAGTCAATTCTTGTCTTTTATTCGTTAATGAATGAGTATGTTCTCATTCTTATTAATTTGTAATTTGTAAATTATGATGGTGATTATTGAATTTATCAAAGTTTCTTTAATAGTTTGTTTTTTTTAGAAAAAAAGGTTTTTCTTTAATTTTTTAGAAAAAAGAGTGGGTACCCGAAGTGGGTACCCGACCCGATCGGGTACCCGACGTACCCACCAATGTCGGGTAATGGGTGGGTAATTTATTTTTCTACCCGAACCCGATTAACCCGAACCCGACTAACCCGAACCCACCAAACCCGACCCAACGCCCACCCCTAAGACCGAGCACGTCCCCATGGGGAGCCCCGGTGTTATTCGTGAAGAAGAAAGATGGAGGTCTACGACTATGCATCGATTATAGAGGACTTAACCAAGTCACGGTCAAGAACAAGTACCCGTTGCCCAGAATCGAGGATTTGTTCGACCAATTGAAGGGAGCTTCAGTATTTTCAAAGATCGACCTACGATCCGGATATCACCAGTTAAGGATCGCCGAAAAGGATATCCCAAAGACGGCATTCAGAACTCGCTACGGGCACTACGAATTCACGGTGCTATCATTCGGGCTGACGAACGCCCTAGCGATGTTCATGAATCTCATGAACAACGTGTTTCGGGAATTATTAGATCAATGCGTAGTGGTGTTCATAGATGACATCCTGATCTACTCGAAAAGCGAAGAAGAGCATTCCGAACACTTACACAAAGTGTTAGGGATCTTACGAGCAAATCAGCTGTATGGCAAACTGTCCAAATGCGACTTCTGGCTAAGAGAAGTGGCATTTCTGGGACATATCGTATCCGCCAAGGGAGTGGCAGTAGACCCAGCAAAGATCTCGGCAGTAACCGAATGGGTGCCACCGAAGAATCCAACCGAGATAAGAAGTTTTCTCGGATTGGCAAGGTACTACCGAAGGTTTGTAAAGGATTTCTCAAGGATCGCTCGCCCATTGACACAGCTGTTAAAGAAAGGGGTGAAATACGACTGGACCATCGAGTGTGATTCCGCATTCCAAGAATTAAAGAAACGGCTTACTACAGCGCCGGTGTTGGCATTACCATCGGAGGATGGAGACTTCGAGGTGTACAGCGACGCCTCGAAGGAAGGATTGGGATGCGTACTAATGCAAGATCAAAGGGTTATAGCATACGCATCACGACAACTAAAGCCACACGAAGAGAACTATCCGACGCACGACTTGGAGCTAGCCGCAGTCGTGTTCGCTCTAAAGATATGGAGGCATTACCTCTATGGGCGAAAGTGTCGGATGTTCACCGACCATAAGAGCCTCAAGTATATATTCACGCAAAAAGAGCTGAATTTGAGGCAAAGAAGATGGTTGGAACTGATTGAGGATTACGACCTGGAAATTGCGTACCACGAAGGAAAAGCCAACGTCGTGGCCGATGCCTTGAGTCGAAAGACTCAACACGTGGTGAATTCACTTGTGGTACCGGCCGAGTTGTACAGAGACTTGGCAAAATTAAGTTTGGAGTTGGTACACTCTGGCGAAGTAAGTAAGGTCGTCAACACGATGGTAGTAGGATCTACCATACTTGATGAGATACGACTAGCACAACAAGGTGATGAAAAGCTGGAGGAAATTAGGAAGAGCATTGCTGAAGAAAAGGCAATGGATTTTAAAATCCATGAGGACGGAAGCATCCGCTTCAATGGAAGGTGGTGCATACCACGAAAATGCGAGGACCTGAAGCAAAGAGTAATGGAGGAAGGCCATAATACCCCATATTCGGTCCACCCCGGAGGCGAGAAGCTATACAAGGACATAAAGAAGAACTATTGGTGGCCGAACATGAAGAGAGAAATAGCCGAGTTTGTGGCGAGATGCCTTACCTGCCAGAAGGTCAAGGTCGTACGGCAGAAACCCTTAGGATTAATGCAGCCATTGGAAATCCTAAGTTGGAAATGGGATAGCATTTCAATGGACTTCGTTTCGGGGTTACCACGTTCACCGAAGGGGATGAATAAAATCTGGGTGATCGTGGATAGGTTGACAAAAGCTGCCATATTTATCCCCATGAAGGATACCTGGTCCATGGACCAATTGGCAAGGGCATATGTCGACAACGTGGTACGACGACATGGAGTACCACATGACATCATCTCGAACAGAGACAGTAGATTCGTCTCACATTTTTGGACAAAACTACAAGAAGCCCTCGGTACGAAGATAAAGATGAGTACCGCGTTCCACCCCATGACGGATGGACAAATGGAAAGAACGATCCAAACTTTGGAAGACATGCTGAGGGCGTGCGTATTAGAGTTTAAAGGAAGTTGGGAAAATCACTTACCCTTGATCGAATTTTCCTACAACAACAGCTACCATGCTAGCATTGGCATGGCACCTTTCGAGGCACTATATGGATGCAAATGCCGAAGCCCATTGAGCTGGGAAGAGGGCGAGAGGACTATGGTAATGGGACCGCAACTTGTTGAGGACATGGCTCAACAAGTCAAAATAATCCAAGGGAAGATGAGAGCCGCGCAAGACCGGCAAAAGAGCTATGCCGACGTGAGACGGCAAGATTTGGAATTCCAAATAGGCGATAAGGTCATGTTAAAGGTATCACCGATGAAGGGTGTGATGCGCTTTGGCAAGCAGGGAAAATTAAGCCCACGGTACATAGGACCATACGAGATCCTAGAAAGAGTGGGGAATCTTGCATACCGACTAGCATTACCACCACAATTTGCTCGTGTCCACGACGTGTTCCACGTCTCGCAACTGAAGAAATACGTCCATGATCCGACCCACGTACTCCAACCGGAGGAAATTGAGCTGCACGATGACTTAAGCTACGAAGAAATTCCGGTGCGAATACTCGACAAGAAGGAGAGGGTAACAAGGAATAAGACCGTGAGGATGGTTAAGGTTCTTTGGTCTAACCACGAAGCCGAGACGGCAACGTGGGAGCTAGAGGCAGACATGAAGGATCGTTACCCAACCCTATTCCAAGACAATGCAACAACAGTTATGGGGGCATATGTAATACCCCAAATTTTTATCATCGTCCAAAGGAATAAAATTTATTCCGATCAATGTCGAAATATATCCGAGAAGAAGAAAATAATTTATCACAATAAATTATTGATCGGAAATAAAACGCCGATAGATTTAAATTCAAAATGGAATAAAAGAGGGAAAGGAAGCCCGAAGACATTCCATGAATTCAGTCAAAATAATTGGAATTAAATTCATGAAGGAAAAGAATTTTAATTCCAAGAACCCGTGAAGTCTGAAGGAATTTAATGATACAAGTTATTGCACGGGAATAAAAAGACGACAAATTGGAAGCCGACGAACCCGAGAAATCGCCATCGAAAATTTAAATCCAAAAATAAAGAATTGGATTTAAATTATTAAAACCGAAATAATTCCGAGAGAGCGGAATTTATTATTTATCGGAAGATAACAACTCGAAACGAGTTTATCGAATTGTCCCAACAATCACGGATAATTCCCACATTATGATTTTATTTTTGTAGAGAAGGAATCTTAATATTTAAAAAAAAAAAAAAAAAAATAGTAAAAGTTACTGTAGCACTACTGTAGCGCTACTGTAGCACTACTGTAGCACGTGGCTACTGTAGCAGTAGGCTACTGTAGCAGCCGCACTAGTGTCGGATCTTGTCCCCTTTTATGCCCAAAATACATCCCCAAACACCCAATTATCAGCCATCCACACCCTTTCTTCATCCCAAAACTCTCCCAAAATCAAAAACACAAAGCTTTACCTTCCGGCGACTTTCCGGCGAATTTCCGGCAACCAAATCCGACCGAGGAAGTGTGTAGATCAAGGATTGCAAGCTTTGTATTGTTGGTAAGATGTAAATCAAGTTTCCTTATGGTTTTAAGATCATAACCATCATCCTAACTTACGAATCTTCATATTCAAACACAAATCGGAGCCAAAGGAAGAATAAATCGGGTGGAGGAGATTCGTTCGTGACATCCCGTGGATTCCGGACGACCCCGTGACCTCCTAAACATCATCCCCACTGTAAGTTAACCTTACTATGGTTTTGGGTGACTTAAAATGCAACCAAACATAGAGATTCAACTCAAGAAAATTAATAAAAATCTGTCAACAAGAGAAACCCTCAACGCAGCGTTTTTGTATGAATTTTTCGAACCTCTAAAGCTGCTCAAACAACAAAACTCAAAACATGAAAAGTGTTGCTAAGGCTTTGGTCTATCTCCTGTAAAAATTTCATAATTTTTCATGATGTTTTGAAACCTGAAACCAACCCAAAACCGAAGAGTATTAAATCTGGATCTTAGAACTTTGGACAGATTTCACTCTCAATCTTGTTGGTTATTTTGACCATGGATCTAGGCCGATCTAGGATTGGTGTTGAACATAAGAATTGTAGATCTATGAGTTTAGAACATTACTGTAAGTTTTTAGAATTTTTCGTTGAGATTTGAGCCTCCGAATCTGAGCCGATCCGATCTGCGTTAGTACCGAAATCAAAACCTTGACAGATTTCATTATCAAACTTGATGAGCATATTTCTATTACTTCGAGTGTTCAAACCTGAAAACTCAAAACTAAGATTTTGATCCTAAGAGCTTACGCTATGTTGTGTAAAAATTTCAGAAATTTTCATCAAGTTTTGATACCCCAAATCGTGTCGGACATATTCTGCGTTTTAAGAATTTTCAAAGGATGACAGATTTCATAACCGATCTTGAGGAGCTTATTCCTATCACTTCTAGCCCGAACTAATCTTTGAGTTCTAAACAAAAGTTGTATATAATCATGTCTAGTATTTGCATATGAAATTTCAGAATTTTTGGAGTACATTTGATATGATAAAAAGTCAAATCTTCAAACGTTGTCAAACCTGAATCCTGACAGCTTTTTGTTTCTGTAGAAAACTTGATTTTTGACATGCTTCCCATCGTTTTTCCGAAAAACTTAAAACACGAAAGTTGTTCGTTGGGATGTTTTTGAGATACTGTGAAAATTTCAAATCAATCGCCTAAGAAATGGATTTTTAAACCAAAAAGGCGTAAACTGTGACGCCATGTGATTTTTAAATCGAAGAGATTTTGAAATTCGAAACAAACGGTCGAGACGTTGAATTACGATATATCTATACTTTTGAAAAATCCCGTTACACCAAATAAAAACATTTTTCTTAAAAGAATTCTTTTGAAACATTGGGGACTTGTGACCAAGTTTGACATTATCAATATGATTCATGCGGGTTTGATTCCCTATGATGTATTTGAGTTCTTGCGGGTTAGATTCCCCAAGGGCGATTGTATGTTTTCCTGCGGGTTAGATTCCCCAGGATGTATTGAGTTCTTGCGGGTTAGATTCCCCAAGGGCGATTGTATGATTTCCTGCGGAAATATTGATTATGAGGATTGCGGTCACAAGAGCCCTGGTGAATGGTGAACTATAAAAGAAACGAAAAATATTTTGAGAAATGATACTTTTGAAATTGGCTGAGGCCGCCGGATCACCGGCTAACTGTTACTATTGATATTGGCTGCGGCCGCCGGATCACCGGCTAAATGATATATTGTTCAGATGATGGCGTAACGGGAAATATATTAAAAAGCTTAGTTTTTATGATATTGGCTGCGGCCGCCGGATTGCCGGCTAAATTAAATATTTTTGAGATGGTGGCGTATCGGGAAGAATTTTTAAAAGCTCAAAACATATTTTCCTTTAATTTAATTAAAGGCTTTGAAACCCCTAACCCATGCTATGTGTTAACTTACTCAGCGCGTTTTTGCTGACCCAAACCATTTATCCCCTTTTTCTTACAGAGAATGAAGAATATGCATCATCATATGCATACTGGGAATTTTTGGGGATTACATCATGAACGGGCCTGTTTAACCCGTGTTTTGGCCATGTTGGCCCTATATTTAAATTCCGCTGCAACTTTGATGTATTATCTTTAAATTATATATGAATGGGCTGTTTGAATATTTTTAAATTCTGAAAAACCATAGCCTTGCATCTCTTTAGTGAGCTCGGAGAAACCGTGTCTCGCTAGGGAGGTGTGGCGGTGGCATCCCGGCCTGGGTTACCAAATCCGGGGTGTTACAGAGTGGTATCAAAGCCCAGACTATTTTAAAGCTAATTATTTTAAAGAAAATATCTGATACCAAAGTTGGTATCAGAGCCTGGAATATTTTAAAGATATTATTTTACATAGCCCGGAATATTTTTAAACTACTATTTTAAAGAGCCCAATTATTATTTTGAAATTAAAGCCCAAATTTTTAGCCAAAAAATTTTTTTTAGAAGCCCAAGAAATTATCTTGGCCCAATAGCCTTGTTTTTATTTAAAGCCCAAACAATTTATTTCTTTCGGCCCAATATAGTGGCCCAAACCTTTTATCCTTATTTTAATCTATCCATGGAATAAATTTATTTTTAAAACCCATGGATAAATAAATGCGTGCATAAATTTTTTTTTTTATTGGGGGGACACATATGCATATGCATACATAAATATTTACACTAACTCTTTTTTATGTGAATTATCGGTAATAAGAAACACTCCTACCTTAGAACTTGACATGATCTTGACTTAGGAGCGCTTGCTAAAGACTAACTTTGCCTTAGTCCTAGATCTTGATCACTTAGAAACTCATCTTCGCGTGCTTCTAAAATGACACCTAGAAAAATACTAAGGAAGGATCATATGCGATGATACCCGAACATGGTTGTGAATAATACATAGGCAGTTATGGGGACATAACTGTAATCTTAAGGGGGGGAGGATGTAATACCCCGTATTTCGAAACTCGAATATTTTGTATCCCAAATAAATTTCTTTTGAACTACGTAATGACTTGATCCCTTCACAGGGTACGTAGGCAACTTGGAAATTTCAATTCTGGGTTCAGTCAAATAATATCAAACAACAAAACACAATGATACAATCGCAATCAATCAATCGGTCAATAAGTCGCGCAACTTCGAGGACGAAGTTGATTCTTAAGGGGGGTAGACTGTAATACCCCAAATTTTTATCATCGTCCAAAGGAATAAAATTTATTCCGATCAATGTCGAAATATATCCGAGAAGAAGAAAATAATTTATCACAATAAATTATTGATCGGAAATAAAACGCCGATAGATTTAAATTCAAAATGGAATAAAAGAGGGAAAGGAAGCCCGAAGACATTCCATGAATTCAGTCAAAATAATTGGAATTAAATTCATGAAGGAAAAGAATTTTAATTCCAAGAACCCGTGAAGTCTGAAGGAATTTAATGATACAAGTTATTGCACGGGAATAAAAAGACGACAAATTGGAAGCCGACGAACCCGAGAAATCGCCATCGAAAATTTAAATCCAAAAATAAAGAATTGGATTTAAATTATTAAAACCGAAATAATTCCGAGAGAGCGGAATTTATTATTTATCGGAAGATAACAACTCGAAACGAGTTTATCGAATTGTCCCAACAATCACGGATAATTCCCACATTATGATTTTATTTTTGTAGAGAAGGAATCTTAATATTTAAAAAAAAAAAAAAAAAAAAATAGTAAAAGTTACTGTAGCACTACTGTAGCGCTACTGTAGCACTACTGTAGCACGTGGCTACTGTAGCAGTAGGCTACTGTAGCAGCCGCACTAGTGTCGGATCTTGTCCCCTTTTATGCCCAAAATACATCCCCAAACACCCAATTATCAGCCATCCACACCCTTTCTTCATCCCAAAACTCTCCCAAAATCAAAAACACAAAGCTTTACCTTCCGGCGACTTTCCGGCGACTTTCCGGCGAATTTCCGGCAACCAAATCCGACCGAGGAAGTGTGTAGATCAAGGATTGCAAGCTTTGTATTGTTGGTAAGATGTAAATCAAGTTTCCTTATGGTTTTAAGATCATAACCATCATCCTAACTTACGAATCTTCATATTCAAACACAAATCGGAGCCAAAGGAAGAATAAATCGGGTGGAGGAGATTCGTTCGTGACATCCCGTGGATTCCGGACGACCCCGTGACCTCCTAAACATCATCCCCACTGTAAGTTAACCTTACTATGGTTTTGGGTGACTTAAAATGCAACCAAACATAGAGATTCAACTCAAGAAAATTAATAAAAATCTGTCAACAAGAGAAACCCTCAACGCAGCGTTTTTGTATGAATTTTTCGAACCTCTAAAGCTGCTCAAACAATAAAACTCAAAACATGAAAAGTGTTGCTAAGGCTTTGGTCTATCTCCTGTAAAAATTTCATAATTTTTCATGATGTTTTGAAACCTGAAACCAACCCAAAACCGAAGAGTATTAAATCTGGATCTTAGAACTTTGGACAGATTTCACTCTCAATCTTGTTGGTTATTTTGACCATGGATCTAGGCCGATCTAGGATTGGTGTTGAACATAAGAATTGTAGATCTATGAGTTTAGAACATTACTGTAAGTTTTTAGAATTTTTCGTTGAGATTTGAGCCTCCGAATCTGAGCCGATCCGATCTGCGTTAGTACCGAAATCAAAACCTTGACAGATTTCATTATCAAACTTGATGAGCATATTTCTATTACTTCGAGTGTTCAAACCTGAAAACTCAAAACTAAGATTTTGATCCTAAGAGCTTAAGCTATGTTGTGTAAAAATTTCAGAAATTTTCATCAAGTTTTGATACCCCAAATCGTGTCGGACATATTCTGCGTTTTAAGAATTTTCAAAGGATGACAGATTTCATAACCGATCTTGAGGAGCTTATTCCTATCACTTCTAGCCCGAACTAATCTTTGAGTTCTAAACAAAAGTTGTATATAATCATGTCTAGTATTTGCATATGAAATTTCAGAATTTTTGGAGTCCATTTGATATGATAAAAAGTCAAATCTTCAAACGTTGTCAAACCTGAATCCTGACAGCTTTTTGTTTCTGTAGAAAACTTGATTTTTGACATGCTTCCCATCGTTTTTCCGAAAAACTTAAAACACGAAAGTTGTTCGTTGGGATGTTTTTGAGATACTGTGAAAATTTCAAATCAATCGCCTAAGAAATGGATTTTTAAACCAAAAAGGCGTAAACTGTGACGCCATGTGATTTTTAAATCGAAGAGATTTTGAAATTCGAAACAAACGGTCGAGACGTTGAATTACGATATATCTATACTTTTGAAAAATCCCGTTACACCAAATAAAAACATTTTTCTTAAAAGAATTCTTTTGAAACATTGGGGACTTGTGACCAAGTTTGACATTATCAATATGATTCATGCGGGTTTGATTCCCTATGATGTATTTGAGTTCTTGCGGGTTAGATTCCCCAAGGGCGATTGTATGTTTTCCTGCGGGTTAGATTCCCCAGGATGTATTGAGTTCTTGCGGGTTAGATTCCCCAAGGGCGATTGTATGATTTCCTGCGGAAATATTGATTATGAGGATTGCGGTCACAAGAGCCCTGGTGAATGGTGAACTATAAAAGAAACGAAAAATATTTTGAGAAATGATACTTTTGAAATTGGCTGAGGCCGCCGGATCACCGGCTAACTGTTACTATTGATATTGGCTGCGGCCGCCGGATCACCGGCTAAATGATATATTGTTCAGATGATGGCGTAACGGGAAATATATTAAAAAGCTTAGTTTTTATGATATTGGCTGCGGCCGCCGGATTGCCGGCTAAATTAAATATTTTTGAGATGGTGGCGTATCGGGAAGAATTTTTAAAAGCTCAAAACATATTTTCCTTTAATTTAATTAAAGGCTTTGAAACCCCTAACCCATGCTATGTGTTAACTTACTCAGCGCGTTTTTGCTGACCCAAACCATTTATCCCCTTTTTCTTACAGAGAATGAAGAATATGCATCATCATATGCATACTGGGAATTTTTGGGGATTACATCATGAACGGGCCTGTTTAACCCGTGTTTTGGCCATGTTGGCCCTATATTTAAATTCCGCTGCAACTTTGATGTATTATCTTTAAATTATATATGAATGGGCTGTTTGAATATTTTTAAATTCTGAAAAACCATAGCCTTGCATCTCTTTAGTGAGCTCGGAGAAACCGTGTCTCGCTAGGGAGGTGTGGCGGTGGCATCCCGGCCTGGGTTACCAAATCCGGGGTGTTACAGCATAGCTGTAATCTTAAGAGGGGGAGGATGTGACGACCCGAATATTTCCGGATATTCTATACGAATACTTTGTACCCCAAAGAAACAAATTCAAATTGTTTTGAACTACGTAATGATTTGATCCCTTCACGGGGTACGTAGGCAACTCGGAAATTTCAATTCTGGGTTCAGTCAAAAAATAACAAACAACGACACACAATAATACAATCGCTTAATCAAACAATTCCCAAACTCGCGAGAGGATGAAGTGCAACTTCGAGGACGAAGTTGGTTCTTAAGGGGGGTAGACTGTAATACCCGGAAATTTTAGAATTTAAAAATAGGAATTAATCCAATAGGAGGTAAGGTTTTGTTTCCGAGAACCCGTAGACGCGGAAATGCACGAAAGTCAAAGGACGACGAATTAGAACCCGACGGACCAAAACCGACGGTCTTAGGATTTCAAGCATGAAATAGAATCGAGACGGAATAAATTTATGATGAGAAGCATAATCCGAAAATGACCCGGAAAATCGAGCGCGAAAACGGGGAAGGATAGAAGTCCGAAAGAGAGGAGAAAAAGACCCGACGGATCGGATCGCACGGACCCGCCCAGACCGCAGTCCAGGCGAGTCCCGCGCGCTAGCCGGGCGGGGTTTGGCCAAAAGGCGCGCCAACCCCGCGTGGCTCTACAGGTTTTGGCAACTTGCGCGTTTTCGGCGATTTCTTACCATAATTCGACCCCCCGACTTTGGAAAGTGGATTTTGGACGGGGGAAGGAGAATAAGGTCGACCTAGGGTTGTCTCCCCCACCCTTTCATCAGTCTCCAAACTCCCCATTCACTCTCAAACTCTCCCAAACTCTCTCCAAAGCCAAAACACTTTCCGATCACTTCCCGGTGACGAAAACCGACGGAGGAGGCGTGGAATACAAGATCCCTAGTGTTCTAATCTGTGGTAAGTCGTTCATAGATTTCCATTTAAGTTTTTGAACTCGAAAACTCGATCTAACATTGGATTTCTTCGTCCGATTCGAAATCGTGGCCAAAGTCGGAAGCTTGACGTTGAGGAGATCCGTTCGTAGGATTTTGGACGAGCCAGCGACCTTAGGACGACCCAAAACTCCCTATCACTGTAAGTTGAGCCTTCCATATCAATACGGGTGATTTAGGGGCGTCCGGTATAGGCGTAACGTAACGAAACGTAAAAATCGAACTTAAAAACCCCAACTTGCGCAGTTTCTGTATTCGGCCTAAAACTCATATTTCGAGGATTCAATCCGAGAAACGCAAAACTAGACTTTTAATCCTAACACATAAATCTAGGTTGTGTAAAAATTTCAGACACTTTCGTTAACGTTTGCTATTTTAAATCGCATCGAAAAGAAACTGTTTTGACAAAACGTGTTGAAATCTGCCTATGAACATGTTCGAACTTAGTGAATTTGTTTCTATATCTTCTAGTCCGATTTGATCCTTGCAATCTAAATGAAAGTTGTAGATAATCATGTCTAGTATGTGCATATAAAATTTCAGAATTCTTGAAGTCCATTTGATATGTTAAAACGTCGAAATTTTGAACTGTGTCAAACCTGAGTTCGGACAGATTTCTGATTGCATAATAAAATCGATTTTTGACATGTTTCCTCAACTTATTTCGAAAACGTTAAAACACGAAAGTTGTTCGTTAGGGTGTTTTGCATAAACTGTGAAGATTTCAGATTTTTCGGACTTAAATCGAATTTTTAAATTGAAAAAGCGCAAACTGTGACGCCAAGATACTTTTAAATCGAAGGATTTTGAAATTTCGAAATGAACGATCAAAGATTTGAAATACGATACATCTATACTTTTGAAAAACCCCGATACATTAAATCTAAACGATACATGAGATACTTGGTGGAGGGTGAGTGCTCTGCAGGGTGCCCCTCTAGCCTTTCTCTTCGGGCCTATAATGGACGAGAGAATTTGATGAGATATTACGCCAATCGGCGGGAGATACATGGCCTACTCTCTCGGGTTGTCCGTATGGATTTCTCGAGGCTCCGGAGTGTTACTGGGTATGGCAGATACGGCTGCGGCCGCCGGATCACCGGCTAAACGAGATACTTACGAAACGGCTGCGGCCGCCGGATCACCGGCTATACTAAACACTGAGAAATGGTTACGTAACGGGGGAAAATAAAAGAATTAATATTTTAAGTATTTATTTATTTTTGCATGTCTTTAAATTATGCATTTAAATTATGTCTTTTAAATTCGTATCATGACTAAATTGTTATTGTGGATTAAATGCATGTTCAAGTATACAATTAAAATATTATTTCCTTTAAATTTTGTAAATGCATGTTTAGGAGTGAAATTTTAATTAACTAATTAAATCCCTTTATTGCTATGTTAGGATCGACTTACTCAGTATTTTATATACTGATAAAAATCGTTGTTTTCCTCTTTTCTTTTCAGAGTATGAAGATAATGCATGAGCATATGCATTGGGGGATGGAAAAACTTTGATATTGTTTTTATTGCTTTCATGATACTTGCATAACGGGCATGTAAATCCCGAGTTTTGGTCATGTCGGCCCACTTTACATTTTTCCGCTGCGATATATTATTACTACTATATGTGTAGATGATACTTATTATTTTTAAATAGATTCCGGACTTGTTTTTAAATCTTTTTGCAATACCTATAGCCTTGCATCTCTTTGGCAAGCTCGGAGAATCCGTGTCTTGCTAGAGAGATGTGGCGGTGACATCCCGGCCTGGGTTATCAAATCCGGGGTGTTACAACCCTTAGATGATACGTGACTTCGAGGACGAAGTCAATTTCTAAGGAGGGTAGAATGTAATACCCGAGAGGCAACTTCGAGGACGAAATTGATTTTTCAGGAGGGTAGAATGTAATACCCTAGATCATTTTAATTTTCTTATAAATATATTTATATATGCAACCATTTAATTACTTGTGTAATTCTTTGCCTACATATTAATTAACATTTAATTTAATAATAATAATAATAATAATAATAATAATAATAATAATAATAATAAATGAGGAGTGAATAAATAAAAATATAATATAGGAGATATTAACTATATATAGTTTAAAACAATCTAAATCTTACCAAATCGATTTAAATCTCCTCCGAATTTGACCTAGGATAGTAAATAAATCTAGGAGCTGATCTTGGAAGATTTTTTATTCCAAAAATCACGTCCAAGACTCCATTTCTACCGTCCAGCATCTTTAAAAAAATACACTACGCACTTTCTCTTCCAAAGCAAATTCGATCAACAAAAAAAAAAAAAAACTTTGAGCGTTCTTCGTGGAGAGGAGGCATCGGGCGATTTTTATTTTTTTCCAAATCAATCATAAAGTTCATGGTTTTCCAACCCCAATCTGGTGTAAGGTAAGCCAACACATCCCTTACCATGTTTCGGGTCGAAATTTGCCATCGTTTGAGTCGTAGAAATCGGAAATTGGGATTTTAAAATTTCTGACAGTTTTTACATTCTTTAAAAATCTAATTGTTTCGTTAATTTAGCTTTGAAATTTCTGAAAGGCTTCAACATGAAAGTTGTAGATCTAGGTGTTATTGACTTCCTGTAAAATATTCATAATTTTTGAAGCACTTGCGCGACATTGGTACCTGATTTTCTAAAACTGCTCCAGACCTTTCGAAATCTGTCCATCGTACTTGTTGTGAAAACCGTCCAAAATCTTTAACCTCGAGTCGGATTTTGTAGATCTATGTGTCTAGAATCTACCTATAAAATTTTATTATTTTTGGTCAAGTGATGCATTATCAGAAAATTAATCTTGAGATATGTGTTTTCTGAATTCGTGAAAAACTATGCCTTCTGTTGAACCTTCGATTTCACATATTTAGAAGCCAAATTTTAAAAATATATTTCAGAAAAAAAAGTTCTTTTTTATGTTATCTAGTTGCTGTAAAAATTTCATAATTTTTGGCCAAGCGGTTCATTCCCAAACTGTCTATCATCATGGCTTGTTCACTGTTGGCATGTTGCACTTCGCATATGGAGGATTTAATTAATTTTTGCTATCCTAGTTGTATTTCATACTTGATATGAACCATTCGGCGATATATACCAATCATGGTATGTCTGATTTGTGTAAAGATGACATCTTTATGAGTTTCTGATAGCAAAAGTCGATTCTTGTGAAAAATTGATACATGTATACTTGTTAGTTATACTTTGAAACCCATTGTGCGTGGAATTCGGGTAGGTATGCCCACATTTAGGCTCCGGAGAGCGAGTGCACTAGGGTGGAGCCATGCGTGGCCGCCCCTCTCCTTATGTTGAATTATTATGATATTGTCTATATCCCTAAATAATACTTGCGAGTGTTATTTATGGGCCCCAGGTGCGTGTCGATATAGGCTGCCGTTGGCATTGTTGAGGGATGAATTCCCCTTATTATTGGAGCTCCTTTGGTGTCCCCACGTTCTAGGCACAATGGTGAAAACGTGATTTTCTTGTTAGCTTAATTAGTTAAAGAATGTTTAATCTTTTAACTTGACTGCTAAAGTAATGTATTTTCTAAATAAAATTATATTTTGATTTAAGTCAATCCCTTTTAAAACCCCATACTTGCTATGGGGTGGATTGGCTTACTCAGTAATTTATTTACTGATGTGTGTTGTGTATTTTTTTTTTTCTTACAGACTATGACGAGCACGTATGAGCTTCCAGCATGCATGGGATCTGGGACTTTTTAAAGCCACACTCAATTTTAAATTTATCCATTTTCCTTTTTAAAGAGTCATATATAGAGGCACAGAAAATCATCTTTCATTCCTCAATGGGAAAAGCAGAATTATGATGAAAACACTACCGCCGAAGACTGTTAAGATCGACTGTAACAGCCCGATTTTTTATAACCCAGGTCGGGGTGTCACCGCCACACCTCCCTAGCAAGACACGGTTTCTCCGAGCTTGCTAAAGAGATGCAAGGCTATGGTTTTTCAGAATTTAAAACGTTCAAACCGCCCATTGTGATATAATTTAAAAATAATGTCATTACAGTTGCAGCGGAAAATAATATTTACATATATAATGCAGCGGAATTTAAATATAGGGCAACATGGCCAAAACAGGTTAAACAGGCCCGCTCATGCAAATTCTAGTCTAACGCAAAATTTAAAAATAATGTATTTCCCCAAAATTCCCATGTATGCATATGAAGATGCATATTCTTCAGCTCTAAAAGAAAAAGGGGAAAAATATGGTTTGGTCAGCAAAAACGTGCTGAGTAAGTTAACACATACATGATTATAGGGTTTCAAAGCCAATAATTAGATTTAAAAAAAACATGTGCATAACACCCTATAATTTAATTCATTTATCTAATAATAATTTAATTGCGTAACTTGAAAGACAGGGATACTATAAAATCACAGTATAGCTTGCAAGATAAATAATTGCATAACATAATTTTAAAGCATAATTTAAATAAGCGAAGGAAAGTATTCAAGTTTTTTAATTTTCCCGTTAATCCATAGTCGAGGATCAAGATTTCGTTGGTATTTCAAGTTCAGCCTTGATTGCTTCGCAATCCCTACACAGTATTTCAAGTTTAGCCTCGACTGCAGTGCAATTCCTACATAGTATTTCAAGTTAAGCCTCGGTTGCATTGCAACCACTACATAGTATTTCAAGTTGAGCCTCGGTTGCATTGCAACCCCTACATAGTATTTCAAGTTAAGCCTCGGTTGCATGGCAACCCCTACATAGATTACTCTCGTCCATTTAGGCACGAAGCAAAAAGCTAGAGGGGCACCCGATGGGACACTCACCCTCTACGTAGAAAGCTCAAACTAGTCATAATGGGATTTCGAAAACGTTTGTTTATGTATTTTATTTCAAAGGAGTTTCCACTCATTTAAACCTTAAAGGCCAATTTCCCAAATCTAGTAAGTTTCTCAAAATATACTATTTCAGGACGCTATTCGCTCCGATATCATTTAAAATCCTTTTCAACAAGATTCTCAAGATTTGACTTTGATAAACCAGTGTTTACTCCAAAATTAATTAAAAATAAGTTTTTAGTACGAAATTCTAAAATTTGACCAGTGACTCGAAAACACAGAGATGAACAAGTTTTTTGTTTTAACATTTTCGATCCGAGTTAATGAAATAAGTCAAAAATGTCGATCTTCATCAGGTTATTATTCTGTCCGAATTCTATAACAGCAGCTTCAAAATTTCACGATCTAGCATAGCAAACTAACTCCAAATTTGATGAAATTTTACAGGGAGATTCTTAAGACAATTATCTACAACTTTCATTTAGAACGCAAAGCCTAATTCTCGTCGGATTAGTGTTTAATCTTTGGATCAAGCTCGAAACAAATCTCTGTCAGCTTTAATGAATTCGGTAAGAACGCAGATTGATTCGGTTCATATTCGGAGGTCCAAATCTTAACGAAAAATTCCAAAAATTTACGGAGGTGTTCTAAACTTATAGATCTACACTTCTTATGTTCAACACTAATCCTGAATCGCTCTAGATCTAATGTAAAAATTAACCACAATTTCGGACTATGAATCTTTCGCCGTTTCAAGATCTAAATTCAAGGCAGGTTCGTTTGGGACCGTTTTTGGATATCAAACACAATGGAAAATTATGAAAATTTTACAGAAGGTAGATCTATGTCTTAGGAATGTTTTTCTTGTTTTAAGTTTTCCCGTTTGATCAGTTTTAAGGGTTCTAAAAATTCGTGCAAAAATGTTGCGCCGTAGGATTTCTTCGTTGACAGATTTTAGGGTTTTAATTAGATCTCTACGTTTGGTTGTGTTTTTGTAATACCCCAGACTTTTATCAACGCCCAAAGGAATAAAATTTATTCCGATCAATGTTGAAATATATCCGAGAAGAAGAAAATAATTTATCACAATAATTTATTGCTCGGAAATGAAACGCCGATAGATTTAAAATTCAAAATGGAATAAAAGAGGGAAAGGAAGCCCGAAGACATTCCATGAATTGAGTAAAAATAATTGGAGTTAAGTTCATGAAGGAAAAGAATTTTAATTCCAAGAACCCGTGAAGTCGGAAGAAATTTAATCAAACAAGTTATTGCACGGGAATCAAAAGACGACGAATTGGAAGTCGACGAACCCGAGACCGACGGACTTAAGATCTCAAACATGAAATTTATTTGAGTCGAAATAAATTTAAGATAAGAATTTATGACCCGAGAATGACCCGAAAAATCGAGGCCGAAAACGTAGGAGGATAGAAGTTCGAAAGAGAGGAGGAAAAGCACGACGGATCGCACGACCCCGCCCGGACCGAAGTCCAGGCGTGTTTGGCGCGCACCCGGCGCGCTATTTAGTGGAAAACCGCGCCAACAGCGCGCCATTGCAGCAGCAGCTGCGTTTGTCGCGTTTTGGCGACTTTCTCGCCAATTTTCGGGGCCCAAGTGAAGAATCTCGATCTATCACGGGTGTAGCATCTTTTTGGACGTTATGTAATCAATCCTATCCCCATTTGTCAGCCATTTCATCAATCATTCACCCCAAACTCTCCAAAAACTCTCCCAAAAGCCAAACACTCTTCCGACGAACTTCCGGCGACTTTCCGACGAGTTTCCGGCAACCAAATCCAAACAAGTAAGTGTGTAGATCAAGGATTTCAGGCTTTGGATTGTTGGTAAGATGTTATTCAAGTTTCCATATGGTTTTAAGATCATAAACATCATCCTAACTTACGAATCTTCGTATTCAAACACAAACCGGAGCCAAGGGAAGAATAAATCGGGTGGAAGAGATTCGTTCGTGACATCCCGTGGATTCCGGACGACCCCGTGACTTCCTAGACATCATCCCCACTGTAAGTTAACCTTACTATGGTTTTGGGTGACTTAAAATGCAACCAAACATAGAGATCCAACTCAAGAAAACTCTAAAAATCTGTCAACAAGAGAAACCCTCAACGCAGCGTTTTTGTATGAATTTTTCGAACCTCTAAAGCTGCTCAAACAACAAAACTCAAAACATGAAAAGTGTTCCTAAGACTTTGGTCTAGCCTCTGTAAAAATTTTGGAATTTTTCATAATGTTTTGAAACCTGAAACCAACCCAAAACCGAAGAGCATTAAATCTGAATCTTAGAACTTTGGCAGATTTCACTCTCAATCTTGTTGGTTATTTTGACCATGGATCTAGGCCGATCTAGGATTGGTATTGAACATGAAAGTTGTAGATCTATGAGTTTAGAACATTTCTGCAAGTTTTTAGAATTTTTCGTTGAGATTTGAGCCTCCAAATCTGAGCCAATCCAATCTGCGTTAGTACCGAAATCAAGAACCTTGATAGATTTCATAATCAACACGACGAGCAAAACTCTTACTTCGAGTGTTCAAACCTGAAAACTCAAAACTAAGATTTTGATCCAAAGATCATAATCTATATTGTGAAAAAATTTCAAAGATTTTCATCAAGTCTTGATACCCCAAATCGTATCGGACATATTCTGCGTTTTTAAGAATTGTCAAAGGATGACAGATTTCATAACCGATCTTGATGAGCTTATTCCTATCATTTCTAGCCCAAACCAATCTATGTGATCTAAACAAAAGTTGTTGGAAATCAAGTCTAGTATGTCTCTGTAAAATTTCAGAATTTTTGAAGTCCATTTGATATGATAAAAAGTCAAATCTTTTAACGTTGTCAAACCTGAATCCTGACAGCTTTTTGATTCTGTACAAAACTCGATTTTTGACATGCTTCCCATCGTTTTTCCGAAAAACTTAAAACACGAAAGTTGTTCGTTGGGATGTTTTTGGGGTGCTGTACAAATTTCAAATCAATCGCCTAAGAAATGGATTTTTAAACCAAAAAGGCGCAAACTGTGACATCGATCGATTTTTGAAATCTTTTAAACAACGATCGAGACGTTGGAATTACGATAAAGCTATATCCTTGAAAAATCCCGTTACACCAAATAAAAACATTTTCTTTAAAAGAATTCTTTTGAAACATTGGGGACTTGTGACCAAGTTTGACATTATCAATATGATTCATGCGGGTTTGATTCCCAATGATATATTTGAGTTCTTGCGGGTTAGATTCCCCAAGGGCGATTGTATGTTGATTCCTGCGGGTTAGATTCCCCAGGATGTATTGAGTTCTTGCGGGTTAGATTCCCCAAGGGCGATTGTATGATTTCCTGCGGAAATATTGGTTATGAGGATTGCGGTCACAAGAGCCCTGGTGAATGGTGAACTATAAAAGAAACGAAAAATATTTTGAGAAATGATACTTTTGATATTGGCTGAGGCCGCCGGATCACCGGCTAAATGATACTTTTGAAATTGGCTGCGGCCGCCGGATTGCCGGCTAAATTAAATATTGTTGAAATGGTTATGTAACGGGAGAACAAAATATCTAATATTTTTAAGTATTATTTAGTTATGTCTTGCAATCATTACCTACAAGAAATGTTTTCATTAAAATTAATTAAAGGCTTTGAAACCCCTAACCCATGCTATGTGTTAACTTACTCAGCGCGTTTTTGCTGACCCAAACCATATATCTCATTTTTCTTACAGAGTACGAAGAACATGCATCGTCATATGCATACATGGGAACATTAGGGGAAATCTTTATTTTAAATCCCTGCCTTTAATTACGACCTGCATGAACGGGACTGTTTAACCCGTGCTTTGGCCATGTCGGCCCTTATACATTATTTCCGCTGCACAAATTAAAATTTCCGCTGCAACTTTGATGTATTATCTTTAAATTATATATGAATGGGCTGTTTGAATATTTTAAATTCTGAAAAACCATAGCCTTGCATCTCTTTAGTGAGCTCGGAGAAACCGTGTCTTGCTAGGGAGGTGTGGCGGTAGCATCCCGGCCTGGGTTACCAAAACCGGGGTGTTACAGTTTGGTATCAGAGCCCAGAATATTTTAAAACTACTATTTTAAAGAGCCCGGAATATTTTTTTTTAAAACTATTATTTTCAAGTATTATTATTTTTAAAGTTATCATTTCTAAACTAGTAGTATATTTCAAAGAGCCCAAATTTTTTTTAGCCCAAATTTTTTTTTGAAGCCCAAGAAATTATTTTGGCCCAATAACCTTGTTTTATTTAAAGCCCAAATAATTTATTTCTTTCGGCCCAATATAGTGGCCCAAACTTTTATCCTTATTTTAATCTATCCATGGAATAAATTTATTTTTAAAACCCATGGATAAATAAAGGCATGCATAAAATTTTTTTTTGGGGGGATCACATATGCATATGCATACATAAATATTTACACTAACTCTTTTTATGTGAATTATCGGTAATAAGAAACACTCCTACCTTAGAACTTGACATGATCTTGACTTAGGAGCGCTTGCTAAAGACTAGCTTTGCCTTAGTCCTAGATCTTGATCACTTAGAAACTCATCTTCGCGTGCTTCTAGAATGACACCTAGAAGAACACTGAGGAAGGATCATATGCAATGATACCCGAACATGGTTGTGAAAAATACATAGGCAGTTATGGGGACATAACTGTAATCTTAAGGGGGGGAGGATGTAACACCCGAGAAATTTAATTCATATTCAAAGGAATTGAATTAAATTCTTGTGAAAGACGTTTATCCTTAAGGAAAGTAGATGGAGATACCCCAACATTAAATTGAGCCCAAAAGAAAGTAAGGGTGCAACTTCGGGGACGAAGTTGATTCTTAAGGGGGGTGGAGTGTAATACCCCAGATTTTTATCAACGCCCAAAGAAATAAAATTTATTCCGATCAATGTTGAAATATATCCGGGAAGAAGAAAATAATTTATCACAATAATTTATTGCTCGGAAATGAAACGCCGATAGATTTAAAATTCAAAATGGAATAAAAGAGGGAAAGGAAGCCCGAAGACATTCCATGAATTGAGTAAAAATAATTGGAGTTAAGTTCATGAAGGAAAAGAATTTTAATTCCAAGAACCCGTGAAGTCGGAAGAAATTTAATCAAACAAGTTATTGCACGGGAATCAAAAGACGACGAATTGGAAGTCGACGAACCCGAGACCGACGGACTTAAGATCTCAAACATGAAATTTATTTGAGTCGAAATAAATTTAAGATAAGAATTTATGACCCGAGAATGACCCGAAAAATCGAGGCCGAAAACGTAGGAGGATAGAGGTCCGAAAGAGAGGAGGAAAAGCACGACGGATCGCACGACCCCGCCCGGACCGAAGTCCAGGCGTGTTTGGCGCGCACCCGGCGCGCTATTTAGTGGAAAACCGCGCCAACAGCGCGCCATTGCAGCAGCAGCTGCGTTTGTCGCGTTTTGGCGACTTTCTCGCCAATTTTCGGGGCCCAAGTGAAGAATCTCGATCTATCACGGGTGTAGCATCTTTTTGGACGTTATGTAATCAATCCTATCCCCATTTGTCAGCCATTTCATCAATCATTCACCCCAAACTCTCCAAAAACTCTCCCAAAAGCCAAACACTCTTCCGACGAACTTCCGGCGACTTTCCGACGAGTTTCCGGCAACCAAATCCAACCAAGTAAGTGTGTAGATCAAGGATTTCAGGCTTTGGATTGTAGGTAAGATGTTATTCAAGTTTCCATATGGTTTTAAGATCATAAACATCATCCTAACTTACGAATCTTCGTATTCAAACACAAACCGGAGCCAAGGGAAGAATAAATCGGGTGGAAGAGATTCGTTCGTGACATCCCGTGGATTCCGGACGACCCCGTGACTTCCTAGACATCATCCCCACTGTAAGTTAACCTTACTATGGTTTTGGGTGACTTAAAATGCAACCAAACATAGAGATCCAACTCAAGAAAACTCTAAAAATCTGTCAACAAGAGAAACCCTCAACGCAGCGTTTTTGTATGAATTTTTCGAACCTCTAAAGCTGCTCAAACAACAAAACTCAAAACATGAAAAGTGTTCCTAAGACTTTGGTCTAGCCTCTGTAAAAATTTTGGAATTTTTCATAATGTTTTGAAACCTGAAACCAACCCAAAACCGAAGAGCATTAAATCTGAATCTTAGAACTTTGGCAGATTTCACTCTCAATCTTGTTGGTTATTTTGACCATGGATCTAGGCCGATCTAGGATTGGTATTGAACATGAAAGTTGTAGATCTATGAGTTTAGAACATTTCTGCAAGTTTTTAGAATTTTTCGTTGAGATTTGAGCCTCCAAATCTGAGCCAATCCAATCTGCGTTAGTACCGAAATCAAGAACCTTGATAGATTTCATAATCAACACGACGAGCAAAACTCTTACTTCGAGTGTTCAAACCTGAAAACTCAAAACTAAGATTTTGATCCAAAGATCATAATCTATATTGTGTAAAAATTTCAAAGATTTTCATCAAGTCTTGATACCCCAAATCGTATCGGACATATTCTGCGTTTTTAAGAATTGTCAAAGGATGACAGATTTCATAACCGATCTTGATGAGCTTATTCCTATCATTTCTAGCCCAAACCAATCTATGTGATCTAAACAAAAGTTGTTGGAAATCAAGTCTAGTATGTCTCTGTAAAATTTCAGAATTTTTGAAGTCCATTTGATATGATAAAAAGTCAAATCTTTTAACGTTGTCAAACCTGAATCCTGACAGCTTTTTGATTCTGTACAAAACTCGATTTTTGACATGCTTCCCATCGTTTTTCCGAAAAACTTAAAACACGAAAGTTGTTCGTTGGGATGTTTTTGGGGTGCTGTACAAATTTCAAATCAATCGCCTAAGAAATGGATTTTTAAACCAAAAAGGCGCAAACTGTGACATCGATCGATTTTTGAAATCTTTTAAACAACGATCGAGACGTTGGAATTACGATAAAGCTATATCCTTGAAAAATCCCGTTACACCAAATAAAAACATTTTCTTTAAAATAATTCTTTTGAAACATTGGGGACTTGTGACCAAGTTTGACATTATCAATATGATTCATGCGGGTTTGATTCCCAATGATATATTTGAGTTCTTGCGGGTTAGATTCCCCAAGGGCGATTGTATGTTGATTCCTGCGGGTTAGATTCCCCAGGATGTATTGAGTTCTTGCGGGTTAGATTCCCCAAGGGCGATTGTATGATTTCCTGCGGAAATATTGGTTATGATGATTGCGGTCACAAGAGCCCTGGTGAATGGTGAACTATAAAAGAAACGAAAAATATTTTGAGAAATGATACTTTTGATATTGGCTGAGGCCGCCGGATCACCGGCTAAATGATACTTTTGAAATTGGCTGCGGCCGCCGGATTGCCGGCTAAATTAAATATTGTTGAAATGGTTATGTAACGGGAGAACAAAATATCTAATATTTTTAAGTATTATTTAGTTATGTCTTGCAATCATTACCTACAAGAAATGTTTTCATTAAAATTAATTAAAGGCTTTGAAACCCCTAACCCATGCTATGTGTTAACTTACTCAGCGCGTTTTTGCTGACCCAAACCATATATCTCCTTTTTCTTACAGAGTACGAAGAACATGCATCGTCATATGCATACATGGGAACATTAGGGGAAATCTTTATTTTAAATCCCTGCCTTTAATTACGACCTGCATGAACGGGACTGTTTAACCCGTGCTTTGGCCATGTCGGCCCTTATACATTATTTCCGCTGCACAAATTAAAATTTCCGCTGCAACTTTGATGTATTATCTTTAAATTATATATGAATGGGTTGTTTGAATATTTTAAATTCTGAAAAACCATAGCCTTGCATCTCTTTAGTGAGCTCGGAGAAACCGTGTCTTGCTAGGGAGGTGTGGCGGTAGCATCCCGGCCTGGGTTACCAAAACCGGGGTGTTACAGTTTTAATCACCCAAAACAATAGTAAGTATTAAGTTACATAAATTTGGATTATTCGGCTCGTCGATTCGTAGGCGTGGCTTCCACGTCCTTCGTTCTTCCTCCGAGATCCTTCGTTTTTCCTCAATGCGTCCGGATTGGGGTTTAGAATAGAAAAGAGGTTTAATTAGGATTCTTGTTCGAATATTGAATGAAAAGGAATGGACAAGATCTTACCCCCACGATGAGGGTCCCTGGATTTTCGTCCAAACTCAGTCTTCTATTGCCTCCGTGCCTCCAACGACTCCGGAATTAGGGTTTGATACGTTAGAGATTTTTCGTAGGGTTTTCAAAGTGTTCGGGGCTTATTCGAATGGTTATTTATAGATGTAAGGGACCTAGGGGACGTCCAAAGTCATCCCTAGGGTGTCTTGAGCCGCAAGGTGAGCAACCGAAGTCGAAAAATGTAACACCCCGGTTTTGGTAACCCAGGCCGGGATGCCACCGCCACACCTCCCTAGCAAGACACGGTTTCTCCGAGCTCACTAAAGAGATGCAAGGCTATGGTTTTTCAGAATTTAAAATATTCAAACAGCCCATTCATATATAATTTAAAGATAATACATCAAAGTTGCAGCGGAATTTAAATATAGGGCCAACATGGCCAAAACACGGGTTAAACAGGCCCGTTCATGCAAGTCGTAATTAAATGCAGGGATTTAAAATAAAGATTTCCCCTAATGTTCCCATGTATGCATATGACGATGCATATTCTTCGTACTCTGTAAGAAAAAGGAGATATATGGTTTGGGTCAGCAAAAACGCGCTGAGTAAGTTAACACATAGCATGGGTTAGGGGTTTCAAAGCCTTTAATTAAATTTAATAAAAACATTTCAACAATATTTAATTTAGCCGGCAATCCGGCGGCCGCAGCCAATTTCATAAAATCTAAGCTTTTTAATATATTTCCCGTTACGCCATCATCTCAGCAATATATCATTTAGCCGGTGATCCGGCGGCCGCAGCCAATATCAAAAGTATCATTTAGCCGGTGATCCGGCGGCCTCAGCCAATTTCAAAAATATCATTTCTCAAAATATTTTTCGTTTCTTTTATAGTTCACCATTCACCAGGGCTCTTGTGACCGCAATCCTCATAATCAATATTTATAAATAACCATTCGCCAGGGCTCTTATGTCCACTAGCCGTTCGCTTGGGCTCTTATGTCCACAAGCCGTTTGGTCGACCATTCGCTAGGGCTCTTATGTCCACTAGCCGTTCGCTTGGGCTCTTATGTCCACAAGCCGTTTGGTCATATTGATAATATCAAACTTGGTCACAAATCCCCAATGTTTCAAAAGAATTCTTTTAAGGAAAATGTTTTTATTTGGTGTAACGGGATTTTTCAAAAGTATAGATATATCGTAATTCCAACGTCTCGACCGTTTGTTTCGAATTTCAAAATCTCTTCGATTTAAAAATCATTTGGCGTCACAGTTTACGCCTTTTTGGTTTAAAAATCCATTTCTTAGGCGATTGATTTGAAATTCGTACAGCATCTCAAAAACATCCCAACGAACAACTTTCGTGTTTTAAGTTTTTCGGAAAAACGATGGGAAGCATGTAAAAAATCGAGTTTTCTACAGAAACGAAAAGCTGTCAGGATTCAGGTTTGACAACGTTAAAAGATTTGACTTTTTGACATATCAAATGGACTTCAAAAATTCTGAAATTTTACAGGCACATACTAGACTTGATTTCCAACAACTTTTGTTTAGAACATGAAGATTGGTTCGGACTATAAATGATAGGAATAAGCTCCTCAAGATCGGTTATGAAATCTGTCATCCTTTCGAAAACTCTTAAAACGCAGAATAGGTCCGATACGATTTGGGGTATCAAAACTTGATGAAAATTTCTGAAATTTTTACACAATATAGCTTATGATCTTTGGATCAAAATCTTAGTTTTGAGTTTTCAGGTTTGAACACTCGAAGTAATAGAAATATGCTCATCAAGTTCGGTTAAGAAATCTGTCAAGGTTCTTGACATCGGTTCTAACGCAGATCGTATCGGCTCGAGTTTGGAGGTTCAAATCTCAATGAAAAATTCTAAAAACTTACAGTAATATTCCAAACTCATAGATCTACAATTCTTATGTTCAACTCCAAACCTAGATCGGTCTAGATCTAAGGTAAAAATAACCAACAAGTTCGAACGAAAATTCTGTCAAGGATTCTAAGATCCAGATTTGATACTCTTCGGTTTTGGGTCGGTTTCAGGTTTCAAAACATCATGAAAAATTCTAAAATTTTTACAGAAGATAAATCAAAGTCTTAGGAACACTTTTCATGTTTTGAGTTTTTCCGTTTGAGCAGCTTTAGGGGTTTGAAAAATTCATACGAAAACGCTGCGTTGAGGGTTTCTCTTGTTGACAGATTTTTATAAATTTTCTTGAGTTGAATCTCTATGTTTGGTTGCATTTTAAGTCACCCAAAACCATAGTAAGGTTAACTTACAAAGATTGTGTTCTTGAGTCGTCCAAACACCTACGAACGGATCTACGAAACGCAAAGTTCCCGACTTTGGCCACGAACGTATTTGCAATCAACGATTCAAGAGTTAGATTGGGGATTTGAGAGGAAAAACGAGATTGAGAACCTAAGATACTACTTACCAAAGATCTAAGCACTGTGATCCTTGATCTACACACTTCCTCGGTCGGATTTGGTTGCCGGAAAGTCGCCGGAAGTTCGCCGGAAAGTCGTCGGAAGGTACTTTGGCTTTGGGAGAGTTTTGGGAGAGTTTTGGGATGAAGTATTGATGAGGATGGCTGAAAAATGGGGATGGGGGATGAATTTTGGCCATAAAAGGGACAAAATCCGACAATAGTGCGGCTGCTACAGTAGTGCTACAGTAGTGCTACAGTAGTGCTACAGTAGCCGCACATGCTACAGTAACTTTTAACTTTTTTTTTTTTTTTAATTTTAATATTTCTTATCTTCAAAAATAAAAAATCATAATGTGGGAATTATCCGTGATCGTTGGGACAATTCAATAAACTCGTTTCGAGTTGCTATCTTCCGGTAAATAATAAATTCCGCTCTCTCGGAATTATTTCGGTTTTAATAATTTAAATCCAATTCTTTATTTTTGGATTTAAATTTTCGATGGCGATTTCTCGGGTATTACAATCTACCCTCATTAAGAATCAACTTCGTCCCCGAAGTTGCGCGACTTATTGATCGATTGATTGATTGCGATTGTATCATTAAATTTCTTCCGACTTCACGGGTTCTTGGAATTAAAATTCTTTTCGTTCTTGAATCTAATTCCAATTATCTTGACTCAATTCATGGAATGTCTTCGGGCTTCCTTTCCCTCTTTTATTCCATTTTGAATTTGAATCTATCGGCGTTTTATTTCCGAGCAATAATTTATTGTGATAAATTATTTTCTTCTTCTCGGAGATGTTTCGACATTGATCGGAATAAATTTTATTCCTTTGGACGTTGATAAAAATCTGGGGTATTACAGTCTACCCCCCTTAAGAATCAACTTCGTCCTCGAAGTTGTGTTTCGGCTTTTCTCGCGCTAAGAGTTAGGGTCCTTTTGTTACTTGGGATACAAACTATTCGGGTTTCAAAAATAAATGCTTATGCATTCTTACGGGGTATTACATCCTCCCCCCCTTAAGATTACAGTTATGTCCCCATAACTGCCTATGTATTATTCACAACCAGGTTCGGGTATCATCGCATATGATCCTTCCTCAGTTTTCTTCTAGGTGCCATGTTCTGTTATAGAAGCACGCGAAGATGAGTTTCTATGTGATCAAGATCTAGGACTAAGGCAAAGTTAGTCTTAAGTTGGCGCTTCTAAGCCAAGACTCAAGGTCATGTCGAACACTAGAGTGAGAAGGTTATGTATCACATACGATTCACAAAAAAAGGTTAGTACAGATATTTATGTATGCATATGCATATGTGATCCCCCCAAAAAAAAAATTTTTTGCATGCATTTATTTATCCATGGATTTTAAAATAAATTTATTCCATGGATAGATTAAAATAAGGATAAAAGGTTTGTGCCACTATATTGGGCCGAAAGAAATAAATTATTTGGGCTTTAAATAAAAACAAGGTTATTGGGCCAAAAATAATTTCTTGGGCTTCTTAAAAATTTTTGGGCTAAAAATTTGGGCTTTAACTTCAAAATAATAATTGAGCTCTTTGAAATATACTACTAGTTTAGAAATGATAACTTTAAAAAAAATAATAGTTTAAAAATATTCCGGGCTCTTTAAAATAGTAGTTTTAAAATATTCTGGGCTCTGATACCAACTTGTAACACCCCGGTTTTGGTAACCCAGGCCGGGATGCCACCGCCACACCTCCCTAGCAAGACACGGTTTCTCCGAGCTCACTAAAGAGATGCAAGGCTATGGTTTTTCAGAATTTAAAATATTCAAACAGCCCATTCATATATAATTTAAAGATAATACATCAAAGTTGCAGCGGAATTTAAATATAGGGCCAACATGGCCAAAACACGGGTTAAACAGGCCCGTTCATGCAAGTCGTAATTAAATGCAGGGATTTAAAATAAAGATTTCCCCTAATGTTCCCATGTATGCATATGACGATGCATATTCTTCGTACTCTGTAAGAAAAAGGAGATATATGGTTTGGGTCAGCAAAAACGCGCTGAGTAAGTTAACACATAGCATGGGTTAGGGGTTTCAAAGCCTTTAATTAAATTTAATAAAAACATTTCAACAATATTTAATTTAGCCGGCAATCCGGCGGCCGCAGCCAATTTCATAAAATCTAAGCTTTTTAATATATTTCCCGTTACGCCATCATCTCAGCAATATATCATTTAGCCGGTGATCCGGCGGCCGCAGCCAATATCAAAAGTATCATTTAGCCGGTGATCCGGCGGCCTCAGCCAATTTCAAAAATATCATTTCTCAAAATATTTTTCGTTTCTTTTATAGTTCACCATTCACCAGGGCTCTTGTGACCGCAATCCTCATAATCAATATTTATAAATAACCATTCGCCAGGGCTCTTATGTCCACTAGCCGTTCGCTTGGGCTCTTATGTCCACAAGCCGTTTGGTCGACCATTCGCTAGGGCTCTTATGTCCACTAGCCGTTCGCTTGGGCTCTTATGTCCACAAGCCGTTTGGTCATATTGATAATATCAAACTTGGTCACAAATCCCCAATGTTTCAAAAGAATTCTTTTAAGGAAAATGTTTTTATTTGGTGTAACGGGATTTTTCAAAAGTATAGATATATCGTAATTCCAACGTCTCGACCGTTTGTTTCGAATTTCAAAATCTCTTCGATTTAAAAATCATTTGGCGTCACAGTTTACGCCTTTTTGGTTTAAAAATCCATTTCTTAGGCGATTGATTTGAAATTCGTACAGCATCTCAAAAACATCCCAACGAACAACTTTCGTGTTTTAAGTTTTTCGGAAAAACGATGGGAAGCATGTAAAAAATCGAGTTTTCTACAGAAACGAAAAGCTGTCAGGATTCAGGTTTGACAACGTTAAAAGATTTGACTTTTTGACATATCAAATGGACTTCAAAAATTCTGAAATTTTACAGGCACATACTAGACTTGATTTCCAACAACTTTTGTTTAGAACATGAAGATTGGTTCGGACTATAAATGATAGGAATAAGCTCCTCAAGATCGGTTATGAAATCTGTCATCCTTTCGAAAACTCTTAAAACGCAGAATAGGTCCGATACGATTTGGGGTATCAAAACTTGATGAAAATTTCTGAAATTTTTACACAATATAGCTTATGATCTTTGGATCAAAATCTTAGTTTTGAGTTTTCAGGTTTGAACACTCGAAGTAATAGAAATATGCTCATCAAGTTCGGTTAAGAAATCTGTCAAGGTTCTTGACATCGGTTCTAACGCAGATCGTATCGGCTCGAGTTTGGAGGTTCAAATCTCAATGAAAAATTCTAAAAACTTACAGTAATATTTCAAACTCATAGATCTACAATTCTTATGTTCAACTCCAATCCTAGATCGGTCTAGATCTAAGGTAAAAATAACCAACAAGTTCGAACAAAAATTCTGTCAAGGATTCTAAGATCCAGATTTGATACTCTTCGGTTTTGGGTCGGTTTCACGTTTCAAAACATCATGAAAAATTCTAAAATTTTTACAGAAGCTAAATCAAAGTCTTAGGAACACTTTTCATGTTTTGAGTTTTTCCGTTTGAGCAGCTTTAGGGGTTTGAAAAATTCATACGAAAACGCTGCGTTGAGGGTTTCTCTTGTTGACAGATTTTTATAAATTTTCTTGAGTTGAATCTCTATGTTTGGTTGCATTTTAAGTCACCCAAAACCATAGTAAGGTTAACTTACAAAGATTGTGTTCTTGAGTCGTCCAAACACCTACGAACGGATCTACGAAACGCAAAGTTCCCGACTTTGGCCACGAACGTATTTGCAATCAACGATTCAAGAGTTAGATTGGGGATTTGAGAGGAAAAACGAGATTGAGAACCTAAGATACTACTTACCAAAGATCTAAGCACTGTGATCCTTGATCTACACACTTCCTCGGTCGGATTTGGTTGCCGGAAAGTCGCCGGAAGTTCGCCGGAAAGTCGTCGGAAGGTACTTTGGCTTTGGGAGAGTTTTGGGAGAGTTTTGGGATGAAGTATTGATGAGGATGGCTGAAAAATGGGGATGGGGGATGAATTTTGGCCATAAAAGGGACAAAATCCGACAATAGTGCGGCTGCTACAGTAGTGCTACAGTAGTGCTACAGTAGCCGCACATGCTACAGTAACTTTTAACTTTTTTTTTTTTTAATTTTAATATTTCTTATCTTCAAAAATAAAAAATCATAATGTGGGAATTATCCGTGATCGTTGGGACAATTCAATAAACTCGTTTCGAGTTGCTATCTTCCGGTAAATAATAAATTCCGCTCTCTCGGAATTATTTCGGTTTTAATAATTTAAATCCAATTCTTTATTTTTGGATTTAAATTTTCGATGGCGATTTCTCGGGTATTACAATCTACCCTCATTAAGAATCAACTTCGTCCCCGAAGTTGCGCGACTTATTGATCGATTGATTGATTGCGATTGTATCATTAAATTTCTTCCGACTTCACGGGTTCTTGGAATTAAAATTCTTTTCGTTCTTGAATCTAATTCCAATTATCTTGACTCAATTCATGGAATGTCTTCGGGCTTCCTTTCCCTCTTTTATTCCATTTTGAATTTGAATCTATCGGCGTTTTATTTCCGAGCAATAATTTATTGTGATAAATTATTTTCTTCTTCTCGGAGATGTTTCGACATTGATCGGAATAAATTTTATTCCTTTGGACGTTGATAAAAATCTGGGGTATTACAAAAAATCCGGATTCGGGCGAGTGAATCGCGGAACGTTGCAACTGCCGCATTTGGCGTGGTGTTGGCGCGACCTTTACCCTTGTGAGCGCACGGAGACCGCACGGCCTTGGTCCAGGCTGCGGTCTGGGCCGGGCCGTGCGATCCGTCGGGCCTTTTCTCCTCTCTTTCGGACTTCTATCCCTCTATGTTCTCGGGCTCCGATTTCCGGGTCAGTTTTGGGTTCCAATTCCCTATCTAAATCTTAATCGGGTCTGAATTTATATTCGGACTCGAATTATCGAGTCCATTGGTATCGGGTTCCCGTGTAACAATTTATTCGATTAAATTGTCTTCGGCTTCCCGGGTTCTCGGAACTTTGCTTCCTTTTTAATTTAAATTCCATTTCTCATCTCTTATGATTCTTTATCTATTTATCATGTTTATGTATTTATTATATTTATTTATCGTTATTGTTTTATTTGTTGTTTATTTATTTATTTATTTTATGTTGCAAAATTCTCGGGTATTACATCGACCATCAGAACTTAGTGGAAAACATCTGAAAAGAAGAAGAAGAGTTCAAGAGAAAACAAAGGGTTAAAGCGAAAATAGATTCTGATAATTCTAATTCATCTCCTTTACTCTTGACAGGTCATGATCGATGCTTGCTGTTTACAAAACATGAGCTAAAAGTGGCTATTGAAGATGCGCTGATACCAGGTCACTATTTTCCAACTTTTGTCAAACATGTCGAGGAAATTTCTAGGAACTCCCCTACTACACTTAATGTGCCTGATAATTTTCGTAGGATGCTTGAAGATAATATGGATATTTTTCCCGAAGAACTACTAGCTGGGTTACTGCCGTTGAGAGGTGTAGAGCATAGGATCGACTTCGTAATCGGAGCATCCATTCCGAATAGGCCTTCCTACCGTATGAACCCCAAAGAGACCAAAGAAGTCCAGAAGCAAGTCCAGGAATTGTTGGACAAAGGCTGGGTTCGGGAAAGTCTGTCTCGATGCGCAGTGCCAGTCTTATTGGTACCGAAGAAGAATGCAACGTTGAGGATGTGTGTCGACTGTAGAGCTGTCAATGCGATAACCAACAAATATCGCCATCCAATTCCACAATTAGGCGATTTGCACGATGAGCTGGGTGGAGCAAACATATTCACAAAGATAAATATGAAAAGCGATTATCAGCAGATCCACATGCGGCCAGGAGATGAATGGAAGACAACATTCAAGACGAAATTCGGGTTGTATGAATGGCTTGTGATGCCCTTCGGACTTACCAACGCTCCATCCATCTTCATGCGACTGATGAACGAAACTCTCAGAGAGTTTATTGGAAAATTTGTTGTATACTTTGATGATATTTTAATTTACAGCAACAACGAGTCTGGTCATGTAAAGCATGTTGTGCAGGTAATCATAAAACTAAGGAAGGCCGAGCTTTATGCGAATTGCGAGGTGCACGTTTCACATGCCCGAGGTTACATTTATGGGATTTGTCATTGGAGGAAATGGACTGAAGGTGGATGAGTCTAAGATTAAAGCATTCTCTGAATGGACACCACCATCCAACGTCAATGAAGTTAGGAGATTCTTGGGCATGTGCGGCTTCTTCCGAAGATTTGTGCCACAATTCAGTGTGATCGCTGCACCTTGACCTCTCTGTTAAAGAAGGGCTTACAGTTCAAACGGGAACCAAAAGAGCAGAAGTTATTTGAAGAGTTAAAGGAAAAACTCACTCATGCCCCATTATTAGTACTAGCTTTTGATCTTCCATTCGAGATCGAATGTAATGCATCCGGAACTGGCATGGGAGCAGTATTGCTACAAGATGGCCGACTTACTGCCTATCATAGCGAAAAATTTGGAGAAGCTCAACTGAACTACTCCACATACGACAAGGAGTTATACGTTATGGCACAAGCAATGAGGACTTGGCAACATTATCTGCGAGGGCGCGAGTTTATCATCCATACAGTTCACGAGACGCTGAAACACATTCGAGGACAGGAGCAGTTGAAGAATGCGAGACATGCTCGTTGGAGCTCATTTATCGAGTCATTCTCGTATGTGATCTGTTACAAGAAAGGAAAGGATAATGTGGTAGCAGATGCCCTATCAAGGAGACTGAATCTAGCTGCATTTTCCACCACACATCTGATAGGATTTGAGCACATAAAGGACCTATACGCTCAATATGCTGATTTTGGAGAAATTTCCAAGAAAATCGAGAAAGTGGCCTTCAATGAATTTTCCCAACTGAATGGTATTCTGTATTTTGGAAACAAGCTGTGCATACCGAAAGGGTCCATCAAAGAATTTCTGATCACTGAAGCGCATTCAGGCGACATGATGGATCATGTAACACCCCGGTTTTTGGTAACCCAGGTTGGGACGTCACCGCCACACCTCCCTAGCAAGACACGGTTTCTCTGAGCTTGCTAAAGAGATGCAAGGTTATGGTTTTTCAGAATTTAAAATATTCAAACAACCCATTGTAATATAATTCAAAAATAATGTCATTATAGTTGCAGCAGAAAATAATAGCTAATTATGTAGATAGCAGCGGAATTTAGAAATAGGGCCGATATGGCCAAAACACGGGTTAAAAATAATGTATCTCCCCAAAATTCTCATGTATGCATATGATGATGAATATTCTTCAATTCTGAAAGAAAAAGGGGAAATGTGGTTTGGTCAGCACAACTTGCTGAGTAAGTTAACACATACATGATTATGGGGTTTCAAAGCCATTAATTAGACATGTGCATAACACCCCATAATTTAATTTATTTATCTAATAAGAATATAATTGCATAATTTAAAAGACAGTGATTCCATAAAATCATAATATAGCTTGCAAGGTAAATAATTGTATAACATAATTTAAAAGCACAATTTAAGTAAGGGAAGCATAATTCACGTCTTTTAATGTTTTCCTGTTAATCCATAGTCGAGTATCAAGATTCCATTGGTATTTCAAGTTCGCCTCGATTGCATTGCAATCCCTACATAGTATTTCAAGTTTGCCTCGATTGCATTACAATCCCTACATATTTCAAGTTTGCCTCGATTGCATTGCAATCCCAACATATTTCAAGTTACCGTTGGCCGTAGCCAAATACGCCATACCCAGTACCACTCCGGAGCCTCGGGAAACCCATACGGATACTCCCGAGAGTGTAGGTCCAAAATACATTGCCGTTTTGGCATAATTTTCTCACTTAAGTTTCTCTCGTCCAATATAGGCACGCAGAGGAAATGCTAGAGGGGCACCCGATGGGACACTCACCTCTACATAGAAAGAGCTCAATCTAGTCATAACGGGATTTTGAAAATGTTTGTTTTTGTATTTTATTTCAAAGGAATTTCCAGTCGTTTAAACCTTAAAGGCCAATTTCCCAAATTTAGTAAGTTCTCAAAATACCACATCCTTAAGCGCTGTTTACTTCAAAAAATTATTTAAAAATTCATTTTAAGTCCGAAAATTCTGAAATTTTACCATCAACTCGAAAACATAGAGACAAACAAGTTTTGTGTTTTAGGTTTTCCGATCCGTGTTACGGAGGCAAGTCAAAAACGTGGATTTTCATCAGGCTGATAATCTGTCCGAATTTTTACAACAGCAGTTTCATAATTTCAAGATCTACCATAGCAAACGAACTCTAAATTTGATGCGATTTTATAAGAAGATACTTAAGACATAGATCTACAAGTTTCATGTTCGGCTAAAGTTCTAAGTCAGCCTAGATCTATTGTCAAAATCGACTACAATCTCGGACTAAAGTTCTGTCAAGATTTCAAGATCTAAATTTAGAATAGTTCAGTTTGGGACGATTTCGGATATCAAAACTTAATGAAAAATTACGGAAGTTTTAAACAACCTAGATTAATGTCTTAGGAGCGTTTTTTGTGTTTTAAATTTTCTTGTTTGATCAGTTTTAAGGGTTCTAAAAATTCGTGCAAAAACGCTGCGCCGTAGAGTTTTTCGTGTTGACAGATTTTAAGTTCTTAATTAAATCTTTAGATTAGGTGTATTTTAATTCGCCCAAAACCATAGTAAGGTTAACTTACAGGTTTACGGATGTTCCGGCTCGTCGATTCGGAGGCGTGGTGTTAGGGATATTTTTAGTCTTGTGAAGATGTTCGTCATTTTGGCCGTTGTTGCAACACCGTGTCAACAATGCTTTATTATCTTCGCTGGAAAAAGCACAGGATAGTACAGTGACGTGGCATTTCCCCTAGCAGGCCTTAGAGGGTTTTAGATGGGCCTTAAACCCATATAAATACCTGTCTTCGTCCTTGAGGGTGTATGAGAGTAGAGAGCCGCAATCACAGTCTAGTTTACAGAGGATTAACAGCTTCAAGAGCTGTGATTATGGCGTTTTGAAAGCTGCTGAAGAGAAACCCCCTGGTTTACGTTGTTTGCAGAAGGCACCAACAACCATCCTGCTGCTGGTCTTTACCTGTTGTGTCTTCTACAATTCTTTGTGGGGTATTTGAGATTGTGTTTAAGTATTTCTTAGACCATTGATTTGTAAACACAATCGGTGTGTAGTGTAGGTGTCTTAGCACCTTTGAGCTCAATTTGATTGATTAGCTAGGTTCATCAAACACCACTTTAGTACCTGCCGATGAATTGTTTGCATTAGGGTAGATGTTTGATGCTCCCTTGTGTTCTTCCTAGTCTATTTGGGTAGATAGGAGAGTTCATTGGAATGCAAGGGTATGTAAAGTGTGATTGACTCTCGTTCAATCAGTTTGGTGGTGATCTAGTGGAATCCCTGGCTTGGTGCCCCCAGATGTAGATCAGTGGATCGAACTGGGTGATCAAATCTCTTGTGTTCCTATTTGTTCATTCCGCACTCTGTTTCTTGTATTTGCCTCTGGTTGTATTTTACTGGTTGTTGAGACATCGCTCAAACAACTCTTACAGGGTTTACATATTCTGGTTGGGCCTGTCAATTGGTATCAGAGCGGGGCTCTAACGTTTAACTGAGTCCGGTCCAATATGAATAGAGAAGGTGGCTCTGTCTCGAGACCTCCTCTGTTTGATGGTTCGAATTATCCATTCTGGAAGAATCGAATGAGGATATTTCTTAAGCACACTGGTGTAGATGTCTGGAACGCTGTTCTAACTCCCTGGGAACAACCTATGAAAGAGGTCCGCACGCCTGCTACTGAAACCTCTGCTGCCATTACTACTTTTGTTCCTGCTACTCAAGAAGAAATGTCAGCTGCTCAGAAGAACAAGGAACAAGGGAACAACACGGCATTGAATTGTCTATTCAACTCTGTGGATGAATCGCAATATCACATCATTTCGAACTGTGAGACGGCCTATGAAGCCTGGACTGCTTTGGAAGCAGCCTATGAAGGATCCTCTGATGTTCAAGCCTTGAAGCTTCAAAGAATTGAGTCTGCCTTTGATAGCATTCGGATGCATGAGGATGAGAATATTGCTGCATATCATGCTCGGTTTAAGAAGTTGGTCAATGAGGCACAGTCTTTTGGCTTGAAGTATGATAATGCAAAGTTGGTTCGAAAGATGCTGAGGACAGTTACTCGTAGATATCAATCTAAGGTGTCAACTCTTGAAGAACTTGAGAAGACCAAATCCTTTACTCTTGAGGCATTGGTTGGTTCACTTCAGACTTTTGAAATGAACTACTTGGAAGAGGAGCCTACACGAAATCTAGCCTTCAAAGTTGAAGATGAGATTCAGTGTATCGACAATGAAGAGAAGGCTTACCTGACCAAGAAGTTGGCAAGGATGTTACAGGACAAGAGAGCCAAGAAGCTGAACTTCAAGAAAGATGATAAAGGACGTTATCAGCGAGGTGTTTCATCATCCCGTGAACAACCTTCCAAGCATAAGTCAGACAACTCCTATGATAAGAGGAAGGGTTACAAGAAGATGGAACTACCTGAAACCTTTAAGAACTTAAAGTGTTATGATTGTGAAGGTGTTGGTCATAAAGCCTCTGAATGTCCTACTGCTAAGAGAAGGGTTGGAAAAGCTCTTCAAGCTACCCTAAGTGATGGTGAGGTCAGTTGTTCGTCTAAGGAAGAAGGAGATGACAGTGAGAATGAGGAGATGATAGCCTTTACTGTGAAAGACGTTGTTCTAACAACCGATGACACTCTATCCAAACACTTGTCTGATACAGAGTCTCATGAATCCGACAGTGATGCTAGCAGATATGACTATGATGAACTTCTTGCAGGTTATGAATCAGTGAAAGAAGATCATGCTGTAGCTGTTGCAGAGAACAAGAAACTGCTTGATCAGAAGGGAGATCTACTGATTCTTATTGATGAGAAGGATGCTGAAATCACAAGTCTCAAGAAATCTTTGATTACTATGACTACTGAGCGAGATACTCTATTGGAAGAAAACACTGCTTTGCTTGCCAAAACCCAGACGATAGATAACATGGTTAAAGGCAAAGACAAGCTTGATGCGATCATTAGTCAAGGGAAATCACCTTCCAATAAAGAAGGAATTGGATACAAGCGCAATGCTAGACCTAACAAGAAAGCTGCACCTACCTTTGTGCGTGCAGGTACACTTGAGACCAGCTCATCCAAGACACCTGATAAAGATGATTGTTCAGAGTCCCCCAAGAAAAGCAAAGACTGCCCTTATTGTAAATTCCAGGGTCATCCTGTTCAACTCTGTCAAAGACTTACCCAAGATCTCCTTGGTGGTCGCCCGGTTGTTTGGCCATCGCTGGAACTACAGAAGCAGGTCAAACTTACTATGATGTGGATTCCCAAATCCAAGATTGTCCCCAAGATGTGTCTTGTTGTACTTTCAGCTCAGAAAGGACCCAATGATGGTAAGTGGTACTTTGACAGTGGCTGTTCTCGACATATGACAGGTAAAAAGGATTTCCTTCTTGACTATGTTGAATCTGATTGTGGAGAAGTCCTCTATGGAAATGGTGCCCGTAGCAAAATTTGTGGATATGGGAAAGCAAAAGGTGCAAACATGGGGTTTCTAACTACTGTGTACTATGTTGCTGATCTATCTACAAACCTAATTTCCATAAGCCAACTCTGTGATGAGAAATTTTTTGTTGGTTTCACTGATGCTGATTGCATGGTTATTGATCCCGCATACAATTGTGTTATTAAGGGAGTTCGATCATCTAACAATTGTTATGTTTTGAAGCCTGCTGTGGAATCAGTCTTTCTGTCTCAGGTTGAAACAGCAAAGTTGTGGCATCAAAGATGTGGGCATATGAACTACAAATCTCTTATCCAACTTAGCAAATCTGGCGTTGTTCGAGGGTTGCCCAAACTACAGAGCAAAGCCAAGGTAGTCTGTGGTGCTTGCACTAAGGGTAAACAAATCCACTCATCTCACAAAGTAGTGGATACAATTCAGACCACAAGGTGCCTTGAGCTGTTGCACATGGATTTGATGGGACCAACAGAAGTGCCTAGCCTAGGTGGTAAGAGGTACATCTTTGTATGCGTTGATGATTTTTCTCGTTATACTTGGGTTGATTTTTTAAAATCCAAAGATGAGGCTGTGTCAGTGTTCTCCAAGCTATCTTTAAAGATCATGGCTGAGAAGGATCTCAAGATAGGGCGTATTCGATCTGATCATGGAAAAGAGTTTGAAAATCAGTTGTTCGCACAACTCTGCAACAACCTTGGTATTGCTCATGAATATTCAGCCCCACATACTCCGCAACAGAATGGTGTGGTTGAGCGTAAGAACCGTACTCTCCAGGAGATGGCTCGATCTCTTCTCCATGCTAGTAACCTTGGGAAGCGTTTTTGGGCTGAAGCTGTCAATATTTCTTGCTACATCATCAATCGCGTGTACATGCGACCTCAGACAACCACTACTCCTTATGAGATTTGGAGAGGAAAGACTCCTAACATCTCTCACCTTCATGTCTTTGGAAGCTTGTGCTATGCCTTGAAGGATCGAACTATTGTCAAAAAATTCGATTCCAAATCTGATGAAGCTATCTTCTTGGATATTCAGTGGATTCAAGAGCCTACCGGGTTTATTTAAAGAGGACTTCCAAGGTTATTGAAACTATTAATGTTGTCTTTGATGATGCTAATATCTCTGCAGGCTCAGTCTCTTCTCAAGATGATGATGATGATCCAATTCGGATTATTCCTCATGTCTCCTCCAGTGCCTCTCCTGATGTAATGCCTCCATCCGATCCTATTGATGTTTCTGATACTGAAGACGGTGATCCGGTTGTTGATACAACTGATGAACAACCTTCAGCTCCAGATTCTCCTAAAAGGCGAGGTCCCAAACGTGGTCCACGAGCACCTAAGTATCACTCTCAGGATGATATCATTGGCGATCCCTCTGGTCCTAGACAGACTCGAGGTCATCAATTAAACATTTCTGAATTGGCAAATATGTGCTTTCACATTATGCATTGTTTTGTTTCATCTATTGAACCTAAGAATGCTAATGAGGCTTTGCAAGATGAGTTTTGGATAGCTGCCATGCAGGATGAATTGCTTCAGTTTAAACGCAATGATGTTTGGGAGTTGATGGAACAACCAGCTGGTGTGAATGTCATTGGCACTAAATGGGTTTTTCGCAACAAGACTGATGAACATGGGAAAATCATTCGCAATAAAGCTCGCTTGGTTGCACAAGGCTTTACTCAGATTGAAGGTCTAGACTATGATGAGACATTCGCTCCTGTTGCTCGCATTGAGGCTGTAAGATTATTACTTGCTATCTCTTGCTCTCTTGGTTTTAAATTATATCAAATGGACATCAAAACTGCCTTTCTGAATGGCTACATCAAGGAAGACATCTATGTGTCTCAGCCCCTCGGTTTTGAATGCCCTGATCATCCTGACTATGTTTATAAGGTCAAGCGTGCTCTTTATGGTTTAAAACAGGCTCCACGTGCCTGGTATGAACGCTTGTCTACCTATCTCTTGGCTAAAGGCTATGTGCGTGGTAATGTTGATAAGACGTTGTTTGTACAACGTACAAACAACCATCTATTAGTCGCACAGATTTATGTGGATGATATTGTTTTTGGCTCTACTTCAGATGAACTTCGAGATGCTTTTGTACACTCCATGCAGACTGAATTCGAGATGAGTATGATGGGTGAGCTCACATTCTTCTTAGGGTTGCAGATTAAGCAAACTTCTGATGGGATTTTTCTTAATCAAGAGAAGTATGTTGGCACCATGCTTCAGAAATTCAACATGGAAGACTGCAAGATTGCCAGATCACCCCTTGGTCAGCATGACAAGATCACTAAAGATGAATCAGGGGTTTCTGTTAATCAGAAAATGTATCGCAGCATCATTGGCAGTCTCTTATATCTCACTGCCAGTCGTCCGGATATCTCCTTAAGTGTTGGTGTGTGCGCTAGATATCAATCTGATCCTAAGGAATCCCACCTTCGTGCTGTGAAACGGATTCTTCGTTATATTAAAGGTACTCCTGGCCTTGGTCTCTGGTATTCTAAACGGTCTTCATTGGAGCTAATTGGTTATACAGACTCGGATTGGGCTGGTTGTTCTGACGACCGAAAATCAACCACTGGTGGCTGCTTTTACCTTGGACAGAACTTAGTCAGCTGGTATTCTCGTAAGCAGAATGTTGTTGCCTTATCTACTGCGGAGGCTGAATATATTGCTGCTGCACATTGTTGTACTCAATTAATCTGGATGCGTCAAATGCTTCTGGATTATGGTATTTCCTTGGATGATTTCCTTATTCACTGTGATAATACCAGTGCTATTAATATTTCCAGGAATCCAGTCCAACACAATCGGAGTAAACATATTGACATTCGATTTCATTTCATTCGGAATCTGGTTGAGGATGGTCTCTGCAAGATTCAGCATCTCTCGTCGTTGGAACAACTCGCGGACATCCTCACAAAGAACTTGGAAACCTCTCGATTTGAGACCCTGAGGCGCAGTTTGGGCCTCTGTTTTTTTCACTGAATGGGTTTGATTCGGGCGGGCCACTGCTTTACTTGATTTATTATTCTCTAGGCCCAAGCCCAAGCCCAGGGGGAGATTCTTTCCACCGATTGCGACGGTTGCCGGTAGCTCCACTACTCATAACACGTCTCCACTCTCTCTCTCCCCAGTCGACTCTGCAGATACTCCAGTTTCTACCGTTCCTCGCGAAATTTGAATTCTCATTCGCTATGGCGTCCCCTTCTCACTCAAATGTCACTCCTGATGAAGTCGTTGATGCCCAGCCTCTTGCCATTGATGACTCGCTCTACAAGGCTCGACTTGCTGCTCAATCGCCTGATGATGATCAATTTCAGGATGCTCAAGAAGATGTCGATGCTGCCATTGATGACTATTTCGCAGCTGATCCTGATGACGCGGATATGGAGGTTCATCCTGATGCTGAGAAGGGTTCTTACCCTCAACCTCCCTCGGACAATGTTGAGACTCCATCGGTTGGCGCAGATCCAAAAGCGGATGTTCCAACAACAGCAAACCCTAACACGGGTGCTGGAAGTTCGACATCTCCTCCGGTCCCTGCCCCCGGTGCGTCTCCGTCCGCTCCTGTCCCTCCTGGTACTAGTTCGCCTCTTTCGCCTTCGGCTGTTGCCACTGGTGATGGGTTGCTCTTATTGGATCCTGAACTGAATGCTCCGCCTCACTCTGGGACTGCCCAACAAGTTCCGTTTGGTGGGTCGCCTACTGAGGATGTTCCAACCACTGAGGAACAACCATCTCGGCCTGATAGAGATGATATTCCTCTGGATGAGATTAGGAGATCACTTCGTGAGAAAGGGAAGCGCAAGGCTGTTCCGACACCATCCAAACAACCTTCGAAGAAGAAGTCTAAGAAGGGTCCTCCTAAGAAGAAGTCTGCCCCTGTTCTCCAGGAATCCGATGCGCATTCTCCTCTGTATTTCTCCGCTGATGGAGAAAGGTATGCCTTGGAAACCCTTCACTCTCGTGGTTTCATATCTGAAGAATGTTATGTGCATCCCTATTATGATCAAATTGGTTTTTCTGAATATCTAGAGAAGAAACATCTGTCTGTTTGGGCTACTTCACTTAAGCGTTATTCCCCTACTGTGGTTCGTGAATTTTATGCCAATTTGCATCCTGATATCCTTGATCCTGTTTCCCCTTGGTACTGTAAGATTTACCTTCGTGGAGAGTTGCTTGACTTTACTCCCTCTGTTCTGAATGAGTTGTTGGAACTTCCTACCAACACTGATATGAACAACCCCTTTGATCTGCTTAATGCTGAGCTAGCTACTATAGCCTCTACTATTTCTGCCTCTAAGAAATCTGCTTTTGGTAGACGTGCTATGAGTCCTTCAGATCTTTCTATGAAATTCAATTGTCTGTTTAGGATTGGAGCTTCCAATTTCTTACCTACCTCAAATGCTAGCCAGCTTAGTTCTCACATGGGCAAATTCTTGTATTCCATTGATGAGTGTCCTGAGATCCTTAACTATGGTTACCTGATCATTAAGCATATGTTGAGGTTCTCTCATGACAAAATTGAGAAGAATACCCAATTGCCTTATCCTGCTCTCATAACCCTGTTTGCTCATTCCTGCCACCTGCTTGCCTCTAATGAGACATTCATTAAAGTCAAGAAACACTTACCTTCTGATAAGCTCAAAGGTCTCCACAATGACTTCAAGCTTGGTCCTCAAAAGCTTGGGTCAGCTCTAGTTGATCATATCAGAACTGAGCTGCAACAGGTTGAAAAGGAGTTAGGCATCTTGAATGACAAGCAGATGGGCCTGAAGCGGAAGGTTCGAAAGCTGGTTGCCCTCCTTCCACACTCTTTTGATGCTCCAGCTGAGGGGGAGGATGATTCTGAGGGTACTCCTTGATCTGCCAAGTAAGGGGGAGTGACAGTGGATAGGATTGCAGGATTGCTGATTGTTTCACTGATGTTGGAACATCTTTTGTATTTTCTGGTTTTTCAGACTATGGATCTTTCTGGTTTTTTGGGAATTCTGTAATTGCTGGATTTCTTGGATATTTCTCTGGGCTGTTATTGGATACTCTTCTGGATATTGGTATCTTTTATGAATGGATGTTTTGTCTATGCCTATTCTTCTTCAGCTCATATTGTTTGTGGCATGATTACTTGTTGATTTTTCTCTGCTCTCTGATCTTTATTATGACTGTCTGTGCTTTCTCCACTGTTTTGACTACTTGGCCCGATCATCTCCACAAAGGGGGAGATTGTTAGGGATATTTTTAGTCTTGTGAAGATGTTCGTCATTTTGGCCGTTGTTGCAACACCGTGTCAACAACGCTTTATTATCTTCGCTGGAAAAAGCACAGGATAGTACAGTGACGTGGCATTTCCCCTAGCAGGCCTTAGAGGGTTTTAGATGGGCCTTAAACCCATATAAATACCTGTCTTCGTCCTTGAGGGTGTATGAGAGTAGAGAGCCGCAATCACAGTCTAGTTTACAGAGGATTAACAGCTTCAAGAGCTGTGATTATGGCGTTTTGAAAGCTGCTGAAGAGAAACCCCCTGGTTTACGTTGTTTGCAGAAGGCACCAACAACCATCCTGCTGCTGGTATATCTTTACCTGTTGTGTCTTCTACAATTCTTTGTGGGGTATTTGAGATTGTGTTTAAGTATTTCTTAGACCATTGATTTGTAAACACAATCGGTGTGTAGTGTAGGTGTCTTAGCACCTTTGAGCTCAATTTGATTGATTAGCTAGGTTCATCAAACACCACTTTAGTACCTGCCGATGAATTGTTTGCATTAGGGTAGATGTTTGATGCTCCCTTGTGTTCTTCCTAGTCTATTTGGGTAGATAGGAGAGTTCATTGGAATGCAAGGGTATGTAAAGTGTGATTGACTCTCGTTCAATCAGTTTGGTGGTGATCTAGTGGAATCCCTGGCTTGGTGCCCCCAGATGTAGATCAGTGGATCGAACTGGGTGATCAAATCTCTTGTGTTCCTATTTGTTCATTCCGCACTCTGTTTCTTGTATTTGCCTCTGGTTGTATTTTACTGGTTGTTGAGACATCGCTCAAACAACTCTTACAGGGTTTACATATTCTGGTTGGGCCTGTCACGTGGCTTCCAGTCCACCGTTTATCTCCTTGATTCATCGGGTTCTTTGTTCTAGACCCGGATCGGGGTTTAGAATAGAAAAAGATCAAATTAGGATTCGTTTTCGAATCAAGATTGGAAAAAGAACGGACCAGAACTTATGTAACACCCCGGTTTTTGGTCACCCAGGTCGGGATGTCATCGCCACACCTCTCTAGCAAGACACGGTTTCTCCGAGCTCACTAAAGAGATGCAAGGCTATGGTTTTTCAGAATTTAAAACATTCAAACAACCCATTCATATATAATTTAAAAATTGTCATTACAGTTGCAGCGGAAAATAATAACTACGTATATAATGCAGCGGAATATAAAAATAGGCCAACACGACCAAAATACGGGTTAAACATGCCCGTTCATGCAATTCATAACTAAGGCTAGAATAATAAAAGAAGATAATATTTCCCCGAATATCCCATGCATGCATATGATGATGAATATTCTTCATGCTCTGTAGGAAAAAGAAAGAAATGGTTTTAGTCAGCACAACGTGCTGAGTAAATTAACACATACAGGATTACGGGGTTTCAAAGCCATTAATTAAATTTAAAGAAAACATGTGCATAACACCCCATAACTTGATTCATTTATCTAATAATAATCTAAAGGCATAATTCACAGGATATGGACTCCATAAAATCATACATATAGATTGCCAAGTAAAATAATTGTAGGACATAATTTAAGAGCATAATTTAAATAAGGGAAAGAAAATATTCAAGTCTTTTAATTTTCCCGTTAATCCCTAGCCGAGTATCAAGATTTTATTTGTAGTTAAGTTTCTCTCGCCGTTTTGGCACAGTTACTCATGTTCAACACCATCGTCCAATCAGGCACGATGTGCAAAGCTAGGAGGGCACCCTGGAGAGCACTCACCCATACATAGATTACTCCCGTCCGTTTAGGCACGAAGCAAAAAGCTAGAGGGGCACCCGATGGAGCACTCACCCCCTACATAGGTCACTCTCGTCCGTTTAGGCACGAAGCAAAATGTAATACCCGAGAATTTTATAACATAAATAAATATAATAAATACAATAAATAAATAAATAAATAAATATAATAAATAACTAAATAAACAAATAAATCAGTAAATATATTAAATAAATAAATATAGAAGAAATGAGAAATGAAATTAATTAAAAGAGACTTAATTAAACAAAAGAAATTAAATAAAGTTAAATAAGTCGTTACACGGGTACCCGACCCGGTATAAATGAACTCGAGAATTCGAGCCAAAACATAAAATTTGATCCGAAAGAAATAACGACACGAGATAGGAACCCGAAGAGAGTCCGGAAATTGGAATCCGAGAGCATAGAGGGATAGAAACCCGAAAGAGAGGCGGAAAAGCACGACGGATCGCACGACCCGCCCGGACAGGAGTCCAGGCGCTAGTCGCGCGCTGTTTCCGCGCTAATAAGGGGAAAGGCGCGCCAACCCCGCGCCACACGACAGATTCGCCCGTTGCGTGAATCTCTCGCCCGAACGCGGATTTTTCGACTTTCGGTTGAACGTCTCTCGACCCAAGACCCTTGGGGTCAGATTTTGGACGCCCTAGGACTTAGACATCTATAAATAAACCCCCTCGGAAGCCTAAACTCTTTTTCAAAACCCTACGATACTCTCTATACACAAAAGTCGAAATCCCGGAGTCAACGGAGGCACCAAACGGAGACAGCGGCTGTTTGGACGAAATCCGGAAGATCTCCAACGTTGTGGTAAGCTCTAGTCCGATAAATCCTTTCACGTTTCAATCCGAAAATGGATTCTAACCTCGTTTCTTTTCTCTCTACACCCCGTATCGGATCTAGAACGGAGAACCCGACGAGCGGAGAGGATAAACGGTGGACTGGAAGCCACGCCTCCGAAATAGACGACCCCGGACGCCGATTAATAAGTAAGTTAACTCTTACATGGTTTTGAGAAGAATTAAAACATTCGAAACTAAAAGATTTAACAAGAAATCGTAAATCTGTCAACTTATGCTTTCTCCCAATGCAACTGTTTTGATGAATTTTTCCGAACCTTAAAACGATTTCAAACGGAAAAAATTAAAACACGAAAAACGTTCCTAAGGCTTAGATCTATCTACTGTAAATTTTTGAGAATTTTTAGAGACGATTTGATAGGCGAAAACCAACCGAAACCGAACTGCTTGAATCTAGATCTTGAAATTCTTGACAGAACTTAGGTTCGATCTTGATCACGTTTTTGACATAGGTTCCAGACCGATTTAGATCTTTGGCCGAACATGAAAGTTGTAGATAAATGTCTTAAGATGGTCTCTGTAAAATTTCATCAAATTTGGAGTTGAATTGCTATGGTAGAATTTGAAATCTTTCAACTGTGACATAGGAAATTCGGACAGATTTATGCTTCTGTGAAAATTGGTGTTTTTGACCTATTTAGGTATCTCGGATTGAAAAATTAAAACACAAAAGTTGTAGATCTCGACGTTTCTGAGTCAGTGGTGAAATTTTGGAATTTTTGGAATTAAATCTGATTTTAGACGAATTTTAGAGTAAACTATGGTTTACCGGAAACAAAATCTTGAAATCTTGTTGAAACATGGAATTAACCTTTAGGGTTGAAATGAGTTGAGATACTATTTTTAAATAAAGATAATTGAGATCAGATTTTTAAAATTAAATCCCCTTACAAACTTGATAAATTAAAATTAGGGGTGAGTGCTCTGCAGGGTGCCCCCTAACGATTCACTTCGTGCCTTAATGGACGATGGTGACCCCGCGCGCTAAACTTGAGATATGATATTGCCAAAACGGCGAGATATAGAACCTACACTCTCGAGAATATCCACATGGGTTTCCCGAGGCTCCGGAGTGGTACTGGGTATGGCTGATACGGTTGCGGCCGCCGGGGTACCGGCTAAACTTGTTGACATCGCGATGCTATCGTGAAACTTTGAAATACCGAATCGGGGATGTAATGGGGATATTAAATTAAATTAAATTAGATTAAATTGTGTTGTTGTCCAATTAAATTACTTAAATGCTTTATTTAAATTATGGCTTTTATTTTAATTCATGCGAGATGTGTTGTTAAATAAAGCTCAGAAATAAATTATGCTATTGGATAGTTGTTTAGATTAAATTGAATATTATGCTATTATCATGCTTTTGTCTAATTATTAAATTAATGGCTTTAAAACCCTACGATCATACATGTGTTAACTTACTCAGCAAGTTGTGCTGACCAAACCATTTTTATTCCTTTTCTTACAGAATATGTGGAATGAGCATGTGTGAGCACGATCCATGCATGGGATTTTGGGAAACATTATTTTGTTTTAAATTCGTACTTTAGACTATATTATGAACGGGCCTGTTTAACCCGTGTTTTGGCCATGTCGGCCTTATTTACATTTTCCGCTGCAATACTATACTTAAATATTATTTCCGCTGCGCTATGATATTATTATTTTCGAACTATATTGTATGGGCTGTTTTGAATGCTTTTAAATGTTTTAAATACTGCAATACCTAGCCTTGCATCTCTTTAGTAAGCCGGAGAAACCGTGTCTTACTAGGGAGGTGTGGCGGTGACATCCCGACCTGGGTTACCAAAAACCGGGGTGTTACAAGTTGGTATCAGAGCCCGGTTATTTTTAAAAGTATTATTTTTAAATTATTGTTATTTTTTAAGCTATTATTTTTAAACCCTTATTATTTTTAACTACTATTAATATTTTGACTACTATTTTAAATTTTAAAGTATTATTTCCATGAAAAGTTTGTTATTTTAAAACCCATGGAAAAAATATATATATATATAGTGTATTAAATTATTTTCGGGGGGAGTCATCATTTGCATTTGCATATTGCATCTCTTCTATGAATCTAGAATCTTGGCGAATTTGAACCTAGAATCTTGGCGAATTTGAACTTAGAATCTTGGCGAAATTGAACTTAGAATCTTGGCGAATATTAACTTAGATCTCTTGCTTGCGCTAGATGGCTAGTCAAGACATGATGCAGTTGATGATCAAGATGATGAACGTTCATCTTGATTCTCATCAAACCATAGAGCAAATGAAGTACCGTATGGCTCAATTGGAGGCCAATTTGCACCACATGGGCAACTTGAGAGAGGCGGATCATCACCGCATAAACCAACTCGAACGCCAAGTCCAAACCCTCACTACACAAAACTTAATACTGAAGGAACACATCGATGCCCATGGGCAAGATTTGAACACTATCTTTGACGATCTGCTGCCGCCAAGTTCGGAGGAGGAAGATCCGGAGGAGGATCCTGCTACCCCACCGGAGGACGTCATGAGAAGCTAGAGATTCTATTGTAGATACTATTTTGCTAGGAAAATATTTCTATTTTTGTACTAAAATTTCTTTTGAGGAAATAAAATGCCCGATTCATTTATAATAAATCGAAAAAAAAAATCGGACAGATCTGTCCGTACACGCAAAAAAAAAAATCTCGAAATAAAATAAAACAAAACCCCGAAACGTACGACGCTTCTTAGTTCGATCGAGCACCACGTGCTAAATCACAAAACACATATACATTTATAGAAATTGCTTAGACTATATACTAAATTCACAAGTCCTAATCTACCATATTTGTACCAGAATGGCACCCAGAGGAAGAGGAAGGACTCAACCCGCTCCCCAAACCACTACTGAAACTCCTACTGAGACACTACCAAACGTCACGGAACCGATTCAACCTGAGGTGGAACAACCCCAAGGTGCGCAGGACGCCCCCGCACCGAACAATGTGGGCGATCGTCTTAGGACGATAGAGGAGGTGTTGATTGCGCTCGGAAACACGCAAGTCAACCAGGGTCAAGCTGCGGCGGTACCTCCGCCCCAAGCTCGCCCTAACTACCTGGCGATGGTGAATCCTTACCAGCCGCCCCACTACGCTGGTGAGGAGGATCCAGCTAAACTGGAAGAGTGGATCCGGACCTTCGACAAGCTGCTGGGAGCAGTTAAATGTCCGGAAGGAGAAAGAGTGCATGTCGCCTCATACTACTTGGGAGGCGAAGCTGACGACTGGTGGCAGGCGACGCAAGCCAAACTGACTGAAGATGACGAGCCCTACTCGTGGATGGAGATGATGGAACTACTCAGGTATCGATTCTATCCCTTGAGTACTAAAGCTGCCATGTACAAAGAGTTCCTGTCGCTGAAGCAAGGAGGCCAAACGGTGCAGGAATACTACACACGTTTCAAGGAGCTGGTGAGGTTCGCACCAAGGCTAGTGCCTACTGATGCAGAAAAGGCACAGAAGTTTGAGATGGGACTGAACCTGTCTGTGCGCGAGGTGATCGCGGGGGTACACTACCCCGATTTGCAGGCTGTGTATGACCGCACTGTGGCGGTAGCACGTGTGCAGCAGCTGAAGAGAAGGGTGAGTGGGGAGTCCAGCAGGGGCCCCCAAGACAAGAGAAGTCAGGACTCAAGAAACGAGAACAACACTGGAAGGAACGAACAGCGCAGAGGGTCGAATAGGCCCCAACAAAACAACATTGGGAAGAGGTTCAACCAAGAAGATCCGGTACCACCTTGCCCGAGATGTGGACGACCCCATCTGGCAAGGGGATGCCCGCAACAGGGCGCCTGTTTCCGATGTGGTCGAATGGGTCACGTTCGACGAGATTGCCGAACCAGGGTCGAGAACATAACGAAAAGGGACGATTTGGTCACGGGGCAAGAACAGCCTCAAAATCAAAACGGGCGGAACAGAAATAACCAGGGATACAGACCCCCTCAAAATAGGCCGCAGAACCAGAATCAGAACCAACGACCTCCGCCCCCCAGAACCAAAACCAACAACAAAATCAGCAGCCGAATGCGAATCAGCAGGGCAATCAGGGACGCCCTATGGGGAGGCTTAACGTGGTGAATCAAGCGGACGTGCCTGCGCAAGGAGAAGTGATGGCAGGTACATTTCATGTTTTGAATACGCCCCTTAGAATTCTATTTGATTCTGGAGCTAGTTGCTCGATCATAGCATCAAGGATAGTGCCTGAGTTAGATCTACCTAAGTGCGAGAGAATTAGCTTAGGAATTCAATTGCCTTCTGGAGAAGTAGTATCTTGCTCTAAACGATATAACGGAATTCCTATAGTGATAAAGAACGTAGAATTCTTCGCGAACTTAGTAGAATTTAACTTAAGAGACTTTGACATCATACTGGGGATGGATTGGTTATCCCAGTATAGGGCGGTGATCGAATGCCAAAAGCAAAAGATCACTTTGTCAAAAAGTAGGGGAAAGAGAGTTAACTTTTACTCTCAGCCCCCTAAGAAGAGTAACAAAATCGTTAGTGCACTTAAACTAAGTAACTTGATGCGTAAGGGGTATGAACTATATGTGTGCTATGTGCACAACCTTGAGGCGGAAGAGAACAAGGTTGATAGCATACCAGTGGTAAGAGAATACCCGGACGTGTTCCCTGAGGACGTTCCGGGCATGCCACCTGAGAGAGATCTTGAATTCACTATAGATCTCATTCCGGGGACAGAGCCTGTCTCAAAAGCTCCGTACCGGATGGCACCACTGGAAATGAAGGAGTTAAAGGAACAACTCGAGGAACTGTTAGGAAAAGGCTACATAAGACCGAGTACGTCCCCTTGGGGAGCACCGGTTTTATTTGTCAAGAAGAAAGACCGAGGACTACGTCTTTGCATAGATTATCGAGGATTAAACCAAGTGACCATCAAGAATAAATACCCCCTACCGAGAATAGAGGATCTATTTGATCAACTGAAGGGAGCTTCAGTATTCTCGAAGATCGACTTGCGATCTGGGTATCATCAATTGAGGATCGCCGAGAAGGACATTCCGAAGACGGCGTTTCGAACGCGATATGGCCATTACGAGTTCACAGTGTTATCCTTCGGGTTAACAAATGCTCCGGCCATGTTCATGAATCTCATGAACAACGTGTTCCGAGAATTGTTAGATCAGTGCGTCGTAGTGTTCATCGACGACATCCTGATCTACTCAAAGAGCGAGGAAGAGCATGCCCGACACTTACATCAAGTGTTAGAAATCTTGCGAAGAAATCAGCTATACGGCAAGCTGTCGAAATGCGATTTCTGGTTGAAAGAAGTGGCATTTCTCGGACACATAGTATCCGCTGGTGGAGTATCAGTGGATCCGGCAAAGGTTTCTGCCGTGACGGAGTGGGCTACTCCGAAGAGTCCAACGGAAATAAGGAGTTTCCTTGGATTAGCTGGGTATTATAGACGATTTGTGAAGGACTTTTCAAGGATTGCACGTCCTTTGACCCAGCTACTGAAGAAAGGAGCAAAATACGAGTGGACCGAAGCGTGTGAGACTGCGTTTCAAGAATTGAAGAAACGACTCACAACCACACCCGTATTGACACTACCATCAGAGAATGGTGACTTCGAAGTTTACAGCGATGCTTTGAAGGTTTAGGTTGTGTTTTGATGCAAGACTCGAGAGTCGTAGCGTATGCATCACGCCAACTAAAACCTCACGAGGAGAATTATCCGACACATGACCTGGAGTTGGCAGCGGTCGTTTTCGCTCTAAAGATATGGAGACATTATCTTTATGGGCGGAAGTGTCGAATGTTCACCGACCACAAGAGCTTGAAATATATATTCACTCAGAAGGAGTTGAATTTGAGACAGCGAAGGTGGTTGGAACTTATAAAAGACTACGATTTAGAGATAGCATACCACGAAGGGAAGGCGAATGTGGTAGCCGATGCCCTAAGTCGGAAAACCCAACACGTGACAAACTCGTTGGTAATTCCGCCGGCATTGTACATGGAGTTAGCAAAATTGGAGTTAGAACTTGTGCATCCTGGCACAGTGAGAGAAACGATCAATGCCATGGTCGTAGAAACTCCAATATTGGACGAGATTCGACTCGCTCAACCGGGCGACCCGAAACTCGAAAAGATAAAAGGGTATATTGCCGAAGGAAAGGCAATAGGATTTGCTGTCCACGAGGATGGAAGCATCCGTTTTAAAGGGAGATGGTGTGTGCCCCTTAAATGTGCCGAGTTGAAACAAAGGTTGATGGAGGAAGGGCACAACACGCCATATTCCATACATCCCGGAGGTGACAAGCTATACAAAGATCTAAAGAAGATCTATTGGTGGCCGGGAATGAAGAAGGAAGTGGCGAACTTCGTGGCGAAATGTCTTACCTGCCAAAAGGTTAAGGCAGTGCGACATAAACCCTTAGGACTGATGCAACCACTAGAGATTCCAAGTTGGAAGTGGGATAGCATCTCGATGGACTTTGTCTCGGGATTACCTCGATCACCTAAAGGCATGAACAAGATTTGGGTGATTGTGGATAGGCTAACGAAGACAGCCATATTTATCCCAATGAAGGACACGTGGACTATGGACCAATTGGCCCGAGCCTACATTGATAATGTGGTACGACGACATGGAGTACCACATGATATCATTTCCGATAGAGATAGTAGATTTGTCTCTCATTTCTGGACGGAGTTACAAAAAGCTCTCGGTACTCAAATCAAAATGAGCACCGCATTCCACCCGATGACGGATGGACAAACCGAGAGGACAATCCAAACACTAGAGGACATGCTGAGAGCATGTGTGTTGGAATTCAAAGGGAATTGGGAATCTCATTTACCCTTAATTGAGTTTTCCTATAATAATAGCTACCATGCTAGCATCGGCATGGCACCTTTCGAGGCGTTGTATGAATGAAAGTGCCGAAGCCCGTTGAGCTGGGAAGAAAACGATAAGTCCGTGGTGGTTAGACCACAACTTGTCGAAGACATGGCTCAACAAATCAAAGTGATTCAAGGGAAAATGAAAGCCGCTCAAGACCGTCAAAAGAGTTACGCCGACGTGAGACGACGAGACCTAGAATTTCAAGTGGGAGATAGGGTCATGCTAAAGATATCGCCCATGAAGGGGGTGATGCGCTTTGGCAAACGAGGAAAGTTAAGTCCTCGATACATAGGACCTTACGAAATTCTAGAACGAGTCGGGACTCTAGCTTACCGATTGGCTTTACCGCCACAATTAGATCGAGTTCATAATGTCTTCCATGTCTCGCAACTAAAGAAGTATGTGCCGGACCCGACACATGTACTTCAACCGGAAATAATTGAGCTCGATGAAGATTTGACTTATGAAGAAGTCCCAATGCGCATTCTCGACACTAACGAACGAGTAACGAGGAACAGAACCGTCAAAATGATCAAGGTTCTTTGGTCAAACCACGAAAGTGAGACGGCAACTTGGGAAGTAGAATCCGACATGAGAGAACGCTACCCGACATTGTTCCAAACCGATACCGACACAGTTATGGGGACATAACTGCAATCTTAAGGGGGAGAGGATGTCATACCACCTATTTTTAGTGCATCTTTGTAAACTTTTGAACTACGTCATGGCTTGATCCCTTCACCGGGTACGTAGGCAGCTTAGAAGTCTTAATTCTAAGTTCAGTCACAAAATAATAAAATAAACAAAAGACCTTAGCACGAGAAAAGTCGAAACACAACTTCGAGGACGAAGTTGATTCTTAAGGAGGGTAGACTGTAATACCCGAGAATTTTACAACATAAATAAATATAATAAATACAATAAATAAATAAATAAATATAATAAATAACTAAATAAACAAATAAATCAGTAAATACATTAAATAAATAAATATAGAAGAAATGAGAAATGAAATTAATTAAAAGAGACTTAATTAAACAAAAGAAATTAAATAAAGTTAAATAAGTCGTTACACGGGTACCCGACCCGGTATAAATGAACTCGAGAATTCGAGCCAAAACGTAAAATTTGATCCGAAAGAAATAACGACACGAGATAGGAACCCGAAGAGAGTCCGGAAATTGGAATCCGAGAGCATAGAGGGATAGAAACCCGAAAGAGAGGCGGAAAAGCACGACGGATCGCACGACCCGCCCGGACCGGAGTCCAGGCGCTAGTCGCGCGCTGTCCGCGCGCTAATAAGGGGAAAGGCGCGCCAACCCCGCGCCACACGACAGATTCGCCCGTTGCGTGAATCTCTCGCCCGAACGCGGATTTTTCGACTTTCGGTTGAACGTCTCTCGACCCAAGACCCTTGGGGTCAGATTTTGGACGCCCTAGGACTTAGACATCAATAAATAAACCCCCTCGGAAGCCTAAACTCTTTTTCAAAACCCTACGATACTCTCTATACACAAAAGTCGAAATCCCGGAGTCAACGGAGGAACCAAACGGAGACAGCGGCTGTTTGGACGAAATCCGGAAGATCTCCAACGTTGTGGTAAGCTCTAGTCCGATAAATCCTTTCACGTTTCAATCCGAAAACGGATTCTAACCTCGTTTCTTTTCTCTCTACACCCCGTATCGGATCTAGAACGGAGAACCCGACGAGCGGAGAGGATAAACGGTGGACTGGAAGCCACGCCTCCGAAATAGACGACCCCGGACGCCGATTAATCAGTAAGTTAACTCTTACATGGTTTTGGGAAGAATTAAAACATTCGAAACTAAAAGATTTAACAAGAAATCGTAAATCTGTCAACTTATGCTTTCTCCCGATGCAACAGTTTTGATGAATTTTTCGAACCTTAAAACGATTTCAAACGGAAAAACTTAAAACACGAAAAACGTTCCTAAGGCTTAGATCTATGTACTGTAAATTTTTGAGAATATTTAGAGACGATTTGATAGGCGAAAACCAACCGAAACCGAACTGCTTGAATCTAGATCTTGAAATTCTTGACAGAACTTAGGTTCGATCTTGATCACGTTTTTTGACATAGGTTCCAGACCGATTTAGATCTTTGGCCGAACATGAAAGTTGTAGATAAAGGTCTTAAGATGGTCTCTGTAAAATTTCATCAAATTTGGAGTTGAATTGCTATGGTAGAATTCGAAATCTTTTAAACTGTGACATAGGAAATTCGGACAGATTTATGCTTCTGTGAAAATTGGTGTTTTTGACCTATTTAGGTATCTCGGATTGAAAAAGTTAAAACACAAAAGTTGTAGATCTCGACGTTTCTGAGTCAGTCGTGAAATTTTGGAATTTTTAGAATTAAATCTGATTTTAGACGAATTTTAGAGTAAACTGTGGTTTACCGGAAACAAAATCTTGAAATCTTGTTGAAACATGGAATTAACCTTTAGGGTTGAAATGAGTTGAGATACTATTTTTAAATAAAGATAATTGTGATCAGATTTTTAAAATGAAATCCCCTTACAAACTTGATAAATTAAAATTAGGGGTGAGTGCTCTGCAGGGTGCCCCCTAACGATTCACTTCGTGCCTTAATGGACGATGGTGACCCCGCGCGCTAAACTTGAGATATGATATTGCCAAAACGGCGAGATATAGAGCCTACACTCTCGAGAATATCCACATGGGTTTCCCGAGGCTCCGGAGTGGTACTGGGTATGGCTGATACGGTTGCGGCCGCCGGGCTACCGGCTAAACTTGTTGACATCGCGATGCTATCGTGAAACTTTGAAATACCGAATCGGGGATGTAATGGGGATATTAAATTAAATTAAATTAGATTAAATTGTGTTGTTGTCCAATTAAATTACTTAAATGCTTTATTTAAATTATGGCTTTTATTTTAATTCATGCGAGATGTGTTGTTAAATAAAGCTCAGAAATAAATTATGCTATTGGATAGTTGTTTAGATTAAATTGAATATTATGCTATTATCATGATTTTGTCTAATTATTAAATTAATGGCTTTAAAACCCTACGATCATGCATGTGTTAACTTACTCAGCAAGTTGTGCTGACCAAACCATTTTTATTCCTTTTCTTACAGAATATGTGGAATGAGCATGTGTGAGCACGATCCATGCATGGGATTTTGGGAAACATTATTTTGTTTTAAATCCGTACTTTAGACTATATTATGAACGGGCCTGTTTAACCCGTGTTTTGGCCATGTCGGCCTTATTTACATTTTCCGCTGCAATACTATACTTAAATATTATTTCCGTTGCGCTATGATATTATTATTTTCGAACTATATTGTATGGGCTGTTTTGAATGCTTTGAAATGTTTTAAATACTGCAATACCTAGCCTTTCATCTCTTTAGTAAGCCGGAGAAACCGTGTCTTACTAGGGAGGTGTGGCGGTGACATCCCGACCTGGGTTACCAAAAACCGGGGTGTTACACAAAAAGCTAGAGGAGCACCCGATGGAGCACTCACCCTCTACGTAGAAAGCTCAAACTAGCTATAACGGGATTTCGAAAATGTTTGTTTATGTATTTCATTTCAAAGGAGTTTCCACTCATTTAAACCTTAAAGGCCAATTTCTCAAATTTAGTAAGTTTCTCAAAATATACTATTTCAGGATGCTACTGGCTCCGATATCATTTAAAAATCCTTTCCAACAAGAATTTCAAGATTTGACTCCGGTAACCGTTGTTTACTCTGAAATTTATTTAAAATCGGATTCATGTCCAAAAATTCTAAAAAGTTACCACTGACTCGGAAACACCGAGATGAACAACTTTCGTGTTTTAACTTTTTCAATCCGAGATACTGAAACAGGTCAAAAACATCAATTTTCGTAGAAACGTTAATCTGTCCGAATTTATCTTACATCAGTTCAAGATTTTCAAGATCTACCATAGCAAATCAACTCCTAACTTAACGAAATTTTACAGAGACCTTCTTAAGACATTTTTCTACAACTTTCATGTTCGGCTAAAGATCTAAATCGCCCTAGAACCCTAGTCAAAAACGTCATCAAGTTCAGACCTAAGTTCTGTCAAGAATTTCAAGATTCAAATCTTAGCAGTTCGGTTTCGGGTGGATTTCATATATCAAATCATCACGAAGAATTCTGAATATTTTATAGGAGATAGTTCTAAGCCTTAGGAACGTTTTTTGTGTTTTAAGTTTTCTCATTTGAAGACTTTTAAGGGTTCGGAAAAATTGGGCAAAATCGCTGCGCCGGTAGAAATCACATGTTGACAGATTTTCGAAAGTTTTGATTAAGCTTTTAGGTTTAAGGTTTTAATTACTCCCAAAACCATGTAAGTGTCAATTTCCAGATCTTTGGTCGTCCGGGATCGTCGATTTCGGAGGCGTGGCTTCCAGTCCACCGTTTATCTCCTCGGTTCGTCGGGTTCTTCGTTCTCGATCCGATTCGGGACGTAGAGAAGAAAAAGGTGAGGTTAGGATTCGTTTTCGAATCGTATATGGAACAAGGTTCGGATCAGAACTTACCACAATGTTGGAGATCTTCCGATTCTCGTCCAAACAGCCCTCGCCTTGGTTTCGTGCCTCCGACGACCCCGGAATTAGGGTTTTCGAACGTATAGAGAGTATGGATGTTTTTAAAAGTGTTCGGGGCTTCCAAGAGGGGTTATTCATAGATAGGCATGACCTAGGGACGTCCAAGGTCGGCCTTGGTGAGTCTTGAGCCGAAAGGTGTTCAACCGAAGTCGGAAAATCCGGATTCGGGCGAGTGAATCTCGCAACGGGCGATTCTGCACGCTGGCGCGGCCGTGGCGCGCCATTAGGCTATTGACCGCGCGGCCACCGCGCGGCTGCCGCTTGGACTCCGGTCCGGGCGGGTCGTGCGATCTGTCGTGCCTTTCCTCCTCTCTTTCGGACTTCTATCCCTCTATGCTCCCGGATTCCGATTTCCGGGCCATCTTCGGGTTCCTATTCCGTATCGTCATTTCTCTCGGATCTAAATTTATGTTTGGACTCGAGTTTTCGAGCCCATTGTTGTCGGGTACACGTGTAACAATTTACTTATCTTTATTTAATTCTTTTTATTTAACTAAATTCCTTTAATTCCTTTTTAAGTTAAATCTCATTTCTCATTTCCTTATCTTTATTTATTTATTTGCTGAATTTATTTATTTATTGTATTTATTTTATTTATTGTTTATTTATTTAATTATTTGTTTTATGTTGTAAAATTCTCGGGTATTACAGTCTACCCTCCTTAAGAATCAACTTTGTCCTCGAAGTTGTGTTTCGGCTTTTCTCGTGCTAAGGTCTTTTGTTTGTTTTATTATTTTGTGACTGAACTTAGAATTAAAACTTCTAAGCTGCCTACGTACCCTGTGAAGGGATCAAGCCATAACGTAGTTCAAAACAATTTGAATTTGTTTCTTATTTATTTGGAATACATATTGTTGAATCAAACTCAAAAATAAATGCATCTACTTTATTACGGGGTATCACAACTTACCACAACGATAGGAGCATGTAGATTTTCGTCCAAGTCAGTCCCTTCTCTTGGTTTCGTGCCTCCGACGACTCCGGGATTAAGGTTCGATATGTAGAGAGTTTTCGTAGGGTTTGAAGAGTGTTCGGGATCGATTAAGATGGTTATTTATAGATGTGCAAGACCTAGGGGACGTCCAAGGTCTGCCCTAGTGAGTCTTGAGCCGCAAGGTGAGCAACCGAATTCGAAAAACCCGGATTCGGGCGAGAGAATCTTGCATAGCACGTTTCTGTCCAACGGCGCGGGGTTGGAGCGCCGTTTGGGGAAACCCCGCGCAGACACCGCGCGGTCTCCGCCTGGACTTCGGTCCGGGTGGGTCGTGCGATCCGTCGAGCATTTCGTCCTCTCTTTCGGACTTCTATCCATCTATGTTCTCGGATTCCGATTTCTGGGCTATTGTCGGACTCCAATTTCCTATCTTAATTTTTACTCGGGTCTGCATTCTCGAGTCCATTAGTGTCGGGTTCTTGTGTGACCATTTATTCGATTAAATTGTCTTGGGTATTGGAACTTTTATTTGTCTTCAAATTAAATTCCATTTCTCATTTCTTGTGATTCTTTATCTATTTATTATGTTTATTTATTTATTATGTTTTCTTTATTATTTATTTATTTATTTATTCATTTTATATTGCAAAATTCTCGGGTATTACAGTCTACCCTCCTTAAGAATCAACTTCGTCCTCGAAGTTGTGTTTCGGCTTTTCTCGTGCTAAGGACTTTTTGTTTGTTTTATTATTTTGTGACTGAACTTAGAAGTAAAATTTCTAAGCTGTCTACGTACCATGTGAAGGGATCAAGCCATAACATAGTTCAAAACAATTTGAATTTGTTTATTTATTTATTTGGAATACATATGGTTGAGTCGAGCTCGAAAATAAATGCATATACTTTATTACGGGGTATCACATCCTCTCCCCCTTAGGACTTTTGTTATGTCCCTATAACTGCCTATACGTTATTCTTGAGATGGTTTGGGTATCGTTACCTTCTACACCCTTCTTATTGAGCTGGCAAGTCAGCTTGATCTTCGTCATTCAATCGTCTTACAGTTCTTCCTTGATTTCCTTGTTGAGGGTTCACCAAATCTAGCCTCTTCTCAATCATCTCCTCACGAACATGACATTCTCTAATCATGTGGTCTTCCCCACCACATCTATAACAAGTTCCGCGCCTTGGGCATCCGCGCACCAGATGGGCTTTGTTGCACTGTGGGCAACGTGATATGACTGGACCACGGATGCCATTGCGACTCTCCGGCTTCTGTGGCTAGTTTGGTTTAATAGTCACGTCCTTTCTCTTGTTAATGTTTTCTATCCGCGTCCGGCAGTCAGGCAGCCGATGACCTTGCCACCCACATCGGAAGCACGCTCCAGGCTGAGGGCATCCTCTCGCGAGATGTGGTTTGGCACACCTTGGACATGGCGGCACGTAGTCATCATGGTTGACGATTATCCCATTGTTTCTCCTCTTGCTGCCTCGAGGCGGTCTATTCGGGCCTCTACGGAGATGGTTTCCTCCCGACTTATCAACATCTCTATGGTTGCTATTACTTGTGTCTTGCCCCTGGTCGACCAGTGCGTTCCCTAAGATGACAAGAGCTTTCCCTATCGTGCGGAGACGGTCGCTCATCTTGTTCAGCGCGGGGGCATCTTGTGCACCTTGGGTTTGAGCTCCCACGGTTTGTGCTGGCTCCGTGGGGTTCTGTGGTATCTCGGTAGTGGTCTGTGGGGGCAGGTTGGTTTCTCGGTTGTCTCCTTGGTGCCATTCTGTTACAGCATATACAGATTAGATTCCAAGGGTTTTGCTAGATTGTTTAGACGGGGAATCGTGAAATCATATGAATGGCTGAGTGTTAGATGTATTTCCGGGTGTAGCGTTCGGCCAAGGTTTACATGGCCACGAGTTTTTTTTTTTTGGTCGGACAGGGGTCTGTCCAGAATTTTTTTTTTTTTAGAGCCGTGAATTTCTTATTTTGAATTTTCGGATTTGTTGTTTGGGAAACCAAACAAGATTTTTGGAAAAAAGAGTGTTTTAATAAAAATTTGATTTTTTTTACTCAACATAAAGAACTTGTTTCATACGAGGATGGGAATGGCAAAGGCCGAGGATTTGTTATGCTTAGGCGTGCACTTAGATGAACGCGATCTAGAATTAAGGCAAGATCAGTCTCTAGTTAGCGTTCCTAACTCGATGTCAAACTTCTAAGTTATCTAGTGCAAGCAAAAGATCTAAGTTAGAACAACGTCGCTTCTAGGTTATCTAAGGTATAAAAAATGCAATATGCGCATGCAAATGATGTTTCCCCCAAAAATAAATCATGCACTGTATATTTATATATATATATATATTGTCTAATTTCCATGGGTTTTAGAATAAAAATTTATCCCATGGGTTTAATGCTTTAAAAATTTAAAATAATAGTTAAAATTCTTGAACCTCTATATTGGGTCAAAAATAATTAACATTTGGGCTAAAAAATATTTGGGCTAAAAATAATTTGGGCTAGGAAATTTTAAAAATAATAATTTGGGCTTCTATAATTATAACAATAATAATTTTAAAATAATAATGGTTTAAATATAAATACTAATGGTTTAAAAATAATAGTAGTTTAAAAATAATAATAATCTAATAGTTTAAAAATATCCGGGCCCTGATACCACTTTGTAACACCCCGGTTTTTGGTAACCCAGGTCGGGACGTCACCGCCACACCTCCCTAGCAAGACACGGTTTCTCCGAGCTTGCTAAAGAGATGCAAGGCTATGGTTTTTCAGAATTTAAAACATTCAAACAGCCATTGTAATATAATTCAAAAATAATGTCATTACAGTTGCAGCGGAAAATAATAGCTAATTATATAGATAGCAACGGAATTTAGAAATAGGGCCGACATGGCCAAAACACGGGTTAAACAGGCCCGTTCATGCAAGTTCTAGTCTAACGCAAAATTTAAAAATAATGTATCTCCCCAGAATTCCCATGTATGCATATGATGATGCATATTCTTCAATTCTGAAAGAAAAAGGGAAAATGTGGTTTGGTCAGCACAACTTGCTGAGTAAGTTAACACATACATTAAGTCTTGAGCATGGTCCTAGCAGTTTGAGTCGGATGTAGGAGATGAGCTCATGGGTCCTTGCAGTGTATCAGTCTTGTGTACTGCTTTGCCTTTCGAAATAAAACATTATTCTCAAAAAAAAGTTAACACATACATGATTATGGGGTTTCAAAGCCATTAATTAGACTTAAAGAAAACATGTGCATAACACCCCATAATTTAATTTATTTATCTAATAATAATTTAAATGCATAATTTAAAAGACAGTGATTCCATAAAATCACAATATAGCTTGCAAGGTAAATAATTGTATAACATAATTTAAAAGCACAATTTAAGTAAGGGAAGGAGAATATTCACGTCTTTTAATGTTTTCCCATTAATCCATAGTCGAGGATCAACATTTCATTGGTATTTCAAGTTCGCCTCGATTGCATTGCAATCCCTACATAGTATTTAAGTTTGCCTTGATTGCATTGCAATCCCTACATATTTCAAGTTTGCCTCGATTGCATTGCAATCCCTATATATTTCAAGTTATCGTTGGCCGTAGCCAAATACGCCCACTCCGGAGCCTCGGGAAACCCATACGGATACTCCCGAGAGTGTAGGCCCAAAATACATTGCTATTTTGGCATAATTTTCTCACTTAAGCTTCTCTCGTCCAATATAGACACGCAGAGGAAAGGCTAGAGGGGCACCCGATGGGACACTCACCCTCTATGTAGAAAGCTCAATCTAGTCATAACGGGATTTCGAAAACGTTTATTTTTGTATTTTATTTCAAACGAATTTCCACTCGTTTAAACCTTAAAGGCCAATTTCCCAAATTTAGTAAGTTCTCAAAATACCACTTCCTTAAGCGTTGTTTACTTCAAAAAATTATTTAAAAATTCTGTTTAAGTCTGAAAATTCTGAAAATTTACCAGTAACTTGAAAACACAGAGACGAACAAGTTTCGTGTTTTAGGTTTTTCGATCCGGGTTACGGAGACAAGTCAAAAACGTGGATTTTCATCAGGCTAATAATCTGTCCGAATTTTTACAACAGCAGTTTCATAATTTCAAGATCTACCATAGCTAACGAACTCCAAATTTGATGAGATTTTACAGGAAGATACTTACGATATAGATCTACAAGTTTCATGTCCGGTTAAAGTTCTAAGTCAGCCTAGATCTATTGTCAAAATCGACTACAAGCTCGGACTAAAGTTCTGTCAAGATTTCAAGATCTAAATTTAGAATAGTTCAGTTTGGGATGATTTCGGATATCAAAACTTAATGAAAAATTACGAAATTTTTACACAACCTAGAATAATGTCTTAGGAACGTTTTTTGTGTTTTAAGTTTTCTCGTTTGATCAGTTTTAAGGGTTCTAAAAATTCGTGCAATAACGCACCGCCGTAGAGTTTTTCGTGTTGACAGATTTTAAGTTCTTGATTAAATCTTTAGATTAGGTGAATTTTAATTCGCCCAAAACCATAGTAAGGTTAACTTACAGGTTTATGGATGTTCCGGCTCGTCGATTCGGAGGCGTGGCTTCCAGTCCACCGTTTATCTCCTTGATTCGTCGGGTTCTTCGTTCTAGACCCGGATCGGGGTTCAGAATAGAAAAAGATCAAATTAGGATTCATTTTCGAATCAAGATTGGAAAAAGAACGGACCAGAACTTACCACAACGATAGGAGGCTTTAGATTTTCGTCCAAGTCAGTCCCTTCTGTAATACCCGTAAATTTTGGGATATAAAAATAGGAATTAATCCAATAGGAAAGAAAATTTTGTTTCCGGGAACCCGTAAACTCGGAAATGCACGAGAGTCAAAAGATGACGATTTAGAACCCGACGGACCGAAACCGACGGTCTTAAGATTTCAAGCATGAAATCGAATTGAGACGGAATAAATTTATGATGAGAAGCATAATCCGAAAATGACCCGGAAAATCGAACGCGAAAACGTGGAAGGATAGAAGTCCGAAAGAGAGGAGGAAAAGACCCGACGGATCGGATCGCACGGACCTGCCCGGACCGCAGTCCAGGCGGGAACCGCGCGCTGGCTAGGCGGGGTTTGGCCTTTCGGCGCGCCAACCCCGCGTGGGTCCCCAGATCTGTGCAAATGACGCGTTTTCGGCGATTTCTTGCCATAATTCGACCCCCCGACTATGGAAAGAAGATTTTGGACGGGGGAAAGCTTTTAGGGACGAATTAGGGCTGCCTCCCCCACCCTTTCATCAGTCACCAAGCCCCTCTTCACTCCCAAACTCTCCCAAAGCCAAAACACCTTTCCGACGAACTTCCAACGAACTTCCGGTGACCTTCCGACGACCAACGACGACCGTAGAGGCGTGTAGATCAAGGATCACAGTCCTTAGATCATTGGTAAGTAGTATCTCAGGTTCTCAATCTCGTTTTTCCTTTCAAATCCCCAATCTAACTCTTGAATCGTTGATTGCAAATACGTTCGTGGCCAAAGTCGGGAACTTTGCGTTTCGTAGATCCGTTCGTAGGATTTTGGACGAGCCGAGCGACCCTAGGACGACTCAAGAACACAATCACTGTAAGTTGAGCCTTCCATGTCAATACGGGTGGTTTAGGGGCGTCCGAGTAGTCGTAACATAACGAAACGTAAAAACCGAAATTAAAAACCCCAATACGCACAGTTTCTGAAATCGGCCTAAAACTCATATTTCGAGGATTCAATCCGAGAAACTCAAAACTAGACTTTTAATCCTAACACATAAATCTAGGTCGTGTAAAAATTTCAGACATTTTCGTTAACGTTTGCTATTTCAAATTGCACCGACATAAACTGTTTTACTAGGACTTTTTTGAAAACTGACAGTGATCATATTCGAACTTGATGAGCATGTTTCTATATTTTCTATTCCGATTTGATCTTTGAAATCTAAATAAAAGTTGTAGGTAATCATGTCTAGTATGTGCATATAAAATTTTCAGAATTTTTGGAGTCCATTTGATATGTTAAAAAGTCGAAAGTTTGAACTGTGTCAAACCTGAGTCCGGACAGAATTCTGCTTGCGTAACAAACTCGATTTTTGACATGTTTCCTCAACTTATTTCGAAAAAGATAAAACACGAAAGTTGTTCGTTAGGATGTTTTTGATATACTGTGAAAAGTTCAGATTTTTCCGACTTGAAATGAATTTTTAAATTAAAAAGGCGTAAACTGTGACGCCAAGAGACTTTTAAATCGAGAGATTTTGAAATTTCGTAACAAACGATCAAAGACTTGAAATACGATACATCTATACTTTTGAAAAACCCCGATACATTAAATTGAAACGATACATGAGATACTTTGGTGGAGGGTGAGTGCTCTGCAGGGTGCCCCTCTAGCCTTTCTCTTCGGGCCTATGATGGACGAGAGAATTTAGATGAGATATTACGCCAATCGGCGGGAGATACATGGCCTACTCTCTCGGGATTGTCCGTATGGATTTCCCGAGGCTCCGGAGTGTTACTGGGTATGGCAGATACGGCTGCGGCCGCCGGATCACCGGCTATACAAGATACTTACGACACGGCTGCGGCCGCCGGGTCACCGGCTATACAAAATATTGAGAAATGGTTACGTAACGGGGAAATAAAAGATTTAATATTTTTAAGTATTTATTTATTTATGCATGTCTTTAAATTATGCATTTAAATTATGTCTTTAAATTTCATATCATGACTAAATTGTTATTGTGGATTAAATGCATGTTCAAGTACACAATTAAAATATTATTTCCTTTAAATTTGTAAATGCATGTTTAGGAGTGAAATTTTAATTATCTAATTAAATCCCTTTATTGCTATGTTAGGATCGACTTACTCAGTATTTTATATACTGATAAAATTGTTTTTTCCTCTTTTCTTTTCAGAGTATGGAGATAATGCATGAGCATATGCATTGGGGGAGAAAAACTTTAAAACTTTATTTTTATCGCTTTTATTGACACTTGCATATCGGGCCTGTATAACCCGAGTTTTGGCCATGTCGGCCCCTTTTCATTTCCGCTGCGATATTTTACTTTCCGGTATTACCATGTGTGGATGAAATATTATTATTATTTTTAAATAGATTCCGGACTTATTTTTAAACCTTTTTGCAATACCTATAGCCTTGCATCTCTTTAGCAAGATCGGAGAATCCGTGTCTTGCTAGGGAGGTGTGGCGGTGGCATCCCGGCCTGGGTTATCAAATCCGGGGTGTTACACCTTCTCTTGGTTTCGTGCCTCCGACGACTCCGGGATTAGGGTTCGATATGTAGAGAGTTTTCGTAGGGTTTGAAGAGTGTTCGGGATCGATTAAGATGGTTATTTATTGATGTGCAAGACCTAGGGGACGCTTAAGGTCTGCCCTAGTGAGTCTTGAGCCGCAAGTTGAGCAACCGAAGTCGAAAAATCCGGATTCGGGAGAAAGAATCTCGCATAGCACGTTTCTGGCCAACGGCGCTGTAACACCCCGGATTTGATACCCAGGCCGGGATGTCACCGCCACACCTCCCTAACAAGACACGGCTTCCCGAGCTCACTAAGGAAATGCAAGGCTTGTGGGTACGTAAAAGATTTAAAACATTTCAAGATTTAGTCCGGAAATTCATAATACTTAATTCAAAATACAATAGTAATAATCATCATGCGCGAAAATAGAGTAAATGCAGCGGAAGTAAATCACGTCCAACATGGCCAAATCCTCGGGTTTAACAGACCCGGTAAAAACAGTACGATGCAGAATTTAAAATGTCCATAATGGTTTCCCCCAAGTGCATATGCATGCGTCACTCGACATACTCTGTAAAAGAAAAATGACAACGGTTTATCAGTATAAAAATATACCGAGTAAGTTAATCCCTAACTAACAATTTAAGGGGTTACATGTGTTTAAATCCAAAGATTCACTTGTCATGCATTACTTTAAAAATCCATATTTTATTCGCAGCGGAAAACATGATTAATTTATCCGAGACGAAAATGCATAATTTAAAAGACTTAATTTAAAAGCGGAATTTAAAAGCATAATTTAATGACGTAATTTAAATGCGTACTTTAAAAACATGGTAAATGAGATTTAAGCGTAATTAATACTCACACAAGTCTTTTATATTTTATCCCGCAAACTAAGAAGAGGACACCATACCGGGAGATCACTAACGAGGCAATCTCAACATAGGACCACTAACGAGGCAGTCCACAACAATGGGAGACCACTAACGAGGCAGTCTCAAAAGATAATAGGACCACTAACGAGGCGATCCAAAACACAGCGCGCGAGATCACTAACGAGGCAATCTCAGATAGTAAGGAGACCACTAACGATGCAGTCTCAAAGATAATGATTAGCATGAAGATCGGCTCAGCCTAGTGCACGGGATTTTTCGAAAGTTCGTATTTCAAGTGATCAAAAGATTTGATATCGCGTTTCATAGTTCGAGTTTTCTCAAGTTCGAAAAATCCGATTTGACGCAGTTTACGCCTTTCTTAATTAAAAATTCATTTTTACACCAAAAATTCTGAAATTTACACAGTAGCTCAAAAGCACACACACGAACAACTTTCATGTTTTAAGTTTTTGGAAATAAGGTTTCGAAGTGAGTCAAAATTTGAGTTCTTTACAAAAGGTAATTTCTGTCTCAAAAACTGATTTCGTCACAGGTTCGTGCGACGCCGATTAAAAAATCATTTCAAAGCGAATTGATCCGAAATTTTTACAGGAGATACACAACACATTAATGAACAACTTTCATGTTTTAAGAATTTAGAAATAATGGATTTAAATTTTCAAAAAAATAGATCACAGCACGCTGTACACGCGCGGACTCAGAAGATCGCTTAAAACAGGTTCTGAAATTCGGCCGTTTGACATATCAAATGAACTCCAAAATCCATGAAATTTTATATGCATAATCTAGACACATTTATCTACAACTTTTGTTTAGAAATGCAAAGTTGAATCATTCTAAAAACAGGTGAAAACATGAATCAATTCGAGTAATAAAATCTGTCAACAGTTTCAAACGTTCGGTTTGTCACAGAAAGTTTACGGCGAGATTTGGAATAGCAAATCTTAATGTCAATGGCTGAAATTTGGACACAAGATAGAGTAAAGTTGTAACACCCCGGATTTGGTAACCCAGGCCGAGGTGTCACCGCCGCATCTCCCTAGCAAGACACGGATTCCCGAGCTCGTTAAGGAGGTGCAAGGCTTATGGGTATACAAAGTTTTAAAAACATTCAACAATGAATCCGGAATTTATTAATACTTCAATCAAAGTACGATAGTAAAAATCATCATGCATGGATAAGGTAAATGCAGCGGAAAAGTAATCACGGCCAACACGGCCAAAACCTCGGGTTTAACAGACCCGGTAAAACAGTAGTATGATGCAGTAAATAAAAATGTTCACAAATATATCCCCCCAAATGCGCGTGCATGCGTCACTCGACATACTCTGTAGAAAAAGGAAATGACAACGGTTGTTAGTATAAAGATATACTGAGTAAGTTAATCCCTAACTAACAAATAAAAGGGGTTACATGTGTTTAGACTAAAGATTTTGCATTCCATACGTAAAGTTAAAATACATAATTTATTTGCAGCGGAAAAACATGATTGAAGGACTTAATTTTAAAAGCGTAATTTAAAGCATAATTTAAGATGCATAATTTAAATACATAATTTAAAAAAAAACATTATAAGTACGATTTAAGCATAACGGAACACACACAAGTCTTTTACATATTATCCCGTAGACTAAGAAGAGGACACCATACCGGGAGATCACTAACGAGGCAATCTCAACATAGGACCACTAACGAGGCAGTCCAAACAATGGGAGACCACTAACGAGGCAGTCTCAAAAAGATAGTAGGACCACTAACGAGGCGATCCAAAACACAGCGCGCGAGATCACTAACGAGGCAATCTCAGATAGTAAGGAGACCACTAACGAGGCAGTCTCAAAGATAATGATAGCATGAAGGTCGGCTCAGCCTAGTGAACGGGATTTTTCGAAAGTTCGTATTTCAATGTTATCAAATGATCGTTATCGCGTTTTCATAGTTCGAGTCTTCTCAAGTTCGAAAAATCCTATTCGTGGCAGTTTACGCCTTTCTTAATTAAAAATTCGTCCTTACACCAAAAATTCCAAAATTTTTACAGTAGTTCAAAAACACACACACGAACAACTTTCATGTTTTAAGTTTTTGGAAATAAGGTCCCGAAGTGAGTCGAAATTCGAGTTCATTGCAAAGAATAATTTCTGTCTTGAAAACGGGTTCCGTCACAGGTTCGTGCAACGCCGATTAAAAATTCATTTCAAAACCAATTGATGCGAAATTTTTACAGTAACTACAAAACACGTTAAGGAACAACTTTCATGTTTTAAGAATTTGGAAATAATGATTTCTTTGTACTCAAAAATCGACCACAACTCACTGCATACTCGCGGCCTTCGAAACAGTTTTAAAGCAGTTCTGAAAATTCGACCGTTTGACATATCAAATGAACACCAAAATCTGTGAAATTTCATATGCATAATATAGACTCAATTATCTACAACTTTTGTTTAGAAATGCAAAGTTAAATCATTCGAAAAATGGGTGAAAAACATGCATCAAGTTGAGTAAGGAAAACTGTCACAGTTTAAAAATGCTCGGGTTGTCACAGAAAGTTTACGGCGAGATTTGGGATAGCAAATCTCAATGTCAACGGCTGAAATTTGGACACAAGATAGATAAAGGTGTTAGGAACAACTTTTATGTTGAAAAGTTTCGGTTTGAATTCCCGAAGGTCGAGTTTTAGGCGAGTCATTGAAATTGGACGAAAATAGAGTTTTTGAAAACCGCTTTTTGTTACAAGCCTATATCTCGAGTTTTAAACAACAAACAACCACGAAAATTTGTGAGTAAGGTTTTAACTTACAGATTTGAAGATTAGGATTACTGGGATGGGTATCCGGATGCTCTAGGGACGCGACGAACGGCCAATCCTTCCGATCGCTTTTCGTTCGTTTTCCGGCGTGAAATCGTAGTAAAGGAAACGGGTTAGATTTTGAGTTTCTAAGTGTTATGGACGAACTAAAACATTAAACTATGGCTTATCAAGGTTCTATGAGGCAGCACCTTCGTCCCGGTTGCCTCGCCGTCGCCGAAATGTTCGCCGGAAGTTGTCGTCGGATGAGTTTTGGCTTGGAGAGGGAGTTGGGAGTGTCTAGGGTTTTGAGAAACTGGAATCTAAGGGGAGGGGCGGCCAACACAGTCCCTATAACCCTCCCCACTGCCTTGATCCCTTTCCCTCGATAGGGGACGGATTTTTGGCAAGAAAATCGCCATGGAAGGAAAGTTTACACCTCCTGCACCTCTGGCGCGCTGGTGACGCGCACCTATTGCTATGGCCGCGCGGAGCACGCGTGGACTGCCCTGGAGTCGCGACGCCTCCGTCCGCTCGGCGGCGCGCGAAGGGCGCGGGCCGGCCGGACGGCCGGTTCGGCGGTCCGCGTGTTCTGTCGGGTCTTTCCTCGCTTTCCCCTATCGGTTTTCTACCCTCTACGTGTTAGCCCGATTCTTTGGGTCGTCTCCGGTTCGAAATCTTTACCTTCAACTTGTTACGAGTTCGGCTTATCGCTCGCAACATTTCCGTGTCCTAATTAGTCTAGTCTAAATTGGTTCCAACTCCTCCTATCGTCCTTGTGATCTATTTTGTGATTTATTTCGTGACTGAACTTAGAAATTAGTTCCAAGCTGCCTACGTAACCTGTGAAGGGATCAAGTAATGACGTAGTTCAAAACAATTTGAATTTGTTTTTTTCCTTGGGTGTTACATCCTCCCCCCCCCCCCTTAAGAATACAGTTATGTCCCCATAACTGTTTTCGGGTCGTCTTGGAAGAGGGTAGGGTAACGTTGTCTCATGTCGGCTTCCAATTCCCAGGTCGCCGTTTCTGTCTCGTGGTTGGACCACAGGACCTTGACCATCTTTACAGATTTATTCCTTGTCACCCTTTCCTTGTAGTCGAGTATTTGCACCGGGGTTTCTTCATAGGTCAAGTCATCATCCAATTCGATTACGTCCGGTTGGAGTACATGCGACGTGTCGGGCACATACTTCTTCAGTTGGGAGACGTGAAACACGTTATGGACGCGTGCTAGTTGAGGCGGCAGTGCTAGCCGGTACGCTAGATTCCCCACTCTTTCGAGGATCTCATATGGCCCTATGTATCGTGGGCTCAGTTTCCCTCGCTTGCCGAAGCGCATTACGCCCTTCATCGGTGAGACTTTCAGCATGACCTTGTCACCGACTTGGAATTCCAAGTCCTGCCATCTCACGTCCGCATAACTCTTTTGCCGGTCCTGAGCGGCTCTCATCTTCCCTTGGATAACCTTAACTTGCTGAGCCATGTCCTCCACCAGTTGTGGTCCTACTGTCATCGTTCGATCGTTCTCTTCCCAACTCAATGGGCTCCGGCATCTTCGTCCATACAGTGCCTCGAAGGGCGCCATGCCGATGCTCGCATGGTAACTGTTGTTGTAGGAGAACTCAATCAAGGGTAAATGGTGCTCCCAACTTCCCTTGAATTCCAACACACAGGCCCTCAACATGTCCTCCAGCGTTTGTATTGGACGCTCCGTCTGCCCATCCGTCATGGGGTGGAACGCAGTACTCATTTTTATCTGCGTTCCCAGAGCTTCTTGCAGCTTGGTCCAAAACTGGGAGACGAATCTGCTATCCCTATCCGAGATGATGTCATGTGGCACCCCGTGCCGGCGTACCACATTGTCTACATACGTTCTTGCTAGTTGGTCCATTGTCCAAGTGTCCTTCATCGGGATGAAGATGGCGGCCTTCGTTAACCTATCCACGATCACCCAGATCTTATTCATCCCCTTTGGCGAACGTGGTAACCCTGAAACGAAATCCATGGAGATACTGTCCCACTTCCAGCTTGGGATCTCCAATGGTTGCATTAATCCTAAGGGCTTTTGCCGTACTGCCTTGATCTTCTGGCAGGTAAGACACCTTGCCACGAACTCGGCTACCTCTCTCTTCATATTCGGCCACCAATAATTTTTCTTCAAGTCCTTGTATAGCTTATCCCCTCCGGGGTGAACCGAGTAGGGGGTGCTATGGCCTTTCTCCATCACCTTCTTCTTCAGATCCGCGGACTCCCGCGGTATACACCACCTTTCCTGAAGCGGATGCTCCCGTCCTCGTGAATCTTGAAATCCGCTGCCTTTCCTTCGGCAATGCTTCTCCTTATTTCTTCCAACTTTTCGTCACTCGATTGGGCGAGTCGTATCTCTCCGAATACGGTAGGCCTTACTACCATCGCGTTGACGACCTCGGTTACCGTACCGGGATGCACCAGTTCCAGGCTTAATTTCGCCAAATCTCTGTACAATTCGGCCGGTATCACCAGTGAGTTCGTGACGTGTTGCGTCTTCCGACTCAAGGCGTCGGCCACGACGTTGGCCTTGCCCTCGTGATACGCGACTTCCAGGTCGTAATCTTTGATCAGTTCCAACCATCTCCTCTGCCTCAAGTTCAGTTCTCTTTGCGTGAATATGTACATGAGGCTCTTATGGTCGGTGAACATCCGACACTTCCGCCCATAGAGATAGTGTCTCCAAATTTTCAGGGCGAACACGACCGCGGCCAGTTCTAGGTCGTGCGTCGGATAGTTCTGCTCGTGTGGTTTTAGCTGTCGTGATGCGTACGCTATGACTCTTTGATCCTGCATTAGTACGCATCCCAGTCCTTCTCTCGAGGCGTCGCTATACACCTCGAAGTCCCCATTGTCTGATGGTAACGCCAACACTGGCGCCGTGGTAAGTCGTTTCTTCAGCTCCTGGAATGCGGCTTCGCACTCGCTAGTCCAGTCGTACTTCACCCCCTTCTTTAGCAGTTGGGTCAATGGGCGGGCGATTTTGGAGAAGTCCTGGACAAATCGCCTGTAGTGGCCCGCCAGTCCGAGAAAACTTCTTATCTCCGTTGGGCTCTTCGGTGGTACCCACTCGGTTACTGCCGAGATCTTTGCCGGGTCTACCGCCACTCCGCTGGCGGATACGATATGCCCAAGGAATGTTACTTCCCTCAGCCAGAAGTCGCATTTGGACAACTTCCCGTATAGCTGATTTTCTCGGAGGATCCTCAACACTTTATGTAAGTGTTCGGAATGTTCTTCCTCGTCCCTTGAGTAGATCAAGATGTCGTCTATGAATACCACTACGCATTGGTCTAATAGCCCTCGGAACACGTTGTTCATGAGGTTCATGAACATTGCCGGGGCGTTCGTTAGTCCGAATGACAGTACTGTGAATTCGTAGTGTCCATAGCGAGTCCTGAACGCTGTCTTTGGGATGTCCTTCTCAGCGATTCGCAGTTGATGATATCCCGAACGCAGGTCGATCTTGGAGAACACAGTAGCTCCCTTCAGCTGGTCGAACAGATCCTCGATTCTGGGCAACGGGTACTTGTTCTTGATAGTGACTTGATTAAGTCCTCTATAGTCGATACACAGTCGCAAACTCCCATCCTTCTTCTTGACGAACAAGACCGGTGCTCCCCATGGAGACGTACTCGGTCTGATATATCCCTTTTCCAGCAATTCTTCGAGCTGCTCCTTTAGCTCCTTCATCTCTGGTGGCGCCATGCGGTAAGGAGCCTTTGAGACAGGTTCCGTTCCTGGGATGAGATCTATGGTGAACTCGAGATCCCTCTCAGGGGGCATGCTGGGAACGTCTTCCGGGAACACATCTGGGTACTCTCTTACCACCGGAATGTTGTCTATCTTTACTCCTTCAGCCTCGAGGTTATGAACGTAGCATGCGTATAACGCGTGGCCCTTACGCATTAGGCTACATAACTCTAGGACGTTGACTATCTTGTTAGATTTCTTAGGGGGTTGAGAGTAGAAGATGACTCTTTTTCCCCTACTTTTCGACAGCGTGATCTTTTGCTTCTGGCACTCGATCACGGCCTTATACCGGGTTAGCCAATCCATTCCTAGTATGACGTCAAAGTCTCTGACGTTGAACTCTACTAAGTTTGCGAAAAACTCTACGTTCTTTATTACTACAGGTATTCCATTGTAGCATTTAGAGCATGCTATTACTTCGCCAGAGGGCAGTTGGATGCCTAAGCTAATCATCTCGCACTTAGGTAGATCTAGTTCAGTTACGACTCTCGAAGATACAATCGAACAACTGGCTCCGGAATCAAATAAGACTCTAAGTGGAGTACTTAGGACATGGAAAGTACCTGCCATCACGTCACCCTGCGCGGGTATGTTAGCCTGGTTGATCACGTTCAACCTCCCCATCGGCCTCCCTTGATTGGCTGGTTGGTTTTGATTTGGATTTGCATTTTGCTGCTGGTTCGGAGGGCGTTGGTTCGGATTCGGAGGAGGCCGATATCTTTGATTGTTGCCGTTTCTACCTCCCTGGTTGAACGGCTCGTTAGGTCCATTGACCAAATCTTCTCTCTTTGTGATGTTCTCAAGTCGGGTTCGACATTCCTCCCTCCGATGGCCAATTCGGCCGCACCGGAAGCACTCGCCCACCTGAGGACATCTCCTCACCAGGTGCGGCCTGCCACACCTTGGGCACGGCGGCACTCGTCCTCCTTGGTTGACATTTTGACCATTGTTGTTCTGAGCATTCCCGTTCGGACCTCGCCGAAAGTTGTCCCCGCCAATAGCGTTGCCCGTCCTGTTATCCCTGTTCCTCTTGTCTAGTCCTTGCGCCCCTCGGCTAGATTCCCCAGCAGCCTTCCTCTTTAGCTGTTGCACCCGTGCTACTGCTACTGCCCGATCGTAGACAGATTGCAGGTCCGGGTAGTTAACTCCAGTGATCACCTCCCGAATTGACAAGTTCAATCCCATTTCGAACTTTTGCGCCTTCTCCCCGTCCGTAGGTACCATCCTGGGCGCAAATCTCACCAACTCCTTAAACCGTGCATAGTATTCTTGAACAGATTTCTCTCCTTGCTTCAGGGATGAGAACTCCTCGTACAGTGCCGCCTTAGTACTCATTGGGTAGAAGCGCTCCCGGAGTAACTCCATGAACTCGTTCCACGAGTAAGGTTCATCATCCTCTGCCAGCTTCCCCTGGGTAGCCTGCCACCAGTCGTCGGCCTCGCCACCCAGATAGTACGAGGCCACGTGGACCTTCACCCCTCCGGGCATCTTACCGCCTTCAGCAGTTTGTCGAAGGTTCTCAACCATTCTTCCAGCTTAGCGGGGTCTTCCTCCCCGACGTAATAAGGAGGCCGGTAGGGGTTCACCGCAGCCAAGTAGTTGATCCTCGCTTCCGGTGGTGGCGCCGCGGCAGCTCCACCCTGGTTAACGTAAGCATTACCCAGTGCGATTAGTAATTCTTCCATATTCCTCATTCGCCCTTGCGCAGGGTTGGGCATCGGTCCTGCCGGGTTCGGCACCTCCGCGTTAGGTGCCTGCTCATTGGGTTGTCCCGGCGTGCCGTGGGTGTTGGGGGTGGCAGGGAAGGTCCTTGGTCGTCCTCGGGGTGCCATCCTGTTACAACCAAGGAAGGTTTAAAGTTCAGGGAGATTCGATAAAGTGTGGAAAAAAAATGTTTTGCTAAGTTGAATGGTGCTTATCAGGAGTTGGTTAGTATTCGCATGTATTCATTCAGTCGTTTAGGGTGTTAGGGTTCGAGGTACTTGTCGATTTGTTATGCAGAAATAGATATGTTGTTTGTCTGTCGGCGCTTTGATAAGATATAAAGATGGTGTATAAAATAGGTGTTTGTGACTTTATTGCCTAGTAGAAATTTTTGATTCGGTACAAGCGACAAGTAGCAAAGATCCGGAAAATAGTTCGGGAAAATAGGAAAGAGAACAATAGGAATAGTGTGTCGATAATCCCCTAAGCCTGGGAAGGGTAGGTAGTCGGGTCCTCCATGGGGTCGTCCTCATCACTTGCGTCCTCGATGGCGCCCGTGCCAAGGGGCCCATGGAACACCGGGCTTGCTGGCCAAGCGGGTCCAGTAGTAGGAACAGGATCGATGGTGGCAACTGGAGTTGGTGCGGCTGTCGGGTTGGCGACAGGGTCAGCAACGAGGCTAGCTGCGGGAGGAGCTCCTGGGCCAAGGGTAGCGTGTGGAGGCAAGTCATCCTTCCAGTGAAGCAGTTGATATCCCAGGACCCCTGCTTCGGTCTCTATGTCGTCCAGTTGGGCCCGAAGCTCAGTCTCGTGGGCCTGGAGTTCGTTGATTTGGGTTTGGAGTTGGGCCAGGTCTTGGTGCCCCGCTCCCCCTAGGTTAGCCAGGTGACCTAGGTTGGCCTCCATTTGTTCTACTCTTAGCCTGAAGTTGTTCATGTTTTGAGGGGTTCTGAGGTAGGCTTCGATCAACCTCATTAATAGGTTGATCATGTTTGCGTTCGAAGCAGCCATCTAGCGTTGACACGGTAGGTTAAAGTTAGAGTGTGTTTTATGCATGGTCAAGATGTGCAGGAATTAGATCTATATGCAACATGCAAAAGTGAGCCCCTTCCCCTTTAAAATTTAGTTTATTCGTATGTTTAAAATGAATTGCTAAAGGTTGGGCCTCTATAGTGGGCCGAAAAGTTTAATTTTTCTTTTCTTGGCTAAAACATTGGGCTAAAAATAAATCTTTGGACTGAATAAAACTAGTGGTCTTTAAAAGTAATATACTAAAAAAAATATTACTAGGGTTTAAAGTATTAGTATCAAAATAATTATAATAAAAATATTACTAATAATAATAATAATAGCTTCAAAATAAAATTCCGGGCTCTGATACCAACTTGTAACACCCCGGATTTGGTAACCCAGGCCGAGGTGTCACCGCCGCATCTCCCTAGCAAGACACGGATTCCCGAGCTCGTTAAGGAGGTGCAAGGCTTATGGGTATACAAAGTTTTAAAAACATTCAACAATGAATCCGGAATTCATTAATACTTCAATCAAAGTACGATAGTAAAAATCATCATGCATGGATAAGGTAAATGCAGCGGAAAAGTAATCACGGCCAACACGGCCAAAACCTCGGGTTTAACAGACCCGGTAAAACAGTAGTATGATGCAGTAAATAAAAATGTTCACAAATATATCCCCCCAAATGCGCGTGCATGCGTCACTCGACATACTCTGTAGAAAAAGGAAATGACAACGGTTGTTAGTATAAAGATATACTGAGTAAGTTAATCCCTAACTAACAAATAAAAGGGGTTACATGTGTTTAGACTAAAGATTTCGCTTTCCATACGTAAAGTTAAAATACATAATTTATTTGCAGCGGAAAAACATGACTTAATTTTAAAAGCGTAATTTAAAGCATAATTTAAGATGCATAATTTAAATACATAATTTAAAAAAAAAACATGATAAGTACGATTTAAGCATAACGGAACACACACAAGTCTTTTACATATTATCCCGTAGACTAAGAAGAGGACACCATACCGGAAGATCACTAACGAGGCAATCTCAACATAGGACCACTAACGAGGCAGTCCAAACAATGGGAGACCACTAACGAGACAGTCTCAAAAAGATAGTAGGACCACTAACGAGGCGATCCAAAACACAGCGCGCGAGATCACTAACGAGGCAATCTCAGATAGTAAGGAGACCACTAACGAGGCAGTCTCAAAGATAATGATAGCATGAAGGTCGACTCAGCCTAGTGAACGGGATTTTTCGAAAGTTCGTATTTCAATGTTATCAAATGATCGTTATCGCGTTTTCATAGTTCGAGTCTTCTCAAGTTCGAAAAATCCTATTCGTGGCAGTTTACGCCTTTCTTAATTAAAAATTCGTCCTTACACCAAAAATTCCAAAATTTTTACAGTAGTTCAAAAACACACACACGAACAACTTTCATGTTTTAAGTTTTTGGAAATAAGGTCCCCAAGTGAGTCGAAATTCGAGTTCATTGCAAAGAATAATTTCTGTTTTGAAAACTGGTTCCGTCACAGGTTCGTGCAACGCCGATTAAAAATTCATTTCAAAACCAATTGATGCGACATTTTTACAGTAACTACAAAACACGTTAAGGAACAACTTTCATGTTTTAATAATTTGGAAATAATGATTTCTTGGTACTCAAAAATCGACCACAACTCACTGCATACTCGCGGCCTTCGAAACAGTTTTAAAGCAGTTCTGAAAATTCGACTGTTTGACATATCAAATGAGCACCAAAATCCGTGAAATTTCATATGCATAATATAGACTCAATTATCTACAACTTTTGTTTAGAAATGCAAAGTTAAATCATTCGAAAAATGGGTGAAAAACATGCATCAAGTTGAGTAAGGAAAACTGTCACAGTTTAAAAATGCTCGGGTTGTCACAGAAAGTTTACGGCGAGATTTGGGATAGCAAATCTCAATGTCAACGGCTGAAATTTGGACACAAGATAGATAAAGGTGTTAGGAACAACTTTTATGTTGAAAAGTTTCGGTTTGAATTCCCGAAGGTCGAGTTTTAGGCGAGTCATTGAAATTGGACGAAAATAGGGTTTTTGAAAACCGATTTTTGTTACAAGCCTATATCTCGAGTTTTAAACAACAAACAACCACGAAAATTTGTGAGTAAGGTTTTAACTTACAGATTTAAAGATTAGGATTACTGGGATGGGTATCCGGATGCTCTAGGGTCGCGACGAACGGCCAATCCTTCCGATCGCTTTTCGTTCGTTTTCCGGCGTGAAATCGTAGTAAAGGAAACGGGTTAGATTTTGAGTTTCTAAGTGTTATGGACGAACTAAAACATTAAACTATGGCTTACCAAGGTTCTATGAGGCAGCACCTTCGTCCCGGTTGCCTCGCCGTCGCCGGAATGTTCGCCGGAAGTTGTCGTCGGATGAGTTTTGGCTTGGAGAGGGAGTTGGGAGTGTCTAGGGTTTTGAGAAACTGAAATCTAAGGGGAGGGGCGGCCAACACAGTCCATATAACCCTCCCCACTGCCTTGATCCGCTTTCCCTCGATAGGGGACGGATTTTTGGCAAGAAAATTGCCATGGAAGGAAAGTTTACACCTCCTGCACCTCTGGCGCGCTGGTGACGCGCACCTATTGCTATGGCCGCGCGGAGCACGCGTGGACTGCCCTGGAGTCGCGACGCCTCCGTCCGCGCGGTGGCCGCGCGGCGGCGCGCGGAGGGCGCGGGCCGGCCGGACCGGCCGGTTCGGCGGTCCGCGTGTTCTGTCGGGTCTTTCCTCGCTTTCCCCTATCGGTTTTCTACCCTCTACGTGTTAGCCCGATTCTTTGGGTCGTCTCCGGTTCGGAATCTTTACCTTCAACTTGTTACGAGTTCGGCTTATCGCTCGCAACATTTCCGTGTCCTAATTAGTCTAGTCTAAATTGGTTCCAACTCCTCCTATCGTCCTTGTGATCTATTTTGTGATTTATTTCGTGACTGAACTTAGAAATTAGTTCCAAGCTGCCTACGTACCCTGTGAAGGGATCAAGTCATGACGTAGTTCAAAACAATTTGAATTTGTTTTTTCCTTGGGTGTTACAAAAGTCTTAGGAACAAAATCTATGTTGAAAAGTTTTCGGTTTGAATTCCCGAAGGTTGAGTTTTAGGCAAGTTTTTGAAATTGGACGAAAGTAGGGTTTTTGAAAATCGATTTTTGTTACGGGTCTAGATCTCGAGTTTTAAACAACAATAAACCACAAATATTTGTGAGTAAGGTCTTAACTTACTTAGTTAGAGATTTGGGTCGCTGGAATGGGTTTCCGGACGTCCTAAGGTCGCGACGAACGGCCAACTTCTCCGGTCGCTTTTTGTTCGTTTTCCGACGTGAAATCGTAGTAAAGGAAAAGGGTTAGATTTCGAGTTTCTAAGTGGTATGGACGAACTAAAACATTATACCATAGCTTACCAAGAGTCTAGAAGGCAGGGCTTAATTCCTTTCGCCTCGTCGTCGCCGGAATGCTCGCCGGAAAGTGGATTCGGAGGGATTTTGACTTGGAGAGGAAGAATGGAGGGGAGGCTTGAGTGTTTATGTGAGTTATGGGGATTTGGATGCCCCATTATCGTCCTATAGCCTTCCCTAAGGCTGGGATTCGGTTGCCATGGTTAGGGGTCGAATTTTTGGCAAGGAAATTGCCATGGAAGGAAAGTTTACACCTTCAGCACCTCTGGTGCGCTGGTGACGTGCACCTATGCCTTTGCCCGCGCGGAGCACGCGTGGCCAGGCCTGGAGTCGCGACTCCGCCTTCCGCGCGGTGGCTGCGCGGCGGCGCGCGGCGAGCGCGGGCCGGCCGGACCGGCCGATTCGGCGGTCCGCGTGTTCCGTCGGGTCTTTTCTTCCTTTCCTCTATCAGTTTTCTACTCTCTAAGTGTTAGCTCGACTCCTCGGGTCGTCTCCGGTTCGGAATCTTTACCTTAAACTTGTTACGAGTTCGGCTTATCGCTCGTAATATTTCCGTGCCCTAATTAGTCTAGTCTAATTTAGTTCCAACTCTTCCTATCGTCCTTGCGATTGATCTTGTGATTTATTTTGTGATTTATCTTATGATTTACTGTGTGATTTATTTTGTGATTTATTTTATGATTTATTTTGTGACTGAACTTAGAAATTAGTTCCAAGCTGCCTACGTACACTGTGAAGGGATCAAGTCATGACGTAGTTCAAAACAATTTGAATTTGTTTTTCTCGGGTGTTACATCCTCCCCCCCTTAAGAATACAGTTATGTCCCCATAACTGTGGCCGGCTTATCTTGGAAGAGGGTAGGGTAACGTTGTTTCATGTCGGCCTCCAACTCCCACGTTGTCGTCTCCGTCTCGTGGTTGGACCAAAGGACCTTGACCATTCTCACGGTCTTATTCCTCGTTACTCTCTCCTTCGTGTCAAGTATTCGCACCGGAACTTCCTCGTAACTTAGGTCATCCTCAAATTCAACTTTTTCCGGTTGGAGTACATGGGTCGGATCGTGCACATACTTCTTCAATTGAGAGACTGGAATACATCGTGAATACAAGCAAATTGTGGTGGTGACGCTAGTCAATAAGCGGTTTCCCACTCTTCACAGGATTTCTTATGGTTCCTATGTTTTCTTCGTCCCGAGGGTTTTCTGTTGCCTTACAAAAAGAAAATGCGAGGCAATTCTACTGTCTTTGTCAGGAATGATGTCGGTGATACCCCATGTTGTTGTATCTCACCGCCAATGTATGCTCGGGTTAAGTGAGGGGTGTATAGCAAAAGAGATTAAGCAAAACAGGAAAAATAAAACTCCCTCCGGGTCTTGCGCGGTGGCCGCGCGGTAAGGCGCCATAGCGCGCGGCGAGCGCGCGGCCGCACCTGTTCGAAGAAAATGGGGCTCGCGCTCCGCGCGATCCACTTCCCCCATTTTCCATCCGAGACCACACCCCCAATTCTCTCTAAATCCGGCGACTTACCTCCCCGTTCGCTTGATTTCGGCTTCAATTTCACTTACCAAGGTATGAATCTACTAAACTCACTTACTAATTTCAATTTTTATGCTTTGAATGACTTGATTTATGAAGAGATTTAGGAATTAGGGTTTATGCACAAAAATTGGGGGTTTGTTATTTTAGGTTTGATTTGTGCAAATTAGCAAGTGTATGTGGTAGTTGATGTTACTCTTGTTGTCATGCTTGTATTTATGCCACAATGTGTTTATGTTTTTGGCAAATTCTTGTTGGATTTGAATCTTTAGGAAGACTATGAAGTTTTTGATGTTTGGTTGTTATTAGGGTGTGGTTATTAGCTCATTTCTTTGTTGTTTGGGCTGTAAGGAAACGATGCGTTGTTATTAGAGTGATTGTTTCATTTTGTGGGCAACTTCCGTGTGTTTGTTAGTAACTTAGGTTTTGGTTTATTGCGCACATAACGTGTTCGACGAAATGCCACAAATGTCTTGGAACTAGTTTGAGCATATCCTTTGCCGAGGTTACCTTCTGGTTGGTCTCAGCAATCGATAGGATTTGATGTTCTTATGGAATACTCACGTTGGAAATCTTTATGGATTTTCCTTACATATTTCTGCTTGAGTTTGTGTGGAATTTAGTCTTATAGTTGGTATTTGATATTTTGCAGGATGTTGCTTTTCTTGTGGGTTGTTTTAGCGTCTCTCATGTGTCCTCCGAGGACCAGGAGACGAGTTGCTGATGAGGCTGGCCCCAGCAATGCCGCTCCGGCGATGCCTGATTTCGACGAGAGCGAGCCAGAGGAGGACGAGGAGCAGTGGGGCCCGAGACTCAGGGGTCTCCCTGACGAGGTGCGTCCTCACCGGCACGACAGGTTCCGGTTTAGGACGAGGGCGGCCCAGGACTTCTATTTCGACGAGCTTCGTCGAAACAGGGCTTATGTCCCTGAGAGAGGCATATATCCTCATCATCTGGGCGATGACAGGGTCAGTGCAGTCTTGGAGTATTTGCAGTGGACCGGACTTGCACGTCATCCCGAGGGCGTTGCCTCCGGTTATCTGGCTATGGAGGTTATCGCCAACATTGGCGGTCTCGGGGAGGGTGACGACCTATCTCGGGTATGGGTTCGTGGTCGCTATCTCGACTTCAGTGCTCGGGCGATCAATGTCTATTTTGGCTTGCCTGACGATGGCGCATTTCGCCCACAACCTGAGGGACGTGTTCTTGCTCCTGCGTGGGATACCTTATGTACCATAGTGCCTCCTCAGCTCGAGCACGGTCATGAGCTGCGTTTGACGACGATGGACTCCCCTTGGCGAGAGCTTGCTCAGCTATGGTTAGGGCGCGTCCGGCCGATCACCCGGAGCCACATCGTCCTGGATCACGTCTACGAGACCATTTGCTTTATCGCGCGAGACGGTAGGGTGAATGTGGGAGCTTGTATCGAGGACAACTTGCGGGGTATGCGGAGAGGACGAGGGAGTAGGGTGATTACCCATGTTCACCTCATCTGTGGCTTGTGCGCGGCGCAGGGGATTCGCACGACACCGGAGACAGGTCCGTACGATCTAGTAGCGGGCAGTTGTTACCATATCCCGACATACGCTGCCCGGCGTAGCGCCTTACGTCGTGGGGCTCCCCGTGCTGTACTTCGCCCGCAGCCTGATGACAGCGGCTTGATCCTTGTTGTACCACCGGAGCAGCCACCCCCTCCTCCAGTAGTTCCACCTCCTGCAGTGGCACCTCAGGGACAGGAGATGGCTCAGATGCTGCAGATGATGCAGGAGATGCGGGTCGGCATGGATGCCGGGTTTGCAGCTGGGCAGGCTCGTTATGATGCCATAGACGCTAGATTGGACTTCTACCAGACCCGTATGGACTCGTTCGCTACGAGGCAGGCTCAGCAGCAGGCCACCATGTCCGACATGTACGCCTATGTGCGGCAGATGGACGACTACATGCGTCGGCAGTTCCCGCCTCCCGATCAGTGATGTCTCCTTTCGTTTTCGCATTTTCGTTTAGGTTTTGCATCAGACGTACTTTGTTTAGTTTCCTCCTTATGAGGACGTTTCTGTTGTCTGGGATTTATGGTTTATATTTTCGTTGTGTTAATGCCTAGTTATGTGTTTGACATGTGTTAGTTGTTTATCGTTGTTTAGAAACACAGTCTAATTGTTCTGCCTAATTTATGGTTCGAGATGTTCTAGATTTACTGTTACCTTCCTATCGCATCTAGATGTGGGTGGGTTGCCCAACAATACTTGCATCGTTGTGGGACTAAGCCACTTCAAGGAACTCAGATAAACTAATGTGATAAGGTATACAGGGTAGAGTTTAAATAGCTATATATATGCTAAATAAATAACTACTTGTAAGAAGATAATTTTATTGAGTAAAGAATTGTGTTAATAGGTATCAATTTTTTGGGGTTTGTTAGTAGAGGTTGCTTAGTGTACTGGTTGTTGTTGTCGGGGGTTGTTCTCTAGATAAATTTTTAAATTGAATTATTTTTTTTTCAGTAACCTGTTCGGTTTTTTTTTTTTTTAGTCTAGGGTTGGATGTTCCCTTATTTGATCATGGTAGTTAAAGAATTAAATAAAATGTATGGAATAAATTTAAATAGGCTTGTATTTCTATTACTCAAGAAATAATTTTGGGTTACAAGCATTCGAAACGGAAATAGTAATAGTGCATCAGTATGGGTCTCTAAGTCTAGAGTGACTAGGCAGGTACATCCTCGATAGGATCGTCCTCGTCGCTGGATACGTCAATGGGAATGGGTGTCCCCACCGGGCTCGGGCTCGGAGGAAATATGTCAGCCTCTAGGCCCAGCAGCTCAGCTCCTAAGTGTCCTATTTGCATCATCAGTTCGTTATCCTTGTTTTGGAGTGTGACCACTTGGGTTTGGAGTTCGGCGACTTGGGCCTTGAGTTGGGTTATTTCATGATGGTCAGCTTCCCTAAGATGTCTCAAATAGTCCACGTTACTCTCTAGATGCCCCACTCGAGCCTTGAAGTGATTGATATGCTGTTGGGACTCGAGGTATGCGTTGGTCAGTTTCATCATCAGATTGGTCATGTTCGCGTTGGGTTCGGCCATCTAATGTCAACAAGGGAGGTTAGAGTTAGACATATTTCAAGCAAGGTTAAGATATGCAGAAATTTAAAACTATGTGAAATATGCTTATGCAATATGCAAGTGCAAATCCCCCTTTCCCCATTTAAAATGTAATCTATCCATGTATTTAAAATAAATCTGCTACATGGGTAAGAATAAAAGTTGGGCCTCTACAGTGGGCCAAAAATTTAATTCTTTTGGCTAAGATTTTGGGCTATGTAAAAATAAGCTTCTGGGCAATAATATTACTAGTAGTCAAAATAAATAACTTTAAAATAGTACTTGGGTTTTAAAAATAATGGTTTAAAATAATAGTAGTAGCTTTAAAAAAAAAAAATTCCGGGCTCTGATACCAACTTGTAACACCCCGGATTTGATAACCCAGGCCGGGATGTCACCGCCACACCTCCCTAGCAAGACACGGCTTCCCGAGCTCACTAAGGAAATGCAAGGCTTGTGGGTACGTAAAAGATTTAAAACATTTCAAGATTTAGTCCGGAAATTCATAATACTTAATTCAAAATACGATAGTAATAATCATCAAGCGCGAAAATAGAGTAAATGCAGCGGAAGTAAATCACGGCCAACATGGCCAAATCCTCGGGTTTAACAGACCCGGTAAAAACAGTACGATGCAGAATTTAAAATGTCCATAATGGTTTTCCCCAAGTGCATATGCATGCGTCACTCGACATACTCTGTAAAAGAAAAATGACAACGGTTTATCAGTATAAAAATATACCGAGTAAGTTAATCCCTAACTAACAATTTAAGGGGTTACATGTGTTTAAATCCAAAGATTCACTTGTCATGCATTACTTTAAAAATCCATATTTTATTCGCAGCGGAAAACATGATTAATTTATCCGGGACGAAAATGCATAATTTAAAAGACTTAATTTAAAAGCGGAATTTAAAAGCATAATTTAATGACGTAATTTAAATGCGTAATTTAAAAACATGGTAAATGAGATTTAAGCGTAATTAATACTCACACAAGTCTTTTATATTTTATCCCGCAAACTAAGAAGAGGACACCATACCGGGAGATCACTAACGAGGCAATCTCAACATAGGACCACTAACGAGGCAGTCCACAACAATGGGAGACCACTAACGAGGCAGTCTCAAAAGATAGTAGGACCACTAACGAGGCGATCCAAAACACAGCATGCGAGATCACTAACGAGGCAATCTCAGATAGTAAGGAGACCACTAACGAGGCAGTCTCAAAGATAATGATTAGCATGAAGATCGGCTCAGCCTAGTGCACGGGATTTTTTGAAAGTTCGTATTTCAAGTGATCAAAAGATTCGATATCGCGTTTCATAGTTCGAGTTTTCTCAAGTTCGAAAAATCCGATTTGACGCAGTTTACGCCTTTCTTAATTAAAAATTCATTTTTACACCAAAAATTCTGAAATTTACACAGTAGCTCAAAAGCACACACAAGAACAACTTTCATGTTTTAAGTTTTTGGAAATAAGTTTCGAAGTGAGTCAAAATTTGAGTTCTTTACAAAAGGTAATTTCTGTCTCAAAAACTGATTTCGTCACAGGTTCGTGCGACGCCGATTAAAAATTCATTTCAAGGCCAATTGATCCGAAATTTTTCAAGGAGATACACAAAACATTAATGAACAAATTTCATGTTTTAAGAATTTAGAAATAATGGATTTTAGATTTTCAAAAAAATCGATCACAACACGCTGTACACGCGCGGACTCAAAAGATCGCTTAAAACAGGTTCTAAAATTCGGCCGTTTGACATATCAAATGAACTCCAAAATCCATGAAATTTTATATGCATAATCTAGACACATTTATCTACAACTTTTGCTTAGAAATGCAAAGTTGAATCATTTTAAAAACGGGTGAAAAACATGCATCAAGTCGAGTAATAAAATCTGTCAACAGTTTCAAACGTTTGGTTTGTCACTGAAAGTTTACGGCGAGATTTGGAATAGCAAATCTTAATGTCAATGGCTGAAATTTGGACACAAGATAGATTAAAGTCTTAGGAACAAAATCTATGTTGAAAAGTTTTTGGTTTGAATTCCCGAAGGTCGAGTTTTAGGCAAGTTTTTGAAATTGGATGAAAGTAGGGTTTTTGAAAATAGATTTTTGTTACGGGTCTAGATCTCGAGTTTTAAACAACAATAAACCACAAACATTTGTGAGTAAGGTCTTAACTTAGTTAGAGATTTGGGTCGCTGGAATGGGTTTCCGGACGTCCTAGGGTCGCGACGAACGGCCAACTTCTCCGGTCGTTTTTTGTTCGTTTTCCGACGTGAAATCGTAGTAAAGGAAAAGGGTTAGATTTCGAGTTTCTAAGTGGTATGGACGAACTAAAACATTATACCATAGCTTACCAAGAGTCTAGAAGGCAGGGCTTAATTCCTTTCGCCTCGTCGTCGCCGGAATGCTCGCCGGAAAGTGGATTCGGAGGGATTTTGACTTGGAGAGGAAGAATGGAGGGGAGGCTTGAGTGTTTCTGTGAGTTATGGGGATTTGGACGCCCCATTATCGTCCTATAGCCTTCCCTAAGGCTGGGATTCGGTTGCCATGGTTAGGGGTCGAATTTTGGGCAAGGAAATCGCCATGGAAGGAAAGTTTACACCTTCAGCACCTCTGGCGCGCTGGTGACGCGCACCTATGCCTTTGCCCGCGCGGAGCACGCGTTGCCAGGTCTGGAGTCGCGACTCCGCCTTCCGCGCGACGAGCGCGGGCCGGCCGGACCGGCCGGTTCGGCGGTCCGCGTGTTCCGTCGGGTCTTTTCTTCCTTTCCTCTATCAGCTTTCTACTCTCTACGTGTTAGCTCGACTCCTCGGGTCGTCTCCGGTTCGGAATCTCTTTACCTTAAACTTGTTACGAGTTCGGCTTATCGCTCGAAACATTTCCGTGCCCTAATTAGTCTAGTCTAAATTAGTTCCTACTCTTCCTATCGTCCTTGCGATTGATCTTGTGATTTATTTTGCGATTGATCTTGTGATTTATTTTGTGATTTATCTTATGATTTATTGTGTGATTTATTTTGTGATTTATTTTATGATTTATTTTGTGACTGAACTTAGAAATTAGTTCCAAGCTGCCTACGTACCCTGTGAAGGGATCAAGTGATGACGTAGTTCAAAACAATTTGAATTCGTTTTTCTCGGGTGTTACATCCTCCCCCCCTTAAGAATACAGTTATGTCCCCATAACTGTGGCCGGCTTATCTTGGAAGAGGGTAGGGTAACGTTGTTTCATGTCGGCCTCCAACTCCCACGTTTCCGTCTCCGTCTCGTGGTTGGACCAAAGGACCTTGACCATTCTCACGGTCTTATTCCTCGTTACTCTCTCCTTCGTGTCAAGTATTCGCACCGGAACTTCCTCGTAACTTAGGTCATCCTCAAATTCAACTTCTTCCGGTTGGAGTACATGGGCCGGATCGTGCACATACTTCTTCAATTGAGAGACGTGGAATACATCGTGAATACAAGCAAATTGTGGTGGTGACGCTAGTCAATAAGCGGTTTCCCACTCTTCACAGGATTTCTTATGGTTCCTATGTTTTCTTCGTCCCGAGGGTTTTCTGTTGCCTTACAAAAAGAAAATGCGAGGCAATTCTACTGTCTTTGTCAGGAATGATGTCGGTGATACCCCATGTCGTTGTATCTCACCGCCAATGTATGCTCGGGTTAAGTGAGGGGTGTATAGCAAAAGAGATTAAGTAAAACAGGAAAAATAAAACTCCCTCCGGGTCCTGCGCGGTGGCCGCGCGGTAAGGCGCCATAGCGCGCGGCGAGCGCGCGGCCGCACCTGTTCGAAGAAAATGGGGCTCGCGCTCCGCGGGAGCCACTTCCCCCATTTCCCATCCGAGACCACACCCCCAATTCTCTCTAAATCCGGCGACTTACCTCCCCGTTCGCTTGATTTCGGCTTCAATTTCACTTACCAAGGTATGAATCTACTAAACTCACTTACTAATTTCAATTTTTATGCTTTGAATGACTTGATTTATGAAGAGATTTAGGAATTAGGGTTTATGCACAAAAATTGGGGGTTTGTTATTTTTAGGCTTGATTTGTGCAAATTAGCAAGTGTATGTGGTAATTGATGTTACTCTTGTTGCCTTGCTTGTATTTATGCCACAATGTGTTTATGTTTTTGGAAAATTCTTGTTGGATTTGAATCTTTAGGAAGACTATGAAGTTTTTGATGTTTGGTTGTTATTAGGGTGTGGTTATTAGCTCATTTCTTTGTTGTTTGGCGCTGTAAGGAAACGATGCGTTGTTATTAGAGTGATTGTTTCATTTTGTGGGCAACTTCCGTGTGTTTGTTAGTAACTTAGGTTTTGGTTTATTGCGCACATAACGTGTTCGACGAAATGCCACAAAGGTCTTGGAACTAGTTTGAGCATATCCTTTGCCGAGGTTACCTTCTGGTTGGTCTCAGCAATCGATAGGATTTGATGTTCTTATGGAATACTCACGTTGGAAATCTTTATGGATTTCCCTTACATATTTCTGCTTGAGTTTGTGTGGAATTTAGTCTTATAGTTGGTATTTGATGTTTTGCAGGATGTTGCTTTTCTTGTGGGTTGTTTTAGCGTCTCTCATGTGTCCTCCGAGGACCAGGAGACGAGTTGCTGATGAGGCTGCCCCCAGCAATGCCGCTCCGGCGATGCCTGATTTCGACGAGAGCGAGCCAGAGGAGGACGAGGAGCAGCGGGGCCCGAGACTCAGGGGTCTCCCTGACGAGGTGCGTCCTCACCGGCACGACAAGTTCCGGTTTAGGACGAGGGCTGCCCAGGACTTCTATTTCGACGAGCTTCGTCGAAACATGGCTTATGTCCCTGAGAGAGGCATATATCCTCATCATCTGGGCGATGACAGGGTCAGTGCAGTCTTGAAGTATTTGCAGTGGACCGGACTTGCACGTCATCCCGAGGGCGTTGCCTCCGGTTATCTGGCTATGGAGGTTATCGCCAACATTGGCGGTCTCGGGGAGGGTGACGACCTATCTCGGGTATGGGTTCGTGGTCACTATCTCGACTTCAGTGCTCGGGCGATCAATGTCGATTTTGGCTTACCTGACGATGGCGCATTTCGCCCACAGCCTGAGGGATGTGTTCTTGCTCCTGCGTGGGATACCTTATGTACCATAGTGCCTCCTCAGCTCGAGCACGGTCATGAGCTGCGTTTGACGACGATGGACTCCCCTTGGCGAGAGCTTGCTCAGCTATGGTTAGGGCGCGTCCGGCCGATCACCCGGAGCCACATCGTCCTGGATCACGTCTACGAGACCATTTGCTTTATCGCGCGAGACGGTAGGGTGAATGTGGGAGCTTGTATCGAGGACAACTTGCGGGGTATGCGGAGAGGACGAGGGAGTAGGGTGATTACCCATGTTCACCTCATCTGTGGCTTGTGCGCGGCGCAGGGGATTCGCACGACACAGGAGACAGATCCGTACGATCTAGTAGCGGGCAGTTGTTACCGTATCCCAGCATACGCTGCCCGGTGTAGCGCCTTACGTCGTGGGGCTCCCCGTGTTGTACTTCGCCCGCAGCCTGATGACGGCGGCTTGATCCTTGTTGTACCACCGGAGCAGCCACCCCCTCCTCCAGTAGTTCCACCTCCTGCAGTGGCACCTCAGGGACAGGAGATGGCTCAGATGCTGCAGATGATGCAGGAGATGCGGGTCGGCATGGATGTCGGGTTTGCAGCTGGGCAGGCTCGTTATGATGCCATAAACGCTAGATTGGACTTCTACCAGACCCGTATGGACTCGTTCACTACGAGGCAGGCTCAGCAGCAGGCCACCATGTCCGACATGTATGCCTATGTGCAGCAGATGGACGACTACATGCGTCGGCAGTTCCCGCCTCCCGATCAGTGATGTCTCCTTTCGTTTTCGCGTTTTCGTTTAGGTTTTGCATCAGACGTTGTTTAGTTTCCTCCTTATGAGGACGTTTCTGTTGTCTGGGATTTGTGGTTTATATTTTCGTTGTGTTATTGCCTAGTTATGTGTTTGACATGTGTTAGTTGTTTATCGCTGTTTAGAAACACAGTCTAATTGTTCTGCCTAATTTATGGTTCGAGATGTTCTAGATTTACTGTTACCTTCCTATCGCATCTAGATGTGGGTGGGTTGCCCAACAATACTTGCATCGTTGTGGGACTAAGCCGCTTCAAGGAACTCAGATAAACTAATGTGATAAGGTATACAGGGTAGAGTTTAAATAGCTATATATATGTTAAATAAATAACTACTTGTAAGGAGATAATTTTATTGAGTAAAGAATAGTGTTAATAGGTATCAATTTGTTGGGGTTTGTTAGTAGAGGTTGCTTAGTGTACTGGTTGTTGTTGTCGGGGGTTGTTCTCTAGATAAATTTTTAAATTGAATTTTTTTTTCAGTAACCTGTTCGGTTTTTTTTTTTTAGTCTAGGGTTGGATGTTCCCTTATTTGATCATGGTAGTTAAAGAATTAAATAAAATGTATAGAATAAATTTAAATAGGCTTGTATTTCTATTACTCAAGAAATAATTTTGGGTTACAAGCATTCGAAACTGAAATAGTAATAGTGCATCAGTATGGGTCTCTAAGTCTAGAGTGACTAGGCAGGTACATCCTCAATGGGATCGTCCTCGTCGCTGGATACGTCAATGGGAATGGGTGTCCCCACCGGGCTCGGGCTCGGAGGAAATATGTCAGCCACTAGGCCCAACAGCTCAGCTCCTAAGTGTCCTATTTGCATCATCAGTTTGTTATCCTTGTTTTGGAGTGTGACCACTTGGGTTTGGAGCTCGGCGACTTGGGCCTTGAGTTGGGTTATTTCATGATGGTCAGTTTCCCTAATATGTCTCAAATAGTCCACGTTACTCTCTAGATGCCCCACTCGAGCCTTGAAGTGATTGATATGCTGTTGGGACTCGAGGTATGCGTTGGTCAGTTTCATCATCAGATTGGTCATGTTCGCGTTGGGTTCGGCCATCTAATGTCAACAAGGGAGGTTAGAGTTAGACATATTTCAAGCAAGGTTAAGATATGCAAAAATTTAAAACTATGTGAAATATGCTTATGCAATATGCAAGTGCAAATCCCCCTTTCCCCATTTAAAATGTAATCTATCCATGTATTTAAAATAAATCTGCTACATGGGTAAGAATAAACGTTGGGCCTCTATAGTGGGCCAAAAATTTAATATTTCTTTTGGCTAAGATTTTGGGCTATGTAAAAATAAGCTTCTGGGCAAAAATAATACTAGTAGTCAAAATAAATAACTTAAAAATAGTACTTGGGTTTTAAAAATAATGGTTTAAAATAATAGTAGTAGCTTTAAAAAAAAAAATCCGGGATCTGATACCAACTTGTAACACCCCGGATTTGATAACCCAGGCCGGGATGTCACCGCCACATCTCCCTAGCAAGACACGGCTTCCCGAGCTCACTAAGGAAATGCAAGGCTTGTTGGTACGTAAAAGATTTAAAACATTTTAAGATTTAGTCCGGAAATTCATAATACTTAATTCAAAATACGATAGTAATAATCATCATGCACGAAAATAGAGTAAATGCAGCGGAAGTAAATCACAGCCAACATGGCCAAATCCTCGGGTTTAACAGACCCGGTAAAAACAGTACGATGCAGAATTTAAAATGTCCATAATGGTTTCCCCCAAGTGCATATGCATGCCACTCGACATACTCTGTAAAAGGAAAATGACAACGGTTTATCAGTATAAAAATATACCGAGTAAGTTAATCCCCAACTAACAATTTAAGGGGTTACATGTGTTTAAATCCAAAGATTCACTTGTCATGCATTACTTTAAAAATCCATATTTTATTCGCAGCGGAAAACATGATTAATTTATCCGAGACGAAAATGCATAATTTAAAAGACTTAATTTAAAAGCAGAATTTAAAAGCATAATTTAATGACGTAACTTAAATGCGTAATTTAAAAACATGGTAAATGAGATTTAAGCGTAATTAATACTCACACAAGTCTTTTATATTTTATCCCGCAAACTAAGAAGAGGACACCATACCGGGAGATCACTAACGAGGCAATCTCAACATAGGACCACTAACGAGGCAGTCCACAATAATGGGAGACCACTAACGAGGCAGTCTCGAAAGATAGTAGGACCACTAACGAGGCGATCCAAAACACAGCGCGCGAGATCACTAACGAGGCAATCTCATATAGTAAGGAGACCACTAATGAGGCAGTCTCAAAGATAATGATTAGCATGATGATCGGCTCAGCCTAGTGCACGGGATTTTTCGAAAGTTCGTATTTCAAGTGATCAAAAGATTCGATATCGCGTTTCATAGTTCGAGTTTTCTCAAGTTCGAAAAATCCGATTTGACGCAGTTTACGCCTTTCTTAATTAAAAATTCATTTTTACACCAAAAATTCTGAAATTTACAGAGTAGCTCAAAAGCACACACACGAACAACTTTCATGTTTTAAGTTTTTGGAAATAAGGTTTCGAAGTGAGTCAAAATTTGAGTTCTTTACAAAACGTAATTTCTATCTCAAAAACTGATTTCGTCACAGGTTCGTGCGACGCCGATTAAAAATTCATTTCAAAGCCAATTGATCCGAAATTTTTACAGGAGATACACAACACATTAATGAACAACTTTCATGTTTTAAGAATTTAGAAATAATGGATTTAGATGTTCAAAAAAATCGATCACAACACGCTGTACACGCGCGGACTCAAAAGATCGCTTAAAACATGTTCTGAAATTCGGTCGTTTGACATAGCAAATGAACTCCAAAATCCATGAAAGTTTATATGCATAATCTAGACACATTTATCTACAACTTTTGTTTAGAAATGCAAAGTTGAATCATTCTAAAAACGGGTGAAAAAACATGCATCAAGTCGAGTAATAAAATCTGTCAACAGTTTCAAACGTTCGGTTTGTCACAGAAAGTTTACTGTGAGATTTGGAATAGCAAATTTTAATGTCAATCGCTGAAATTTGGACACAAGATAGATTAAAGTCTTAGGAACAAAATCTATGTTGAAAAGTTTTCGGTTTGAATTCCCGAAGGTCGAGTTTTATCCAAGTTTTTGAAATTGGACGAAAGTAGGGTTTTTGAAAATTGATTTTTGTTACGGGTCTAGATCTCGAGTTTTAAACAACAATAAACCACAAAAATTTGTGAGTAAGGTCTTAACTTACTTAGTTAGAGATTTGGGTCGCTGAAATGGGTTTCCGGACGTCCTAGGGTCGCGACGAACGGCCAACTTCTCCGATCGCTTTTTGTTCGTTTTCCGACGTGAAATCGTAGTAAAGGAAAAGGGTTAGATTTCGAGTTTCTAAGTGGTATGGACGAACTAAAACATTATACGATAGCTTACCAAGAGTCTAGAAGGCAGGGCTTGGTTCCTTTCGCCTCGTCGTCGCCGGAATGCTCGCCGGAAAGTGGATTCGAAGGGATTTTGACTTGGAGAGGAAGAATGGAGGGGAGGCTTGAGTGTTTCTGTGAGTTATGGGGATTTGGACGCCCCATTATCGTCCTATAGCCTTCCCTAAGGCTGGGATTCGGTTGCCATGGTTAGGGGTTGAATTTTTGGCAAGGAAATCGCCATGGAAGGAAAGTTTACACTTTCAGCACCTCTGGCGCGCTGGTGACGCGCACCTACGCCTTTGCCCGCGCGGAGCACGCGTGGCCAGGCCTGGAGTCGTGACTCCGCCTTCCGCGCGGTGGCCACGCGGCGGCGTGCGGCGAGCGCGGGCCGGCCGGACCGGCCGGTTCGGCGGTCCGCGTGTTCCGTCGGGTCTTTTCTTCCTTTCCTCTACCGGTTTTCTACTCTCTACGTGTTAGCTCGACTCCTCGGGTCGTCTCCGGTTCAGAATCTTTACCTTAAACTTGTTACGAGTTCGGCTTATCGCTCGTAACATTTCCGTGCCCTAATTAGTCTAGTCTAAATTAGTTCCAACTCTTCCTATCGTCCTTGCGATTGATCTTGTGATTTATTTGTGATTTATCTTATGATTTATTGTGTGATTTATTTTGTGATTTATTTTATGATTTATTTTGTGACTGAACTTAGAAATTAGTTCCAAGCTCCCTACGTACCCTGTGAAGGGATCAAGTCATGACGTAGTTCAAAACAATTTGAATTTGTTTTTCTCGGGTGTTACAGGCGCGGGGTTGGCGTGCCGTTTGGAGAAACCCCGCGCGGACACCGCGCGATCTCCGCCTGGACTTCGGTCCGGGCGGGTCGTGCGATCCGTCGAGCATTTCCTCCTCTCTTTCGGACTTCTATCCCTCTATGTTCTCGGATTCGGATTTCTGGGCTATTGTCGGACTCCAATTTCCTATCTTAATTTTTACTCGGGTCTGCATTCTCGAGTCCATTAGTGTCGGGTTCCGGTGCGACCATTTATTCGATTAAATTGTCTTGGGTATTGGAAATTTAATTTGTTTTCAAATTAAATTCCATTTCTCATTTCTGGTGATTTTTTATCTATTTATCTATTTATTTATTTATTCATTTAATATTGCAAAATTCTCGGGTATTACATTTCAATTCGGAAGAATTGCTACCATGAGCATTTTTTTGGAACGATTCTATTTGCCAGGGATAGAAAAATAGGTTGCTGATTTTATTAGCAAGTGCATCACGTGTTTGAGGGCCAAGTCGACAACAAAACTACATGGGCTTTATCAAGCACTACCTGTACCCGAGGGCCCATGGATTGATTTATCTATGGATTTTGTTTTGGGATTACCTTGTACCGCCCGGGTGAAGGACTCAATTTTTGTGGTAGTTGACAGATTTTCAAAATTAGCACACTTCATAGCCTGCGCCACGACCAATGATGCGCACCATATTGCTAAAATATTCTTCAAAGAGGATGTGAGATCACATGGCGTCCCGAGGACCATTGTTTCTGATAGAGACGCAAAATTCTTGAGTTATTTTTAGAAGTCTCTGTGGGCTGAAATTTGGACAAGACTGCTATTCTCCACTGCATATCATCCCCAAACAGATCGACAAACCGAAACGGTAAATCGAGTTTTAGGAAATTTACTTAGAATTATTACTGCTTCAAGTAACAAAAGTTGGGATGAATGTTTGCCCTATATTGAGTTTGCGTATAATAGACACGTACACAGTGCCACATACATGTCACCTTTCGAGGCAGTGTGCGTGTTCAATCCACTAACGCCACTTGATTTTGTGCCATTGCCCCGCAATGAGCATCTTAATATAAATGGCAGAGACAGGGCAAGGGTAATCAAGGAGATGCACGCAAACGTCAAGAACAGTTTGGTAAAAGTCGCCGAAGGATACGCCAAGAACAACAACCGCGAAAGAAAAGAGCTGAAACTGAACCCAGGGCATTGGGTGTGTCTCAATTGGAAGAAAGAACGGTTCCCCGCATGCCGACGCAACAGATATCTCCGCGAGGAGATGGACCTTTCAAAATTCTAGAGCGGAGTAATAATAATGCTTACAAATTACAATTATCTGAACAATATGGTTATGTTAATCCTGTTTTTAATGTTGCAGATCTCACCTTGTTCGAGAGGGATGAGGAAGATCATGGTCGGTTGATGGATCAACCTCCCCAAGGGGGAGAGGATGGCATGGAAGCCGGAACGAGAGCACTACTGATCACCGCATTTCCCGAAGGACCGGTATCCCAGCAGCGGACGTGGAAGTTCACATCCAGAATTGCTGAGCTGCTGACCCGGAATTTCGAAGATGAACTGCAGAAAGCTAAAGCCCGGGAAATGGGTTTAAAGCTGCTGATCCAAATAGAAGAAGACCCCGGACCCACTCAAATGGAATCGGAAGTCTACAATTGACCTGAAGCAGTCGGATGTCGGTTGCCGGAAGTTGGCCGGAATCCCCACCGGAACAACCGCCGAAAATCGAACATTTTGGTTAGTTGTTATTTTGTGATTTCAAGAAGTGCATGCATGCACATGAACAATTAAACAAGCAGGAGAGAGAAGACTCCATGGTGGGACCCACAACCGAAAGGAGAACAAGTTAACAGGTTAAGTCGCAACTCTCGACTTACGTCGCAATCCCACAATAGCGACGTAACCCTTACAACGACACCGGGATGAGAGACTGAAGCGGTTACGTAGCAAGCCCTACGTTGCGATCCTTCCCAGCTTACGTCGTAAGCCTTGTTTCACGACATAAGGTACCACGACGCCACCTAGCCCTCCTCGGCAAAGTTCGCCTTACGTCGCGATGCCCTTCCTACGTCGCGACTCGAGGTTAACGACGTCAACCTTCACGACGTCGGCCTTGCGATGCCAGTTTAGGATTTTACCTTGTTTGTTTAATCCTCGTTTAGGTTGTCGAAACAGTTGTAATTCGGGATGCCTATAAATAGGTCCTCCCTAACATTGTCTCATTTTACCTTTGAATGAAATATAATATCAACATACTTGGAGAGTGCAAATATACTTTGTTTGAAGGTCACCATTCGGATTCAACATTATTGTTTGGATTCCTTTCAAGTTTGGGAAGTGCTTGATCGTATAGACACCTTGAGAATATCGATTGAGGCAATAGTCCAACACTTTTTGTATTAGTCGATTCCAAAGTTGAGTATTCAACTAGGTATTCCCCTTATCCATTTTATCTTCGGTTTCCATCTTTGTTCTTGCTTTAGTATCGTATCCAATCCAATCCATGACACATAACCATTCTACCAATCAATAATTTTCTACTTTCATAGTTTCCCAAAAATTGATTTAAATTCAATTATATGGTTCCGTATATTGGTTACCATCAACATGCTTCCATTGCATAATTTATTTGATAGATCTATATTCCTAAGAGGCATGACTCTGCAGGCCTTCTTCAACTTTATTTCATGATTGAGAATACTTAATCGTTTTTATGTATTCCATTGATAATATTTCATCGTCAGTATCTATGCTTTTCATCCTCTTGACAAATACTGTTAGAACTAAGATATATATTTCATTTGCAGACATGCGTTCCATTGATCGTATCAACCATTTCATTAGTAGGGGCCAATATTCAACTATCTTTAAAAATGTCTAGATTGAGTGGTGCTGATAATGGCCAAAATTGACCATTATTTTCAATCTATTTCCGTGTCTAAACATGGGCATTTGATCGCATTCCGGTCTTATTTGAATAAGAAAGCAGTTGAATTTGACAGATATGTGCAAGTTTGTATAAATAATAAGTTGGTATTGAAAAACACAAAAATATTGTTATTTTATTAAATTTGTGTTAGAAAATCCAAAAACATGATAAAAATATTAAAAATCCCACACTTGATGATTATGGTTCGGTACTATCTGTTCGGTGGAACACGAGTCCATTAAACAGAATACAAGCCAAATAATTAATTATAGTAAATATCTTTATTTTTACACTAGTAATTATTTTGCTTATTATAAAAAAGAAAAAATAAAAAATAAAAAAAAAAGTAAGCTAATCAAATTAATGAATTACAGGTGGGACCCACATCAAATTCAATTTTGCAATTGGGAATTGGACATCACGTGAAACTCACGTGTCCAATGTCTCCCTCAATTTTCTGTCCAGGATCGTCTTCCTCACTGCACCACCGAACAGTCCAACACTCCGGCGGCCCTCGCCTTCCAACACCACAAAACCCCCAAAATTATTTTTTTCCTCATCTCCCAGCATTTCCATCTCCTCCACCCTTCCAGCCGCCGCCTTCCGACCCTCTATCCCAAATCTACCCACCTTCGACAACCCGCTCCATCCAATTCCAGACCAACCCTCTCCATCTCTGCCCGTCGTCGCCGCAACAGCCGGCAACAAATCCGGCCACCACCATCGCCGCCCTTGAACCCATCCTCACCTCTGCAACTCCCAACACCGCCGGCAGCCACCACTTCCGATCCCTCCACTTCTCCACCTCGGTTCACCTCCACCAAACCGCCGCTGCCAGCAACCCCGACAGCCTCTCGTCGCCGCCCCTCGTCTCTAACCTTCAATCCCCCATTTCCGGCCAATACCCAAGCTCGCACCTTCACACCAAGAAACCCCAAAATTATCCACCACCTCCGTCCAACCTTCAACTTCAACACCACCGCTGCTCCGAGCTCCGGCCTCGACATCGGCATCTCCGATTCAAGCTCCATCATCGTCGTCAACACCCCGCCGCTGCTATCTGCTCCGGCGAAGCTCCGGTCGTCCATTTCTCCATCCTCCTTGCCACCAACAGTTCCGGATCCGCCGCTGCTCTTCCCGTCGCCACCACAGCACCTCCGCAAGCTCCGGCAGCCATCTCCATCAACCCCATTTCCCTAATAATGTTAGTGCTGTAAAGAAAAGAAGAAAAAAATAGTAGTAGTGCTGCGGTTAAAAAGAAATGGAGGAGGAGAAGAAAGAAACAGGAACGAAAATGGAGGAAGAAAACTGAGAAGAAGAAGAAAGAAAATGGAGGAGAAGGAAAAATGGAGGAGAAGGAAAGAAAGAGAAAGAGAAGGGAGAGAGAAAATGGGAGAAGAAAAGAAGAAGAGCAGTTCGAGAAAAAAGAGAGAGTGATGCGAATTAATTCGAATTGGGAAGAATGAGAGTGGTGCGAATTAATTCGAATTGGAAGAGAAGAGAGGAGAAAAGAAAAAGAAGAAGAGAGCAATTCGAATTAATGAGTGCAATTCGAATTATTGGGTGTAATTCGAATTAATTCGAATTGAGAGAGAAGAGACCGAATTGGAAGAGAAGCAAAAATATAAGAAGCAATTCGAATTGTTGAGTTCGAATTAATTCGAACTGGGTTCGAATTAATTCGAATTGGAGAAGAAGTTGAATTGGGAGTGAAAAGGTGGAGTGGGGCCCGCGCGTGAAATGTTTGGAAGATCCCAGGACTTGAGGTCCCAAAGAGCAGCAATCCTTGTCTTTTCCTTCCTGGACTTCCAGTCCCGTCCCTTCCCACAACAAAAATACTCTCCATTTCCCTCCTCTCTCCATTTTTGCAACCAAACCCCTCTTCTTTTGTGCATAATTCGCACCTACCCCTCTTCTTTGTTGCATAATTCGAATTAACTCATTTCTATCCCTTCTCACATGTTAGGGTTTTCCCCCTATAAATACCCCTTCCATTTTCCACTTCAAGGCAGCAAGAGAAAAACAGAGAGCAGACAGTCCCAAATTCTTCTTCCCTGTTCTTGGAGAGAACAGTGGGTTTTTGGCTAGTTTAGAGTAGAGTTTATTTTTCTTTTGCAATGTAGTTTAATATTTGTTAGTTGTAGTGTAATGTAGTTTGTAAATAGTTGTTTTAAATTTCTTAGTGTAGCCACTTTTCCATATCTTTACAGCTTTTTAGTTTAGAATAAATTTGAGAACACCCAAATAATGGGTTGTTCTTGAACCTTTAATGCTTTCTAGTGGTTGAAATACAAGAAAATGCTTCACAAATTTGGTATGGGTTCTCTTGCTCTTTTATTTATTTTGCTTTCTTAGTTCTAATAAATGTATGAATGTGGGTTTGAGCATGTTTGTAGCCTTAGATCTACTTTTATTTTTATTGTTCTTGGATAGCTAGATAATTTTAGAGATAGTGCCTTTCTCTAAGCTTCAGTTTCATTTCATTTTATTTTTGGCCTAGATCTAAATTTTATTTTTATTTTGTTTCTTTAGATAATGTTGGTGTTTTTCCTTAATATGCTTGTAGTTCTTAGATTTTTTATTATTGTTGGTAGATTAGTCTTTAAATTTCATGTTTGTAGTTCTAGGGTTTAAATCATGCTATTACCCATTGTACATGCATATTTCTTGATAAACACAAAATATTCACAAGTGTGATGGTGAGATGACATTGATGTGAAATGAAGGATTTGGTAAATCTTATCCATCATAAACCGCACAGTGGAAATCAAACTAACACTTGTGAGCACAAAAATATTCTTAAATGAGAAAATGGGATGCAATTCGAATTGAGGCAATTCGAATTAATTCGAATTGCCCAAGAAATTCGAATTGCACACCAAAAATTTACTCTCTTCATGTGGTTTCCAACCAATTCGAATTATCCAATTCGAATTAATTCGAATTGCCCAACAATTCGAATTGGCTTGAAAACCACATTGTATCCATTGCCATCCCCTCATGCCTTAGTTTATTTTCTGTCCCCAACCAATTCGAATTGCCTAATTCGAATTAATTCGAATTGCTGGACAATTCGAATTCACCTCCCCTTGAGGTAAATGCCTTAGTCAATTTGAGCAAGAAAAGGACTTCGTCAATTCGAGTTAATTCGAATTGGTCAATAATTCGAATTTGATGATGTTCCAAATTCTGGCAATGATCAATTGGGTAAAGTACTACTTCATCCTTCATGCATTCTCAATTTGAATTACCCCAATAATTCGAATTGAACTATCCCTTCTATTTTGAAAACTCCAAAAATATTTTTTTTCTTTCATGATTTGTGTAAGTTGCATGGGTGTATTGGGCCTAGGCCCAATTCATCTGATTTCTGTCCATTACACATTTCAACCCATTAGTGTCCAATTATTGTGTGCTTAACACCCACACAATACCAAAAAAATATTTTCTTACTTTTATATTTTTTCTCTTTCATTGTGTGTATGAACGGATAATGAGAAACGCACAGATTAATGTTGGTGAAAGGTCCCTTCACAGGGATATCGACTAACCCGTCTTCTGTGTGTTAATCATTATCTGTTATTTTGCATGATCTGATTAGTGGTTGGTGGAAGCTTCGGCGAGCGTTCTCTTCACTAAGAGTTTCGATTAGTCACTCAGCCAACTCCTAATCAGATACAGTTTTAATTTTCCTTATCTTAATTTCTCAACCTGAATTCAAGTTGCAATAGTATCAACTGATGTCGACCAACATCAGTTGAGAAATATTACAGCAAGAAATATGTGGGTTATTTCTCCACTCACAGACAAAAGAAAACTAAATGACGGCGGTCACCGTTGTTTGGAATTCTTTCTGTCTAAAATCTGTCATCTGGGAAAATTGGGAACCGGACAGCAGATGTTTGCAGTCCGAAAAACCCCAACTATCTCTGGCACTCTTTTTAGCCGATTTCTTCTCATCTCAGGCTAATCCATCTTGTGTATCGCATTCTGTCTAACCCCACCATATATTTTGGGGTGTTTTATTTTCCTTTTCATATACTTGTATGCATGATAATATTATGTAGATGTTCTGGTCTTATTGCTATTTTGGGGATCCTTCCCCTTGGACACAGAACTCTTCATTTAAATCAGATGCTGCATAATAAATTTCCAACAAAAATTCCTTTGTAAAATCCGGATCTGAGTAAGGGATAAATTCGACAGTTATGACTAATTCATCTTCCACTGGGGGTTGATTTTGAGAGCTTAGAAGCAGAGTCAGCGATTAGGTCTCATCTAGACTGAAAGGATCTGTGTTTTAATTGAGAGTTTAGTACCTGTTTAGGGAATGATTTTCAAATATTCATTTGCTTCTCAAAACTGCTGTGTGTTGGAAATCTGATATTAGATATTGCATTAAGTCAATATCCACTTGGGTATAGATGAGATGTGATAAATAATATTAGAGGAACAACATATAGGCCTTGGTGAATTTATAAGGTAAGGTCGAGTATTCCTTCGACTACTATCTTCTTCTGCCAAAGTCTAGAATTGAGTCTTGAGTGAGTGCATCCGGAATAGGTCCATTTATGGATCTGTTTCATTTAGTTTGTATCTCATAACTACCCAGATGTTGTAAGCCCTGTGGCTTATTGATATCTCGGGGGTTCTTGATCTGCATCTGGTCACCAAGACCAGGGGCTCTTTTATACTAACGGAAAGAGACGTTTTTAACGATTCCGAGTGATAGATTTAAATGCTTTCTTTACAGCTTTCTTTACTGCTTTCCTTTAAATGCTTTCATAGAGGTCACTCGGAAGAATTAGGGGCTGTCCATCTGTTAAAAGGTTTGAGAGTTATGGAATGGTTTGGGGCTTGATTTGAAACTTTGGGTGTGACATGGGGGAATGATAGGAGTACTTGGCATGTCAACTAATGATGTGTCAGGTGTTGCTTATCCACCACAGATAAGTAATGTAACTTCACAAGGCCTGTGGAGGGAGTTATAAGTCTGTGGTATCTTAGAAATTGCTATCTTAAGAGCATGTAAACTCTTACTGTAAGTACCTGTCTGTTAAAGGGAACATGGTATAGAGAGCATGAGAGTTAGCTAACTAGAGGATTATTCCAAGCTAAGATCTGTGTATAAAAATGGAAGTCTAATTGTGTTTCATCTGAATCTTGTCCAATCTTTATTATTTCCTCCCTGTCCCTTCTGTCATATTTAACTTGCTTTCTAGATAGTGTAGCATAATTTTATATTGCTTTCGTAGTATAGATTTAATTGCTTTCCTTGATCTAGTTACCATGCTTTGTAGAATAATTTTTACTGCTTTCATGATCTGGTTTAATTTATGTCAAGTAGTTGATAGAAACCCTTGCAAAACTTGAAACGAGTAACCGAGTGGAAAATCTTAGTAAACGACGTGGGCCCTGCTTCCATCGCACATCCTCCAGTGAACGATCCGGTACTTACTATAAATTACTGCAATTTTTGACCCGTGCGCTTTCGGGAGCACAGCTTCTTGACACGAGTAAATAAAAACAACATTTTGGAAAATACTCATACAGTGGGAAGATGTTCAAGAACTTCATGGCAGGTATCTTCTTGACATGAAATTAAGAGAAGCATCATGGTGCAGATACCAAGGACTTTCAGGGTGACAGACTGAAGGTCCATCCCGGTTGCACCGTGATATTTGTCAAAAGTTTCATGGCGGGAAGGACCGCAGCGCCATTTGAACCCCACAGGAGTAATAAAAAGGGAAATCTTAATATATTCTTAAACCCCTTCCCTCAATCATAACTCTTTTCATTTAATAAATCCGAACTTGGAAATTGTATTTAGACGGTTCTTCAACCCCCCAGTAGCAAAATGAAACTTGGCTTGGGTGCAAAAGTTTCATGGCCGTCACCGGGGACTCTTGAGGCACCATTTGAAATCACAGTTTCCTCCTTAAGCAATAAACCAGTAAAAGAATTTTCAGAAAATTACTCGTGTTGGCGAAGCTCGTCAAAAGTTTCAGGTGCAGTTTATATTTGTATATGTACTCTAAAAATTTATCGCTATCAGATTACTCGTAGAGTTTATAAAATATTATCTAAAAATATCACATCTAATTGTCCATCTCCAAGATCAATACAAGCTTTACCATCCCTGCAGGCCATCAAATATCCATTTTGTAAATTTACTGCCATATATGAATTTCAGTGTAAACAACATTTCATGTGGTATATTGAATTAATCCATCTTAATTATATATTAATACTTTGAGTCCACTCTTTCTAATGACACAAAATATTGCAACATATAACTGTTCATGGCTAAAAATTGATTTTTGAATATAAAGTCCAACATTCTATAAAGATTGACATTGGTTTTTCTTTATAATCATAGCAAAACAAACCGCGACTGATAAACTTTTTCCTTTGAAATCGATTGGGGAATTTGGTTAAATCATACGGGCTCATAATCATTCTACCAGTCAAGAATTTTCTAGTTTCATGGTTTCCCGAAATTAGTTTGACCTCAGTTATAAGGTTCTGCATTTTGGTTTTGGTTACTATCAGCCTAATTCCATTGCATAATTTATTTGATGAATCAATATTCCTAATAAGCATTACTGCATATACAATCCTCATTCAACTTTATTTCATAATTCGGCATTATAGAACACGTGATCGTATTTAGATATTCCCGTAAAAATATTTCATCGCTGCTATCCCGTTGACGAATATTGTTAGAAGTTAGAACTGATATATACATTTACATTTGCAGACATAAGTTCCATGATATAATCATTGATCGTATGAATCATCTCAATGGTAGGGCTAGTATACCACTATCTTTAAAATGTCTGGATTTAAAATAGTGCAATTTATATTTTTATATATACCCTCAAAAATTGCCGCTGTAGGATCACCAATTGAGTTTAAAAGAATATTATCTGGAAGTGTTACAATATATGATTGTATATCTCCAAGATCATTTCCAACTTTACCATCACCTACATCAAATATCCATTCTTGCAAATTTCTGTCATATATAAGTTTAATTGTAAACAACAATTCTTGTTGTATCTTGAGTTAATTCATCTTAATTACATATTAATATTTCGAGTCTCGTCTAGCAAGATACGAGATATTGCAACTTATAATTGTTTATGGCTAAAAAAAGGTTCATATAGAGTCCAACCTTTTTTTAAAGATAGACATTAACTTTTATTTATATTTATAGCAAAATAAATTGTGAGTGAAAATATTCTCCTCTGACATCGAATTGGGAATCTAGTTAAATCAAACAGGCTCATAATTATTCTACCAATTAAAATTTTTCATCCCAAATAATGAGTTTTGTTTTAATGAGAAGAAATGTTAAATCATTTACAGGGGTAATTTTTTTGCAGGTAAAATTCTCATACAATCTAGTGGAAACTAAATTTAGAATGTGCAGTCCTATCTCTTGGAATGAGTATGGATGTTATTCCACTGGATGCTACATGTAGCACAGTATCACATCTCCTATGAAGAACTAAACATAATGTTTTCCACATAAATAATAAATGTTTTGGTAATAGCTTATTATAGTTGACCCTCACCACTATCAACTGCAGACAATATCTTATTATAAACATCTTTTACTCATCAATCAACAAAGGTAATAGCTTAGCATGATCTGCCTTCATTTATTCCTTATTATAATGTCTTTTCTAGTATCAGAACTTATAGAATTTGCAGCAGTTAGCTTTTTAATTTATAATAAAGCTAGAATTTTTATTTGTTCTTCCATCAATTGCAAATTTGCTAAAACATAGATCAATGAATTATTCTTTAAAAACTAGATTAAATAAATTTGATTTTCTTCTTTATTTCATGATGGATATATCTGCACCTCAATAACTCTTTATACACCCGATTCTTTTATTTATAATATTTTTTATGGAAATATCAATTTACTATAAACCAATTGTCCATAGAATTAAACTAAAAATTGGTTAATCCTAAACATTGAGATGATACTATTTTAAAAATGTATTTAATTTGCTAATTTTATATACTCGGTTGGAAATTCTACATTCTTTGTATTGTGATATTGTACTTTTATCCTTATAATTAAAATAAATCATGAATAAAATAATTTATTAGGTAAGATTAAATGTGAAAATAAAGATAATAATTGAAAAAATAAATAATAAATTGGTGAACTGCATATATGTAATACCCGGGATTTTTATCGGCATCCAAAGGAATAAAATTTATTTCTTAATCTGATCAAGGCCGAAATATTTCCGAGAAGGAGAAAATAATTCATTATTGGTCGGAAATGAATTACCGATAAATTCAAAATGGAATAAAAGAGGGAAAGGAAGCCCGAAGATATTCCATGGATTAATCCCAAAAGAATTGGAATTAAATTCAAGAAGAAAACGAATTTTATTTCCAAGAACCCGCGAAGTCGGAAACGATTTAAATAAATAAATTATTACACGGTAGTTAAAAGACGACGAATTAGAAGACGAAGAATCCAAACGCGACAGACTCAAGATTTCGAATACGGGATTAATTTGAGACGAGATAAATTTAAGATAAGAAATTATAATCCGAGAATGACCCGAAAAATCGAGCCCGAAAACGTAGAAGGATAGAAGTCCGAAAGAGAGGAGGAAAGGACCCGACGAATCGCACGACCCGGTCCGGACAGCGGTCCAGACCGGAGCCGCGCGGTCCCCGCACGGTCCATGCCAACACCGCGCCAACACAGCAGTAAAATGGATAGACGCGGACAAGGATGGAAACACACGATCTTGGCCCCGATTTTGCGACCCAACAATGAAAACTTACCTTAGGCTGATTAGGAAAGGTTCTTGGATGACTTTAGCACAAAAACCCTAGCCTCCAATCAGCATTACAGCCGCCCAACATTCCACTTCCACCTCCAAACTTTCAAAAACCCCAACTTGTAAGCATTCGTGAACCACCGACGAAGGAATCCGACGAAGAAGACGAAGTTGGACGAGTCCCCGCACTTTTCGAGCGCCGTGTGGTGGTAAGGATGAGATTTCAATCCCTCTTCCATAAACCTAGTCGAATTTAGAACCTGACTTTTAGTATTTCTCTCTTATAATTGCAAATCGGGACCGAAGAGAAGGAGACGAGTAGATTTAGACGTGTTCACGGACTCCGGAGACCATCCCGACGAAATCTAAGACTTTAGATTTTAGATACTGTAAGTTGATTCTTCTCATAACCGTTTTGGTGCCCTAAAATCGAATGGAATGCAAGTTTTAATCAAACATATGAAAATCTGTCCCAAAAACTCTCCCTACGCGCGTTTTCTGAAATCCAACTTTTGAACCCTTTTCGAGCATTCAAACGGAGAAACTTAAAACTACAAAATTGTTCCTAATGATTTAAAGTATATTGTGTCAAATTTTCAGACATTTTCGTCGAAGTTTGGTCCGTCAAATCGAATCTGGTATATTCTGCGTTTTCGTTTAAAACCGAATCTGTTGACAGTTTGGCGTGTTCGACTCCCTTAACGTTTTTCTAATGGATCCCATCAAAACTAAACTTTTATGTAAAAACGAAATTTGTATCTAACTGTCTAAATATTGTGTCCGTAAAATTTCACGCATTTTCGTTAACGTTTGTATACACAAAAACCCTTTTGAACAGACTGTGATTTAAAGGAAAAGTTGACAGATTTTGTAGTCGAACTTGTTGTGCGTTTTTCTATCCATTGTGGTCAAAACTAATCTTTGGTGAAAACATAAAATTTGTATATGAATGTCTTAAGAATATGCCTGTAAAATTCGTGAACTTTCATTATCATTTGAATCTTCAAATTGACCCGAACAGCTTGTGTTTTTTGGAAAGAAAATCTTGACAGATTTAATCCGAACTTGATGAACGAAACTGATTTAATCCGTAAGTAATTTATAATTTACCTCTAATAAAACGTTTTTATTTAGGTGTCTTCTAAGTGCCTGTAAAATTTCATAAATTTTGGAGTTCATTTGCTAGGTCGAAAATGAGATTTGAAAACAGTGCGCTGTTACCGGTAAACTGACAGATTTTGAGTTTTGAAAAGATTGTGAAATTCGACTTGCTTTCTTACCTAATTTCGAGAAATTTAAAAGATGAAAGTTGTTCGTAAAAATGTTTGTAAGCTTCTGATTAAATTTCAGAATTGTTGACTTTGAAATGAATTTTTAAATTAAAAAGGCGTAACCTTTGACGAATTGGATTTTTCGAACTTGAGAAAAACTTAAACTATGAAATGCGATATCGAATATCTTGTAAACGACGAAACATGAATTTTCGAAAAATCCCGTTCACTAGGCTGAGTCGATCTTCATACAACTATCTTTGAGACTGCCTCGTTAGTGGTCTCCCTACTATCTGAGATTGCCTCGTTAGTGATCTCCTTACTATGTCAAAACGGCAGTTGTGCACATGGCCTGCCAAATCGGCAGTGGGAAATACACGGCCTGCCCGAGTGGCAGTGAAACCGCTTGGAAGGCCTGTCAAACGACAGTTGATATACACGCCTGTCAAATTGACAGTAGATAAACACGGTTTGCCAAAATGGCAATCGAGATACATGGCTAGCCAAAACGGCAGTCAATACTGATATGGTTGCGGCCGCCGGGTCACCGGCTAACTGATTATGATTATTGAGATTGCCTCGATAGTAATCTCCCTTGTGTGGTGTCCTCTTCTTAGTTATCGGGATAATATTAAAAGACTTGTGGATGAATTTAATTAAGTTGTACTTACTTATCATGCTTTTAAATTATGTTTTTTTTATGCCTTTAAATTTTGTACTCTAATATCGAATAATAATTATGCTTTTTTGTTGTAAGTTAAATTATGAATTTTTAATATTTCAATTAAGCCTGAGTAAAAGTAATTTTTTTTTAAACTAATTAAATAATTTTTAAAATCCCATTATTCTTATGTTAGGAATTAACTTACTCAGTATTTTATATACTGATAAAACCCGTTGTTTTATTTTTCTTTTACAGAGTGTGAAGACATGGCATGATCATATGCACGCATTCGGGGCTCGGGATTTTTTTTGAATACTATATATGTTGCATTCTAGTCTAGACTTTAGATATTACTGTGTATTGGCCATGTCGGCCTATGGTTATATTTCCGCTGCAATTTAATCATCGCACATGAATGTTATAACATTATCTTAAGTTAAATATTTTCCGGACTTGTTTTAAATTATTTTCGAAAACCCATAGCCTTGCATCTCTTTAGCAAGCTCGAAGAAGTCGTGTCTTGCTAGGGAGGTGTGACGGTGGCATCCCGGCCTGGGTTATCAAATCCGGGGTGTTACAATATACCTTATTAATAAATTAAAAAGATAAATAAATAGTGCAAAATATAAAATAAATAAATTAATAAAATTCAAATTTCAAAATTTTTAATAAATCAAAAATTGTGCGAATTCCTTATAAATTAGAAATTCCATATATATCTTTTAAAACCTCAAAATTATTGGAATAAAAAATTCAAAAATCTTAAATAAATAAATTCAAGATTCAAAAATCTAAAATAAATAAATAAAACTAAAAAATTTGAAATTCATATCTTCTCAATGCAGAAATCTATAAAATTCCGAAATTTCAAATGGAGACACCACATTAAATGTTGACTGGGTTGACCGCTAATGGTTTTAATAAATAGATGATTTTAATAATATATAGATTATTTTCTTTTCTTTATACTGATATACTTTCTTTATAATTTTATAATCCTAACATTTGCATAGTAAACACTATGTATTAAGTAATTTTGAATGTTGTTAGATTCTTTTTTTTTTAGAGAACGATTCTTTTTATTACCAAGGGGGAAAATGTTCAGATTACAATCACCATCACCGCCCATCAACGAAGCTTTGGCTCAAAAAATACACTCAAATCTCAATAAGATGTGTAACCACAAAAACAGAAAAAGATCAATGATGCCGATGAGTTGCTTAGTACCATTCTTCTATCTTCACTTCGCCCTTGGCACCAAGACGAGCCCAGTGATCAGCCAAATCATTCCACTCCCTTAGCATATGAGTGATTCTCACCTCTCCACCAAACCTCAGTAAATCCACGATTGGCCCCATCAATGAGTAGAAGCACTAGGGCATATTATCTAGTTGATGTTACCATGAAACTACAGTTGATGAGTCGCATTCGAAGAGAAGTTTAGGGAGCGGGCAAGCCTTGGTCTCTGATGATCGCCAAGCACACCAGACTGATGGCGGTGATTTCCGCTTCGATGGAGTCAGTAATCCCTATTGAATCGGGCAGCACAAATATAACCTTTCTATCTCCATCTCTAATGAGTCCCCGGACCCACGCCTGTCCCGGATTACCAAATGAAGATCCGTCCATGTTGATTTTCCACCATCCGGCTCTAGGTCTCTCCCAAACCAGTCCCCTCCGATGATTTATAGTAACCATCTGCTGACGCTGCACCAGCCAGCCTGGTGTAACACCCCGGATTTGATAACCCAGGCCGTGATGTCACCGCCACACCTTCTCAAGCAAGACGCGAACCTTTTCGAGCTCACTTGAGAAGATGCTACGGCTAAGTTGTATCAATACTTTAAAATAATTTAAAACCATTCAATAATGCCCGAAGTTAAAATCAGAGTAAAGTCTAACATGCATCTTTAAAGCAGTGCGGAAGCTAAAATAGGGCCAAAACATGCGGCCAAAACAAGTCCAGAGTCTCAATGCAGAATTTAAATAAATTAAAAATGCGACAAGTCTTCATAAGAATAATCCCATCCCATCGTGCAAATGCTCACCCTGCGAATCTGAGGAAAAATAGAAACAACAACTTATCAGTACAAAAGGTACTGCGTAAGTTAATATATAGCACAACGAATTTTAAAGATTTTAGAAGAATATATAAAAATGAGATTTTTAATTAAAAAGGAAGGACAATTAAAATAATTTTTCCGAAGTCTCTTACGCATTGACACACAAATATTTTACCATTGCTCATTTTGATCGAGGACACCAAATATGCCCTTTGGGACTAACACCCACAAGGACTCCAAATAAAGATTCTAGGGATGTACCCTTGGAATCAACCCACCTCTGGGACTCGTACCCACGAGGGATGTGAAAGCAGTGACCCTATACAGATCACTCCGAGCCCTAGATAACCCATACGGATACACCTAGGAGTATAGACTCTTACTATCATGAAACCACAATATCATATGTGCCGTTTTGGCTACAAAAGAGGGGGCGGCCCAATGAGCTCACGCCAAGTGCACTTACCGTCTGAAACATTGGGCATCCCACTCGATCAAAACTTACAAAGTTTCAAAACCATATTTTTATCATTTCATAATATCACCACATCTCCAGAATTCATACATTTCAAAAACGAGTAACATTCGACTCTTAATTCATCAAAATACATAAGATAGAATTTACCGATAAAAGTGGTACTATGGCAGTTTTCAAAATCGCATTTGGAAATATAGCAAAATATTTTTAAAAATTCTAGAACAGTTACAGTAGCTAGGGAACATCGAAATAAGCATTTTTCATAGAAATGACCATCTCAAAATTCGGACTCTAAAAAGGCCGTTTTAATCGATTTCAGAAAGCCACTGATTTAAGGATTTTACCTACTCTAGGATGTTTGACCAAGTGTGTTCAAAAATTCGTAACAATTTCGAACATGCTCCAAAATTCATAAAATTTTACAGGGATGATCTAGACACATAATGGAACAAGTCTAATGAATACATCAAGCACGAATACCATTTATAAACTGGAGTAATTCGGATAACAAAATCAGACTCCATAGAAACGACAAAACCGACAGCAACATAACACAGAATACCAGATCAATTTTCGGGGTCAAAACATGTTCAAAAATTCTGAAAATTTTCAGAGAGCATATTTAGGATGTTAGAAACATTTTTTGTTTAGAAAGGATTTTCTAAAAACATGTGGAACTAAGTCGAAACCGCACAACAACAGAAACTGACCAACCGAAAACCCTCTTTGACAGATTTACCGACGGAAGGATTTTGGACTAGAATTCGATGGAATCTCAACCAAAACTTCTAAAAATCGACGTGCACAATACTAACTTACTTGACATGAGTTAGGAATCGAAAATCTCCTTGGTAGATGTAATACCCGAGAATTTTCCAACATAAAATAAAACAATAATTAAATAAATAAACAATAAATACAATAAATACCATAAATAAATAAATCCAGCAAATAAAAGAAATAAATAAAGATAAGGAAATGAGAAATGAGATTTAACTTAAAAAGGGAATTAAAGGAATTTAATTAAATAAAAAGAATTAATTAAAGATAAGTATATTGTACACCGAAACCCGACACCAATGAACTCGAGAATTCGAGTCCAAACATAAATTATACGGGGTTCCTACTTCCGTAAACCCGAAGATACCCCGGAAATCGGAATACGGGAGCATAGAGGGATAGAAATCCGAAAGAGAGGAGGAAATGCACGACGGATCGCACGACCCGCCCGGACCGAAGTCCAGGCGACTGTCGCGCGGTGGCCGCGCGGTCGAAGGGAGGAGAGCGCGCCACGACCGCGCCGTCGGACAGATTCGCCCGTGCGAGATTTTCTCGCCCGAATCCGGATTTTCCGACTTCGGTTGAACACCATTCGGCTCAAGACTCTTAGGGGCAGACCTTGGGCGTCCCTAGGTCTTGTTTAACTATAAATAAGCCCTCTTAAAAGCTCCGAACACTTTTCCAAAACACTACAACTCTCTATACGTCCGAAAACCCTAATTCCGGAGTCGTCGGAGGCACGAGACCAAGGCGAGACTGATTTGGACGAAAATCAGAGTCTCCTAGACGTCGTGGTAAGTTCTGATCCATTTGTCTCTTACGTTTTGATTCGAAAACGAATCCTAATCTTCTTATTTTTCTTTCTACGCCCCGAATCGAATCTAGAACGTAGAACCCGACGAACGGAGAGGATAGACGGAGGACTGGAAGCCACGCCTTCGAAATAGATGATTCCGGATATCTACAAATCTGTAAGTTAATACTTACATGGTTTTGGAAGTAATTAAAACACGAAACCTAAAAGCTTAATCGAATCCTGCGAAAATCTGTCATGGAATATTTTCTACCGGCGCAACAGTTTTGACGAATTTTTCCGAACCTTTAAACGACTTCAAACGGAAAAACTTAAAACACAAACAACGTTCCTAAAGCTTAGATCTATCTACTGTAAAATTTTCAGAATTTTTAGAGACGATTTGTTATGTGAAAACCAACCGAAACCGAACTGCTTGGAATTGGATATTGAAATTCTTGACAGAACTTAGGTCCGATCTTGATCATGTTTTTGACATAGGTTCTAGACCGATTTAGATCTTTGGCCGAACATGAAAGTTGTATATAAATGTCTTAAGAAGGTCTCTGTAAAATTACATTAATTTTGGAGTTGATTTGCTATGGTAGATCTTGATAATCTTGAACTGCTGTATACGAATTTCGGACAGATTTAGGTTATGACGAAAATTGATGTATTTGACCTATTTCGGTATCTTGGATTGAAAAAGATAAACATGGAAGTTGTTCATCTCGACGTTTTGGAGTCAGTGGTAAAATTTCAGAATTTTTGCAATTAAACTCGATTTTTACTGAATTTTGGAGTAAACTGTGGTTGACCGAGTCAAATCTTGAAATATTGTTGAAACGGTGAAACTAGCCTTTAAGGTTGAAACGAGTAGAAGACTCTTTGAAATAATTATATGAAATCTGGAAATTTAGGAAATCCCCTTTACAAACTTGATCTTTAAAATTAGGGGGTGAGTGCTCTGCAGGGTGCCCTCCTAACGATTCACTTCGTGCCTATATGAACGATGGTGACCCCGCGCGAAATATTTGAGAAATGTTGCCAAAACGGCATGAGATATATGGCCTACACTCTCGTGAATATCCTTATGGGTTTCTCGAGGCTCCGGAGTGGTACTGGGTATGGCAGATACGGATGCGGCCGCCGGTTTCCGGCTAAATTAACGAGATTGCGATGCAATCGTGAAATACTTGACGAGATTGCGATGCAATCGTGAAATACTTGAAATACTATCTTGGGAGTAATGGGGATAGTTAAATATTTTATTTGTTGTTCTTTAAATTATTAAATGCTTTATTTAAATTAATTATGGCTTCATTTAAATTATTTATGAATATTATCATGCTTTTATGTAAATATTAAATTAATGGCTTTTAAACCCTACGATCATGCATGTGTTAACTTACTCAGCAAGTTGTGTTGACCAAACCATCCTATTTTCCTTTTTCCTTACAGAGTATGTGGAATGATCATGAGCACGTTCATGCATGGGGGAACCATATTTTTGCAAACTTTATTATTTAAATTCTTGCATTAGACATTAGAATAAACGGGCCTGTTTAACCCGAGTTTTGACCATGTTGGTCGTATTTACATTTCCGCTGCAATATTATACTTAAATACTTTTACGGCTACGCTATGATATTATTATTTTCGAGATTATACTGTATGGACTGTTTGCAAATGTTTTCAAAGCTTTTAAATACTGAAATACCTAGCCTTGCATCTCTTTAGTAAGCCGGAGAAACCGTGTCTTACTAGGGAGGTGTGGCGGTGACATCCCGACCTGGGTGACCAAAAATCGGGGTGTTACAAGTTGGTATCGGAGCCCGGCTATTTTTAAAGTATTATTTTTAAACCATTATTATTTTTAAACTATTATTTTTAAACCATTATTATCTTTAAGCTACTATTAATATTTTGACTATTATTTAAATTTTAAGGTATTATTTCCATGGAGGAATTTTTATTTTAAAACCCATAGATTGAATTATGAAATTAGGCCACCAATAGGCATTCGGGCCGGTTTTATAGGCCAAATTGACCAAGTCAATGCCACAATGGGCCGCGTGTGCGTCACGCGCTACCACTCTTCACGCGATGGCCTAAAAGCGGAAATTGTCTCCTGTTAGTGGCCTATTTTAATTTTTTTTATTTTTTTATTGTTTTTTTACTTTTTTTAAAATTAAAATAAATATTACTCTATCGGACAATTATCCAACCATGATCTCGAGACCAACTACTAAAATAAAGCTGCTAATTTTGGCACACAATATGTCTTTTTTATACAAATATGTCTTTTTTAATACAAATGATTTTATTTATTATTTTGTCTTTGTTTTACGTTTTCAGTATAAATTTATTTTATTTTTCTTTTAATGAATATTTATTTCGTGTTGGTGTATTTTGAACACGGTATTTTATGTGGTCATAGACAGTATTTAATGTACGATATATTAGTATTTTATGCGGTAGATTTGGTGATTAATATTTATTATTACTATAATGAAAACGAGACAAAAACGTTGGAACGGAGAAAAATGGAAAGTGAGGCAAAAATAATGGAACGAATGGAGTAGTATTTATTTAAATTACAAAAAAGTAAAACAGGCCACCAAAAGGAGAGACAATTTCCACATTTGAGCCATCGCGTGGCGAGTGGGTTACACACAGCCCGTTTTAGTGTGATATTGGTCAAATTGGCCCTAAATTAGGCCCGAATGCCTATTGGTGGCCTAATTTCATAATTCAATCTTTAGTGGCCCAAAAGTGAATTACCTGCCTATTGATGGCCTAAAAAATTATTTATCTCAAATATATATATATAGTGCATTAAATTATTTTTGGGGGGAAATCATCATTTGCATTTGCATATTGCATCTCTTTTATGTAGAGAACTTAGAATCTTGGCGAATTTCAACTTAGAATCTTGGCGAATTCCAACTTAGAATCTTGGCGAAGTTTAACTTAGAATCTTGGCGAATGTTAACTTAGATCTTTTGCTTGCGCTAGATGGCTAGTCAAGATATGATGCAGTTGATGATAAAAATGATGAATGTTCACCTCGATTCCCAACAAACCATGCAACAAATGAAAAATCGTATAGCTCACTTGGAGGCAAATCTGCACCAAATGGGAGACTTAAGGGAAGCTGACCTCCAACACTTCCGGAACTTGAGAGCCGCTGATCAAGATCGCATAAAAGACTTAGAAACTCAAGTGCAAAAACTCACCGAACGAAGCGATACGATGATAGATAGAATCGAGGATCTAGGGACGGACCTGCTTGACCTCACTGATATAGTAGTACCATATAGCCCTGTGGAAGACCATTTGATGGGACCACGAATCCCAACACCCCCAGTAGAGAGCCCATCCGGCCTTATCCGTGGACGCTACGGAACCCTTGGACTCTGGCCCCACATGGTCCGCCCGTCGCCAAACCCGGGCCCCGTGGAGAACCATCTGGAGGAGTGACCGGAACCAGTTCCGGAAGCCGTTGATCCACCATCCCCAGTGTTTCATGGACCCTTGGGCACCGGCCGTCTCTGATGAGGATGATCCTATGGAAGACCCCGCTACTCTGCCAGAGGACGCAGAGATCTTTTAGATACTTTGTCTTAGATAGTACATTTATTTTGCGCATCCTATTACTTGTATTAAATTTCTTTTAAAGGAATAAAATGCAAGTTGATTTTTTTTTGAAATCCTTCAGCCCAAAACTATATAAAAAAAAAAAAAATCCGGACAGACCTGTCCGCAAAAAAAAAAGAGAGAGAGAGACGAACCGGAACCGTTCCACCGCATTTTCTCTAAACGATAACAGTCAAATCAGACAACTGAGCAAGGATACAACGGGAACATAAACTACGAAACATAAACAGCAAGATCATCCTTGTACAGTCCATAAGAAAACAACTAAATAAAACACTACTACTGCAAGCCTAGATGGAAACGCAGAAACGAAGGATCACTGGTCGGGAGGCGGGAACTGACGATGCATATACTCGTCCATCTGACGCATGTAGGCATACATGTCGGTCATGGTAGCCTGCTGCTCCAGCTGCCTCGTAGTGATCGTATCCATGCGAGCCTGGTATAGATCCATCCTGGCATCCAGAGCGTCGTAACGAGCCTGCCCGGCTGCAAACCCAGCGTCCATACGAGCAAACCCCGCATCCATACTAAGCTGCATACCCTGCATCATCTGCACTATCTGCGGCACCTCCGCACCCTGCTGGGGAACCACGGGAGGTGGCTGCTCATGAGGGACAACTAGAATCAAACCATCAACATTGGGCTCCGGGCGAAGGACAGCCGGAGGAGCCCCACGTCGTAGAGCACTGCGTCGAGCGGCGTAGGTAGGGATACGGTAGTAGCCGCCAGCGGCTAGCTCGTAAGGACCCGTCTCTGGTGACGTACGGATCCCCTGAGACGCACACATACCACAAATAAGATGAACGTGGGTAATCACCCTACTCCCTCGTCCTCGGCGCATACCTCTCAGGTTGTCTGCGATACAAGCCCCAACATTCACCCTACCACCTCGGGCGAGAAAGTAGATGGTCTCATAGATGTGGTCTATAACAATATGGCTCCGGGTGATCGGCCGAGCACGGCCTAACCATATCTGAGCAAGCTCGCGCCACGGAGAGTCCATCGTCGTCAACCGCAGCTCATGATCATGCTCGAGCTGAGGAGCCATCAAGGTGCATAAAATGCCCCACGCAGGCGGGGGTATACGACCCTCAGGCTGTGGCCGGAATACGCCGTCGTCAGGAAGGCCGAAGTAGACGTTGATCGCCCGAGCACTGAAATCTAGATGGCGACCCCGAACCCAGACTTGAGACAAGTCGCTGTTCTCCCCGAGACCGCCAATGTTGGCGATAACCTCCATAGCTAAATAACCAGAAGCGATGCCCTCGGGATGGCGGGCAAGTCCAGTCCACTGAAGAAGGGCCAAAACTGGACTAACCCTGTCGTCGTCCATATGGCGAGGATCCATGCCTCTCTCCGGAACATAAGACCTGTTCCGACGAAGCTCGTCGAAATAGAACTCATGAGAGGCCATAGTAGCAAACCGATACCTATCGTGTCGATGGGGACGCACCTCGTCGGGAAGACCCTTGAGCTTAGGGCCCCGCTGCTCCTCGTCCTCCTCTTACTCGCTCCCGTCGAAATCAGGCATCGCCGGAGCGGCAGTGCTAGGGCCAGCCTCATCGCGCTGAGCAAACCCGTCTCCTGGTCCTCGGGGGGGGGCACATGAGTGACGCCAAAACAACCCATAAAAAGAGCAGCATCCTGCAGATACCCAACCAATACCAAATGTAAGGATAAATCCTACACAGCGATTACATCAAGTATAGGCTAAAAAAACACAAGAACATGAAGTGTAGGCTCTAACACGAGCGATCAAGAGGATAACCAAACCAAGACTATGTCTAAACAAGTCCCAAAACTCTTTGGGAGATTTAGTCAAACACGTTGTGTGCGCAATAAATCAAGTTCAAAGTTTACTTGTAAACACATGGGAAACGTCCCCAAATCAAAACAATTGCTTAGGCAATAACTCATCATCATAATAGGGCACAAAACAACGACAACGAACTCATCCGCATGCCCACAATACCAACACAAATCGGGAAATTCATACTCTCCCTGAAGTATGAAATCTAGTAAAAACTTCCTCCAACTGGGCATACATTGTTGCACAAATACTTCCTAATCAACAAAAATAACACCAAGTATCGCGTAAACTCGCTAGTTGCACAAATTAAGTCTAAAAACAACAAATCCCCAAATTTTGTCCCTAAACCCTAAGTTCGAAATTTATCCAAAGATCTAAGCTAAACAAGGCATAAATTCTGAAATTGACAAGTAGAGGTAGTAGACACATACCTTGCAATGAAAAATCGAAGCCGGGAATGGGAGAATTGGGGAATGAGAGAACGAATTTGAGAGCAAACTAGAAGAAGCCTCAGAAGTGGAAATGGGGCGGAATTGCTCGCGCTCCGCGCGAGCCCTTTTCTTCAAACTGCTATGGCCGCGCTGTCGCGCGGGCACCGCGCGAGCCTCGAAAATTGTTTTTTTAATTTTATTTTCTTACCTTCTATTGTTTACTCAATCAGCTATACGGCAAATTGTCCAAGTGCGATTTTTGGTTGAAGGAGGTAGCATTTCTTGGACATATAGTATCCGCTGATGGAGTTTCAGTGGATCCAGCAAAAGTATCTGCCATAACTGAGTGGGCAACTCCCAGGAGCCAAACCGAGATAAGGAGTTTCCTTGGATTAGCCGGGTACTATAGACGGTTCGTGAAGGATTTTTCAAAAATCGCACGACCTTTGACCCAGCTACTTAAGAAGGGAGTAAAATACGTGTGGACAGAAGCTTGTGAGACAGCGTTTCAAGAGCTGAAGAAATGACTCACAACCACACCCGTATTAACACTACCATCAGAGAATGGTGACTTCGAAGTTTACAGCGATGCTTCGAAGGAAGGTTTAGGTTGTGTCTTGATGCAAGACTCGAGAGTCGTAGCGTATGCATCACGCCAACTGAAACCTCACGAGGAGAATTATCCGACACATGACCTGGAGTTGGCAGCGGTCGTTTTCGCTCTAAAGATATGGAGGCATTATCTTTATGGGCGGAAGTGTCGAATGTTCACCGACCACAAGAGCTTGAAATATATATTCACTCAGAAGGAGTTGAATTTGAGACAGAGAAGGTGGTTGGAACTTATTAAGGACTACGATTTAGAGATAGCCTACCACGAAGGGAAGGCGAATGTGGTAGTCGATGCCCTAAGTCGGAACACCCAACACGTGACGAACTTGTTGGTAATTCCGCCGGCATTGTACCTGGAGTTAGCAAGATTGGAGTTAGAACTTGTGCATCCTGGCACAGTGAGTGAAACGATCAACGCCATGGTCGTAGAAACTCCAATATTGGACGAGATTAAGCTCGCCCAACCGGGCGATGGGAAACTCGAGAAGATAAGGGGGTATATTGCCGAAGGAAAGGCAATAGGATTTGCTGTCCATGAGGATGGAAGCATTCGTTTCAAAGGGAGATGGTGCGTGCCCCTTAAATGTGCCGAGTTGAAGCGAAGGTTGATGGAGGAAGGGCACAACACCCCATATTCAGTGCATCCCGGAGGCGACAAACTCTACAAAGATCTGAAGAAGATCTATTGGTGGCCGGGAATGAAGAAGGAAGTGACAGACTTCGTGGCGAAATGTCTCACCTGCCAAAAGGTTAAGGCAGTGCGACATAAACCCTTAGGACTGATGCAACCACTAGAGATTCCAAGTTGGAAGTGGGATAGCATCTCAATGGATTTTGTCTCGGGATTACCCCGATCACCTAAAGGCATGAACAAGATTTGGGTGATTGTGGATAGGCTAACGAAGACAGCCATATTTATCCCAATGAAGGACAAGTGGACTATGGACCAATTGGCCCGAGCCTACGTTGATAATGTGGTACGACGACATGGAGTACCACATGACATCATTTCCGATAGAGACAGTAGATTTGTCTCTCACTTTTGGACGGAGTTACAAAAAGCTCTCGGTACTCAAATCAAAATGAGCACCGCATTCCACCCAATGAAGGATGGTCAAACCGAGAGAACAATCCAAACACTAGAAGACATGCTGAGAGCATGCGTGCTGGAATTTAAGGGAAATTGGGAATCCCATTTACCCTTAATCGAATTCTCTTATAATAATAGCTACCATATCCCATTTACCCTTAATCGAATTCTCTTATAATAATAGCTACCATGCTAGCATTGGCAGGGCACCTTTCGAGGCGTTGTATGGACGAAAGTGCCAAAGCCCGTTGAGCTGGGAAGAAAATGATAAGTCAGTGGTAGTGGGATCACAACTTATCGAAGACATGGCTCAACAAAATCAAAGTGATTCAAGGAAAAATGAAAGCCGCTCAGGACCGTCTGAAGAGTTATGCTGACGTGAGACGACGAGACCTAGAATTTCAAATGGGAGATAGGGTCATGCTAAAGATATCACCCATGAAGGGGGTGATGCGCTTTGGCAAGCGAGGAAAGTTGAGTCCTCGATACATAGGACCTTACGAGATTCTAGAACGAGTCGGAAATTTAGCCTACCGACTGGCTTTACCGCCACAATTAGATCGAGTTCATAATGTCTTCCATGTCTCACAACTAAAGAATTATGTGTCGGACCCGACACATGTACTTCAACCGGAGATAATTGAGCTCGACGAGATTTGACTTATGAAGAAGTCCCAGTGCGTATTCTCGACACTAAGGAACGAGTAACAAGGAACAAAACCGTCAAAATGATCAAGGTTCTTTGGTCGAACCACGAAAGTGAGACGGCAACTTGGGAAGTAGAATCCGACATGAGAGAACGCTACCCGACATTGTTCCAAACCGATACCGACACAGTTATGGGGACATAACTGCAATCTTAAGGGGGAGAGGATGTCATACCACCGATTTTTTGTGCATTTTTGTAAACTTTTGAACTAAGTTATGGCTTGATCCCTTCACAGGGTACGTAGGCAGCTTAGAAGTTTTAATTCTAAGTTCAGTCACAAAATAATAAAACAAACAAAAGACCTTAGCACGAGAAAAGCCGCAACACAACTTCGAGGACGAAGTTGATTCTTAAGGAGGGTAGACTGTAATACCCGAGAATTTTCCAACATAAAATAAAATAATAATTAAATAAATAAGAAATAAATACAATAAATACCAGAAATAAATAAATCCAGCAAATAAAGAAATAAATAAAGATAAGGAAATGAGAAATGAGATTTAACTTAAAAAGGGAATTAGAGGAATTTAATTAAATAAAAAGAATTAATTAAAGATAAGTATATTGTACACCGAAACCCGACACCAATGAACTCGAGAATTCGAGTCCAAACATAAATTATACGGGGTTCCTACTTCCGTAAACCCGAAGATACCCCGGAAATTGGAATACGGGAGCATAGAGGGATAGAAATCCAAAAGAGATGAGGAAATGCACGACGATCGCACGACCCGCCCGGACCGAAGTCCAGGCGAGTGTCGCGCGGTGGCCGCGCGGTCGAAGGGAGGAGAGCGCGCCACGACCGTGCCGTCGGACAGATTCGCCCGTGCGAGATTTTCTCGCCCGAATCCGGATTTTCCGACTTCGATTGAAAACCATTCTGCTCAAGACTCTTAGGGGCAGACCTTGGGCGTCCCTAGGTCTTGTTTAACTATAAATAAGCCCTCTTAAAAGCTCCGAGCACTTTTCCAAAACCCTACAACTCTCTATACGTCCGAAAACCCTAATTCCGGAGTCGTCGGAGGCATGAGACCAAGGTGAGATTGATTTGGACGAAAATCAGAGTCTCCTAGACATCATGGTAAGTTCCGATCCATTCGTCTCTTACGTTTTGATTCAAAAACGAATCCTAATCTTCTTATTCTTCTTTCTACGCCCCGAATCGAATCTAGAACGTAGAACCCGACGAACGGAGAGGATAGACGGAGGACTGGAAGCCACGCCTTCAAAATAGACGATCCCGGATATCTACAAATCTGTAAGTTAACACTTACATAGTTTTGGGAGTAATTAAAACACGAAACCTAAAAGCTTAATCGAATCTTGCGAAAATCTGTCATGGAATATTTTCTACCGGCGCAACAGTTTTGACGAATTTTTCCGAGCCTTAAAACGACTTCAAAAGGAAAACCTTAAAACACGAAAAACGTTCCTAAGGCTTAGTTCTATCTACTGTAAAAATTTCAAAATTTTTAGAGATGATTTGGTACGTGAAAACAAACCGAAACCGAACTGCTTGGAATTGGATCTTGAAATTCTTGACAGAACTTAGGTCCGATCTTGATCATGTTTTTGACATAGGTTCTAGACCGATTTAGATCTTTGGCCGAACATGAAAGTTGTAGATAAATGTCTTAAGAAGGTCTTTATAAAAGTTCATTAATTTTGGAGTTGATTTGCTATGGTAGATCTTGATAATCTTGAACTGCTGTATACGAATTTCGGACAGATTTATGTTATGACGAAAATTGATGTATTTGACCTATTTCGGTATCTCGGATTGAAAACGTTAAAACATGAAAGTTGTTCATTTCGACGTTTCTGAGTCAGTGATAAAATTTCAGCATTGTTGGAATTAAACTCGATTTTTAATGAATTTTGGAGTAAACTGTGGTTGACCGAGTCAAATCTTGAAATATTGTTGAAACGGTGAAACTAGCCTTTAAGGTTGAAACGAGTAGAAGACTCTTTGAAATAATTATATGAAATCTGGAAATTTAGGAAATCCCCTTTACAAACTTGATCTTTAAAATTAGGGGGTGAGTGCTCTGCAGGGTGCCCTCCTAACGATTCACTTCGTGCCTATATGGACGATGGTGACCCCGCGCGAAATATTTGAGATATGTTGCCAAAAAGGCATGAGATATATGGCCTACACTCTCGTGAATATCCTTATGGGTTTCTCGAGGCTCCGGAGTGGTACTGGGTCTGGCAGATACGGCTGCGGCCGCCGGTTTCCTGCTAAATTGACGAGATTGCGATGCAATCGTGAAATACTTGACGATATTGCGATGCAATCGTGAAATACTTGAAATACTATCTTGGGAGTAATGGGGATAGTTAAATATTTTAATTGTTGTTCTTTAAATTATTAAATTCTTTATTTAAATTAATTATGGCTTCATTTAAATTATTTATGAATATTATCATGCTTTTATGTAAATATTAAATTAATGGCTTTTAAACCCTACGATCATGCATGTGTTAACTTACTCAGCAAGTTGTGCTGACCAAACCATCCTATTTTCCTTTTTCCTTACAGAGTATGTGGAATGATCATGAGCACGTTCATGCATGGGGGAACCATATTTTTGCAAACTTTATTATTTAAATTCTTGCATTAGACATTAGAATAAACGGGCCTGTTTAACCCGAGTTTTGACCATGTTGGTCGTATTTACATTTCCGCTGCAATATTATACTTAAATACTTTTTCCGCTGCGCTATGATATTATTATTTTCGAGATTATATTGTATGGGCTGTTTGCAAATGTTTTCAAAGCTTTTAAATATTGAAATACCTAGCCTTGCATCTCTTTAGTAAGCCGGAGAAACCGTGTCTTACTAGGGAGGTGTGGCGGTGACATCCCGACCCGGGTGACCAAAAACCGGGTGTTACAGTAGAATCCTGGAAAACGTCCGACTCGGCCCCAACAATCAATACCTCTACCGAATGCACCTATTATAGCGTTGTTTGGCAAAAAACCTTAGCGTTAGGGCCTGACACCCGATCCTAAGGACAAGGATTCGAATTGAAACTCTTACCTAACAATGGATGATGGATTGGATCACTTGGTTTCGTCCAAAACCTCTGCCCAAAATGAAGAAAAAGCCACAATCTCACCAACACTCAAACTGTGAACTATTTTCGGATGGAGTGCAATAGGGTGGTTTGGAGGCTGCCATAGGTATTTATAGCGGTGAGGAGTGTTCCAATGACTGCCTTAAGGCACTAGAGAGGTGAGGGGACGAAAATAACTCTGTAACCCCCGAATTAAACTCCCTCAACCTCATCAGAAACCCCCCACTCTCCCCATGACTTCCATAGGATTCCCAAGGTGATCATGTACCCATCATAAACTGACTTTGTGGGGGATTTAATACACCCAAAATCATAGATTTGCACCCCACAACATCCCACAACATCTGAGAATTGAATTCCCAACGTTTAGAAACAACCCAAGCTAAAATAAATGCAAAAACAGAGCATAACGCACAAACTGCCGCGCTGCTGCTGGTGGCGAGTTGGTGGCGCGCCACCGCGCCGTCACCGCGCGGCCACCAGCCCACGTTTTTCTCTTCTTTTTTTTAATTAATATGATTTTACTTCTCAAAATCATAATGTATGAATTATCCGACATCGTTGGGATAATTCGATAAATCTATCCCGAGTCGCGACTGTCCGAAATATTTAATTTCGCTCTCTCGAAATTATTTCGATGTTTAATAAATAAATCCAGTCCTTTAAATTTTTGGATTTAAATACTCGACGTCGATTTCTCGGGTATTACAGTCTACCCTCCTTAGAAATCAACTTCGTCCTCGAAGTTGGGTCGCACTCGGACTGATAGCAATGCAGGCAATTGATCGGCACGTAATAATTGACACGCATAAAATATTGAGGTTTGAAAATTAAATTCTCACCTTGGCGCGTGACGACTGTTTGCGGGGTATCACATCCTCCCCCCTTAGGACTGCAGTTATGCCCCCATAACTGCTCCCGAGTCGCTTTGAAAAAGGTTGGGATATCTCTGATTCATATCCGCTTCCAATTCCCATGTCGCTTTCTCGGTGCCATGATTGGACGATAGCACCTTCACCATTCTCACGGTCTTGTTCCTCGTGACCCTTTCTTTGACATCAAGTATCTCGATCGGATACTCCTCATATGTCAGATCATCGTCCAGTTCGATCACATCGGTTTGCAAGACGTGAGCTGGATCGTGTACATATTTCTTTAACTGAGAAACATGAATCACGTTGTGAACTCGTGATAATTCCGGTGGAAGATCCAATCGGTAAGCTAAGGTACCTACACGGTCTAAAATCTTGTATGGACCAATGTAGCGAGGATTCAGCTTTCCTCGTTTGCCAAATCGCATCACCCCCTTCATCGGTGACACCTTTAACATGACCTTGCCTCCCACTTAGAATTCCAATTCTTGTCGTCTTGTATTGGCATAACTCTTTTGCCTATCTTGTGCGGCCTTCATCTTTTATTGGACGACCTTAGTTTGTCGGCTCATGTCCCCAATGAGCTGAGGTCCTACAACCACAGAACTATCATCCTTAACCCAACATAACGGACTGCGACACTTGCGTCCGTAGAGAGCTTCGAACAGTGCCTTGGATACAAGCTCTATTCCAAGTACCAGATCAATCTTAAATTCGAATTCTCGCTCTGGCGGCATTCCCTCATATTCGAGGTTATGTACGTAGCATGCGTACAATTGGGAATGAATAGATTTATTTATTAATAGTATTAGGGTTGCTTAATAACAATTAGAGAAGCATAATCAAGAGATTCAAGTAGCAAATAGAAAATATTATTGCTTGTATTTTATTGATATCATAAATGATTGATTGGTTTACAAGCGACTCTAGAAAAAAAGAAATAACATGGCAAGACTCTAAATGAAATAACTCGCAAGAACTAAAATGGAAGTACTAGCAACATAAATCAAGTACCTCATCGACTCCTAATCCCTAATGCTATGGAGAATGGGTAATAGGGTCTTCCTCAGGATCCTCTTCCTCTTCATCAGATATGTTAATAGCGTCTATGGTTCCATGGAGGATTGGGCATGGAGGTTCATTAGGCTGAGCAGTACTATGATCAGTTACGGGATTCGGGACTAAAATGTAGTCAGTAAGGTTGATTAGATCCATTTCTAGATTGTTTATCCTTTCCTGCATGGTATGGTTTTGTAACTGATTCATTTCATGGTGTTCTGCAGCCCTAAGGTTACCGAAATGGTGCAAGTCGGTTTCCAGTTGTCCTACGCGGTTCTTAAAATACTGGATGTGTTGTTGGGAATCGAGATATGCGTTCATGAGTTTCATCATTAAGTTTGTCATACCTTGGTCAGCCATCTATTATAAACAGAGGGGTTAGGTCAGAACATACTCAGAATAAAGGTTAGTAATGTGCAAAAGTGTGGGAATGCATGATGTATGCGTATGCAACCCCCCCCCCCCCCCCCCCCCCCCCCGAAAATATTTCATAAACATAACTAAGACTTGTCGAAAAATATTTTTCATATATTTTCCATGTGTTTTAAAGTAAAAATCTCTTTACATGGAAATAATATTTAAAATGCTTAAAAATAATATTTAATATTTTGGGCCTCTATATTGGGCCGAAAATAATAGCTTAAAATTTTTTCCGGGCTCTTATACCACTTTGTAACACCCTGGATTTGATAACCCAGGCCGAGATGTCACCGCCACACCTTCTCAAGCAAGACGTGAACCTTTTCGAGCTCACTTGAGAAGATGCTACGGCTAAGTTGTATCAATACTTTAAAATAATTTAAAACCATTCAATAATGCCCAAAGTTAAAATCAGAGTAAAGTCTAACATGCATACTTTAAAGCAGTGCGGAAGCTAAAATAGGGCCAAGACATGCGGCCAAAACAAGTCCAGAGTCTCAATACAGAATTTAAATAAATTAAAAATGCGACAAGTCTTCATAAGAATAATCCCATCCCATCGTGCAAATGCTCACCCTGCGAAATCTGAGGAAAATAGAAACAACAACTTATCAGTACAAAAGGTACTGCGTAAGTTAATATATAGCACAATGAATTTTAAAAGGTTTTTTTTTTAGAAGAGTACACAAGGATAACATTTTAATTTAAAAAGACGAATAAATAAAAATAATTTAAAATCTCTTACACATATCCCACAAATATTTTACCAATGTTTAAGGTTCAGGGGTTGTAAACAATCAATGATTTATGGCATCAATAAAATACAAACAATAATATTTTCTATTTGCTACTTGAATCTCTTGATTATGCTTCTCTAATTGTTATTAAGCAACCCTAATACTATTAATAAATAAATCTATTCATTCCCAATTATACGCATGCTACGTACATAACCTCGAAGATGAGGGAATGCCGCCAGAGCGAGAAGTCGAATTTAAGATTGATCTGGTACTTGAAATAGGGTCGGTATCCAAGGCAATGTTCGAAGCTCTCTACGGACGCAAGTGTCGCAGTCCATATGTTGGGTTAAGGATGATAGTACTGTAGTTGTAGGACCTCAGCTCATTGAGGACATGAGCCGACTAACTAAGGTCGTCCAACAAAAGATGAAGGCCGCACAAGATAGGCAAAAGAGTTATGCCAATACAAGATGACAAGAATTGGAATTCCAAGTGGGAGACAAGGTCATGTTAAAGGTGTCACCGATGAAGGGGGTGATGCGATTTGGCAAACGAGGAAAGCTGAGTCCTCGCTACATTGGTCTATACGAGATTTTAGACCGTGTAGGTACCTTGGCCTACCGATTGGCTCCTCCACCGGAATTATCACGAGTTCACAACGTGTTTCATGTTTCTCAGTTAAAGAAATATGTACACGATCCAGCTCACGTCTTGCAAACCGATGTGATCGAACTGGACGACGATCTGACATATGAGGAGTATCCGATCGAGATACTTGATGTCAAAGAAAGGGTCACGAGGAACAAGACCGTGGGAATGGTGAAGGTGCTATGGTCCAATCATGGCACCGACGAAGCGACATGGGAATTGGAAGCGGATATGAAGCAGAGATATCCCAACCTTTTTCAAAGCGACTCGGGAGCAGTTATGGGGCATAACTGCAGTCCTAAGGGGGGAGGATGTGATACCCCGCAAAGAGTCGTAACGCGCCGAGGTGAGAATTTAATTTTCAAACCTCAATATTTTATGCATGTCAATTATTACGTGCCGATCAATTGCCTACATTGCTATCAGTCCGAGCGCGACCCAACTTCGAGGACGAAGTTGATTTCTAAGGAGGGTACACTATAATACCCGAGAAATGGATGTCGAGTAAAAATTGAAATAATTCTGAGAGTGCGGAATTAAATATTTCGGACAGTCGCGACTCGGGATAGATTTATCGAATTATCCCAACGATGTCGGATAATTCATACATTATGATTTTGAGAAGTAAAATCATAATAATTAAAAAAAAAGGAAAAGAAAAATGTGGGCTGGTGGCCGCGCGGTGACGACGCAGTGGCCAGCGCGCCACCAGGAGCAGCTCGGCAGTTTGAGCGTTATGCTCGGTTTTTGCATTTATTTTAGCTTGGGACGTTTCTAAACGTTGGGAATTCAATTCTCAGATGTTGTGGGATGTTGTGGGGTGCAAATCAATGATTTTGGGTGTATTAAATCCCCCACAAAGTCAGTTTATGATGGGTACATGATCACCTTGGGAATCCTATGGAAGTCATGGGGAGAGTGGGGGTTTTGGATGAGGTTGAGGGAGTTTAATTCGGGGATTACAGAGTTATTTTCGTCCCCTCACCTCCCTAATGCCTTATGGCAGTCATTGAAACACTCCTCACCCCTATAAATTATAACACACCGAAGAATTTCGAATAAAATTATAAAGTTTAATTAATGATATTAAAATATTACTAAAATAAAAACGTCTAATAAATTTAATCGACCACTAAATAATTTTGAGAATGAAAAAGAAAAAAATGATATTTTTGGGAACGATAATTATTTAATTAATCCTATACAGATCTTGAGGAAAAAAAAGTTTGGATGATTAAAATTCTTGAGCGCGAGAGTGCAATAAAATTATTTTAGAGCACAAGTCCAATTCACTAACACTTGGATTAATCTGTTAAAGAAGTGAATAAGTATTGAATCATTCTAAACTTAACTTAGAAAGCAACTCCCAGACATGGTGAAATCCGTACAAAACGACAATATTCCGGATGAATTATTTGCATCCTAGACTCCTTTAGAGATATTAATAAGTATGGGAGTAAATAATATTAAACATGGATTAGACTATAAAATTAAATCCTCACAATTAAATTAAAATATTCAATTCATTTCATTGATGGGAATTCATTTTTTTTTAGGCAAAAGACATTATTATTATTCAAAGCTTGCAATGCAGCAAACAAAAATGGCCAAAGGCCTTACAATGCCACAGCCCACACCCTTACAGAAACACATCACCTTACAGCAGATTACCACAACCATGAATCTTAAAGCATAAAGAAATCAAAACATTTCAGCAACACAGACTGCATCAAGACCTACCCAAGCAATATTGTTCTAACCCCACGGCTCTAAAACCAGTTTTCCACACGACTTCCACCAGCTGCACCCATTTTCGCCAACCGATCGGCTTCCGAATTTCTTTCTCTGAGGATGTGTTGAAACCGCACCTCTCCCAAACATTTCAGCATAGTGGCTATAGGGTATACATATTTATGCAGACGCCATGGGATCAACCTCAAATCTGATATCCAATTAACTACATTGATCGAGTCGCATTCAAAGACGAGTCTAACAAGTGGAAAACCTTGATCCCTGAATAAAGCTTGACAAACCTGACTTAACGCCACGACCTCAGCCTCTGTCGAGTCTGTCACCCTTATATGATCTGACAAGGTGTATATTATATCACCATTTGCATCTCTTATTACTCCGCCAATACCTGCTGGGCCTGGATTACCAAGCGACGATCCGTCCGTATTTACCTTCCACCAACCTTTTTCAGGGCGAATCCATACAAGCCGAACACAAGGACTCCTGATCTTAACAGCACCTGTCTTTCTCAAAGCCCCAGGGAATTCCCTTTCAATATCAGTAATACAGTAACCATTATCCGCCCCATTGGCCTTGCACCACATACTGACTTGCCATTTTAATTCTGCTATGACCATCCCCAAATCAATAGGCTTCCCTCTAAAAATCACATCTTTTCTAGCTTTCCAAATAAACCAAATGATATCCAGACCAGTCAAGACCCATACCTCTCCCCATCTCTTCTTTGGGCAGCCGTCTATCCACCATAAAATCAACTCCATAATTTTCCCAGGTGCAGCCCATGACTCACCAAACCAAGCAATTCCTTGGTACCACAGCTTTCTTGCAAATTCACAACGGCAGAATAGATGATCCTCCGATTCGACCATCATTCCGCAGCACGGACAGAAAGCATTTTCCGCCTGGATACAGCCTCTCGCAAAGAGAGTTTCCCTCACCGGCAACCCTGCTGTAGCAGCTTCCAACACAGAACTTTCACCTTCATCGGAGCTTTTATTTTCCAAAATAGCTTCCACCAGTTCTGCGACACTCCTCCCTTCATCTTTGGCAGTCGCTCCCGACATGACTTAGTCGAAAAGACACCATTTCCCTCCTTGGACCATACCACTCGATCCTCCACAAACTGGCATAATTTTTCCTGCCCCAACACCCTCAAAAACTCCTCCCAAACCTCCTTTTCCCAATCAAAAGGCACTCTCCTCAGTTTAATATCCCACCGCCACTCCTCCCCCTCCCAGCTACCAAACTCCCCAATCAACCCCTGTTTATTATTAGCAAGAGCAAAGATCCGAGGAAACCTATCCTTCAATACCAAACCCTCTCCTACCCAAAGATCATCCGAGAATCTCGTAGCACCTCCGTTCCCCAATAAAATCTTCAACTCACCCCCTGGCTGCCCCCCCTCAACTCGACCCATGCCTTACATATATTACCCCAAATGGAACGACATACCTTTTCATCCGGTACCAGAGGCCTTCTTCCTCCATAATACTTCGCATCTACCACCGTCTTCCACAAGGATTGCTCGTGCCCATACCTCCACCTCCACTTATGGAGCAGTGCTAAATTGAACTTTTGAACATTCCAAAAGCTCATACCTCCGTCCTCCTTGTGATAGCAAAACCTGTCCCAACAAATAGTATGAATCTTTCTCCCACCATCCACCTCTTTCCAAAAGAAACCTCTCTTAATTTTTTCCAATTTTTTTGCCACTTCCCTCAGAATTTTAAATAAGGACAAATAATACACCGGTAGCGCCTCCATGACAGACTTAATGAGACGAATTCTCCCCGCTTGCGATAACAGTCTATTCTTCCATCCAACCAGCCTTTTTTCAACCTTTTCGATAACCGGTTTCCATGCCGAGACACTGTTCACCCTACCACCAATAGGAACCCCTAGATACGACATAGGCCACACCCCAACTTCACATCCCAACAGATCCGCTGCCATAGAAACAACCTCAGGAGTACAATGAATACCATATATCCTGCACTTCCCATAATTAATACTTAAACCCGAGGCTAATGTTAAGCAAATGAGAATTCTTTTAATTGTCAGAATTTGATCGAGCTCGCCTTCACAAAAGAGAATCGTATCATCCGCGTATTGAAGGTGAGTGATCTCCACCCCTCCTAATCCCGCCCTCAAACCTCTTAACAACCCCAAGTCTTTGGCATTTGAAATCAATTTGCTCATTAACTCAGCCACCATAACGAACAAATACGGGGATAGCGGATCCCCTTGCCTTAAACCTTTTTCCATTTTAAAAAACTCCGTTGGAGACCCGTTCACCAGGACAGCCGCAGAAGCCGAGGATATACACTCCAAGATCCAATTTGACCACCTTTCCCCAAAGCCCATAACATTGAGTACACGATGTAAGGCTTCCCATGAAACCCTGTCATAAGCTTTTGCAAAGTCCAGTTTAATGACAAACCCGCTCCGACCAGCCAACATGGAGGAATGGTTGACTTCGACAGCTATGAGTGCACCATCTAAGATCTGCCTGCCCGCCACAAACGCTATTTGAGACGGACCAACTATATCAGCAATTACCGATTTCAATCTCCTGGCTAAAGTTTTCGCAATTATTTTGTAAATATATCCAACAAGGGAAATCGGCCTAAATTGGCTAAAATCCACAGGATTTTCTATCTTCGGGATAAGGGTTATAAACGACCCTCCAACTTCTCTCGGCAATATACAGTCCCTTCCAAACTTTTTTAAAACCTCAAGCACATCCCATTTAACCAACTCCCAAAACTTCTGAAAAAAACCGATGTTGAATCCATCCGGCCCCGGGGCCCTATCTCCATCACAGCTCCATATCGCCGATCTAATCTCATCCTCTGAGAAGTCCCTCTCCAACCAACCTATATCCCCTTCTTTAATTTTACCCAAGCCTAAAGACTCCAAACTAAAAACTTCACCCTCTTGTTTAGCAAAAACTCTTTTGAAATGCAAAAAAAGCCAACTTCTTTACCTCCCTGGGATCGTCCACCGCCCACCCCTCGCTCATGATTGATCCAATATAACCCCTACGCCTATGCAGTGCGGTCATAGCATGAAAGAAACGTGTATTCAGGTCTCCCTCTCTAAGCCACCGGATACGCGACTTCTGCCTTCACCGCCTCTCCTCACTCAACAATAATCTGTGTAATTCCCCCTTTTTCACCACCCAAGACTGTCTAACAGTTTCATCCACGGCCCCTGCCTGGAGAACGACCTCTATTTCCTCTAATTCAGTCGACAGCTTCTGAATCTTCTGATCAATATCCCCAGCCCCATAGCCCGTCCACTCCCAAATCCTCTGCTTCAGAGTTCTAAGCCGCCCACACAAACTGAAGCCCCTGCCCGAAACGCTCCCCTCCCCCTGGCCGCCCCAAACTCCTCGAACTAGGTCCGAAAAGCCACTCTCTTCCATCCAATAATTATAAAACCTGAACGGTTTAGGCCCCCAAGACTCTATCCCAAGCTCCAAATAAATCGGATAATGATCCGATAGGACTGACATCCCTTTCCTCTGCACAACTCCCCCGTTAATGCATAGCCACCCTGGCGACAAAAGAAACCGGTCAAGCCTACTACATGCCCTTCCCCCTCTCCCAATCCAAGAAAACAACCCGCCTGCCATTGGCAAATCTACTAGACCCAATCGATCAATGAACACTCTAAAATCTCTAGACGACCCACTATCCACACTCACCCCCACTCTTTCCCCCTCCGACACCACTGCATTGAAATCCCCATTCAGGCACCATAGCTCCCCGTTGGACGTCTCACACTTCTGCCTAAGCTCCTCCCACAATACAGCCCGATCAGCTCTAGTGTTAGGCGCATAAACTGAGATGATATTAACCACACCCTCTACCCCGCTCATACATCCTCTAATCCAAACAAAATGATGATTTAGCTCCACTACCCTAAAAGAACAGCAACTTGAATTCCAGACTATCAATATCCCACTGGCATTACCAACAGCCGGTTGAAAACAAAAGTTGCACCCACTCGATCCCCATAGCCTAAAAACCAATCTCCCCTGGATATCATTTATCTTGGTCTCTTGACAACAAAGAACAGTAGGTTTCGCCTTCTTACACAACCTCATCACGGCCCTTCTTCTCACCCCCCCCCCCCCATTTAGCCCCCTAAGATTACATGTAATTAAACGCGTAAAAGTAGGCTGTCAACAACTTCCCGACCACTCCCTTCACTTTACTGAGTCCAACTCCTTCAGCACCCTAGAGACCGCCATCTTTCTAGCCACCAACCTCCTTAAACCCAAAGCTTCAGCAGGAGCCAAAATAGCATCTGCCTCCATGAAGTCCACCAATTGAACCCCTTTACTTGTCCTTAGAGTGGAGAATTGCAGCCTTGCAAAGTCAGACCCCTCCTCGTGACTCTCCGCTAAAAATTTCCACTGCCCCCAGACTCCTTCAATGCCACTTTATGACTCTTTCTCCGACCCCTGCGCTTCATATAAGATCTCTGAAACTTTTGACAATTTCCGTCCCACGAGCTTTTTCTAAAATTATACCAGGTTAGATTTATTACAAGAAAAGAGTTATGATTCACGGGAAAGGGTTTAGGGATACATCAAGATTGTTAGTCTTTTTATTACTCAAGTGTGGTGCTTTAATTCCAAATGGCGCTGTGGTCCTCCCTGTCATGAAATGTTGACAAATCTCATGGCATAGCCGGGATAGGTTGACCTTCAGCCTGTCACACTGAGGATCCCCGGCAAGTATGCCATGATACTTCTCATCAATTCTTGCCATGAGAGTTCCTGCCATGAAACTTTTGGCAAGTTCCCACTACATGAGTATTTTCCGAAAAATCATGATCCTGGTTTAAGTTTTATCTAATGAAACCAATTTATGATGGCGGTGTTGTGATTAGGGATATATTTATAAGTAGTCATGTTTTTATTGCTCGTGTTTAAGAAACTGTGGCCCGAAAGCGCACGGTGTCAAAAATTGCAGTAATTTATAGTAAGACCGGATCGTTCACTGGAGGATGTGCGATAGAAGCAGGTCCCACGTCGTTTTACTAGATTTTCCATTCGTATTGCTCAATAGGTTTGGAAGGTGATTAACAACTACTGACGGGAATTTAAATTAGATCTAGAAAGCAGTTAAATTAATCTACAAAGCAAATAAATCTATTCTAGAAAGCGGATAAGAATTGTTCTAGGAATGCAGTAAACATTATCTACGAAAGCAGGAAAGAGGTGCATTGTGCCAACCGTGAAGTTGAGTCACAATGTAGACAGAAAGGACAGGAAGGAAAGAATGAAATTCGGACAAGAGCGAGATACAGCAATTTTAAACTTCCATTTTCATACGCAGATCTTTGTTTGGGATAATTCTATCAGATAGCTAATTCTCATGCTCTCAATAAGGCTTTCCCTTTAATAGACAGGTACTTGCAATATGAGTTTACATGTTCTTAAGACCTCAAATTCTAAGATACCACAGATTCATAACTGCCCTGGCCTGGGTTTGTTACTTCATCTGTGGTGGAAAAGCAACACCCGACACATCATTTATTGAAATGCCAAGTACCACTATCATTCTCCCATGTCACACCCAAAGATTTGAATTAAGCCCTAAACTATCCCTTAACTGTCAATCCTAGTAGCAGTTACACAACTCTCAATACAACCGAGTGACCTTTAATGAAAGCGATTAAAAGAAAGCAGTAAAGAAAGCATGTAAAACCTATCACTCGGAGGTTTTGAAAATCTGACCCTGGTAGTAAAAGACAGCTCCCCGTCAGAATGAAGGAGTATGGATCAAGAATTCCCGGCTCTCAGTGAACCACTGATGTGTTCACTTCCTTCCGGGTGATTATGAGATACAAACTAATGAGACGAACTAATGAATTAGTTCGTTCCGGATGCACTCACTCAGGACTCAAAAGTAGGCTTTGGCAGAAGAAGATAGCAGTTGAAAGAAAACTCAACCCTATCTTGGAAAATAACCAAGGCCTGGATGATGTTCCTCTAAGATTATTTACTACACTGTATTTGAATCCAAGTGGACCCCATCTCGGTGTAGCATTTAATCTTACATTTCCATCAACCAGCAATTTTGGAAAATAATGGATTTGAAAATCATTCCCTGTCAGGTACTAGACTCTCAGTTAAAACACAGACCCTTTCAGTCTAGGCGAGACCTAATCGCTGAATCTGCTTCTTAATTCCCAAGATATAACCCTTGATAGAATATGAATTAGTCATAACTGAAGAATTTATCCCTTACTCAGATCCGGATTTTATAAAGAGGTTTTTGTTGGAGATTTATAAAGCAATATCTGGTTAAGATCTAGACTTCTATTGTCCAAGGGAAGGATCCCAAAATAAGTACAGACCACAGTAGCATATAATATTATCATGCATAAAGATATATGGAAGTGTAAAATTAATTGACCCAAAATATAGATGCGGGTCTAGACAGAAGGTGAAACACAGAATGAAGTGGTCAAGGGACCAAAGTAATGGCAGAATAATCAGGTGGACTGTAAACATCTACTGTCCAATTTCCTAATCACTCGGATGGAGCGAATTTAGACAGCTTAGACCCTATAATGGTGGTGTCAACACCAGTTGGGCCTCCACTGTCTGTGAATTCGGATAAAAACCTACATGCTTCCCTTCTATAATGATCATCAGTTGGCATTGACTGATGCCAACTGACTCCCAGTACGGATTGGGATTCAGGTTTGGAAATTAAGATGATAAAAATAAAACTGTATCTGGATGGAAGTCAGTCGAGCAGCTATTATAACCCCGGATGGGCGAACCGCCAAGGCTTCCACTGACAGCCATTCAGACCATGCAAAATAACAATTAGTAACTAATACCCATAATACGAGCTAGTTATCCATGAGGGAGTACCTGCCAACATTATTCTGATGTATTCTTTACTAATGGTTCCACACAACACACAAAGACAAAATAAATAAGAACAAAAGGGGATCCATTGTATGAGAGACATTGGTTTCTCATGCAAGGTTGTGGATTGGGTCCACATGTAATGGTCTTAAATAATCCTTCCTACCATAATTAATTACAGTCCAGATTATCTGTTTAAGCCATTAGGATTTTGTTTATACAAGAATGTTTTAATGGCAATTGAACAAAGGTCCTTTAGTCAAGATGATTATTGAAGAGTGATTATTGCTAATCTCAATTTTTAATCATTGATGAATTAAGGGTTCAATCAGTTAAGTGATGCAAATGGAGAATCAAAATTTGGGCAGCATAACACCCTATATTGCAATTCCAGAATGTTACATCCTAACCCGTGGGGCTATGATGTGAGTGTTGCAATATAAAATGGGGAGAGAATGAAATTTGTTTGAGATCAAATAGAGAGAGGAACCCTTGTCGCGATATCATAAATTCTGTCGCGGACCGAGATCCGCGACATGGATATCCCGACAAGTTTTTAGAATTTTTGGGCAGCATAACGCCTCTTTGTCGCTATGTGAGATTTTGTCGCGGAACGTGGCTCCGCGACAAGGGTGACATCGCGCCAAAGTGTTTTCAGAAAATTCTAAGACATTTGAACCCTTGTCGCTATGCATGGAAATTTTGTCGCGGAACGTGGTTCCGCGACAAGGTATTCCGCGACAAGGTGTTCAAAGATCAAGGAACATGGCATAATTTTTCTGTCTCGGAATGGGATTTTGTCGCGGAACGTGGCTCCGCGACAAGATGATTCCGCGACAAGAAGCCATGAAGACAAAATGCAAGAGTTTGGCTCCTTTGTCGCTATGCATGGACAGTTTTGTCGCGGAACGTGGCTCCGCGACAAGGTATTCCGCGACAAAGGGTTTTAAATTATGGAGACAATTGTCTTGAAACACCTTGGTCGCGGAACAGCTACTCTGTCGCGGAACGTGGTTCCGCGCCAGAAGGCGGTTGGCGCCCAAGGTGGTTCAGGACAAAAGTCAGAAAAAGCAGAAATGAACAGTGGCATGCAAACATCGTGATCTCACCCTATTTCAGATCAAAAAGCTATTCTAAGCTAAAAATAAGCAAGGAATATTCAAAATAAGGAAGAGCATGCTTAAACAAAAATAACAAGACTGGGCAGAACATTAAAAATAAAGCAAGAGTCCTAATCTAGGGTTTGATCACACATCCACACAACATCATCCATAATAAGCCAACAGTAAACATAAAAATAACAAAATGGGGGTCAAATGACCCCAAAATGAAAAAGAAAGCATAAATCCATGGGGTGTGAGACCCATTTCATGATTTGGGACACAAATGATGAATGTTTTCCCATATTATTGAAGGGGTGTTGTTAATACCCATGATTTGGGTATTACAAACCCTAAAACAAGAGTTTAGAAACCAAAACATAGTGTAAAAATGGCTATCTAAGCACTGTGAACAGTAAAACACTAAACTAAGCTAAACTAAGTGCAAAAATTAAATAATACATGAAAATAAACCTAAACTACTCTACCTAAGAGAGAACTCCTACTGCTTGCCTTCAAGAACTTCTAACAAAATTTTAACCAACCAACTATTCAACCCTTAGCTCATGGGAGACACCTCATATTTATAGAAGTGTAACCCTAAGCCCATGGGCCTTGATTCTAGCCCATTGTGTCTTAAGACATCACACACATCACAGCTTTGTCTCGGAACATCGAGTTGGTCGCGGAACATACTGCATGTGGCAAGGCTTCTCGACTAGGTCTTGTGTCTCTATTTGTGCATCTTGGTCGCGGAACATGCCTTTGTCGCGGAACATGCCATCGCGACAAAGGTCATCTCGCCAGGGGCTTGGCTGGTCTCCTATTCACTTGGGGCCAGTTGGTCGCGGAACATGCCTTTGTCGCGGAACACTGCATCGCGCCAAGGGCTTCCGCGACAAAGGTCTTCCTGGGCCTGCTGGATTGGGCCAGATGGGCCGAAAATATTCTTTTTGTGGGCTTTTCTCTCTTTTTCCCATCTTTTTGTTTCCTTTTCTTTTTCTCATGTTTTTGGGTTTTTCTAACATAAATATGTAATAAAATTACATATTTGAGTCTTTTTCACACCAGCTTATTATTTTTACAATTATGCATAAATTAGTCCAATTCGACTGCTTTCTTACTTAATGTAAGACCGGAATGCGATCAAATGCCCGTTTAAGACACGGAAATGGATTGAAAATAATGGTCATTTTTGGCCATTATCAATCTCCCTCTTATCACTTCCGCAAGCGCCTTATTAACCTTGCATATCTCGGGGATGGCATCCCAGTTTCGACTCCCCTCCACACATCTCACCCCCAACTAAACCATAACCCCCCCTCCCCCGACTCCGGATTTGAATTCTCATTCGGCACTTCTAAGGACTCGTCTACCCCCACAGCACCAACAGATCTAACCATATCCCTCTCACACAATGAAGACTCAAACCCCCCCCCCCCCCCCCCCCCGCGGACTACTGCTATTTTCACCGAGAGAAATCCCTCCCCCCTCTTATCGGAAACCTCACCACCCACTGATACTCCATCAACATCGATTATATTAGAGGCTTGGGTACGTTCAGACAATATTACCTGGTTCCCACCTTCCATCGACCTCTCCGCCAGCCCATTCTCAATTCCCATTTCCCCTTCCAGCCCACATGCCAATTTACCAGCTACAAACCTCCCCTCCAAGATCTTATTCCCGGCCCACCCAACCTCCGGCCCAATATAATCATGCCCATTATTCCCATTTGCAGGGCTCACCTCAAAACTATTTTCCGCATGCCCATCCCTCGGTTTGCCTGGCCCATCACCCTGATGCCCATCCTCTTCAAGCTCATCCATCTCAACGGATCTCATCGCCTCGCCCCTTGTGCCACCATCCACCTCTAAATGATCTCCAGTACCTACATCTTTAATGGTATCATTACATTCTTCTGACCTATTTTCGAGGCTTTGAGCCTCCCCCCGATCTACCAGTAACCTTTCCGATTCCCCATGCCCCGGAGACCGGGACCTCCCCTCCAACACCATGTCCGGCCATCCACTCCCCTCAGCAGCCTCGCTCCGACCGCCGACCAGGCTTTCCTTGCCAGCCTCTCCATCCTCACACATCACCATCACCGGATCGCTGAAATTAGCCACAAGGCGTACCCCTACCGTAACACTGCCAACTTGAATCCTTATTGAGGATGGCACACTTGCATTTTCATGCAGGGCAACCAATATCCGAGCATGATCAAACCTTTTCTTCTTACGCGTCTCTCCATCAATGTTCACCACCTTACCCCATCCTTGTGTTATCTTTTGGAAGTTCTACATACTCCAAATCGAAAAAGGAAGCCCGATAATGTATACCCAAACGTAATGCTTCCTTATCACCACGCTTGATACCCACCTTTTCTTCCACTCAATCACCTTATCATCCCTACGATCGGCTAAGAACCTGTTTCTCTCCTCGAAATTACTAAAGGCCACCACCACAGCTTTACCACCTTCATATGTGATCTCTTCACACTCCGGATACTCATTATACGTTCTCTCTTGAAATTCTATGATAGATTCCAAACTGACCAGATTAACTATGGCCGACCTGTTAAGCCTTTCGACATCTTCCTTCACCTCCTGAAGCCTGACAACTCCCGACACCCTCCTCGGACCCCTTTCATGCTCACCATCTCTCCCTCCCTTTGTTACCTCAGCATACAAACGTCCATCACGCCATGCATTCTCAAGCTTGGCACCCTGATCAGCCCCACAGCCTTTATCCAACCGAGCCCTCACCAGACTTCTAGTCGCCTCTCCCGTACTCCTCTTATCAACTAAACCCATGGCTTTCCTCTGCTGCTAAGAGTAGCCCATTTAACCCTCAGTTTGTTACCTCTAAAAACCTGCCCATCCCATCTCCGAATCAGCTTTTCCGCATCTACTCTATTGCTGAACCGAAGGAGTCCGAACTTGAAACCCTTCTCCGGCCACCTGTGTACAGGGAAATACCACTCCCTAACTCTCGAAGTCTTGTCCATGACAAGGAATATATCTTTGAAATCCACATCCACCGGAATGTTCCCGATATAAACCCCTAGCAGGAGAGAAATTCGCCATTAGTGTTGGAGTAAATCAGGCTGCCAATTACTATACATTCTTGATGGGAATTCATGAATTGTCCAACTTTTGACTAACGTTTGTCCCGGATTGGGAAATTCGAATATTTGAATTTTTTGGCTAACGGTGCCAATTAATGATTTAAACCAATTAAATTTATTATGTTAAAATTTGAAGGGTTATAAAATTATTAAATCCATAATTGAGTAATTACCTCATTCTAATTAGCAATTTGTCCCAATTTAAAGAATATGAGGACTTGAACTATTTTTACTAATATTGAAAATCAATATAATAGTTTAAGGTCTATTAAATTAAATTATGAATATAAGACCATTAGAAGCCTATATTAATTATTAGACATTGTAAGTTATTAGATAATTAAGTCCATTACATCCAATTATAGGATCATTAAAAAGTTAATTATGTCCATAAAATATTTAATTGGTTGGGCTACATATGTTTAATTGTTCAATGGTCCAATAGGTTAGATTAATTAGATTAGCTTCAAAGCCCAAAATAAATTAAGTCTGGCCCATAACCCCTTGGCCCAACCTAAGCCCAAACCACCTAAACCCTAACCCTAATTTTTTCACCCTGCCGCCGTCGCCAACTCCGGCGCCGCCGCCGCCGGCCGGCCGGCAACCTCCGGCAGCCTTTACTGTGCGCGACTTCGGATTTTTCACCTTCACTTCCACCGGAGGCCGCATCCGCCAACACCTCCGCCTCCATTTCGACCCTCCGTCTCCACCCTCGCGCCACCGCGGAGCCACCACCACCACCATCTCCCAACTCCATTTCCCCATCACAGCCCACTGCCGCAGCAGCCTACGCCCCGGACACACCATCACCGCCACGCCATCGCCACCCCTGCCATCTCCACTATTGCGGCCTCCAAACCCAGCGGCCACAGCCGACCCTTTCCATCTCGTCCCAAGTCACCAATCTCCAGTTTCAAAGCAACAACAAAAACAGAAAATAAGAAGAGGAAGACAGGGGCGAGAGAGAGAGAGAGAGAGAGAGAGAGAGAGAGACGCGAGAGAGGGAGACAGCCGTCCCACTCGCCGGTCTGCCGCTCGTCGTCCGTCGATGCCTCCTTGCACCATCTACCGGAGCTACCATGGAATATGGGAGGAAGGGAACAAAAAGGAAAGGAGGAGGGTGACGAAAACCATCGCCACCTTCGTGGGTTAGCCAGCCCGCCGCCACCGCCGTCTGTCAATCTTGCCAGAGATGTTCCAAGGGATAGGCAAAAGGAAAACAAAAGCAAATGGAGACAAGCAAATGAGGAGGCAGAGAGAGTTCTGCAAGGCTGGGGGCTCAAGACAAAAATATTCCCCATATGGAGAAAGAGGACGGTTGGACTAAGGATGTCAGACAAAAATTAATGTGCATAGATGGAAAAAGGGGTAATGGCGCAACTGGAAATCGGGAAAAGGCTGACACATGGAGCTGCATTTGTTTTATTCCACACTAGCTCGCCTATATAATACCCTTCTACACCCTCCAAACTCACCCCAAATTCCAAATCCAATTTTCATATTTTTAGTGCTAGTAGGATGGTTTAGTATTGTTAGAAGTAATTTTTATTAGTTGAGTTTTGAGTAGGATTTTCTCTGCAAGATAAGGAGTCTCGGTAAAGATTATTACAAATAGCTAGTCCGTAGGAAGTGTCCCGGGTAAGATTTTATTAAAGTTGGGAATTTTTGCTTATTATTCCTGTTAAAATACTTTTATACTAAGTTGGTATTTGTAATACCCGAGAATTTTGCAACATAAAATAAATAAATAAATAAAATAAATAAATAAAATAAATAAATAACTAAACAATAAACATAACAGTAACAATAAGTAAATATAATAAATGAATAAACATAATACATAGACAAGGAAATGAGAAATGGAATTTAATTTAAGAAGGAATTAAATTTCCAATACCCGTAAAGCCAAAGATAAATTAATCAAATAAATTGTACAAGGGAACCCGAATGGACTCGAGAGTTCGAGGCCAATATTAAATCTAGACCCGAGTAAGAATTTAGATAGGGAATAGGAGCCCGAAAATATCCCGGAAATCCGAATCCGAGAACATAGAGGGATAGAAGTTCGAAAGAGAGGAGGAAATGCCCGACGGATCGCACGACCCGCCCGGACCGAAGTCCAGGCGTGGACCGCGCGGTGTTTCAACAAACGGCGCGCCAACCCCGCGCCGGATGACAGATACGCCCGTTGCGAGATTTACTCGCCCGAATCTGGATTTTTCGACTTCGGTTGCTTTCCTTTCGGCTCAAGACTCACCAAGGCCGACCCTGGACGTCCATAGATCCCTTACCTCTATAAATAAACCTTGGAATCGATCCCAAACACTTTTCAAAACATTCATACTCTCTATACGTTCGAAAACCTTAATCACGGAGTCGTCGGAGGCACGAGACCAAGAGAGGACTGCTTTGGACGAATTCGGAGTCTTCCAATGTCGTGAACGAAGAACCCGACGAACCGAGGAGATAAACGGTGAACTGGAAGCCACGCCTCCGAATCGACAAACCCGGACGACCAAAGATCTGTAAGTTAATCTTACTATGATTTTGGGAGGATTTAAAATACACTTGATCTAACGATTTAAACCAAGAACGTAAAATCTGTCAAAACGAAATCTTTAACGGCGCAGCGTTTTTGCTTGATTATTCCGAAACCTGTTCAAACGAGAAAACTTAAAACACGAAAAACATTCCTAAGACGTAGATCTAGCTACTGTAAAATTTTCATAATTTTTTGTTATGATTTGATATTTGAAATCGATCTCAAACCAAACTGCTTTGAATTTGAATCTTGAAATCTGGACAGAACTTAGGTCCGAACTCGTAGACGTTTTTGACATTAGATCTAGACCGATTCAGAACTTTGGGTGAACATGAAAGTTGTAGATATATGTCTTAGGTATCTCTCCGTAAAACTTCATCAAAATTGGAGTTAGTTTGCTATGGTAGATCTTGAAATCTTGAAACTGGTGTTGAAATTTTCGGACAGAATATTATCCTGTTAGAAATTGACGTTTTTCACCTACTTCCGTATCTCGGATCGAGAAACTTAAAACATGAAACTTGTTCATCTCTGTGTTTTCGAGTCACCGGTAAAAGTTTTGAATTTTCGGAGTTAAACCTCATTTTTGATGAATTTTGAAGTAAACTATGGTTGATCGGGTCAAATCTTGAAATCTTGTTGAAACGGTGAAACTAGCCTTTAAGGTTTAAACGAGTTGAAAAGTCTTTTGAAATAAATACATGAAATCTGAATTTAGGAAATCCCCTTACAAACTTGATCTTTAAAATTAGGGGTGAGTGCTCTGCAGGGTGCCCTCCTAACGATTCAGTTCGTGCCTTTATGGACGATGGTGACCCGCGCAAAATTTTGAGATATGTTGCCAAAACGGCATGAGATATATGGCCTACACTCTCGTGAATATCAATATGGGTTTCCCGAGGCTCCGGAGTGGTACTGGGTATGGCAGATACGGCTGCGGCCGCCGGGCTACCGGCTAAACTTGACGAGATTGCGATGCAATCGTGAAATACTTGAAATACTAAATCTTGAGTGTAATGGGGATAGTTAAAAATATTTTTGTTGTCCTATTTAAATTATTAAATGTTTTATTTATATTAATTATGGCTTTTATTTAAATTATGCTAAACATGTTGTTAATTAGAGCCATGAATTGATTATGCAAATTGGTTAGACAATTAAACTGAACTATCTATGATTTATTATTACCATGCTTTTATTTAGATATTAATGAATGACTTTGAAACCCCACGATCATGTATGTATTAGCTTACTCAGCAAGTTGTGCTGACCAAAACATTTATTTCCTTTTTCCTTACAGAGTATGTGGAATGAGCATGAGCACGTTTATGCATGGGGGAATATTTTGAGAAACTTTATATTTTAAATTCTTGCATTAGACTATAGTATAAACGGGCCTGTTTAACCCGTGTTTTGGCCATGTTGGCCTTAGTTACAAATTTCCGCTGCAATACATATACTCAAATATTATCTTCCGCTGCACTATAATGATATTATTTTTCGAACTATATTGAATGGGCTACTTGAATGGTTTTAAATATTTTAAATACTGCAATATCTAGCCTTGCATCTCTTTAGTAAGCTCGGAGAAACCGTGTCTTACTAGGGAGGTGTGGTGGTGACATCCCGACCTGGGTGACCAAAAACCGGGGTGTTACAGTATTAAAATTTTTTGCTAGTCAAATAGCGGTAGAGGGACTTCTGCTCGTAGGCCTTGCGTGGGTTATACCCATTCCGTCCACGATGACTGTAAGTGGATTTTCACACTTTGAGGTGTAAGCCCAAATTTATTTTAGCTTAAGCATAAACTAAAAAACCGCTTTATTATATTTTAGATTTATGCTTATTGCTCCCTACTGCTTTTGAATTATTGGTATGCTATTTTTACTGTGCTTTATAATTTAGTGCAATAACTCCTGAATTATGGTTAACCACTGTTACGGGGTTGGAATCGGTGTGTGGATCTTGTCGCCACCCTCGCCGTTGTGTGCATCCAATGCCACTCGCGAATGGTGTCGGAACGATACCACACCTTATGCCAGGTGGATGAAGGAAATTTCATACCTCTTCCACAACCTTTGAATGTGCATGTGAGAATGGGTACCCTACTCTTGGGCCCCTTCCAATTGACATGAAGGCTGAAATATTACTTTTCAGAAACACATATTGTTATATTGTCTGATCCCGGGTTTTCATGATTAATATTGCATTATGTACACAATATTCTCGTTTAAGCATACCTTTACCATAACTGTTGTTTTTAAATTATTTCTGCAACCCAACCTCCTCCAGGAGTAAGGGTCTACTTACTCAGCGATCCTTTTCGCTAATTCTACACTTTTATTATCCCTTTTCAGGTTTTGATATCTGAGAGGACCATTAGCCATTTCACATAACTTGGCATATATTTTGTTCTGATTTGAGGACGTATATTTGGGCGTCTACCCATGTTTGTAATTCTCTACGCCTCACTATTTTCACCCGATGATGGATATTATTATTTTGAAAATGCATGATTAAATTGCCCCCTTTTTAAATGGAGGATTCCCCTTATCATATCATTATTATTGGTGAGCTCTTCTAATGTGTCACCGCTTATTTTGGACGGTATACCAAAACTCTAATTTAAGGTTTATTTTATACGTTTTAGTATTATAAGCTTTTCTTATCAGAGATTACGATATACTCCCTCTGTCCCATTTAACTTGTCTTGTTTTACTTCTGCACACAATCCAATGCACTTTTTCAATCGTTAATATCTCAAAATATGCATAATGAAAAATTATGTAAAATATATATTCTAAAACTACGTGATCATATGATTCTAACAAGACCCAACTCGATTATTTTTTGCTAGATATATACATACGATATAATTGAGTCAAAGTCGAACAATGAACAGTGTCAAAAAGTCAAACAAGACATGTTAGGCGGGACGGAGGGAGTATGTCTAATGGTTAGCATATATGTTCAACTTTGACTTCTCCGCGAATATTTTTGCTAGCCTTAGCGTATTCCGGACGGCCCAGGATACGTGGCGGTAACACCGGCGCTTGTTCCCGCTCTTTGCTTCCGATGAGCCTTCAGGGAAAATGGGGGTATTACAGTTTGGTATCAGAGAGTTTTGCTCTTGGAATTGTGCATTTGAAATTATTTAAAATTTATGCACAAAAATATTTTTTTGGAAGGAGAATTTTTGCTCTAAGTAGTGCATTTAAATTATTAAAATTTTTGCACAAAATGATTTTGAAAAAGAATATGCCAAGTATTTTTAAAGCTATTTTGGGGATGGGAACACACACATATGCATATAGGCACGAGAAGAGTTTTAGTTTATTATGAGTTTATTTTGACAAGTATTTCCCAATGTTTGGGACATGAGCAGAATTTTTCTAGCACTACCTTAGTGTCTTTTTGCAAGGAGCTAGTTGTTTAACTTAGGCTCTGTTATGTAGTCAATGCCTACATTAGGAGCTGACAACTGCGCTTGATTTATTGTATCACTGGTAAGACTAGAGGTTGTTTACCCTACAGTTATGTCTACCAAATTATAGCGTTGAACCTTATATTTGAATATGTGTGAATGATATTGCTATGAGATCTGGCCTTAGATGCACCTATGTTTTACCTTAGTCTAATTAAGGTTATGACTTAAATTTGTAGGAGCATGATTTACATAACTATACGAACGACTAAAAATAAGAATTTTCTAAATATCCATATTGTCTTAAAGATAAGACATGAGTATAGGTAATGACACTGAAGGATATTAAACTCAGAACGAGTTTTATCATACATGCGATTCACCCTTGAAGCCATATGTATTTGGAAACTAGCATTTGATCATCATGTTGGACCTATCGCTAATAAGTAGCAACCGAGGCGGGTTGCATGAGGTCCACATGGGAAGGATAATAAAATTTAAATAAATAATAAACTAAGGTAAAATAAGCTCTTTGAAGGTTGGGATTATTTGCTGTTTGTCCGATGCCTCCGCGAGGACGCCCGAGGAAACAGCCTGTAAACCCACCTGATGTGCACCACCCTATGGAGGGAAGGCAAGACCCTATGGAGAATAGGCACGACCCTATGGAGGGTCGACAGGACCATTTAGAATAGATGGTGCTCATTATTGGTGTCGCGGTAGAACGACAACTGGCAAGGGAAGAGGAGCAAGGTGGGCAACCCACTGACTACATAGAGGCTATACATAAATATCAGCCTCCTAAGTATGCCGGACATGAAGAACCGGCTAAATTGGAAGGATGTATTGAGGCTTTTGATAAGCTACTAGAGGCGGTACAGTGCCCGGAAAAAAGAAGGGTGAAAGTAGCTACGTTTTTCCTAGGAGGCAAGGCAAATACCTGGTGGAGAAACCAAGAAATTCGGGACGTCAATTGGCCAGAATTTCAGGAAGCCCTACGCGCAAGGTTCTACTCCACTAGCGTGAAGAATGCCAAGTATGAGGAGTTCGTTACCCTAAAGCAAGGCAGTTGCTCCGTCCACGAATACTATGAAAAATTCAATGAGCTCGTCCGCTTTGCCCCAGGACTAGTGAATACCGATCATGCACAAGCACAGAAGTTCGAGCATGGACTGAACCAAGGAATCCGAGAAGGGTGCCTCCAGAAGCTTTATGATCGGGCAATGACAGTCGAGCGAGTTCGGCAGCCCAAACGAAAGGAAGAGCAGGTCGGACAGTCCTCAACAGCCCATAAGAAGGGGCACTTTGAGCAGAGACAAGACAAAGGGAATCCTGACCAACATCGTGACTTTAATGGACCCAACCCGGGAAAGGACAATGGTATCCCCATACCAGACCCCTGCGTAAGATGCAAAAGGAGGCATTGGATTCAGGTATGCCCGCCATACGGGACCTGCTACCAATGTGGCCTCAACGGACATCTGGTTAAGGATTGCAGCAATCGTTTGGACGCAAATAGACTACAGGAAGATCTCAAGGGGGACCGTCGCTTCCAGTCGGAGGCATATCTGAATAAAAGGCCGAGGGACCCATAACAAGACCAGGGTCGAAATCGAAGGAACCTGCCACCAGCAGCTCGAAACAATCAAGGACAACTAAATGAGGTTAACCGGGCTGATCCCTGTGATGCTAACGATGTCATAGATGGTACGTTTATGGTTAAAGTTTCCGCTACATAAGTTTTATATGATTTTGGAGCATCGTATCCCTTCACGACATTAAGAAAGAGGAACAATTAGGATTTAGAGCCCCTAGTGCAGCGAACTTAGGCGATTTCTCATATAATAAACAGTGGTGGACTGCTCTCGAAGGAAGATGAACACTTCAATTCGTAAAATATGGGGTTGAGCTTGCAGCGAACTTGATTGAGTTCGACTTGCAAGATTCCGACATTATTTTGGAATGGATTGGTTGGCACGATACGAGGCCACCTCTATTATTTTAATATTACCCCTATTCCTCTAACCTTGATAGCCTCGAAGTTCGATCTCTGTCAAAGACGTACTCCGTAAGAATTGATGGAGGTATAGACCCGGTAGTAAGAAAACTTCTCATGATCGTTCATCGCATAATTTTATCTACCCCGATAGAAACCTTAAGTATGTTTAGTTAAACGAAATTTTCTCTAAAATTCATACAATAGCCTATATTAAGACAATTTAATTTCACTTCTTATTCCCGAGAAAAAACCCATGGCTTGCCAAAGACGACTTTGAGGATGGTGAATTATCTCAGCCGACAGAATCTATGGAAATATACCCCTAGTTTTGTCGTGAGACTTCGAGGACGAAGCCTTATTTTAAGGAGGGTCGACTATAACACACCGAAAAATTTCGAATAAAATTTTAAAGTTTCATTAATGATATTAAAATTTTACTAAAATAAAAATGTCTAATAAATTTAATCGACCACTAAATAATTTTGAGAATGAAAAAGAAAAAAATGATATTTTTGGGAACGATTATTATTTAATTAATCCTATACAGATCTTGAGGAAAAAAAAAGTTTGGATGATTAAAATTCTTGAGCGCGAGAGTGCAATAAAATTATTTTAGATCACGAGTCCAATTCACTAACACTTGGATTAATCTGTTAAAGAAGTGAATAAGTATTGAATCATTCTAAACTTAATTTCGAAAGCAACTCCCAAACATGGTGAAATCCGTACAAAGCGACAATATTTCGGATGAATTATTTGCATCCTAGAATCCTTTAGAGATATTAATAAGTATGGGAGTAAATAACATTAAACATGGATTAGACTATAAAATTAAACCCTCACAATTAAATTAAAATATTCAATTCATTTCATTGATGGGAATTCATGAATTGTCCAACTTTTGACTAACGTTTGTCCCGGATTGGGAAATTTGAAAATTTGAATTTTTTGGCTAACGATGCCAATTAAAAGATAACTTAAACCAATTAAATTTATTATGTTAAAATTTGAAGTGTTATAAAATTATTAAATCCATAATTGAGTAATTACCTCGTTCTAATTAGCAATTTGTCCCAATTTAAAGAATATGAGGACTTGAACTATTTTTACTAATATTGAAAATCAATATATTAGTTTAAGGTCTATTAAATTAAATTATGAATATAAGACCATTAAAAGCCTATACTAATTATTAGACATTGTAAGTTATTAGATGATTAAGTCCATTACATCAAATTATAGGATCATTAAAAAGTTAATTATGTCCATAAAATAATTAATTGGTTGGGCTACATATGTTTAATTGTTCAATGGTCCAATAGGTTAGATTAATTAGATTAGCTTCAAAGCCCAAAATAAATTAAGTCTGGCCCATACCCCTTGGCCCAACCCTAAGCCCAAACCACCTAAACCCTAACCCTAATTTTTTCACCCTGCCGCTGTCGCCAACTCCGGCGCCGCCGCCGCCGGCCGGTCGGCAACCTCCGGCAGCCTTCACTGTGCGCGACTTCGGATTTTTTACCTTCTCTTCCACCGGAGGCCGCATCCGCCAACACCTCCGCCTCCATTTCGGCCCTCCGTCTCCACCCTCGCGCCACCGCGGAGCCACCACCACCACCATCTCCCAACTCCATTTCCCCCATCACAGCCCACTGCTGCAACAGCCTACGCCCCGGACACACCATCACCGCCACGCCATCGCCACCCCTGCCATCTCCACCATTGCGGCCTCCAAACCCAGCGGCCACAGCCGGCCCTTTCCATCTCGTCCCAAGTCACCCATCTCCAGTTTCAAATCAACAACAAAAATAGAAAATAAGAAGAGGAAGACAGGAGCGAGAGAGAGAGAAGAGAGAGAGAGAGAGAGAGAGAGAGAGAAGAGAGAGAGGGAGACAGCCGTCCCACTCGCCGGTCCGCCGCTCGTCGTCCGTCGACGCCTCCTTGCACCATCTACCGGAGCTACCATGGAATATGGGAGGAAGGGAACGAAAAGGAAAGGAGGAGGGTGACGAAAACCATCACCACCGTCGCGGGTTAGCCAGCCCGCCACCACCGCCGTCTGTCAATCTCGCCGGAGATGTTCCATGGGATAGGCAAAAGGAAAACAAAAGCAAATGGAGACAAGAAAATGAGGAGGCAAAGAGAGTTCTTCAAGGCTGGGGGCTCAAGACAAAAATATTCCCCATATGGAGAAAGAGGACGGTTGGACTAAGGATGTCAGACAAAAACTAATGTGCACAGATGGAAAAAGGGGTAATGGCGCAGCTGGAAATCGGGAAAAGGCTGACACATGGAGCTGCATTTGTTTTATTCCACACTAGCTCGCCTATATAATACCCTTCTACACCCTCCAAACTCACGCCAAATTCCAAATCCAATTTTCATATTTTTAGTGCTAGTAGGATGGTTTAGTACTGTTAGAAGTAATTTTTATTAGTTGAGTTTTGAGTAGGATTTTCTCTGCAAGCTAAGGAGTCTCGGTAAAGATTATTATAAATAGCTAGTCCGTAGGAAGTGTCCCGGGTAAGATTTTATTAAAGTTGGGAATTTTTGCTTATTATTCCAGTTAAAATACTTTTATACTAAGTTGGTATTAAAATTTTTTGCTAGTCAAATAGCGGTAGAGGGACTTCTGCTCGTAGGCCTTGCGTGGGTTATACCCACTCCGTCCACGGTGACTGTAAGTGGATTTTTACTCTTTGAGGAGTAAGCCCAAATTTATTTTAGCTTAAGCATAAATTAAAAAACCGCTTTATTATATTTTAGATTTATGCTTATTGCTCCCTACTGCTTTTGAATTATTGGTATGCTATTTTTACTGTGCTTTATAGTTTAGTGCAATATTTCCTGAATTATGGTTAACCACTGTTACGGGGTTGGAATCGGTGCGTGGATCTTGTAGCCACCCTCGCCGTCGTGTGCATCCAATGCCACTCGGGAATGGTGCCGGAACGATACCACACCTTATGCCAGGTGGATGAAGGAAATTTCATACCTCTTCCACAACCCTTGAATGTGCATGTGAGAATGGGTACCCTACTCTTGGGCCCCTTCCAATTGACATGAAGGCTGAAATATTACTTTTCAGCAACACATATTGTTATATTGTCTGATCCCGAGTTTTCATGATGAATATTGCATTATGCACACAATATTCTCGTTTAAGCATACCTTTACCATAACTGTTGTTTTTAAATTATTTCTGCAACCCAACCTCCTCCGGGAGTAAGGGTCTACTTACTCAGCGATCGTTTTCGCTGATTCTACACTTTTATTATCCCTTTTCAGGTTTTGATATCAGAGAGGACCATTAGCCATTCCACGTCACCGGGGCACGATTCTGGTTATTTTTTTTAATGCTTTCGGATTTAAGAAAAAGGTCTATAACTTTTTAAGTCTCCTTAGCGGAGTTAACTTGGCATATATTTTGTTCTGATTTGAGGACGTATATTTGGGCGTCTACCCACTTTTGTAATTCTCTACGCCTCACTATTTTCACCCGGCGATGGATATTATTATTTTGAAAATGCATGATTAAATTGCCCCCTTTTTAAATGGAGGATTCCCCTTATCATATCATTATTATTGGTGAGCTCTTCTAATCAAGCTTTTGAATAAGCCTTTGAACCACACCCTCTTCCTTCTAGCTTTTGAATAAGCCTCAAACCACCACTCCATCAAGCTTTTAATCCTCAATGGAATAGCCCAATTCAATCCAAGCCAGTTGCTAATCACATATATTTATAGAATTCAATTTTTATATTTTTATTTTATACAATTGAGATATTTTTCGTTAAAATGCGTTTTGGATTGCAGGAAATCCTTAAATGTTAGAATTACAGAGGGAGTATATATATTTATATATTTTCTTTTTTCTTTTTTTACTTGCTACATTTCTCTTCTTATGCCTTTGTATATACCTAACACCATTAATTGGTGCTACACATTTTACTTAATATTTCCTTTTCTTTATACTGATATATATATATATACTAGAACTCGTAATGCGCACGCGGCGCCGTGCGGGACGGTGTTTGCATTATGAACGTGTTTTTGTCGACGTGTATGATATTGTTGGCTGCATAGCAATGTTTTTGTTATCGTTGAATGTATTATATTTTTTGCAAATGTATGAACGGTGGTATGATAAACTTGCAATTAATTGATATTCTCCCTAATTTAAGAAAGAAATGCAATCATGTCTGCGGGAATGAAGAAAATAGTAGAGGGTGACTCTTATGTGTGGAAGTGAAGCAATCTGTTGTAAAGCAACTTCAAAGAAACTTCAGAAACAATTTAATTGTGCATATGTGTTCTAAAATTCTCTTACTGGGGGGATTGGAGCAGAGCATCAATGTTGGTTTGGGTAATATTTGGCGAGGTTGTTGATTTTGGTCCAGCCTGTCCAATGCCCTCTTGTTCTCCAGTTGCCTGCACAATTTCAATGCCAGTGCTTCGCCTTTGTAGAAATCATTAATAGCGATTAGGGTACCCACAATTGTTGTAAATCACATGTTATATCTTGAGCTATTTAATGTAAAAGTGGGGAAAGGAAAAGCAAACAACCCTATTCTCATTTTCTCATTCACTTAATCTTCAAACAGCACAGATTATAATGACCATCTTTGCCTGAGGAAAGGAATTCCCAAGCAATCTGATAAAGACAAAAAAATTTGATGTCATAGCCATGGCCATTCCCAAGCAATCAGATTATGCAATCAGCACAGAAACAAGCAATGTCCTGTACTAGAACTCGTAATGCGCGCGCGACGCCGTGCGGGACGGTGTTTGCATTATGAACGTGTTTTTGTCGACGTGTATGATATTGTTGGCTGCATAGCAATGTTTTTGTTATCGTTGAATGTATTATATTTTTTGCAAATGTATGAACGGTGGTATGATAAACTTGCAATTCATTGATATTCTCCCTAATTTAAGAAAGAAATGCAATCATGTCTGCGGGAATGAAGAAAATAGTAGAGGGTGACTCTTATGTGTGGAAGTGAAGCAATCTGTTGTAAAGCAACTTCAAAGAAACTTCAGAAACAATTTAATTGTGCATATTTGTTCTAAAATTCTCTTACTGGGGGGATTGGAGCAGAGCATCAATGTTGGTTTGGGTAATATTTGGCGAGGTTGTTGATTTTGGTCCAGCCTGTCCAATGCCCTCTTGTTCTCCAGTTGCCTGCACAATTTCAATGCCAGTGCTTCGCCTTTGTAGAAATCATTAATAGCGATTAGGGTACCCACAATTGTTGTAAATCACATGTTATATCTTGAGCTATTTAATGTAAAAGTGGGGAAAGGAAAAGCAAACAACCCTATTCTCATTTTCTCATTCACTTAATCTTCAAACAGCACAGATTATAATGACCATCTTTGCCTGAGGAAAGGAATTCCCAAGCAATCTGATAAAGACAAAAAAATTTGATGTCATAGCCATGGCCATTCCCAAGCAATCAGATTATGCAATCAGCACAGAAACAAGCAATGTCCTGTACTAGAACTCGTAATGCGCGCGCGACGCCGTGCGGGACGGTGTTTGCATTATGAACGTGTTTTTGTCGACGTGTATGATATTGTTGGCTGCATAGCAATGTTTTTGTTATCGTTGAATGTATTATATTTTTTTCAAATGTATGAACGGTGGTATGATAAACTTGCAATTCATTGATATTCTCCCTAATTTAAGAAAGAAATGCAATCATGTCTGCGGGAATGAAGAAAATAGTAGAGGGTGACTCTTATGTGTGGAAGTGAAGCAATCTGTTGTAAAGCAACTTCAAAGAAACTTCAAAAACAATTTAATTGTGCATATGTGTTCTAAAATTCTCTTACTAGGGGGATTGGAGCAGAGCATCAATGTTGGTTTGGGTAATATTTGGCAAGGTTGTTGATTTTGGTCCAGCCTGTCCAATGCCTTCTTGTTCTCCAGTTGCCTGCACAATTTCAATGCCAGTGCTTCGCCTTTGTAGAAATCATTAATAGCGATTAGGGCACCCACAATTGTTGTAAATCACATGTTATATCTTGAGCTATTTAATGTAAAAGTGGGGAAAGGAAAAGCAAACAACCCTGTTCTCATTTTCTCATTCACTTAATCTTCAAAAAACACAGATTATAATGACCATCTTTGCCTGAGGAAAGCCATTCCCAAGCAATCAGATTATGCAATCAGCACAGAAACAAGCAATGTCCTGTCATATTTGTTACCCAAAAACATTAATATAGTTGAAGCACAACCATCTGATAAAACTTAATGATATGGAGGGGAAAAAAAGGAAAAAGTTACCTTGGAATGATTTACAAGTAGCGACATATACATAGAGAAATGGTGAACAGAGTTTCTGGCACATGAACTTGATAACAAAGAACCTACACATGAAAGTAAAACGTGAATAAAAGTAAACATGATATCATGATGACAAGGCAGATGTTGCATAGGCAATAACTGAACCTGACTTGAAGCAAGGAAGTGAGAATGACATCCAAAGAATAGTATTAAGTGCTTTGGATTTATTGTTTTACAGGATTTCTTGCAAGTAGCAGTACATTATCTTGATCATAACCACGAAACACCTATGTGCAGAATTCGTAAATGAACACCGCAGGTAGTGTCATGGAATAGTGAAGGTTTTGAAAGAAAAAGACAATAACAGGAAATGAACAACATATACCAATCACACAATCTATATCTTGCACATCCTTGGCCTCCATGGCGTAACCAAGAAGGACACTATATGTAGCACTTTACCTACGACCAATCAGCAATTGGATTATAATGCCCTTTTCTTCCTGAACTTTGTTTTGTTTATCAGCTGCAGTGCATAGTAAACTGTAATAACGAATTAAACTAATTAAATAGATAAACTTAAATAGATTCAGAATTTCCATATCTGATATCTAAAGAGCATGTATCTGAAATAATTTATCCACACCTATTGTATCCACGCATATCTGATATCTAAAGAGCAGCTATCCACTCTTTGTTGTTAAGCATGGTCCAATCTGAAATAATGTGTCCACACCTATTCACAATTTCCATATCTGATATAAAGAGCAGAGATGCAGCTAAACGAAAGCCCCCCAAACAAAAAAGAACATTAAGAAATGTAATCAAGATTGCAAAATCATGATCAAAACCTGTGGGTGAAGTGCCAAGCACATCTATACCAGCATCATGACATAATCAGTCCAAAGTATCATTACAATAAATAAAGGAATAAGAAATGAAGATTAACAACTTGTCATTACAAAGTACAAACATTAGGGAAAATTATTTTTTGAATTCAATGCTAAACAGTAGGATGGAAAGCTATATACGTCTCATAACTCCAATGACAGAAGAATCAAAAAATCAAAAAAAAAAATTGAGAGCAGGTGCAATGACAGAAGCATCATAAAAATGCAAAAAATTTTAACCCGTACACATCTAATCATAGAAGAAGAATTAAAAAATTTAATACATACCTCCACTTACTTTATAGCTGAGACTGAATTAGACATGAGCTTGGCCTAAAGCAGCGTTTCATATGCGTACTACATACTGAGGCACGTAGAAGGGATTGAAGTAGACATGAGTAATTGAAGAAACATTATTGGATGTAAAGGAATTAATGAGTGACATATTACAAAAACAATAACAATATAAATTTTAAAGTACCTATGAAAGGAGTTGCAATTAACAAAATAAAGAAGAGGTCCTGAAAATTATAATGACCATCGGGCTCTTTAACCTGAATAAATATTAGGGGATTACAACTAATGGTAATGATCATCTCAGACTTTTTCATGATGAAATTTTGAGGAGACAATTAGCATAGTGTCGGATTCTTGCAACAAAATAAATATCTCATGAAATATGGGAATACTCACAACCATTCTTGCAACAGGATAGATATCAGAAGGAAATACTGGGCTATTCTGTAGGCTGCAACATATCCAGTACATTCTGTATGCGGAAAATGGGTGCAAGTTCCTCTTCTCCAGTACATGAAACCTACAAGTTTTACTTCCATCAGATCATGCATGAAAATGGAATAAATTATACAAGCTTAAACTACAAAGCATGTGACATATTGTGTATGAATTATACATGGAATACAACGCAGGTGACCCTTGTGAGTCGATTTCAGACCAATTAGTTTTTAACAGCTGCCGCCTGTAAAAGTTCTTGATAAACAATATTTCGGGTCAATTCAACAAAAACATTTCCTTGTGCGACGATTTGATCAGGTGGACGAATCGTTATGTATAGAGTATCAAATGAGCATGCACGAGACAAAGCGACATATAATTGGCCATGCATGAAAACAGGTTCTTTAATGAATACACCGACATGTTGTAATGTTTGGCCTTGTGATTTATTTATTGTCATAGCGAAGCACAATTTAACAGGGAATTGAATTCGAGTGAATTCAATAGATGTTTTATTCGTTTCTTTTGGTATAAGGGGTATTCTAGGTATGAAACACGTTGTGCCAGAAGATGGGCCAGTAATGATCTCAGCTTCAAGAAGATTATTTGACATGTGCTTACAGATAAGTCTGGTTCCATTTGATAGGCCGTTCGATGGGGATAGATTTCGTAACAACATTATCGGGACACCTTTCTTTAAGGTAAGGATATGAGGCGGCATTCCATTAGGAGTTATCGTACTAAGCAAATCTTCATAATGAGCTTGTTGAGTTGGATCTTTAGTTTTATTCCTTGAAATAGATGTCATTATCTCACCAGGGATTTGATCTAAGATAACAGCATTAATGTGATCAACAATTTCGTTTGTAGTTGTAAGAATAGATCGCGATACAAAGGCCTCATTAGAAGGGAATATGAGTATATGAGAGGGATATATTTTTTCAATTAATGCACGAATGTTATCATCCTGAAATGGAATTAAATTATTACGAGGAATCTGGACTTCACCATCAGCTGAGTTTAGGCATGTGTTGTTCCCTATACCATCAAGAAATGTTGCAAAAGCAGGGTCATTTTGCGCACGCATATTTTTTTTTAGATGAAATTTTTGAGCAGCCTGAAACAAATTTGACGAGACAACGCTGGCCTCAATGTAAATGTCTTTCGTAGCGTTCGGTATGACTGGGGTGATTTGTCTAAAATCACCACCAAATTTGGCAACTTTTCCACCAAAAGGCTCTACAACATCGGTGATATCTCTTAAAGTATAGTCCAATGCCTCAATAAGCTCCTTGCGTGACATAGAAATTTCATCCCAAATAATCAATGCAATTTCTCTCAAATGTGTTGCTATATTTGATTGTTTTGATATGCTACATGATTTATGTTCAAGTATATCTAATGGTAATTTAAACTTTGAATGTGTTGTTTGTCAGTTTGGTAGTAAAGAAGCTGCAACGCCAGATGATGCTACAGCAGCTGAAATTAAATTCGATCTATGGGCATAACCGAGAATAGTATTATACAAATATGTTTTCCCGGTGCCAGCTGGGCCATCAATGAAACATACAAAAGGCAATTGTTTTTCTAACTTTTCTAAAACAATTTGGAAAATTTGATATTTGCTCTTCATTCAAAGTGTTTGGTAATGGGAGGGTATCATATAACGAAGAATGTGTGAAAGAAGCATATTCGAAAATATCTCATTTGTATTTGATATTGGATCATTATTTACTATAATGTCAAAGTCTGCTAAAGTGTTTCCAGTTAGAGAAAGGTGTTTATTAACATTCATAGCAGCCTGCACTTCAATATATGTGTCAGCAGCATTAGAAGTAGATGATACAGTAGTAGTACAAAATTCATAGAATTGATTCCATAGATTTTGAGGTTCAGAAGGACTACAAAACATGAGGAGTGTTGCAAAGAGTTGGGAGAATGAATTTGGAAGCTGGAACTGTGAAGCTTCAGTTAGGCAATCAATGATTGCTGTGTCACTTTCTAGCAAACCCAAGGCCACACATGCAGCTCGAAAACTTTCACATAGCACACCATTAACAGTTGCAATGTCATCAAATGATGTTGGACCCCGACGGTTTTGTAAAAGGATTCGGAGATAATATCTTTCATTTTCATTTGGGCGTGCAGTGACAATGCGTCCCACTACAATTCCTTGCTTTCTTTTATACCATTCTTTGTTTCTTGAATCCCATACGAAATATTCTGGAAAATCTTTGTATAAAAGGTTTTTGTCTTTGGAAAAACTATCATCCCTATTCATGCGGAAAAAATCTGTAAGCATCGTACGTTGTGCTTGACTGTTTTCTACTATACTTTCAATAGAAGCAGTTGTACAGAAAGTTGTGTACTGGTAATTTGGCAAGTGTAGTTGAAGTGATATAACAGCAGGGCGCATTTCATTCATGAGGAACCCAAAAATACGCCAGGATGCCTCAGGGGGTGCAACCCAACGACCTGTTTGGAATGCGGTAATTTCATCAATTTGTTCAGATTGCTCAGACCCACGCACAGAAAAAGCAATACGATCATGACCTTTGTACACATATTTATACAAATATTTGACTAATTTAATTGAAGAACAAATTTCAACATTTATATGGCAATCAAATTTTGACAGCAAGTATGGGTTATAAGGCACAATCCATCTATTGTCCAATAATCGATTGCGTGAAAACACAACTAACCCATCATTTCGCCTACGATATAAAGGATATCCATTAGAGGCATGTGTTGTAAGATCATTAAATTCTTTAGGGTAATGGTTTTTACATTTTCCATCCAGCATACAAACATTGCTTGGATTGTCTGTTCCACAAGGGCCATGAAGCATATGTTTGGTAACTAATTCATGTAGATATTTTTGTGAAGTATGATTGGGAAGTTCAGCAGAAATGAAATCATCATATTGTGAAGGATCGTCCATTTTATCTTCAGGATGCATGATTAATAATATGTGAGCATGTGGCAAGCCTCTTTTCTGGAATTCAACGACATACGAGTAAGCACAAACATGGCCCAATACATGTTCTTTGAACAGTTCATTTTGAAGCTCTTGAAGTTTCACACCAAAGATGCGGGAAGTGAGGTCAGGCCGGTTAGTGCAATTCTCATTTTGAGAAAGATGTTGTGTAATTTGAGGCCATTGGGGATTACATGTCATTGTAATGAAGAAGTCAGGTTTCCCGAATTTTTTAACAAGAGCCATCGAATCCATATAACGACGGTGCATATCACGAGGACCACCAATAAAAGAAGAGGGTAGCACAATTGGTTTTCCAATTTGATTAAGATCATCTATCCCTTGTAGATTGAAAGCATCTTGAATTCCTTGCATGGTCTCAATTCTTTGGATTTTTTTATTTTGTTCTGATCTGAAAAAGTCAAGGCGTTGCGTTTCAATTTTGATATATTGGTCAACAATATATTGCTGGAATAAACGGCCGGTGTTTAGCAAGATGCCTGGCACTGATGGGCGGATCTGTAGCCGGTATGCGTAATACTCACGAATTGAGACATGGCTTTTATCCATGCGCCTTTGCCTTTTCTGAGGCGCTGGAGGAAAGGGTAAATGAATGGTATTAAGGAAAGAATAGAAATCATTCAAAGATAATAAAGTAAAAGAGTTTAAAGAGCATACGTTCTTCCCGTATGTGAAGAGATGGTTCATGTAGACTGGCAAAAAGATTTTCAGCTGTTGCAGTACAAGCATGTGTAGGCGCATAACGTTTGCGCTTAACGATGCCTGGTTGCCAACCTGGCTGGCCATATGGATGGATGAAAGGGTATTGAACCAGGATCATATGCAAAAGAGTAATACGACACTTTCTTCGGAGGGCCATCGAATGAGTAAACTTGTATATCCCGAATTAAATCAGCATCAGATGATTGTCCATCTTGCCATATAGCAGAGATATCATCCACAGTTGGAAGGTTATAGACTCGTTTGTCCAATCGGATAGATGTTTTAAGAAGATTTTATATTCATTAAGGCATGGAATTTGATGAAGTTGTCTAAAGAATCTTGCATAAGGATTTGATTCTGTAATATTTATTAGGAGAGCAAGAAGCTCCTTGTCTAGCTTTGGATTGTCATGGATTCGTCTGTCCAATTCAATTCCAGCATCATGAAAATAAAGTTGGAGATTTTTTGGCGTAAGCTGAGAATAAGGAATTAATGAAGTGGTGCATCATTCCATTCACACGGAATACATACACATTTTGTTCGTTTCGTTGCAGAGCAACATCATATTTGACGCCCAAAGTTGAGAAAGAGAATGAATTGTTGTATGTACGTATATATGTCAGGAAATGATCAGATAGTGCATGTCTTCCAAGGAAAAGCTCTTCAAGAATAGGATGTGTTAGTAATGGATCCAAATAAAAAGTTCCAAATGCACAACAAAATCCTTTTGACTCGCCGTTGAAAATTAATGCACCGCATTGATTGCAAATGGTGGGCGATGGAGGTGCCCAAGGTGAATTCATAATTTTTTTCCTGCGTACCTGTGGGAGTTCTGATGTACATTTCCCACGGCTCCTTCGTATCTGGCTGTTCCTGGATTGTTCACCATAATACACTCCAGCTCCATCTAAAGTCTGTTGTTGGGGTGCTTCAGATCCACGAGTACTGCTGACGAGTACTGGGTTCACCCGGTTGGACATGGCTCTGTGAGCATAAATTTACGAACAATAAAAATCATCAATAAACAATACCTGGCACTTTCATGAAGCAGTTCAACTCTAAGCAATATACAATATAAATGAAGCCCGTTAACTGTAGGATGTTTGAATAATGGCTTGTTGTTTGGATGCTTGTGCTCGGCGATTCACAATACGTTGTCGAAGACCAGTGGAATGGGTCTGCCCCTTGCCCCTGGGGCAGACCCTATCATTGGCAGAATGGGAAAAGATATACATAAATAAAAACTTAGAATTAAAAAATACCTTATTCAAAATGATAAAATTGGGAAATATAGTGCACTATAAAGGTGTCACCAAAGAGAATGCAAATTTTTAGTGAAAGATGTTGAACAACGAGCGGTGTTTATAACATATTCGAAGCAATGTAAATATAGTTTCACATGCCTGTTCTTCTGTTGATGCAGTATGATGGGCATTCATTTGGGGCTCTTTCTTCATTAATGGCATGTGGTTTAGGTGCTGACGCGCGCCGATTGCTAATACGTTGTCGGTAACGACTAGAAGATGCATTTTCTACCGTGCCAGATGGCTGCATCACCTGGTGCATTGCCTCGCCTGCTTGAGCTCGTCTGCGCAAGATGTGTTGCTGTCGAATATTGCACCCAAGTACCTGTGATTCGTGTTGTTGGGAAGTTGATGAGACGTCCTCACTCATCTGTCGTTTTAAAATATAAACCAAAATTAATGAAGGAAAAGTATAAAAACGTCCTGGCATACATGCCATATAATGCATTAAACATCGTTAAGGACAAGGCTAATAATTGGCATGTACAAACAATATACCATGAGTACACTATTTAAAAAAAATAGTACGGTTGTTGATATATAATTTATATAATAAATTTAAATGTTTCGATAAAAGCATATATTAGTTTAATAACTTTATATACTTAAGATTATTTTAACTCTTATATTTTTTTCTCTTTTAATTTTATTATTAAGCCTAATTATGATTCGATGCTCAACAGTTTATTAATTTGATGAATTCAACTTGAAAACCTTTAACCAATTCAAGTACTGTATCTAAATAATTTGATACTTAAATTTAAATTCAAAAAACCTTTAACCAATTCCTTACAGTTGATACTCTATCTCACCAATTCCTTAACCAATTCAAAAAACCAAGTCCTTAAATTTAAATTTAAATTAAAAAAACCTTTAAATTCAAAAAAGCTAAGCCAACTATCACCGAAATCTTCTTTTCGTAGATTCAATCCAGATGATTTCTGTAACTATATGTTGAAAAACAAGCAGAAAAACTTTGGATGAATGTTACATTACATGCTGTCACATTAATGATAAAAAGGAAGGATTTTAATAATTTTCCATACAGGAATTTCAGTAGATGGACATGTACAATGAATCTGCAAGACAATCAAGTCAGATTTTGGCGGTCAAGTTGAAAAGGCTGGAATTTAATAAATCCTCATTCAACAGACATAGAAAACTTTAACCACCACAATATCTAACGGAAGTTATCTCAGCACATTCTTATTTGCTGCTTACAGAAATCATATTCCACCTAGAATCTAACTCATAGTTGAAAAAATAATCAGTTTTTTAGAAAAAAAAAATTCAATCATACCTCTTTCCTGGAACTCTTTATCAGTTCTCACAAATCCTGCAACTAAAGCTATGGGCAATGCACCAGTCCACTCGTCACTGCTAAGATCTGGTGGAATAGCAGACAGGACGTTGTACAACAGATGCTCTTTCGAATATAAAGCAGCTGCAGATCCATTGTGACCATTAAATAACTGAAAAAAACTTTGAAAAATAAATACTCCATAGGAAGACAGTACAAACAAAATGCAAAATCAATAAAAGGAGATATATATTTTTCAATCTCTTTTCATAAACACATAAGAATATGCATTCGTTAGCCATCATAGAACATATTAAATAGTAGTTACGAACAGAGCTAGCACGAGTAGACCTTGTCCCCCAACAATGTGGAGGACTGACAAAGATAATTTAAGAAATGAGAGCATGATCCACTCTGTTTGTGCAGCATAATCAAATCCACTTGGTTGTCAAATTCTACTGAATCGCAATAAATCTCAGCCACAAAATAATAACAAAGAAAAAGAACAACAATCATATTCTGCCAAGTGCCAACAAAATTGATACAGCAGTAGCATATTGTTGTGTTAGCGTACTACAATTACTTTGTAATACCCGAGAATTTTGCAACATAAAACAATAATTAAATAAAATGAATACCATAAATAGATAAATCCAGCAAATAAATAAATAAATAAGGATAAGGAAATGAGAAATGAAATTTAACTTAAAAAGGAATTAAAGAATTTAATTAAATAAAAAGGAACTAAATAAAAATAAATAAATTGTACACCGAAACCCGACACCAATGAACTCGAGAATTCGAGTCCAAACATGCAATTAGACCCGAGTAAAATTTAGAGAGGAAATAGGACCCGAAGATACCCCGGAAATCGGAATCCGGGAGCATAGGGGGATAGAAGTCCGAAAGAGAGGAGGAAAGGCACGACGGATCGCACGACCCGCCTGGACCGAAGTCCAGGCGAGTGCCGCACGGTCAATAGGGGAAAGGCGCGCCACGGCCGCGCCAACGGGCAGATTCGCCGGTTGCGAGATTCACTCGCCCGAATCCGGATTTTCCGACTTCGGTTGAACGCCTTTCGGCTCAAGACTCCCCAAGGCCGACCTTGGACGTCCCTTGGTCATGTTACCTATAAATAAGACCTCTTGAAAGCCCCGAACAATTTTCAAAATCCTACGATACTCTCTATACACAAAACCCTAGATCCGGAAGTCATCGGAGGCACCAAAACCGAGCGAGGACTGCTGTGGACGAATTTGAGAGATATCCAACGTCGTGGTAAGTTAGATCCGTTCATCCATCTCGTTTTTAATTCAAAAATGAAACCCTAATTCTCTTCTTTTTATTTCTACACCCCGAATCGGATCTAGAACGAAGAACCCGACGAACGGAGAGGATAAACGGTGGACTGAAGCCACGCCTTCGAACTCGACGATCCCGGACGACTACGAATCTGTAAGTTGACACTTACATGGTTTTGGGAGTAATTAAAACACGAAAACTAAAAGCTTAATCGGAACTTTCAAAAATCTGTCAACATATGATTTTTACCGGCGCAACAGTTTTGTCTAATTTTTCCGAACCTTTAAAGTTCTTCAAACGGAAAAACTTAAAACACAAAAAACGTTCCTAAAGCTTAGTTCTATCTCCTGTAATATTTTCAGAATTGTTCATGATGATTTGATATATGAAACCCACCCGAAACCGGACTGTTTTAAATTAAATCTTGAATTTCTTGATAGAACTTAGGTCCAAACTTGATGACGTTTTTGACATTAGTTTTAAGCCGATTAGATCTTTAGCGAACATGAAAGTTGTAGAAAAATGTCTTAAGAAGGTCTCTATAAAATTTCGTTAAGTTTGGAGTTGATTTGCTATGGTAGAGCTTGATAATCTTGAACTCTTGTACACGAAATTCGGACAGATTAATGATATGACGAAAATTGATGTTTTTGACCTGTTTTGGTATCTCGGATTGAAAACGTTAAAACACGAAAGTTGTTCATCTCGATGTTTCAGAGTCAGTGGTAAAATTTCAGAATTTTTGGAATTAAACTCGATTTTTAATGAATTTTGAAGTAAACTGTGGTTGACCGAGTCAAATCTTAAAATCTTGTTGAAACGGTGAAACTAGGCTTTAAGGTTTATACGAGTAGAAGACTCTTTGAAATAAATACATGAAATCTGAAATAAGGAAATCCCCTTTACAAACTTGATCTTTAAAATTAGGGGGTGAGTGCTCTGCAGGGTGCCCTCCTAACGATTCACTTCGTGCCTTTATGGACGATGGTGACCCGCGCGAAATTTTTTGAGATATGTTGGCAAAACGGCATGAGATATATGGCCTAAACTCTCGTGAATATCCGTATGGGTTTCCCGAGGCTCCGGAGTGGTACTGGGTATGGCAGATACGGCTGCGGCCGCCGGTTTCCGGCTAAACTTGTTGATATCGCGATGCAATCGTGAAACACTTGAAATACTAAATCTTGGGAGTAATGGGGATAGTTAAATGTTTAATTATTGTCCTTTTAAATTATTAAATGCTTTATTTGAATTAATTATGGCTTTTATTTAAATTATGCTAAGTGTACTATTGGTTAGTGCCATGATTTAAATTATGAGAATTGGTTATATTGTTAAATTAAATTTATGATTATTATCATGCTTTTATGTAATTATTAAATCAATGGCTTTTAAACCCTACGATCATGCATGTGTTAGCTTACTCAGCAAGTTGTGCTGACCAAACCAATTATTTTTCCTTTTTCCTTACAGAGTATGTGGAACAAACATGAGCACGTTCATGCATGGGAGAAACTTTATTTTTGCGAAACTTTATTATTAAATTCTTGCATTAGACTATAGAATAAACGGGCCTGTTTAACCCGTGTTTTGACCATGTCGGTCTTATTTACATTTCCGCTGCAATATTATACTTAAATATTATTTCCGCTGCATTATGATATTATTATTTTCGAGACTATATTGTAAGGGTTGTTTGCAAATATTTTAAATATTTTAAATACTGAAATACCTGGCCTTGCATCTCTTTAGTAAGCCGGAGAAACCGTGTCTTACAAGGGAGGTGTGGCGGTGACATCCCGACCTGGGTGACCAAAAACCGGGGTGTTACAAGTTGGTATCAGAGCCCGGCTATTTTTAAACTATTATTTTTAAACCATTGTTATTTTTAAACTACTATTAATATTTTGACTATTATTTTAAATTTTAAAGTATTATTTCCATGGAAAAATTTTTATTTTAAAACCCATGGAAATATATATATATATATATATATATATAGTGCATAAATATTTTTGGGGGGGGGGGGGAAATCATCATTTTCATTTGCATATTGCAACTCTTTTATGTAGAGAACTTAGAATCTTGGCGAATTTCAACTTAGAATCTTGACGAATTTCAACTTAGAATCTTGGCGAATTTCAACTTAGAATCTTGGCGAATTTCAACTTAGAATCTTGGTGAAGTTTAACCTAGAATCTTGGCGAATATTAACTTAGATCTTTTGTTTGCGCTAGATGGCTAGTCAAGATATGATGCAATTGATGATCAAAATGATGAACGTTCACCTTGATTCCCAACAAACCATAGAACAAATGAAATATCGTATGGCTCAATTGGAGGCAAATCTGCACCACATGGGCAACTTGAGAGAGGCGGATCACCACCGCATAAACCAACTCGAACGCCAAGTCCAAACTCTCACTACACAAAACCTAATACTGAAAGAACACATCGATGCTCATGGACAAGACTTAAACACCATCTCTGACGATCTACTGCCGCCAAGTTCGGAGGAGGAAGACCCGGAGGAGGATCCCGCTACACCACCGGAGGACGTCTTGAGACGCTAGGGATTCTATTTATAGTAGATACTATTTTGCTAGGAAAATATTTCTACTTTTGTACTAAAATTTCTTTTAAGGAAATAAAATGCCCGATTTATTTGTAATAAATCGAAAAAAAAAATCTGGACAGACCTGTCCGTACCAAAAAAACAAAAAAAATCGAAATAAAATAAAATGAATTAAAATAAAACCCGGAAGCGTACGACGCTTCTTAGTTCGATCAAGCACCACGTGCGAAATTGCAAAACACATACACATTTATAGAAATTGTTTAGACTATATGTTAAATTCACAAGTCCTAATCAACCCTATTTGTACCAGAATGGCACCCAGAGGAAGAGGAAGAACTCAACCTGCTCCCCAAACCACTACTGAAACTACTACTGAAACACCTCCAAATGTCACGGAACCGGCTCAACCTGTAGAGGAACAACCCCAAGGTGCGCAGGACGCCCCCGCACCGAACAATGTGGGCGATCGTCTTCGGACGATAGATGAGGTCCTGATTGCGCTAGGGAACGCGCAAGTCAACCAGGGCCAAGCTGCGGCGGTACCTCCGCCCCAAGCTCGCCCTAACTATCTGGCAATGGTGAATCCCTACCAGCCACCCCACTATGCTGGTGAGGAGGATCCAGCCAAACTGGAAGAATGGATCCGAACCTTCGACAAGCTGCTGGGAGCAGTCAAATGTCCGGAAAGAGAAAGGGTGCACGTCGCTTCGTACTACTTGGGAGGTGAAGCGGACGACTGGTGGCAGGCAACTCAAGCCAAGCTGACTGAAGATGACGAGCCCTACTCTTGGGCGGAAATGATGGAACTACTCAGGGATCGATTCTATCCCTTGAGTACTAAATCAGCGATGTATGAGGAATTCCTGTCGCTGAAGCAAGGAGGCCAAACCGTACAAGAGTACTACACTCGATTCAAGGAGCTGGTGAGGTTCGCACCAAGGCTAGTACCCACGGATGCGGAGAAAGCACAGAAGTTCGAGATGGGACTGAACCTGTCTGTTCGCGAGGTGATCGCGGGGGTACACTACCCCGATTTGCAAGCTGTGTATGACCGCGCTGTGGCAGTAGTGCGTGTGCAACAACTGAAGAGAAGGGTGAGTGGGGAGTCCAGCAGGGGTCCCCAAGACAAGAGAAACCGGGACGCGAGAAGCGAGAACAACACGGGGAGGAACGAACAGCGGTGAGGGTCGAATAGGCCACAACAAACCAACAATGGGAGGGGGTTTAATCAAGAAGAACCGGTAACACCCTGCCCAAGGTGTGGACGACCCCATCTGGCGAGGGGATGCCATCAACAGGGCGCCTGCTTCCGATGTGGTCGAATGGGTCACATTCGTCGTGATTGCCGAACGAGGATGGAGAACATAACGAAGAGGGAAGATTTGGTCATGGGGCAGGAACAGCCTCAGAACCAAAACGGGCGAAACGGAAATAACCAGGGGTATAGACCCCCTCAAAACTAATTTAGGCCGCCAAATCAGAACCAGAACCAACGACCTCCGCCACCGCAGAATCAAAACCAATAGCAAAATCAGCAGCAGAATGCGAATCAGCAGGGCAACCAAGGACGCCCTATGGGGAGGCTCAATGTGGTTAACCAAGCGGACGTGCCTGCACAAGGAGAAGTGATGGCAGGTACATTTCATGTTTTGAATACACCCGTTAGAGTTCTATTTGATTCTGGAGCTAGTTGCTCAATCATAGCATCAAGAATAGTGCCTGAGTTAGATCTACCTAAGTGCGAGAGAATTAGCTTAGGAATTCAATTGCCTTCTGGAGAAGTAGTATCTTGCTCTAAACGATATAACGGAATTCCTATAGTGATAAAGAACGTAGAATTCTTCACGAACTTAGTAGAATTTAACTTAAGAGACTTTGACATCATACTGGGGATCGATTGGTTATACCAGTATAAAGCGGTGATCGAATGCCAAAAACAAAAGATCACCTTGTCAAAAAATAGGGGAAAGAGTGTTATTTTTTACTCTCAGCCCCCTAAGAAGAGTAACAAAATCGTTAGTGCACTCAAACTAAGTAACTTGATGCGTAAGGGGTATGAGCTGTATGCGTGCTACGTGCACAACCTTGAGGCGGAAAAGAACAAGGTTGATAGCATACCAGTGGTAAGAGAATACCCGGATGTGTTTCCTGAAGACATCCCGGGCATGCCACCTGAGCGAGATCTTGAATTCACGATAGATCTCATTCCGGGCACAGAGCCTGTCTCAAAAGCTCCGTACCGGATGGCACCACTGGAAATGAAGGAGTTAAAGGACCAACTCGAGGAGCTGTTAGGAAAAGGGTACATAAGGCCGAGTACTTCCCCCTGGGGAGCACCCGTTTTATTTGTTAAGAAGAAAGACGGAGGATTACGTCTTTGCATAGACTATCGAGGGTTAAACCAAGTGACTATCAAGAATAAATACCCTTTGCCGAGAATTGAGGATCTATTTGATCAACTGAAGGGAGCTTCAGTATTCTCGAAGATCGACTTACGATCTGGGTATCACCAGTTGAGAATTGCCGAGAAAGACATTCCGAAGACGGCGTTTCGAACTCGATATGGTAACTACGAGTTCACAGTGTTATCCATTGGGTTAACAAATGCTCCGGCAATGTTCATGAACAATGTATTTCGAGAGCTGTTAGATCAGTGTGTAGTGGTGTTCATTAATGACATTCTGATCTACTCGAAAAGCGAGGAGGAGCACGCCCAGCACTTGCACCAAGTGCTAGGGACCTTGCGAAAGAATCAGCTATACGGCAAATTGTCCAAATGCGATTTTTGGTTGAAGGAGGTAGCATTTCTAGGACATAGTATCCGCTGATGGAGTTTCAGTAGATCCGGCAAAAGTTTCTGCCCTAACTGAATGGGCAACTCCAAAGAGCCAAACAGAGATAAGGAGTTTCCTTGGATTAGCCGGGTACTATAGATGGTTCGTGAAGGATTTTTCGAAAATCGCACAACCTTTGACCCAGCTACTGAAGAAGGGAGTAAAATACGTGTGGACAGAGGCTTGTGAGACAGCGTTTCAAGAACTGAAGAAACGACTTACAACTACACCCGTATTGACACTACCATCAGAGAATGGTGACTTCGAAGTTTACAGCGATGCTTCGAAGGAAGGTTTAGGTTGTGTCTTGATGCAAGACTCGAGAGTCGTAGCATATGCATCACGCCAACTAAAACCTCACGAGGAGAATTATCCGACACATGACCTGGAGTTGGCATCGGTCGTTTTCGCTCTAAAGATATGGAGACATTATCTTTATGGGCGAAAGTGTCGAATGTTCACCGACCACAAGAGCTTGAAGTATATATTCACTCAGAAGGAGTTGAATTTGAGACAGCGAAGGTGGTTGGAACTTATCAAAGACTACGATTTAGAGATAGCCTACCACGAGGGGAAGGCAAATGTGGTAGCCGATGCCCTAAGTCGGAAAACCCAACACGTGACAAACTCGTTGGTAATTCCGCCGGCATTGTACATGGATTTAGCGAGATTGGACATGGAACTTGTGCATCCGGGCACAGTGAGTGAAACGATCAACGCCATGGTCGTAGAAACTCCAATATTGGACGAGATTAAGCTCGCCCAACCGGGCGACGCGAAACTCGAAAAGATAAAGGGGTATATTGCCGAAGGAAAGGCAATAGGATTTGCTGTCCACGAGGATGGAAGCATTCGTTTCAAAGGGAGATGGTGTGTGCCTCAAAAATGTGCCGAGTTGAAGCGAAAGTTGATGGAGGAAGGGCACAACACGCCATATTCAGTACATCCCGGAGGCGACAAGCTTTACAAAGATCTAAAGAAGATCTATTGGTGGCCGGGAATGAAGAAGGAAGTGGCAGACTTCGTGGCGAAATGTCTCACCTGCCAAAAGGTTAAGGCAGTGCGACATAAACCCCTAGGACTGATGCAACCACTAGAGATTCCAAGTTGGAAGTGGGATAGCATCTCAATGGATTTTGTCTCGGGATTACCCCGATCACCTAAAGGCATGAACAAGATTTGGGTGATTGTGGATAGGCTAACGAAGACAGCCATATTTATCCCGATGAAAGACACGTGGACTATGGACCAATTGGCCCAAGCCTACGTTGATAATGTGGTACGACGACATGGAGTACCACATGACATCATTTCCGACAGAGACAGTAGATTTGTCTCTCACTTTTGGACGGAGTTACAAAAAGCTCTCGGTAGTCAAATCAAAATGAGCACCGCATTCCACCCAATGACGGATGGTCAAACCGAGAGTTCAATCCAAACACTAGAAGACATGCTGAGAGCATGCGTGTTGGAATTTAAGGGAAATTGGGAATCCCATTTACCCCTAATCGAATTTTCTTATAATAATAGCTACCATGCTAGCATTGGCATGGCACCATTCGAGGCGTTGTATGGACGAAAGTGCCGAAGCCCGTTGAGTTGGGAAGAAAACGATAAGTCGGTGGTAGTGGGACCACAACTTATCGAAGACATGGCTCAACAAATCAAAGTGATTCAAGGAAAAATGAAAGTCGCTCAAGACCGTCAGAAGAGTTACGCTGACGTGAGACGAAGAGACCTAGAATTTCAAGTGGGAGATAGGGTCATGCTAAAGATATCACCCATGAAGGGGGTGATGCGCTTTGGCAAACGAGGAAAGTTGAGTCCTCGATACATAGGACCTTATGAAATTCTAGAACGAGTCGGAAATTTGGCCTACCGACTGGCTTTACCGCCACAATTAGATCGAGTTCATAATGTTTTCCATGTCTCACAACTAAAGAAGTATGTGCCGGACCCGACACATGTACTTCAACCGGAGATAATCGAACTCGATGAGGATTTGACTTATGAAGAAGTCCCAGTGCGGATTCTGGACACTAAGGAGCGAGTAACCGTCAAAATGATCAAGGTTCTTTGGTCGAACCACGAAAGTGAGACGGCAACTTGGGAGGTAGAATCCGATATGAGAGAGCGCCACCCGACACTATTCCAACCCGACACCGACACAGTTATGGGGACATAACTGCAATCTTAAGGGGGAGAGGATGTCATACCATCTATTTTTCGTGTATTTTTGTGAACAAACAAACAAATTCAAATTGTTTTGAACTACGTTATGGCTTGATCCCTTCGCAGGGTATGTAGGCAGCTTAGAAGTTTGAATTCTAAGTTCAGTTGCAAAGTAATAAAATAAACAAAAGACCTAAGCACGAGAGAAGCCGAAACACAACTTCGAGGACGAAGTTGATTCTTAAGGAGAGTAGACTGTAATACCCGAGAATTTTGCAACATAAAACAATAATTAAATAAAATGAATACCATAAATAGATAAATCCAGCAAATAAATAAATAAATAAGGATAAGGAAATGAGAAATGAAATTTAACTTAAAAAGGAATTAAAGGAATTTAATTAAATAAAAGGAACTAAATAAAAATAAATAAATTGTACACCGAAACCCGACACCAATGAACTCAAGAATTTGAGTCCAAACATGCAATTAGACCCGAGTAAAATTTAGAGAGGAAATAGGAACCCGAAGATACCCCGGAAATCGGAATCCGGAAGCATAGGGGGATAGAAGTCCGAAAGAGAGGAGGAAAGGCACGACGGATCGCACGACCCGCCCGGACTGAAGTCCAGGCGAGTGCCGCGCGGTCAATAGGGGAAAGGCGCGCCACGGCCGCGCCAACGGGCAGATTCGCCGGTTGCGAGATTCACTCGCCCGAATCCGGATTTTCCGACTTCGGTTGAACACCTTTCGGCTCAAGACTCCCCAAGGCCGACCTTGGACATCCCTAGGTCATGTTTACCTATAAATAAGACCTCTTGAAAGCCCCGAACACTTTTCAAAATCCTACGATACTCTCTATACGCAAAACCCTAGATCCGGAAGTCATCGGAGGCACCAAAACCGAGCGACGACTGCCGTGAACGAATTTGAGAGATCTCCAACGTCGTGGTAAGTTAGATTCGTTCATCCATCTCATTTTTAATTCAAAAACGAAACCCTAATTCTCTTCTTTTTATTTCTACACCCCGAATCGGATCTAGAACGAGGAACCCGACGAACGGAGAGGATAAACGGTGGACTGGAAGCCACGCCTTCGAACTCGACGATCCCGGATGACTATAAATCTGTAAGTTGACACTTACATGGTTTTGGGAGTAATTAAAACACGAAAACTAAAAGCTTAATCGGAACTTTCAAAAATCCGTCAACATATGATTTTTACCGGCGCAACAGTTTTGTCTAATTTTTCCGAACCTTTAAAAGTCTTCAAACGGAAAAACTTAAAACACAAAAAACATTCCTAAGGCTTAGATCTATCTTCGATCCCCACCCGGCCCATTATCCCTCCCCTTTATCCCCCTTTGTAATTTGTGTGGTTTGGGCTCCCACATACCTTTGATGACACATGAGTGTCATTGTTTATAAAAAAAAAAAAAATAGTATTAACCCTCGGTCAATGGCTTCGCAAAAAAATAGTATCCAACCAACAAACATTATTACAATAGTATATTATATAATTTATTTAAGCTTTAATAATTAACTTTAAAAAAAAAAGTTTGGGTTGGCCCGTGCAGAGGGCATGTTTAGGCGGGATATAGCCTATTTTGGCCCGGTTCCAAACGTGCATAGATTTATTAAGCCCAAATCCATTTTTACATCCTATGAGATCCCCCGTCATGTAAAGTGATCCCAAAGTCATGTAAAATAAATAACTAAATGTCCAAAGTGATCCCCCGATGCATGATCATGCTCCGTACTCTGTAATGGAAAAATGAACAACGGGTTTTATCAGTATATAAAATACTGAGTAAGTTAATCCCTAACTAACAATTTAAGGGGTTACATGTGTTTAATCAAAATTACACCTTTCATGCGATACGGGGATTAATTTAGAGTTGCATAAATAAAATTTAAACTTAAATTCAAGTCTTTTAGACCTCTTGACAAAATATCAATTAACCGTCTAAGTATTGAGAATTTGATAAATTAGAATGAAGGTTTAGTTAAAGATTTTCTTCCACTCACGCACAGATTAAAAATATGATTTAACAGTTTACCAAAAGATTCTAAAGGCATACTTGAAAGGACGCGTTTTCTTAATCTCAATCTTCTATCAATGTTTCAGATATAGTCAAAGATATTCCATCGCCCTTGGGGAATCGAACCCGCAAGGACTCAAGTACATCCTAGGGAATTGAACCCATAGGAATCAACACACATCATGGGGAATCGAACCCGCAGGGAAACATAAACAAACATCATGGGGAATCGAACCCGCAGGGAAACATAAACAAACATCCTGGGGAATCGAACCCGCAGAAAAATTTACATCTCGGGGAATCAAACCCGCAAGAATTCACATACACGTCCTGGGGAATCGAACCCGCAGGAATTAATCACCTTGGGGAATCGAACCCGCAAGGGATGAGCCGTTTTGGCATAATAAGGAGATCACTAACGAGGCAATCTCAACATAGGACCACTAACGAGGCAGCCCAAACAATGGGAGACCACTAACGAGGCAGTCTCAAAAAGATAGTAGGACCACAAACGAGGCGATCCAAAACACAGCGCGCGAGATCACTAACGAGACAATCTCAGATAGTAGGGAGACCACTAACGAGGCAGTCTCAAAAAGATAATGATAGTATGAAGATCGGCTCAGCCTAGTGAGCGGGATTTTTCGAAAGTTTCGTATTTCAATGTTATCAAATGATCGATATCGCGTTTTCATAGTTCGAGTTTTCTCAAGTTCGAAAAATCCTATTCGAGGCAGTTTACGCCTTTCCTAATTAAAACTCGTTTTTACACCAAAAATTCTGAAATTTTTACAGTAGTTCAAAAACACACACACGAACAACTTTCATGTTTTAAGTTTTTCGAAATAAGGTTCCGAAGTGAGTCGAAATTCGAGTTCTTTGCAAAGAATGATTTCTGTCTTAAAAACTAGTTTCGTCACAGGTTCGTGCAACGCCGATTAAAAATTCATTTCAAAACCAATTGATGCGAAATATCGACCACAACCCACTGTATACTCGCGGGCTCCGAAAAGGTTTTAAAGCAGTTCTGAAATTCGACCGTTTCACATATCAAATGAACACCAAAATCCGTGAAAGTTTATATGCATAATCTAGACACAATTATCTACAACTTTTGTTTAGGAATGCAAATTTGAATCATTCGAAAAATGGGTGAAAAACATGCATCAAGTCGAATAAGGAAAACTGTCACAGTTTAAAATGTTCGAGTTGTCACAGAAAGTTTACGGCGTGATTTGGGATAGCAAATCTTAATGTCAACGGCTGAAATTTGGACACAAGATAGATAAAGGTGTTAGGAACAACTTTTATGTTGAAAAGTTTTCGGTTTGAATTCCCGAAGGTCGAGTTTTAGGCGAATCTTTGAAATTGGACGAAAATAGGGTTTTTGAAAACCGATTTTTGTTACAAGCCTATATCTCGAGTTTTAAACAACAAACAACCACGAAAGTTTGTGAGTAAGGTTTTAACTTACCAATTTAGAGATTAGGGTCACTGGAACGGGTATCCGGACGTCCTAGGGTCGCGACGAACGGCCAATCTTTCCGATCGCTTTTTGTTCGTTTTCCGGCGTGAAATCGTAGCAAAGGAAAAGGGTTAGAATTCGAGTTTTGGAGACTTATGGACGGATGGAACACTGTATTAAGACTTACCAAGGTTCTATTAGGCAGTGGCTCTGTCCCGGTTGCCTCGTCGTCGCCGGAATGTTCGCCGGAAATTGTCGTCGGAGGAGTTTTGGCTTGGAGAGGAAGTTGGGAGTAGTATGGGGAGTGTTTTCTGTGGATTAGGGTTTTTTGGAGGCGCCTCCAGTCGTCCCTAAGCCCACCTTAAGGCTGGGATCCGATTTCCCTCGAAGGGAATCGTAATTTAGGCAAGAAAATCGCCCCCGATGGAAAGTTTACACCTCCTGCACCTCTGGCACGGTGTTGGCGCGCATGTATTGCTTTGTCCGTGCTAAGTGCGCGCGGGCTCAACCTTGGACGCGTCGTCCAACTCTCGCGCGGTGGCCGCGCGTGGCCGCGCGGAGAGCGCGCGGCGCCCGGTCCGACCGGTTCGAGTGGTCCGCGTGGTTCGTCGGGTCTTTTCTTCTTTTCTCGATCGGGTTTCTATCCTCTACGTTCTCGGTTCGACTTTTCGGGTCATTTCTGGGGTTACGATTCCTTTCTTAAATTTATTTCGACTCCAATGAATTTCATATTCGAAACCTTGAATCCGTCGAGTTTGAATTCATCGTCTTTCGACTCCCGTGTAGTAATTTATCTGATTAAATTATTTCCGACTTCACGGGTTTTTGGAATTAAAATTTTTTTTCCTTCTTGAATTTAATTCCAATTCTTTTAACTCGATTCATGGAATTTCTTCGGCTTCCTTTCCCTCTTTTATTCCATTTTGAGTTTTTGAATCTATCAGCGTTTCATTTCCGAGCAATAATTTATTGTAATAAATTATTTTCTTTTCGGAAATAAATTTTTATTTTGCTGTAAAAATCCCGGGTATTACACCGCGGCCCAGTCTGGGTCCGCGCGGGGTTTGCACAAACCCAGCGCCAACCCCACGCCAGATGCGACAGTCGCGGCGTTGCGCGATTTTCTCGCCCGAACGCGGATTTTTCGACTTTCGGTTGAACATCTTTCGACTCTAGACTCTTAGAGTCAGATCTTGGACACCCTAGGCCTTAGTTATTTATAAATAAGACCTCCTAAAAGCTCCGAATACGTTTGAAACCCTACGAAATCTCTCTATACGTCGAAACCCTAACCCCGGAGTCATCGGAGGCACGAAAGCAAGAGAGGAGACTGAGTTGGATGAAAATCCAAAGACTCCCGTCATCGTGGTAAGATCTGCTCCCTTCCTTACCATTTGTGATTCGAAAACAAATCTTAATTAAACCTCTTTTCTATTCTAAACCCCGATCCGGACGCGTTGAGGAAAAACGAAGGATCTCGGAAGGAGAACGAAGAACGTGGAAGCCACGCCTCCGAATCATCGAGCCGAGACATCCATAGATCTGTAAGTTAACGCTTACACGGTTTGGGAGTATTTAAAATATTTAAATCTAGAAACTTAATCAAAACTTTCGTAAATCTGTCAACATGTGATTTCTAACGGCGCAACAGTTTTGTCTAATTTTTCCGAACCTTAAAACGACTTCAAAAGGAAAAACTTAAAACACGAAAAACGTTCCTAAGACATAGATCTATCTACTGTAAAATTTTCATAATTTTTCATCGTGTTTTGATATCCAAAAACGACCATGAACAGACCTGCCTTTGGTTTAGATCTTGAAACGGTGACAGAACTTTAGTTCGAACTTGTTGGTGATTTCTACCTTAGATCTAGACCGATCTAGGCTTGGCATTGAACATAAGAGTTGTAGATCTATGTGTTAAGAACACCTCCGTAAAATTTCAGAATTTTTCGTGATGATTTGATATATGAAATCCACCCGAAACCGAACTGCTAGGATGTGGATCTTGAAATTCTTGACAGAACTTAGGTCAGAACTTGATGACGTTTTTGACTAGGGTTCTAGGCTGATTTAGATCTTTTGCCGAACATGAAAGTTGTAGATAAATGTCTTAAGATGGTCTCTGTAAAATTTCATCAAATTTGGAGTTGTTTTGCTATGGTAGATTTCAATATCTTTAAGCTACGGTCTGCGAAATTCGGACATATTTGTGTTTCTGCGAAATTTGACGTTTTTGACATGTTTTGGTATCTTGGATTGAAAAAGTTAAAACACGAAAGTTGTTCATCTCGACGTTTCTGAGTCAGTAGTGAAATTTCGGAATTTTTGGAATTTAATCTGAATTTAGACGAATTTAAGAGTAAACGGTGGTTTACCGGAAGTCAAATCTTGAAATCTTGTTGAAACATGAAATTAGCCTTTAAGGTTTGAATGATTGGGAATTCCTTTGAAATAAAATACACATGATATACTTCTATAATGCTTGTCGAAAGGCAATTGAGATATAATGCTTGCCGAAAGGCAATTGAAATATAATGCTTGCCGAAAGGCAATTGAAATATCCTGCTTGCCGAAAGGCAATTGAGATATCCTGCTTTCCGAAAGGCAATTGAAATATCCTGCTTGCCGAAAGGCAATTGAAATATCCTGCTTGCCGAAAGGCAATTGAAATATAGTGCTTGCCGAAAGGCAATTGAGATATAACGCTTGCCGGAAGGCAATTGATAAATAAAACCTGCCGAATGACAATTGAAACATAAACTTGAAACATGAGACATGAGATATGAAACTAGGAGACTCGAAAATTGTTCATTATATTTTAAAGTATGTCTTGCAATTGTTTTACCTTGCGAATTATATTTATGATCTTATGAAGTCTCTGTCGTTTGAATTATTGTTAGCGAAATAAATTAAATTATGTGGTGTTGTGCACATGTTTTCTTTAAATATTAAATAATGGCTTTGAAACCCCATAGTTATGTATGTGTTAACTTACTCAGCACGTAGTGCTGACCAAAACCGTATTTTTTCCCCTGTTTCTTTCAGAGCTGAAGAATATGCATCATCATATGCATTCATGGGAATTTTGGGGAAATGCTTTATTTGTAAATGTTACGTTAGACTAGAAATTGCATGAATGGGCCTGTTTAACCCGTATTCTGGCCGTGTTGGCTATATTTAAATTCCGCTGCATTATACTTATGTAAATATTATTTTCCGCTGCAACTGTAATGACATTATTTTTAAATTATATATAAATGGGCTGTTTGAATGTTTTAAATTCTGAAAAACCATAGCCTTGCATCTCTTTAGCAAGCTCGGAGAAACCCTGTCTTGCTAGGGAGGTGTGGCGGTGACATCCCGACCTGGGTGACCAAAAACCGGTTTGTTACAAAGTGGTATCATAGCCCGGCTATTTTTAAACTATTATTTTTAAACCATTATTATTTTTAAACTACTATTAATATTTTGACTATTATTTTAAATTTTAAAGTATTATTTCCATGGAGAAATTTTTATTTTAAAACCCATGGGAAAAATATATATATAGTGCATAAATTACTTTTGGGGGGGAAATCATCATTCGCATTTGCATATTGCATCTCTTTTATGTAGAGAACTTAGAATCTTGGCGAGTTTTAAATTAGAATCTTGGCGAAGTTTAACCTAGAATCTGGGCGAATATTAACTTAGTTCTTTTGCTTGCACTAGATGACTTAGACACTTGACATCAAATTAGAAACGCTCACTAGAGACTGATGTTGCCTTAGTTCTAGATCGCGTTCATCTAAGCGCACGCCTAAGCATAACAAATCTCGGCTTTAGCCATTCCTATCCTGGTACGAACTAGAAAACTTCCTCATGTGGAACAATAAGAAAATCAAGTTTTATTAAAACACTCTTTATTCCAAATATCTTGTTTGGATTTCCAAACAACAAATCCGAAAATTTGAAATTAGAAATTTACGAAACGTCTTGTTCGAGCGATCTATCTAAACCAAGATAAGCTAATCTATACACGTTATAACAGAAAATGGCGCCTAGGAGGAAACCAAGGAAGGTGAGTCCAAACGGCACTGACGCTAACCTTTCCAACACGCCCAACAACAGTGAAAGTCCTCAGAACCTAGGAGAGCAAGTGCCTCAAGCGCCCAATAATATGGAAGCACGTTTAAAAACGATAGAGGGATTCCTAGTCGCATTAGGAAATGCGGAGGTGCATAGGACACCTGTAGCAGTACCTCCGCCCGTAGCTCAAACCAACTATCTAGCGTTGGTGAATCCCTATCAACCACCACGTTATGATGGGCAGGAGGATCCCGCCAAACTAGAGGGGTGGATCCGTACATTTGATAAGCTCTTGGATGCTATCAAATGTCCTGAGGAGGCAAAGACACGAGTAGCAACCTACTACTTAGGAGGCGAAGCCGATGAGTGGTGGCAAGACCTCCAGAGGAATTTAGAGGAAGCTGATGAAGCTTATTCGTGGACTAAACTTAAGGAGGATCTAAGGGATCGATTCTACCCCATGAGCACCAAGGCGGCAATGTACGAAGAGTTTTTATCACTGAAGCAAGAGGGACGGACGGTGCAGGAGTATTACACCCGGTTTAAGGAGTTGGTACGATTTGCTACGAGGATAGTACCAACCGACTCTGACAAGGCTCAGAAATTTGAGATGGGTCTGAACCTTAGTATCCGGGAGATACTTGCAGTAGGACAATTCACGAACCTGCAGACGGTTTATGATCGTGCGGTAGCGGTTGCACGAGTCCAAGGACTGAAACGGAAACCGATAGATGAGGCTAACCAAGGACCACAAGGAGAATACAAGGTGGATAAGGACCATTTCGATGGAAACTCGGAAGGACAACATCAAAATGACAATGGGGAGAAAAAGGGGATAGTCTTCAACCATGGTGACTATGCGTCACCATGTCCAAAGTGTGGTAAACCGCATTACGCGATAGGATGCCCTCAGCTTGGAGCATGCCTTCGATGTGGTCGACATGGTCATCGGCTGCGTGATTGCCGGACACGGAAAGAGAACATCGACAAGAGAGAAGATGTGACTACTCGACCTAAGCAACCACGAAACCCAGACGGTCAAGGTGGCAACAACCAACGGCACCAGTACCCTCAGAATAAAGACCAAAACCCGAAACCTCTCGAGAGTACTGAATAGGCAGTTATGGGGACATAACTGGAGTCCTAAGGGGGAGAGGATGTGATACCCCGTAATAAAGTGGTTGCATTTATTTTTAGTTTGGCTCGACAATATGTATCCCAAATAAATTTTGAACTATGTTATGGCTTGATCCCTTCACCGGGTACGTAGGCAGCTTAGAAGTTTTAATTCTAAGTTCAGTCACAAAATAATAAAACAAACAAAAGTCCTTAGCACGAGAAAAGCCGAAACACAACTTCGAGGACGAAGTTGATTCTTAAGGAGGGTAGACTGTAATACCCGAGAATTTTGCAACATAAAATAAATAAATAAATAAATAAATAAACAATAAATAAATATAATAAATAAATAAATAATTAAAAGATGAAATGAGAAATGGAATTTAATTCAAGAAGGAATTAAATATCCAATAACCCGTGAAGTCGAAAATAATTTAATTAAATAAATTATTGCACGGGAACCAAATATAGATGAACTTAATATTTCGAACCCGAAATTAATTTGAGATCCCAAATAAATTTGAAATAGGATTTAAAGTTCAAGAGATAGCCCAAAAAAAAGAAGGAGAAAGGCCCAAAGAGAAGACAAAGGCCCAAAAGGAAGAAGGAAGAGGAAGGCCCAAAGGGATTGCACGACCCGGCCCAGACCGCGGCCCAGTCTGGGTCCGCGCGGTGTCCGCGCGGGGTTTGCACAAACCCAGCGCCAACCCCACGCCAGATGCGATTTTCTCGCCCGAACGCGGATTTTTCGACTTTCGGTTGAACATCTTTCGACTCTAGACTCTTAGAGTCAGATCTTGGACGCCCTAGGCCTTAGTTATCTATAAATAAGACCTCCTAAAAGCTCCGAATACGTTTGAAACCCTACGAAATCTCTCTATACGTCGAAACCCTAACCCCGGAGTCATCGGAGGCACGAAGGCAAGAGAGGAGACTGAGTTGGACGAAAATCCAAAGACTCCCATCATCGTGGTAAGATCTGCTCCCTTCCTTACCATTTGTGATTCGAAAACAAATCTTAATTAAACCTCTTTTCTATTCTAAACCCCGATCCGGACGCGTTGAGGAAAAATGAAGGATCTCGGAAGGAGAACGAAGAACGTGGAAGCCACGCCTCCGAATCATCGAGCCGAGACATCCATAGATCTGTAAGTTAACGCTTACACGGTTTGGGAGTATTTAAAATATTTAAATCTAGAAACTTAATCAAAACTTTCGTAAATCTGTCAACATGTGATTTCTAACGGCGCAACAGTTTTGTCTAATTTTTCCGAACCTTAAAACGACTTCAAAAGGAAAAACTTAAAACAAGAAAAATGTTTCTAAGACATAGATCTATCTACTGTTAAATTTTCATAATTTTTCATCGTGTTTTGATATCCAAAAATGACCATGAACAGACCTGCCTTTGGTTTAGATCTTGAAACGGTGAAAGAACTTTAGTTCGAACTTGTTGGTGATTTCTACCTTAGATCTAGACCGATCTAGGCTTGGCATTGAACATAAGAGTTGTAGATCTATGCGTTAAGAACACCTCCATAAAATTTCAGAATTTTTCGTGATGATTTGATATATGAAATTCACCCGAAACCGAACTACTAGGATGTGGATCTTGAAATTCTTGACAGAACTTAGGTCAGAACTTGATGACGTTTTTGACTAGGGTTCTAGGCTGATTTAGATCTTTTGCCGAACATGAAAGTTGTGGATAAATGTCTTAAGATGGTCTCTGTAAAATTTCATAAAATTTGGAGTTGTTTTGCTATGGTAGATTTCAATATCTTTAAGCTGTGGTCTGCGAAATTCGGACAGATTTGTGTTTCTGTGAAATTTGACGTTTTTGACATGTTTTGGTATCTCGGATTGAAAAAGTTAAAACAAGAAAGTTGTTCATCTCGACGTTTCTGAGTCAGTAGTGAAATTTCGGAATTTTTGGAATTTAATCTGAATTTAGACGAATTTAAGAGTAAACGGTGGTTTACCGGAAGTCAAATCTTGAAATCTTGTTGAAACATGAAATTAGCCTTTAAGGTTTGAATGATTGGGAATTCCTTTGAAATAAAATACACATGATATATAATGCTTGCCGAAAGGCAATTGAGATATAATGCTTGCCGAAAGGCAATTGAAATATAATGCTTGCCGAAAGGCAATTGAAATATCCTGCTTGCCGAAAGGCAATTGAAATATCCTGCTTGCCGAAAGGCAATTGAAATATCCTGCTTGCCGAAAGACAATTGAAATATAGTGCTTGCTGAAAGGCAATTGAAATATAATGCTTGCCGAAAGGCAATTGAGATATAACGCTTGTCGCAAGGCAATTGATAAATAAAACTTGCCGAATGGCAATTGAAACATAAACTTGAAACATGAGACATGAGATATGAAACTAGGAGACTCGAAAATTGTTCATTATGCTTTAAAGTATGTCTTGCAATTGTTTTACCTTGCGAATTATATTTATGATCTTATGAAGTCTCAGCGAAATAAATTAAATTATGTAGTGTTGTGCACATGTTTTCTTTAAATATTAAATAATGGCTTTGAAACCCCATAGTTATGTATGTGTTAACTTACTCAGCACGTAGTGCTGACCAAAACCGTATTTTTTCCCCTGTTTCTTTCAGAGCTGAAGAATATGCATCATCATATGCATTCATGGGAATTTTGGGGAAATGCTTTATTTGTAAATGTTACGTTAGACTAGAAATTGTATGAACGGGCCTGTTTAACCCGTATTCTGGCCGTGTTTGCTATATTTAAATTCCGCTGCATTATACTTATGTAAATATTATTTTCCGCTGCAACTGTAATGACATTATTTTTAAATTATATATAAATGGGCTGTTTGAATGTTTTAAATTCTGAAAAACCATAGCCTTGCATCTCTTTAGCAAGCTCGGAGAAACCGTGTCTTGCTAGGGAGGTGTGGCGGTGACATCCCGACCTGGGTGACCAAAAACCGGGGTGTTACAATATTATTGATATAGTTATTTATTTTATTTTATATATTGTACATGGAATTGATTTGAATAGCAAAATAGGAAGATGAAGATTTAATTTTTTTTAAAAAAAAGGACGACGTTTTAGAGATTTAAGATCTAAGATTTATTCCAAATCTTTTCCAACATATTGGGTGCAACAATATACTAAAAATAGACTAAATATTGTTATAACTATCATGCATATATCTATATATTATTTTATTATGCTAATTATTATTATTATTATTATTATTATTATTATTATTATTATTATTATTATTATCATGAATATATATTTATAAAAAATAAAGTGTTAATTAATTACTATTCATCTAATAATTACACAAGTACTGAAATAGTTTTAATATTTATAAATAAATTTATTTAAAATATATCTAGAATAATATAGGGTATTACAGTCTACTCCTCTTAAGAATAAACTTCGTCCCCGAAGTTGATTCTCGGGTATTACAGATCTCCAGATCAAGAATCTCGTCTGAACAAAGCCTCCATCTGTTCGATTGGGCACCCCTTTGCTGCAGCAGCATCAGGGGCAAAAGTGGTCGATGAGTGCTGCAAGGGCGATATTATTTGGGATAAACTCGGCTTTAGGGTATCTATTGATGTTGGCGGTGATGAGCTTCAACAGGGGGGTGTTTGTGGCGGTGGTGATGGGCTTTTAGGAGTTGGTTACTTCCTCTTCCGTGGTGGGGAGGAAGTGTCACCCACTCTGGATAGTCCATGTGCCTGTGCTTGATTGCTTTATACTCCACATATATAAATACGAAATAAGGGTTTACTGTTACACTGTAGCTGTGAGGTTACTGTAGTACTGTAGCAACTAGTTTGGTATATATATATATATATTAGATATATATACATATACTAGAACTCTTCCCTCGCGCGCTATGCCGCGCTGATCTGATCCTGAAGTAAGTGTTCAAATACATTGTTATTCTCTGTGCTTCGTAGTTTTTATTCCCATATGCTAGTGAAAGGATATCCAAATGGAAGAAAATAGAAAAATGGTAATGAATACCTGAGATGAGTTTGTATTGGCTGGATGCATTTTAGGATTGTAACGAGTCTTTTTTTTCGTCTAAATAACAAAATGGATTTCTTTTTCTGCTGTTTCAAAAAACTCCATTCCATTTAGTAGATCTGTTAGGACCAAAACGGGAATGGGCTAGGGTTATGAACTTATAATCTGATGATCGAGTAGATTCCATGATTATAAGTTCATTCCATACCGGACCAGGGAATCACCAAACCTACATACAATTAAAAGACAGTAAGGTTTCATGAACTATCATAAGAAATTCTCAATGGTTATACCTATTTCATGCCATACTGAGACAATGAATATGGAAAGGGAGGATGAAAGAAATTGGAAGACATTATAGGTGATAGTTATGAAAATTATATAGTGATAGTTATAGGTGATGTTATATACAGACATACAACTGCAACACAAGGAAACCATAAAGAACATTATGAAAATTGTAAATAAACTAAAGATGCACAGAAAAAAAAAAGTGGCGATCATCTCTTTACCATTAGCAATAGAAGACGAAGCAGTACAATAATATCACACAACCTCTTGTAAAAATTCTTAACCATTCTGCATGGTAATCTAGTTCCATTAGATTCTTCACATCATTCAAGATATCATTTCATGTGAGATTTAAAATTATTAAACTTAAAAGCTAATAATTAAATACGAAAAATAAGAATATTGAGTCCAGATCTTACACAATCGTTGCAACGTAACCACCAGAAGATGAAAAAAAGAAAATGGAAAAAAAAAAGCAAGGTAACCAAATAAGTACAGACCATTGCAAACAAAGAATTTCTTCTCTCTCAGACATCTTGAACCACACTAACCCACGTCAAATGAGGTTTGAAACCACAATAGATGGGAATTGCATTCTCGCCATTACCACCAAAGCACAATTTCTAATCAGAATTGTAACCAAGAGTTCACCAACATTAATACTAAAATAAACAGTAATAAAGATTGGCAGTGGATAGGACAACTGAATGTATCTGTATGAAACACAGAATTCTGTATCCAAGCTCACTCAGTCAACCAGTTCACTGAATATGGGAGCCACTTCACAAGCTTGTTTCCAATGACTCTGAGGAAAGTCTCCCTGCATCCTATATTTAAAAATTAAATGAGTAAAGCATTTGTGGTGATACAGTGTGACACAAAACAATAAAGAAAGTAATTCATGGGAATAAGAGAATGAAATTACTTAACCAGATTCATAAAGATCATTTTTAGACTATTTGATTCCCTTTAAGAATCCAATTTATATCTTTTGGTTGCATCTTTCATCATTTTAATATGAACATGTAGGGAATCAAAGGTTTCTCAATTGCAGCAAAGTACCATTAAATACCTTGAGAGAATTTGGTAGCTGACAGACCATGGTATAAGCACCTCCAGGATATCTTACCGAACACTCCACGATATCTTACCTGAACACTCCGAGGATGGGAAGCCCCTTTTTCATGGCTAAACTTCTTTTCATGATAAGAACTGCACCGACACCATCTTTAACCTGACTTGCATTCCCTGTAAAGCAGAACATCCAGATTCCAGTTGAAACTTGTAAGTCAAAAATAGCTCCAAGAGTAGAAATCACAAGAGTAATTCTATAACCCACAGTTGGGGTTCCATCCTTCTTGAAAGCAGGCTTCAGCTTTGCTAAATCCCTCATGCTTGTATCGAGGCGAATGCTATCATCTGCAGAGATTGTAACAGGCTTCACCTCACCAGTTTTCGTTCCACAATCTTCAAAGAAAAAGAATTATTTAGTTTGTAAGGAATGACCAAATAATAGATCTTATTCAATAAATTTTGGCTTCAATATACCTTTGTGGACACTGGAATAATAATTTCCTCTTTAAATTTCCCCGAAAAAGCGCCGACAACAGCAGGTTGATGAGAGACGACCTGTTGAAGCAATTTTAAAGTATCACAAGTATTCCCGTTAACATCGATTTTCTTATTGAGACAATACTAAACTCACAGCAGCATGATCCTGCTCTTCACGTGTGACTCCATAACGTTCTGCTACATTTTCTGATGTCATACCCATTGGAAGAAGGCAATCACGTGCTTGACCAAAGCTCTCATCCTGTGAGCAACAGAGGCAGGTATAAATTCTTGGCATGTATTATCTAAAAGGGTTGTTAACAGACAAAGGAAGAGAAGTTTCTACATACTCTTTGGTTATTTGTCTATAATATGCCAGGACGATCCACCAACATTAATCCCAGTCCAGCCACAATCCCTGTCTGAAAATAAATAAATAAAATTACAAATGAGAAGAACTTTAAAGAAGAGCATCGTGGTGTGTTTAATTTGCAATTACCAATAGCATAATATCCAGCTTGTATAAAGGCAGCGACATGTGCAACAACATGTAGACAGGCGAAACAATACCTGTTGACTGTTCCAACAAGTACGCAATCTGGAAAAATGGTTAAATAGAAAAAGGAAGAAAATTGAATTGTAGCCACAAGATAAAGGTATTCGTACAGATAGTCCAATTGGTGAATAAATGCCAAGACAAAAATGGCAGAGAAAAGATGTATAGCAGCATGTGATGCAGCCTAAACCAATGGAGGAAGCTCTGGGAAGAAAGTATAAAACCTGGAAACCCGGCTTAGAGAGCTGCCAGCCTACACTCAATCCCTCTCGGTGAACCAGGAGCCAACACTATTCCAACAACTATTCGCCTACCGCAGCTGGATTCAATTTCGTTCTATCAATCACAGCCTACAACAGAGAGAAGATACAAGGAAAAGTTAGACAAGTACTAATGACAAATGTTTGCAAATTAAAGTACAGTTGGCTATGTTTCAATGACTATATTTAGAAAGCCCGAATGTGCGACATTGGGAAAGAGGAATGTTAATAGTTGTTTGACGCCCTAGGGTTCATTGTCATGGAGGGAGTGTATAACTTCAGCACATTGGGAAAATGAAATGATATTAATGCCACATGAACTTACCAGTAACTGGAGCAAGCAACTTTTGCCCAATAACCTTAGGTGATTTACCCCAAATTGGTGCTTTCGGATTCTTTTCGAAATCATGTTTCTGTTTGTTAGCTCCTCTAAAGAGAAGATAGCTTCCAAATCACAAGACAACACGTGAGTTAACTGAAACTTGGTTCAAAATAATTTACCAGCAGAATTTGAATGAGAGTATTACTGAAGTAGAAAGATGACGCAATTTGCAATGATAACTGCAGTAGTGAGCTCCACTTTATTAGTTAGAAGCCACCAACCCTTTCAAACAAAGGGAATGAAATAAAAGGAAAGATAATTAAAAATGCCCTTGAACCAATGTTATATGTGCTACAACTCATGTCATTAATAAATTAGGATGATTAATAAAAAAACGACGACAAATAGAAATTTGTTTATACAACTTACAATTATGAAGAGAGAATTTTACAAACCTGTGAACTGAGCGATTGACGAAGGCAAGCACTCCCACGAAGAGGCTATGCATTGGATATTTCATCCTCTTGCATAGCTTGATCTTGAAACGGTTGTTGTTGCACGTTGACTTTGATCGAACCGAAAACTTGGCTGATAAACCAAATTGTAAGCAACTCATTGTTAAAGAGGTCATCAAGGTACTGAGTTGTATTTGGAGAAGATTGGAAAGGAACACATACAAAATCTTGATGCAACGAATCTACTTATTTGGAAAAAGAAATAAATAGGTTCCTTTGATGAGATTTGTGTTTAAGTTATTTTAACAAATTTTTTCTATTCTTTCTTTTACTTTTAAATTTTGCCTGTGACTGTCAATGACCAAGAAAACACATGTTTGTAAATAGCTAAACAGTTGCACGATCACAAACAGACAAGATCCACATATCATTCAATAATAATATCTAATAACATGAGGAATTTCTTATATTAGCAGTTAAAAATTACTAACATAAAAGAGCCCAAATCTAAATTCACATAAAACCACGACGGCAATCTAAGAATCAAATGAAACCTCATAAACATATGTAACAATAAAAAAAATAACAACAACTTTTACTTGAAATGAAACCACGTCTGTTTTTTCATTAACTTTCACTTCCAATGGCTTATGATTGATGGCATATCTACTCCAACACCAACCAATTTTTCATAAATTTAATTGTTTCCCTGCTTATATGATCATATGGGAACTTTTTCCTTTTTGTTATTTTTTGAGTCTATCTTCAAAATATGCAGCAACTTATGGTGTTTTTCAACCAAGGAATAGCAGCAACTTATGGTGTCTTTTTTTGTGGTGTTTTTCAAAAAACAACAAATAAGGAAACAAGGATGCCATTGATCTCTTGGTTACTAACTTGCTTAAGGAAGATTAAGATTTGATTATGCGGAAGATTAAGAGAATGATAAATGGAAGAAGATGAACTCAAAGGAAAATAAAAGGATAAGGAGATAAAACCGCAACAAGGGTCGTCGGGGGAAGTAACCAAGGTGTTCGAAACCTTGACCTCAATCCAATCCTTCCACTTAAGCCTCGGTTTGATGATCAACAATGGATGCCTCGGTCCACGATTGATGAATGTTTCCCAACAAACATACAAAGAGTGTGTGAGAGTGTGTGTAAACTCAAAATGATCTTTTGAAGAGAGAAGATAATTTTCATTCAAGCAAAAGATGTGTACAAATGAGGGGAAGGTCATATATATAGACCAACCCATCAAATAATCCCTATGAAGGATTAAACAACAAAGGAAAATAAAAGAAAGGGAAAATGCATCAAAAACTGACCCTGATGCGGTTTAGGGAAAGTGATGCGGTCTAGACCGCATGTGATGTGGTTTAGACCGCATCGAATACACATAGACCACATCTGAGGGGAAGGGACCTATCTATTACAAAATGAGGCGATGCGGTTTACGCAATGCGGTTAAATAGACCGCATCGAGTAAGAGACCGCATCCCTGACTTATCTTCAATTTCCAAGCTGATGCGGTTTTAGACGAGGCGGTTTAAGTGTAGACCGCATCGAGGGAGACCGCATCGAGCTTGGGGTTTGTAATACGCACAACTGATGCGATGCGGTTTAGGCGATGCGGTTAAAAAGACCGCATCGCATTAGACCGCATCGATTAGGGAAATGGGAAAGCGTATGAAGGGGGCGATGCGGTCTATGGCGATGTGGTTTAAGGAGACCGCATTGCCTAGACCGCATCGAATTGACAAAGGCAGGATGGGGGGTGGGGGGGTCGATGCGGTCTAAGAGACCGCATTGGGGTGATGCGGTTTAGACCGCATCACTTAGAGCGCATCGCATCCCATCTCATGCCTTAGTCAATTTTGATGCCCTTATTCCTATAATGTTCATACTATTACAAAATATATTAATGTCCGACCATCTTCCGACTTGTCCGAAAATTGTCCGACGTCCGGCGGTGGTTCCGGCCGACCTCCGGCCAACTTTCCGGTGAGCTCCGTTTTGACCTCCGATGATGCTCCGGTGCTCCGGTGGCTTCTCCGGTGATCCTCCGGTGACTCTCGGGCGACGGCGATGGCTTAATTCTTCAAAATTGAGGATTCCATGGATGGAATCCCTCTGGCCTCATCGAGCTGGATCATGATCAATGCCTTCAGACTGCTACCTTCTTCTCGGTTGATTTCATCCGTGAATTCCGCAGTCTTGAGAAGGGTGGCAATCTGGTCTGTGAACTTCCGGTTCCTGGTCCTGGAGTACGGTCCCGATGGGAAAATTAATGCTGCAGATTTGGCTCCCACGCCATCCCCTCCCCCTTGGGAATTTTGAGCCATCAACCGAATAAGCTCCTCACCATCTTCCTTGTAGAGGGCGAGATATGCAACATTAAACGTGACATTAATTCCATACTCAGGAGGCAGTTCCAACCTGTATGCGTTGTCATTGATCTTCTCCAACACTCTGAATGGGTCGTCCCCCCGTGGGTAAAGTTTGTCAAGCCTCTTCAATGGAAACCTCTCTTTCCTTATGTGGAGCCAAACCCAATCCCCGGGCTTTAACAGCAGCTTCTTCCGTCCCCCGTTGGCATATTTCGTGTATGTTTCCGCGGCCTTCTTGAGGCTGTCCTGGATGTTCCGATGAAGCTCTTGTATAGCTCGAGCCCTGTCCCTGCCATTAACATTAAAATGCTCATTGCGTGGCAATGGCAGCAAATCAATAGGGGTTAGAGGGTTGAAACCATAGACGATTTCGAATGGTGACATATTCGTGGCACTGTGGACGTGTCTATTATATGCAAATTCTATGTAGGGCAGACACTCATCCCAGCTTTTGTAACTGGAAGCAATAATAATCCGCAGCAAATTACCCAATACTCTGTTGACGGCTTCAGTTTGCCTGTCTGTTTGAGGGTGATATGTTGTGAAGAACAACAGCTTCCTGCCAATCTCATGCCACAGAGATTTCCAGAAGTAGCTGACAAATTTCGTGTCCCGGTCTGACACGATCGTCTTAGGGATCCCATGGAGACGCACCACTTCCTTGAAGAATAATTTGGCGATGTGGTGGGTGTCATTGGTCTTCGTGCAAGGGATAAAATGAGCCATTTTGCTGAAGCGATCTACCACTACAAATATCGAATCTTTGTTCCTAGCAGTCCGTGGTAGTCCGAGCACGAAGTCCATTGATAGATCTATCCATGGTCCCTCGGGAATTGGCAGAGGCATATACAACCCATGTGGCTTCGAAGTGGATTTCGCCTTCAGACAGACGATGCACTTGGATATCAAGTCATCCACTTCCTTCCTCATTCCCGGCCAGTAGAATCGTTCACTTAAAATTTCAAAAGTGGCAGTCCTCCCGAAATGTCCCATAAGGTCTCCGTTATGAACTTCTTTGATCAATAACTCGCGAACGGATCCCTTAAGAATGCACAGCCGGTTCTCGAAATACAAAAATCCATCGAGTCTAGAAAACTCCTTGAACCCGTGCCTTTTGGTTTCTGCCCAGAATTCCTTGAAATCGGGATCAGTGGCATATTGATCCTTAATATGCTCGAAGCCTATTAGATGTGTCGTGGCAATGGCCGCCAAGTCTGTCCGTCGGGATAAGGCACCAGCAATAATATTTTCCTTTCCCTTTTTGTATTTGAGTACATAAGGGAAAGTCTCAACAAATCTGCTCCAAGGTGCGTGCCTTTTCCCTAGTTGACCCTGGTTTCGAATGTGCTTGAGGGTCTCGTGGTCCGTATGCATGATGAACTCACGACCCCGAAGATAGTGCTGCCACGTCTTTAGAGCTTGGACCACAACGTAGAGTTCTTTGTCATAGGTTGAATAGTTCAACTGGGCTCCGGAGAACTTTTCGCTGTGGTATGCCACTGGCTTTCCATTCTGCAACAAAACTGCTCCCATGCCGGTGCCCAATGCATCACATTCTACCTCAAATGGTAGATCAAAATCTGGTAGGGCCAATACCGGTGCATGAGTCAGTTTGGATTTCAGTTCTTCAAAACTCTTCTGCTCAGACGGCCCCCACTTGTAAACAAGTCCTTTCTTGAGCAATGAAGTTAGGGGTGCCGCAATCAGACTGAAATTTGGGACAAATCTCCGAAAGAAACCACACAGACCCAGAACTTGTCGGACTTCATGTACGCTCGTGGGTGGCTTCCATTCCGAGAGCGCCTTGATCTTTGTCTCATCGACCTTAAGTCCTCCATGTCCAACAATATATCCGAGAAATGAGAGTTCAGTTGCATGGAAGGTGCACTTCTCTTTGTTGGCATATAACTGAACCTCCCATAACCTGTTCAGTACCTGTTGGACATGGGAAAGATGATCAGATTCACTAGCACTATACACTAAAATGTCATCAAAATATACAATTACAAATTTATTAATAAATGGTCGAAGGATCTCATTCATAAGCCGCATGAATGTCGAAGGCGCGTTCGTCAGTCCAAATGGCATGACCAGCCATTCATACAATCCGAATTTAGTCTTGAACGCCGTGTTCCATTCATCACCCGGCTGCATCCGGATTTGATGATAACCACTTCGTAGATCAATTTTTGAAAAGATGCTGGCGTGACCTTGCTCGTCAAGCATATCGTCCAAACGTGGAATCGGGTGTTGATACTTGATGGTAATTGCATTCACGGCTCGGCAGTCCACACACATGCGCCATGTTCCGTCTTTCTTGGGAACCAGTAGGAGAGGCACAACACAAGGTGAGAAGCTTTCTCGGACCCATCCCTTGTTCACCAGCCCCTGCACTTGTCTCTGCACTTCCTTAGTCTCCTCCTGATTCATTCGGTAGGCTGGTCGATTCGAAATTGAAGCGCCTGGCACGAAATCAATTTGATGTTCGATGCCACGTAGGGGTGGTAGACCAGTCGGAACTTCTTCCGGGAAGATGTCTGAATTTTCTTCTAAAATCCTGGAAAAATTTACAGGAATATCAGGTGCAGCAGTGCAAGTTCTATAAATATCAGCAATAGGTTTTGCAAATGCAAGAAAACAGTAACCTGTTGAGCTTGGGGCACGCATGGTTTGCTCAAAATCGGTTCGAGTCGTCAGAAGACAAGGATTGGCGGTGGTGCTTTCAATGCAGAGGGTCTTTCCTTTATCTTTTTATTTTTGCTCTGCCTCATCCTTCTTCATGTTAGCACGCAGAACCTCTTGGTCTGCTCGAACCATCTTGACAGACAGTGGCTTGACATTTATTTTCTTTTGCTTAAAAATAAATGATAAACAGTTGGCACGACCCTTGTACTTGACGTCGCGATCATATAACCACGGTCAACCTAGCAGTATGTGACAGTCATAGGGATGACGTCACAGATAATGCTGTCAGAATAGGACCCGATCTTGATAGGAATCTTTGCTCTCCGATTGACTTTTAGGTCACTATTATAATTCATCCAGTGGAGATGGTAGGGACTCGGATGTTCTTCCGTCGGAATGCCTAACCTGCGGACAACATAAGCACTCACAGCATTAGTGCAGCTCCCATTGTCAACAATTACAGAGGCAACATTGCCCTTTAAATCACAATGACAGTAAAATAAATTCTCCCGTTGCTCGTCAGAACGAGGTTTTTCTTCTGATCGTTCGGCACTGAGAGTCCGCATAGCCACCAGATTGGTCAATTTGCGATCCTCTTCCACAGTTTCCTCGGCCGCGTTGTAATACCCGAGAATTTTGCAACATAAAATAAATAAATAAATAAATACACAATAAACAAAACAATAACAATGAATAAATACAAGAAATGAATAAACATAATACATAGATAAGGAATTTAATTTAAGAAGGAATTAAATTTCCATTAACCGTAAAGCCAAAGATAATTTAATCAAATAAAATTGTATAAGGGAACCCGATACTAATGGACTCGAGAATTTGAGGCCAATATTAAATCTAGACCCGAGTAAAAATTAAGATAGGAAATAGGAGCCCGAAAAGATCCCGGAAATTCGAATCCGAGAACATAGAGGGATAGAAGTCCGAAAGAGATGAGGAAATGCCCGACGGATCGCACGACCCGCCCGGACCGAAGTCCAGGCGGAGACCGCGCGGTGGCCGCGCGGGGTTTCCCCTATACGGCGCGCCAACCCCGCGCCACGGGCAGTAACAACCCGTGCGAGATTTTCTCGCCCGAATCCGGATTTTCCGACTTCGGTTGCTCACCTTGCGGCTCAAGGCTTACTAGGGCAGACTTTGGACGCCCTTAGAGTCCTTCACATCTATAAATAATCCTCTCAAGTAACCCCGAACACTTTTCAAACCCTACGAAATCTCTCTACCCAATAAACCCTAATTCCGGAGTCGTCGGAGGCACGAAACCGAGCAAAGGGACTGTCTTGGACGAAAATTGGAAGGCCTCTAACGTTGTGGTAAGTTCTGATCCGATCTTTTTCCATTCTTGATTTGAAAACGAATCCTAACTTCATCCTTTTCTTTTCTACACCCCGAACCGGATCTAGAACGAAGAACCCGACGAACCGATGAGATAAACGGTGGACTGGAAGCCACGCCTCCGAATCGACAAGCCGGGACGGCCACAAATTAGTAAGTTAATCTTACTATGGTTTTGGGTGAATTAAAACACACCTAACCTAACGATCTAATCAAGAAACCTAAAATCGGTCAACACGAAGAAAACCCACGGCGCTGCGTTCTTGCACGATTTTTCCGAACCCTTAAACCTATTCAAACGAGAAAACTTAAAATACAAAAAACGTTCCTAAGACATAGATCTATCTTATGTAAAAATTTCATAATTTTTCATTAAGTTTTAATATCTGAAATCAACCCTAAACCGAACTGTTCTAAATTTAGATCTTGAAATCTTGACAGAACTTTAGTTCGAACTTGTAGACGTTTTTGACAATATATGTAAACCGATTCAGAACTTTAGTTGAACATGAAAGTTGTAGATATATGTCTTAAGTATCTCCCTGTAAAATTTCATCAAATTTGAAGTTAGTTTGCTATGGTAGATCTCGAAAGTTTGAAACTGCTGTGTAGAAAATTCGAACAGATTATCATCCTATAAAAAATTAACATTTTTCACTTACTTCCGTATCTCGGATCGAAAAATGTAAAACATGAAACTTGTTCATCCCTGTGTTTTCGAGTCACTGGTCAAATTGAAGAATTTTTGGAATTAAACCTGATTTTTAGTTAATTTTGGAGTAAACAGTGGTTTTGACCAAATCAAATCTTGAAATTTTGTTGAAACGGTGAAATTAGCCTTTAATGTTTAAACGTGTAGAAAACTCTTTTAAAATAAATGTATGAAATCAGAATTTAGGGAAATCCCCTTACAAACTTGATCATTTAAAATTAGGGGGTGAGTGCTCTGCAGGGTGCCCTCCTAACGATTCACTTCGTGCTTTTATGGACGATGGTGACCCGCGCGAAATTGAGATATGTTGTCAAAACGGCATGAGATATATGGCCTACACTCTCGAGAATATCCATATGGGTTTCCCGAGGCTCCGGAGTGGTACTCGGTATGGCAGATACGGTTGCGGCCGCCGGGCTACTGGCTAAACTTGACGAGATTGCGATGCAATCGTGAAATACTTGAAATACTAAATCTTGGGTGTAATGTGGATAGTTAAAATATTTATTTATTGTCTATTTAAATTGTTAAATGCTTTATTTAAATTATTTATGGCCTTTATTTAAATTATGATAAATGTGTTATTAATTAGAGCCATGAATTGATTATGCAAGTTGGTTAGTTGATTAAATTAAATTGTTTATGAATTATTATCATGCCTTTATTTAAATATTAATTAATTAATGGCTTTGAAATCCCACGATCATGTATGTATTAACTTATTCAGCAAGTTGTGCTGACCCCAAACCATTTCCTTTCTTTTTCTTACATAGTATGTGGAATGAACATGAGCACGTTAATGCATGGGGAAATTTTTGGGAAACTTTATATTTTAAATTCTTGCATTAGACTATACTATGAACGGGCCTGTTTAACCCGTGTTTTGGCCATGTTGGCCCTATTTACATTTTCCGCTGCAATACTTATACTTAGATACTATTATTCCGTTGCATTATGATATTTATTTTGAATTTATATTGAATGGGCTATTTTAATTGTTTTAAATATTTTAAATACTGCAATACCTAGCCTTGCATCTCTTTAGTAAGCTCGGAGAAACCGTGTCTTACTAGGGAGGTGTGGCAGTGACATCCCGACCTGGGTGACCAAAAATCGGGGTGTTACAAGTTGGTATCAGAGCCCGGATATTTTTAAACTATTATTTTTAAACCATTATTATTTTTAAACTATGATTTTTAAACTATGATTATTTTTAAATTATTATCTTAAAATCTCCTATCCTAAATTATTATTTTTAAAAATTTCCTATCCCAAATTATTTCTGAGCCCAAATGATAATTATTTTGACCAAATATAGAGGTTTAAGGATTTTAACTATTATTTTAAATTTTTAAAGTATTAATTCCATGGAATAAATTTTTATTTTTAAAACCCATGGAAAAAAAAATAGATAGTGCATGAATTATTTTTGGGGGGGAAATCATCATTTCCATGTGCATATTGCATTGCCTTGACTTAGAGAACTTAGAAGCGTGATACATTCTAACTTAGATCTTTTCCTTGCGCTAGATGGCTAGTCAAGATATGATGAACTTGATGATCATAATGATGAATGCTCACCTTGATTCCCAACAAACCATACAACAAATGAAACATCGTATAGCTTACTTGGAGGCAAATCTGCACCAAATGAGAGACTTAAGGGAAGCTGACCTCCAACACTTTCTGAATTTGAGAGCTGCAGATCAAGGTCGCATAAAAGACTTAGAAACTCAAGTGCAAAAACTCACCGAACGGGGCGATGCGATGATAGATAGAATCAAGGACCTAGGGACGGACTTGCTCGACCTCACCGATATAGTGGTACCATACAGCCCCGTGGAAGACCATTTGATGGGACCACGAAGCCAACACCCGCAGTTGAGAGCCCATCAAGCCTTATCCGTCGACGCTACGGAACCCTTGGACTCTGGCCTCACATGATCCGCCCGTCGCCAAACCCAAGCCCAGACCTAAGCCCCGTGGAGAACCATTTGGAGGAACTACAAGAATGTAATACCCGAGAATTTTGCAACATAAAATAAATAAATAAATATAATAAGTAAATAAACATGACAAATAGATAAAGAATCATAAGAGATGAGAAATGGAATTTAAATTAAAAATGAATCAAAATTCCGAGAACACGGGAAGCCGAAGACAATTTAATCAAATAAATGGTTACACGGAAACCCAACACCGATGGACTCCATAACTCGAGTCCAAATGTAAATTTAGATCCGAATAAAATTAAGATTGGAAATCGGAGCCCGAAAATATCCCAGAAATTCGAATCCGAGAACATAAAGGGATAGAAGTCCGAAAGAGAGGAGGAAATGTCCGACGGATCGCACGACCCGCCCGGACCGAAGTCCAGGCGTGGGCCGCGCGGTGGCCGCGCGGTTTTTGGCTAAACGGCGCGCCAAGGCCGCGCCATCGGATAGATTCGCCCGTTGCGAGATTTACTCGCCCAAATCCGAATTTTTCGACTTCGATTGCTCACCTTGCGACTCAAGACATCCTAGGGCTGCCTTTGGACGTCCTTTAGGTCCTTTACATTTATAAATAAACATCCTAATCAGCCCCAAACACTTTTCAAAACCCTACGGAAATCTCTATACGTATCAAACCATAATCTCGGAGTCGTCGGAGGCACGAAGGCAAGAAAGGAGACTGAGTTGGATGAAAATCCAAGACTCCCATCGTCGTGGTAAGATCTTGTCCATTCTTTTCCATTCAAGATTTGAAAACGAATCCTAATTAAACCTCTTTTCGATTCTAAACCCCAATCCGGACGCGTTGAGGAAAAACGAAGGATCTCGGAGGGAGAATGAAGGACTGGAAGCCACGCCTCCGAATCGACGAGCCGGAATGACCATAAATCTGTAAGTTAATCTTACTATGGTTTTGGCCGATTTAAAATATACCTAACGTAATGATCTTATCAAGAAACCTAAAATCTGTCAACACGAAGAAACCCACGGCGCAGCAGTCTTGGATGATTTTTCCAAACCCATAAATCTGTTCAAACGAGAAAACTTAAAACACGAAAAACATTCCTAAGACGTAGATCTAGCTACTATAAAATTTTTATAATTTTTCATTGTGTTTTGATACCCGAAAACGACCGCAAACAGACCTGCCTTTGACTTAGATCTTGAAACGGTGATAGATTCTTTATCCAAACTTGAGGTTGATTTTTACCTTAGATCTAGACCGATTTAGGATTGATGCTAAACATAAGAGTTGTAGATCTATACGTTAAGAATACCTCCGTAAATTTTTGGAATTTTTCGTTGAGGTTTGATATAAGAATTCGACTCCAAACCAAACTGTTCTAAATTTAGATCTTGAAATCTTGACAGATTATTGGTCCGATCTTGTAGGCGTTTTTGACAATAGATATAGGATGATTTAGATCTTTTCTTGAACATGAAACTTGTAGATATATGTCTTAAGAATTCCCCTGTAAAATTTCATCAAGTTTGGAGTTGGTTTGCTATGGTAGATCTCGAAATTTAGGAAGTGCTATCGTAAAGATTCGGACAGATTTGTAACCAGATAGAAATCTACGTTTTTGTCTTATTTCCTTAACCCGGATCGAAAAAGTTAAAACACGTAACTTGTTCATCTCTGTGCTTTCTAGTCACCGGTCAAATTTCAGAGTATTTCGACTTAAAACCGATTTTTAATTAATTTTGGAGTAAACAGTGGTTTTGACCAAGTAAAATCTTGAAAAATCTTGTTGAAAAGGATTTTAAATGATATCGGAGCGGATAGCGTCCTGAAATAGTATATTTTGAGAAACTTACTAAATTTGGGAAACTGGTCTTTCTAAACAAAGAGAAGATTAAAACATTGGGGTTTATGACTAAGCTGGATACTGTCAATTTTGTCTACGGCTTGGGACATAAGAGCCCTAGCGACATATTGATTGTATGGTCAGCAGACGTAATGAACCTATTAAAAGATTGACCATGATACTCGTGGACATAAGAGCCCGAGCGTAAGGCTGGCGGACATAAGAGCCCTAGCGATGGTGATCTGTGAAAGAAACGAAGCGAGATATTTGTTTAAATTAAATTCCGGTTAAATTGTGCTTTTAAATTTATGTCGATTTATTTAATTACTTGCGAGCTATATTTACGATCTTATGAAATCCCTGTCTTTTAAATTATGCAATTAAATTATTAGATAAATAAATTAAATTATGGGGTGTAATGCACATGTTTTCTTTAAATCTAATTAAAGGCTTTGAAACCCCATAATCATGTATGTGTTAACTTACTCAGCAAGTTTTTGCTGACCAAACCATATTGTTTCCCCTTTTCTTTCAGAGCTGAAGAATATGCATCATCGTATGCATTCATGGGAATTTTGGGGAAATACTTTATTTTTAAATTTTGCGTTAGACTAGAAAATTGCATGAACGGGTCTGTTTAACCCGTATTTTGGCCGTGTTGGCTCAATTTTAAATTCCGCTGCATTATATATGTAAATATTATTTTCCCTGCAACTGTAATGATATTATTTTTGAGCTAGATTACAATGGGCTGTTTGAATGTTTAAAATTCTGAAAAACCATAGCCTTGCATCTCTTTAGCAAGCTTGGAGAAACCGTGTCTTGCTAGGAAGGTGTGGCGGTGACACCCCGACCTGGGTGACCAAAAACCGGGGTGTTACAGAGTGGTATCAAAGCCCGGCTTATTTTTAAACTAGTATTATTATTTGTAAACTATTAGATTATTATTTTTTAAACTATTATTTTTAAACCATGATATTTTTAAATTATTATAGAAGCCCAAATTATTATTTTTAAAATTTCCTAGCCCAAATTATTTTTGAGCCCAAATGATAATTATTTTTGACCCAATATAGAGGTCCAAGAATTTTAATTATTTTAAAGCATTAGTTCCATGGAATAAATTTTTATTCTTAAAACCCATGGAAATTAAAATATATATATATATATATATAAAGTGCATGAATTATTTTGGGGGAATCATCATTTGCATGTGCATACTGCATTGCCTAAACTTAGAGAACTTAGAAGCGTGATATATTCTAACTTAGATCTCTTGCTACACCTAGATAACTTAGAGGCTTGACATCGAATTAGAAACGCTCATTGGAGACTGATCTTGCCGTAGTTCTAGATCTCATTCATCTATGCGCTCGCCTAAGCATAACAATCCTCGGCCTTAGCCATTCCTACCCGGGTACGAATTAGAAAATTTCCTTGTGTGGAACAATAAAAATCAAGTTTTTATTAAAACACTCTTTATTCCAAAAATCTTGTTTGGATTTCCAAACAACAAATCCGAAAATTCGAAATTCGAAATTTGAAACTCACGATGCTCTAAACGTGGCCTTATGGGCGCGCGTTTAACACTTGATCTCACATACGATTTAGCAAATTTCTTGTTCAAGCGATATATCTAAACTCTGATAAACTAATCTATATACGTTATAACAGAAAATGGCACCTAGGAGAAACCCAAGGAAGGTAAGTCCAAACGGCACTGACGCTAACCTCCCCAACGTGGCCAATAACAATGGGACCCCTCAAAACCTAGGAGAACGAGTACCTCCTGCACCCAACAACATGGAAGAATGCTTAAGGACTGTGGAGGAAGTCCTTGTAGCATTACGAAATGCCGAGGTGCATAGGGCACAAACAGTACCTCCGCCAGTAGCGCGAGTCAACTACTTGGCGTTAGTGAACCCCTATAACCCACCCCATTATGACGGCCAAGAGGATCCGGCCAAGTTGGAGGGTTGGATCCGTACCTTTGATAAGCTCTTGAACGCTATCAAATGCCCTGATGAGGAGAAGATACACGTAGTGACCTACTACCTAGGAGGCGAAGCCGATGAGTGGTGGCAAAATCTCCAAGCGAATTCAAAGGAAGACGAAGAAGCCTACACCTGGGAAGAACTCAAGGAAGCTTTGAGGGAACGATTCTACCCACTGAGCACCAAGACTGCAAAGTACGAGGAATTCATCAACTTAAAGCAAGGGGCACAAACAGTGCAAGAATACTACAGCAAATTTGAGGAGCTAGTACGATTTGCTACGAGGCTAGTACCAACCGACTCTGACAAGGCTCAGAAGTTCGAGATGGGTCTGAACCTTAGTATCTGGGAGATACTTGCGGTAGGACAATTCACGAACCTGCAGACAATATATGACCGTGCTGTAGCAATTGCTCGAATCCAGCAATTGAAGCGTAAGGAACTTGGTGAGTCGAGCAAGGACTCGCAAGGACTTGAGAAGAAGGATCGGAAAGACAACAATAACAACTCTAGGAGAGACAATGGATCTCGAAGGAAAAAAGATAAAGGTCTCAACAATGGAGGAGATGACAACCGTGGTGCGTTTATACCACGCTGCCCACGATGCAACCATACACATCTGGTGCGCCAATGCTCGAAGCCTGGAACCTGCAATAGGTGCGGCAAGCTTGGTCACAAGGCTAGGGGATGTCGAACGTCGGAGGAGGCGATCGAAAAGAGGACAGATTTGGAGAACCTTCAGTAAGGAGAGAGGGACGAGGAACAAGACTAAAACCCGAACCATCTTGAGAATAACGTATAGGCAGTTATAGGGACATAACTGAAGTCCTAAGGGGGAGAGAATGTGATACCCCGTAATAATTTATTTTTGGAGTTCGACTCGATAAGATGTATTCTAAATCATAAATAAACAAATTCAAATTTGTTTTGAACTACGTTATGGCTTGATCCCTTCACATGGTACGTAGGCAGCTTAGAAGTTTTAATTCTAAGTTCAGTCACAAAATAATAAAATAAACAAAAGGATTAGTTCCTAACACGAGAAAAGCCGAAACACAACTTCGGGGACGAAGTTGATTCTTAAGGAGGGTAGACCGTAATACCCGAGAATTTTGCAACATAAAATAAATAAACAAATAAATATAATAAGTAAATAAACATGATAAATAGATAAAGAATCATAAGAGATGAGAAATGGAATTTAAATTAAAAAGGAATCAAAATTCCGAGAACCCAGGAAGCCGAAGACAATTTAATCAAATAAATGGTTACACGGAAACCCAACTCCGATGAACTCCATAACTCGAGTCCAAATGTAAATTTAGATCCGAATAAAATTAAGATAGGAAATCGGAGCTCGAAAATATCCTGGAAATCCGAATCCGAGAACATAGAGGGATAGAAGTCCGAAAGAGAGGAGGAAATGCCCGACGGATCGCACGACCCGCCCGGACCGAAGTCCAGGCATGGGCCGTGCGGTGGCAGTGCGGTTTTTGGCTAAACGGCCCGCCAAGGCCGCGCCATCGGACAGATTCGCCCGTTGCGAGATTTACTCGCCCAAATCCGGATTTTTCGACTTCGGTTGCTCACCTTGCGACTCAAGACATCCTAGGGTTGCCTTTGGACGTCCTTTATGTCCTTCACATCTATAAATAAACATCCTAATCAGCCCCAAACACTTTTCAAAACCCTACGAAAATCTCTATACGTATCAAACCATAATCCCGGAGTCGTCGGAGGCACGAAGGCAAGAAAGGAGACTGAGTTGGACGAAAATCCAAGACTCCCGACGTCGTGGTAAGATCTTGTCCATTCTTTTCCATTCAACATTCGAAAACGAATTCTAATTAAGCCTCTTTTCGATTCTAAACCCCAATCCGGACGCGTTGAGGAAAAACGAAGGATCTCGGAGGGAGAACGAAGACTGGAAGTCACGCCTCCGAATCGACGAGCCGGAACAACCATAAATCTGTAAGTTAATCTTACTATGGTTTTGGGCGATTTAAAATATACCTAACGTAACGATCTAATCAAGAAACCTAAAATCTGTCAACACGAAGAAACCCACGGCGCAGCAGTCTTGGACGATTTTTCCGAACCCTTAAATCTGTTCAAACGAGAAAACTTAAAACACGAAAAACGTTCTTAAGACGTAGATCTAGCTACTGTAAAATTTAATTTTTCATCGTGTTTTGATACCCGAAAACGACCACAAACAGACCTGCCTTTGACTTAGATCTTGAAACGGTGATAGATTCTTTATCCAAACTTGAGGTTGATTTTTACCTTAGATCTAGACCGATTTAGGATTGGTGCTAAACATAAGAGTTGTAGATCTATACGTTAAGAATACCTCCGTAAATTTTTGGAATTTTTCGTTGAGGTTTGATATCGGAATTTGACTCCAAACCAAACTGTTCTAAATTTAGATCTTGAAATCTTGACAGATTCTTGGTCCGATCTTGTAGGCGTTTTTGACAATAGATATAGGATGATTTAGATCTTTTGTTGAACATGAAACTTGTAGATATATGTCTTAAGAATTCCCATGTAAAATTTCATCAAGTTTGGAGTTGGTCTGCTATGGTAGATCTCGAAATTTAGGAACTGCTGTCGTAAAGATTCGGACAGATTTGTAACCTGATAGATATCTACGTTTTTGTCTTATTTCCTTAACCCGGATCGAAAAAGTTAAAACACGAAACTTGTTCGTCTTTGTGTTTTCTAGTCACCGGTCAAATTTCAGAATATTTCGACTTAAAACCGATTTTTAATTAATTTTGGAGTAAACAGTGGTTTTGACCAAGTAAAATCTTGAAAAATCTTGTTGAAAAGGATTTTAAATGATATCGGAGCGGATAGCGTCCTGAAATAGTATATTTTGAGAAACTTAAAAATTTGGGAAACTGGTCTTTCTAAACAAAGAGAACATTAAAACATTGGGGTTTATGACTAAGCTGGATACTGTCAATTTTGTCTACGGCTTGGGACATAAGAGCCCAAGTGTATGGCTAGTAGACATAAGAGCCCTTGCGACATATTGATTGTATGGTCAGCAGACGTAATGAACCTATTAAAAGATTGACCATGATACTCGTGGACATAAGAGCCCGAGCGTAAGGCTGGCGGACATAAGAGCCCTAGAGATGGTGATCTGTGAAAGAAACGAAGCGAGATATTTGTTTAAATTAAATTCCGGTTAAATTGTGCTTTTAAATTTATGTCGATTTATTTAATTACTTGCGAGCTATATTTACGATCTTATGAAATCCCTGTCTTTTAAATTATGCAATTAAATTATTAGATAAATAAATTAAATTATGGGGTGTTATGCACATGTTTTCTTTAAATCTAATTAAAGGCTTTGAAACCCCATAATCATGTATGTGTTAACTTACTCAGCAAGTTTTTGCTGACCAAACCATATTGTTTCCCCTTTTTCTTTCAGAGCTGAAGAATATGCATCATCGTATGCATTCATGGGAATTTTGGGGAAATACTTTATTTTTAAATTTTGCGTTAGACTAGAAAATTGCATGAACGGGTCTGTTTAACCCGTATTTTGACCGTGTTGGCTCAATTTTAAATTCCGCTGCATTATATATGTAAATATTATTTTCCCTGCAACTGTAATGATATTATTTTCGAGCTATATTACAATGGGCTGTTTGAATGTTTTAAATTCTGAAAAACCATAGCCTTGCATCACTTTAGCAAGCTCGGAGAAACTGTGTCTTGCTAGGGAGGTGTGGCGGTGACACCCCGACCTGGGTGACCAAAAACCGGGGTGTTACAAAGAACCAGCTCCGGAAGCCGTCGATCCACCATCCCCAGTGTTTTATGGACCTTTGGGCACCGGCCAAGTCTCTGATGAGGATGATCCAAAGGAAGACCCCACTACTCTGCTAGAGGGAGCATAGATCTTTTTAGATACTTTGGCCTAGATAGTACATTTATTTTGCGCATCCTATTACTTGTATCAAATTTCTTTTAAGGAATAAAATACAAGTTTGACTCTTTGAAACTCTTTAATCCTAAATAAGTCGATGAGAAAGAAAAATGTGAAATCATAGAATGAGGATGGAATGGTTCAACCACGTTTCCTCTAAACGACAAAAGTCAAACCAAACAACTAAGCAAGGATACAATGGAAGCATAAACTACTAGACACAATCAGCAAGATCATCGTTGTACAGTCTCATAGAAAAACAACCAAATAAAACACTACCACTACGAGCCTAAATGGAGATGCAGGGACGAAAGATCACTGGTCGGGAGGCGGAAACTGACAACGCATATACTCGTCCATCTGACGCATGTAGGTATACATGTCGGTCATGGTGGCCTGCTGCTCTAGCTGCCTCGTAGTGATCGTATCCATGCGAGCCTGGTATAGATCCATCCTGGCATCCAAAGCATCATAACGAGCCTGCCCGGCTGCGAACCCAGCATCTATACTAAGCTGCACACCCTGCATCATCTGAAGTATATGCGGCATCTCCGGACCCTTCTGGGGAACCACGGGAGGTGGAGGTGGCTGCTCAGGAGGAACAACTAGAATCAAACCATCACCATCGGGCTCCGGGCGAAGGACAGCCCGAGGAGCTCCACGTCGCAAGGCACTGCGTCGAGCAGCGTAGGTAGGGACACGGTAATAGTCACCAGCAGCTAACTCGTAAGGATCCGTCGCCGGTGTCGTACGGATCCCCTGAGCCGCACACAGACCACAAATAAGGTGAACATGAGTGATCACCCTACTCCCTCGTCCTCGGCGCATACCCCTCAGATTGTCCTCGATACAAGCTCCAACATTCACCCTACCGCCTCGGGCAATAAAACAAATGGTCTCATAGACATGATCTAGGACGATATGGCTCCGGGTAATCGGCCGGACGCGCCCTAACCATATCTGAGTGAGCTCACGCCAAGGGTGTCCATCGTCGTCAACCGCAGCTCGTGATCGTGCTCGAGCCGAGGTGGCACCTCAGTGCATAAAACACCCCATGCAGGCGGGGTATACGACCCTCAGGCTGTGGCCGAAATACGCTGTCGTCAGGGAGACCAAAGTAGACGTTGATCGCCCGAGCACTGAAGTCTAGGTAGCGACCACGAAGCCAGACTTGAGATAAGTCGCTGTTCTCCCCAAGACCGCCAATATTGGCAATGACCTCCATAGCTAAATAACCGGAAGCAATGCCCTCGGGATGATGCGCGAGTCCAGTCCACTGAAGATGGTCCAAAACCGCCCTAACCCTGTCATCGTCTACATGACGAGGATACATGCCTCTCTCCGGAACATAAGCCTTGTTCTGACGAAGCTCGTCGAAATAGAACTCCTGAGAGGCCATCGTCGCAAACCGATGCCTGTCGTGTCGGCTGGGACACACCTCGTCAGGAAGACCCCTGAGTCTCAGGGCCCGCTGCTCCTCGTCCTCCTCAGACTCACTGTCATCAATATCCGGCATCATCAAAGCAGCAGTACTAGGGCCAGTTGTGTCACGCCGAATGGCTCGTCTCTTGGCCCCCGGAAGAACCATAAGAGACGCCCAGACAACCCACAAGAAAAGCAACATCCTGCAAATACCCAACCAATACCAATTATAAGGTTAATTCCTACACAATAATTATCGAGCAGGAATACGCAAGAACATCAAGTATAAGGCTCCAACGTGAGCAATCCAAGGGGATATCAAATCCAATAGTTCGTCAATACAACCCGGAAGGTAACTAAAACAAAGAACATATCCAAACAAATTCCAAAACCCTTGGTGGCATTTAGTCGAACACGTTATGTGCGCAATAAACCAAATTCAAGTTTACCTCCAAACACATGGGAATTATCCCCAACTCGAAACGATTGCCTAGGCAACGACTCACCATCATAATATGGCACAAAACAACAACAATGAGTTCATTTTCATGCCCGCAATACCAACACAAATCAAAAATTTCATATTCTTCCTAAAACTAAAAATCTAGTCAGAACTTCCCCAAAATAGGTACACATTGTTGCACAAACACTTCCTAATCAACAAAAATAGCATCAAGTATCACATAAACTCGCTAATTCGCACGAATCAAGTCAAGAAATCACAAATCCCCAATTCTCACACATAAACCCTAATTTCAAAATCCGTCCAAAAATCAAGTTATTTTAAGCATAAAAATCGAAATTGATAAGTGAAAGTAGTAGATATATACCTTGCAAAGCAAAATCGAAGTCAGGAACGGGAGAATTTGAGAACGGGAGAACAAATTTGGGAACAAGCTAGAAGAAACCTCGGATGTGGAAATGGGCAGAATGGCTCGCGTGGGGCGCGAGCCCCTTTTCCCCAAACTGTATTGGCCGCACGGTCCCCGCGCGTTGCTGCGCTGTGGCCACGAAAAAAGTTTTATTTTTTTTATATTTTCCTTACCTTCTATTGCTTTACACAATCAGCTATACGGCAAATTGTCCAAATGCGATTCTTGGTTGAAGGAGATAGCATTTCTTGGACACATAATATCCGCTGATGGAGTTTCAGTGGATCCGGCAAAAGTTTCTGCCGTGACGGAGTGGGCAGCGCCGAAGAGCCCAACTGAGATAAGGAGTTTCCTTGGATTAGCCGGGTACTATAGACGGTTCGTGAAGGATTTTTTGAAAATCGCACGACCTTTAACCCAGCTACTGAAGAAGGGAGTAAAATACGTGTGGACATAGGCGTGTGAGACTGCGTTTCAAGAGCTGAAGAAACGACTCACAACCACACCCGTATTAATGCTACCATCAGAGAATGGTGACTTCGAAGTTTACAGCGATGCTTCGAAGGAAGGTTTAGGTTGTCTCTTGATGCAAGACTCGAGGGTCGTTGCATACGCATCACGCCAACTGAAACGTCACGAGGAAAATTATCCGACACACGACCTGGAGTTGGCAGCGGTCGTTTTCGCTCTAAAGATATGGAGACATTATCTTTACGGGAGAAAGTGTCGAATGTTCACTGACCACAAGAACTTGAAGTATATATTCACTCAGAAGGAGTTGAATATGAGACAGCGAAGGTGGTTGGAACTTATTAAAGATTATGACTTGGAGATATCCTACCAGGAGGGGAAGGCGAATGTGGTAGCCGATGCCCTAAGCCGGAAAACCCAACACGTGACAAACTGTTAGTAATTCCGCCGGCATTGTACAGGGATTTGGCAAGATTAGATGTGGAACTTGTGCACCCGGGCACAGTGAGTGAAACGATCAACGCGATGGTTGTAGAAACTCCAACTTTGGACGAGATTAGACTTGCCCAACCGGACGACGCAAAGTTGGAAAGGATAAAGGAGTATATTGCCGAGGGTAAGGCAATAGGATTTGCTATCCATGAGGATGGAAGCATTCGCTTCAAAGGGAGATGGTGTGTGCCTCAGAAGTGTGCTGAGTTGAAACAAAGGTTGATGAATGAAGGGCACAACACACCATATTCAGTGCATCCCGGAGGTGACAAACTTTATAAGGACGTGAAGAAGATCTACCGGTGGCCGGGAATGAAGAAGGAAGTGGCAAACTTCGTGGCGAAATGCCTCACCTGCCAAAGGGTTAAGGCAGTGAGACATAAACCCTTAGGACTGATGCAACCATTGGAGATTCCAAGTTGGAAGTGGGATAGCATCTCGATGGACTTTGTCTCGGGATTACCACGATCACCTAAAGGCATGAACAAGATTTGGGTGATTGTGATAGGCTAACGAAGACAACCATATTTATCCCAATGAAGGACACGTGGACTATGGACCAATTGGCCCGAGCCTACATTGATAATGTGGTACGGCGACATGGAGTACCATATGACATCATCTCTGCCAGAGACAGTAGATTTGTCTCTCATTTTTGGACAGAGTTACAAAAAGCTCTCGGTACTTAAATCAAAATGAGCACCGCATTCCACCCAATGATGGATGGACAAACCGAGAGAACAATCAAAACACTAGAAGACATGCTGAGAGCATGTGTGTTGGAGTTTAAAGGAGATTAGGAAACTCATTTACCCTTAATTGAGTTTTCCTATAACAATAGCTACCGTGCTAGCATTGGCATGGCACCTTTCGAGGCATCGTATGGACGAAAGTGCCGAAGCCCGTTGAGCTGAGAAGAAAACGATAAGTCTGTGGTAGTGGGACCACAACTTGTCGAAGAGATGGCTCAATAGATAAAGGTGATTCAAGGGAAAATGAAAGCCGCGCAAGACCGTCAGAAGGGTTATGCTGACGTGAGACGACGAGACCTAGAATTTCAAGTGGGAGATAGGGTCATGCTAAAGATATCACCCATGAAAGGGGTGATGCGCTTTGGCAAACGAGGAAAGTTGAGTCCTCGATACATAGGACCATATGAAATTGTAGAACGAGTCGGAAATTTGGCCTACCGACTGGCTTTACCGCCACAACTAGATCGAGTTCATAACGTCTTCCATGTCTCACAACTAAAGAAATATGTGCCAGACCCGACACATGTACTTCAACCGGAAGTAATCGAACTCGATGAGGATCTGACCTGTGAAGAAGTCCCAGTGCGAATTGTAGACGTTAAGGAGCGAGTAACGAGGAATAAAACTGTCAAGATGGTCAAGGTTCTTTGGTCGAACCATGAAAGCGAAACAGCAACATGGGAGTTAGAATCAGACATGAAAGGACGCTACCCGACACTGTTCCAAACCGACACTGACACAGTTATGGAGACATAACTGCAATCTTAAGGGGGGAGAGGATGTCACACCGCGTATTTTCCATGTATTTTTGTAAGCAACCAAACAAATTCAAGTTGTTTTGAAATACGTTATGGCTTGATCCCTTCACAGGGTACTTAGGCAGCTTAGAAGTTTTAATTCTAAGTTCAGTCACAAAATAATAAAATAAACAAAAGGATTTGTTCTTAACACAAGAAAAGCCGAAACACAACTTCGAGGACGAAGTTGATTCTTAAGGAGGGTAGACTGTAATACCCGAGAATTTTGCAACATAAAATAAATAAATAAATAAATAAATAAAATAAATACACAATAAACAAAACAATAACAATAAATAAATATAAGAAATGAATAAACATAATACATAGATAAGGAAATAAGAAATGAAATTTAATTTAAGAAGGAATTAAATTTCCATTAATCGTAAAGCCAAAGATAATTTAATCAAATAAAATTGTACAAGGGAACCCGACACTAATGGACTCGAGAATTCGAGGCCAATATTAAATCTAGACCCGAGTAAAAATTAAGATAGGAAATAGGAGCCCGGAAAGATCCCGGAAATTCGAATCCGAGAACATAGAGGGATAGAAGTCCGAAAGAGAGGAGGAAATGCCCGATGGATCGCACGACCCGCCCGGACCGAAGTCCAGGCGGAGACCGCGCGGGGTTTCCCCTATATGGCGCGCCAACCCCGCGCCACGGGCAGTAACAACCCATGCGAGTTTTCTCGCCCGAATCCGGATTTTTCGACTTCGGTTGCTCACCTTGCGGCTCAAGGCTTACTAGGGCAGACTTTGGACGCCCTTAGAGTCCTTCACATCTATAAATAATCCTCTCAAGTAACCCTGAATACTTTTCAAACCCTACGAAATCTCTCTACCCGATAAACCCTAATTCCGGAGTCGTCGGAGGCACAAAACCGAGCAAAGGGACTGTCTTGGATGAAAATTGGAAGGCCTCTAACATTGTGGTAAGTTCTGATCCAATCTCTTTCCATTCTTGATTCGAAAACGAATCCTAACTTCATCCTTTTCTTTTCTACACCCCGAACCGGATCTAGAACGAAGAACCCGACGAACCGAGGAGATAAACGGTGGACTGGAAGCCACGCCTCCGAATCGACGAGCCGGGACGACCACAAATCAGTAAGTTAATCTTACTATGGTTTTGAGCGAATTAAAACACACCTAACATAACGATCTAATCAAGAAACCTAAAATCGGTTAACACGAAGAAAACCCACGGCGCAGCGTTCTTGCACGATTTTTCCGAACCCTTAATCCTATTCAAACGAGAAAACTTAAAACACAAAAAACGTTCCTAAGACATAGATCTATCTCTTGTAAAAATTTCATATATTTTCATTAAGTTTTAATATCTGAAATTGACCCCAAACCGAACTGTTCTAAATTTAGATCTTGAAATCTTGACAGAACTTTAGTCCGAATTTGTAGACATTTTTCACAATAGATCTAGACCGATTCAGAACTTTAGTTGAACATGAAAGTTATAGATATATGTCTTAAGTATCTCCCTGTAAAATTTCATCAAATTTGGAGTTAGTTTGCTATGGTAGATCTCGAAATTTGGAAACTGCTGTGTAGAAAATTCGGACAGATTATCATCCTGATAAAAATGGACGTTTTCCACTTACTTCCGTATCTTGGATCGAAAAAACTAAAACATGAAACTTGTTCATCTCTGTGTTTTCGAGTCACTGGTTAAATTTCAGAATTTTTGGACTTATACCGGATTTTTAGTTAATTTTGGAGTAAACAGTGATTTTGACCAAGTCAAATCTTGAAATCTTGTCGAAACGGTGAAATTAGCCTTTAAGGTTTAAACGTGTAGAAAACGCTTTTGAAATAAATGTATGAAATCAGAATTTAGGGAAATCCCCTTACAAACTTGATCATTTAAATTTAGGGGGTGAGTGCTCTGCAGGGTGCCCTCCTAACGATTTATTTCGTGCCTTTATGGACGATGGTGACCCGCGCGAAATTTGAGATATGTTGCCAAAACAGCATGAGATATATGGCCTACATTCTCGAGAATATCCATATGGTTTCCCGAGGCTCCGGAGTGGTACTGGTTATGGCAGATACGGCTGCGGCTACCGGCTAAACTTGACGAGATTGCGATGCAATCGTGAAATACTTGAAATACTAAATCTTGGGTGTAATGGGGATAGTAAAAATATTTATTTATTGTCCATTTAAATTGTTAAATGCTTTATTTAAATTATTTATGGCCTTTATTTAAATTATGCTAAATGTGTTATTAATTAGAGCCATGAATTGATTATGCAAGTTGGTTAGTTGATTAAATTAAATTGTTTATGAATTATTATCATGCCTTTATTTAAATATTAATTAATTAATGGATTTGAAACTCCACGATCATGTATGTATTAACTTACTCAGCAAGTTGTGCTGACCCCAAACCATTCCCTTTCTTTTTCTTACAGAGTATGTGGAATGAACATGAGCACGTTAATGCATGGGGAAATTTTTGGGAAACTTTATATTTTAAATTCTTGCATTAGACTATAGTATGAACGGCCTGTTTAACCTGTGTTTTGGCCATGTTGGCTCTATTTACATTTTCCGCTGCAATACTTATACATAGATACTATTATTCCGATGCATTATGATATTTATTTTGAATTTATATTGAATGGGCTATTTTAATTGTTTTAAATATTTTAAATACTGCAATACCTAGCCTTGCATCTCTTTAGTAAGCTCGGAGAAACCGTGTCTTGATAATGGCCAGAAATGACCATTATTTTCAATCCATTTCCGTGTCTGAAACGGGCATTTGATCGCATTCCGGTCTTATAATAAATAAGAAAGCAGTAGAATTGGACTGATTTATGCATAATTGTAAAAAGGTTGAGCTGGTATGAAAAATACATAAATGTGTAATTTTATTACACATCTATGTTAGAAATATCCAAAAACATGAGAAAAAGAAAAGGAAACAAAAAGATGGGAAAAGAAATGAAAAACCCACAAAAAGTCGATTTTTCAGGATATTACGACGCTAGACGCAACTACGGCGCTAAACATGGATAGCGCCGTAGCTTGGTCTAGCGCCGTAGGAGGTAATCAAAGCAGCAGTCTGAAGAGGAGCGGACGGCGCTAAACATGGATAGCGCCTTAATCAAGCATAGCGCCGTAGAAGAAGGATAGCGCCGTAGGCTGTCCATTCAGAAGCAAGAGTGTCTTTGGGATGGAAGACTACGACGCTACACCTATAGCGCCGTAGCAAGGATAGCGCCGTAAGCCACCTATAGCTCGTAGCTTGCCAGAATTCAAATTTCAAGGCCTGGGGGCCCATGGGCCTAGGGTTTCCCACCTATAAATAGAGGTGTTGACTCTCTGGTCTTGTCACTTCACCACATTCTCAAACTTGAAGACAAGAGGCTGTTCTTGAGAGTAGTGTAGGTTAGTTAGATTAGTTAGTTTATTTTCATGTATTATTTAATTTCTGCACATAGATTAGTTTAATTAATGCATAGGTTAATGTTACTGTTTTGCTTCCAGTTAGGTTAGCCATTATTTTCTCTCTTTGCAGTTTTGTTAAACCTTTATTTAGGTTTGAAATACCCAAATGATGGGTATTATCAAACCATTTTATGAAAAATGGGAAGTTAATCTTTGAAAGTATCCCAAAATCATGAAATGAACATGGGTCCATGGATTCTATGCTTGCTTTTGATTTCATGACCATTTGGTCATTTTATTCTACTGTTTTATGTGGGTTTTCTATTTTCCTTTCATTTTTGGGTTTTCATGCATGAATGTTGGTTGAAAACCCTTATTTGGGTTTGTGGTTCATGAGTGTGTAGTTTAGTATAGTTTTATTTACTGTTTTGCAATTCTTGCATTTTACTTTCGCTGTTCTTAGCTTGTTATCTCATTTTAATGCATTTGTGAACCATGAACTCGAAAATAGGGCTTGCAATCGCAGAGATTGCATTACCCGAACAACAACATGCTTCTGGGCTAGCTACGACGCTAACCGCCCTACGGCGCTATCCTTGGATAGCGTCGTAGGTGAGGTATAGCGCCGTAGTAGCCCAGAACTTAAACAAAATACTGCCCTACGGCACTAAACCAACGGCGCTATCTTCAGATAGCGTCGTAATTTTTGTTTAGCGCCGTAGGTCCCAAAAATTCCTTCATCTCACAGAACCCACCTACGGCATTATCCTTACGACGCTATCCTAGGATAGCGCCGTCATTTAACGTTTAGCGCCGTAGTATCCCTTCTTTTTCCAAAAATTCCTAAATTTCTCAAACCACCTACGACGCTACACCTACCCTGCTATACTAGTATAGCGTCGTAGGTGTAGCGTCGTAGGTGGTTTGAGAAATTTAGGAATTTTTGGAAAAAGAAGGGATACTACGGCGCTAAACGTTAAACGGCGCTAAACGCTAAATCTTGGGTGTAATGGGGATAGTAAAAATATTTATTTATTGTCCATTTAAATTGTTAAATGCTTTATTTAAATTATTTATGGCCTTTATTTAAATTATGCTAAATGTGTTATTAATTAGAGCCATGAATTGATTATGCAAGTTGGTTAGTTGATTAAATTAAATTGTTTATGAATTATTATCATGCCTTTATTTAAATATTAATTAATTAATGGATTTGAAACTCCACGATCATGTATGTATTAACTTACTCAGCAAGTTGTGCTGACCCCAAACCATTCCCTTTCTTTTTCTTACAGAGTATGTGGAATGAACATGAGCACGTTAATGCATGGGGAAATTTTTGGGAAACTTTATATTTTAAATTCTTGCATTAGACTATAGTATGAACGGCCTGTTTAACCTGTGTTTTGGCCATGTTGGCCCTATTTACATTTTCCGCTGCAATACTTATACATAGATACTATTATTCCGATGCATTATGATATTTATTTTGAATTTATATTGAATGGGCTATTTTAATTGTTTTAAATATTTTAAATACTGCAATACCTAGCCTTGCATCTCTTTAGTAAGCTCGGAGAAACCGTGTCTTGATAATGGCCAGAAATGACCATTATTTTCAATCCATTTCCGTGTCTGAAACGGGCATTTGATCGCATTCCGGTCTTATAATAAATAAGAAAGCAGTAGAATTGGACTGATTTATGCATAATTGTAAAAAGGTTGAGCTGGTATGAAAAATGCATAAATGTGTAATTTTATTACACATCTATGTTAGAAAAATCCAAAAACATGAGAAAAAGAAAAGGAAACAAAAAGATGGGAAAAGAAATGAAAAACCCACAAAAAGTCGATTTTTCAGGATATTACGACGCTAGACGCAACTACGGCGCTAAACATGGATAGCGCCGTAGCTTGGTCTAGCGCCGTAGGAGGTAATCAAAGCAGCAGTCTGAAGAGGAGCGGACGGCGCTAAACATGGATAGCGCCGTAATCAAGCATAGCGCCGTAGAAGAAGGATAGCGCCGTAGGCTGTCCATTCAGAAGCAAGAGTGTCTTTGGGATGGAAGACTACGACGCTACACCTATAGCGCCGTAGCAAGGATAGCGCCGTAAGCCACCTATAGCGTCGTAAGCCTTGCCAGAATTCAAATTTCAAGGCCTGGGGGCCCATGGGCCTAGGGTTTCCCACCTATAAATAGAGGTGTTGACTCTCTGGTCTTGTCACTTCACCACATTCTCAAACTTGAAGACAAGAGGCTGTTCTTGAGAGTAGTGTAGGTTAGTTAGATTAGTTAGTTTATTTTCATGTATTATTTAATTTCTGCACATAGATTAGTTTAATTAATGCATAGGTTAATGTTACTGTTTTGCTTCCAGTTAGGTTAGCCATTATTTTCTCTCTTTGCAGTTTTGTTAAACCTTTATTTAGGTTTGAAATACCCAAATGATGGGTATTATCAAACCATTTTATGAAAAATGGGAAGTTAATCTTTGAAAGTATCCCAAAATCATGAAATGGACATGGGTCCATGGATTCTATGCTTGCTTTTGATTTCATGACCATTTGGTCATTTTATTCTACTGTTTTATGTGGGTTTTCTATTTTCCTTTCATTTTTGGGTTTTCATGCATGAATGTTGGTTGAAAACCCTTATTTGGGTTTGTGGTTCATGAGTGTGTAGTTTAGTATAGTTTTATTTACTGTTTTGCAATTCTTGCATTTTACTTTCGCTGTTCTTAGCTTGTTATCTCATTTTAATGCATTTGTGAACCATGAACTCGAAAATAGGGCTTGCAATCGCAGAGATTGCATTACCCGAACAACAACATGCTTCTGGGCTAGCTACGACGCTAACCGCCCTACGGCGCTATCCTTGGATAGCGTCGTAGGTGAGGTATAGCGCCGTAGTAGCCCAGAACTTAAACAAAATACTGCCCTACGGCACTAAACCAACGGCGCTATCTTCAGATAGCGTCGTAATTTTTGTTTAGCGCCGTAGGTCCCAAAAATTCCTTCATCTCACAGAACCCACCTACGGCATTATCCTTACGACGCTATCCTAGGATAGCGCCGTCATTTAACGTTTAGCGCCGTAGTATCCCTTCTTTTTCCAAAAATTCCTAAATTTCTCAAACCACCTACGACGCTACACCTACGACGCTATACTAGTATAGCGCCGTAGTAGTGTATAGCGCCGTAATTACCCCTTTAATCCAAAATTTATTCTCTCTCTTGCACCAATCCATGACGACGCTACCCTCACGGCGCTATCTTAGGATAGCGCCGTAACATCTGTTTAGCGTCGTAATCAGCTTCTTCATGCAGATTTTCCATTCTCCATTTCCATCATTAATTAATTGAACCCTCTAGTCATTAATGATTCATGAGTCTAATTAGCAATAATTAAATCACCAATTATTGTGATTAGAGGACCTTTGTTCAATTGCCATTAAAATAATTTTCTATAAACAAAATCATGATGTCTTAGACAGATAATCCGGACTGTAATTAATTATGGTAGGAGGGATTATTTGAGCCATCAATTATGGATTGATTCCATAACCTTGCATGAGAAACCAATGTCTCTCATGCAAGTTGCTCTCTTTATTCCATTTTATTCTGTCTTTTGCGTGTTGTGTGTAACAATTAGTAAAGAATACATCAGACTAATGTTGGCGGGTATTCCCTCACGGGTAACTAGCTCGTAATATGGGTGTTGGTTACTAAGTGTTATTTTGCATGGTCTGGATGGCTGTCAGTGGAAGCCTTGGCGGTTCGCCCATCCGGGGTCATAATAGCTGCTCGGCTGACTTCCATCCAGATACAGTTTTATTTTATGTATCTTGATTTCCAACCCAAATTCCAATCTGCAATAAAACTCTGCTAATGTCTGTCAACATTAGCTGATAAGTACTGCAGAGAGGAAGCATGTAGGTTTTTATCCGAATTCACAGACAGTGAAGGCCCAACTGGCACTGACACTGCCATTACAGGACCTAAGCTGCCTAAATTCGCTCCATCCGAGTGATTGGGAAATTGGACAGTAGATGTTTACAGTCCACCCAATTATTCTGCCATTACTTTGGTCTCCTGACCACTTCATATCTGTGTTTCACCTTCTGTCTAGACCCGCATATATATTTTGGGTCAATTAATTTTACACTTCCCTATATCCTTATGCATGATAATATTATGTACTATTGTGGTCTGTAATTATTTTGGGATCCTTCCCTTGGACAATAGAAGTCTAGATCTTAAACAGATAATTGCTTATTAAATTTCCAACAAAAATCTCTTTATAAAAACCGGATCTGAGTGAGGGATAAATTCTTCAGTTATGACTAATTCATATTCTGTCAAGGGTTGATTTTGGGAAATTAGAAGCAGAGTCAGCGATTAGGTCTCATCTAGACTGAAAGGATCTGTGTTTTAACTGAGAGTCTAGTACCTGTTTAGGGAATGATTTTCAAATCTTTTATTTTCCAAAATTGTTGTTTGTTGGGAATCTAAGATTAAATATTACACCGAGATGGGGTCCACTTGGACTCAAATACAGTGTAATAAATAATTTTAGAGGAACACCATCCAGGCCTTGGTTATTTTCTAAGATAGGGTTGAGTTTTCGTTCAACTGCTATCCTCTTCTGCCAAAGCCTATTTTTGAGTCCTGAGTGAGTGCATCCGGAACAAACTAATTTATTAGTTCGTTTCATTAGTTTGTATATCATAATCACCCGGAAGGAAGTGAACACACGAGTGGTTCACCAAGAACCGGGAATTCTTGATCCATACCCCTTCATCCTGATGGGGAGCTGTCTTTTACTACCAGGGTCAGACCTTCAAAACCTCCGAGTGATAGGTTTTAAATGCTTTCTTTAACGCTTTCTTTTACCGCTTTCTTTTAACTGCTTTCTCTAGAGGTCACTCGGTTGTATTGGGAGTTGCGTAACTGCTACTAGGATTGATAGTTAAGGGATAGTTCACGGCTTAATTAGAATCTTGGGTGTGACATGGGGGAATGATAGTAGTACTTGGCAGTTCAATAAATGAATTGTCAGGTGTTGCTTGTCCACCACAGATAAAGTAACATACCCAGGCCAGGGCAGTTACAAATCTGTGGTATCTTAGAATTTGCGGTCTTAAGAACATGTAAACTCACACTGTAAGTACCTGTCTGTTAAAGGGAAAGCAGTATTGAGAGCATGAGAATTAGCTATCTGATAGAATTATTCCAAACAAAGATCTGTGTATAAAAATGGAAGTTTAATACTGCTGTATCTAAATCTTGTCCAATTTTTATTATCTTCTTCCTGTCCCTTCTGTCTACATTATGATTCAGCCTCACGGCTAGCATAATGTAAATTTTCACTGCTTTCATAGATAGTATTTATCGCAATTTTAGAATAATTTTGCCCGCTTCTTAGAATAGATTTATTTGCTTTGTAGAATAGATTTAAACGCTTTTATAGTTCAGTTTAAATTCATGCCAGTAGTTGTTAATCACTTTTCAAACCATTGGAGCAATACGAATGGAAAATCTAGTAAAACGACGTGGGCCCTGCTTCTATCGCACATCCTCCAGTGAACGATCCGGTCTTACTATAAATTACTGCAATTTTTGACACCGTGCGCTTTCGGGCCACAGTTTCTTAACACGAGTAATAAAAACGTGACAACCTTTAAATATATCCCTAATCCCAACTCCGCAATCATAAAATGATTTTCATTAAATAAAATCAAGACCGGGGTTATATTATTTCGAAAAATACTCGTGTGGGAAATTGTCAAAAGTTTCATGGCGCCGTTGCCGGGGAGGATGCAGCGCCGTATTATTAGAGAATTACATTCCTCATTGCTCCTAGTTAGCTTATACATATAAATATAAATATTCACCTCGAAACCGATTCTAACCTGGGGAATGTGCAGGTACTGTCATAGCTAAGACCTCTGTTCTATGCAAAAGAGAAAGGAGACTCCAGCCGAGATCCCGTTCAACGCAGAGATCGAGAAAACAGATCGTCGTCTGAGGGCGGAAGCCAGACAAAGAAAGGAACGGGAAAGACAAGCTCTCCTCTCTCCAAGCACAAGCAGTGACATCTCAGACATGGCGGATAACCATGGCAATCCCCCAAACATTCCACTTAACCCACCACTCCAAAACATCCAAGAGGATCCAGAAGACGTTGACGTTGAGAACTTGGAGGATCTCCCACCTCAGGTCATTCAGGGAGGTGAGAATCCCCCAAATCTCGAGCAGCAACCTTTCGAGATGCCTCCACCCAACCCAAACCACCAAAATCCCCAAAACAACCCACTTAACCAGAATAACCCTAATAACCAAAATTTTCAGAACCCTCAATTTCCAGACCCCCAGTTTAACCAAAACCAGAATCACCCCAACCCGAACGATTTCAATGATCCCAGAAATTACTATCCGAATCAGAACTTTTACCCACAACAATACCAAGGAGGGGCAGGGAACAATCAACAGGCAGCCGCAGCTGACTATATGCAACCCATTCTGGAACCGTATTTGAACATTCCTGGACAAGCCCCATTCTTGGCCAGGAATTTCGAATTAAAGCCGGCTCTCATCAATCTTGTTCAGAGCAACCAGTTCGCAGGAGCAAATCATGAAGATCCCCACGATCACCTACAGACTTTCCTGGAACTGTGTGATACGATCAAAAACCAGAATGTATCTGCTAACACCATTCGGTTGAGGCTGTTTCCTTTCTCTCTGACTAGCGGGGCAAGGACATGGTATAAATCACTGCCCGTGAATCAGAAATCTGCATGGGAGGACGTGATCAGAAACTTCTTGACAAAGTACTTCCCGGAATCCAAGGTGGATGAATGCCGCTCTAAGATTGCGGAATTCAAGATGAAACCAGACGAGTCCCTGTATGATGCAAAGGAACGGTTCTTCAACTTGCTCAGGAAGTGCCCCCAGCATGGTTTCCATGAGTGGGAGAAATTGAGAAAGTTCTATAGCGGTTTGACCCCAGCATGGAAGAACATGCTTGATGCTGCTGGTGGTCAACACCTGCTATACATTCCCATGGATCAAGCTTGGGCCAAGATTGAAGCAATGAGTGTAAACAGAACTGTACTTTCTGATGATGTTAATTCCCCTCCCCCTCGTGGTTTATGTGCTGTAGGTACAGTAGGGAAATCTGAACTGGACAAACTGAAAGACCAAGTGGCCGTCTTAGCCTTGAATCAGGAAGCTGGGAGCTCTACACAGGCTCAAAATGCTGAAACTATTTGCGGGACCTGCCAAGGCCCGCATTCCACTGAGTCCTGTCAGCAAGTGGCGAATGAAAGTTGTAACTATGCAGGTGGATTCCAAAACCGGCACCCGAACCTTTCATATTCCAACAACAATGCTTTGAATTCCCACCTGTTGACCCAGCCACAACAGTTCAACCAACCAAGGCCCCAGCACTTTAACCCAGGCTTCCAGCCTCAGATTCTAGCTAGGCCACCCCAAAACCAAAATTTCCAAAACTTTCAGCAGCCACAGAATCAGTTTGTCCCAAATCAAAATCAGTTTGGTCAAAACCAAGGTCAGAACCAGAATACAAAAGCAATTAACCCAAATACAAGTCTAGCTTCTCCTGCGTTGCACGCAAAATACAAAAGCAATTAACCCAAATTGGTCAAATTAAAATATTTTTAAGCCAAATCTATGAAGCTAAGAAGCACATTGAACACGTACATTGTTGAAAACTGTGTCTTGCTAATGGGAAAATGTGACCTTTATAAGCTAATAGAAATTGGTTTGGGGAAAATATGATAAAGGCGGCATACAAGTATTTCACAGAGTTCTAACTAAGACACTGTATCGTGATAACAAAAATCCATTGTATTTAGGAATCCAACATAAGGAAAACTATACCTCTAGGGGGAGGCAGAGCCAGACAGCCGATTGGAGCACCGGCTCGTCCTACCATGCAACCCAACGACCCTGCACAGATCAAAGAAAGAGAGCCGCAGGACGCGATGGTGGATGTGGCGGCGGCCACGCAGCATCGCCTATGGCCTCTGCAATTGGCGAGTGAGGACCAGGGTGTAACACCCCGGTTTTTGGTCACCCAGGTCGGGATGTCACCGCCACACCTCCCTAGCAAGACACGGTTTCTCCGAGCTTACTAAAGAGATGCAAGGCTATGGTTTTTCAGAATTTAAAATATTCAAACGGCCCATTCATATATAATTTAAAAATAATACATCAAAGTTGCAGCGGAAAATAAAAATAGGGCCAACATGGCCTAATCACGGGTTAGACAGGCCCGTTCATGCAAGATCTAGTCTAATACAAAAATTCAAACTAATATATCATCCCAAGCTTCCCGTGTATGCATATGACGATGCATAATTCTCAACTCTGGAAGAAAAAGAAAAAGAAAATATGGTTTTGGTCAGCACTACGTGCTGAGTAAGTTAACACATACATAACTATGGGGTTTCAAAGCCATTATTTAATATTCAAAGAAAACATGTGCACAACACCACATAATTTAATTTATTTCGCTAACAATAATTCAAACGACAGAGACTTCATAAGATCATAAATATAATTTGCAAAGCAATATAATTATAGGACATAATCTAAAAGCATAATCCAAAAGGAACAATTTTCGAGTCTCCTAGTTTCATATCTCATGTCTCATGTTTCAAGTTTATGTTTCAATTGTCATTCGGCAAGCTTTATATTTCAATTGCCTTCCGGCAAGCAGTATATTTCAATTGCCTTTCCGCAAGCAGGATATTTCAATTGCCCTTCGGCAAGCAGGATATTTCAATTGCCTTTCGGCAAGCATGATATTTCAATTGCCTTTCGGCAAGCAGGATATTTCAATTGCCTTTCGGCAAGCAGGATATCTCAATTGCCTTTCGGCAAGCATCGTATTTCATGTGTATTTTATTTCAAAGGAATTCCCAATCATTTAAACCTTAAAGGCTAATTTCATGTTTCAACAAGATTTCAAGATTTGACTTCCGGTAAACCACTGTTTACTCTAAAATTCATCTAAATTCAGATTTAATTCCAAAAATTCCAAAATTTCACGACTGTCTCAGAAACGTCGAGATCTATAACTTTCGTGTTTTAACTTTATCAATCCGAGATACCTAAGTAGGTCAAAATCACCAATTTTCGTAGAAGAATAATTCTGTCCGAACTTAATGTACCCCAGTTTAAAGATTTCGAATCCTACCATATCAATTCAACTCCAAATTTGATGAAATTTTACAGAGATCATCTTAAGACAATTATCTACGACTTTCATGTTCGGCCAAAGATCTAAAACAGTCTAGATCCTATGTCAAAAACGTGATCAAGATCATTCCTAAGTTCTGTCAAGAATTTCAAGATCTAGATTCAAGCAGTTCGGTTTGGAGTGGATTTCATATATCAAATCATCACGAAAGATTCTGAAATTTTACGGAGGTATTCATAACGTATAGATTTACAACTCTTATGTTCAACGCCAAGCCTAGATCGGTCTAGATCTAAGGTAGAAATCACCAACAAGTTCGAATAAAGAATCTATCATCGTTTCAAGATCTAAACCACAGGCAGGTCTGTTCGTGGTCGTTTTTGAATATCAAAACACGATGAAAAATTATGAAAATTTTACAGTAGATAGATCTATGTCTTAGGAACGTTTTTCTTGTTTTAAGTTTTTCCGTTTGAAGTCGTTTAAGGTTCGGAAAAATTAGACAAAACTGTTGCGCCGTTAGAAATCACATGTTGACAGATTTACGAAAGTTTTAATTAAATTTCTAGATTTAAATATTTTAACTACTCCCAAAACCGTGTAAGCGTTAACTTACAGAGTTTGTGAACGTCCGGGATCGTCTATTCGAAGGCGTGGCTTCCAGTCCACCGTTTCTCCTCTCCGTTCGTCGGGTTCTACGATCTAGATCCAATACGAGGTGTAGAAGAGAAAAGAAGAAGATTAGGATTCGTTTTCGAATCGTATATTGAACAAGGATTGGATCGAGACTTACCACGACTATGGAGATCTTAGAATTTTCGTCCAACAGCGTTCGTCTTGGTTTCGTGCCTCCGACGACTCCGGATTTAGGGTTTCGAATGTGTAGAAAGTTGTAGGGTTTTGTAAAAGTATTTAGAGCTCCTAGAAGGTCCTATTTATAGATATCTAAGACCTAGGGCGTCCAAAATCTGACCCCAAGGGTCTTGGGTCGAGAGATGTTCAACCGAAAGTCGAAAAATCCGCGTTCGGGCGAGAGATTCACGCAACGGCCAAATCTGTCGCTTGGCGCGGCCGTGGCGCGCCCTTCCCCTTGTGACCGCGCGGCCACCGCGCCGAGCTCGCCTGGGCTTCGGTCCGGGCGGGTCGTGCGATCCGTCGTGCGTTTCCTCCTCTCTTTCAGACTTCTATCCCTCTATGTTCCCGGATTCGGATTTCCGGGGTATCTTCGGGCTCCGATTTCCTATCTTAATTTTATTCGGACCTAAATTTATATTTGGACTCGAGTTATTGAGTCTATCGGTGTCGGGTCCCCGTCTAACCATTTATTCGATTAAATTGTCTTTGGCTTCCCGGGTTCTCGGAATTTTGATTCCTTTTAAATTTAATTTCCATTTCTCACTTCCTCTACATTTATTTCTTTATTTATTATATTTATTTTATTTATTATATTTATTTTATGTTGGAAAATTTCCGGGTATTACAGTCTACCCTCCTTAAGAATCAACTTCGTCCTCGAAGTTGTGTTTCGGCTCTTCTCGTGGCAAAGTCTTTTTGTTGTTTTATTATTTTGCGACTGAACTTAGAATTAAAGCTTCTAAGCTGCCTACGTACCCTGTGAAGGGATCAAGCCATAACGTAGTTCAAAATTTCATTTGGGATACATATTGTCGAGCCAACTAAAAAAAAAAATACAACTACTTTATTACGGGGTATCACATCCTCTCCTCCTTAGGACTCCAGTTATGTCCCCATAACTGCCTATTCAGTACTCTCGAGAGGTTTCGGGTTTTGGTCTTTATTCTGATGGTACTGGTGCCGTTGGTTGTTGCCACCTTGACCGTCTGGGTTTCGTGGTTGCTTAGGTCGAGTAGTCACATCCTCTCTCTTGTCGATGTTCTCTTTCCGTGTCCGGCAATCACGCAGCTGATGACCATGTCGACCACATCGAAGGCATGCTCCAGGCTGAGGGCATCCTCTCGCATAATGCGGTTTACCACACTTTGGACACGGTGACGCATAGTCACCATGGTTGAAGACTATCCCCTTTTTCTCCCCATTGTCATTTTGATGTTGTCCTTTCGAGTTTCCATCGAAATGGTCCTTATCCACCTTGTACTCTCCTCGTGGTCCTTGGTTAGCCTCATCTACCGGTTTCCGTTTCAGTCCTTGGACTCGTGCAACCGCTACCGCACGATCATAAACCGTCTGCAGGTTCGTGAATTGTCCGACTGCAAGTATCTCCCGGATACTAAGGTTCAGACCCATCTCAAATTTCTGAGCCTTGTCAGAGTCGGTTGGTACTATCCTCGTAGCAAATCGTACCAATTCCTTAAACCGGGTGTAATACTCCTGCACCGTCCGTCCCTCTTGCTTCAGTGATAAAAACTCTTCGTACATTGTCGCCTTGGTGCTCATGGGGTAGAATCGGTCCCTTAGATCCTCCTTAAGTTTAGTCCACGAATAAGCTTCTTCAGCTTCCTCTAAATTCCTCTGGAGATCTTGCCACCACTCATCGGCTTCGCCTCCTAAGTAGTAGGTTGCTACTCGTGTCCTTGCCTCATCAGGACATTTGATAGCATCCAAGAGCTTATCAAATGTACGGATCCACCCCTCTAGTTTGGCGGGATCCTCCTGCCCATCATAACGTGGTGGTTGATAGGGATTCACCAACGCTAGATAGTTGGTTTGAGCTACGGGCGGAGTTACTGCTGCAGGTGTCCTATGCACCTCCGCATTTCCTAATGCTACTAGGAATCCCTCTATCGTTTTTAAACGTGCTTCCATATTATTGGGCGCTTGAGGCACTTGCTCTCCTAGGTTCTGAGGACTTTCACTGTTGTTGGGCGTGTTAGAAAGGTTAGCGTCAGTGCCGTTTGGACTCACCTTCCTTGGTTTCCTCCTAGGCGCCATTTTCTGTTATAACGTGTAGAGTTTAGATAGATCGCTCGAACGAGACGTTTCGTAAATTTCAAATTTCAAATTTTCGGATTTGTTGTTTGGAAATCCAAACAAGATTTTTGGACTAGAGAGTGTTTTAATAAAGACTTGATTTTTATTGTTCCACATGAAGAAGTTTTCTAATTTGTACAAGGGTAGGAATGACTAAGGTCGAGATTTGTTATGCTTAGGCGTGCGCTTAGATGAACGCGATATAGAACTAAGGCAGGATCAGTATCTAGTTATTGTTTCTAATTCGATGTCATGCCTCAAGATTATATAGGTGTAACAAGAGATCTAAGTTAATTTCGCCAAGATTCTAGGTTCAAATTCGCAAAGATTCTAAGTTAAAATTCGCAAAGATTCTAAGTTCTCTACATAAAAGAGATGCAATATGCAAATGCGAATGATGATTTCCCCCCAAAAATAATTTATGCACTATATATAAATGTTTCCCATGGGTTTTAAATAAAATTTTCTCCATGGAAATAATACTTTAAAATTTTAAATATTAGTCAAAATATTAATAATAGTTTAAAAATAATAATGGTTTAAAAATAATAGTTTAAAAATACTAGCTTAAAAATATCCGGGCTCTGATACCACTTTGTAACACCCCGGTTTTTGGTCACCCAGGTCGGGATGTCACCGCCACACCTCCCTAGCAAGACACGGTTTCTCCGAGCTTACTAAAGAGATGCAAGGCTATGGTTTTTCAGAATTTAAAATATTCAAACAGCCCATTCATATATAATTTAAAAATAATACATCAAAGTTGCAGCGGAAAATAAAAATAGGGCCAACATGGCCTAATCACGGGTTAGACAGGCCCGTTCATGCAAGATCTAGTCTAATACAAAAATTCAAACTAATATATCATCCCAAGCTTCCATTGTATGCATATGACGATGCATAATTCTCAACTCTGGAAGAAAAAGAAAAAGAAAATATGGTTTTGGTCAGCACTACGTGCTGAGTAAGTTAACACATACATAACTATGGGGTTTCAAAGCCATTATTTAATATTCAAAGAAAACATGTGCACAACACCACATAATTTAATTTATTTCGCTAACAATAATTCAAACGACAGAGACTTCATAAGATCATAAATATAATTTGCAAAGCAATATAATTATAGGACATAATCTAAAAGCATAATCCAAAAGGAACAATTTTCGAGTCTCCTAGTTTCATATCTCATGTCTCATGTTTCAAGTTTATGTTTCAATTGCCATTCGGCAAGCTTTATATTTCAATTGCCTTCCGGCAAGCAGTATATTTCAATTGCCTTTCGGCAAGCAGGATATTTCAATTACCCTTCGGCAAGCAGGATATTTCAATTGCCTTTCGACAAGCATGATATTTCAATTGCCTTTCGGCAAGCAGGATATTTCAATTGCCTTTCGGCAAGCAGGATATCTCAATTGCCTTTCGGCAAGCATCGTATTTCATGTGTATTTTATTTCAAAGGAATTCCCAATCATTTAAACCTTAAAGGCTAATTTCATGTTTCAACAAGATTTCAAGATTTGACTTCCGGTAAACCACTGTTTACTCTAAAATTCATCTAAATTCAGATTTAATTCCAAAAATTCCAAAATTTCACGACTGACTCAAAAACGCCGAGATCTACAACTTTCGTGTTTTAACTTTATCAATCCGAGATACCTAAGTAGGTCAAAATCATCAATTTTCGTAGAAGAATAATTCTGTCCGAACTTAATGTACCCCAGTTTAAAGATTTCGAATCCTACCATAGCAATTCAACTCCAAATTTGATGAAGTTTTACAGAGATCATCTTAAGACAATTATCTACGACTTTCATGTTCGGCCAAAGATCTAAAACAGTCTAGATCCTATGTCAAAAACGTGATCAAGATCATTCCTAAGTTCTGTCAAGAATTTCAAGATCTAGATTCAAGCAGTTCGGTTTGGAGTGGATTTCATATATCAAATCATCACGAAAGATTCTGAAATTTTACGGAGGTATTCATAACGTATAGATCTACAACTCTTATGTTCAACGCCAAGCCTAGATCGGTCTAGATCTAAGGTAGAAATCACCAACAAGTTCGAATAAAGAATCTATCATCGTTTCAAGATCTAAACCACAGGCAGGTCTGTTCGTGGTCGTTTTTGAATATCAAAACACGATGAAAAATTATGAAAATTTTACAGTAGATAGATCTATGTTTTAGGAATGTTTTTCATGTTTTAAGTTTTTCCGTTTGAAGTGGTTTTAAGGTTCGAAAAAATTAGACAAAAATGTTGCGCCGTTAGAAATCACATGTTGACAGATTTACGAAAGTTTTGATTAAGTTTCTAGATTTAAATATTTTAACTACTCCCAAAACCGTGTAAGCGTTAACTTACAGAGTTTGTGAACGTCCGGGATCGTCTATTCGAAGGCGTGGCTTCCAGTCCACCGTTTCTCCTCTCCGTTCGTCGGGTTCTACGATCTAGATCCAATACGAGGTGTAGAAGAGAAAAGAATAAGATTAGGATTCGTTTTCGAATCGTATATTGAACAAGGATTGGATCGAGACTTACCACGACTATGGAGATCTTAGAATTTTCATCCAACAGCGTTCGTCTTGGTTTCGTGCCTCCGACGACTCCGGATTTAGGGTTTCGAATGTGTAGAAAGTTGTAGGGTTTTGTAAAAGTATTCGAAGCTCCTAGAAGGTCCTATTTATAGATATCTAAGACCTAGGGCGTCCAAAATCTGACCCCAAGGGTCTTGGGTCGAGAGATGTTCAACCGAAAGTCGAAAAATCCGCGTTCGGGCGAGAGATTCACGCAACGGCCAAATCTGTCGCTTGGCGCGGCCGTGGCGCGCCCTTCCCCTTGTGACCGCGCGGCCACCGCGCCGAGCTCGCCTGGGCTTCGGTCCGGGCGGGTCGTGCGATCCGTCGTGCGTTTCCTCCTCTCTTTCGGACTTCTATCCCTCTATGTTCCCGGATTCGGATTTCTGGGGTATCTTCGGGCTCCGATTTCCTATCTTAATTTTATTCAGACCTAAATTTATATTTGGACTCGAGTTATTGAGTCTATCGGTGTCGGGTCCCCGTGTTACCATTTATTCGATTAAATTGTCTTTGGCTTCCCGGGTTCTCGGAATTTTGATTCCTTTTAAATTTAATTTCCATTTCTCACTTCCTCTACATTTATTTCTTTATTATTATATTTATTTTATTTATTATATTTATTTTATGTTGGAAAATTTCCGGGTATTACACAGGGCTCGGGTGAGACACGGCAGCGGGTGGAAAGAGAGGTGAATGGGGAGAGACCCGAAGCCCAAATTCCATTGCAAGCGAAATTCCAATGAAACCCGAAGCATCTCCTTCACCATTGCGACGCCCACCGAGACGGGTATCTACGTTGCTAGGCAGGCGCTTGGCGATGTGCTTCGTCGAGGGATGGATAAGTGGCGATGAGGATGAGGGCCGGCACGACGGTGGGTTCGTCCTACGGCCACGAGCGCGCGCAGGCGGGCTGGGGAACGACGGGCGGTAACGAGGTAGTCGGAGGGCACGGCGATGCGAGGCAACGGGAGCGCAGGGGTGAGACGAGGGGAATCAGAGCTCCATCTGAGGTAGAATGAGAGACTTCAAGAAGAAATGGAGGGCTCGAGAAGAAATTGAGAAAATTAGGGTGGAGGCTTCGAGAGATGAAGAAATGTAAAATTGAAGAATAAGGGTAAAATGGGGTATCCATGTCGCCATTTACTGGTGCCAGGAACAGTAGTAGCTGTGGTATATATATATATAATAGATATACCAAACAAACTAGTTGCTACAGTACTACAGCAACCTCACGCTACAGTGTAACAACCTCACAGCTACAGTGTAACAATAAACCCTTATTTCGTATTTCGTTGGAAATTTCCCCAAATGCTCTTCGTGTGTGCTTCCTTCATTCTCCTTCCTTCTTTCGACACTAACAGATCGCCCTATTGTTCTCCATTGCCCGCTGTGTGTGGAGCATCTGCGGCTGTGCGCATCCGCCCCTCCAACATCGCAGTTGTTCCAGTTGAACCGCCGCGCATCCGCCGGGTTGTGAAGAAGGGCTCCGATGTTGGCGCCGCCTCGGATGTAGGCTGGTCGTCCAACCCCAGTCCGCCACCTCCCTTCGCGCGCGTCGTATACAGAATGCCTCCATCGCTGCCTCCTTGCACACGGCCACCTAAGAAATCGTCTCCGGCTATCTGCGGCGTTGCTAGCGCTCTCCAGCTTTTCATGATCAAACATTGTGATGTCTATTTCTTTGTTGTGCAATACTGATCTGCCGGAGTCCCGGCCCTCAATTCCTGTCGTGCGTGCCGCTGTCTCCCGTCATCAGTGCAGGTTGTCCGGTAGCGTGGCAGCACTAACAGGTATTCGTGCTTGGAGCTGTCGTCCGCCTTACCAAGACTCCAATCGGTTACCTGGGTTTGCCTCCCCCCTAAGGTATACGTTTTCGTTATGTTGGAGTTGTCTTGCCTTCCCACTCGTGTTTATCGTTTTCTCCCAGTACCTTTATTAGATTCCTCCCGTTTTCCTGTTTCGTGGTCGACAAACGGATTCTGTTTGTTGAACAATAAATGTATTCTTGTGCATTTTTTATCCCGTAGAGTTCCACTTTTAATGCATTTGTGTGCAGGCTACAAATGCAGCTCAATTAGCAGCTCATTGAATGCCTCAGCTCTGGTGCTTTAAAGTTACCTCATTGATTCGATCGGCGACCATTGCGCGGCATGCCGGTGGATCCTCTTCCCAGCCACGGTTCTCACTGTGTTTTCACCTACACCCATAAGGTCCCTCTTAATTTTGCCTTTCGATTTCAGTTTTTTCTTTAATAGCACATATGTTTATGGAAAGATGTTACTGTTTTTTTCCCTTAAATTTATCTTCGGAATCTTTACTTTGTAAGTTAATTCAATATTCTTCTATGCTACTTTCTTTGCAATCTTGAGTGGGACTCCCATTTATTTAGTTGTGCCCGTCACCAATGCCACTAGCTTTGCTGCCACTGCTGTCTTTGGGATCATTCTCGGGGAAGAAACCTGGATCTCCCTCACTTTGTTCGGTACCACCCTTATTATTCTTGCCGTTTACTTTTGTATCATGTGAATTGTGCTTCCACTCTCGGTGTTTTGATTTTGCTGTTTAATGCTTCTTTTTGGTGGCCAATTAATTGCAGACATTCCTTATTGTGGAGTAGTTGGTTGATGTCATTGCTTGGGATGTGTTATTTGTGCTTGCACTTGCACTTGCACTTTTTCTTATTGCAAGAAAATGCTTTGCCAAGTAAATATATATTTTTTTCGTACCCTTTTCTCCTTGAAGAACAGGCCGTTTTCAGGCATAAAAAGTCTGGATTGTTGCATTTGTCTGAATTTCTGATGTCGTTGCATTCCAGATGCGAAATACAAAAATGCACTCTCAATTAAAATTGTTCTGTATTTCTTTATTGCGAACATAGTTCATGATTGTGTTTATATAATCACTACCCCCTAGAATTTCATTAGTTGTTAGTCCTGAATAAGACTTTTTATCCTTCTATCTTAATTGAATTTAAATATTTACTTTATTTTGGTCTTTGTGCTTTTGTTTAATTACATACCAACCTTGAGACTCTATTACGTTGCACAGTCTTAACAATTCAGATTTTAGTAGATTCATGGGCTTTTAAAGCTCAACCTTACTATTGCATTTTTTTTTTGGTTTGTAGTTGTAATAATAATGAACTCTATTATCTTGATATCAAGTTTCTAAATAAAACACAAATTTTGAATCAGGCACTTAGGAGCAAAGCATGTTATCGTGTACATTGGATGCAAGTATGGCAAATTGGCAATGGGTTTTTGTAATTCATCTTTCTTAATGAAGTTTCTTTTTTGAAGGACAAATGAGTAAGGACAATTCATCAAGGCTCACCACTCGGGACCGCTGGCATCTCTGCCGGTGTTGTTATCTACGGGAATGTCGTCGTTGCCACCCAATTAGAGGTTTTTATCTGGTTATTCTATTTTTCTGGATTGTTTGATTTAGGGTTCAACATAATCCTCTAAGTTTTCTTAAGATTTTATCTTTGAGACTTCGACTATATGATTTAGGTTTCAGCGGCTGTGTCTGTAGCAAAGGTAGTGGTGAATAGGAGGTGGAATATTTTAGGTATGCAGCTCCCAACTTTCGACTTGTTTTGAAGAACAGAAGTATTTGATTGGGGAAGTACTACAATTAGGTAGTTATCAACATTGTTTGGTTGATTTGGAGTTCTGGTTTCTGGCTCATTTTTTTCCTGCCATTTTACATTTCTGTGCCCTGTGGTGTGCTTTGTTCGCAATTGAATATTAGATTCTATTTAGTTTCTAAATTCTTTGCTAATTTTATTTCGGTGAGCTAATCTTAGGGTTGGAAAACTCCTCATGGTTTAATGCTTTGGCTTAACGTTAATGAGTGCTCCACAGCTGGTGTTTATTTTGCTTCCTGCTTATTTGTTCTTTTCATGTTTCGATTTGTGTTTGTTTGGATAGCTGTGTTGAGATTATCCAAGTTGTGACTATTTCGTTTTGCACTCATTTTCGAAATTGGATGAAACTTATGAAATAATGAAAATGACAGGTATAAAGCATTCCATTCTAAATTTTGTACTTGTTGGATTCAGCTTGACACACCTTTTACACCCAAACAATATGAGCTCCACCCTCAATACTTATATTGGTTAGATATGAAATTTAATGCCCGATTCTATCTCGTTTTAATTTTAATATTTTAGGTGACTGCTTTGGTATAGTTCTCACCTTTTTGCAAAATTATGGATTTCATTTCTCGAATTGGATATTTGCATTCGATTAAAGGTGCACAATCAGACTATAATTATTATCAGTAATTTTAAGGGATTCATATTGTTGCATATTCTTCATATTATGTATAAATCACACATTTGAAGTACTCATGTTTTTATTGATGATTGGTTTCAGAGTTTAAAAATTGAATACTGTTAATTAACTGTGATTGATTGATTTGTTTTTCACTTGATTGTTATTTGTTGGGATTCTGGATTCAAGGATTTGGTTTATTTATATCATCACATGGATATTGAAAGTCACCTCACTTCTGGTATATGTACTTTCTCTAATCAATTAGTTGATCAGTGATTGAACATGTATTTCAGCTAATTACCTCCACGCAAACCAGGTAATGTGCAGTTGGAACACTTATGATTTTTATTCCATCCATTTCCACTTTAAACCGCATATTGAGGGTTCCAATATCAATTTTATTTATTTTTATTTACTTTGCATATGACTTTGAAATTTAATTTATAGCATAATTTAGTAAGGGTTATCTTGCCAAAATGAGCTATTCACATTTTTCCACGAGCTTTGCAAATTTCACTGTTTTTTTTTTCAGTAGTCTTCTCATGCATCTATTATGTTTGATTAATTGTCTTTTTCAAGGACTCACACATTTTCAACCAATTTTGTTTCATTTGGATTTACTGTGTAATTGAGTGTCCTTTTTATTTTCCGTAGATGCATTTTTGAAAGTCCTTTTTGATGGAATTCAATTGATTGAACAAATATTTCTCAGATTCAGAAACAGTTCAATTTAAGAGCACATATGTAGTTAAGCCCAAAAGGAAACACCAGATTGCTATCTTTTGGCTGTGGGGTCTCTTTGAGAATGATCCAGTGTATTATATTTTTAGCACATACTTTTTTCTGATAATGGATTCCTCAGTCTGTTAAAACTTGGATAGCACATTAGACTCCATCATTTTAAGAATTTGTTCTTTTGCAAAGACAATATTCGGAAGCTTTAGATCATTAAGAAATTTCAGAATTTCCAAGCTTTGTTTTTGTTTTTGATTTTGAGATAATGCTTTTGGCTCTGACTTCATTAGTTATAAAGGAAAGAACAATCTCAGAAGTTATGTATATATTTTGCATTTATATCATAAGTATATTGCTTTGTTACTGTTGACAGGCCCAATCTAAAATATAAAACCCAGCAAGGGTTGTTTCAACGATGTCTCAACAACCTGCAAACCACAACCAAAGGCAAACACAGAAACAGAGTGCGGAAAACATAAAGAAGAACACAAGAGTTTGATCACCCAGTTCGATCCACCGATCTACATCTGGGGGCTCCAAGCCAGGATTCACTAAATCTCCACCAAACAGATCGAACAAGAGTCAACCACACCTTACATACCCTTACATTCCAATGAACTCTCCTATCTACCCAAATAGACTAGAAGAACACAAGGGAGCATCAACTATCTACCCAAATGCACAAAATTCACCGGCAGGTATTAAGGTGGTGTTTGTGGAATCTAGCTAATCAACAAATTAAGCTCAATGGTGCTAAGAACACCTACAATACACCTAGATTGTGTTTACAAACAATAAACCCAGAAATGCATAAACACAATCCCAATTACCCCATGAATAATGGAAGACACAGCAACTAAATATATACCAGTAGCAGAACGGTTGTTGGTGCCTTCTGCAAACAACGAAGACCAGGGGTTTCTTCTTCAGCTCTCAATCCGCCATAATCACAGCTTAGGAATCTGTTAATGCTCTGTAAAATGAGCTGTGATTGCGGCTAGACTCTCTCTCGATCCCTCAAGGACGAAGGTAGGTATTTATATGGGTTTTAAGGCCCATCTAAACCCTTCTAAGGCCTGCTAGGGGAAATGCCACGTCACTGTACTATTCTGTGCTTTTTCCAGAGAAGAGAATAAAGCGTTGTTGGCAAGATGTTGCAACAACGGTAAATATCACGAACATCTTCACAATAAAATATCCCTAACAATCTCCCCCTTTGTGGAGATGATCGGGCCAAGTAGTCAAAACAGTGGAGGAAGCACAGAATGACAATATCATATTAGAGAGCGTCAAACACTCAACATACATACATGCCAATAAGTATAGAAGCAGATGTAGAGTAGGCATAATCAAAAGCATCCATCCATAAGAGATAATCTCACAATCAATATCCAGAGAATATCCAAGATAGTATCCATCAATAAGCCATAATTCTATTACAGACCAGAAAACCAGAATCCATCATCAAAAACCAGATTGTTGTTCCAACATCATCAGAATTACAGAATGTCCAGCAAAAATAATCAGCATCCTTGCAATCCCTTCCACTGTATCTCCCCCTTACTTGGCAGATCAGGGAGTACCCTCAGAGTCATTCTCCCCCTCAGCTGGAGCATCAAAAGAATGGGGAAGTAGGGCCACCAGCTTTCGAACCTTCCTCTTTAATCCCATCTGCTTATCGTTCAGAATGCCCAACTCCTTCTCCACTTGTTGCAGCTCACTTCTGATATGATCAACAAGAGCAGAGCCAAGCTTTTGGGGTCCAAGTTTGAAGTCATTATGGAACCCTTTAAGCTTATCAGAAGGAAGGTGTTTCTTGACCTTAATGAAGGTTTCATTAGGGGCAAGTAGATGGCAAGACTGGGCAAACAAAGTGATGAGAGCAGGGTAGGGCAGTTGGGTATTCTTTTCAATTGTCACATGAGAGAACTTCAACATATGCTTAATGATCAGGTAACCATAGTTGAGAATCTCAGGACATTCATCAATGGAATACAGAAATTTACCCATATGAGAACTGAGCTGGCTAGCATTAGAAGTGGGCAAGAAATTAGAAGCACCAATTCTAAAAAGGCAATTAAACTTCATAGAAAGATCTGATGGACTCATAGCCTTTCTACCAAAAGCAAATTTCTTAGAAGCAGAAATAGTAGAAGCAATGGTGGCTAGCTCAGCATTAAGCAGATCAAAAGGATTGTTCATGTCAGTGTTGGAGGGAAGTTCCAACAACTCATTCAAGACAGAGGGAGTAAAATCAAGCAGTTCTCCACGAAGATAAATTTTGCAGTACCAAGGGGACACAGGATCAAGGATATCAGGGTGCAAATTTGCATAAAACTCTCTAACAACAGTAGGGGAATAGCGTTTCAGAGTAGTAGCTCAAACAGACAAATGCTTCTTCTCTAAGTACTCAGAAAAACCAATTTGATCATAGTATGGATGCACATAACACTCTTCAGAAATGAAACCTCTAGAGTGAAGGGTTTCCAAAGGCATACCTTTCTCCATCAGCAGAGAAATACAGAGGAGAATGGGCATCCGATTCCTTAAGAGCAGGGATAGACTTCTTCCTAGGAGCAGCCTTCCGAGATTTCTTCTTCGAAGGTTGTTTGGGCGGTGTTGGAACAGCCTTACGCTTTCCTTTCTCACGGACTTGCCTTCTGAGTTCATCCAGAGGGGTGTCATCAGGATCAACCTGGGATGGTTGTCCTTCAGTGGTCGGAACATCCTCAGACGGAGACCCTCCAAAAGGAACTTGTTGAGCAGCCCCAGAATGGGGTGGAGCATTCGACTCAGGATCAAGCATAAGCAAACCATCCCCAGAAGCAATAGCAGACGGCGACAAAGGGGAACTGGAACCAGGAGGGACAGGAGCGGACGGAGCCACATCGGGGGCAGGGACCGAAGGGGATGTCGGACTTGCAGCACCCGCGCTAGGGTTTGCTGGTGTCGGAACATCCGCTTTTGGATCTGCACCATCCGAAGGTGTCTCAACATAGTCCGTAGCAGGTTGAGGGACAGAGCCCTTCTCTGGAGTAGGATCGACCTCCATATTTGCGTCAGAGGGGTCAACAACAAAATAGTTGTCGATAACATCATCAACATCTTCCTGCGCATCCTCAAAATGCTCATCGTTAGGAGATTGTTCGGCGGCAAGGCGAGCGCGATAGAGAGAATCATCGACCGCAAGTGGTTGAGCATCCACTACATCATCAGGATTGTTATGGGAGCTTGAAGGAGACGCCATTTCAAGAAAATTTCAAATTTCGCAGAGAAGAGGGGAAAACTGGAAAAGCTGGAGAAAACTGCAAAGACGCACTGGGGAGAGAGAAAGAAGACGTGCGTGAGGTTGTGAGAACCGGCAACCGTCTTGAACGGGTAAGAACAACTCCCCCTGGGCTTGGGCTTGGGCCAAAAAAAAAATATTAATTCATGAAATCCAGTGGCCCACCCGAGACATAGCCCATTAGTGAGAAAAGCAGAGGCCCAAACTGCGCCTCAATGATTCAAACCGAGAAGTCTCCAAGTTCTTCGTAAGGATGTCTGCGAGTTGTTCCAACGACGAGATATGTTGAATCTTGCATAAACCATCTTCCACCAAATTTCGAATAAAATGAAATCGAATGTCAATGTGTTTACTCCGATTATGTTGTACAGGATTCCTAGAGATGTTAATGGCACTGGTGTTATCACAGTGTATAAGGAAATCATCCAAGGAAATTCCATAGTCCAAAAGCATTTGACGCATCCAAATCAATTGGGTACAACAGTGAGCAGCAGCAATATACTCAGCCTCCGCAGTAGATAAAGCAACAACATTTTGCTTTCGAGAATACCAGCTGACTAAATTTTGGACAAGATAAAAACAACCACCAGTGGTTGATTTGCGGTCGTCAGAACAACCAGCCCAGTCAGAGTCTGTATAACCAGTGAGCTCAAGAGAAGAGCGTTTAGAATACCAGAGACCAAGGCCAGGAGTACCTTTAAGATATCGAATAATCCTTTTCACAGCACGAAGGTGAGATTCTTTGGGATCTGACTGATATCGAGCGCACACACCAACACTGAAAGAGATGTCCGGACGGCTAGCAGTGAGATACAAGAGACTACCAATGATACTTCGATACATCTTCTGATTAACGGAAATTCCAGATTCATCTTTGGTAATCTTGTCATGCTGTCCAAGGGGTGATCTAGCAATCTTGCAATCCTCCATTTTAAATTTCTGAAGCATGGTGCCAACATACTTCTCTTGATTAAGGAAAATCCCATCGGAGGTTTGCTTGATTTGAAGCCCTAAGAAAAAAGTGAGTTCACCCATCATGCTCATCTCGAATTCAGTCTGCATAGAGTGTACAAATGCATCGCGAAGAACATCTGAGGTCGAGCCAAAAACAATGTCATCCACATAGATCTGTGCGACTAAAAGATGGTTGTTTGTACGTTGTACGAACAACGTCTTATCAACATGACCACGCACATAGCCTTTATCCAAGAGATAAGTAGACAAGCGTTCATACCAGGCACGAGGAGCCTGTTTTAGACCATAAAGTGCACGCTTGACCTTATAAACATAATCAGGATGATCAGGACACTCAAAACCGATAGGCTGAGATACATAAATATCTTCCTTGATATAGCCATTCAAGAACGCAGTTTTGATGTCCATTTGATAAAGTTTGAAACCAAGAGAGCAAGAGATAGCAAGTAATAACCCGACAGCTTCAATGCGAGCAACAGGGGCGAAGGTCTCATCATAATCCAAACCTTCGATCTGAGTAAAGCCTTGTGCGACCAAGCGAGCCTTATTGCGAATGATCTTCCCATGCTCATCAGTTTTGTTCCGAAAAACCCATTTAGTGCCAATAACATTCACTCCAGTTGGTTGTTCCATCAACTCCCAAACATCATTGCGCTTGAATTGGAGTAACTCATCCTGCATTGCAGCTATCCAAAACTCATCTTGTAAAGCTTCATGTGCATTCTTAGGTTCAATAGATGAAACAAAGCAATTCATAACATGAAAGCACATATTAGCTAATTCAGAGATGTTGAGTTGATGACCTCGAGTTTGTCTAGGACCAGAGGGATCACCAATAATATCATCCGTAGTGTGATATTTAGGTGCTCGTGGACCACGTTTTGGACCTCTCCTTTTGGGAGAATCTGGAGCTGATGGTTGTTCACCAGTTGTATCAACAACCGGATCAACATCTTCAGTATCAGAAACTTCAATAGGAGTGGAGGTAGGAACAGCTTCAGGAGGTGTGCTAGAGGAAACATGAGGGATAATCCTAATAGGATCATCATCTTCATCACGAGAAGAGACAGAACCTGCAGAGATATTAGCATCATCAAAAACAACATTAACAGTCTCAATAACCTTGGAAGTCCTCTTCAAATAAACACGATATGCCCTCGAATCCACTGAATATCCCAAGAAAATAGCTTCATCGGATTTGGAATCAAATTTTCTAACTGTGGTACGATCCTTTAAAGCATAGCACACGCTTCCAAAGACATGAAGGTGAGAAATATTTGGAGTCTTTCCTCTCCAAATTTCATACGGAGTAGTAGTTGTCTGAGGTCGCATGTACACACGGTTAATAATATAGCATGAGATATTCACAGCTTCAGCCCAAAAACGTTTCCCAAGTTTGCTGGCATGAAGAAGAGAACGAGCCATCTCCTGAAGAGTACGATTCTTCCTCTCTACCACACCATTCTGTTGTGGAGTATGTGGGGCTGAATATTCGTGAGCAATACCAAGGTTGTTGCAGAGTTGTGCGAACAACTGATTTTCAAACTCTTTTCCATGATCAGATCGGATACGCCCTATCTTGAGATCCTTTTCAGCCATAATCTTTAAAGATAGCTTAGAGAACACTGAGATAGCCTCATCTTTGGATTTTAAAAAATCAACCCAAGTGTAACGAGAAAAATCATCAACGCATACAAAGATGTACCTCTTACCACCAAGGCTAGGAACTTCAGTGGGTCCCATCAAGTCCATGTGCAATAACTCAAGACACCTTGAAGTCTGAATGGTATCCACAACCTTGTGAGAGGAGTGAACTTGTTTACCCTTAGCACAAGCACCACAGACTGTCTTGTCTTTGCTCCGTAGTTTGGGCAACCCTCGAACAACGCCAGACTTGCTAAGTTGAATAAGCGATTTGTAGTTCATGTGACCACATCTTTGATGCCACAACTTTGCAGTTTCAACCTGAGACAGAAAAGTTGTGTCCATGGGAGGCTTCAAGACATAGCAATTGTTAGAAGATCGGACCCCTTTTATAACACAATTATAGGCAGGATCAATGACCATACAATCTTCATCAGTGAAACCAACAAAGAATTTCTCATCACAAAGTTGACTTATGGAAATAAGGTTAGTAGACAGATCAGCAACACAGTAGACAGTGGTTAAGAAACCCATGTTTGCACCTTTAGCTTTTCCATAACCACAAATCTTACTACGAGCTCCATTTCCATAAAGTACTTCTCCACAATCAGATTCCACATAATCAATGAGAAAATCTTTCTTACCAGTCATGTGACGAGAGCAACCACTGTCGAAGTACCACCTACCATCATTGGGACCTTTCTGAGCAGAAAGAACCACTAGGCACATCTTGGGAATAATCTTGGACTTGGGCATCCACATCATAGTGAGTTTGACTTTTTTCTGTAGTTCCTGGGATGGCCAGACAACCGGTCGACCACCAAGAAGATCTTGGGTAAGTCTTTGACAGAGGTGAATAGGGTGACCTTGGAATTTACAGTAAGGGCAATCTTTGTTCTTCTTGGGAGACTCTGGATTATCAGATATCACAGGGGCTTTGGATGCATTGGTTTCAGTGGTACCTGCACGCACAAAAGTAGGTGCAGATTTCTTGTTAGGCTTAGAATTATGCTTGTAACCAATACCTTCTCTATTAGATGGTGATTTCCCTTGACTGATAATCTCATCCAGCTTGTTTTTCCCTTTAACCATGTTGTCTATCTTTTAGGTCTTGGCAAGCAAAGCAGCATTTTCCTCCAACAGAGTATCCCTCTCAGTAGTCACAGTAGCCAAAGATTGTTTGAGACTAGTAATCTCAGTATCCTTCTCATCAATAAGCACCAATAGATCTCCCTTCTGATCGAGCAACATCTTATTCTCAGCAACAGCAACTGCATGATCCTCTTTCACCAATTCATATCCTGCAAGAAGTTCATCATAATCATACCGACTAGCTTCACTATCAGATTCATGAGACTCTGTATCAGACAAATGTTCGGACAGAGTATCATCGGTTGTTAGAACAACGTCCTTCACAATGAAAGCTATCATCTCTCCATCTTCACTGTCATCGTCCTCCTCCTTGGAAGTAGAGCTGGCCTCATCATCACTCAAGGTAGCTTGAAGAGCTTTTCCAACCCTTCTCTTAGCAGTAGGACACTCAGAAGCTTTATGGCCAACACCTTCACAATCATAGCACTTCAAATTCTTAAATGTGTCAGGTAACTCCATCTTCTTGTACCCTTTCCTCTTATCATAGGATTTGTCTGACTTGTGCTTGGAAGGTTGTTCACGGGATGATGAAACACCTCGCTGATAACGTCCTTTATCATCTTTCTTGTAATTCAGCTTCTTGGCTCTCTTGTCCTGTAGGATCCTTGCCAATTTTTTGGTTAGATAAGCTTTCTCTTCTTGGTCAACACACTGAATTTCATCCTCAACTTTGAAGGCCAGATTACGAGTAGGCTCTTCCTCCAAGTAGTTCATCTCAAAAGTCTGTAGTGAGCCAACCAAGGCTTCAAGAGTGAAGGTCTTGGTCTTCTCAAGTTCTTCAAGAGTAGAGACTTTTGGTTGATATCTACGATTGACTGTCCTCAGCATCTTTCGAACCAACTTTGCATTATCATACTTCAAGCCAAAGGACTGAGCCTCATTGACCAACTTCTTAAACCGAGCATGATAGGCAGCAATATTCTCATCCTCATGCATCCGAATGCTATCAAAGGCAGACTCAATTCTTTGAAGCTTCAAGGCTTGAACATCAGAAGATCCTTCATAGGCTGCTTCCAAAGCAGTCCAGGCTTCATGAGTTGTCTCACAATTTGAGATAATATGATATTGTGACTCCTCAACAGCATTAAACAAGCAATTCAAAGCAGTGTTGTTCCCTTGTTCCTTGTTCTTCTGAGCAGCTGACATTTCGTCTTGAGTAGCAGGAACAAAAGTAGTAATGGCAGCAGACGTTTCAGTAGCAGGCGTGCGGACCTCTTTCATAGGTTGTTCCCAGGGTGTTAGAACAGCGTTCCAGACATCTACACCAGAGTGCTTGAGAAATATCCTCATTCGATTCTTCCAGAATGGATAATTCGAACCATCAAACAGGGGAGGTCTCGAAACAGAACCACCTTCTCTATTCATCTTGGACCGGACTCAGCTAAACCTTAGAGCCCTGCTCTGATACCAATTGACAGGCCCAATCTAAAATATAAAACCCAGCAAGGGTTGTTTCAACGATGTCTCAACAACCTGCAAACCACAACCAAAGGCAAACACAGAAACAGAGTGCGGAAAACATAAAGAAGAACACAAGAGTTTGATCACCCAGTTCGATCCACCGATCTACATCTGGGGGCTCCAAGCCAGGATTCACTAAATCTCCACCAAACTGATCGAACAAGAGTCAACCACACCTTACATACCCTTACATTCCAATGAACTCTCCTATCTACCCAAATAGACTAGAAGAACACAAGGGAGCATCAACTATCTACCCAAATGCACAAAATTCACCGGCAGGTATTAAGGTGGTGTTTGTGGAATCTAGCTAATCAATAAATTAAGCTCAATGGTGCTAAGAACACCTACAATACACCTAGATTGTGTTTACAAACAATAAACCCAGAAATGCATAAACACAATCCCAATTACCCCATGAATAATGGAAGACACAGCAACTAAATATATACCAGTAGCAGAACGGTTGTTGGTGCCTTCTGCAAACAACGAAGACCAGGGGTTTCTTCTTCAGCTCTCAATCCGCCATAATCACAGCTTAGGAATCTGTTAATGCTCTGTAAAATGAGCTGTGATTGCGGCTAGACTCTCTCTCGATCCCTCAAGGACGACGGTAGGTATTTATATGGGTTTTAAGGCCCATCTAAACCCTTCTAAGGCCTGCTAGGGGAAATGCCACGTCACTGTACTATTCTGTGCTTTTTCCAGAGAAGAGAATAAAGCGTTGTTGGCAAGATGTTGCAACAACGGTAAATATCACGAACATCTTCACAATAAAATATCCCTAACAACTGTATCTATCAATTGGCAATACATCCTTCGGGAGTTCAGGCCCTTGGCCCATCCAAACCCTCTGCCAAACACACTAACTTTCACATGTATATAGGCAGGCGGACATGGTTTTTCAGAGAGAAAAAGAGCATCAAATTTAGCACAAATCTAGAGAGAAATGGAGGAAGATGGTAGCAAGAACATCAGGGTTGAAAGTTATTACTGTTGTTGATAGACAATCACTAACAAAACCAGATGAAAATTATTCAGAATGAAAAGAAGGTATGTGCCTGGCCTGCCCCGGGTGTTTCACACTATTTGCTTCTCTTTTGGCCGATTTTTATCAGGATTAGAAAAGCAGTGCTGAATTGGTGTTCTCCATTTTCTGTTTTATTGGTGATTTCTTCAAGTTTGAGTTACATGTGTGGTGAATTGGTGTTCTCCATTTTGTGAATTGGTGTTCTCCATTTATTTTCTCTCATTATTATTTAATATTATCGTATATGTCAAAGATAAGATCGAGCAGCTAATGGATGACTATGTAGGCATGGCTGAAATGTATCTAACTGAAAAGCAAAAAAGCTTTGAACTATCGTATTATGGGGATCAATCCGTGATGGGATACCGTTCAAATGACGGTGCATTATCCATATCTGCCCCTCTTTCTCCTCTTTCACCCCCCCACCCCCCACTTGGGGCATAATACATGAACAAATATTGAATTATTTTTGTTGAAATATGTTGCGTGCAGTATACAGGTTGAAAACCACCTTATACAGTTTGGCGTGATACCAAGGACGATGACTTTTGTGGTGACAAACGACAATATTTGTAGTGGTTGCAGGGATATTTAGCATGAATTTGAAACTACCATTGTTCAATTACCAGATGCTTTGAAATGGGTCCTTGTCATCACCAGAGTAAGCTCGTCACTAATTTTTGCCTTGTTTTTGTGTTTTTTTAAGTATCGAAGACTGATGCTGCTCTAGACTGTAGAACATGCAAAATGTCATTGCTCCCACCTCTGAAAACACCTTAGTAATTGTTTTTTTTTATGTCCAACACAAAGATGCTTTTCATTTTTTATAATATTATATATAAGTATGTGGTAATATTACTTCATCCTTAATTTGGTTTTTTTTCTATTTTTATTTTTTAATAAAAAGTGCAAGCTAAAATATACCCAGCTTCTTTAATGCGACAATAATTTGAAATTTTAGTTGTTTTATTTATTGTTGTGATGTGATGGTTAATGTTTTGAATTTTTATTTGATTTTGTAGTGCTTTGATGCGATGGTTGTAGTTATGATTCATTGATGACATATAGATTAAAAACGTACATGGTGCGCGCTATGTATTGATAAACCCAACAGATGATTCTGCTCTGGTTTTTGAATGCTTGCTTCATTGACTGATCGTCACCATAGTTGTACATGCACTTCTGTACTTAAGCTATTTGTATATATGGGAAATTACAGTGGTTAAATGGTAATGATTGTAAAGTGTTTCCTCCTTTCTTGTCTTCGGCATATGGCCAGCCATCAGCTTCACAATCTACCAGTGGAGTTAATAGATAGAGGAAAGCACTTCATGCTGATACAGAATCCCATTGATGTATTTTCTTTATTTTCACATTCTTAGGAGTGGGGAATAGTTGTATGTCTGAGAGATAGTTGAATATAAATTTGTGCTTCTACGTTTTTCCTTGTGCAGATTTTACTTGTTACAACTAATACATTGATTCCTGAGCAGGTTACATATATTCAATGTAATGTTTCTTTTCTCTGTCTATTTGTATACTTTGATATGTGGTGAATTTGATATGTTGTATTCTGTTTATATGAATTTGATATGTTTTTATTCGATAATTTGTACACTGATTTCTGGCTAATCTGATTGATTTTGGTGGCTCTTATGATATCTATTAATTCTGTACACTGATTTTTGGCTTGTTTTAAATTTATTATATTAAGGTATAAAAAAAAGTGGTGGATACCTAGGGATGGTAATCTTAACTCACCTACAAGGAAAATAGAGGAAAACTCTTTTTCCAAGTTTCAAAGATCAAATTATAGAGGTGGCCATGGACAAGTCAACAATTCTTGGAAGAGTATTGACGACGACACCAAGTGCAAAAAGAATACATTGCCACTGCCAAAAGTGGTCTTCATGTATCCTTAGTAAAGTAGTCTTGAATTTTGCTTGGCTATATTATGTCAAACAGTTGATAGTTCTTGCTATGCAGGAACTTATTAAATTTGCATTGACACATGGAGGAACAACCCATTTGAATGTTGATGGCATCATAGCTTGTGCCATTTCACCAATATTGGAGGTTCGAAATTCTGATGTCGGCTTATGTCCTTTATGCCTAAATATAATTCTTCCTTATATGATCTTTATTTAAATATGAAATATTAACTATAAAAAGAATGAACATTGAACTTCGATTATATTTATGCAATGAACAATTGAACAATTGCCCTTCTAACCAGCATTTTCTTCACGTGTTTGTAGTTAAATTGCCGTCGGATGCCATTATTAGTACCAGATTATATTTTGTAATCAACATTCTCGATTTCTCATTTTCTTTAGATGCAATGATCTTTATGCAATGAACTTCGATTAAAAATAAATATATGATCTTTATGCAATGAACATTGAACAATTGCCCTTCTAACATATTTTCTTCTCACGGCGCGCGCGCCACGGACGAATTCTAGTGTATATATATATATATATATGCATGGATATTTCTTCTAATTTATTTGTTTTTTAATCTCTTTCTTTTTATTTTAAGAATGTTGGTGGTGTGTTGTGTGTTGTAAGGTAAGTACCTAAGGAACTAATAAGAGCCGGAGTGCCAAATTCCCAATTTAATTCTCAACCGTTGGATCCAAATTCCAATTGAAATTATGACCGTTGGATCAAAATGATAGTGTATTGCTCATCCTTATCTCTGATCGATTCACGTGGGCAGCAGATTCATTCATCTCTCAATATATTTTTGAGTACTCCAAAATCTGGCTTTCGTCTCGCCCATAGCTCTCGCGAACCCTACCAAGGATTTCTTCACCCATTCAATTTCTTTCACGATCGTTCATGTGGGGGTTTCCCGTGAAAGTGGCGACCTTGTCGCCGGCGTTCGGCTGCAACCGATTGAAGGCCTGTGACGGAGTGTGGTTGTTAGGGCTGCGACCACGCCCAACCCTTCCTTTGCCTGCCGCTCGCCGCGCCCGCCGCCGTACACACCATTGCTGAGCCGCCGCCGCCGCCGCTAGGGTTCCTCAACCCACGTAATTTGTACGGAAAAATATTGAATTCGCGGCTGAACTTCCTTCAATCGGAACTGCCTGGTATGGGTTTTCTCTGATCTCGGTCTTGATGTTGAAATCGATTTGTGCATATGCATGATTTTGAGCTTCTTGCTGCTTTTTTTGGCTCCATTGTTCCCTAGGTGTAGTTCTTGGTTTGGGTATTTGAGAATTGAGATCGTTGTTGGTATAATTTTAGGAATGATAGTAGTTTTGGCGTTTTAATATATGAACTGTTGTAATTAAGCTGAAATTTGGGTAGATCATTTGATGCTGCATTCTTATATTGTTTCATCCCTTATTGTTTTTATGGATGCTCAGATATTTTCTCGAATTTCAGGGAAGATCCGTCTGTGTCTTTGCTTTATTCTCTTGAAACTTAGAAGGAACACATAAATGGACAACTAATCTTTAGCAGCTACATCAGTGAGAAGTAATTAGCACACTTTTTTATGATAATCTTAATATGCACATAAATGGATCAGATGAGTGAGAAGTAATTAGGGCTCCCGTGTTGGAGCCCTAACTGACTTTTCTCATCGTTTTATCGTGAATTTCCATCTCCGATGGTGGTTGTTAATCCAAAATTTTGGTGATTTCAGGCCCAGGTCTGCTTGAAGCTTACCATCTGATCGAGACCCACGAGAGGATCCTGGAGCGTGTTGTTCACGCTCGAGGTGTCACTGCCAAGCGTGTTTTTCAAGTCACTCACGATGGCTCCGAACTCACCTGTGCGGACTTCCTCCGAGCACCTGCCGTGCAGACCCCACTCATTGTCCGATTCTCCACTGTCATCCACGAGCGCGGAAGCCCTGAAACCATCAGGGATCCCAAAGGATTCACTGTCAAATTTTACACCAGAGAGGTATTTATTGGCAATTCGTTGGAATAATTGATTCTGAATCTATACATGTTTTGAAGTTGACAATATTGCCTTTTGCTTTGGTTGATGCTACTTAATTGGCAAGGTCTTGTTATAAATTAAGTCTGGTGCTGGTGAAAATGACTTTGGACACCTAAATCCTGCTATGGGATCAGTTGACAGCTTTTTGGTTATCTATGATATCATATTTATTTATAGGAGTGTTAACAATGTCCATGAAGCCTGGTTTGCTGATGAAGAAAGAGTTCGTAAAGCTGTTGGTTTGTTTGAGAAACCTCTTGTTAGAATTCCAAAATATAAAGAAGTTATCAATTTGTTGACATCTACCCCTTGAATTTCATGTTTTATGCTTCCTTATCTTGATGTAAAGCTTTTATATGCAAGTAGGTGGCTTGTGGCATTTGCTTTGACAACTATTCTTCAAACGGCATGCTCTCTGTTGCATGTGTTCATCTTTTCTGCAAGACATGTTGGAAAGGTTTGTCATATCATTACTGACTGTCTTATTTTGACATGCTTTTAGAGTGTTCATCGAGCTACGCTATTCCAACTTCTATTCATGATATTTCTTGGTTTCTTAATGCTAAAGTCTTCTCATGCAAAGAATGATTTCTTTTGTTGAGGCTGGTGAGGTGGTTTTATTCTAATGCATGTCCCTTCTTTTTTAGAACGGCATTTATAGAGAGGGATGCACAGATGGATTGGGAGCTTTAATTCATAGAAAATAATATATAGATACAAATAATAATTTATTTATTTGCTTTTATAAATTTCATCAGGTGTAAAATTGAAATCTGCAAAAGGATAGTGGGAATGAAGCACTTCATTCTTAACCTTGCAACAAACTCTGCAAACACTCATTGAAATTTTTGCTTATCTTTGTTTATTATTGTCTATTAAGTTTACCCTAGGAAAGGATTAGGTGTTTTCAGAATGGGTTACATTCGCTAGATGCAAATCCTGTTAGAGCAGAACAGTTTAACAGAATGCATTTTCACCTGATATCTATTATTATGTGCAGTATATAGCTGAAATAAAACACAACGTGATCTCCGTACTATGAACTTTTGCCCTCTACTGGATTCTTGTGCCATCTTTTATGCAGAACCCAAAATATTATATATAATCTAATTTGAATATCCACATGAACAAACCTAATTCTGGAATGCTGGCATCCTTACACTTCCATGCCTGGTGAAGGGTAAGTTGTAATTTAGTAGTATATGTTATTTCTGTTGTTGTAATAGTTACTCTGAAAGGGCCTTTGTTTTAGAATTGTTATTTGTTGCAAGCTTGATTCTGTTATCATTCTTTATCTCCTTTTTCTATTTAAAAAGATTTATTAAAATGATTGTGGAAGCATGAATATGGTGTGGATGGGGAAAGACTAAATGTTTGGCTGATGTTACTTCCCATTTAGTTGGATGATACCTTTGACAATTCAAATTTATTTCAAAGTTTGTCCTCTGCACCAATTCAATCGATAGGGTTGACATGATTCCCTATGTGATGATCTTATCTTGCCTGCATATATATGATTTGCTTGGTTTGTTGGTTAACACCTACCTGAAATAAAGTGTGCTTATGTAAGAAATAAAGGGCAATGAATACCAGTTAACTTCTGCTCTTGGTTATTATGAATTGGTATTCCACAATAGCTTCATCGACACGCTGCCTTCTCTATGAACAAATAAACCTTTTTTGTGTTTGAATGTTGCCATATCATTCTGTGTTCTCTTTCTCCCTTTTTCTTTCTTGTTATTATTGTTATTATTTTCTCATGATTTCTCATGATTTCTTTCCTTTTGCTTTGATGTGCAGGTCTGAAGATGGGAATGTACTATTTAAGATCTCGACCTGCGGCTGATGCTATCAAATTCACTGTTGACACTAGCATGATAAATCAATGTCCATTATCATACAATTGAGCCAACCCACACCAGTCTATGCTTGGCAAATGGCCGGCGGGTGCTGTTTTACTTTTGCAAGAAAAGCCTGAGGTTGTAGATGACGGTAACTCTTAAGATGGCTCAATCACATGGTTTGGTCTTCGATCATTTTGAATCAGTTTTCTTTTGTCTTATCTTGATGATTCAAATTAGTATTTCTCTAATAATTTCGCTATTAAAGGAAATGGCAGGTCATATTATTTTGATACATCATGAATTTCTATTTTATGAATGCAAGTTGTACAATTTCAAGAACAAACTGAATTCTTTCTTTTATTGCAGGTTTTTGATTGAAGAACGATGAGAATTGTGGAGCCTTTTTTATAAGTACAATTGAAAATGCTCCATAAATGACTACAATTTATGAATTTATTTATATTTTTGCAAGATTATCATTTTGTATAACTAAGACTATCAATAACTTTTCACGTTGCCACATTGAATATATTTTCACCCTCTAAGCAGGCTCATAATGATGTACTCTATTTTATATTTCAGCACTTAGAATCTGTAATAAAGTCGAGAATTCCAAGTATTACTTCATTGATCAACAAAAGTGTTGATGAACTTGAATCTGAGCTGGACCGCCTTGGAAAACCTATTGCAGTTGATGCAGGGGTGAGCTTCTGTGTTTCTTAATGTGTATATTATTTCTGTATGAGTATTCTTATTAGCAACTGAATGTGTATCAGGCTCAATTGTCACCATCTTGGATCTTTGTCGTGCATTTTTCCGAATATTCAAAGAGAACCTAGATGGAGGGTATGTTACTCCCAACATTTTTCCCCTGTCATACCTTTAGTATCTGTAACAATATTGTCTATGTATCAATTACCTACCACATATAGTCATAATCGTAGTCATTAACAACTTACCTACAATTTTTGAGTGATTTTTTTAGTGATATCATTCATTCATTAGCTATGACATCCTGTTTTATTACATGACCAGTGTTTTCTTTTATGGCTGTGCTTAGTTTCTTACATATGACTTCCCTAGGTACTAAGTCACCAAGGTTATCATGGTGCAGCTGGTGATGTTTGGTCATGTGGTGTGATTCTATATGTATTAATGGTGGGATACCTTCATTTGACGAGAAAGATCTTCCTTCGCTGGAGAACAAGGTAATTTATTTATTTTTTTCATTCTTAAGTTTCAAATTTGTCATTTGTTATATGTATAAATAAGTAGCTGTGTCAATTGATAATTTGGTATGATGAATAATCGTGTACTCTCATATGAGAGGGTGAATACTTTATTCATTCATTGCCCTACTAAATATGTGCAACTTATGATTGATTTGAATAACATATGGAACTAAATGCATGCAAAGATTTGAGGATTGATTTTATTTTTTTATTTTTTATATATATATATATACTTATTTTTAAATAAACTCTACGATCTGAGTATATGATATAAGCTCCAATATGCCAGAACAATGAGATGTTTTAAGTTAATGAAACAATTATTTGAATATTGCATTTTATGCCCTTGGTTATGGTACTTTGGTATTATGTGGATCAAATTTCGCTACTGACAGTAATCGGATATGTTCTAGATTTAAGTATAGCATGTATTCTTATCTGTTTGTCGATCCCTTGATTTTTGTGTTTATTATACCACTTCCATAACTACTTGAAGTTGTTAAGAATGATTTTTTTTTATCTAACTTTGTTTAATGCTTAAGTTTAATACAAATCTACTTTTGATATCTTTTGAAGATTTGATCTATTAGTTCATAGCAAATATTTCAACGACTATTTTGATTGTCCTACAAGTACTTTGCTTGAACTGCTTTCTTACTGCTTTAGCTTAGCATGGTTGCAAATGAAAGGGATCACTTAAAAAATTTGGTCAAGGAATTAAAAAAGTACTCTCATTTTAAAGGTGCAATTGAATTAGTTTGTGGGAATCTTTCATAGGTTGGGCTACCATTTATCGTACGATCCATAATTTGCATAACCATTTCCATGTGGTGGTTATTAATCTTTTGTCACCAGGAACTTGAAGCTTTACTTGAATAACAGATTCTGTCATGATGAACTTGTAGAGCCAATGAGTTTTGACATTTGATCTTTAGTTTTCAAATAATGGAGGTGAGGCCATATTTACTGATCTCTTATTTTCATGCGTGTCCTGGTTCCCAGTTGGAGAAAAATCCTTATCCATACAACTTTAGACCCGAATTCTGAAACACTTTAAGTGTCTATTCTTTGATCAGGTCTGGATCGTTTCACTTATATAGGGCTTAGTTTCAAACTTTCAGTTGTCATATATTGCTTTTTACAAATATTCTCTTATATCATCTTTTGGTTCGCTTTTGTATTACTTTGTAGTGTTCAGTATGAACGTGATTACGTGAAAAGAATGCATTTCATCCTTCTCATGATTGCTTATTTGGCTATTCAAATCTAACAAGGTGTTATCTGAATGGAAGGTTCATTGCTTCTGATTCATTTTCATGAATTTTATTTTGTAGTTGTGAATGTGGGTGGGATATTTGGAAAGCATGATGAACCTGGTATGTGAATTTATTCCCAGTTCTCATTTTTTATGTTGTCTGGATATATCTATTCCTTTGATTATAAGGTGACATCTTAATTTTGGTATGTTGGTTGTTGATTTACAGACTCAGAAGGCACTCTGGTTATTGTTGCTTAAAAATTTAACTGCCACTATTCAATCATCTCGGAAAAATCCCTCCTGGTGATTCTATTTTCCATCTCTAAATTACGACTAATATGTGATAGATTCATTTGCTTTGCCATCTTCAAATATTTATGTTCCTATGTATGAGTAGGGAAAATAGCACTGTTGGTCTTCTTTCCTCCATTCTGTTGCCAAGGATGTGATGGTGTGTAAAATTGGTATGAGTTGGAGCTTTTACATATATCCCTTTTTCTAGGAACGATTGATTAGATTTGAAAACACACTTACGCTTTCGGTTTTAGATTATCTCAAAACACAGGTAGAATTATAAACATTCAATAAGAATCAATTGTTTAATTTGAAACGCACTTGAATGCATTGATTGCGGACATATTACTCTTCTACAATACTAGTTGTTTAGTTTTGTACTAATAAAAGACTACAATTTTTGAACAACATGAGAACAGATTGTTATGTACGTGACTTTTTGTTGTTTGCATGTCAATGTGTTCCAATGCCTTTCTATTAATGAGATTATAACTAGCTAAAAATTGATATTGGCAAGTAGTTAAAAAATTGATAAGAAAATTGCATTTAGTCTGGCCTTGGGCTTGGAACCTTTTGTCAGTGGCACATGCTTAAGTCTACTTCGAATGTGTTTTTTCTGGTTATGGGGTCCTTCATTTGAAATTATGGTGCCAGCATTATTCCTTTGTAGGCTGCGAATTCTATAATAGCAATATTTTGCTCTTTTATGCTTCTTATTAAAACAATTATGATCAGCATCAATTACCCTTTGCTATCTTGGTACCATCAACCAGCATTATTGTACATGTGCCTAGAGTCAGTGGCGGAACCACTTTGTGACTAGGGGGGGTTAGACCCCCCTGAAATTTTAAAAAAAAAATTATTTTTTTTTATGTTTTATTTTGAATATTTAAATTAATACTTATTTTTGTAATAAATAAATTCATTTTAAATTCTTTTATCTTCCCCAATTTTAAATCTTTCATTCTTTTCACCAAAGTTGGCTACATTTTATCCATATGAGTTTATTGGTATTGCAAATAATTGAAAATCAATTTAAAAGTTGTATTAATTATATGTCAGAAATGATCCGAACTTCTTCGATGTAGTTGCTATTATTGAATTTGTTAAGATTGGTTAAAAAGAACCAAAAGTACAAAATTATTCATTGGTGTATTTGTTGATCAAATTATTCTTAATTTTATATGTATCAACTGCAATAATAGAAATTTTATTTCTGCAATGAATCAATTTCGAGTTATGAGTAATGAAACACTGAATGATTATATTCTTCTGTTGAAAAAGAATTATTAGATGTGGTAGATATAGTTGAAGTTTATGAATGATCTTCTAGAAATGTTGATACGTGGAAGAGTATTGTAATTATTATTTATATTTATTAAAAAAATATAGTTCGATAATTATTTTTGCACAATATTTTAATATTATTAAAAAAACATTGCACACCCTGACCTAAAATCCTGGTTCCGCCACTGCCTAGAGTATTAAAATTCTTAATCTGTATCATAATTTGAAGGTGGGGATTTGAATTACACCATTTTTGGTGTTCTTGTTCATGCCGCCTGGAGCACACACTCTGGTCACTACTATTGTTTTGTTCGAACATCAAGTGGAATGTGGTATTCCTTGGATGACAATCAGGTGTAGTACCCTTTTTTGCAGCCAATTTAGGAAGTGCCCCAGTATCCCCTCTTATTTATGTTTTATTTTGTCTGTTCCAGATCTTTCTATTAGGATGAAATCCTTGATGAGTCTCTTTTCATGTGACATTTTAACAGGTTATCCAAGTTAATGAGAGAAAAGTTCTTGAGCAGATGGCGTATATGTTGTTTTACGCTCGGGCCAGGAAGAGCTTTTGTAAGGAGAAATTCGCTTGTCTCGATTTTGTCTGGTCTTTTCAGTATCTGTCATGAAGTTTCCACTTAGATATGGTATTTTTGACTCTGTTGATTTCTGAGTCTGGTTTTCTGTAAGTTCTAAAAAGGCTTGGTGTGTTGGATTGTGTTGATTCTAAATACATGCACCCAGCAGTACTTGACTTGTGTTTCTCGAACCATTTATCACTAATTGACAATGTTATGTCATTTGTTTTAGGAATTTATAGAGCTTGTAATTAAATCCAAGTACCGCTAATGCGGTTGCTGTTGCGGAGAGGCCTACCAGTGACATGCTGATTGGTCCAAACTGGGCAATAAACACAACTATGCTATCCCCAATAACTGATACCTAATGAATTCAAATATTAACGATAAGTCCAAATAGTTAGAATCTAGGTTGAGCTTGATGGGGAAGCTATTCGGCGTTGGTTGGAATGGCTAAAAGGCATTAATAACAAATAAACGCTATAACTTGTTGAAGGTTATTCTTATATTAGGAAAAATGGGTTAAATTTAATTTACTTCTTTCAATAGCCCATAAGTTGTAATATGGGCAATGCTTTTCACTACTCTCAATTGAATATCATAGTTAAGTGCTTGGCTTGGCTTATTTTGTTGAATTTTAATTTAGGGTAGGTTCTTGTTTATATCTTACAGTAATATGAGTGATTCCTTCGGTATTTGATTCAAGCAAGCAAGTTTCGAGGCAGCTAGGCGGCAGTAGAAAAAAGCTTATTGGCTTAGGTATGTCTTGTTATTCATCTTCAAGTGAAATCTAATGAGAACTTGTAGTTCTGTTACAATATTCATGTATGCTTTATTGTTTGGCATGAGTTAGTTCATTTTGCATGAAGGATGCTAATGGTAATGTTGGTGGTGATGAAAAAAAGTACAGGAATATGAATGAGCTATATGTTATTGGTGAATCCTATGGAAAAAAATTGTTGTAGATGGAAACCCACGTACACTTACCTATAGTTATTCTTTTTTTCTCCATGGACAGTTGTACGTCCTCATTACGTTGTGCATCTCACAGCTTCGCCACTAGTATATATATATGCATGGATATTTCTTCTAATTTATTTGTTTTTTAATCTCTTTCTTTTTATTTTAAGAATGTTGGTGGTGTGTTGTATGTTGTAAGGTAAGTACCTGAGGAACCAAGTATGCGAAACAAAATTAATTGGAAGGTTGGAGGTTCCATTCCCACCGGCCCCCTAATCCTCCCTTTTATTCCCTTTGTAATTTGTGTGGCATGGGCTCCCACCACTTCTTTCCTAGCTTGTACTGTTCAGCAAAAAAAAAATTAATTGGAAAATTATATAGTGGCACTATGGATGTCGATGTGAATACATGTAGTGTTTTAATATATGTTTTTTTTGGAGGAGCCATTGAAGGCCTAGAAAGGGGTGGTGGGAGCCCATGCCACACAATTACAAAGGGGAATTAAAGGGAGGGATAGGGGGCCGGTGGGAATCGAACCTCCAACCTTCCGTTGGAAGTCAATAATATTGTCATGGGATGAGGACTTCCTTCAAATCTGAATATTGTATAAAAACCACCAACACATACAAAACACCACATCAGTATCCAAACCAAATTTATCAATAATAAATACCTATATGAGCGGCTTGGGGGTGTCCAGGTCCCATAATTATTTTTTATTTTTTTTATAATGTATATACCTATATTTTTCTTTATATATATAGTTATATTATATTTTTTTCCTTCTCCAATTAAAGTTAAAATTCATAAATTATTTTCAAATTTGCTTTAATCTCTTGTAAATTAATTGTAAAATTCTCTATGCCCAATTGTGAAAATTATAGACTGGTTAATTGTTTAATCATTTTCGATAACTATCTTCTATTACATAATGAGATATAAAATGTGGCCCTTATAATATTTTAAAATCTAATTAAAAAATTTTAATTTCTAAAAGTAAAACTAAGGAATATGAAAAAAATGCTAAAAAGTAATAATAATTATTTAAAAAAACGAGGTCGAAAAATTGAAAATCTCGTGGAAGAACATGTATTGCATAGTCTATTAATCAATCATGAGACTAAGACCCCCAAGAAAAATTTTCTAGGTCCGGCTCTGTTGATAATACAATGAGCTCGTATGGTTGGCAGCATATTGCAGAGCAGATTGATAATGAACATATTTGACCAACTTATCTTACATGAGCAGATTCTGCTCAATCTGCTTCAATTTGAAGCATATTACCAAGCAGATTCGTATGTGACTAAAATAACATTCCGTTCAATTTGATGCAATCTTCCATCTTTCCATAATTTTTTGAAAAAAGGTTCATTCTCTCCGAAATCTTTGAATGAGTTTCTAGAGTTTGCCATAGACCGCCGCTCACTACCATCCTCCATTATCTCTCCTCGGAGTCCTCCCCCACCCTTCAGCGATCGCTCATCCACCGTCGCCTTCCTCAAAAGCAGCCACTAGAGCTGCCACCTCCCTGTCCAGAGTCCGCCGCCAGCGCCTGTGCCGCTCGCTTCCTCATCCCGTCTAACACATCTTTTCTCGGCTTTCTTACTTTCCCTTCTTTCTTCTCTCCTTTCTCTCCTGCAAAAGGTTAGTTTTTCGACAACCGTCTCTCTTTATGTTTTGCATTTTGTTTTACTTTAATTTTTCTTTTTCTATTTTATTGGCTGTTTATATGTGTTGGCATTGATTTGGTCTTCCATTTGGTTATCATTGCATAATTTATGAGTTTGAGGTTTATACTTTTTTATAGTTGTTAGAGGTGAAGGGAGTTTGGATTGTGTACATTTCCTTTGGTTGAGAGTTTATTGTTGATGAAATCGTAGCTGTTATTGAGGCCAGAAAGGACGACTAGGCTTTGTCAGTTCTTGTTCGTTGCCGCCCTGTGTTGATTGTTTTCTCTGCTACAATGTTATCATTGATTATTTTGGAATGCATGTTTTGAACAGTAGTGTACTATCCTGTGTATGCCTACAAAGTATTCGATATAATGCTTGCTTTGGGTATTACACAAATTGTAGTTGAAAACTTATTTGTGTTGCCATTGCATGATTGTGCTTTTGACCCTTCTCTGGTTCTTGTTTTGATTGCTATTAGGATTCTTGCCTTACCTAAAGGTTAAAATTTCAATTGTTGTTTAGACCATTGTACAGCTGCATAATCAAATGTGGTCGTTTGGAATTGATTCTATTGTTAGTTGATTTGATTCAATTGTCTTTTTGTTGCATATATATATTGTAATACCCGAGAATTTTGCAACATAAAATTAATAAATAAATAAATAAATAAATAAATATAATAAACATGATAAATGGATAAAGAATCATAAAAGATGAGAAATGGAGTTTAAATTTAAAAGAAAACAAAATTCCGAAAACCCGGGAAGCCGAAGACAATTTAATCGAATAAATGGGTACGCGGAAACCCATTATCGATGGACTCAATAACTCGAGTCCAAATATAAATTTAGATCCGAATAAAATTAAGATAGGAAATCGGAGCCCGAAGATACCCCGGAAATCCGAATCCGGGAACATAGGGGGATAGAAGTCCGAAAGAGAGGAGGAAAAACCCGACGGATCGCACGACCCGGCCCAGACCGAAGTCCAGGCTAGGATGGCGCGGTGTCCGCGCGGTTTTAGGGGTTTACCGCGCCAAGGGCGCGCCACTTGGCAGAATCGGCCGTTCCGCGATTTTCTCGCCCGATTCCGGATTTTTCGACTTTCGGTTGAACATCTTCGACTCTAGACTCTTAGGGTCAGATCTTGGACGCCCTAGGTCTTAAACATCTATAAATAAGACCTCCTAAGAGCTCCGGATACATTTGAAACCCTACGAAATCTTTCTATACGTCGAAACCCTAATCCCGAAGTCGTCGGAGGCACAACACCGAGAGGAAGGACTGACTTGGACGAAATTGGGGTCTTCTATCGCCTTGGTAAGATCCGATCTATTCCTCTATACATTCTTGATTCGAAAACGAATCCTAACCTCATCCTTTTTCCTATTCTAAACCCCCGATCCGAATCGAGAGCGAAGAACCCGACAAACGGAGAGGATAAACGGAGGACGGGAAGCCACGCCTCCGAATCGACGATCCCGGACGCTCAACAATCGGTAAGTTAACGCTTACTTTGGTTTTGGGTTGTTAAAAGATTCGAACACATAGATCGAATGGAACCCTATCTAAAATCTGTCTACACCGGCGCAGTGTTTTTGTTGAATTTATTCGAACCCCTTAAAGCGTTCAAACGAGAAAACTTAAAACACGAAAAACATTCCTAAGACACCGATCTAGCTCCTGTAAAAATTTCATAATTTTTCATCGTGTTTTGATATCCGAAACTGATCGTAAACGAGCTTGCTTTAGATTTAGATCTTGAAACGATGATAGATTCTTTATTCGAACTTGTTGGTTATTTCTACCTTAGATCTAGACCGATCTAGGCTTGGCGTTGAACATAAGAGTTGTAGATCTATACGTTATGATTACCTCCGTAAAATTTCAGAATTTTTCGTGATGATTTGATATATGAAATCCACCCCAAACCGAACTGGTTTAAAATCGGATCTTGAAAACTGGACAGAACATAGATTTGAACTTGTTGACGTTTTTGAATATGGTTCTAGGCCGAATTAGATCTCTAGCCGAACATGAAAGTTGTAGATAATTGTCTTAAGATGACCTCTGTAAAATTTCATCAAATTTAGAGTTGAATTGCAATGGTATAATTCGAAATCTTTAAACTGAGTTATATGAAATTCGGACAGAACAGTACTTCTGTGAAAATTAGTGTTTTTGACCTATTTTGGTATCTCGGATCGAAAAAGTTAAAACAAGAAAGTTGTAGATCTTGACGTTTTGGAGTCAGTCGTGAAATTTCGGAATTTTTGAAACTAAATCTGATTTTTAACGAATTTTAGAGTAAACTGTGGTTGACCGAGTCAAAACTTGAAATCTTGTTGAAACGGTGGACTTAGCCTTTGAGGTTGAAACGGATAGAAATACTTTGACATACGATACACGAAACGAGAAGATTAAAATATTGCGGGTTATGACTAAGCTAGATACTGTCAATGTTCTCTGCGGCTTGGGACATAAGAGCCCAAGTGTATGTCTAGGTTGACGTAAGAGCCCTAGCGAAACACTGATCGTATGGCTAGCGGACGGATTAACTCTAATTAAAAGATCTGTATTGACCATGATACCTGTGGACATAAGAGCCCAGGCGTAAGGCTGGCGGACATAAGAGCCCTAGCGGTGGTGATCTGTAAAAGAATCGAAACGAGACATCGATAAAGGAATCCAACTAAGTCCTTGATAATTTGTGTTTTTAAATTTATGGCAACTTATTTAATTACGTTGCAAGCTATATTGATGATCTTATGAATCCATGTCTTCTAAATTATGCGATTACATGAATTGTTTAAATTATGCACATGTTTTCATTAAATTTAATTAAAGGCTTTGAAACCTCATAATCTTGTACGTGTTAACTTACTCAGCACGTAGTGCTGACCAAAACCATTACTTTCTTTTTTCTACAGAGTATGAAGAATATGCATCATCATATGCATGCATGGGATATTCGGGGAAATATTATCTTCCTTTATTATTCTAGCCTTAGATATGAATTGCATGAACGGGCCTGTTTAACCCGTGATTAGGCCATGTTGGCCCTATATTTAAATTCCGCTGCAATATATATGTAAATATTATTTCCGCTGCAACTTTGATGTATTATTTTCAAATTATATATGAATGGGCTGTTTGAATATTTTAAATTCTGAAAAAACCATAGCCTTGCATCTCTTTAGTGAGCTCGGAGAAACCGTGTCTTGCTAGAGAGGTGTGGCGGTGACACCCCGACCTGGGTGACCAAAAACCGGGGTGTTACAAAGTGGTATCAGAGACCGGAATATTTTTAAACTATTGGTCTTATTTTTAAACTATTATTTTTAAACCATTATTATTTTTAAACTATTATTAATATTTTGACGAAGATTTTAAAGTTTAAAGTATTATTTCCATGGAGAAATTTTTATTTTAAAACCATGGGGAAAATATATATAGTGCATAAATTATTTTTGGGGGGGAATCATCATTCGCATTTGCATATTGCATCTCTTTTATGTAGAGAACTTAGAATCTTGGCGAATTTGAACTTAGAATCTTGGCGAATATTAACTTAGATCTTTTGCTTGCACTAGATGACTTAGACGCTTGACATCAAATTAGAAACGCTCACTAGAGACTGATGTTGCCTTAGTTCTAGATCGCGTTGATCTAAGCACGCGCCCAAGTATAGCAAATCTCGGCCTTGGCCATTGCTATCTTTGTACGAATTAGAAAATTTCCTCATGTGGAAAAATAAGAAAATCAAGTTTTATTAAAACACTTTTGATCCCAAAAATCTTGTTTGGATTTCCAAACAACAAACCCGAATATTTGAAATCAGAAATTTACGAAACGTCTCATTCGAGCGATCTACCTAAACCAAGATAAGCTAATCTATACACGTGTAACAGAAAATGGCGCCTAGGAGGAAACCAAGGAAGGTGAGTCCAAACGGCACTGACGCTAACATTTCCAGCACGCCCAACAACAGTGGAAGTCCTCAGAACCTAGGGGAGCAAGTGCCTCAAGCGCCCAATAATATGGAAGCACGTTTAAAATCTGTAGAGGAACTCCTTGTAGCATTAGGAAATGCCGAGGTGCATAGGGTACAAACAGTACCTCCGCCAGTAGCCCGAGTCAACTACTTGGCATTAGTAAACCCTTACAACCCACCCCATTATGACGGCCAAGAGGATCCAGCCAAGTTGGAAGGTTGGATCCGTACCTTTGATAAGCTCTTGAATGCTATCAAGTGCCCTGATGAGGAGAGGATACACGTAGTGACCTACTACCGAGGAGGCGAAGCCGATGAGTGGTGGCAAAATCTCCAAGCGAATTCAGTGGAAGACGAAGAAGCCTACACCTGGGAGGAACTTAAGGAAGCTTTGAGGGAAAGATTCTACCCACTGAGCACCAAGACTGCGAAGTACGAGGAATTCATCAACCTAAAGCAAGGTGCGCAAACAGTGCAAGAGTACTACAAGAAGTTCAAGGAGCTAGTACGATTCGCTGCGAGGATAGTACCAACCGACTCTGACAGGGCTCAGAAATTCGAGATGGGTCTGAACCTTAGTATCCGGGAGATACTTGCGGTAGGACAATTCCCAAACCTGCAGACGATATGTGATCGCGCCGTATCAATTGCTCGAATCCAGCAATTGAAGCGTAAGGAACATGGTGAGTCAAGCAAGGACTCGCAAGGACTTGAGAAGAAGGATCGGAAAGACAACAACAACAACTCTAGGAAAGACAATGGATCCCGAAGGAAAGGAAATAAAGGTCTCAACAATGGGGGAGACGACAACCGTGGTGCGTTTATACCACGTTGCCCACGATGCAACCATGCACATCTGGTGCGCCAATGCCCGAAGCCTGGAACCTGCCGTAGGTGCGGCAAGCTTGGTCACAAGGCTAGTGGATGTCGAACGCCAGAGGAGGCGATCGAAAAGAGAGTAGATTTGGTGAACCTTCAGCAAGGAGAGAGTGACGAGGAACAAGACCAAAACCCGAATCCTCTTGAGAATAATGAGTAGACAGTTATGGGGACATAACTGAAGTCCTAAGGGGGAGAGGATGTGATACCCCGTAGTTATTTATTTTTTGAGTTCGACTCGATATCATGTATCCCAAATCATAAATAAGCAAATTCAAGTTGTTTTGAACTACGTTATGGCTTGATCCCTTCACAGGGTAAGTAGGCAGCTTAGAAGTCTTAATTCTAAGTTCAGTCACAAAATAATAAAACAAACAAAAGACCTTAGCACGAGAAAAGCCGAAACACAACTTCGAGGACGAAGTTGATTCTTAAGGAGGGTAGACTGTAATACCCGAGAATTTTGCAACATAAAATTAATAAATAAATAAATAAATAAATAAATATATAAATAAATAAATAAATATAATAAACATGATAAATGGATAAAGAATCATAAAAGATGAGAAATGGAGTTTAAATTTAAAAGAAAACAAAATTCCGAAAACCCGGGAAGCCGAAGATAATTTAATCGAATAAATGGGTACGCGGAAACCCAACATCGATGGACTCAATAACTCGAGTCCAAATATAAATTTAGATCCGAATAAAATTAAGATAGGAAATCGGAGCCCGAAGATACCCCGGAAATCCGAATCCGGGAACATAGGGGGATAGAAGTCCGAAAGAGAGGAGGAAAAACCCGACGGATCGCACGACCCGGCCCAGACCGAAGTCCAGGCTAGGATGGCGCGGTGTCCGCGCGGTTTTAGGGGTTTACCGCGCCAAGGGCGCGCCACTTGGCAGAATCGGCCGTTCCGCGATTTTCTCGCCCGATTCCGGATTTTTCGACTTTCGGTTGAACATCTTCGACTCTAGACTCTTAGGGTCAGATCTTGGACGCCCTAGGTCTTAAACATCTATAAATAAGACCTCCTAAGAGCTCCGGATACATTTGAAACCCTACGAAATCTTTCTATACGTCGAAACCCTAATCCCGAAGTCGTCGGAGGCACAACACCGAGAGGAAGGACTGACTTGGACGAAATTGGGGTCTTCTATCGCCTTGGTAAGATCCGATCTATTCCTCTATACATTCTTGATTCGAAAACGAATCCTAATCTCATCCTTTTTCCTATTCTAAACCCCCGATCCGAATCGAGAGAGAAGAACCCGACAAACGGAGAGGATTGTAATACCCCGTAAGAAAGCATAAGCATTTATTTCGAAACTCGAATATTTTGTATCCCAAATAAATTCTTTTTGAACTACGTAATGACTTGATCCCTTCACAGGGTACGTAGGCAACTTGGAAATTTCAATTCTGGGTTCAGTCGAATAATATCAAACAACAAAACACAATGACACAACCACAATCAATCAATCGGTCAATAAGTCGCGCAACTTCGGGGACGAAGTTGATTCTTAAGGAGGGTAGATTGTAATACCATAGAAATTGCCCGATATATATGTATGAATATATATATTTTGATCAATTCACTAAGTAGATTTTTAATCAAATCTATATATATTTATATGTTCAAATATGTGCTTAAAGATTAGTATATTATTTTCTACAAAACATACTTTGAAAAATTATATATATTTGTCTTTTCAAATAAATATATGGATTTCAATATCAAGTGTAATAAGTATATGGTTCATAGAATATTTTAAATCCATATACAAGTTTATATACACATATATACCTTGGTCTTGAAATAATCTTTCCAAACATGTACACATGTATATACATGTATATATTTACATGTTTAAATTATAATGAGAATTATCTATTTTCTATATATCCTTGATTAATCATTCTACCCATATATTTTTTTATTATGGGATTATTCTAGAATGCCATAATATAATTGGGAATAATTTGACTATGGTTTGAAATTGTAGGGTGGAATATTAATCATATCTTGTCATTTTCAAATAAAGAATATATTCCTTTTTGAAGCTATGTATGACTTACAAGATCACAAAAATTCCCACATTATGATTTTTTTTAAGATAAGAATCTTAATATATATATATATAAAAAAAAAAAAATAAAAAAAAAAAGTTACTGTAGCATGCTACTGTAGCACGCTACTGTAGCATGCTACTGTAGCAGTCGGGCATTATGCATTTTTGGCGACTTTTTGCCATTTTTTGGGTCCCAAAGGTGGGAATCTTGATCTATCACGGGGGAGGCATATTTTGGAAGTTATTATCTGTCCCTAACACCTCATTTCAGCCATCAACACCCAAAGTTTCCTCCAAAACTCTCCCAAAACTCTCCCAAAGCCAAACACCCTTCCGGCGGACTTTCCGGCGAATTTCCGGCAACCAAATCCGACCAAGGAAGTGTGTAGATCAAGGATTGCAGGCTTTGGATTGTTGGTAAGATGTTAATCAAGTTTCCATATGGTTTTAAGATCATAAACATCATCCTAACTTAAGAATCTTCGTATTCAAACACAAATCGGAGCCAAGGGAAGAATAAATCGGGTGGAAGAGATTCGTTCGTGACATCCCGTGGATTCCGGACGACCCCGTGACCTCCTAAACATCATCCCCACTGTAAGTTAACCTTACTATGGTTTTGGGTGACTTAAAATGCAACCAAACATAGAGATTCAACTCAAGAAGATTAATAAAAATCTGTCAACAAGAGAAACCCTAAACGCAGCGTTTTCGTATGAATTTTTCAAACCTCTAAAGCTGCTCAAACAAGAAAACTCAAAACATGAAAAGTGTTCCTAAGACTTTGGTCTAGCCTCTGTAAAAATTTTGGAATTTTTCATGTTGTTTTGAAACCTGAAACCAACCCAAAACCGAAGAGTATCAAATCTGGATCTTAGAATCCTTGACAGAATTTTCGTTCGAACTTCACGATGATTTTTACCTTAGATCTAGACCGATCTAGGATTGGAGTTGAACACAAGAATTGTAGATCCATGAGTTTAGAACATTACTGTAAGTTTTTAGAATTTTTCGTTGAGATTTGAGCCTCCGAATCTGAGCCGATCCGATCTGCGTTAGTATCAATGTCAAGAACCTTGACAGATTTCTTAACCGAACTTGATAATTATATTTCTATTACTTCGAGTGTTCAAACCTGAAAACTCAAAACTAAGATTTTGATCCAAAGATCATAAGCTATATTGTGTAAAAATTTCAGAAATTTTCATCAAGTTTTGATACCCCAAATCGTATCGGACATATTCTGCGTTTTTAAGAATCTTCAAAGGATGACAGTTTTCATAACCGAACTTGAGGAGCTTATTCCTATCATTTCTAGTCCGAACTAAGCTTCATGATCTAAACAAAAGTTGTTGGAAATCATGTCTAGTATATGCATATGAAATTTCAGAATTTTTGGAGTCCATTTGGTATGATAAAAAGTCGAATCTTTTAACGTTGTCAAACCTGAATCCTGACAGCTTTTCGTTTGTGTAGAAAACTCGATTTTTGACATGCTTCCCATCGTTTTTCCGAAAAACGTAAAACACGAAAGTTGTTCGTTGGGATGATTTTGAGATGCTGTACAAATTTCAGATCAATCGCCTAAGAAATGGATTTTTAAACCAAAAAGGCGTAAACTGTGACGCCAAATGATTTCTAAATCAAAGAGATTTTGAAACTTCGAAACAAACGGTCGAGACGTTGAATTACGATATATCTATACTTTTGAAAAATCCCGTTACACCAAATAAAAACATTTTCTTTAAAAGAATTCTTTTGAAACATTGCGGACTTGTGACCAAGTTTGATATTATCAATATGATTCATGCGGGTTTGATTCCCTATGATGTATTTGAGTTCTTGCGGGTTAGATTCCCCAAGGGCGATCGTATGTTTTCCTGCGGGTTCAATTCCCCAGGACGTGTGTTGATTCCTACGGGTTTGATTCCCTAGGATGTATTGAGTTCTTGCGGGTTAGATTCCCCAAGGGCGATTGTATGTTTTCCTGCGGAAATATTGATTATGAGGATTGCGGTCACAAGAGCCCTGGTGAATGGTGAACTATAAAAGAAACGAAAAATAATGAGAATGATATTTTTGAAATTGGCTGAGGCCGCCGGATCACCGGCTAAATGATACTTTTGAAATTGGCTGAGGCCGCCGGATCACCGGCTAAATGATACTTTTGATATTGGCTGCGGCCGCCGGATCACCGGCTAAATGATATATTGTTGAGATGATGGCGTAACGGGAAATATATTAAAAAGCTCAGATTTTATGAAATTGGCTGCGGCCGCCGGATTGTCGGCTAAATTAAATATTGTTGAGATGGTGGCGTATCGGGAAGAATTTTTAAAAGCTCAAAACATCTTTTTATTTAATTTAATTAAAGGCTTTGAAACCCCTAACCCATGCTATGTGTTAACTTACTCAGCGCATTTTTGCTGACCCAAACCATTTATCCCCTTTTTCTTTCAGAGTTGAAGAATATGCATCATCATATGCATACCGGGAATTTTTGGGGATTACATTATATTTTAAATTTTGCGTTAGACTAGAATTTGCATGAACGGGCCTGTTTAACCCGTGTTTTGGCCATGTCGGCCCTTATACTTTATTTCCGCTGCACAAATTAAAATTTCCGCTGCAACTTTGATGTATTATTTTTAAATTATATATGAATGGGCTGTTTGAATAATTTTAAATTCTGAAAAACCATAGCCTTGCATCTCTTTAGTGAGCTCGGAGAAACCGTGTCTTGCTAGGGAGGTGTGGCGGTGGCATCCCGGCCTGGGTTACCAAAACCGGGGTGTTACAAGTTGGTATCAGAGCCCGGAATATTTTAAAACTACTATTTTAAAGAGCCCGGAATATTTTTAAACTATTATTTTTAAGTATTATTATTTTTAAAGTTATTATTTCTAAACTAGTAATATATTTTAAAGAGCACAATTATTATTTTGAAGTTAAAGCCCAAATTTTTAGCCCAAAAATTTTTTTGAAGCCCAAGAAATTATTTTTGGCCCAATAACTTTGTTTTTATTTAAAACCCAAATAATTTATTTCTTTCGGCCCAATATAGTGGCCCAAACCTTTTATCCTTATTTTAATCTATCAATGGAATAATTTTTTTTTTACTCATGGATAAATAAATGCATGCATAAATTTTTTTTTATATGGGGGGGATCACATATACATATGCATACATAAATATTTACACTAACTCTTTTTATGTGAATTATCGGTAATAAGAAACACTCCTACCTTAGAACTCGACATGATCTTGACTTAGGAGCGCTTGCTAAAAACTAACTTTGCCTTAGTCCTAGATCTTGATCACTTAGAAACTCATCTTCGCGTGCTTCTAAAATGACACCTAGAAGAATACTGAGGAAGGATCATATGCGATGATACCCGAACCTGGTTGTGAATAATACATAGGCAGTTATGGGGACATAACTGTAATCTTAAGGGGGGGAGGATGTAATACCCCGTAAGAAAGCATAAGCATTTATTTCGAAACTCGAATATTTTGTATCCCAAATAAATTCTTTTTGAACTACGTAATGACTTGATCCCTTCACAGGGTACGTAGGCAACTTGGAAATTTCAATTCTGGGTTCAGTCGAATAATATCAAACAACAAAACACAATGACACAACCACAATCAATCAATCGGTCAATAAGTCGCGCAACTTCGGGGACGAAGTTGATTCTTAAGGAGGGTAGATTGTAATACCATAGAAATTGCCCGATATATATGTATGAATATATATATTTTGATCAATTCACTAAGTAGATTTTTAATCAAATCTATATATATTTATATGTTCAAATATGTGCTTAAAGATTAGTATATTATTTTCTACAAAACATACTTTGAAAAATTATATATATTTGTCTTTTCAAATAAATATATGGATTTCAATATCAAGTGTAATAAGTATATGGTTCATAGAATATTTTAAATCCATATACAAGTTTATATACACATATATACCTTGGTCTTGAAATAATCTTTCCAAACATGTACACATGTATATACATGTATATATTTACATGTTTAAATTATAATGAGAATTATCTATTTTCTATATATCCTTGATTAATCATTCTACCCATATATTTTTTTATTATGGGATTATTCTAGAATGCCATAATATAATTGGGAATAATTTGACTATGGTTTGAAATTGTAGGGTGGAATATTAATCATATCTTGTCATTTTCAAATAAAGAATATATTCCTTTTTGAAGCTATGTAACTTACAAGATCACAAAAATTCCCACATTATGATTTTTTTTAAGATAAGAATCTTAATATATATATATAAAAAAAAAAAAAATTAAAAAAAAAAGTTACTGTAGCATGCTACTGTAGCGTGGTACTGTAGCAGTCGGGCATTATGCATTTTTGGCGACTTTTTGCCATTTTTTGGGTCCCAAAGGTGGGAATCTTGATCTATCACGGGGGAGGCATATTTTGGAAGTTATTAGCTGTCCCTAACACCTCATTTCAGCCATCAACACCCAAAGTTTCCTCCAAAACTCTCCCAAAACTCTCCCAAAGCCAAACACCCTTCCGGCGGACTTTCCGGCGAATTTCCGGCAACCAAATCCGACCAAGGAAGTGTGTAGATCAAGGATTGCAGGCTTTGGATTGTTGGTAAGATGTTAATCAAGTTTTCATATGGTTTTAAGATCATAAACATCATCCTAACTTAAGAATCTTCGTATTCAAACACAAATCGGAGCCAAGGGAAGAATAAATCGGGTGGAAGAGATTCGTTCGTGACATCCCGTGGATTCCGGACGACCCCGTGACCTCCTAAACATCATCCCCACTGTAAGTTAACCTTACTATGGTTTTGGGTGACTTAAAATGCAACCAAACATAGAGATTCAACTCAAGAAGATTAATAAAAATCTGTCAACAAGAGAAACCCTCAACGCAGCGTTTTCGTATGAATTTTTCAAACCTCTAAAGCTGCTCAAACAAGAAAACTCAAAACATGAAAAGTGTTCCTAAGACTTTGGTCTAGCCTCTGTAAAAATTTTGGAATTTTTCATGTTGTTTTGAAACCTGAAACCAACCCAAAACCGAAGAGTATCAAATCTGGATCTTAGAATCCTTGACAGAATTTTCGTTCGAACTTGACGATGATTTTTACCTTAGATCTAGACCGATCTAGGATTGGAGTTGAACACAAGAATTGTAGATCCATGAGTTTAGAACATTACTGTAAGTTTTTAGAATTTTTCGTTGAGATTTGAGCCTCCGAATCTGAGCCGATCCGATCTGCGTTAGTATCAATGTCAAGAACCTTGACAGATTTCTTAACCGAACTTGATAAGTATATTTCTATTACTTCGAGTGTTCAAACCTGAAAACTCGAAACTAAGATTTTGATCCAAAGATCATAAGCTATATTGTGTAAAAATGTCAGAAATTTTCATCAAGTTTTGATACCCCAAATCGTATCGGACATATTCTGCGTTTTTAAGAATCTTCAAAGGATGACAGTTTTCATAACCGAACTTGAGGAGCTTATTCCTATCATTTCTAGTCCGAACTAAGCTTCATGATCTAAACAAAAGTTGTTGGAAATCATGTCTAGTATATGCATATGAAATTTCAGAATTTTTGGAGTCCATTTGGTATGATAAAAAGTCGAATCTTTTAACGTTGTCAAACCTGAATCCTGACAGCTTTTCGTTTGTGTAGAAAACTCGATTTTTGACATGCTTCCCATCGTTTTTCCGAAAAACTTAAAACACGAAAGTTGTTCGATGGGATGATTTTGAGATGCTGTACAAATTTCAGATCAATCGCCTAAGAAATGGATTTTTAAACCAAAAAGGCGTAAACTGTGACGCCAAATGATTTCTAAATCAAAGAGATTTTGAAACTTCGAAACAAACGGTCGAGACGTTGAATTACGATATATCTATACTTTTGAAAAATCCCGTTACACCAAATAAAAACATTTTCTTTAAAAGAATTCTTTTGAAACATTGGGGACTTGTGACCAAGTTTGATATTATCAATATGATTCATGCGAGTTTGATTCCCTATGATGTATTTGAGTTCTTGCGGGTTAGATTCCCCAAGGGCGATCGTATGTTTTCCTGCGGGTTCAATTCCCCAGGACGTGTGTTGATTCCTACGGGTTTGATTCCCTAGGATGTATTGAGTTCTTGCGGGTTAGATTCCCCAAGGGCGATTGTATGTTTTCCTGCGGAAATATTGATTATGAGGATTGCGGTCACAAGAGCCCTGGTGAATGGTGAACTATAAAAGAAACGAAAAATAATGAGAATGATATTTTTGAAATTGGCTGAGGCCGCCGGATCACCGGCTAAATGATACTTTTGAAATTGGCTGAGGCCGCCGGATCACCGGCTAAATGATACTTTTGATATTGGCTGCGGCCGCCGGATCACCGGCTAAATGATATATTGTTGAGATGATGGCGTAACGGGAAATATATTAAAAAGCTCAGATTTTATGAAATTGGCTGCGGCCGCCGGATTGTCGGCTAAATTAAATATTGTTGAGATGGTGGCGTATCGGGAAGAATTTTTAAAAGCTCAAAACATCTTTTTATTTAATTTAATTAAAGGCTTTGAAACCCCTAACCCATGCTATGTGTTAACTTACTCAGCGCGTTTTTGCTGACCCAAACCATTTATCCCCTTTTTCTTTCAGAGTTGAAGAATATGCATCATCATATGCATACCGGGAATTTTTGGGGATTACATTATATTTTAAATTTTGCGTTAGACTAGAATTTGCATGAACGGGCCTGTTTAACCCGTGTTTTGGCCATGTCGGCCCTTATACTTTATTTCCGCTGCACAAATTAAAATTTCCGCTGCAACTTTGATGTATTATTTTTAAATTATATATGAATGGGCTGTTTGAATAATTTTAAATTCTGAAAAACCATAGCCTTGCATCTCTTTAGTGAGCTCGGAGAAACCGTGTCTTGCTAGGGAGGTGTGGCGGTGGCATCCCGGCCTGGGTTACCAAAACCGGGGTGTTACAAGGATAAACGGAGGACGGGAAGCCACGCCTCCGAATCGACGATCCCGGACGCTCAACAATCGGTAAGTTAACGCTTGCTTTGGTTTTGGGTTGTTAAAAGATTCGAACACATAGATCGAATGGAACCCTATCTAAAATCTGTCTACACCGGCGCAGTGTTTTTGTTGAATTTATTCGAACCCCTTAAAGCGTTCAAACGAGAAAACTTAAAACACGAAAAACATTTCTAAGACACCGATCTAGCTCCTGTAAACATTTCATAATTTTTCATCGTGTTTTGATATCCGAAACTGATCGTAAACGAGGTTGCTTTAGATTTAGATCTTGAAACGATGATAGATTCTTTATTCGAACTTGTTGGTGATCTCTACCTTAGATCTAGACCGATATAGGCTTGGCGTTGAACATAAGAGTTGTAGATCTATACGTTATGATTACCTCCGTAAAATTTTAGAATTTTTCGTGATGATTTGATATATGAAATCCACCCCAAACCGAACTGGTTTAAAATCGGATCTTGAAAACTGGACAGAACATAGATTTGAACTTGTTGACGTTTTTGACTATGGTTCTAGGCCGAATTAGATCTCTAGCCGAACATGAAAGTTGTAGATAATTGTCTTAAGATGACCTCTGTAAAATTTCATCAAATTTAGAGTTGAATTGCTATGGTATAATTCGAAATCTTTAAACTGAGTTATATGAAATTCGGACAGAACAGTACTTCTGTGAAAATTAGTGTTTTTGACCTATTTCGGTATCTCGGATCGAAAAAGTTAAAACACGAAAGTTGTAGATCGCGACGTTTTGGAGTGAGTCGTGAAATTTTGGAATTTTTGAAATTAAATCTGATTTTTAACGAATTTTAGAGTAAACTGTGGTTGACCGAGTCAAAACTTGAAATCTTGTTGAAACGGTGGACTTAGCCTTTGAGGTTGAAACGGATAGAAATACTTTGACATACGATACACGAAACGAGAAGATTAAAATATTGCGGGTTATGACTAAGCTAGATACTGTCAATGTTCTCTGCGGCTTGGGACATAAGAGCCCAAGTGTATGTCTAGGTTGACGTAAGAGCCCTAGCGAAACACTGATCGTATGGCTAGCGGACGGATTAACTCTAATTAAAAGATCTGTATTGACCATGATACCTGTGGACATAAGAGCCCAGGCGTAAGGCTGGCGGACATAAGAGCCCTAGCGGTGGTGATCTGTAAAAGAATCGAAACGAGACATCGATAAAGGAATCCAACTAAGTCCTTGATAATTTGTGTTTTTAAATTTATGGCAACTTATTTAATTACGTTGCAAGCTATATTGATGATCTTATGAATCCATGTCTTCTAAATTATGCAATTACATGAATTGTTTAAATTATGCACATGTTTTCATTAAATTTAATTAAAGGCTTTGAAACCTCATAATCTTGTACGTGTTAACTTACTCAGCACGTAGTGCTGACCAAAACCATTACTTTCTTTTTTCTACAGAGTATGAAGAATATGCATCATCATATGCATGCATGGGATATTCGGGGAAATATTATCTTCCTTTATTATTCTAGCCTTAGATATGAATTGCATGAACGGGCCTGTTTAACCCGTGATTAGGCCATGTTGGCCCTATATTTAAATTCCGCTGCAATATATATGTAAATATTATTTCCGCTGCAACTTTGATGTATTATTTTCAAATTATATATGAATGGGCTGTTTGAATATTTTAAATTCTGAAAAAACCATAGCCTTGCATCTCTTTAGTGAGCTCGAAGAAACCGTGTCTTGCTAGAGAGGTGTGGCGGTGACACCCCGACCTGGGTGACCAAAAACCGGGGTGTTACATATATACTAGTCTTCGTTAGGAGTGGGCTACGCCCATCGGTCGCAAGATTTGATATTTAGATGGTGATGATGATATCATAATGGTATGATTGCTTCAATTGTCTCATATAGAATTAACTAAATCTGATAGCTTCAACGATACTAAAATCTAAGGGGAAAAATTGGCATTTGTATTTTCAAATATTAGTTTAATGTAAGGACAAAACTTGAAGTAAATAAAAAATAACTTTTATGGCTCTTTTTATGCAAATCTTATAATTGTCAAATGCAAAACTAAAGATATTTAAAATAAATAAAAAAAAGAAAGTGGACCTACCAATGGCATTTGAAGTAAATAGAAAAATAACTTAAAATAATAATAGCTGGTATTTGTAGTAAATACAACACAAATTCAATGGTAAAATGGTCATAAGATTTGATATTTAGATGGTGACAATGATATCATGATGGTATGATTGCTTCAATTGTCTCATATAGACCTAACAACATCTTATAGCCCCAACGATACTAAAATCTAAGGGGAAAAAATGCCATTTGTATTTTCAAATATTACTTTAATGTAAGGACATAACTTGAAGTAAAAAAAAATAATTTATGGTTCTTTTTATGCAAATCATATAATTGCCAAATGCAAAACTAAAGATATTTGAAATAAATAAAAAAGAAAGCGGGACCCACCAATGACATTTGAAGTAAATAGAAAATAACTTAAGATAATAATAGCTGGTATTTGTAGTAAATACAACACAAATTCAATGGTAAAATGGTCATAAGATTTGGGATTTAGATGGTGACGATGATATCATGATTGTATGATTGCTTCAATTGTCTCATATAGACCTAACTACATCTGATAGCCCCAACGATACTAAAATATAAGGGGAAAAATGCCATTTGTATTTTAAATATTACTTTAATGTAAGGACATAACTTGAAGTAAAAAAAAAATAATTTATGGTTCTTTTTATGCAAATCATATAATTGCCAAATGCAAAACTAAAGATATTTGAAATAAATGAAAAAGAAAGCGGGACCCACCGATGACATTTGAAGTAAATAGAAAAATAACTTAAGATAATAATAGCTGGTATTTGTAGTAAATACAACACAAATTCAAGGATAAAGTGGTCATTTACGTAGTAAAGTAAAAACCATTAATACTTTAAAGGGTAAAATGGTCATTTCACGCAGCGAACTAAAAACCCTTAATACTTTCAAGGGCAAAATGGACATTTTATGTAGCAAACTAGAGACCATTCACACTTATATATAATGATTCAATTGTCTTTTTGTTGCATATATATATATATATATATATATATATATATATATATATATATATACTAGTCTTCGTTAGGAGTGGGCTACGCCCATCGGTCGCAAGATTTGATATTTAGATGGTGACGATGATATCATAATGGTATGATTGCTTCAATTGTCTCATATAGAATTAACTAAATCTGATAGCTTCAACGATACTAAAATCTAAGGTGACAAAATGACATTTGTATTTTCAAATATTAGTTTAATGTAAGGACAAAACTTGAAGTAAATAAAAAATAACTTTTAAGGTTCTTTTTATGCAAATCATATAATTGCCAAATGCAAAACTAAAGATATTTGAAATAAATAAAAAGAAAGCGGGACCCACCAATGACATTTGAAGTAAATAGAAAATAACTTAAGATAATAATAGCTGGTATTTGTAGTAAATACAACACAAATTCAATGGTAAAATGGTCATAAGATTTGATATTTAGATGGTGACGATGATATCATGATTGTATGATTGCTTCAATTGTCTCATATAGACCTAACTACATCTGATAGCCCCAACGATACTAAAACATAAGGGGAAAAAATGCCATTTGTATTTTTAAATATTACTTTAATGTAAGGACATAACTTGAAGTAAAAAATAATAATTTATGGTTCTTTTTATGCAAATCATATAATTGCCAAATGCAAAACTAAAGATATTTTAAATAAATGAAAAAGAAAGCGGGACCCACCGATGACATTTGAAGTAAATAGAAAAATAACTTAAGATAATAATAGCTGGTATTTGTAGTAAATACAACACAAATTCAAGGATAAAGTGGTCATTTACGTAGTAAAGTAAAAACCATTAATACTTTAAAGGGTAAAATGGTCATTTCACGCAGCGAACTAAAAACCCTTAATACTTTCAAGGGCAAAATGGACATTTTATGTAGCAAACTAGAAACCATTCACACTTATATATAATGATATTATGCAATAGGATTGCTGGTGAATTAGGTTTGAGTAATTTGTGGCAGATAGTAATCAATCAATTTTCTCACAATGTGTAATACCCGAGAATTTTGCAACATAAAATAAATAAATAAATAAAATAAATAATTAAAATAAATAAATAAAATAAATAAATAAACAAACAATAAATAAAACAATAATAATAAATAAATATAATAAATGAATAAACATAATATATAGACAAGGAAATGAGAACCCGTAAAGCCAAAGGTAAATTAATCAAAGAAATTGTACAAGTATACCCGACACTAATGGACTCGAGAATTCGAGGCCAATATTAAATCTAGACCCGAGTAAGAATTAAGATAGGAACTAGGAGCCCGAAAATATCCCAGGAATCCGAATCCGAGAACATAGAGGGATAGAAGTCCGAAAGAGAGGAGGAAATGCCCGACGGATCGCACGACCCGCTCGGACCCAAGTCCAGGAGTGGGCCGCGCGGTGGCCACGCGGTGAGTGGCTAAACGGCGCGCCAACCCCGCGCCACTCGACAGATTCGCCGGTTGTGAGATTTACTCGCCCGAATCCGGATTTTCCAACTTCGGTTGTATTCGGCTCAAGACTCACCAAGGCCGACCTTGGACGTCCCTAGGTCGTGCCTATCTATAAATAATACCTCTTGGCAGCCCCGAACATTTTTCAAAACCCTACAACTCTCTATACGTTCAAAAACCCTAATCCCGGAGTCGTCGGAGGCACGAAACCAAGGCGAGGACTGTTGTGGACTGTCGTGGACGAAAATCGGGAGATCTCTAACGTTGTGGTATGTTCTGATCCGTTTGTTTCTTTACAATCTTGATTCGAAAACGAATCCTAACTTAATCTTTTTCCTTTCGACATCACGAATCAGATCTAGAACGAAGAACCCGACGAACGAAGAAGATAAACGGTGGACTAGAAGCCACGCCTCCGAATCGACGATCCCGGACGCCCGAAGATCTGTAAGTTAATCTTACTATGATTTTGGGAGGATTTAAAATACACTTGATCTAACGATTTAAACCAAGAACATAAAATCTGTCAAAACGAAATCTTTAACGGCGCAGCATTTTTGCATGATTTTTCCGAACCCCTAAACCTATTCAAACGAGAAAACTTAAAACACAAAAAACGTTCCTAAGACGTAGAGCTAGCTACTGTAACATTTTCATAATTTTTCGTTATGATTTGATATCTGAAATCAATCTCAAACCGAACTGCTTTGACATTGAATCTTGAAATCTGGACAGAACATAGGTCCGAACTTGTAGACGTTTTTGACAATCGATCTAAACCGATTCAGAACTTTAGTCGAACATGAAAGTTGTAGATATATGTCTTAGGTATCTCTCTGTAAAATTTCATCAAATTTGGAGTTAGTTTGCTATGGTAGATCTTGAAATCTTGAAACTGGTGTTGAAATTTTCGTACAGAATATTATCCTGTTAAAGATTAACGTTTTTCACCTACTTCCGTATCTCGGATCGAAAAACTTAAAACATGAAACTTGTTCATCTCTGTGTTTTCGAGTTACCGATCAAATTTTAGAATTTTCGTAGTTAAACCTGATTTTTGATGAATTTTGAAGTAAACTGTGGTTGACCGAGTCAAATCTTGAAATCTTGTTGAAACGGTGAAACTAGCCTTTAAGGTTTAAACGAGTTGAAAAGTCTTTTGAAATAAATACATGAAATCTGAAATTTAGGAAATCCCCTTACAAGCTTGATAATTTAAAATTAGGGGGTGAGTGCTCTGCAGGGTACCCTCCTAACGATTCACTTCGTGCCGTTATGGACGATAGTGACCCGCGCAAAATTTTGAGATATGTTGCCAAAACGGCATGAGATATATGGCCTACACTCTCGTGAATATCCATATGGGTTTCCCGAGGTTCCGGAGTGGTACTGGGTATGGCAGATATGGCTGCGGCCGCCTGACTACCGGCTAGACTTGACGAGATTGCGATGCAATCGTGAAATACTTGAAATACTAAATCTTGGGTGTAATGGGGATAGCTAAATATTTATTTATTGTCCTTCTAAATTATTAAATGCTTTATTTAAATTAATTATGGCTTTTATTTAAATTGTGCTAAATGTATTATTAGTGCCATGAATTAATTATGCAAATTGGTTAGATAATTAAATTGAATTATTTATGATTTATTATCATGCTTTTATTTAAATATTAATTAATGGCTTTGAAACCCCACGATTATGTCTGTATTAACTTACTCAGCAAGTTGTGCTGACCAAACCATTTTATTTCCTTTTTCCTCACAGAGTATGTGGAATGAGCATGAGCACTACACGCATGGGATTTATGGGAACATTTAATATTTTGATTTTTGCATTAGACTATAGTATAAACGGGCCTGTTTAACCCGTGTTTTGGCCATGTTGGCCCTATTTACATTTTCCGCTGCAATACTTAAACTTAGATACTATTATTCCGCTGCATTATACTATTTATTTTGAACTTATATTGAATGGGCTACTTGAATGGTTTTTAAATGTTTTAAATACTGCAATACCTAGCCTTGCATCTCTTTAGTGAGCCCGGAGAAACCGTGACTTGCTAGAGAGGTGTGGCGGTGACATCCCGACCTGGGTGACCAAAAACCGGGGTGTTACAAGTATCAGAGCCCGGATATTTTTAAACTATTATTCTTAAACCATTATTATTTTTTACACTATTATTTTTAAATTATTATTAGTTTTAAACTACTAGATTATTATTTTTAAACCATTAGTATTTATATTATTATTATAGAAGCCCAAATTATTCTTTTTAAACTTACCTAGTCCAAAATTATTTTTGAGCCCGAATTATAATTATTTTTGACCCAATATAGAGGTCCAAGGATTTTAAATATTATTTTAAATTTTTGAAGCATTAATTCCATGGAAACGAATTTTTACTTAAAAACACATGGAAAAATATATATATATATATATATATTGCATGAATTATTTTTGGGGGGAAATCATCATTTGCATGTGCATACTGCATTGCCTGAACTTAGAGAACTTAGAAGCGTGATATATTCTAACTTAGATCTTTGCTTGCGCTAGATGGCTAGTCAAGATATGATGAACTTGATGATCAAAATAATGAACGCTCACTTTGACTCCCAACAAACCATAGAACAAATGAAACATCGTATGGCTCAATTGGAGGCAAATCAGCACCATATGGGCAACTTGAGGGAGGCGGATCACCACCGCATAAACCAACTCGAACGCCAAGTCCAAACCCTTACTACGCAAAACCTAATACTGAAGGAACATGTCGATGCTCATGGACAAGACTTGAACACCATCTTTGACGATCTACTGCCGCCAAGTTCGGAGGAGGAAGACCAGGAGGAGGATCCCGCTACCCCACCGGAGGACGTCTTGAGGCGCTAGGGATTCTATTTATAGTAGATACTATTTTTGCTAAGAAAACGTTGCTATTTTTGTACATCCCCTCACTTGTATTAAAAGCTTCTTTTAAGGGAATAAAATACAAGATTTATTCAGTTAAACAAAATAAAACAAAACCTTGCGTTACTTTAAAGCCCAATCAAGCATTATGTGTAAAAGCACAAGCACATACATAGTAACTTGCCTATACAATATATTACGTTCTAATTCACACCGTTTGTAACAGAATGACACTACGAGGTAGATCAAGGAACCAACCTGCTCCCCAAACTACTACTGAAGTGCCACCAAATGACACCGAACCTGCTCAACCTGTAGGAGAGCAACCCCAAGGTGCGCAGGACGCCCCCGCACCGAACAATGTGGGCGATCGTCTTCGGACGATAGCGGAGGTCTTGGTTGCGCTAGGGAATGCGCAAGTCAATCAGGGCCAAGCTGCGGCAGTACCTCCGCCCCAAGCTCGCCCCAACTACCTGGCAATGGTGAATCCCTACCAGCCACCCCACTATGCTGGTGAGGAGGATCCAGCCAAACTGGAAGAATGGATCCGGACTTATGACAAGCTGTTGGGCGCGGTCAAGTGTCTGGAAGGAGAGAGAGTGCACGTCGCTTCGTACTACTTGGGAGGCGAAGCGGACGACTGGTGGCAGGCGGCTCAAGCCAAGCTGACCGAGGATGACGAGCCCTACTCTTGGGCGGAAATGATGGAGTTGCTCAGGGATAGATTTATCCCTTGAGTACTAAAGCAGCGATGTACGGAGAGTTTCTGTCGCTGAAGCAAGGAGGCCAGACCATACAAGAGTACTACACTCGGTTCAAGGAGTTGGTGAGGTTCGCACCAAGATTAGTACCCACGGATGCGGAGAAGGCTCAAAAGTTCGAGATGGGACTGAACCTGGCAGTACGCGAGGTGATCGCAGGGGTGCACTACCGTGATCTGCAGGCACTGTACGATCGCGTTGTGGCAGTGGCGCGAGTACAGCAACTGAAAAGGAGAGTGAGTGGGGAGTCCAGCCGGGGCCCCCAAGACAAGAGGAACCGGGACGCGAGAGCCGAGAATAACACGGGAAGGAACGAGCAGCGGAGAGGGTCGAATAGGCCACAACAATTCAATAATGGAAGGAGGTTTAACCAAGAAGAACCGGTACCACCTTGCCCGAGGTGTGGGCGACCCCATCTAGCGAGGGGATGCCCTCAACAAGGGGCATGCTTTCGGTGTGGACGCATGGGCCACATACGTCGGGAGTGTTGAACAAGGCTTGAAAACATAACGAAAAGGGAAGACTTGGTCACGGGGCAGGGACAACCTCAAAATCAAAATGGACGGAACGGTAACAATCAGGGGTATAGACCCCCTCAAAATCAATTTAGGCAGCCGAACCAGAATCAGAACCAACGTCCTCAACCACCTCAGAATCAAAATCAACAGCAAGATCAGCAGCCAAATCCGAATCAGCAAGGTAATCAAGGACGCCTATGGGAAGACTTAACGTGGTTAACCAAGCGGACGTGCCTGCACAAGGAGAAGTGATGGCAGGTACATTTCATGTCGTGAATACACCCCTTAGAGTCTTATTTGATTCTAGAGCTAGTTGCTCAATCATAGCATCAAGAATAGTGCATGAGTTAGATCTACCTAAGTGCGAGATAATTAGCTTAGGAATTCAATTACCTTCAGGAGAAGTAGTATCTTGCTCTAAACATACAACGGAATTCCTATAGTGATCAAGAACGTAGAATTCTTCGCAAACTTAGTAGAATTTAACTTAAGGGACTTTGACATTATATTGGGGATGGACTGGTTGTCCCAGTATAAAGCGGTGATCGAATGCCAGAAACAAAAGATCACCCTGTCGAAAAGTAGGGGAAAGAGAGTTATCTTTTATTCTCAACCCCCTAAGAGGAGCAACAAAATCGTTAGTGCCCTCAAACTAACTTGATGCGTAAGGGGTATGAGCTATATGCGTGCTACGTGCACAACCTTAAGGCGGAAGAGAACAAGGTTGACAGCATACCAGTGGTAAGAGAATACCCGGATGTGTTTCCTGAAGACATTCTGGCATGCTACCTGAGCGAGATCTTGAATTCACGATAGATCTCATTCCGGGAACCGAGCCTGTCTCAAAAGCTCCGTACCGGATGGCACCACTGAAAATGAAGGAGTTCAAGGAACAACTTGAGGAGTTACTGCAAAAAGGATACATAAGACCGAGTACTTCCCCATGGGGAGCACCGATTTTATTTCTTAAGAAGAAAGACGGAGGATTACGTCTTTGCATAGACTATCGGGGATTGAACCAAGTGACTATCAAGAATAAGTACCCATTGCCGAGAATTGAGGATCTATTTGATCAACTGAAGGCAGCTTCAGTATTCTCGAAGATCGACTTACGATCTGGTTATCACCAGTTGAGAATCGCCGAGAAAGACATTCCGAAGACGGCGTTTCGAACTCGATATGGTCACTACGAGTTCACACTGTTATCCTTTGGATTAACAAATGCTCCAGCAATGTTCATGAACCTCATGAACAATGTATTTCAAGAACTGTTAGATCAGTGTGTAGTGGTGTTCATTGATGACATCCTGATCTACTCGAAAAGCGAGGAGGAGCATGCCCAGCACTTGCACCAAGTGTTAGGGACCTTGCGAAAGAATCAGCTTACGGCAAGTTGTCCAAATGCGATTTCTAGTTGAAGGAAGTAGCATTTCTTGGACACATAGTATCCGCTGATGGAGTTTCAGTGGATCTGGCAAAAGTTTCTGCCGTGACAGAATGGGCAGCGCCAAAGAGCCCAACTGAGATAAGGAGTTTCCTTGGATTAACCGGGTACTATAGACGGTTCGTGAAGGATTTTTCGAAAATCGCACGAACTTTAACCCAGCTACTGAAGAAGGGAGTAAAATACGTGTGGACAGAGGCGTGTGAGACTGCGTTTCAAGAGCTGAAGAAACAACTCACAACCACACCCGTATTGACACTACCATCAGAGAATGGTGACTTCGAAGTATACAGCGATGCTTCGAAGGAAGGTTTAGGTTGTGTCTTGATGCAAGACTCGAGGGTTGTTGCATATGCATCACGCCAACTGAAACCTCACGAGGAGAATTATCCGATACACGACCTGGAGTTGGCAACGGTCGTTTTCGCTCTAAAGATATGGAGACATTACCTTTATGAGCGAAGGTGTCGAATATTCACCGATCACAAGAGCTTGAAATATATATTCACTCAGAAGGAGTTGAATTTGAGACAACGAAGGTGGTTGGAACTTATTAAAGATTATGATTTGGAGATATCCTACCATGAGGGGAAGGCGAATGTGGTAGCCGATGCCCTAAGCCGGAAAACCCAACACGTGACAAACTCGTTGGTAATTCCGCCGGCATTGTACATGGATTTGGCAAGATTGGATTTGGAACTTGTGCATCCGGGCACAGTGAGTGACACAATCAATGCCATGATCGTAGAAACTCCAATATTGGACAAAATTCGACTCGCTCAACCGTGCGACGCAAAATTGGAGAGGATAAAGGAGTGTATTGCCGAGGGTAAGGCAATAGGGTTTGCTATCCATGGGGATGCAAGCATTCGCTTCAAAGGGAGATGGTGCGCCCCTCAAAAGTGTGTCGAGTTGAAGCAAATGTTGATGAATGAAGGTCACAATACACCATATTCGGTGAATCCAAGATCTACTGGTGGCCGGGAATGAAAAAGGAAGTGGTAGACTTCGTGGCGAAATGCCTCACCTGCCAAAGGGTTAAGGCAGTGAGACATAAACCCTTAGGACTGATGCAACCACTAGAGATTCCAAGTTGGAAGTGGGATAGCATCTCGATGGACTTTGTCTCGGGATTGCCTCGATCACCTAAAGGCATGAACAAGATTTGGGTGATTGTAGATAGGCTAACGAAGACGGCCATATATTATCCCGATGAAGGACACGTGAACTATGGACCAATTGGCCCGAGCCTACATTGATAATGTGGTACGACGACATGGAGTACCACATGACATCATTTCTGACAGAGACAGTAGATTTGTCTCTCATTTCTGGACGGAGTTACAAAAAGCTCTCGGTACTCAAATCAAAATGAGCACCGCATTCCACCCGATGACGGATGGACAAACCGAGAGAACGATCCAAACACTAGAAGACATGCTGAGAGCATGTGTGTTGGAGTTTAAGGGAAATTGGGAAGCTCATTTACCCCTTAATTGAGTTTTCCTATAACAATAGCTACCATGCTAGCATTGGCATGGCACCTTTCGAGGCGTTGTATGGACGAAAGTGGCGAAGCCCGTTGAGCTGGGAAGAAATTGATAAGTCTGTGATAGTGGGACCACAACTTGTCGAAGAAATGGCTTAACAGATAAAGGTGATTCAAGGGAAAATGAAAGTCGCTCAAGACCGTCAGAAGGGTTATGCTGACGCGAGACGACGAGTCCTAGAATTTCAAGTGGGAGATAGGGTCATGCTAAAGATATCACCCATGAAGGGGGTGATGCGCTTTGGCAAACGAGGAAAGTTGAGTCCTCGATACATAGGACCTTACGAGATTCTAGAATGAGTCGGAAATTTGGCTTACCGACTGGCTTTACCGCCACAATTAAATCGAGTTCATAATGTCTTCCATGTCTCACAACTAAAGAAGTATGTGCCAGACCCGACACACGTACTTCAACCGGAAGTAATCGAACTCGATGAAGATCTGATTTACAAAGAAGTCCCAGTGCGAATTCTAGACACTAAGGAGCGAGTAACGAGGATAAAACCGTCAAGATGGTCAAGGTTCTTTGGTCGAACCATGAAAGCGAGACAGCAACATGGGAGTTAGAATCGGACATGAGGGAACGCTATCCGACACTGTTCCAAACTGACACCGACACAGTTATGGGGACATAACTGCAATCTTAAGGGGGAGAGGATGTCACAACGTGCATTTTCCGTACATTTTTGTAACCAAACAAATTCAAATTGTTTTGAACTACGTTATGGCTTGATCCCTTCACAGGGTACGTAGGCAGCTTAGAAGTTTTAATTCTAAGTTCAGTCACACAATAATAAAACAAACAAAAGGATTCGTTCCTAACACGAGAAAAGCCGAAACACAACTTCGAGGACGAAGTTGATTCTTAAGGAGGGCAGACTGTAATACCCGAGAATTTTGCAACATAAAATAAATAAATAAAGAAAATAAATAAATAAAATAAATAAATAAAATAAATAAATAAACAAACAACACATAAAACAATAATAATAAATAAATATAATAAATGAATAAACATAATACATAGACAAGGAAATGAGAACCCGTAAAGCCAAAGGTAAATTAATCAAAGAAATTGTACAAGTATACCCGACACTAATGGACTCGAGAATTCGAGGCCAATATTAAACTAGACCCGAGTAAGAATTAAGATAGGAACTAGGAGTCCGAAAATATCCCGGGAATCCGAATCCGAGAACATAGAGGAATAGAAGTACGAAAGAGAGGAGGAAATGCCCGACGGATCGCATGACCCGCCCGGACCAAAGTCCAGGTGTGGGCCGCGCGGTGGCCACGCGGTGAGTGGCTAAACGGCGCGCCAACCCCGCGCCACTCGATAGATTGGCCGGTTGCGAGATTTAGTCGCCCGAATCCGGATTTTCCGACTTCGGATGTATTCCTTTCGGCTCAAGACTCACCAAGGCCGACCTTGGACGTCCCTAGGTCGTGCCTATCTATAAATAACACCTCTTGGCAGCCCCGAACATTTTTCAAAACCCTACAACTCTCTATACGTTCGAAAACCCTAATCCCGGAGTCGTCGGAGGCACGAAACCAAGGCGAGGACTGTTGTGGACGAAAATCGGGAGATCTCTAACATTGTGGTCAGTTCTGATCCGTTCGTTTCTTTACAATCTTGATTCGAAAATGAATCCTAACTTAATCTTTTTCCTTTCGACATCACGAATCGGATCGAGAACGAAGAACCCGACGAACGGAGAAGATAAACGGTGGACTGGAAGCCACGCCTCCGAATCGACGATCCCGGACGCCCAAAGATCTGTAAGTTAATCTAACTATGATTTTGGGAGGATTTAAAATACATTTGATCTAACGATTTAAACCAAGAACGTAAAATCTGTCAAAACGAATCTTTAACGGTGCAGCATTTTTGCATGATTTTTCCGTACCCTTAAACATGTTCAAACGAGAAAACTTAAAACACAAAAAACATTCCTAAGTCGGAGAGCTAGATACTGTAAAATTTTCATAATTTTTTGTTATGATTTGATATCTGAAATCGATCTCAAACCGAACTGCTTTGACATTGAATCTTGAAATCTGGACAGAACTTAGGTCCGAACTTGTAGACGTTTTTGACAATCGATCTAGACGATTCAGAACTTTAGTCGAACATGAAAGTTGTAGATATATGTCTTAGGTATCTCTCTGTAAAATTTCATCAAATTTGGAGTTAGTTTGCTATGGTAGATCTTGAAATCTTGAAACTGGTGTTGAAATTTTTGGACAGAATATTATCCTATTAAAGATTGACGTTTTTCACCTACTTCCGTATCTTGGATCGAAAAACATAAAACATGAAACTTGTTCATCTTTGTGTTTTCGAGTTATTGGTCAAATTTTAGAATTTTCGGAATTAAACCTGATTTTTGATGAATTTTGAAGTAAACTGTGGTTAACCGAGTCAAATCTTGAAATCTTGTTGAAACGGTGAAACTAGCCTTTAAGGTTTAAACGAGTTGAAAAGTCTTTTGAAATAAATACATGAAATCTAAAATTTAGGAAATCCGCTTACAAACTTGATCATTTAAAATTAGGGGGTGAGTGCTCTGCAGGGTGCCCTCCTAACGATTCACTTCGTGCCTTTATGGACGATGGTGACCCGCGCGAAAGTTTGAGATATATTGCCAAAACGGCATGAGATATATGGTCTAAACTCTCGTGAATATCCATATGGGTTTCCTGAGGCTCCGGAGTGGTACTGGGTATGGCAGATACGGCTGCGGCCGCCGGACTACCGGCTAGACTTGACGAGATTGCGATGCAATCACGAAATACTTGAAATACTAAATCTTGGGTGTAATGGGGATAGTTAAATATTTATTTATTGTCCTTCTAAATTGTTAAATGCTTTGTTTAAATTAATTATGGCTTTTATTTAAATTGTGCTAAATGTATTATTAGTGTCATGAATTAATTATGCAAATTGGTTAGATAATTAAATTGAATTATTTTATGATTTATTATCATGCTTTTATTTAAATATTAATTAATAACTTTGAAACCCCACGATCATGTCTGTATTAACTTACTCAGCAAGTTGTGCTGACCAAACCATTTTATTTCCTTTTTCCTCACAGAGTATGTGGAATGAATGTAACACCCCGGTTTTGGTAACCCAGGCCGGGATGCCACCGCCACACCTCCCTAGCAAGACACGGTTTCTCCGAGCTCACTAAAGAGATGCAAGGCTATGGTTTTTCAGAATTTAAAAATATTCAAACAGCCCATTCATATATAATTTAAAGATAATACATCAAAGTTGCTGTAACACCCCAGATTTTTATCAACGTCCAAGGGAATAAAAATTTATTCCGATCAATGTTGAAATATTTCCGAGAAGAAGAAAATAATTTATCACAATAAATTATTGCTCGGAAATGAAACGCCGATAGATTTAAATTCAAAATGGAATAAAAGAGGGAAAGGAAGCCCGAAGACATTCCATGAATTGAGTAGAAATAATTGGAGTTAAGTTCATAAAGGAAAAGAATTTTAATTCCAAGAAACCGTGAAGTCGAATTACACGGGAATAAAAAAAGATGACGGATTAGAAGCCGACGAATCCGAGACCGACGGACTTAAGATCTCAAACATGAAGTTCATTTGAGTCAAGATAAATTTAAGATAAGAATTTATGACTCGAGAATGACCCGAAAAATCGAGCCCGAAAATACAGGAGGATAGAAGTCCGAAAGAGAGGAGGAAAAGCACGACGGATCGCACGACCCCGCCCGGACCGAAGTCCAGGCGTGTTTGGCGCGCTGTCCGCGCGGGAATTGGGGGATTCCCGCGCCAACCCCGCGTGGGACGACAGACGCGTTTGTCGCGTCCGGTGGCGCGCACTCGGCGCGGACCTTGGCCGATTCGCGCGCCAACCCCGCGCCAACGTCCTGACAACAGCCATTGTCGCGTTTTGGCGACTTTCTTGCCATATTCCTTGACCCCAAGGCTGGGAATCCGATCTATCACGGGAGGGAACATTATTTGGACGATATGTAATCAATCATACCTCCATTCTCAGCCATTCTAATCAATCATTCACTCCCAAACTCTCCAAAAACTCTCTCTAAGCCAAACACCTTCCGGCGAACTTCCGGCGAACTTTCCGGCAAGCAAATCCTACCAAAGTAGTGTGGAGATCAAGGGTTTGCAGACATTGGATTGTTGGTAAGGTGTCAATCAAGTTTCCTTATTGTTTTAAGATCATAATCAACCTTCTAACTTACGGATCTTTACTTGCAAACACGTTCGTAGCCAAAGGAGAAGAAGAACGTGTTGCGTAGATTCGTTCGTGGCGATTTTGGACAAATCGATCAACCTTAGAACGTTCAAGGAACTCACTCTCTGTAAGTTGATAACTTACATATCAATACGGGTGGTTTGAGGACATCCGAAACATTGAATCTTAAACGAAACGTTAAAATCGAACCTAAAAACCCCAATCTACGTATTTTCTGAAATCCGAACAAAACTCTTATTTCGAGCGTTCAAACCTGAAAACTCAAAACTAAGATTTTGATCCTAAGATCTTCAGCTATGTTGTGTAAAAATTTCAGAATTTTTCATCAAGTTTTGGTACCCCAAATCAAGTCGGACATATTCTGCGTTTTAAGAACTTTCAAAAATTTACAGATTTCTTAACCAAACTTGATGAGCATATTTCTATCATTTCTAGTCCGATCCAATCTTTGAGTTCTAAACAAAAGTTGCATATAATCATGTCTAGTATGTGCAAATAAAATTTCAGAATTTTTGAAGCTCATTTGATATGTTGAAAAGTCAAATCTTTGAGATGTGTCAAACCTGAATCCTGACAGCATACTATTTGAGTAGAAAACTTGATTTTTGACATACTTCCCATCGTTTTTAAGAAAAACTCAAAACATGAAAGTTGTTCATTGGGATGTTTTTGAGCTACTGTGAAAATTTCAGATCAATCGCCTAAGAGATGGATTTTTAAACTGAAAAGGCGTAAACTGTGACATCGATCGATTTTTGAAATCTTTTAAACAACGATCGAAATCTTGTGATACGATAAAGCTATATTTTTGAAAATCCCGTTATACTAAAGTTGAAACAATATCGGTTACATAAAATTTAGGGGGTGAGTGCTCTGCAGGGTGCCCTCCTAATTGTGCAATTTGTGCCAAAACGGCTATGACTATCACGCGCGAAAAATCAACAACACGGCAACTTATATTTTTGCCTATCCTCTCGGGTGTATCCGTATGGGTTACTCGAGGCTCGACGGAGCGGTACTGGATATGGCATATTTGGTCACAAGAGACCAACTGCCTACCCTCTCAAGTGTATCCGTATGGGTTACTTGAGGCTCGACGGAGTGGTACTGGGTATGGCGTATAGGCTGCGGCCGCCGGATCACCGGCTAGATGAGATGATACTTATGAAATTGGCTGAGGCCGCCGGATCACCGGCTAACTGTTACTATTGATATCTGCCGTCATTATTTTGGCCTATCCTCTCGAGTGTATCCGTATGGGTTACTCGAGGCTCGACGGAGCGGTACTGGATATGGCATATTTGGTCACAAGAGACCAACTGCCTACCCTCTCGAGTGTATCCGTATGGGTTACTCGAGGCTCGACGGAATGGTACTGGGTATGGCGTATCGGCTGCGGCCGCCGGATCACCGGCTAGATGATATGTTACTTATGAAATTGGCTGAGGCCGCCGGATCACCGGCTATATATTGTTGAGATGATGGCGTAACGGGAAATAAATTAAAAAGCTCAGATTTTACGAAATTGGCTGCGGCCGCCGGATTGCCGGCTAAATTTAAATATCGTTTTGATAGTGGCGTATCGGTGAAAATTTTTAAAGCTCAAATTTTTATTTACTTACTTACAGCATTAATCATGTTTTTAAATCATGTCTTAAATAATTGCCCATGCTTAAGTTTTAAATTATGAGATTTAAATGTGTCTTTAAAGTATGCATTATCTTCGCATTCTTTTTTAAATGTTTTTATGCATGGCAAAAAGATTTATCTTAATTACTAAAAATCTAACCCTTTTATTGTCATGTAAGGATTAACTTACTCAGTATTTTATAATACTGATAAAACCCGTTGTTCATTTTTTTTTCTGTTACAGAGTACGAAGCATGATCATTCATTGGGGGATCATTTGGACACTTAATTATTTATTTCTTGCATGAACGGGTCTGTTTAACCCGTGGTTTGGCCATGTCGGCCCTGTATTTCAAATTCCGCTGCATACACTTTACTTCCGCTGCGTACTTATATATATATTCTCGCTGCAACTCTGATGCAGTATTTTTAAACTATCTATGAATGGGCTACTTGAATATTTTAAATCCTGAAAAACCATAGCCTTACATCTCTTTAGTGAGCTCGGAGAAACCGTGTCTTGCTAGGGAGGTGTGGCGGTGGCATCCCGGCCTGGGTTATCAAATCCGGGGTGTTACAGAGTGGTATCAGAGACCAGACTATTTTAAAACTACTATTTTAAAGAGTTCGGAATATTTTTAAAACTATTATTTTCAAGTATTATTATTTTTAAAGTTATCATTTCTAAACTAGTAATATGTTTTAAAGATCCCAATTATTATTTTGAAGTTAAAGCCCAAATTTTTAGCCCAAAAATTTTTTTTAGAGGCCCAAGAAATTATCTTGGCCCAATAGCCTTGTTTTTATTTAAAGCCCAAATACATTATTTCTTTCGGCCCAATATAGTGGCCCAAATCTTTTATCCTTATTTTAATCTATCCATGGAATAAATTTATTTTTAAAACCCATGGATAAATAAATATATGCATAAAATTTTTTTTTTTCGGGGGGATCATCACTACATGTGCATATTGCATTCCTATACCTTAGAGAACCTAGAAGCGTTATATTGTAACCTAGATCTTTTTCTTGCGCTAGATGGCTAACCAAGACATGATGAACTTAATGATCAAAATGATGAACGCTCACTTTGATTCCCAACAAACCATACAACAAATGGAACATTGTATGGCCCAATTGGAGGCAAATCTGCACCATATGGGAAACTTAAGAGAAGCGGACCACCACCGCATAAACCAACTCGAAGACCAAATCCAAACCCTTACTACACAAAATCTATGTTTAAAAGAGCTTGTTGATGCTCATGGGGATGACTTGAACCACATTTTCGATAACCTACTACCGTCAAGTCCAGTGGAGGAAGATCCGGAGGAGGATCCCACCACTGTGCCGGAGGACGCCTAGAAACGATAGGAGAATCCTATTTTGGTATATCCTATCACTTGTACTAGAAATTCCTTTTAAGGAAATAAAATGCAAGATTTATCTATTTAGATTTAAATCCGAAATTATAAAAAAACATAAAAACACACGATGCATCAACTATGCAGTGCAAACAGAGATATGCACAGAATCAGAATAACGCCACAGTACAACATCCTAAAAGAAATACCAAACCAAGTCTAACTGAAAACACAAATGGGAAATACTAAACCAACAGCTGCTAACACGAGTCTAGATAAAACATAAACGGGAAACATAGAGTCACTGATCAGGAGGAGGGAACCGGCGACGCATGTAGTCATCCATCTGACGCATGTAGGCGTACATGTCCGTCAAGGTGGCCTGCTGCTCCGCCTGTCTCACAGTGAGCGTGTCCATACGATCCTGATACAGATCCATCCTAGCATCTAAGGCGTCAAAGCGATCCTGATAGTGATCCATCCTAAAATCCAAAGCGTCATAGCGAGCCTGCCCAGCTGCAAACCCGGCATCCATACTGATGCGCATCTCCTGCATCATCTGGAGCATCTGCGTCATGTCCTGACCCCGCGGTGGAACCACGCCCTGCTGTGGAACCACAGGAGGAGGAAGTGGTCGCTCAGGAGGAACAACTAAGATCAAACCACCATCCTCAGGATGCGGGTGCAGTATAGCCCGAGGCGCTCCACGACGCAAGGTGCTGCGCCGGGCGGCATAAGACGGAACACGGTAGTGCTCACCTGGAGCTAAGGGATAGGGGTCCGTCTCGGGAGACGTGCGGATCCCCTGGGCAGCGCACAAGCCACAAATGAGGTGTGCATGAGTAATCACCCTACTCCCTCGCCCCCGTCGTAAACCCCTCAGGTTGTCCGCAATGCAAGCGCCCACATTTACCCGGCCACCCCGCGCGATAAAGCAGATAGTCTCGAAGACGTGATCTATGACGATATGACTACGGGTGATCGGCCGGATGCGTCCTAACCAAAGCTGGGCAAGTACACGCCAATGGGCATCCAAAGATGTCAGTCGCAACTCGTGGGGTTCCCCAGTCCGCGGGGGTACCTCGGTACACAAGACACCCCAGGCAGGGGCATAAACCCGACCCTCTGGCTGCGGTCGGAACGCGCCATCATCTGGAAGGCCGAAATAGGTGTTAATCGCCCGAGCACTGAAGTCTAAGTAGCGACCACGAACCCAGACTCGAGAGAGGTCGTCGTCTACCCCAAGACCACTGATGTTGGCGATAACCTCCATGGCTAGATAGCCGGAGGCAACGCCCTCGGGAGGATGTGCAAGACCGGTCCACTGGAGATGCCCCAACACGGCACTGATCCGGTCATCGCCCATATGATCGGGATACAAGCCTCGCTCGGGAACGTAAGCCCTCTTTCGACGAAGCTCGTCGAAATAGAAGTCCTGGGAGGCCATCGTATGGAAACGGAACCGATCATGCCGGCGAGGACGTACCTCGTAAGGGAGACCCCTGAGCCTCGGCTCTCGCTCCTCGTCCTCCTCGGACTCACTGCCGTCATCGCCGTCGCTATCATCACCATCCGGCATCCCCGGAGCGGCAGTACTAGGGCCAGCAGTATCAAGTCGAGAAGCCCGTCTCTTGGCCCCCGGAAGGACCATAAGGAACGCCAAGATGAACCACAGAAAAAGAAACATCCTGCGAACACCCAATATTAAGGGTAAGACTAATTTTCAACACATCAATTCACAAACAAAAATACATAAAGACATCATAAATATAAAGTTCCAACGGGGAAAATCTAGGAGGAATTTAGACCCAATAGTTTGCCAATACATATTGGGAGAGAATCAAACCAAGGAATGTGCCCAAACAAATCCAAAAAACCCATTGTGGCATTCTGCCGAACACCTTGTGTGCGCAATATATTAAGTTCAAAAATATGTTGTAAACACATGGCAACTAACCACAAAACCAAACAATTGCTTGAACAACAAATCATAATCACTAGTGTCAACGAACAACACCAACGAAACCACTTTTACACCAATAACACCAACAAAATCGAAAATTTCATAGTTCCCCTAAAAATCCAAGTTCTAGCAAGAAATTCCACAACTTAAACATATATACACATACCAATATTTCCTAAACAATAGAAATGGCACCAAAGTACTACATACAACCACTAATTCGCGAGAATTAAGCCGAAAACTTCAAAACCCCAATTTACATGCCAAAACCCTAATTCCTCAATTCAATCAAATTCTAACAAATCAAGGCATAAAACTTGAAATTGACAAGTGAAAATAGAAGATACATACCTTACAAAGAGAAATCGAAGTCGGAACTAGGAGAATCCGAGCACGAGGAGACGAATTTGAGAGGAAGTTGGGAGAAATTTCGGAAGGGGAAAGGGGTAAATGGCTCGCGCCCCGCGTGAGCCCTATTTACTGCCTCTGGGGGCGCCGCGCGGACCCGGCGCGGGAAACCCCCAAAACCCGCGCGGACCCCGCACGGGTCAAGAATAATAAAAAAAAAAAAAATAAAATAAAATAAAATAAAAAAAAAAAATATATATATATATAAAAATAAAAATAAAAATAAAAATAAAAATAATTTATTTACTCCTCCTCTGCTTTACAAAATACGTGTGCACCTAAGCGTGTGAAACGGCAAGACATAGAATTTCAAGTCGTAGATAAGGACATGTTAAAGATATCACCGATGAAGGGGGTGATGCATTTTGGCAAACGGGGAAAGCTAAGTCCTCGGAATATAGGACCTTATGAAATTCTAATAAAGGTCGGGAATCTAGCATATCGTCTAGTCTTACCGCCACAATTGGCTAGAGTTCACAATGTGTCCCACATATCACAATTGAAGAAGTATGCGCACGATCCGACCCATGTATTCCAACCGGAAGGAATTAAATTGGAGGATGACTTGAGCTATGAGGAAATTCCGGTACAATTACTCGATGTTAAGGAGAGAGTAACAAGGAACAAAACCATGAGAATGGTCAAGGTTCTTTGGTCGAACCATGAAAGTGAAACGACAACCTGGGAATTGGAAGCCAACGTGCGACAACGTTACCCTACCCTCTTCAAAAACGACCGGACCACAGTTATGGGAACATAACTGTATTCTTAAGGGGGGGAGGATGTAACACCCGAGGAAAAACAAATTCAAATTATTTTGAACTACGTAATGACTTGATCCCTTCACAGGGTACGTAGGCAACTTGGAAATTTCAATTCTGGGTTCAGTCAAACAATAATCAAACATCAAACAATAATCAAACAACAATCAAACAACAAACGACGATCAACAATCGAACAATAATTCAATAACACAACATCGCAAATAGTAAACAAAAAGGACCATAACTCTTCGCGCGAGAAAAGCCGAAGCACAACTTCGGGGACGAAGTTGATTCTTAAGGGGGGGAGAGTGTAACACCCCAGATTTTTATCAACGTCCAAGGGAATAAAAATTTATTCCGATCAATGTTGAAATATTTCCGAGAAGAAGAAAATAATTTATCACAATAAATTATTGCTCGGAAATGAAACGCCGATAGATTTAAATTCAAAATGGAATAAAAGAGGGAAAGGAAGCCCGAAGACATTCCATGAATTGAGTAGAAATAATTGGAGTTAAGTTCATAAAGGAAAAGAATTTTAATTCCAAGAAACCGTGAAGTCGAATTACACGGGAATAAAAAAAGATGACGGATTAGAAGCCGACGAATCCGAGACCGACGGACTTAAGATCTCAAACATGAAGTTCATTTGAGTCAAGATAAATTTAAGATAAGAATTTATGACTCGAGAATGACCCGAAAAATCGAGCCCGAAAATACAGGAGGATAGAAGTCCGAAAGAGAGGAGGAAAAGCACGACGGATCGCACGACCCCGCCCGGACCGAAGTCCAGGCGTGTTTGGCGCGCTGTCCGCGCGGGAATTGGGGGATTCCCGCGCCAACCCCGCGTGGGACGACAGACGCGTTTGTCGCGTCCGGTGGCGCGCACTCGGCGCGGACCTTGGCCGATTCGCGCGCCAACCCCGCGCCAACGTCCTGACAACAGCCATTGTCGCGTTTTGGCGACTTTCTTGCCATATTCCTTGACCCCAAGGCTGGGAATCCGATCTATCACGGGAGGGAACATTATTTGGACGATATGTAATCAATCATACCTCCATTCTCAGCCATTCTAATCAATCATTCACTCCCAAACTCTCCAAAAACTCTCTCTAAGCCAAACACCTTCCGGCGAACTTCCGGCGAACTTTCCGGCAAGCAAATCCTACCAAAGTAGTGTGGAGATCAAGGGTTTGCAGACATTGGATTGTTGGTAAGGTGTCAATCAAGTTTCCTTATTGTTTTAAGATCATAATCAACCTTCTAACTTACGGATCTTTACTTGCAAACACGTTCGTAGCCAAAGGAGAAGAAGAACGTGTTGCGTAGATTCGTTCGTGGCGATTTTGGACAAATCGATCAACCTTAGAACGTTCAAGGAACTCACTCTCTGTAAGTTGATAACTTACATATCAATACGGGTGGTTTGAGGACATCCGAAACATTGAATCTTAAACGAAACGTTAAAATCGAACCTAAAAACCCCAATCTACGTATTTTCTGAAATCCGAACAAAACTCTTATTTCGAGCGTTCAAACCTGAAAACTCAAAACTAAGATTTTGATCCTAAGATCTTCAGCTATGTTGTGTAAAAATTTCAGAATTTTTCATCAAGTTTTGGTACCCCAAATCAAGTCGGACATATTCTGCGTTTTAAGAACTTTCAAAAATTTACAGATTTCTTAACCAAACTTGATGAGCATATTTCTATCATTTCTAGTCCGATCCAATCTTTGAGTTCTAAACAAAAGTTGCATATAATCATGTCTAGTATGTGCATATAAAATTTCAGAATTTTTGAAGCTCATTTGATATGTTGAAAAGTCAAATCTTTGAGATGTGTCAAACCTGAATCCTGACAGCATACTATTTGAGTAGAAAACTTGATTTTTGACATACTTCCCATCGTTTTTAAGAAAAACTCAAAACATGAAAGTTGTTCATTGGGATGTTTTTGAGCTACAGTGAAAATTTCAGATCAATCGCCTAAGAGATGGATTTTTAAACTGAAAAGGCGTAAACTGTGACATCGATCGATTTTTGAAATCTTTTAAACAACGATCGAAATCTTGTGATACGATAAAGCTATATTTTTGAAAATCCCGTTATACTAAAGTTGAAACAATATCGGTTACATAAAATTTAGGGGGTGAGTGCTCTGCAGGGTGCCCTCCTAATTGTGCAATTTGTGCCAAAACGGCTATGACTATCACGCGCGAAAAATCAACAACACGGCAACTTATATTTTGGCCTATCCTCTCGGGTGTATCCGTATGGGTTACTCGAGGCTCGACGGAGCGGTACTGGATATGGCATATTTGGTCACAAGAGACCAACTGCCTACCCTCTCGAGTGTATCCGTATGGGTTACTCGAGGCTCGACGGAGTGGTACTGGGTATGGCGTATCGGCTGCGGCCGCCGGATCACCGGCTAGATGATATGTTACTTATGAAATTGGCTGAGGCCGCCGGATCACCGGCTATATATTGTTGAGATGATGGCGTAACGGGAAATAAATTAAAAAGCTCAGATTTTACGAAATTGGCTGCGGCCGCCGGATTGCCGGCTAAATTTAAATATCGTTTTGATAGTGGCGTATCGGTGAAAATTTTTAAAGCTCAAATTTTTATTTACTTACTTACAGCATTAATCATGTTTTTAAATCATGTCTTAAATAATTGCCCATGCTTAAGTTTTAAATTATGAGATTTAAATGTGTCTTTAAAGTATGCATTATCTTCGCATTCTTTTTAAAATGTTTTTATGCATGGCAAAAAGATTTATCTTAATTACTAAAAATCTAACCCCTTTATTGTCATGTAAGGATTAACTTACTCAGTATTTTATAATACTGATAAAACCCGTTGTTCATTTTTTTTTCTGTTACAGAGTACGAAGCATGATCATTCATTGGGGGATCATTTGGACACTTAATTATTTATTTCTTGCATGAACGGGTCTGTTTAACCCGTGGTTTGGCCATGTCGGCCCTGTATTTCAAATTCCGCTGCATACACTTTACTTCCGCTGCGTACTTATATATATATTCTCGCTGCAACTCTGATGCAGTATTTTTAAACTATCTATGAATGGGCTACTTGAATATTTTAAATCCTGAAAAACCATAGCCTTACATCTCTTTAGTGAGCTCGGAGAAACCGTGTCTTGCTAGGGAGGTGTGGCGGTGGCATCCCGGCCTGGGTTATCAAATCCGGGGTGTTACAGTTGCAGCGGAATTTAAATATAGGGCCGACATGGCCAAAACACGGGTTAAACAGGCCCGTTCATGCAAGTCGTAATTAAATGCAGTGATTTAAAATAAAGATTTCCCCTAATGTTCCCATGTATGCATATGACGATGCATAATCTTCGTACTCTGTAAGAAAAAGGAGATATATGATTTGGGTCAGCAAAAACGCGCTGAGTAAGTTAACACATAGCATGGGTTAGGGGTTTCAAAACCTTTAATTAAATTTAATAAAAACATTTCAACAATATTTAATTTAGCCGGCAATCCGGCGGCCGCAGCCAATTTCATAAAATCTAAGCTTTTTAATATATTTCCCGTTACGCCATCATCTCAACAATATATCATTTAGCCGGTGATCCGGCGGCCTCAGCCAATTTCAAAAGTATCATTTAGCCGGTGATCCGGCGGCCGCAGCCAATATCAATAGTATCATTTCTCAAAATATTTTTCGTTTCTTTTATAGTTCACCATTCACCAGGGCTCTTGTGACCGCAATCCTCATAACCAATATTTCCGCAGGAAATCATACCATCGCCCTTGGGGAATCTAACCCGCAAGAACTCAATACATCCTAGGGAATCAAACCCGTAGGAAAACATACAATCGCCCTTGGGGAATCTAACCCGCAAGAACTCAAATACATCATAGGGAATCAAACCCGCATGAATCATATTGATAATAACAAACTTGGTCACAAGTCCCCAATGTTTCAAAAGAATTCTTTTAAAGAAAATGTTTTTATTTGGTGTAACGGGATTTTTCAAAAGTATAGATATATCGTAATTCAACGTCTCGACCGTTTGTTTTGAATTTCAAAATCTCTTCGATTTAAAAATCATTTGGCGTCACAGTTTGCGCCTTTTTGGTTTAAAAATCCATTTCTTAGGCGATTGATTTGAAATTTTCACAGTACCTCAAAAACATCCCAACGAACAACTTTCGTGTTTTAAGTTTTTCGGAAAAACGATGGGAAGCATGTCAAAAATCAAGTCTTCTACAGAAACAAAAAGCTGTCAGTATTCAGGTTTGACAACGTTAAAAGATTTGACTTTTTATCATACCAAATGGACTCCAAAAATTCTGAAATTTTACAGACACATACTAGACTTGATTTCCAACAACTTTTATTTAGATCATGAAGATTAGTTCGGACTAGAAATGATAGGAATAAGCTCCGCAAGATCGGTTATGAAATCTGTCATCCTTTGAAAATTCTTAAAAACGCAGAATATGTCCGACATGATTTGGGGTATCAAAACTTGATGAAAATTTCTGAAATTTTTACACAATATAGCTTATGATCTTTGGATCAAAATCTTAGTTTTGAGTTTTCAGGTTTGAACACTCAAAGTAATAGAAATATGCTCATCAAGTTCGGTTAAGAAATCTGTCAAGGTTCTTGACATCGGTTCTAACGCAGATCGGATCGGCTCGAGATTGGAGGTTCAAATCTCAATGAAAAATTCTAAAAACTTACAGTAATATTCCAAACTCATAGATCTACAATTCTTATGTTCAACTCCAATCCTAGATCGGTCTAGATCTAAGGTCAAAATAACCAACAAGTTTGAATAAAGAATCTATCACTATTTCAAGATCTAAGTCGATGGCAGGTCTGTTCATGGTCGTTTTCGGATATCAAAACACGATGAAAAATTATGAAATTTTTACAGTAGCTAGATTAATGTCTTAGGAATGTTTTTCATGTTTTGGGTTTTTCCGTTTGAAGACTTTTAAGGGTTCGAAAAATTCATACGAAAACGCTGCGCCGGGGGTTTTTCTTGTTGACAGATTTTAGAGTTTTTAAAACTCTATGTTTGGTTGCATTTTAAGTCACCCAAAACCATAGTAAGGTTAACTTACAAAGATTGTGTTCTTGAGTCGTCCAAACACCTACGAACAGATCTACGAAACGCAAAGTTCCCGACTTTGGCCACGAACGTATTTGCAATCAACGATTCAAGAGTTAGATTGGGGATTTGAGAGGAAAAACGAGATTGAGAACCTAAGATACTACTTACCAAAGATCTAAGCACTGTGATCCTTGATCTACACACTTCCTTGGTCGGATTTGGTTGCCGGAAAGTTGCCGGAAGTTCGTCGGAAGTTCGCCGGAAAGGTGTTTTGGCTTTGGGAGAGTTTGGGATGAAGAAGGGATTTGAAAGGATGATAATGGGGTGTTGGGGGTGTATTTTTGCCATTAAAGAGACAAAAATCCGACAAGTGATCGGCTGCTACAGTACCCGCACGTGCTACAGTAGTGCTACAGTACTGCTACAGTAGACGCGTGCTACAGTAACTTTTTAATTTTTTTTTTTTTTTTTTTTTTTTTTAATATTAAGATTCCTTCTCTACAAAAATAAAAATCATAATGTGGGAATTATCCGTGATTGTTGGGACAATTCGATAAACTCGTTTCGAGTTGTTATCTTCCGATAAATAATAAATTCCGCTCTCTCGGAATTATTTCGGTTTTAATAATTTAAATCCAATTCTTTATTTTTGGATTTAAATTTTCGATGGCGATTTCTCGGATATTACAATGAACATGAGCACTACATGCATGGGATTTATGGGAACATTTAATATTTTTATTTTTGCATTGGACTATAGTATAAACGGGCTTGTTTAACCCGTGTTTTGGCCATGTTGGCCCTATTTACATTTTCCGCTGCAATACTTAAACTTAGATACTATTATTCCGCTGCATTATACTATTTATTTTGAACTTATATTGAATGGGCTACTTGAATGGTTTTTAAATGTTACTGCAATACCTAGTCTTGCATCTCTTTAGTGAGCCCGGAGAAACCGTGACTTGCTAGAGAGGTGTGGCGGTGACATCCCGACCTGGGTGACCAAAAACCGGGGCGTTACACAATGCAAAAAATGAACTTACTTTCCTTACTATTCCTTCAACATTGTGACAGATGTGATCAATCAATTTTCTCAGGTTGCACAAAATGAACGGTGCTCGTTCCTTGGAAATGTGTCTCTAGGAAATGTGTCAGATGTATCACTACAAGAAAATTTCGTTTTACCGACCCCAAAATGGGGTCGGTAACTAGGTTGTCGTCCACGGGTTTACCGACCCCAATCCCGGGTCGGTAAATTGATGGTAGGTAATCTGGCGCCGACCAAAGATTTTGGGGGTCGGGAGATTACCGACCCCATTACCGACCCCATGTGGGTCGGTAAAATTACCGACTCCATTACCGACCAACATTGGGGTTGGGAAGCGAGGTCTAGGGACCTCGAGGACCTGAAATTACCGACCCCATTACCGACCCCATTTGGGGTCGATAATATTCTTATATGAAATAAAATGTGCTCAGGAGAGCTCGAACCCACAACCTCGCATCACCTAGCCACAACCCTAACCAGCTGGGCTAGCCCTTTGCACCACCAATGGAAACCCGCCACGTGTCATATATATTAATTCCTCCCCAAATGCTGTAGAGAGGATTCGGACCCATGTGAGGTGCATTCCTCACCCGCGCGCGTGCCATCCGGATACACAACTTTTCATGTTATCATATGTAATTTATTAAATATATATAATATTTTTATATATAAATATGTAATTAATAACTTAAAAAAATAGTATAAAAATTGATATTACTTAAATGAATTGTAGAATAATTCATTAGTTAAATGGGTAAAATTAATTAAATCACTATTTAAATTAAGAATACAGAAATCAATATGATTAATTATTAATTAAATTAAAAAACTTATAAAAATATTAAATTCCATAATTAAAAATTAAAAATAACATATAGAATATAAAATTCAATAATCAATATGAATAATTCGGTCGCTAATTCGGTCGGTAATAGCGACCCAATATGTTCGATCGCAAAATTCGGTTGCTAAATTAATTTTTTTTGTAGTTAATTGAATAGAAATATAAAATATAAACTAAAATTAAATTAATTAAATAATAAAGATTTTATTAATTAAATAAAATATAAAATAAAATTAATTAAATCAAAAAAATTAAAATCAAATAATTAAATAAAATTATTCAAAATTAAGATATATTTAAATAATAATAAAAATTATTTTAATAAAAAATTTAAAAAAATTAATTAAATAAAATATTAATTCAGTAATTAAATTAATAAATAATTAAATTATAAAATAAATAAATAAATAATTAATTGCCCCAAATAAATAAATAATTAAATTATATAAATAATCAAATAAATATTAATAAAAATATAAACCAAATAATAAAATAATGGAAAAAATTTAAAAAAAATTGAAAAAAAGTACAGACCCCAAATTGGGGTCGGTAATTGTTACCAACCCCAATTGGGGTCGGTAATGGGGTCGGTAATGCCGACCACATTAATTATGGTCGGTGTTTTGGTTTTCAAATGTCCCTGGGCCCAATAACGGCCAAATTTTACCGACCCCACTTTGGGGTCGGTAATGGGGTCGGTAAATCCGACTCGTACTATGGTGGTCGGTATTTGGGGTCGGTAATTGGATTTTTTCTTGTAGTGTATAATTGTGTGTGAGATGTATAATGGTGTGAGATTGGTTCATTCCCTGGAAATGTGTCTCTGGGATCCATAATTACAATTTTAGCAATGGTTAAAGGATTGAAACCTTGACTTGTTGTCTGTGGAATATGTGTCAATGTGTGTGTTTTTAAGCATTTCTTTTTACACATTCATTTCGTCCTCTCTTGGGAATTTGTTTGTTGTTAATTTATTATTCGCTTCAAGTCCTTTGACTTAAGATATGATTAGTTATTTTTTCCTGATGTATTGGAACTGTGACTTTACCTATGAATCAAAGTTGGTTCTTATAAATCTATGATTAGTGCGTTTACATAAATACTTTTAGAATCTTAATTGTACAGTAATCATATTTACTTGTAAATGGTTTGTTACTCATCTAAATCCTCTCATGTGGCATAGTCATCTATTATCTGTAGTGGTCAACCTTCTGATTATTCTGCGGAAATCCAAAAGAGAAACAAGTTTCTTAAATTTATTGGGAGCATCTACCATGAAGAAATGGACCAGGGCTACAGAAACAATTCTAGCTTGTACCAAGTTTTGAGTGAATATCCTTACTCTAATGTGACAAAGTTAGCAAAAATGAATCAGAGAAGCAACCGAAAGATAAATGAATTCATTAGCGGGAGTGCAAGCTTAGAAGTCAGTTGCAAGGTACATTTTTGGGGTTTATCCGTTGTGTAATCTTGTTTTTTTTACGTTTATTTTTCATTGCTAAAATTATCAATAGGGAGTTCATGTATAGGATTCCATCGAAGTTCTTTCAAGTTCTTGCTATTTACTATATATTGTTTAATATATTGATATATATTGTAGGGATCACCGAGGAGCTGTTGCAAGTATACATATTTATGAGAGTTAAATATTAAAAAGGGCCATAACAAAGAGGCTATTCCGCTTTTAGGCCATAACAAGTTACAAATATGAAAACAGGCCATAACAAACACAGTTTTGTAAAATTTAGGCCATATGACCTATTTGAAATTAATAAAGGAACCCAACAAATTTTTCTTTATTTCATTGATACCCCAAGAAAATTTGACTTTATATACTTTAGTCCTTTCTCAATATACTTAATTTTTCATTATATAAATGACACCCAATGCGCTTGAAAATTAATATTAGAGCCTAGATTTTATTGAAGAACATATTAATTATATTATTTATAATATTTTATCTCTTAATGGTGAATATTTAATTATTTTATGGATTCAAATAATTTGAAACCTACGAGTTATTTCCAAAATTGGGAAATAAAAATTAGAAATTTCCAGAGGAAATTCTTGAACTTGTCCAAGAGACAAGATACTATTAAAATGATTTCTTTTCATAAAAATGAGAGGAACTGATTGGAAAGAAATCGATCCGGATAGCTCTAAGTTCTCACAGGACCTAAGGGAAATCCAAAAAAAAATTCAAGATTATGGTAACCGGGTATTGATTTTACCTGGAAAAATTGATAACTTGAATCAAACAATAGATGAGATCTTGAAATTATTTCATGATCTAAAGAAAGATTTTAAATCTAAAATTTGATATTTCGGATTTCAAGAAAAGGTAGAAAGATATTCCTGGATCTTCCAAGAATAACCAAGCCAATATTAGAGATGCATTCGGACCCGTACAAGCTTTACATCAAAAGGGTAAAGCAATTATGGTTCCAAAGCAGAAATCACAAGAATAGCTTATTATCGATCTCCTGAAAACAGTCGAATGAGTGTTTCCAGGGCATATCTATCAGATCTACAAGAACTTGCAGAATCATTTTCCTAGTTTGGGATTATGGATCTAGTGAATGTGAAACCTAATAAAGTTCTTCAGTTGGGGTATACGGAAGAATCAGGATCCAACATGATCCACGATGGACCGCCTGATGTCCCAATGAGGGAAAGTAAAGACTTCCACATAAACAGGTATCCTGGGGTGCATCTCAATGCAAGACGAAACCCGGGACGGAATGCAAGTAGAGCACCAGAATCTACACCGTGGGCCAAGACGATGTTACAACTATTAAATCCGTATGGCATAACACTGAACCTCGATGTTATCGACTTCCGAAACATCGAAGTGCTGACGACGAATGGGTAGCTTCAATGAAGATTGCAGCAACCACTCTGGATCTCGATAAAGAAAACTTTGTCAGACTAATAGAGTTTAAGTATCAAAGGATCGGAAAAGTTGGGCTGGAAAAACTCCACGGCGGCTTTAAAAGAGCAAATACTCGAAGGAGAGTCCAAAAGCACAATCTGCGAAAGATTTGGCCTCTTATTCAAAACCCATTTTGTAGGAGATGGTTATTTTAAAGAATAGAGAACTGAAAAAATCAAGGTCTATACCCAAGCACAATTGGGTATGAAGTTAAGAAGTATTTGCGCAGTAGACGAATATATCTACTAGTTTTGTAAATACTATTTTTGGAGTAAGATGACAGCTGAAGTAGCATCTCCCATGTTCTTTGCAAAAATTTGCAGCCCATGGAGAGCGATGTTGATCCAATCGTACACAATACCCCCTAGTATGGTGGACTCAATTGCCCGAAAAATGTCCTTCTTAAAGGATAAGCTCAGAGAATGGTGTCAATAGGCAGCAGCCCAAAAGAACATCAAAAGATTAAGAGGTAAAATTAAAATAACTCCTCTTTGTTGTGAAAATAATGATTTCCCAACAATTACAGGAGAATCAGAAGAAGAAAGAAGAAGGAAGAAGAGTCGCGGCTCATACAGCAAGAGTTTCAGAAGAACTCATTCCGAAGAAGGAGAGCGTGGTGGTCCAAGAGCAAGGCCAGAACAAATAAAACTGGACAAAGAACTGAAACGATGAAGAGTTCATTCCAAGGCTCAACTAGCTCAGCATCCAGGAGCATGGGAAGAACAACGTAAAAAAGAACGTTCAAACGAGCCCATACCCGAGCCAACGAAAGTTTCGAAGACTGCAACTGTTGTAAATGTGGAGCCAGAAGTCATATCTCACCCGTTGCCCTCAGAATCGTGAGATACGAATGTACGAAGCCACGGAAGATATCGTGGAAGCGGTCTACCATGGAAAGTTGGTACCAGTCTATCAGTTTGAAGACATCCCCTCGGATGAAAGCATCTACGAGGAAGAATTAAGAACTGACTCAGACTCATATTCAGATGGATCTTCAACCGAGTCTGACTGAAGAGGATGGGATTCAAACCACTGAAAACCTGTTAGGATTCTTTTCAAGGATGACGATCTCAAATCGAACTATGGAAAGAATAATGTGACAGGATTCCAACCTCAGCCCATATAACGGATTCAGAATTGGCGGGATTGGAAGAGTACTTAATCAGATGGGACTCAACCAGAGGAGACATAACATCATCTACAAGGTAAGTGCAGGTGAGTTTGCAATTCCTATGGAACTTACTTGTAATGTTATGGATATGCAATTAATTCCTAAAGAAGAAATTCCTGAGGAATTGAGCAAGATGAAAGAGGAGATTGCCATTACTATGAAATAGATCCACATAGGAGCCATCAAAGTAGTTATTACGGTAACCTTCAAAGAAGTTATTGATTCTGAATTACATCTATCAGTTACTGATAGAAGAATCAATAACCTTAGAGATGGTCTTCTTGGGACTATGGTAGGAAATATATATGCAGGGAAATTAATGTTTGACATTCTCAGAATTTCCTATAACTTAGCTGACCAAGATTTTAGCAGAGTTCTAACCCTTCATCAGGATTTCAAAAGAAAAGATTTGATGAAAGAAGGGAACAGACCATATTCTATAACTTATAGAATCTCTTATGCCTTTCCAATAGTCATCATTCTAACTTATTTCTCAGGAAAGAATGTATAGAAATTCCTAGAATTTTCAAGGAATTTGCTAAAGTTATGACTCCAAATCCTACCCAGATTCCAAGGTTAGGAGGAGTAGACATACAGATAAGAGATCATCCAATTCTAGACCGATCAATGAGTGCTAGAATTGAGTACGCAAGCCGTATGTCTTTTTTGGAAGACAGAATTATGGCATATAAAGGAAAGGAGTTCATCAAAGATCTAACTCCTCAATCCATTGGGGTAGATAATATAAAGATTAAATGCCCTGAATGATGGAAAGAAATACGAGTAATATTTGACATCACCGAAAAGATTAACCGTTTTCCATGTGATTACTTATACTACTTGCAGCAGCCATCAATTGGAACATATAAAGGAACAATTGAAATAGCGGGACACGAAATCAGAGTCTTAGGCACCGCCGGAAAAGACAATGGGGTTATGATTTTGGGATTAAGTTTTCTCGAAAGTCGTAAACCATAGGTAAGAAAAGATAATGGAATAGAATTTAATTTGAAGGGTCATACCATCAGAATTAAAGGACAAGCCCATTTTCGATTTATATCTCAGTAGGGATAATATACGAACAATATAAGTCGGAATATTTTGCAGCTTATATTGATTCAGGTTCAGGTATTTGCACGGAAAAACAAGGAGTTTTCCCTAGCGAAGCTATGGAATTGTTACCTATTATTGCACGAAGAGATTTTTTCCAAAAAATCTTAGTACTAAATAAGGGTATTCAATAGGCCAATATCATGATTGGAGGAGCATTTGGTACACCTTGGTATAAAGTAAAAATGCCTCCTATTTACTTTCATGATACATGAGCGGATTTATTAGGTAATAATTTCATACAATCCCTTACAAAATATGTTCAAGATAACAAAAGAAATTTGTTAATATTTACCACAAGTTGTGGAAATGAGATAAAGGTGTTGCGCAGAGAAAAGACATTCAACAGGTTAATGCCTATATTATTTAGTAGCAAACGTGGTGATGATGCCAAACTAACCTGCCATGGATCGGTATTGGAATTGATTATCAAACACAAAACAAAATAAAGGAAAAAAGGATAGATGAAGGCTACCGTTTTGGAAAACACAAAATCGGACTCGATTGTGCACGATTGCACCGCCTAATCCCTCTTTCGTTAATCCTTATGGCGTCTATACGATCGAGCACACCTCCAAGCTCGAAAGGAGGATCCAACAATGGTGGAAACTCATGGATGAACCCTTTGAAGCTCTCGGATGAAACCAAAGAGAAACAATCACTCAATTTTTGTTTATATCATCAAAAGGTTAAATGATACAATGTCAAGGATGGTCTATATATAGGCATCCGAAATTACAAAGGAATCAACAATCCAAGTTAGGAATTAAACAAGCAATGAAAACCCTAATCTGGACAGGTTACGACGCCAAACGAGTCGACGACGTGGAGCTGGACTGGCGTCGTAAGGAGTTTGTCGTCATAGGGGTCCTCGGCAGAGTGGACGACGCGGTCCTCGGCTACGACATGGAACATGCCTGGCGTCATAGGTGGAGGATAGCGTCGTAGGATCACCTGGCTGAGTTGATGACGTGATCCAAGGTCTACGTCGCGGAGCTAAGTTGGCGTCGTGGTCTACGACGCGGAACTAGGTTGGCGTCGTAGATGAAGATTGGCGTCGTGGGTGCTGGATCTCCTCCGAACGACGTGAACGTCCTACGACGCTAGCTGAGTCTAGCGTCGTACGTTATGGCTGGCGTCGTAAAGGTCGCCTGGCGTCGTACGAATGGTTTGCTTTCACTTGTTTAATATATTCACGTGCATGCATGCACTTGTTGAAACTGAAATACAAGTTTATTAAATGTTCAATCTCCGGCAGGGTTCCGGTGGGGGTTCCGGTCACGATTCCGGCGATCGACATTCCGGATGCACATTGATTACTGATGTATGCCCGGATCCATTGAAGTGGGTCCGGGGTCTTCATTTTGGATCAGCAGCTTCAGGCCCATTTTCCCGGCTTTGGCTTTCAACAGCTCCTCTTCAAATCTCCGGTTCAACAGCTCCGCAATTCTGGTCACGAACTTCTTTGTCAGCAATTTTGATACCGGGCCTTCGGGAAATGTTGGGATTAATAGGGTCCTCGTTCCGGCTTCCATGCCATCCCCACCCCCTTGGGGAGGTTGAGCCATCAACCGATCAGAATCTTCCTCATCCCTCTCGAACAGGTTCAGATCTGCAACATTAAAGACATGATTAATATGACCGTATTCATCAGATAATTGAAGTTTATATGCGCTGTTATTAATCTGTTCTAAGACTTTAAAAGGCCCATCTCCTCTCGGAGACAATTTATTGCGTCGGCTGGCAGGAAACCGTTCTTTCTTCCAGTTTAGCCACACCCAATCGCCAGGATTTAGCTTTAGCTCCTTTCTTCCTCGGTTGTTATACTTGGCATAGCCTCGGCTGCTTTGGTCAGACTGTCTCGCACATCCCTATGCATCTCCTTTATTGCTGTTGCCCTGTTCCTGCCATTAGTATTAAGATGCTCATTGCGAGGCAATAGCAGTAAATCCAGTGGCGTCAGTGGATTAAACCCGTACACAACCTCAAATGGTGACGTGTGTGGCACTGTGTACGTGTCTATTATATGCAAATTCAATATAGGGCAAGCATTCATCCCAGCTCTTACTACTTGAAGCAGTTATTACTCTAAGCAAGTTTCCCAATACTCGGTTAACTGCTTCGGTTTGGCCGTCTGTCTGGGGATGATATGCAGTGGAGAACAGCAGTCTTGTTCCAATTTCTGCCCACTGAGATTTCCAAAAGTAGCTTACAAATTTGGCATATCTGTCGGAGACAATGGTCCTTGGGACACCATGCAGTCTTACAACCTCTTTGAAAAATAATTTGGCGACATGGTGTGCACCATTTGTTTTGGCACAGGGGATAAAGTGTGCCATCTTCGAAAATCTGTCAACTACCACAAAAATGGAATCTTTCGCTCTGGCCGTACGAGCTAGTCCTAAGACAAAGTCCATGGACAATTCAATCCAGGGTCCCTCTGGTATAGGCAATGCTTGATACAGTCCATGTGGCTTTGCTGTCGACTTGGCACGCAGGCATGTGATGCACTTGCTGATAAAATAAGCGACCCATTTCTCGATCCCTGGCCAGTGGAAACGTTCTGTCAAATCATTCATTGTGGCAATTCTACCAAAGTGACCTATCATGTCATCGGAATGTGCTTCAGAAATTAGAAGTTCTCTGATGGACCCTTTTGGTATACACAATTTGTTCCCATAATACAGAAAACCCTTTAACTGAGAAAACTCTTCGAAAGCCAATTTCTCAGTTTTCTTGTATATCTCTCCAAAGTCAGCATCTTGAGCATATAATTCCTTGATGTGCTCGAATCCTACTGGGTAGTAGCAAATGCAGCGAGATTCAATCTGCGCGAGAGGGCATCTACTACCACATTGTCCTTACCCTTCTTGTAACAGATCACATATGAAAATTCTATGAACGAGCTCCATAGGGCGTGTCTAGCATTTTTCAACTATCCTTGCCCTCTGATGTGCTTCAGCGTCTCATGATCTGTATGGATGATAAACTCTCGCCCTCGCAGATAATGTTGCCAAACCCTCATCGCTTGTACCACAGCGTATTGTTCCTTGTCGTACATGGAATAGTTCAGTTGAGCTCCTCCAAACTTTTCACTGTGATAGGCAATTGGTTGGCCATCTTGTAGCAGAACTGCGCCCATGCCGGTCCCTGAAGCGTCACATTCGATCTCGAATGGAAGGTCAAAATTTGGCAATGCCAACACGGGTGCATGGGTGAGTTTATCCTTCAATTCCTCAAATGACTTCTGCTCCTTGGGTCCCCATTTGAACTGTAGCCCTTTCTTCAGCAGAGAGGTCGTCGGTGCAGCGATCACATTAAATTGTGGCACAAATCGTCGGAAAAACCCGCACGCGCCCAAAAATCTCCTCACTTCATTAACATTGGTTGGCGGGGTCCACTCTGAAATGGCAGTGATTTTGGACTCATCTACCTTCAGCCCGTGCTTCCCGACAACAAATCCTAAGAAGGTGACTTCTGGCACATGGAATTTACATTTCTCGAAGTTTCCATAAAGTTCAGCTTTTCTCAATTTGATGATCACCTGCACAACATGTTTCACATGATCGGCTTCGTTGTGGCTATAGATAAGGATATCATCAAAATACATAACATCAAATTTGCCCATAAACTCCCTCAAAGTTTCGTTCATCAATCTCATAAAAGTAGATGGAGCATTTGTGAGACCGAAGGGCATCAAAAGCCACTCATACAACCCAAACTTGGTTTTGAATGCTGTTTTCCATTCATCTCCTGGCTGCATGCGTATCTGATGATAACCGCTTTTTAGATCTATTTTGGAAAATATGCTTGCTCCACCCAGCTCGTCCAGCATGTCATCTAATCGTGGAATTGGATGGCGGTATTTGATGGTTATTGCGTTGACAACTCTGCAGTCGACACACATCCTCCACGTTCCATTTTTCTTAGGTACCAGTAACACTGGCACTGCACATGGTGACAGACTCTCCCGAACCCAACCCTTGTCCAATAATTCTTGAACTTGTTCCTGGACTTCTTTCGTCTCGTCGGGGTTCATGCCGTAGCAGGCCGATTTGGAATCGATGCTCTTGGTACGAAGTCGATCTTATGCTCCACACCTCTTAAAGGTGGTAGTCCTGCTGCTAATTCTTCCAGAAAGACATCCATATTATCTTCTAACATCCTGCAAAAATTATCAAGCAAGTTAAGTGTAGCCGGAAAGTTCTTAGAAATTTCCTCAATAGGTTTAATGAATGCTAGAAAGCAGTTACCTGGTGAGGGTGCATCTTCGATGGCTGCTTCCAGCTCTCGTTTTGTGAATAACAAGCATCGTTCAGAACTTGTAACGAGTAAAGGAGATTGATTAGCATTGTCAGAGTTAATCACAATTCCCTTACCTCTCTGTTTTCGCTTGAACTCTTCTTCCTCTTTTCGGATGTTTTCCATTAAATTCCGATGATCAATCTTAACAGTTTTGGGAGGTAGTTACTTCATCAGTATTCTGCTTTGTCCGTCTCGGAATGAGTGGTCATTCTCTTTGCCGCGGTATATAGCTCTCTTGTCATACATCCATGGTTGGCCCAATAAGATATGGTAAGCCGTCATGGGTACTAAATCACACAGGATTTCTTCCGAATAGGGCCCAATGGTCACCGGTACCCTTGCCTGTTTTACTACTTTAGTAATCCCATTCTCGCTCATCCAATGGAGATGATACGGCTTCGCATGATCTTGCATGGGTATACCTAACCTGCGCACAGTATAGAGACTCGCAGCATTAACACAGCTACCATTATCTACAATTAATGAGGCAACATTGCCTTTAAGTTTACAATGGTAGTGGAATAAATTTTCCCTTTGTTCGGGTGAACTGCTGGTAGACTCTTCTCCTTTTTCTGCATTGAGTGCTCTCATCACGATGAAGTTTGTCACACACTCTTTCTCATTTCCTTCCAAGACTACTCAGCTCAGATCGCCTTCATCTGGATATTGATCATCGTTATCCTCATTCTGCTCTTCTTGCTCAGTCTCTTCGTATTCTTCTTCGGAAGTAACCTCTCTCCAAATCCCTGATTCGATCATAACCATTCGCCTTTCTCTCTTAGGGAAATCTCGGGAATAATGGCCCTTTTGACCATATTTGAAACATGTGACATCCTTGACGTCCCTCTTGGGTTTGTCTCGGTCGTTTTTCCTGTATCTATTTGGATCCTTGAAGTCCTTGCCCATCTCGAAAGCTTTAGGCCTGTTGGGTCTGTCATCTTTCTGCGCATTGGGCTTCCCGTATCTATCAGTTGGCTTTGGAGGTTGTTCATTCGATCTGGTGGTCCAATACTTGGTAGTGTTGGAGATGATTGTATATTTGACTGGCTTATCCCTTAGTTGGCGATCGATCTCAACAGCTAACTGAACCAAATGTTCCAGCCCGTTGTATTCTCTCAGCTTGATTTCTGCTAGAATCTCTCTTCGTAACCCTCTTTTGAACCTCGCCATCAGTAGCGGTTCATCCTCGTTGATCTATGCTCTCATCATGAGGCGTTCCAATTCCTTATAGTATTCATCTGCAGTCCTGTTACCCTGCACATAGAAATTAACCTTCAGATATAGCTCATCAAAATAACTGCTAGGAACAAACCTCTTTTCCATAGTATGCATTAATTGAGTCCAGTTAGAAATACCTGGCAGTCCCAAACGCTGATTGTCGCGCTGAAGCTTTTACCACTATTGTAAAGCATAGTCTTTAAGTTCACAACAGCAAGTTGGATCTTTGTGAATTATATTGTTGACAGTCATAGATGAGTTCGATGGACTGTCTCCACTCGATGAATTCTTCCGGATCACTTGTTCCTTTGAATGCTGGGATGTTGAACTTAATCCCTCGTAGATCAGCCTCTAAAAGGTTTTGCTCGACAGGTATCTGTCCTTCCTGTCCGAAGCCAACCTCAACTTGATGTTCGGGTACTGATTCAAGATTTAGCCTTTGTCGGACAGGCTGCTGCAGTGGTGGTCTGGATGTGGCTGCGGCGGGTGCCGGAGGTGTAGGTGGAGGGTGCTGGAACTGAACATTAGTTGGAACTGGGGGTCGTAGAGGTGTCGGGGCTGGAACCCGTGGGCATCGTGGACCTTGCTTTCGGTTGTATGTTCCAAAATGTAATTCCTGCTCCTCGATGGCTGTTTCAGCCTCGTCCATTACGGATTGATGGATTCCGCTAGTGCTTCCAGGCGTCAAATTCAGGACTTGCTCTTGTATGGCAATTCGGCTTGAGACATCATTCATGGTGTTGACAAGCGAGTTGACACGCTCGTTTACGGCGGCTATGCTTGCAACATTAGCATCTACGGTTTGGCGCATTGACTCAAGAGCGGTTTGCTTGGCAGTGGTCGCTTCTAGATTCCTTAGTGCTTCCATGATGTCATGCAGTGTAGTTTCGATGTTTCCTGCCATAATGATCATAAAAGAAACTAGCTATATGTACAATTAGTTAGAGAAAACAGACAAAAATTTGTAGAGTGATCTCACAAAAATGTGTATCTCTCACTGGGTCCAATTCTCCACCAGTTGGTGCTGACAAGCTGAAATGTGCTCAAACGTATAGATCAACCAACTATCAGAGGTGAGAAAACAGTATGGACGCATAATGCAAGAAACAGAATGCACAGTTCGACTCTATCAAATAAAAGCCCAGAGTTGTGTGTGTAGTGATCAATCTGAATTAAATAGCAGTTTATGGCGTTAATCAGCTATGTAGCAAATATCCGGACTGCTCGCAATTTAGAAGTGTAAAGTAAAAACCTCACAAATATAAACGCTCGGAATAAAATTATCTGCCTCACTCACACAGCCCTAATAGCAACAATTACCAAGTTGATAAAACAACCCGGTAAAATTACTGCTGAGGAACTCCACTATCCGTAATTACAGACGGAGCTTCAACTCTGGTGGTTTGTAAAATAAATCAGCGGAACAGTGCAAGCACTTTTTTTAGGGAAAAGGAGCTATTTCATTCATAACCAATCCAAAAGTTTTAGTACATCAGGAACAATAGAGGCTGGGCTTAAAAAAATCAAAGCAGCAACAGTAGCCAATCGACAAAATTTCACTCTAACAATCATCCATATCCAAGACCTTCAAGTTGAAACATGCTCAGCTCCACTCGATAACCAGCAGCAATAGTCACGAAAGTATCCTCCATATAAACCAGCAGCAGCAGCATGAAAAATTGTGAGGCATCAACCACAACAGCCAGCAGCAGTACTATTGTAATACATCAATTTACCATACACCTCCTACACTGCAAAATGACACCATATGTAGTAGCAGCGCATCCGCCTAAGGACCATTACGGCAACAAAAACAGCAGCATCGGACATCTCATAGACACAGCCCCAACAAGATAAGCATAACAAGAGAAAATCAGCATCACAGCAATCCACATCCCCAAGACCGATCCAGCTTCCTCAACTTCACCCAATTCCTGCTCAAGTACTTCAACTCCCCAAAATACTACAGGGCCTTCCAAGTGCCGAATGAGAATGACATTCCCAAACACAGTGCAAGCACTTATTCCTCGAGGAATTCCACTGTCAAGTGCGAACACTGACGGAACTTCAACTCGATAGATTGTTCGTGATTTACTTTAGTGAAACCGTACAGTAAAAATAATAATAGTCCAATAATTACAGTCCAATTGTTCCAAGTTTGAATACAAATATTGCAATACAATGAGTATTCTCGGAAGCAATGCAGCGGACACGTGGCAGCTCCTGATTGGACGACGCGGTCCTGAAAATTTTGATCTTACGACGCGGAATTATAGTTACATCGTGGGCCTCCTTTGACGTCGTAGAGGGAAGCTTGGCGTCATAGCCTGAATTTTGGCACCCTTTTGAAATGTTACGACGTGGATCTGATGGCACGACGTGGTCCTGATTGGCGCCGTTGATGATCGCTTGGCGTCGTACACTGAAATTGGACTTCTACGACGTGGGACTGGAGTTATGACGTTGAACGTTGGCGTCATACTTCAATTTGGACTTGTTGGCCCTCGGTCGTCTTTACGACGTGGAAGGAATTTACGACGCTATCGTGGACAGCGTCGTAGCAATTTCTTTGGCGTCGTCTCTGTCTGGCCTCGCCTTTTGGCGTCGTGGGATTGTTACGACGCAATCGTGGATCGCGTCGTAGAAATGATTGGCGTCCTAGGACACCTTGGTATCGTAATCCGTGTAACTTGTTCCCCAATTAATGCCTTGGACACTTGTCACAATCTGGACACACTAACACTAAAACCTACAAAACCCTAACCCTATTCAAATCAAACACGTACTAACCCCAAGAACAATATGAAGATCATCCCAATATGCAAAAACCCAAATACTCTCGGTGTAATGCCCCGAAAATTTAAAACCATTTTCGCGACGTCACCGCCGTATTAACTATTCTAAACTGTCGATCACTAAGCTTAGATAGTCAATACGAAGCGAGGCATAAATACAAACCTGTATCACAATCAAATAAATGCCAACAAAACAGTACATAACCCCAGGAACAGTACATGGCATATCCGGGCGACAAGCCCTGAAATAATATAATGACATGGCCACACATCCAATACTAGAAATAACCAATAAATAAATCATATGTGATCCACCGATCACATATAGGGAATAACTGATGATCAGGCAAGAACATATAATATTTATTCTAACAACAAATATAAGGAATGCAGCCTAGCTAGTCCGCTCAACCCGAACCCCCATCATCGTGCTCTGCGCTATCCGTAAGAGGATCTATAAAACAGACAACAACCACAAGGTGTCAGTACAACGTACTGGCAAGGAATAGATATAGCAGGGGAAATGGGGTACTTTAATAATAATACTATGCTAATAATAATAACCACAATAATAATAATAACAATATTTAAAGACATAAATAAATACAGGAATTAAACATCACACCGTCCCATACCGGTGCTTCAACCACTGCCATAAAGGATGCATGATGAATGATGAGATGATATGTTATGACCTATAGTGTCTTTCTACCCTAAATGCAACACAGAAGAATGTCTAGCGCGCATCCTAATACCATGGTTGGCATTCTTCCCCATTAAGGCTCCACCTCACCTTAATGGTCGGAAGAGATACCTACAGTGCCCCCGCCGCGAGCACTACATGCATAATGGGTCAAGTGGACTTACGGAGTGGCATCCCCAAGGATCGAACCACATCTAGCGGGTACTGGCCCAGAGCATCTCGCTCTCGAAAGCCTACATGCCCAGAACATAGTTCTCGAAAGCATAAACACATAATCATCACAATATGTATGCCCAAGATAATCAATAATCAAGTATGCCCAGTTTAACAACTCGAAAGCATAAACATGATATCTATATCCTCGAAAGCATAATATATCACCAATCATAATAATACTAAACGCATGCCCAATCTCACGACTCGAAAGCATAAATTCATAATCGATTCGCGCGGATGCCGTCCACCCGACATTCCCTAATTTCTAAGGCAAGATTCGCAGGGAATCCGATCACACGGAAATTCCCAATCTAAGGCAACGAAGACTAATATAATGGTAGTCTATTCCTAAGTTCATGACCTAACCCCAATCAAAAATGCTATTCTAACCCTTGCCTTTATTATAAATCTTCAAAGCTTCCTCTCCAATAAGTCTTCACCCCTCCAATGACTTCATGGTTATTTCCCTGCACACAATTAGTATCATAAGAATTAAAATAATTCTAACAATACCAATACATTCGTCTCCTTCTTTCTCCAATACAACATCCACCTCCAATCCCCTTCATCAATCCCACCAAACAAATCCTTCAACGATTCACATTCGATGTTACCAACATAGAATTAACTAATTATAGAATAACCCAACAATATCAATAATATTAAGAATAAATCAATCCAACATGCCACCCATATTCTACAAGTTCTTCAAGCATTCAAGTATTCTCGTATCAAAACACTAGCAACATCATCTAATTAATTCAAGCATAGCCAAAACATCAAAATAACTCATGCTTTCCAAATCCACAATAGACCACGAGTTCACAAGGTACATAATTTCAAAGCAACATAACAATAGCATTTAATTCCCAAATTCAAGATCTTTAAACACTTAAATAAATAATAGTCATCCCTCCATTTCTCAATTGCACATTTAACTTAAATCACATATATAATATCAAATTCTCAATTATCAACATAATCCAATAAATTCATTTTATTCTCTAACTAGCACACCAAGACTCATATAGTAACTCCTATAACATAAATATAACAAACAACATTTAAACAAGGGCATCACTTCAACATCTCAAAATCCATTTAAGCCTTTAACCCAAGAATGCATTTCCAAGTTCTAACATAAAAATCCAACTTTGTTCAATCAAAAATTTCACTCCATTTATTCAAGAAAATCACCAATTAATCCCACCATCAACTAAAGTACTCAACTAGCTCAAATATTCAAGAATTAACCAACTAATTCAAGAATCCCAAACTAACTTATCAAGAGTCAACAATTGAACATAATTAGACAAGATCAAAAACACCTTCTACAAGGAAAACCAACAACCAAGTAAATACCCAAACCATATTTCCACACTAACCCCAATTTTAGCAAATACAAGAATCCATCATCAACATTTGCACATATTCTACAACCAATTTATCAAACTAATCACCAATCCAACAAACACTAACAATACACACACATAATCATACCCCAAAGCAAACTATACATTCAAATAGCACCAAAAACCCAAAATGTGAAAATATCCCAACACCACCACCACTGTCGCTGTTCACCACCACCGGAACCTGCCATCCTCGTCACCACCATGCAACCACCGTGCAGCCTTCACCACCACTGAAACTTTTGACAAGTTTCGTTAACTCGAGCTTTTGCTAAAATTATACCAGGTTAGATTTATTAAATGAAAAGAGTTATGATTCACGGGAAAGGGTTTAGGGATATATCAAGATTATTATTCTTTTTATTACTCAAGTATGGTACTTTGGTTTCAAATGGCGCTGTGGTCCTCTCTGTCATGAAATGCTGACAAATCTCATGGCATAGCCGGGATAGGTTGATCTTCAGCCTGTCACACTGAGGATCCCCGGCAAATATGCCATGATATTTCTCATCAATTCTTGCCATAAGATTTCCTGCCATGAAACTTCTGACTAATTCCCACTACATGAGTATTTTCTGAAAATTCGTGATCCTGGTTTAGGTTCTATTTAATGAAACCAATTTATGATGGCGGTGTTGTGATTAGGGATATATTTATATGTAGTCATGTTTTTATTGCTCGTAGTTAAGAAACTGTGCTCCCGAAAGCGCACGGTGTCAAAAATTGCAGTAATTTATAGTAAGACCGGATCGTTCACTGGAGGATGTGCGATAGAAGCAGGTCCCACGTCATTTACTAAGATTTTCCACTCGGTTACTCGAATCAGGTGTGTGATATGACTAACAACTACTTGACAGAATTTGAATTAGATCATGAAAGCAATTAAAATAAAGCAGATAAAATTAATCTACAAAGTGAATTAAATTTAATCTAAGAAAGCAATAAAAGTAATCTAAGAAAGCAATTAAGATTATCTAAGGAAACAGATTTACATTATGACAGAAGGGACAGGAAGAAAAGAATAAAGATTGGACAAGATTCAGATGAAACATAGTTAAACTTCCATTTTGTTACACAGATCTTAGTTTGGGGTAATTCGTTCAGTTAGCTAATTCTCATGCTCTCTGTACCATGTTCCCTTTAACAGACAGGTACTTACAGTAAGAGTTTACATGTTCTTAAGAAAATAAATTCTAAGATACCACAGACGCATAACCACCCTTGCAATGCATTGCTAAGGTATGTTAATTATCTGTGGTGGACAAGCAACACCTGACAAGTCATTAATTGAGATGTCAAGTACCGTTATCATTCCCCCATGTCACACCCAAAGATTCTAATTAAGCCATGAACTATCCCTTAACTCTCAGTCCTAGTAGCAGTTACACAACTCTCAATACAACCGAGTGACCTCTAAAGAAAGCAATTAAAAGAAAGCAGTAAAGAAAGCATTTAAAACCCTATCACTCGGAGGTTTTTGAAAGTCTGACCCTGGTAGTAAAAGAAAGCTCCCAGTCAGGATGACCGGGTGTGGATCAAGAATTCCCTATTCTCGGTGAACCGCTCGCAGTGTTCACTTCTCATCGGGTGGTTATGAGATACAAACTAATGAAACGAACTAATAAATTAGTCGTTCCGGATGCACTCACCCAGGACTCAAAAGTAGGCTTTGGCAGAAGAAGATAGCAGTTGAAAGAATACTCAACCCTACCTTAGAAAATAACCAAGGCCTGAATGTTGTTCCTCTAGTATTATCTGTCACACCTTATTGGAATCCAAGTGGAATCTGACCCAGTGTAATATTTAATACAAGATTTCCAACAACCAGCAATTTTGGAAAATAATAAATCCGAAAATCATTCCCTATCAGGTACTAGACTCTCAATAAGAACACAGACCCTTTCAGTCTAGGTGAGACCTAATCGCTGACTCTGCTTCTAATTTCCCAAAATCAACCCCCAGTCGGATTATGAATTAGTCATAACTGTCGAATTTATCCCTTACTCAGATCCGGATTTTATAAAGGAATTTTTGTTGGAAATTTATTATGAAACATCTGATTTAAATCAAGACTTCTATGTCCAAGGGAAGGATCCCAAAATAATATCGACCACAATATCTTCATAATAGTATCATGCATAAATTTATAGAGAAGTGTAAAATAAAATAACCCAAAATATAAGGTGGGTTTAGACAGAATGTGAAACACAGAGATGAAATAGCCGGAGATGAGAAGAATTTATTTGGCTAAAAAGATGACAAAAATAATCAGGATGATCCGGACTGCAAACATCTGCTATCCAGGTCCTGATCATTTCAGGTGGGATGACTTTTAGACAGTGGAATGCCTCAAATGACAGTTGCCGCCGTCATCTCAGATTCCATTGTCTGTGAATTTGGATAAAAACCCACATGTTCTATTACTGCAATAATGATTAGATGACATTGGCATATATCATCTAATATTACTACAGCTTCAGATTCAGGTTTGAAATTAAAGTAAAGAAAATAAAACTGTATCCGGATAGGAGTCAGCTGAGCAGCTATTATAATCCCGGATGGACGAACCGCCAAGGCGTCCACCGACCACTATCCGGACCATGCAAAATATCATCTAATAATTAATATACAGATCACGAGCTAGTTATCCGTGTGGGAATACCCGCCAACATTAATCTGATATATTCCTTATTAGTTGTTTCACACAACACGGGAAAAGACAAAATAAATAAAAGAAAAATATTTTTGGGTCATCTTGCATGAGAGACATTGGTTTCTCATGCAAGGGTATGGAATTAAATCCACAATTACTCTTCATGTCTAAATAATCGCTCATTCCATAATTAATTAATTAATTACAGTCCAGATTATATACTTAGATCATTAGAGTTTAATCATTTGTAGAAGAATCTTTTAATGGGAAATTGAACAAAGTTCTTTATATCAATTTAATCATGGGTTGAGATCATTGGATTTCAACCTCAAAATATTAATATAAAGGTTCAATTAATTAATGGGGTGAGATGAAGAATGAAAGCTTGGCAAAAGGCGCCACCTTGTCGCGATACAGGGTTCGTGTCGCGGAGCATGGCTCCGCGACAAAGATTTCGCGACAAAGGGGTGGGAAATAAGAGAAATGGAATTTTGAAAGTTTAGGGTTTGTTTTGTCGCTAAGTAAAGAAAATTTTGTCGCGGAACGTGGTTCCGCGACAAGGACATAGCGACAAAAAGGTTGAAAATTTGACAAGGCATAATTCTTGTCGCGGAACAAGAGGTTTTGGCGCGGAACGTGGTTCCGCGACAAGGTTGCTTCGCGACAAAGCCCTTCCAGAATAAAATCACAAGTATTTGGGTCCTTGGTCGCTAATCAAGATTTTGTCGCGGAACGTGGTTCCGCGCCAAGGGGTGTTTCGCGACCAAGGGTTTTAAAATAATGGCCAACAAATGTTCTTTGGCACCTTTGTCGCCAAAGCACCATTTTGTCGCGGAACGTGGTTCCGCGACAAGAGTTATTCCGCGACAAAGGTGTGTCCAGGACACATGTCAGAAAAGTAAAGTGGAACAGTGGCATGCATTATGTGTGATCTCACCCTTTTCAGATTCAAAAGCTAAACTAAGCTCAAAATAACAAAACAGAATTTGAATCTAGCTAGAACATGCTTGCACAAAATAGAAATAAAGCAAACTTAAAACTTAAGAAACCCTAATCTAAGCTTGATCATCCATAAACATGCAACATTATCCCAAGAAAAAGTCACCAAGCAGCGACATTAAAATGCAAAAACAAGGGTCAAATGACCCAAGGAAAATGAAAACAGTAAGATCCATGGGGTGTGAGACCCATTTCATGATTTTGGGACACAAATGGAGAATGTTTTCCCATTTTATTAAACGGTGTTGTTCATACTCATGGTTTGAGTACCACAAACCCTTAAACAAAAGTTTAGAACAAAAACAAGGTATAAAACTGGCTATCTAATCAAAGTGCAGTAAACTATATCTAACTAGTGCATGAATTAAATAATACAAGAAAAATCTAACTAAACTACCCTAAACTAAACTAAACTACTGAACTCTCCAACTTGTCTTCAAGAAGGTGTAGTTTTTCTAAAATTCTTCCAACCTTTAGCTCAAAGGAAACACCTCATATTTATAGAGGGGAAACCCTAAGCTCATGGGCCTTGATTTGAGCCCATTGTGTCTCAAGACATCACACACATCACAGCTTTGTCTCGGAGCACCAAGTTTGGTCGCGGAACACACTGCATGTGGCAAAGCTTCTCGACTGGGTCTTGTGTCTCTAAAAATGTATCTTGGTCGCGGAATGGACCTTTGTCGCGGAACAGCACATCGCGACAAAGGTATCGCGCCAAGGGGCTTTGGCTGGTCTCTTCTTCATCTGGGCCACTTGGTCGCGGAGTGTTCCTTTGTCGCGGAACCATGCATCGCGCCAAGGGGCTTCCGCGACAAAGGTCTTCCTGGGCATGCTGGATTGGGCCAGATGGGCCGAAAATATTCTTTTTGTGGGCTTTTCTCTCTTTTTCCCATCTTTTTCATTCCTTTTTCTTTTTCTCATGTTTTTGGATTTTTCTAACATAAATATGTAATAAAATTACATATTTATGCCTTTTTCACACCAGCTTATTATTTTTACAATTATGCATAAATTAGTCCAATTCGACTGCTTTCTTACTTAATGTAAGACCGGAATGCGATCAAATGCCCGTTTAAGACACGGAAATGGATTGAAAATAATGGTCATTTCTGGCCATTATCAACATCCTCACATTTAATACTGATCGTCCCCGAGCAGTCAGAGTCAATGTTCGTAAGAACACGGACTCTACGTATTCAATTCATTTTCGTGGCTTCATAAATCACGTCCTTTTTGGATTGGGATAAGACAATCAAAAATTACAAGCATTGAATTCCCTTGATTGCAGTGTTTAATGAAATGATACTTGCTCACTATATCGGGCCTACAAATCAAACATTATTATCAATCCTTCATGAATATCACGTTTGAAAGATGCAGAGATTAAAAATTAGAATTAGGGTATGACATGAATACTCTTAATGAAACAGAGCCTCACTTATAAGAGAATCGGAAGGATCACTCACTCTCAATTGGGGTTTAATTATGAACGCTCAAAATCAAGTTTAATTAAATTATCCCATAAGCTTGCAATCAGACCAACTCGCCACCGGCTCATTTCTTCAAATCAAGATCACGAGGTCTTATTTGAGGGTTATAACGGGGCGTACGGTTGTAACATTAGGTAGGAAAGGGAATTTATTAGGCTAAGAAGTGGCAAGAATTTAATTCCATCATAACTTGGCATTTTTATTTTATGATCATCAATTTATTTCTTTCTTTCTTTTGCTTTTCTCTTTTCATATTGCATTGACATTAGACTATGTCTAATTTGCTTTGTCATTTGCAATTTATTGATGTTGAATGAAATTCAACTCTCTCTCTTTTTTTTTTTTTTTTTTTTTTGAATCGGTTTATAGAATACCGATTTATAGTTTTCATGATGATCACAAACTTAATGCCTTTGATAGAATTCATTCCTGCACACTTGGGTTTGAATTTCTTGGTCTTTTTAGAAGGCTAGGAATAATATAGTGGGTTTCAAAGAAAAATTAGGCTTATAGGCTCAAGTTGGTTAATCCTAAAGGGAAAATATTTTTGGGTTTGGATTTCAAACGAAGGCCAAAAATTTGGGTTTTCTAGGTGCCTCGATCATATTCTCGATTTCGGGAATATGGCATGGTCTTGAATCGGTCCCAATTGCAAGTTCTAGTTTCCTTTAATCAAAATGATTCACACATCAAAGTGACTCATGGCTCAAATCTCACATGGAATGGTTCATTCATGTCATGCAATATTCTCAAATTTAATCAAAGCTTAACTCTAACAATTTATTCAATCGAGATCTCTAACATGCAGATTTATTACCCAATAAGCTGATCGCATCATTAAATTTTTATAGCTCAAAACCTCAGGATTTCATGTCATGCATGTCTTCAATTATATTATCCCAATTTAAAAGTTTGAAAATTTAATCATAAGCCTAAATTCAACATGTGAATTTAGAGCAATTTTATGCATATTTTTGCTGGTTATTTAATTGAAAGCAGTAAAGAGGCACTGCTGACATACTGAGTATGTCAACAGCATATTTTTGGCCTGACAGTCACTTATTCATCTTGGACGGTCAGACATCTTTTCAGAAATAAAAGAACCAAACAAAAACAAAGATTGTTGTTGGGGCTGCAAAATCCCAATCTGAAAGCAGGAATTATATCAATTACAAGAGATTTCATTTGCAATCAAATCTGTTTAGCATGGATGAATTGAAATTCTCTTATATGATATTTACAATTAAGCTCAGAAATGATGGAGTCAGGGATCGCCATCTTTCTTCTCGTCTGATTTCTTGGAGGAGCCAGCTTCATCAGGGATCTTCTTGAGTAAGGTTTGCAGGAGCTGATTTTGACTAAGGATCAGTGATTCCACCATCTTTCGATTCTTCTCTTCTTTTTCTAGCATCATCATTCTGAATTCCTCGTCTCTCCTTTCCTTCTCCAACTTCTCCTTCCGTTTCTCTTCCTTTTCTCTCCTACGCTCTTCGCGTTCCTCTTCTCTCTCCCTCCTTTGCTCTTCACGCTCCTCTTCTGCCCTTTTCTGCTGTCCCTCTTGGCTTGCCAAAATTACATCAGTCATGGATTTCATTCCCTCGAGCATAGATTGACTCATTCTGCTCACCATCTCAATCGTTTGGGAATCAGCAGGGAACTGAGATACGTTCTGGCTTTGAGGAGGCATCTGAGGTTGAGGTTGAGTCGGAGGTGGGATTGGAGTCTCAGTCCGTTCTTGGTCCGCGGGAGGCTCCTCTTGAACATTCGAAGGTCCTGCATCAGCACAGGTGTTTTGTGTTCCCTTCTTTGTCTTGGGCTGCCTCTTTCGTTTTCTTGATGCCTGCTCACCTGATATGAAAGAGGATTGAGCGTCTGAATCTCCTCTGACGGACAGTTGGGGGAGAGAGTATTTGATACTCTCACTCAAGGGAAGTCTTGGCACACTGATAGGTGGGTTCACCTTCACCACTGTGTCGCCCTCAAACGCGCTCAAATTAACTCCCTGAGCTATGCAGATTCTCCTAATCAGATTCGGATAGCACAGCACCTGTCTATCCTTTATCCGGGTTATCATCACCTCGAATACATGCCTCCCTACATTAAGTTTTGCTCCGCTCCACATTCTTGCAAATCCCATTAGCACATTCCCGGATGTGGTGTGCGGATGCGAGTTGGGCCGGATCTTGGACATGTAGAACTCATAGGTTGGCATGAATTGTATCCGCAGCCATTTTGCATTGAATGTGTGTCCAGGGGCGGTCACGCTTGTCATGCTGTTAGCCAAGGTTGCATACTTCGCATATTCAGTTGTTTTGGCTCTCTTCGTCATGATCTCACCAGGGGGGAATTCGCTTTGAATCTCTGGAGTCCCGAAGAACTGATTCAGCCAGTCAGGTGCAATGTTAATCACTTGTCCCCGGATCCATGTTGTTCTGGCAGCTTCATCGATGTTGCAGAAGAATTCCTTTGTTAATTCCACGAAGCCATCTTCGTCGTGATGCAGCATGAAGTTACCCCACTCTTGATTTCTGTAGAAAGTCTCAACAGTGGGGTGCAACAACGCATCGGGTCTGAACCCTTTATCCGGCACTATCATCTTCTGCAACTTCTTATACTTCTCTGCATTCTCTTTGTTGCCATTGAACTTGATCTGGATCTGTTCTTCGCTTAGCTTTTTCTTCCCATATTCCTTTGAGACGCCCATTCTTTGCCTTACAGTGTTTTCAGTCCAAAATTCGACTGGTCGAATGGATCCGACGGACTCGTCGTCGCTCGTGTGCCAGTCTGTTTGATCGTCTCCCTCCTGTGGCTGGTCATCCCTTGGTTCAGCCTCATTTCCCCTCTGACTTGGCTCTCGCTCTCCATGAGCTGTTTCATCTCCGACTTCCTCCTCTACCTGTTTAATTACATTTTTCATCGTATTGAGTTCACAATTTACAGGTAAAGAGGATGTAGTTACATGAAAATTACGGTCATCAACATCAGTTGATACCTCCTCCTCCTCCCTAATTCTTGCAGCTCGTCCAACTGGACGTTGGAAAATAGGCGCCATTTGGTTCATGAATTCTTGCTCCTCCTGCCGAGCTTCTTCTTCCGAATCATTCCCATCTGCAGCTTCAGTCAGAATTCCTTGAACCTTTTCTTTAAGCGCAGAGGTCATGAGAGGGTCGTCTGGCTGCTTTTCCAAGGTTTTGGCCAGTGCTACTGGATCTATGGAATCTTGCGGTCCTTCTGACTGCTCAGGCTGGTGCGACGGGCCTCCTTGAGTGATGAATTCTTCAATTCTGGCCGTGCCCACGAGAGGATCAATCACTTGACCCACTTTTGTCTGATATTTGATTTGATGTGGCTTTTCTCCAGCATCGATTCTTGTTTCGATCTGTTCGTTAAGCCTTTTCCTTATATCCCCTCGGATGGTCTCAGCATCATGTGCAGTGGAGCCAGTCCATGCAGGAGGTTGTTCTTCTTTGATTTTCAAACCACGCCCCTGCACTTCTCCAGTGATCTTCAGTTCGAAGTCCTCCTCATTACCCCGCTCAACCTCTCCAGATTTCCTGCTTTCCAGCTCAGCCTGCATCTTTCTGGCAGTTTCTTCATCCTTTGTCTGCTGGATATTCTTTCGGATCTGCTCTTCCTCTGCAGCTTTCTTTTCCATTTCCAGGCGTTCTTCCTCAGTCAATTTTTCTATTCCCGAACCACCTGTTACTTGATCCAGCAAACCAGCTAATGCAAGCTCTTCATTGTGCATCTTCATGGCTAGCTCAGCATCGGATATCACCTGGTGCTTCTTTTTCGGGGGTGGCGGCGGCATTGGCTTTTTACCTCTGTCCTTAGGATCCGTGGGCTTTGCCACTTTCCTAACAGTTGGTTCCGGTTCCTTGATCTCCACTTTCTTTTCCGGAGCCCTTGCTGGCTTATCCTTATCAGCGGACTTTATCAACCTTCTCCTCGTTCCCGGTTGAGGTGCTGGCTGATGACCTTCAGATGTAACAACAACAGTGGAGGTTTTCTCGGGCTGTATGGGTGCCTTAGTGGTGGCAGGTGCTACAGCAGATGTTGTCATTTCAGTCTGAGCTGTCTGTACTGGACACCGGACTGCTTCTTGCTGCACCACTGGCTCGGACGTAGCAACCTTTTGTACTTCAGTCTGTCCTCTTGGTGGTAATGCCGAAGCCTGTACTGCTGGCTGGGTAGGCTGTGGGTTGGCCTCAGGGGGAGTGGAGAAGTATGCATCAATTTCAGCGTCAGGATCCTCTTCCCTGTTCGGTTCACCTTCGTAGCCTAGTTGCTTCTCGGCGCGCTGCAAATAGTCCTCAATAAAACTCCTTTGGGTGATTCTCCTCAGTTGGTCCTCCCAGTCCTTCTTGATCTTGGAGCAGAACTTACTCCGAACATTGTTGTTATAGTGCAAGACCTTCTTTCCATTAGCAGTGCTATTACAGTATTCCAGTGCAAACTTGTCCATTTCCATGATCAATTCCCAGTAGGAGTCCCTGTACTGATCTATCATGCCCCCTACCAGATCCTTTTGAATCCCTTCCAGGTAGGACATGTCTTCTGCCAAATCGTACGTGAGATATACCCCAGCCTCAGCTTTTGATAGTAAATTGAACTGCCTTTCATTTTTCCTTTTGGGTTTCCAGCCACCTTTGCGTATATCCACTTGTAGCTGATCCCTTAGTACTGCTATGTGCTGGGGAAATTCATCATCTTTGTTCGTCCCGTACCGTCCATACTTTCTGTGTGTGAAGATGGTTTCAAGTACCTCATCTGCAGGTAGTACTACTCCTTCTTCCAGAAAGGACTCAGTGATACTTGGATTGCCTTTTCCCCAGACAGTAGTCAGGTCGTCCCATTGTTCGCGTGCATCCTTGATCATCTTCCTCATTGTGTTCAACAGTGAGGTGTTGCGGCTTTGTTCAAATTTCTCCGCATTTTTGAGGCGTTTGTACAGGTTGAAGGTCAGCTCTCGATGCCTGGCCCGAGCTAGATCTGTAATCCACCTCTGCTCCACTGGTCCTTTTGCTTCAAACAGATACGGGTTCCACTTAAATGGAAATGCTTCATACATCATGATGGCCCCACTGTTGATAACCCTACTTAGATCCATGTGTTTGTGTTCGAAGGCCATCCGAACTTGAGGATCTACGATCTGGTTAGGGATGATGATGTCGAAGTCAGCTATATTTGGATCTTTTGTTCCCTTTTCCACATGCCGATTCCACACAGCCCTGTGCTCTCTGAACCTCAATTGGATGCGCTCATGATGGACTTCAGGAGTTGTCTTTTCGTCTTGGGGGGCATACCCCATCATCCTTATCCAAAACTTCTTCAGGAAGTGATAGTAGTCCCTTTCTATCGATGCAGCGACTATCGACCTTTCCTGTGGAGGAATATGCACGTCCCATCCCGGAGAAAGTTTCAATTTTTCGTTCGTAGTGTGGTCCAGAGGCACCTTATAAACTGATTTGATGGCATCTCTTGCGTCCTTAATCTCTGTTCGATCAATTGAGGCCTGGTTGCCAGCAGCCTCATATGTGCAGTCAGGCAATCCGATGCCTGAGTGCACTACCAATGCATTCCTGAAAAAGGTCAAAGTGCTTAGATACATCCAAAATTTTTTATGAGTTTTCAAAGACTACTCAGGTGTGAAAACCAACATCCTCACATTTTGAGCTTTGCTAAGCTCGAAATGTGATTTAAGTGATTTAATCTTGAGTTTATTAAAAGATCCAAATGTAAGGGATTATCCCTTAGGACCTAGAAGGAGATACTTAATTGGATTATTGAGTCCAATCAAAACGGGGGAAATATAAATGAAAATAAAAATGAAGTGGTCATTGGACCAAAAATTTCTTTTTTTAGTGGGCCATTGGGCCCAAAAGTTTGTTTTTCCAATTTTATTAAACAAGCTCGAGGCACTTGTTGAAAATGGAATGAGAAGATGATGGAGGAATGGATGGCTCGAAAATGGAGTGTGCAATGGGGGCATGGCGGGATGGATTCGCTATCTCCGGATTGTTTGGACTGTCATTGGACAGTTAAAACGTTCAAGAAATTGCAAACACTATTTTTTAATTTTGAAAAGGTTGACTTGATTTTATTTAATGAAAAGTGGGATGTGTGTGGTCCCATTTTTGGATTTTTGTAAAAAGGTAGCAGTTGAGGTGGCAAAATACTGCTACTTAACTCACACTCTTTAGTTCCATTGGGAACAAAAACACATTGTCAACCAAAATTCCTAGTACTATTTTTTTGTCTTTTAGTGAAAAAGTGAAATCTGATGGAAAGGGGATTGGTGGTGGCGCAGGCTGCCCAGAACCAAACAAACATACACTTTACACAGATTGCCACATACTCTCAAATACTTGCCAAAACAGATCAGAGCCAACTTCCTCAGTCCTCCAACATACAAATAATCAAACACAACAACTTTGCATTTAATGTGGGGCAAAGAGGACAATGGCATGCAAGCAACATGAGCAAAGTGAAACACTAACACAGGATCATGCCTTCATTCGAGCCAAAACATGGGATTAAAAACATTTTCATCCCTCACATATTCAAAAACCACAAGATCATTCATGCTCTATAATCAAGAAAATCAACAGCATATTGATATTCATGCAGTATTCCTATGTTCATTAACTCTCACTTTTTCAAGAATTTTCAACAATCCAGGAGGAATCAAGATCAAGCAGACAAAACATGAGCAAATAGACTAGAACAAACAAAAGCAAAAGAATCTTAAAACTCAAAACCCACAACCATGGCGGAATCTACCACTGCCAAACCCCAGCCATCATGGAATTAAAATTTCTACAACCCCTAACACTTCTATCTGTGCCCCTGCATCAACCAACCAAAGTACCAAACCCCAACACCACACTCGGCCATTAACGATAAAAACAGGGAATCGAAATCCATACATGCCCAATACACAGAACCACTAAAATTGAAAATCAACTAAGTGAAAACAACCAAGAGGAGGCCCATTAGCACATTATCGAGAGTAACAACGCAAGAATCCCCAACATCACAAAAACAGGGCAGTGGTTCGCGTACGAAAAGGGTGGGCAATGCTTACCAAGGTTCGGTTTGCTTCGGAGAAGACGAAGATGAAGGTTCTGATGGCTCCATAAGGGTTGCGAAAATTTGGGCAGAGTTTCCCTTGGGTTTGGCGTTCGAAAGGTGCGAAGAACACAGTGGTGTACTTCGGGAGAGGTTTCGAGTACGAGAGGTTTTTCGAAAATTTTCTAAGTCCGAATGCGTGAGGAAGAAGAGGGAGGCGGAGAGGTTTAAATAGTAATGGGCCGGTCGCGGAACCCTAGCCCATGGTCGCGGAACAGGATTACGCGACCAGGCTTGGCGACATTAGAGGTGTCGCGGAGTGTGGGACTTTGTCGCGGAGTCACGCACCGCGACAAAGTGTACCGCGACAAAACGGCGAGGAAGAATGGAGTGGTGTGTCCGTGTCGCGGAATAGGAACTCTGTCGCGGAGTCATGCTCCGCGACAAAATGTTCCGCGACAAGGACAAGCAGAGTTTAGGGATGAGTATAACTTTGTCGCGGAATTTGCACATGGACGCGATGCTGGGCATCGCGACAAAATGATCACTCCGCGACAAAGACAAACAAGGGTTCAGAGGTGAGTGAGATTTTGTCGCGGAATTGCACCTGGTCGCGAAACGTTGTTCCGCGACAAAATGGTCATTCCGCGACAAAGACAAACAAGGGTTGCCGATAAGGGGAATTTTGTCGCGGAGTTGTACTTGGTCGCGGAACGTTGTTCCGCGACAAAATGGTCAGTCCGCGACAGACTTTTTGAATTTTCAAATTTTCAACGGATTGGGCCCGAGTGTGATATTGGGCCTGCGTCCATTTTATTTGAGTTGGACCTGAATGAATTCAGTCCAAGTAGATTCAAATCATTGGGCCATTATTTAAAATAATCTACTTGCATAAAATTAGGTTGGGTCAGTTCCATTTATCTGCAAGATTTATTCCGGATCTTAAATTTCTTTAAATTCCGAAAATAATTTCTCAGATTTGTGGAATTTTCCCAACCAAGAACCTGGTTTTCCCTGCTTTTTCTGCTCCTTCTTTTTGGTTGGTTCCGAATTTCCTGCAAGACAGATAAATACCCATTAGGTTAGGTTTTCTCCTCAGTTCAACATCCTCACATTTAGAGTCTTGGTACTCTAAATGTTCAATTAATCTTGAGGGTACTTTTTCTGTTCTGGATTAGATATATTACACTAAACTAGACTAATCTAAGCTAATCTAGGAGTAATCAGAAGTGTAATCCTCTTAATAAACGACGCTGCATCCTCCCCGGCAACGGCGCCATGAAACTTTTGACAAGTTTCGTTAACTCGAGCTTTTGCTAAAATTATACCAGGTTAGATTTATTAAATGAAAAGAGTTATGATTCACGGGAAAGGGTTTAGGGATATATCAAGATTATTATTCTTTTTATTACTCAAGTATGGTACTTTGGTTTCAAATGGCGCTGTGGTCCTCTCTGTCATGAAATGCTGACAAATCTCATGGCATAGCCGGGATAGGTTGATCTTCAGCCTGTCACACTGAGGATCCCCGGCAAATATGCCATGATATTTCTCATCAATTCTTGCCATAAGATTTCCTGCCATGAAACTTCTGACTAATTCCCACTACATGAGTATTTTCTGAAAATTCGTGATCCTGGTTTAGGTTCTATTTAATGAAACCAATTTATGATGGCGGTGTTGTGATTAGGGATATATTTATACGTAGTCATGTTTTTATTGCTCGTAGTTAAGAAACTGTGCTCCCGAAAGCGCACGGTGTCAAAAATTGCAGTAATTTATAGTAAGACCGGATCGTTCACTGGAGGATGTGCGATAGAAGCAGGTCCCACGTCATTTACTAAGATTTTCCACTCGGTTACTCGAATCAGGTGTGTGATATGACTAACAACTACTTGACAGAATTTGAATTAGATCATGAAAGCAATTAAAATAAAGCAGATAAAATTAATCTACAAAGTGAATTAAATTTAATCTAAGAAAGCAATAAAAGTAATCTAAGAAAGCAATTAAGATTATCTAAGGAAACAGATTTACATTATGACAGAAGGGACAGGAAGAAAAGAATAAAGATTGGACAAGATTCAGATGAAACATAGTTAAACTTCCATTTTGTTACACAGATCTTAGTTTGGGGTAATTCGTTCAGTTAGCTAATTCTCATGCTCTCTGTACCATGTTCCCTTTAACAGACAGGTACTTACAGTAAGAGTTTACATGTTCTTAAGAAAATAAATTCTAAGATACCACAGACGCATAACCACCCTTGCAATGCATTGCTAAGGTATGTTAATTATCTGTGGTGGACAAGCAACACCTGACAAGTCATTAATTGAGATGTCAAGTACCGTTATCATTCCCCCATGTCACACCCAAAGATTCTAATTAAGCCCTGAACTATCCCTTAACTCTCAGTCCTAGTAGCAGTTACACAACTCTCAATACAACCGAGTGACCTCTAAAGAAAGCAATTAAAAGAAAGCAGTAAAGAAAGCATTTAAAACCCTATCACTCGGAGGTTTTTGAAAGTCTGACCCTGGTAGTAAAAGAAAGCTCCCAGTCAGGATGACCGGGTGTGGATCAAGAATTCCCTATTCTCGGTGAACCGCTCGCAGTGTTCACTTCTCATCGGGTGGTTATGAGATACAAACTAATGAAACGAACTAATAAATTAGTCGTTCCGGATGCACTCACCCAGGACTCAAAAGTAGGCTTTGGCAGAAGAAGATAGCAGTTGAAAGAATACTCAACCCTATCTTAGAAAATAACCAAGGCCTGAATGTTGTTCCTCTAGTATTATCTGTCACACCTTATTGGAATCCAAGTGGAATCTGACCCAGTGTAATATTTAATACAAGATTTCCAACAACCAGCAATTTTGGAAAATAATAAATCTGAAAATCATTCCCTATCAGGTACTAGACTCTCAATAAGAACACAGACCCTTTCAGTCTAGGTGAGACCTAATCGCTGACTCTGCTTCTAATTTCCCAAAATCAACCCCCAGTCGGATTATGAATTAGTCATAACTGTCGAATTTATCCCTTACTCAGATCCGGATTTTATAAAGGAATTTTTGTTGGAAATTTATTATGAAACATCTGATTTAAATCAAGACTTCTATGTCCAAGGGAAGGATCCCAAAATAATATCGACCACAATATCTTCATAATAGTATCATGCATAAATTTATAGAGAAGTGTAAAATAAAATAACCCAAAATATAAGGTGGGTTTAGACAGAATGTGAAACACAGAGATGAAATAGCCGGAGATGAGAAGAATTTATTTGGCTAAAAAGATGACAAAAATAATCAGGATGATCCGGACTGCAAACATCTGCTATCCAGGTCCTGATCATTTCAGGTGGGATGACTTTTAGACAGTGGAATGCCTCAAATGACAGTTGCCGCCGTCATCTCAGATTCCATTGTCTGTGAATTTGGATAAAAACCCACATGTTCTATTACTGCAATAATGATTAGATGACATTGGCATATATCATCTAATATTACTACAGCTTCAGATTCAGGTTTGAAATTAAAGTAAAGAAAATAAAACTGTATCCGGATAGGAGTCAGCTGAGCAGCTATTATAATCCCGGATGGACGAACCGCCAAGGCGTCCACCGACCACTATCCGGACCATGCAAAATAACATCTAATAATTAATATACAGATCACGAGCTAGTTATCCGTGTGGGAATACCCGCCAACATTAATCTGATATATTCCTTATTAGTTGTTTCACAGAACACGGGAAAAGACAAAATAAATAAAAGAAAAATATTTTTGGGTCATCTTGCATGAGAGACATTGGTTTCTCATGCAAGGGTATGGAATTAAATCCACAATTACTCTTCATGTCTAAATAATCGCTCATTCCATAATTAATTAATTAATTACAGTCCAGATTATATACTTAGATCATTAGAGTTTAATCATTTGTAGAAGAATCTTTTAATGGGAAATTGAACAAAGTTCTTTATATCAATTTAATCATGGGTTGAGATCATTGGATTTCAACCTCAAAATATTAATATAAAGGTTCAATTAATTAATGGGGTGAGATGAAGAATGAAAGCTTGGCAAAAGGCGCCACCTTGTCGCGATACAGGGTTCGTGTCGCGGAGCATGGCTCCGCGACAAAGATTTCGCGACAAAGGGGTGGGAAATAAGAGAAATGGAATTTTGAAAGTTTAGGGTTTGTTTTGTCGCTAAGTAAAGAAAATTTTGTCGCGGAACGTGGTTCCGCGACAAGGACATAGCGACAAAAAGGTTGAAAATTTGACAAGGCATAATTCTTGTCGCGGAACAAGAGGTTTTGGCGCGGAACGTGGTTCCGCGACAAGGTTGCTTCGCGACAAAGCCCTTCCAGAATAAAATCACAAGTATTTGGGTCCTTGGTCGCTAATCAAGATTTTGTCGCGGAACGTGGTTCCGCGCCAAGGGGTGTTTCGCGACCAAGGGTTTTAAAATAATGGCCAACAAATGTTCTTTGGCACCTTTGTCGCCAAAGCACCATTTTGTCGCGGAACGTGGTTCCGCGACAAAGGTGTGTCCAGGACACATGTCAGAAAAGTAAAGTGGAACAGTGGCATGCATTATGTGTGATCTCACCCTTTTCAGATTCAAAAGCTAAACTAAGCTCAAAATAACAAAACAGAATTTGAATCTAGCTAGAACATGCTTGCACAAAATAGAAATAAAGCAAACTTAAAACTTAAGAAACCCTAATCTAAGCTTGATCATCCATAAACATGCAACATTATCCCAAGAAAAAGTCACCAAGCAGCGACATTAAAATGCAAAAACAAGGGTCAAATGACCCAAGGAAAATGAAAACAGTAAGATCCATGGGGTGTGAGACCCATTTCATGATTTTGGGACACAAATGGAGAATGTTTTCCCATTTTATTAAACGGTGTTGTTCATACTCATGGTTTGAGTACCACAAACCCTTAAACAAAAGTTTAGAACAAAAACAAGGTATAAAACTGGCTATCTAATCAAAGTGCAGTAAACTATATCTAACTAGTGCATGAATTAAATAATACAAGAAAAATCTAACTAAACTACCCTAAACTAAACTAAACTACTAAACTCTCCAACTTGTCTTCAAGAAGGTGTAGTTTTTCTAAAATTCTTCCAACCTTTAGCTCAAAGGAAACACCTCATATTTATAGAGGGGAAACCCTAAGCTCATGGGCCTTGATTTGAGCCCATTGTGTCTCAAGACATCACACACATCACAGCTTTGTCTCGGAGCACCAAGTTTGGTCGCGGAACACACTGCATGTGGCAAAGCTTCTCGACTGGGTCTTGTGTCTCTAAAAATGTATCTTGGTCGCGGAATGGACCTTTGTCGCGGAACAGCACATCGCGACAAAGGTATCGCGCCAAAGGGGCTTTGGCTGGTCTCTTCTTCATCTGGGCCACTTGGTCGCGGAGTGTTCCTTTGTCGCGGAACCATGCATCGCGCCAAGGGGCTTCCGCGACAAAGGTCTTCCTGGGCATGCTGGATTGGGCCAGATGGGCCGAAAATATTCTTTTTGTGGGCTTTTCTCTCTTTTTCCCATCTTTTTCATTCCTTTTTCTTTTTCTCATGTTTTTGGATTTTTCTAACATAAATATGTAATAAAATTACATATTTATGCCTTTTTCACACCAGCTTATTATTTTTACAATTATGCATAAATTAGTCCAATTCGACTGCTTTCTTACTTAATGTAAGACCGGAATGCGATCAAATGCCCGTTTAAGACACGGAAATGGATTGAAAATAATGGTCATTTCTGGCCATTATCAACCACCTCGCCGGCGGCGAACCGCCGGCGCAACCACAGCAGCGGCGGCAGAGCAGCCGCCGCTCGCCACCACCACTGCGCGCACAGGCGCGCTGTGCGCCACCACCGGCTGGAGGCGGCGCCTCCAGCCTTCCCCCATGTCACCACCGCCACCCCTCCGCCCCAAGCTCCGTTCGGCGGTGGCAGCCACCATGGCCGCCGCTTTCCACTCCGGTGGAGAAGAAAAATGGGGAAGAGAAGAGGGTGGAAAAGAAAAGAAAGAGAGAAAAATACAAAAATCAAAACCATACCTAAGTAATTTCGAGCTCTTCACCTTCAAGCTTCAACAATGGAGTCTTCTCTTCCTCCCTCCAAAACCCGTCGCCCCTTTCCCCCATTTCTCTTGATTTTGTGACTTACCTTGTGGAATGAAGACAAAACCCTCTTTGTCCCCCAATTAAAGTCCAAGGGCCTAATAGCAATTCATTAATTGCACCTTGCCCCCCTACACAATTCCAATACTACACTTCTTTTATATAGGTTGGACTTGTTGTAACACCTCGGATTTGATAACCCAGGCCGGGGTGCCACCGCCGCACCTCCCTAGCAAGACACGACTTCTTCGAGCTTGCTAAAGAGATGCAAGGCTATGGGTTTTCGACAATAATTTAAAACAAGTCCGGAAAATACTTAACTTAAGATAATGTTGTAAATTCATGTGCGATGATTAAATTGCAGCGGAAAAATAACCATAGGCCGACATGGCCAATACAAAGTAATATCTAAAGTCTAGACTAGAATGCAACGTGTATAGTATTCAAAAATCCCGAGCCCCGAATGCGTGCATATGATCATGCCATGTCTTCATACTCTGTAAAAGAAAAATGAACAACGGGTTTATCAGTATATAAAATACTGAGTAAGTTAATACCTAACAGACAATTTAAGGGGTCACATGTGTTTAAACCAAAGATTTCACTTTCCATGCATAAATTTAAAAACACATATTTTATCTGCAGCGGAAAACATGATTAAAGGACTTAATTTAAAAGCGTAATTTAATAACATAATTTAAGACGTAATTTAGAAACATAATCGAAAGCGTGATAAATAAATTCCATCATACTTAAATACGCACACTAATCTTTTATATTTGTATCCCGTAAACTAAGAAGAGGACACCATACCGGGAGATCGCTAACGAGGCAATCTCAACATAGGACCACTAACGAGGCAGTCCAAAACAATGGGAGACCACTAACGAGGCAGTCTCAAAAATCATAATCAGTTAGCAGGTGAACCGGCGGCCGCAGCCATATCAGTATTGACTGCCGTTTTGGCTAGCCACGTGTATCTACCGTCGATTTGACAGGCGTGTATATCGACTGTCATTTGACAGGCCTTTCAAACGGTTTCACTACCACTCGGGCAGGCCGCGTATTTCCCACTACCGATTTGGCAGGCCATGTGCACAACTGCCGTTTTGGCATAGTAAGGAGACCACTAACGAGGCAGTCTCAAAGATAATGATAGTATGAAGATCGGCTCAGCCTAGTGAACGGGATTTTTCGAAAGTTCGTATTTCAAAGTTATCAAATGATCGATATCGCGTTTTCGTAGTTCGAGTTTTCTCAAGTTCGAAAAATCCTATTCGAGGCAGTTTACGCCTTTCTTAATTTAAAATTCGTTTTTCCTCCAAAAATTCTGAAACTTGGCCAGTAATTCAAAAACACACACACGAACAACTTTCATGTTTTAAGTTTTTGGAAATAAGGTTCCGAAGTGAGTTGAAATTTGAGTTTATTGCAAAGAATAATTTATGTCTTAAAAACTGTTTTCGTCACAGGTTCGTGTAATGCCGATTAAAAATTCATTTCAAAACCAATCGATGTGAAATTTTTACAGTAACTACACGACACATTAAGGAACAACTTTCATGTTTTAAGTTTTTGGAAATAATGAATTCTTGGTACTCAAAAATCGAGTGCAACTCACTGCATACTCATGGCCCTTAAAACGAATTCAAAACAGTTCTAAAAACTTGGCCGATTGACATATCAAATGAACACCCAAATTCGTGAAATTTTGTAGGCATAATCTAGACACAATTATCTACAACTTTTGTTTAGAAATGCAAAGTTAAATCATTCGAAAAATGGGTGAAAAACATGCATCAAGTTGAATGAAGGAATCTGCCACAGATTTGAATCGTTCGGTTTGATACAGAAAGTTCATGGCGAAAATTGGGATAGCAAAACTTAATGTCAATGGCTGAAATTTGGACACAAGATAGATAAAGGTGTTAGGAACAACTTTTATGTTGAAAAGTTTTCGGTTTGAATTCCCGAAGGTCGAGTTTTTGGCGAGTCTTTAAAGTTGGACGAAAATAGGGTTTTTGAAAACCGATTTTTGTTACAAGCCTATATCTCGAGATTAAAACAACAAACAACCACGAAAATTTGTGAGTAAGGTTTTAACTTACTTAGAATGATGATAGGGTCGCTGGATTGGGTTTCCGGACGTCCTAGGGTCACGACGAACGGCCAACTTCTCCGATCGCTTTTTGTTCATTTTCCGACGTGAAATCGTAGTAAGGAAATAGTGTTAGAATTCGAGTTTTGGAGACTCATGGACTGATGGAACGATATATTAAGACTTACCAAGGTTCTATGAAGCCGTGGCTCAGTGCCGTTCACCTCGTCGTCGCCGGAATGTTCGCCGGAAAGCTTCGTCGGGAGGGTTTGGCTTGGAGAGGGAGTTTGTAAGTATGGTGGGGATGGGTTTTCTGTGGGATTAGGGTTTTGAGGCTCCCCAGCCGCCCCTAAGCCTTCCTTAAGGCTGGGATTTGGTTTCCCTCGAAGGGAGTTGTAATTTCGGCAAGAAAATCACCCCCGAATGGAAAGATTGCACCTTCAGCCCCTCTGGCGCGGAGGTGGCGCGCACCCACCCCTATGGTCGCGCGGAGCACGCGTGCCAGGCCTGGCGTCGCGACGCCCTTGGCCGCGCGGTGGCCGCGCGGCGGCGCGCGGACAGCGCGGGCCGGCCGGACCGGCCGGTTCGGCGGTCCGCGTGGTCCGTCGGGTCTTTTCTTCTTTTCTCGATCGGGTTTCTATCCCCTACGTTTTCGGTTCGACTTTTCGGGTCATTTCTGGGGTTACGATTCCTTTCTAAATTTTATTTTGACTCCAATGAATTTCATATTTGAAATCAAGAATTCGTCGAGTTCGAATCCGTCGGCTTGAATTTCGTCGTCCTGTGGTTCCCGTGCAATAATTTATCTAATTAATTTATTTCCGACTTCACGGGTTCTTGGAATTAAAATTCTTCTCCTTCTTGAATTTAATTCCAATTCTTTTGGGATTAATCCATGGAATATCTTCGGGCTTCCTTTCCCTCTTTCGTCCCATTTCGACTTGACCAAAATTTGGGTTCGAATTCTTTGAATTTATCGGTCACGCCATTTCCGAGCAATAATTTATTGTAATAAATTATTTTCTTCTCGGAAATAAATCTTATTTCGTTTCTTTGGGCGTTGTAAAAACCCCGGGTATTACAGTCTACCCCCCTTAAGAATCAACTTCGTCCCCGAAGTTGCGCCCTCGCTTTCTTTTGGGCTCAATTTAATGTTGGGGTATTTCCATCTACTTTCCATAAGAAATTTATCCCATTCCTTTGAACGTGAATTAAATTTCTCGGGTGTTACATCTTCTCCCCCTTAGGAATCAACTTCGTCCTCGAAGTTGGGCGTTAGCTCCTCGCGAGCTCGGACATTGTTTGGTTGCGTGATTGTATTAATGTGTGTTGTTGTTTGCTATTATTTGACTGAACCCAGAATTGAAATTTCCAAGTTGCCTACGTACCCCGTGAAGGGATCAAGTCATAACGTAGTTCAAAACAATCTGAATTTGTTTATTTTTGTTTGGATACAATTCGTCGAATCGATCTCAAATAAATGCAGTTATCGATACTTGAAATCTTCTTATGGTTGCTTGGACCGCGTGGTCACGTCCTCTCTCCTGTTGATGTTTCCTATTCGCGTCCGGCAGTCACGCAGCCGATGACCATGTCGACCGCACCGAAGGCATGCTCCAGGCTGAGGGCATCCTCTCGCATAGTGTGGTTTACCACACTTTGGACATGGTGGCGCATAGTCGCCATGGTTGAAGACTATCCCCTTGTTTCGTCCATTGTCGTTTTGATGTGGTCGGTCCAAGTTTCTACGGGAATGGTCCTTATTCCTCTTGTATCGTCCTTGTGGTCCTTGCTTAGTCCCACCTACCGGTTTCCGTTTCAGTCCTTGAACTCGTGCAACCGCTACTGCACGATCATACACGGCTTGTAGGTCAAGATAGTGCTCGCCCGTGATCACCTCTCTAATAGATAGGTTCAGTCCTGTCTCGAACTTCTGTGCCTTCTCTACATCAGTTGGCACCAGTCTCGGCGCGAACCGCACCAACTCCTTGAAACGGTTATAGTATTCTTGGACCGTCTTTCCTCCTTGCCTCAGTGTCAGAAATTCCTCATACATAGCAGCCTTCGTGCTCATGGGATAAAAATGATCCCTAAGTAGATCCGTGAATTCTGACCATGTGTAGGGCTCGTCGTACTCCGCCAATTTCCCTTGGGTGGCTTGCCACCATTCATCCGCCTCGCCTCCTAAGTAGTATGAGGCTACGTGGACCTTTTCCCCTTCGGGACACTTTATGGCGTTCAACAGCTTATCGAACGTCCGTATCCATTCCTCTAGCTGAGCCGGGTCCTCTTCGCCGGCGTAGTGGGGTGGTTGGTAAGGGTTTACCAAGGCTAAGTAGTTGACCCGGGTTACCGGTGGTGGTACACCCGCTTGTGCACGTTGCACTTCAGCATTTCCTAATACTACGAGAACTTCCTCGACAGTCCTTAGACGCTCATCCATATTGTTGGGAACATGAGGCACTCGCCCTCCTATGTTCTGAGGGATCTCATTATTGTTCGGCGTGTTGGGGAGGTCAGCGTTAGTGTTGTTTGGGTTTTCCTTTCTCGATTTTCCCTTAGGTGCCATTCTCTGTTATCAACGCACGTAAAGATGAGTTTCTAATCTAAGGCAAGTTAGCGTTCAAGAAAATCTATAAGGTAGGATTGTAAAGAGGTAATAGATAGGAGAATGTTAAACTTAGGTGATCAAATTATAAGACTGAGGCAGAATTAGTTTAAAGCAAACGCTTCTAAGTCAAGGTCATGACCAATTTGAAGGTAAGAGTTTTGGCACTGTTAATTCACATAAAAAAAATTAGCGCGATATTCATGTATGTATGTATGCAAATGCATGTATGCTTTATACAATGCTACCCCAACCCCGAAAAATATTTTCGTGACTTTAAAAACTTGTTGGAAAAATTTCTATGCATATGTAAATATTTCCCATGGGTTTCAAATAAATTTTGTTCCATGGAAACAAAACTTAAAATTTAAATAATAATAATGGTACTTAAAAATTTTAAAATAATATTAATATTTGTTTAAAAATCTCGGGCCTCTATATTGGCCAAAATAATAATAATAATTTAAAAATATTTCCGGGCTCTGATACCACTCTGTAACACCCCGGATTTGATAACCCAGGCCGGGGTGCCACCGCTGCACCTCCCTAGCAAGACACGACTTCTTCGAGCTTGCTAAAGAGATGCAAGGCTATGGGTTTTCGACAATAATTTAAAACAAGTCCGGAAAATACTTAACTTAAGATAATGTTGTAAATTCATGTGCGATGATTAAATTGCAGCGGAAAAATAACCATAGGCCGACATGGCCAATACAAAGTAATATCTAAAGTCTAGACTAGAATGCAACGTGTATAGTATTCAAAAATCCCGAGCCCCGAATGCGTGCATATGATCATGCCATGTCTTCATACTCTGTAAAAGAAAAATGAACAACGGGTTTTATCAGTATATAAAATACTGAGTAAGTTAATACCTAACAGACAATTTAAGGGGTCACATGTGTTTAAACCAAAGATTTCACTTTCCATGCATAAATTGAAAAACACATATTTTATCTGCAGCGGAAAACATGATTAAAGGACTTAATTTAAAAGCGTAATTTAATAACATAATTTAAGACGTAATTTAGAAACATAATCGAAAGCGTGATAAATAAATTCCATCATACTTAAATACGCACACTAATCTTTTATATTTGTATCCCGTAAACTAAGAAGAGGACACCATACCGGGAGATCGCTAACGAGGCAATCTCAAGATAGGACCACTAACGAGGCAGTCCAAAACAATGGGAGACCACTAACGAGGCAGTCTCAAAAATCATAATCAGTTAGCCGGTGAACCGGCGGCCGCAGCCATATCAGTATTGACTGCCGTTTTGGCTAGCCACGTGTATCTACCGTCGATTTGACAGGCGTGTATATCGACTGTCATTTGACAGGCCTTTCAAACGGTTTCACTACCATTCGGGCAGGCCGCGTATTTCCCACTACCGATTTGGCAGGCCATGTGCACAACTGCCGTTTTGGCATAGTAAGGAGACCACTAACGAGGCAGTCTCAAAGATAATGATAGTATGAAGATCGGCTCAGCCTAGTGAACGGGATTTTTCGAAAGTTCGTATTTCAAAGTTATCAAATGATCGATATCGCGTTTTCGTAGTTCGAGTTTTCTCAAGTTCGAAAAATCCTATTCGAGGCAGTTTACGCCTTTCTTAATTTAAAATTCGTTTTTCCTCCAAAAATTCTGAAACTTGGCCAGTAATTCAAAAACACACACACGAACAACTTTCATGTTTTAAGTTTTTGGAAATAAGGTTCCGAAGTGAGTTGAAATTTGAGTTTATTGCAAAGAATAATTTCTGTCTTAAAAACTGTTTTCGTCACAGGTTCGTGTAATGCCGATTAAAAATTCATTTCAAAACCAATCGATGTGAAATTTTTACAGTAACTACACGACACATTAAGGAACAACTTTCATGTTTTAAGTTTTTGGAAATAATGAATTCTTGGTACTCAAAAATCGAGTGCAACTCACTGCATACTCATGGCCCTTAAAACGAATTCAAAACAGTTCTAAAAACTTGGCCGATTGACATATCAAATGAACACCAAAATTCGTGAAATTTTGTAGGCATAATCTAGACACAATTATCTACAACTTTTGTTTAGAAATGCAAAGTTAAATCATTCGAAAAATGGGTGAAAAACATGCATCAAGTTGAATGAAGGAATCTGCCACAGATTTGAATCGTTCGGTTTGATACAGAAAGTTCATGGCGAAAATTGGGATAGCAAAACTTAATGTCAATGGCTGAAATTTGGACACAAGATAGATAAAGGTGTTAGGAACAACTTTTATGTTGAAAAGTTTTCGGTTTGAATTCCCGAAGGTCGAGTTTTTGGCGAGTCTTTAAAGTTGGACGAAAATTGGGTTTTTGAAAACCGATTTTTGTTACAAGCCTATATCTCGAGATTTAAACAACAAACAACCACGAAAATTTGTGAGTAAGGTTTTAACTTACTTAGAATGATGATAGGGTCGCTGGATTGGGTTTCCGGACGTCCTAGGGTCACGACGAACGGCCAACTTCTCCGATCGCTTTTTGTTCGTTTTCCGACGTGAAATCGTAGTAAGGAAATAGTGTTAGAATTTGAGTTTGGGAGACTCATGGACTGATGGAACGATATATTAAGACTTACCAAGGTTCAATGAAGCCGTGGCTCAGTCCCGTTCACCTCGTCGTCGCCGGAATGTTCGCCGGAAAGCTTCGTCGGGAGGGTTTGGCTTGGAGAGGGAGTTTGTAAGTATGGTGGGGATGGGTTTTCTGTGGGATTAGGGTTTTGAGGCTCCCCAGCCGCCCCTAAGCCTTCCTTAAGGCTGGGATTTGGTTTCCCTCGAAGGGAGTTGTAATTTCGGCAAGAAAATCACCCCCGAATGGAAAGATTGCACCTTCAGCCCCTCTGGCGCGGAGGTGGCGCGCACCCACCCCTATGGTCGCGCGGAGCACGTGTGCCAGGCCTGGCGTCGCGACGCCCTTGGCCGCGCGGTGGCCGCGCGGCGGCGCGCGGACAGCGCGGGCCGGCCGGACCGGCCGGTTCGGCGGTCCGCGTGGTCCGTCGGGTCTTTTCTTCTTTTCTCGATCGGGTTTCTATCCCCTACGTTTTCGGTTCGACTTTTCGGGTCATTTCTGGGGTTACGATTCCTTTCTAAATTTTATTTTGACTCCAATGAATTTCATATTTGAAATCAAGAATTCGTCGAGTTCGAATCCGTCGGCTTGAATTTCGTCGTCCTGTGGTTCCCGTGCAATAATTTATCTAATTAATTTATTTCCGACTTCACGGGTTCTTGGAATTAAAATTCTTCTCCTTCTTGAATTTAATTCCAATTCTTTTGGGATTAATCCATGGAATATCTTCGGGATTCCTTTCCCTCTTTCGTCCCATTTCGACTTGACCAAAATTTGGGTTCGAATTCTTTGAATTTATCGGTCACGCCATTTCCGAGCAATAATTTATTGTAATAAATTATTTTCTTCTCGGAAATAAATCTTATTTCGTTTCTTTGGGCGTTGTAAAAACCCCGGGTATTACACTTGTCTTGGGTTCCCTTACTTGCTCCTCTTAATTATGGTTGGGCTTCTACCATAATTCCCATAACACAATTTATATGTAATTGAGACCAATTTAAATAATTAATCATAATTAATTAACTTAATTATGAAATAATTATCCGGGATGTTACAATCCCTCCCCTTAGGATTATTCGTCCTCGAATGACATAAGGGTATGGATCAATATGTTATTTCCATTGAATTGAGGTGAGGTCCAAGTCTGAGCACTTCCTACACGATTCTTTCGGTTCCCGACATTGTGTCCTGAACACGTGTTGAGACAATAGTTCTTAGATAGTGCCAATGTGACACCCGAACGTCTTTGGCTATCATAACAGAAATCTAACATTACCAGATGTTTCTCTTGCTACACTGGAACCCAGCTCACAAGCTTATATCCGGTCGTTACAACCAGATCATATTTATCATTCCAATGTAAACAGTGGGCTTTTTCCCATAAATCTCCATCGACTTTCGACAGATCAATTAGATGCGCCACCTCAAATGAGTTCATCATCCGCTGGTAACCTGCATGCCTCACGCTTCTGTCGTGTTTCTCATCACACTTTTTACGGCATGCATCACGATTTCTGAGATGCAGTCGTTATGTTGGCCTGAAGCTCTATGTTTTGTTGTATCTCATCACACAATTCTCTCGTCAGTCTCGTGTTTTCTCATTGAAATGTTGGAAATTTGATACAACCCACTCAATTTCCATGCTTGTTGATCCCAACCTCAGTGAATTTCTCCCCGGGAACCATCTTAATCTACGGCTCGTAGTGTTAGTCTTGATGGCATTCCAAGATTCCATCTCATTCGATGATATATTACACAATTCGTAACTGTTAAATAGTTAAGTATTCCCCCAGAATTTATTAGAATTATGTTAGGACTGAGTTCTGCTCCGGATTGTCTATTTAAATCTTGAATCAGTCGCTCTCAACTTCACATTGTTGGATGTTTTGCTTCATACCCCCTTATGGCAATTGCACAAGGTGCAGTATTATCTCAACAGTTCCATAGGATTCCTCGCCTCGGAATGAATCCGCATCACAGAAAGAAACAAACAATCTCCAACACAAGGTAGAAAGTGGTACTGACTCTCCAGGAGTACGATAACTTCAGAATTATATCTGGAGTCAAAATCTTCGGATACAGGTGGAAAGGAATGCAAAACAACTAAAATCGTTGTTTGCGGAAGTAAGGTTACTGAGACGGGAGTCATTTTATAATGGAACAATGATAATTAAATAAGTGAACCAATTATGAGATGACTCGGATTGGTAAAAGGAATGACACTGACTGATAGAGACTCCAAATTATTGTAGGGATAATAAATAAGTAGAAAACATGAGGAATTAACGGAATGCCCTGTAAGTAACTATTCTACTCCGGGTGGAAATGAATAGTAGTATGAACTAAGAATGGCAAATGATAGCGAGGAAGAAAGAGCGGACTCCGAAGGATATACAAGGACTTCCAGAAGACGTAAGGAAGTCGATGGCAAAGTTATCATACAATAATGGAGAACGATAGGGAGGTTTGAAAATTTAGATAAATGCATTTACATATATCAGTGCAGCTGAAATGAAATTCGAATTATTTAAAATATTGAAACGGCATGAAAAATATCAATGCTGACAGAATATCAATGAGAACCATTCAGATGGCCTCAAGAGTGATTTGACGGTGCAAGATGCAAATGGGAAAGCTCAATTCAGAGAAAAGAACTGGCATTGAAACGTACACCAAAGGATCGGCAAAGAGATAAGGAAATAATGGGAGGATTCATTTTCTCGTAATTAAGAAAATGAAATGAAAGGATTGAGAAATAAAGCATATCCAATAACTATATATATATATATATATATATATATATCAGCATTACGAGCATTACGCCTTCCGTTATTAACTCGCATCATCGCCCCCAAATAATCTGTGCGGCATACTCAATTCGATGTCTCGAATTAAATGCCATCTTAATTCCGTCAATCGCTACAACCGGATGGGTTACCATATACATCTTGAAGATTTAAAAATGTCTGAGATATTATTCTCCTGACGTTCTAATCATCTGCTGACAATGGATCATCATCACATATCTGCATGGCATGGACGTACGTGTCCCGTTGTTCAATACCTGCAATTACCTTAAAGACAGATCCCATACATTATCACAATACAATAAGCTAAAAGAATTACCAAGCAAGCAGTAGTAATAATAGAAATAATTATTCAGCAACTTCTAAACGAATTGCTAACATAATTAAAGAATAGATCTCTCGGAATATCCTTGTTATTCATCCATAGTTATCTTGCAAACCATGACTCGAATCCACAAAGAGCGCAGTATATAAATCAGAAAACCAATGTAATAATAATAAATCTAACTAGCATCTGACAATGCAACTTATCCTATATGCAATCCCCGCACACCTCACCACATGCTTTTATCAAATTCTAAGCACAAAATAGAGCAAACTTGGCTCTGATAACAACTGTAACGCCCCGAAAATTTAAAACCATTTTCGCGACGTCGCCGCCGTATTAACTATTCTAAACTGTCGATCACTCAGCTTAGATAGTCAATACGAAGCGAGGCATAAATACAAACCTGTATCACAATCAAATAAATGCCAACAAAACCGTACATAACCCGAGGAACAGTACATGGCATATCCGGGCGACAAGCCCTGAAATAATATAATGACATGGCCACACATCCAATACCAGAAATAACCAATAAATAAATCATATGTGATCCACCGATCACATATAGGGAATAACTGATGATCAGGAAAGAACATATAATATTTATTCTAACAACAAATATAAGGAATGCAGCCTAGCTAGTCCGCTCAACCCGAACCCCCATCATCGTGCTCTGCGCTATCCGTAAGAGGATCTATAAAACAGACAACAGCCACAAGGTGCCAGTACAACATACTGGCAAGGAATAGATATAGCAGGGGAAATGGGGTACTTTAATAATAATACTATGCTAATAATAATAACCACAATAATAATAATAACAATATTTAAAGACATAAATAAATACAGGAATTAAACATCACACCGTCCCATACCGGTGCTTCAACCACTGCCATAAAGGATGCATGATGAATGATGAGATGATATGTTATGACCTATAGTGTCTATCTACCCTAAATGCAACACAGAAGAATGTCTAGCGCACATCCTAATACCATGGCTGGCATTCTTCCCCATTAAGGCTCCACCTCACCTTAATGGTCGGAAGAGATACCTACAGTGCCCCCGCCGCGAGCACTACATGCATAATGGGTCAAGTGGACTTACGGAGTGGCATCCCCAAGGATCGAACCACATCTAGCGGGTACTGGCCCAGAGCATCTCGCTCTCGAAAGCCTACATGCCCAGAACATAGTTCTCGAAAGCATAAACACATAATCATCACAATATGTATGCCCAAGATAATCAATAATCAAGTATGCCCAGTTTAACAACTCGAAAGCATAAACATGATATCTATATCCTCGAAAGCATAATATATCACCAATCATAATAATACTAAACGCATGCCCAATCTCACGACTCGAAAGCATAAATTCATAATCGATTCGCACGGAAGCCGTCCACCCGGCATTCCCTAATTTCTAAGGCAAGATTCGCAGGGAATCCGATCACACGGAAATTCCCAATCTAAGGCAACGAAGACTAATATAATGGTAGTCTATTCCTAAGTTCATGACCTAACCCCTATCAAAAATGCTATTCTAACCCTTGCCTTTATTATAAATCTTCAAAGCTTCCTCTCCAATAAGTCTTCACCCGTCCAACGACTTCATGGTTATTTCCCTGCACACAATTAGTATCATAAGAATTAAAATATTTCTAACAATACCAATACATTCGTCTCCTTCTTTCTCAAATACAACATCCACCTCCAATCCCCTTCATCAATCCCACCAAACAAATACTTCAACGATTCACATTCGATGTTACCAACATAGAATTAACTAATTATAGAATAACCCAACAATATCAATAATATTAAGAATAAATCAATCCAACATGCCACCCATATTCTACAAGTTCTTCAAGCATTCAAGTATTCTCGTATCAAAACACTAGCAACATCATCTAATTAATTCAAGCATAGCCAAAACATCAAAATAACTCATGCTTTCCAAATCCACAATAGACCACGAGTTCACAAGGTACATAATTTCAAAGCAACATAACAATAGCATTTAATTCCCAAATTCAAGATCTTTAAACACTTAAATAAATAATAGTCATCCCTCCATTTCTCAATTGCACATTTAACTTAAATCACATATATAATATCAAATTCTCAATTATCAACATAATCCAATAAATTCATTTTATTCTCTAACTAGCACACCAAGACTCATATAGTAACTCCTATAACATAAATATAACAAACAACATTTAAACAAGGGCATCACTTCAACATCTCAAAATCCATTTAAGCCTTTAACCCAAGAATGCATTTCCAAGTTCTAAAATAAAAATCCAACTTTGTTCAATCAAAAACTTCACTCCATTTATTCAAGAAAATTACCAATTAATCACACCATCAACTAAAGTACTCAACTAGCTCAAATATTCAAGAATTAACCAACTAATTCAAGAATCCCAAACTAACTTATCAAGAGTCAACAGTTGAGCATAATTAGACAAGATCAAACACACCTTCTACAAGGAAAACCAACAACCAAGTAAATCCCCAAACCGTATTTCCACACTAACCCCAATTTTAGCAAATACAAGAATCCATCATCAACATTTGCACATATTCTACAACCAATTTATCAAACTAATCACCAATCCAACAAACAATAACAATACACACATAATCATACCCCAAAGCAAACTATACATTCAAATAGCACCAAAAAGCCAAAATGTGAATACATCCCAACACCACCACCACTGCCGCCGTTCACCACCACCGGAACCTGCCATCCTCGCCATCACCATGCAACCACCGTGCAGCCTTCACCACCACCTCGCCGGCGCAACCACAGCAGTGGCGACAGAGCAGCCGCTGCTCGCCACCACCACAGCGGGCACAGGCGCGCTGTGCGCCACCACCGGCTGGAGGCGGCGCCTCCAGCCTTCCCCCATGTCGCCACCGCCACCCCTCCGCCCCAAGCTCCGTTCGGCGGTGGCAGCCACCATGGCCGCCGCTTTCCACTCCGGTGGAGAAGAAAAATGGGGAAGAAAAGAGGGTGGAAAAGAAAAGAAAGAGAGAAAAATACAAAAATCAAAACCATACCTAAGTAATTTCGAGCTCTCCACCTTCAAGCTTCAACAATGGAGTCTTCTCTTCCTCCCTCCAAAACCCGTCGCCCCTTTCCCCCATTTCTCTTGATTTCGTGACTTACCTTGTGGAATGAAGACAAAACCCCCTTTTTCCCCCAATTAAAGTCCAAGGGCCTAATAGCAATTCATTAATTGCACCTTGCCCCCCCTACACAATTCCAATACTACACTTCTTTCATATAGGTTGGACTTGTCTTGGGTTCCCTTACTTGCTCTCTTAATTATGGTTGGGCTTCTACCATAATTCCCATAACACAATTTATATGTAATTGAGCCCAATTTAAATAATTAATCATAATTAATTAACTTAATTATGAAATAATTATCCGGGATGTTACACTCGGAAATCACTTGAAAATGGATTTAAGCCACATATAAGACCGATTAAAACACTAAAACCACAATTATATCCAAATTAAACCACAAAAACACACGAAAATTGTGAAAATTAAATTCTAACCAAGAACAAGCTCTCGGTTAAAACTCGAAATCCACAAATGGGATCGGACGAACGTGAAAGTGGTATCAATGGATAGCTATAATCATGGGTAACCCAAATATGCAATCAAAACTAAAAAACAAACAAAGCAAGACCAAGAAAACAGATGGAACGGTAACGGCCAAAAAGAGAAAATGAAGAACACAAAGTATTTTTGGATTTTTGATTTAAACGGTGGAAAAGAAGGATAATCAATCCAATAATGGCTCTGATACCAGAAATTATGCCATGGATCGGTGTTGGAATTGATTATCAAACACAAAACAAAATAAAGGAAAAAGGATAGATGAAGGCTACCAATTTGGAAAACACAAAATCGGACTCGATTGTGCACGATTGTACCGCCTAATCCCTCTTCCGTTAATTCTTATGGCGTCTATACAATCGAGCACACCTCCAAGCTCGAAAGGAGGATCCAACAATGGTGGAAACTCATGGATGAACCCTTTGAAGCTCTCGGATGAAACCAAAGAGAAATAATCACTCAATATTTGTTTATATCATCAAAAGGTTAAATGATACAATGTCAAGGATGGCCTATATATAGGCATCCGGAATTACAAAGGAATCAATAATCCAAGTTAGGAATTAAACAAGCAATGAAAACCCTAATCTGGACAGGTTATGACGCCAAACGAGTCGACGACGTGGAGCTGGACTGGCGTCGTAAGGAGTCTGGCGTCATAGGGGTCCTCGGCAGAGTGGACAATGCTGTCCTCGGCTATGACATGGAACATGCCTGGCGTCATAGATGGAGGATAGCGTCGTAGGATCACCTGGCTGAGTTGATGACGTGATCCAAGGTCTACGATGCGGAGCTAAGTTGGCGTCGCGGTCTACGACACGGAACTAGGTGGGCGTCGTAGATGAAGATTGGCATCGTGGGTGCTGGATCTCCTCGGGACGACGTGAACGTCCTACGACGCTAGCTGAGTCTAGCGTCGTACGTTATGGCTGGCGTCATAAAGGTCGCATGGCGTCGTACGAATGGTTTGCTTTCACTTGTTTAATTTATTCACGTGCATGCATGCACTTGTTGAAACTGAAATACAACTTTATAAAATGTTCAATCTCCGGCAGGGTTCCGGTGGGGGTTCTGGTCACGATTCCGGCGATCGACATTCCGGCTGCTCCTTGATTACTGATGTATGCCCGGATCCATTGAAGTGGGTCCGGGGTCTTCATTTTGGATCAACAGCTTCAGGCCCATGTTCCCGGCTTTGGCTTTCAACAGTTCCTCTTCAAATCTCCAGTTCAACAGCTCCGCAATTCTGGTCACGAACTTCTTTGTCAGCTGTTTTGATACCGGGCCTTCGGGAAATGTTGGGAATAACAGGGTCCTCGTTCCGGCTTCCATGCCATAACCCATCCAAAAATACAGGATAAAAGAAAGTTTGGTAAGGCTTTGTTGTCTTTTAGACAGCGAGGATTTGCTGAAGCTTCTATTGAGGAAATTATAAACCGCAATGAAGAAATGCAGGAAATGAAGTCATTAAATATAACTTCATTAGACATTGATGGGGAAACTAAATTGTCCCTCGAAAATGTCAAAAGACTTATCCAAAGAAACTTTAACGAGGATCCTCTGACATGGTGGGATAAAAACAAGATCGAAGCTACACTACAGGTAAAAGAACAATATAAATATGAGTATGTTCGATACAAACCCATCTTAAAGAATATGCAGGATAAGAAAGATATGCAACAAATTATCAAGGATCATATCGATCTTAAACTTATCGAGCCTGGATTCTCAGCTTATAGTAGCCCTGAATTCTTGGTAAGAAACCACGGTGAAATAAAAAGAGGTAAACCCAGGTTGGTAATAAACTATCAAGGTATTAATAAAATAATACAGTTCGATGGTTATTACATTCCGAGTAGAGAACACTTAATTGATTGCATCAAGGTGCTAAAGTGTTTTCTAAATTTGATTGCAAATCTGGTTTCTATCCGATTCAGATGGAGAATGAGTCGAAGAAATTCACAGCATTCTCCATCCCACAAGGACAATATATTTGGAATGTTACGCCAATGGGGCTTTCTAATGCCTCTCAGATATTCCAAAAAAAAAATGGATAATCTATTCAAAGATTATCTAGAGTTTATTCGTCTACATTGATGACATTCTGATTGCATCTAAAATATTAAAGATCATATATTAAACATCTTGAAATATTTTCTAATGCATGCCACAGGGAAGGTCTAGTTCTCTCTGAGAAAAAGGCCCAGCTGCAAACAAAATTGAATTCTTAGGAGTTCAAATTGATGAAATAGGGATAGAGTTACAGAAATACATTGTGGAGAAAATCCGTAATTTTCCTGATATATTAAAGGACAAGAAACAACTTCAGAGTTTCTTAGGAGTTATAAATTTTGTGGGTATGTTTATTAAAGACCTTGCAAAATATAGAAAGGATTTTAGACCACTCGTGAAAGAGACTGAAATCTCTAAATGGAAATGGGAAGAAATCCATACAAAGAGAATTGACGAACTAAAGCAAGTCTGTAATAGCTTGTCAAAACTCGCGATACCTCAAGATGAGGATGAGCTGGTAGTCTATACAGATGCCAATGGTTTTCAATGGGCAGGAGTGCTCATGAAAAAAACTACTACGGGTCAAGAACCCTGTAGATACACATGAGGGTTGTTCACTGAACAACAAACCAAACTTTGGCACATTAACGAAAAGGAATTCTTTGCAGTATGGAAAACATTTAAAAAATGACATTTATTCTTACTTGCAAAGAAATATATTTTAAAGGTTGATAATACTAGTGTTAGAGCTTTTCTAAAAAATAAACTTGAATCTAAAATTGAAAAAACTCGTATTATCAGATGGCAAGCTGAATGCCAATACTATACTTATGATATTGATGTTATAAAATCTCATGAAAATGTTCTTGCAGATTTCTTGATGAGAGATGGAAGCATTTGAAGCAGATTCCATCATAACGAGATTCATGCACCTCAAAGAAAATCTTGAGGAGCTATCTAAACACTTTGGACAGCTGGATATCAATGCAAAAACAACTGGCCAAATACAACAGAGCGATGTGGACATGGTCCGTAATGACATACGAACCTCCCATATTGCAATGACAGTGCTATGGGAATCAGCATTAGAGCCAATCAGGAAAGCGTCAGCCTCCCTGGTAAATAAAGAGAAAAGTGCCCAAAAAGCTAAGGTGGTCACTTACGAATAAGCAGATTCAAGCACTGCTTCAAAGGAACCATTGTCAGATACCGACAAAAATGTTGAGCAAGAGGACAGTCACATTTCTGAAAGCTCAAGTCAACCCACAGCCTCTAGGATAAAAGAGGAAGAAATTAACCTTAGGCCCATGACAGACACCTCTAAGGTTAATTCAGAGGAGAAGGTCATATCTGCAGCCTGGCTGGACTACCAAGGAAAATGGGAACAATTGGTTTCCAAAAGAGGAATTAATCCCAGCAAAACAGTGATTGAGATGTCCGGAAGATACAACAGGGTCTGGATGCTCAAGGGATCAAAGCCAGAAGATGTTCGAAGGCGGTATGATTTTGGAGCTTTAGCATCTGTTCATACCACATCACCAGGATTTCCGAAAATAGAAAAACTTCCGGGGATGGATAAGCAGCGCGGTGCATGAATCATGGCAGAACAACCCGCACATGCAATTAGGAGATATTTTGTAGCTTAAGTTCATCTCAGCAGCATCAGAAATCATTCAAAAAGGTTCCTATCCGGTCTTTCATTTTATTAAATTACAAAGGCCTGATATGATAGCCTTCAACAGAGTCAAGTCTATTGATGACAAGGCACCATTGGTATCTTCCATCAGCGAAGATGAGATCTCCACCAGACGAGCATGGGGATTCTGGGTCTGTCACACAGAGATGGAAAAGGTCAAACATCCATTTAAAATCTTTTTCAATAACTTAAATGGATCGTTCCCGATTAATTCTTTAACAGGGAAAAGTACCGAGTTCGCGGAAACCACTTTCGAAAAGAAGAGATTACTTATTTGGGAGAATAAGTTGCCAGAAACCGAGTCTACCAGAAAGAATGCATGCAATATGATGCATGTTGGCCAATGGGATAACCACATATGCCCATATTGCGTAGAACAGAAAAAACCCTTATTTGGCACAAAAATTCGGGTAACTTAAAAGAAATCCAGACCCGAATGGGATAAGGGAAAGAAATGTCCAAAAAACATTCACAAGCCAAAGTGAGAACAGCTGGATGTAAAAGAAAAAGAGGTGTCGGCAATACCTAATAATTAGAAGCCGACAAAGCAAGTATATGCCCATAGTGGCCGACAAGAGAAGGTGGAAAGTTGGCAAAAGATGCCACCCTAGAACAATAATTCAGCAAACAATAATGTAGCAAGCTGGAATCCAAGGCAGGTGACAAACACAGTGACGTCACGATGAATTAGAGAAGGTGTGAAGTCCGCAGCTGAAGTCCGCGGATGCCTATAAATAAAGGAGTTTGAAGCAGATGGAAGGCATTGGAAAAATCCTCCCAACTTTTCAAAAACATTTGCCATATTTCTCTTTCTGCATATTGAAGCTTTGAGGTAAAACCCCGATGCAATGCCCCCCGACAGCCTTTACACTATAATTCCTATAGGGCTGTTAAAAAGCCTGCCTAGTTTTTCCTACCGAAAGCGCACGGTATCAAGCTGCAATATTTATTTTAATTGTCGGGATCGTTCAAAAGAGAGTTACACGATAAAAGTGTTTTAATAGAATTATTGGCTTTAGAATCTGTCTTTATTCTTGATTTAAGAATGTTGTAATGATGATTACTAAAGAATACTACTGAAATGTAAATGCTTAAAGCTGTAAATGTAGTAAAGAAAACAATTAAAATGATGTAGAACATTATGGTCTTATTCACGTGTTTAAGATGTTACAGACCAAATCAAATGAAAAATGAAATAAGAATATGCTGAGATTATCATACTTCATTGGCTAAAACATAATGAAAGTTCATTGAGATAGACAAATCCTTTACACAACTTAATCAATTCTTCATGTCTTCAATCACTTCCCAAGACAGGTACTTATGATTCAGTGTCATGACATTCTAAGCTCTGAAATCATGGAATACTATCATCACAGAATGATCTGTCAGACTCCTTCTGTGATAAAAGCTTTCAGAATTGTCACTTAATCTTTTCCTTTCAGACTCAGATTAAGCCTTTGACAACTCGAGGTCACTTCTAAATCATACTATATTCGTCTGAACTTGAAGTTGTTCTTTTTATTACCCTGATCAAACTGATCTTATGATCCTGTATTGGATGTCCTCTACAAAAAAATGAAAAAGCTAATATTTAAATCTATCATCCAATGTTTTCATAAGACTCATTTCTTCAGAGTAATTCCTGCAAGTATTCATAAGGAATAATAGTCTTGTAAGTATATCAAGATGAAATTGCTATTCAACTTCCTTGACTTATCCAGACTACTCAGATTTGTATAACTGATTTAGCTCAAGAAATCTCTGTAAACAGTTCCAAATATCCGTGATTTGACTCAGGATTAGTAGACTGAAGAGAAATGTTTAATCTCCTACTCATAGCATATAGTGATAACTATAATACCATGAACCCCGGAAATTAATCTTCCTGATATTCTACTAATTTTTAGGACAAAAGATGGTTCTTGAAACATCTTTCCCTTTTAAACGACAGGTACTAAATGCCCAACTGAAGAACAAGTTTGTTCTTTATTAGTCCTGAGTAGATAATGATTGAGAAAACCTATATCATCATCTCTCTCAACGTACCAGTGTAAAATAGTAATACGTGTTGCACATATGAATTGTAAATTTGTAATCATGAAGTAAGATTACTCATCATATACTGGGAAATATCCCAAAATATTATATGTATATGTAGTATTATATGTATAAAGAGACGTTGAGGGTTCTGAATCCTCTTAATCAAAATGCAAGGATGCTTCCAAAATATACATTGGAAACTAGACAGAATTAGGAAATAACTTTCCCAAGAAAAAGAATTTGAGAAATAACTCTGCAAAATAAGTGTCCAAAATAGCTCGCAGTAACTATTTTGGGTTTCAAACTATGAACATTCCAATTTTCCGCACGCTATGTCTGTACAGCGTGGAGGGAGCTAATATTCAAAGAATGTTCCCCAGATTTTGTTTATACAAAGAATTGAATGCCTCGCGATAGTTTCTGTAAGAATGCGGCGAGGTACTCAATTCCTACTTATAGATAGGGGTTATATATGTATAAGGAGTAAAAGTGAATGATTGATACCCTATAAAATGGATATCAAGTCTATTGCTGTTATAGATTGATCCTCTCGCTTTGTCAGATTGACATCGCGTGAGTATTTGGATAGCCTTTGTCATAATAGATCTATCTGGATATTTCCTCGCGTCATCTTTTAGGATGAAGCGAGGGGATATCCTTATTCGAAGTAAATGATCAGAATTTATAACTGCCATAACTACCTTCTGGAATTTCTGTTTAGAAAATTATGAACATAGAATCTTTTGCATCCAAGTTCATGAACTCAAAGCTATTGATTCTCAAAGATTATCAAGCGATGATTAACACTGCATGGGTCTCTAGGAACCTTTTAGAGTTCTGAACATTAAACCTTATGATTCTCATCTATAAACATAACATTGACAGAAAATCGAGTAAATTCATAATTCCGCCAGATCATACCTAACTCGGTTACAATATCCAAATTTCTTACGTAATTGGAACGAACAATTTGCGCATTAAAAATGTGGAAGTGTTATGATCTTCGAAAATCGAATTAAAGATATGATGCAAAATTCAGATTGAATGATGAAATTGAGGTTTATACTCTGCTGAAACAGAATTACGAAATGGAAATAGAAACCAGAAAGATAAGAAATTCACAATCTGATAACCGATCATTCTTCTTGTATCTCGAATAACAAAGAATTAAAAATGAATACACCTGGAAATCTGTTTGCTATCAGAATAATGCGAAGATGAGCGAACGAGTCGGAGTTTAGATGATGATCGTCATGATGGATGAACAAGCGATCCGAAAGCAACTCTCCTCCCAGGGTATCCTCTAGCTAATCTAACAACTAATCTTAAAGAAATCTACTGCGAAGTTGAATTACAGTTCTACGAAAACCAATTACAAATCTGAAGAACATCAAAGTAAATTGCAGAGAAAATTAAATCCTAACCTACCTACTAAATTCTAAAAAGTGGACTGGAGAGTAAAATCGAGCTATTCTCTTCAATCTCCCGCCTGCTGAGCTGATTCCCCAAGGGTCTTATTTATAGATGGGTGTTGTAACTGCTTCTGCCTTGGATGATAACCGCTCGCATCAGAATAGCTCTCCTCTCGCTTTGTCCAGTTCCTTCAAAGCGAGAGTCAGAAATGTAATCATCTTTCTTGACGAGGCGAGGTCTCACAGTTTCTCCAAGGAATCTGCTTCTCGCCATGACGGATAAAACTTCTGTCTTGCACAGACTTCCTTTCCTCGCGATGTCAAACAATCATCGCGTGGACTTCAGCATCTGCACATTTTCCTTAAATCTTTTCCTGATTTCGGAAACAAGCCCTCGCACCATTCCTTTTCTTTCCTCGCTATGTCCTTTCCACTTCCTGCTGTTTTCCAGCTTGACTTCCTTCTGCATGACAAAACGTGGATCAGTTCAATGGAAACACCGCGTGCGAGTCTTACAAAGAAAACTCAGAATTTCAAGCCATTTTCCATGTATTTCCAACTTCTGTGCAATCTTAATTCTTCTTCCATTTTTTCTAATCCTTTATGATTATTCATCAAAAATCAATGGAATTAAGAGCAAAAGATCATCATTAAGACACTAAATTGGACGCAAATGACAGTCACAAAAGGCTGTCATCACCATCCTCACATTTAGAAACACTTGTCCTCAAGTGGTAAGAAACTTGTAAAGTTTCAAAGAATAAGTCCAATTAGTGGCTTCTGAGATTAAAATGTTCATGTAAGACTCTACTGGATCACTACCTTCTCTTTTCCAACTATCCCCAGCTCAACTCTTTCAACTGATTGATGCTTCATACCTGACTTAGAATTCACCAGATTTCATGGAAACATTAACAAAAGTGATTTGCATTTATGTGAATTATTGTTCTGCTCCTTAGTTAGCCAGATTTCTCTTCTCACGCTCAATCCTGTCCAACTCATGTGCATATCTTGTATTCTGAAATGAAATACACACTCTTTTTTTTATATATCAAGGGGTGGCCTTCCGTGGCTTTCAATAGCTCGGTTTCACATTATTAGGAGGAGTCGCATGACCTGACATTGCAGATGAAACTTCAACTCCCCTGCCCTTGATTCTGTTCTTTTAAAGTTCTTCAACTCATAAATCAGAGGGGCAGCTGTGCCAGCTACTTATATCCACATTATTTTACCACGTCTGTTTCTAAAATTTCCCTTGCTCTCTTTTTCTCTTTCTTTTTTTTTTTACTCAATATGCACACTCATCTTCCAAGAGAGACTAGATTAGATCAATCCTCTTAACCTTGTGCAGTTATTGTTTATGGTATGCAAATCACTAAGGTTAATATCATCACAAAACCTTCAAACTATTTATCCAGTAATGACATCAATCAATCTCAGAGCTTACAGCTAAGAACAGTTTTCAAGAGCGGCTCATGATTGCAGTGAAAATCTATAAAGTAGATGTCTCCACAGGAACCACTTTTTAAACTCATCTTCTATTCCTTTATCAGTTTATTAGCCTCCCTGAGTTTATTATTACTATCATTATTATTTTTAGCTTGAAATTCAATACTATGACACAACTTCATATTAAATCTATCCTAAGTTATATCAGAACAAACGGAAACAGGAAAGAAATAAAGAAAAAGAGACTGCAATTAAAAAGAAGAAGAAGGTTTCAGAAAACTCCCCTGTGATCTCAGGATGGTCCTGCATCATTGTCTGGATCCTTAGGTGGTATGGATGGAGATTTCTTTAGATCCGAGACTAGGTTGGCAAGAATGTCTACCAATCTCGTACTGTTATACTGCTCCTGTCTCCTCAGTTCCATATCCCTTTCTCGTTCCTGTCTTCTCTCTTCAAGTTCTTCTCTTCTCAGCCTTTCAAATCTTTCCATCTCTTCCCTTCTCATTCTTTCCTGTCTATCCCATTCTTCCTTCCTTATCTTCTCTTGCCTCTCCATCTCCTCTTTCCTGAGTTTCTCCTCAGTTTGAATCCTGACATGCTCAAGTTCAATCCTCTTCTGCTCCATTTCTCTCTGAACATGCTTGTCTTCTGACATAGTTTTCACTAGCATCTCCATGGACTGTGCAAAACTTTGGATTGAAGTACTCATATTCTGAGATTCATCCACAGATACTGTGTTCCTCATTGGCTGTCTCACAGGTTGAGATGGTGCAGAAGTGTTCTCAAACTCTTCATCTTCTGGAATAGGATTCAATGCAGGAGATGGAGTTACAGTCTTTGTCCTTTTTGTTGTGGTTCTTGACTGATATGATCTTGATTTTGAAGGAAGATAGACCCTTTTTGTCTTAGGAGATTGCACCTTTGATCCTGATCCTTCGGAAGTTTGTTCCTCTAAATCTGGCATTTGGTAAATCAACTCTCCCCTTAAAGTGTCTTCGGGTAATGGAATAGGAGGATCTATCTTTATGATCTCTGGTAAAAATGGTGTGATTGAAACTCCTTGTTTCTCACAAAGTCTTCTGATTAAATTCGGATAAGCCAATGCTGCATCTTCTCCAACTCTTGACTTAATAACATTGAGAACATGGTGTGCAGCACTGCATTTCCTTCCTGACCATAACAATGCAAATCCCTCGAAAGTTCCGGCTGAGGGTCCTTGAAAATTTGTGGTAGGTCTGAGCTTTGAGTAGTAGAAATCAAGTGTAGGCAGGTACTCAGGCTTCAAATTCTTCAAAGGGATCTTATTCTGCTCAGTTCCTCTGTGTGTTGAACAGAATCCCAGTGCCATTTTTCTAGCATTAACAAGTTTATTTCCTTGAGTTTTCTTCCTCAGTAGGACCTCGGATTTGACTTCTGGCTGTTCTAACAAAGGTGCCTGTATCAGATCATTTAGAGTTTCTACAGTGACTTGCACTGTTTTCCCTCTAATCCATGTTGTTTCTGCCTCAACATCAAAGTTAGCATAGAACTCCCTGGTCAGTTCCACATAACCACATTTGTTATTGTGTCTCATGAAAATGTCCCATTCATTGATCCTCCTCCAGTAGCTGATACACTTATGATCCAGCCACTTGGGATGAAATCCTTTGTCCGGAACAATCATTTTGGACATCCCCAAATAATTCTTCAATGCTTCCTTTCTTCCATTAAACTTAACCTTGATTTCTTCTTCTGTAAATTCAGTCCTCTTTTCAATGCTATCAGGGATTGATAACCTCACCTTTGGACTATTCTTTCCCCAATAACTCGCAGGTAGCAATTCTGGGACATCTTTTCCGGGGGATGATCCTTCAGATGTATCTGATTCATTTCCCTCGGATTCTTGTGCTTCTTCTTGCTCATCCCCAGCATTCTCATTTTCTTGTTCTTCTGTTTGGCCTCCTTCTTGAGCAGGTTCCACATTTTCTTCCTGAACTTGTTCTGAGTTTTGCTCATGGTCAGGCTCTGGATGTTCTTCTTGAACTCTATCAGTGTCATCATGTTGTGAATTGCCTATACCTGAATCATAAATCAATGACGTGCTGGTATCTACCTTCTCAGTAACTTCAAGGCTATGCTGATTTAAGATCTCTGTGGGATCTTCCTGTACAGGTTCGTTTAGTAGAAGAGGAATAGCAGTAGATTCTGAATCTAGAAATCCTTGGACTCCAAAATATTCTTCTACTCTCTTCTTCTGTTCTGCGGCCCATTCAGGATCATTCATCCTTACAATTGCTCTCTGAACTACTTCATCCCTGACTTGAGGTGGAAGGAGCCATTGATTCATTTGATTTTCAGCATTCGTCTGTGTTCTGAGATATTGACTGACAGTGTCTTCCATAAAATACTGTCTCTGCTGAGCTTCTTGAGTTTCATTTCTCTGCACTTCTTCTTCATAAGCTTGAATTGCTAATGGAGATGGTTCCATTACTTGGTCAGGATTTATTTGTTGTTGGATTTCCTCTAACTCTGACTCAAGTTTAGCTGCATATTCACTTGCTTGTTCTGCTGAGGTGCGTGCATTCCCTCCTTCTCTAGCCAATTTTCTGAACCTTTTAATCAGTCCTTCCAGAGAGTAAGTCATGTTCCCGACTGTAGTTCCATGCAAGTTCATATCTTCAAAAGTCTGTAAATCTTCCAGTGTCTGTTCCTGAAATATGTCTGCCACTGATTCCTCAATTTGATTCACAAATTCTTGCTCATCTGCAGCTTGTTCTGGTGGTATATCTTGTTCAGTTTCTTTTCCTGAAACTCCTTGTAAATCAATCTGACTTTGAATGAGATCCTTGTTGACCTGAGCTTGTTGATCTTCATCTTGCCCTTCTCTATCAGTAATCTGAACTAGTTGGAGATCAGTGCTTGGTCTAGTTGATCCTTGTTCATCAGGTTGATGTTCTTCAATGCATGCTCTCCAGCCCTCTGGATCTATATCCCCCACTTCCAAATTAGTGTAAGGAGTAAGCTCCAACCTTTCTGTGTAGGGCACTATCCCTAGAGTTGGTTCGACTTTTTCTTCTTCAGAGCTGGTGTCAGGTACTACATACTTAGGCTTTCTAGCCTTCATCTTTATCCTGAACTTTTTAACTGGCTTTTCAGGTTCCTTTTCTTGTTGCTTTTCTTTCTCAGGAATGATTCCCAGTTGTTCTACATTCTCAAGAGAAGATCCTTGCTGCTTAAATTCTTCAGGGTTGGTTTCCTTATGCTCAGAAGGTAACCTTCCTCTCCTTTTGTAGGTAACAACTTCTCTCTTTTCTTGAGCTGATTGTAGAATCTCAACATCTTCATCCATAAAGTCTTTTGTCACATCCAGAATTTCTTTGGTTGCTAGCTCATCTTCATTTTTCCTCTTCTTCGGAATTCGGCTAGCTTTCTCAGACCTGCCTGTCTCCACCTTCCTCCCAGTCCTTTTCTTAGCTATTGGTACTTCATCTGAAGTGCTCGAACTGAGATTGTGTGACTTCCTCTTTTTGGAGGATACTTTCTTTTTACCTTTCTTGTCTTGAGTTCTCATGAGTTCCTCCCATTCACGATCTGCCTTTCGTTTGTTTGCATAATAGCAATCCATACTCTCTTGCAGAATCGGATGGATTTCATCATTTTCCTCATTCTTTTCTCCCAAAATAGTTGTAACCTCATCAACTACTCTCATCCTCTCAATTCTTTGCTCATCGTCTGTACTGTCTTCATCTGAGTCGTGCTTCTTAATATAGAAGTTCTTGCCTAATCCCTTCAGCATGATATTCATTCCCTTTCTATTCAGATATTTCTCATTCCATGCATCCCAATCATCAATAATTATCTGCTGAATTCTTCCTTGTGTTTGGTCAGTGTAAGGTCTGTGCTCCTTGTATGCGTTTTCCCTGCACATAGCATCATACCTGACATACTTCTCGATGAATTCTTTCTTCCTTTCCTGGACATATCCATGAACTTCCTGTTGGAGAGTTGGAGGTAATCTCTTCATGATCTTATTGGGTCTATCTGTAATGAGTAGATCTGCATCTGCTGGTGTTATTGATGGAGCTGAAACTTTTCTGAAATTCGCTACAGGTTCCAGTCCTTCATTAACAACTGATTCTCTGAAAATATTCCTTACTATATTTTGTGGTGTCTGTTTTGCATCTGATCTCTGCTTTCTGTTTTTGCCTGATCTCTCAGCTTCTCTCCTCTCTGCATCCTTAATCCATGCTTGCTGTTCTGGCATCAATTCAGCAAACTCCTCCAAAGGAAATTCCTCATTAGGTTTCCTTACCAACCCTGGTTTAAGAATCCTTTTCCTTAGATCATCCCCTTTTGACCATTTATTCATATACCTGATCCAGCTATTTCTAGCTTCCTGAATAATTCTAAGGACATCTTTCCATACCGCCTGACCTTGTTTAGCTTTCTTGAAATAAGGCTCAAGGTCATGCCTTAAATTGATCCGAGCGTCAATAATCCTATCTAGAGCCAGGTTTGTCAAGAAATTCTGTTCAACAGGTCCCTTCTTGTTCAGGAATGTTGGAGGCATGTATGCAGGGAGTGCCTGCTGAGCATCATAGACTCTAGCATTCCGGATTTCATTAAGTTTGCAGCAATATTTGGTGAGTCGCTTCACATATTTTGGTAGTGGTTGAGGATCAAAGTAATCCAGCTCCAGCCCTGTCTGATCTTTTGGATTGATAATTCTGTAGCACTCCTGATTCCACTCAGCCATGCACTTCCTTTCTCTTTCCAAAACTCTTTCCAGTCTGATTTCATTAGGCAGATGCCTATCATTAATCAGAATAATAATTTGATCATCCCAAAATCTATTCATCTTATTCCAGAATGCTTCTTCTAAATCAATCCTCAATGATTCCTTTTCCTTCTCTGGTATATGTTGAAGCATAAATGGATTGATATAAAAGTCTGGAGGTGAAATTTGCATTGCTGTCCATCCACCACTTCTCCGAATAGCTTCTACCATGTTAACCGTTCTCGTTTTTGCCAAGAATGATTTCTCTTTCTTATCCGATTCTATATTTCGAGCTTGAAGTTCTTCATAGGTCATCTTATGAATCCTTAAGAAACAAGAACAACTGGTAAATTAGTGTCACCATACTCACATTTAGAGCTTGACTCTAAATGTGCAAATGATAAAAGAAACATAATACCAGATTTTCTTTTTATATTCATCATTCTATTCATGATATCACCATACTCACATTTAGAGATTTGCTCTAAATGTGAACATTTCAATGCTAACTGAGTCTAATTTAATCAGAAAATAACAGGAAATTCGAATTCAAAACATCATTAATCAAAGGCAAAACATATAGTTCATCAGATTCAAAATATGGAACTACAAAGCATGGTGTTTCTTATGACGTTCAACCTATCAATTACAAATGAGGAGGTGTCTCTGCCTCAATTCCAAATCTTTGAAACAGATTACAATGCTCAGAAACTAAGCACCTCATACAGTAAATTGACACGACTCCATAGGTATTCCTTGAGGGACCATGATTGTTATCATAATAGCTCCTAAGGTCACAAAGTCTCTTCTTGGGTTGTCCTTGAAAAGGTGAGATGAATTCCTCATAACTGGATAACCACCCTCTGACTTGAAGTCGAAGATCCTTGAGTCTTCGTCTATTCTTGCACAGAGGAGCGAAGAGCCAAATTCCCTTCTCTTGCTCTTCCCTTTCATCCTTACTTAAGAGCATAAGAGCTTTTACATAGATGGATGGGGGGTGATTATCAGTAATTGCAGGTTTTAAGAGTTCAAACGCTGCTTGTTCATTCTTGTCTTTGACGAACAAACGCAATGCCTCATGTAACTGGTACATCCAATTTCCTGCATTTTTGCAGGTTTCAAGGAAAATGCTTTGTGTCTCTTCAAAAGTTCCCCATCCCCATGCCGTAAAGTCTTCAAGAGAAGCCTTTTTCAAGACTAAAGGATGATGAGTAGCTTTTTCGAGCTCTTTGCAGACCAGTTTACAATTAAAGACAGTCTCAAGGTGGTCAAATGCAAATCTTGATAAAATGTTTCCAAGAATCTCATAGGGAAGATCTGTGATCTGAGTTTCCCCCGATCCAGATTTCTCTAGTGAAGTCCTTGGTTGCTTTGATGAAGTTCCAATTTCATAGCTGAATAAAGTTAAGAACAAAAATAGATTTATAAACTAGCGAATGCAATTCATTAATGGAAATGGGATGTACAGCTTTGAATCATCCACATAATTCTCTGTCCCAAGACAAAAAAAAAACACAAAAGATACAAGCAAAGAGAATATCAATCACTTGATTTCTAGATTATTCTAATTCTAGTAGTTCTTCTTCATTCTGATCTTCTTCTGCATTGCTCCATTGCTCCCATTCAAATAATATGCCTAGTTCGCCACTTGCTCTTCTGTATTGCTTGACATAATCAAACAGTTCACAAGGAATACACTCCATCCTTTCATTAAAAGGTAATTGCTGTCGCTCTTGGATAGAGTGATTCTTACAAAAGCTCCTTTCCTCTTGATCAAGGAATGGATTTGGGAACTTTTCACCATAAAGGAGCCAGTGGAGAACACTCATTTTTAAGAATAGAAGTTCAAAAGGATCTTGAATCACAGATTTGATCAATTGAATTCCTTCCTCATCCAGCTGCGGATCTTGTTTGGAAAGCAGTAGAAAGGATCTTATGAAAATGGTTGGTTTGTGTTTATCATCTAAACTAGGCTTAAGAATTTCATAAGCTTTTTCCTCATTTTTATCCTCGACAAAGGCTATCAATGCCGGCACAATATTAAACATATAATTGCCTGCATCCTGGCATCTTTTAATGAATCTGACTTGGTTACTTGGATAAGCATCTCCTCTCCAAACAGCACAAGTTTCCAAATTAGCTCTCTTTAGAGCTAACGATGACCTGCTTGCTGAGAGAAATTGCTTAGAAGTTTCGGACGCTCTAAAAAGTGCCTTTATGCTTTCCATTCCTAGTCTTGACAGAATGTCTCCCAGTAACTCTATTGGTAAATCAAGTAATTGAGTTTCCAAGAGTTGAGGGTTTTCGACATTTCTGAAAAGAAAAGGAGAGAGAACACAGAATTCAGAGTTAAACTCAACATTTATGTAGCAATGAGATTAGATTTTATTATCAAAATCAGGCTACATTACATTGTACAAAATATCTGATCTAGTGACAATTTCAAAGTTGAAGATTAGAAGACATGTCACATACATTAATCTCTTTCTCCTTTGTCCAAAAGCTTATTCATCAATGCTATAATTATCAAAGTTCTCCCCTGCTGCCATCCTAAAGTCAGCTATGGCTCTTTTTGTGTCACAGCAGAGATAGCAGACCTGATCGGCTGTATAGTATGATGACTTATGGAAGGTTTCCTGATCACGAACTTCTACAACACAGAATTCCCTATTTTCCTGCCCTAAGAATGGATTTGGGACATATTCCCATTCTGAAACTAGGGTGAGAAGATTGTATCTAAATTCATAACTGTTTAATCTATCCCTTAAGATTGGACTAATTAAGCGAAGTCCAGCTTCTATCTCTTCCCTAGAACTTTTACTTAGGCAACATAAAGCTTTAAAATATTGGGACATCTTAAAGTTATCTTCTATTCCTTCATCCAGGATCTGAAATGCCTTGGATCCTTTCCCTTGTATAAACAATTCCAAGGCCTTGGGCAAATTCAGAATATGGTTCTCAGCCTCTCTACAGGCATCTAGAAATTTGATTTTACCAGAGGATTCATTAGAAATTCTTTTAAAGGCTAGATCCTGTACATTAAATCTCCGAAGGACAATAGGATATTCTGAGGCTATTGTGAATGTTGAACAAATTTGTTTACACTTGAGCAGATCTTCAAAGCTGCTCTGCCCTACTCGTGACAGAATCTCCCCAAGGACATCCAATGGAAGATCAGTCAGGTGTAAAGCAGAGGACTCAGAAGGCTGCTCCTCACTGTTATTTAATCGAATTTTAAAGAAGAAGAATCAGTTGAAATTATACTCCAAGTTTTTTAAAATTAGGGAAGAACGACAGTGGATGAAAAACTTAAACCCTAGTAAGAGTAAAAACATTATAATGCAGAATGTAACAACTTCAAACATCAGGAAGAACTGCGATGAAGAATGAACGGAGAGCTTACGGGTTGTTGCTCGCCATTAGGATTGTTCCTGAAGCTGAGTGTTTCTGAAGAAGAGTTTCGCAAATAAAGGAAGAAGAAGAACTTTAAAAATGGCGGTTTCTTCTCGAGAGAGAATATGAAAAGATATGAAAATGATTTGAAAAGATAAGGAGGTTATAGGTCTTATATAAAACAATGGGCTGGCCTAGTTAAAAAAAATAGGGTACTCAAGTACTTAGAGTGTACTCACTCATTCTAGACCTGCCACATCAGTGAGTCTGGTTATTGATTTAAAAATTGAGTTAAAGAACTCAAACAACATAAATTGGATAAAATTGGATTGGTTGAAAACAAAGCGAGGGGTAATCATTGAAAAGGATTAAGACTTCTAAATTTAATATTAAGTCTGGTTAAATCTTCTTCACCAGATTCATCTTAATGCCTAACAAAAATCCACCCTTAGCTTATTTATTTAAAGATTACCAATTCTTCCATCCCATTTCCTGATTTCCAGTTTCATCTTTAATTCATTTTTGAATTGAGTAAGAAACTGATCATACAAAATAGAAAAGTAGGAGAATTGTAATACATGGAGTCCAAATGATCCAAAATACATCAAAATATCCAGAAATTACAAACATATATAATACTATAGAATTTCTAGCTCTAACTGCTCAGGGGCTAATTTCCTCATCATCTGAGTCGGTCCACATGAACTCATCAGGAAACACCTCTCCACAATACAGTCTAAACTGCCTCACCATGTCAAAGAATTGACATGGGATGCAGTCCATCCTGATGTGTGGTGGTAGTAGGACTCGAACCTGCAAGGTGTGATCCTTACAGTAGCTCATCTCTGGTTGCCCTAGAAAAGGATTTGGAAGTTGAGGAATATGGGTGAACCAATGAAAAAGATAGATTTTAATGAAAACCACTTCTAAAACATCAGAAGCTACTGTTTGGACCAACTCTAGTCCTTCTTCAACCCACTTATCCTCTTGTTTTGTTAATAGGAGCATTGTTCTGAGCAGAATAGTAGGTTCATGCCCGTCATCTAGTCCTGGCTTGAGGATTTCATATGCCTTCTTCTCATCTTTTTCCTCCACAAATGCCTTTAATGCAGGTTCAATGTTGAACATAAAGTTCCCTGCATTTTGACACTCTCGAATGAATCTTTTCTGGTTGTCCGGATAAATGTCCTCTCTCCACCTCATACACGATTCCAAATCCACTCTCTTGTAAACAAGATGGGTTTTGCTTGCCTGGTAAAATAATGGAGAGACTTCTGCTATCCTGAAAAGCTCTCTAACATTGTCTTTTCCGATTCTTGATAGAATATCTCCCAACAACTCAGTGGGTAAATGGGATATTTGAGTCCCAATGCGCTGTGGATTCCTAGCATTTCTGTTTCCAGAAAATAATATGATAAGGAACACAGGGGGATACTTTTATGATGGAACCAAAATTTTCGAAATGGGAGTTTCATTCCTAATATGAAGTTCCAAAGTCTCATATGGATAATGCATCAGTTACAAACTAAAAATTTCAGAAAAGATTCACTGGATTAATGGGTGTAAAGAAACGGCTCTTAGTTATGAGGAATCTTAAATGATTAATGTTTCGTTTTCTACAACCATTCCCTAAAAAAAAATAGAAACATGAACCCTAGGTCTAGAAATGCAATCTGACAACAAATTTTTCAAAATAGAACTAAGAATAAAAGAAAGAAAAAAAAATGAACGAGATTGCTTACGGATTGTTCTCGGCCATGATCTTGCTTATGAGAATGGTTGAGAGTGATAAAAATGGTGTATGGCGATTTCTTCTTGAGTAAGAGAAGAAAATCTGATGAAAATTTTTGAAATGACAAGTGAGAGGAATGACTGCAAGGACAGAGACGCCTATTTTTATCTAAGGACTGCAGGGGTCAAGATAGTAAATCTTGTCTCTGCAGGGAGTAATGATTAAGCCTAAAATAACCCTATTTTGAAAATTTTTTTATTTAAAAGGACAGATAAAAATCTAATGTAAAGGATAAGATCAATCAAGTTGTTTCCTTTTAATAAAAATGAAGCGAGGAGTATATATAGAGCAACACCAAAAGGAGTTAGTATTTAGATACAAATTAAGAGATTACATAATCGATCAGTTTGAATCTGAATCAGTTTCTAATTCTGACTCAGATTCAATTACATGCTCATTAAAACTTTCTCTTAATCTCCTAATTAAACTAGTAACCTCACAACACAAACAATCAATGTTTGTGGCACCATAGTTAAAGTGTGGAGGTTCCCTAACTAAGTCCCTACTGTGTGGCGCTAAATAATCACAGTACTCGCGATGTCCTTGCCCCTTAAAGGGATTAGGCTCCTCTTCGCTTTCATTGAATAGCTTGCTGATCTTCGCCTCCATCTTGCGGATATGATCTTCATCTTTAAGGATTGATCCGAGAAGATACAATCCCTCATCAATTTCCTCAAGGCTCTCCAAACTCAAAAGAATGAAGGCCTTGATAAAGATTGAAGGGTGATGATTGTCATCGACTCCAGGCTTGAGGACTTCAAAAGCGGCTTCCTTGAGCCCTGTATTGCAGAATCTCAAGAGTGCAGGTTCTAGCTTCAGCATGAAATTTCCCGCCTCTCTGCATCTTCGAAGTATTCGAATGTAATGAGAGTCAAGTGTCCTCTCAGCAGTCATCCTCCTTTCCACATTTGCCCTCCTCCATACTATAGGCGCCATAGTTGCTTTGGCGAACTTTTTGCAGGTTGGGGCTAACCTGGCTACATCCTTCATCTCTTCTCTTCCCAACCTTGAGAGAATATCTCCCAAGATTTCTTCAGGAATGTCTAGAATGAATGTTCTAGCATTTGGAGCTGCTGCGGCCATTCTATCTTTTGAATATGGTTTTAGGATAATTTCTCAGGAGGGAAATGTTTGAGATGAAAGAAGAGGAGGATTCGACTAGATTTTATAGCAGAAAAACTAAATTCTGCCATAATTACTGGCGGTTGAAACGACGTGATGGTTAGTGTACGAGAAGAAGAAGAGTCTGAAAAGGGTATTTTGGTCTTTGAGAAGTTTGAAAATCTATCCGTTCAAAATTCCCAGACTCTCGCTCTGTTGATTGTCATTGCATGGGTATAAAAATCCTTTTCTCGCTTTGTTAATTACAAAGCGAGAAAACATTCTTGTACAATTCCCAGAGTAAAATAGTCTCGCTTTGTTTTTCGACAAAGCGTAGACACCAAACTCTTATTCCTTAACAAATTATAATTTTGACAGAATAAAAATTTGAACTGATCACCTCGCATCATAACTTTTTACAAAGCGTGAGTAAGAGTAACTCATTTTTTTTTTTAACTCACGCTTTGACAAAATTACTGAAGCGTGGCCTCAGGATCCATTTTCCAAACACTTAATACCCAAAAACCTGTTTGAAGATTCTTGTCTCTTCCTCCTTCATTCCATCACGGCTTCATTTCTCGAATTCCTGAAAATAAAGAATAAAAGAATTAGAGATGAAAAATAAATCTAAAGAAAAGGGGAATACTACTCAGTTAACCTGGGTAGTATCCACCCCCCTATATATATATATATATATATATATATATTTTTTTTTTGGAATGATAACAGGAAACTAAGGATTATCCAAATATTCAGTTTGGATATTTAGATCTTGTTGACCAATATATTCCTTCAGCCTGTGTCCATTTACAGTCTTTTCTCCTTCATTGAGCATAATTGTCACTGATCCATTATCATGAACAGCTACAACAGGAAATGGTCCTGTCCACCTTGATCTGAGCTTACCTGGAAATAATTTCAAATGAGAATTATAAAGCAAAACCAATTGACCAACAGAAAATTCTTTATGTTTAATTTTTGAATCATGAATTTTCTTAGTTCGATCTTTATAAATCTTGCTGCTTTCATATGCTTCCAGTCTCATCTCTTCTAGTTTAGACAGATCAAACTTCCTCTTATCTTGTCCTGACTGAAAATCCATGTTGAGCATTTTAATGGCCCAATATGCTCTATGTTCTAACTCAATTGGAAGATGACATGCTTTTCCAAAAACTAATCTGTAGGGAGACATTCCTATAGGAGTTTTAAAAGCAGTTCTGTAAGCCCATAAAGCATCATCTAACTTCTTTGACCAGTCTTTTCTTGTAATGTTCACAGAAGCTTGTAGAATGTGCTTAATTTCCTTATTAGATACCTCCACCTGTCCACTTGTCTGAGGATGATATGGTGATCCAACTTTATGATGAACACCATACTGCTTCAGTAATTTCTCAAAGAGTTTATTCACAAAGTGAGATCCTCCATCAGATATAATGGCACGAGGGGCTCCAAACCTGGTAAAAATATTCTTCTGTAGAAACTTAGTAACTTGTTTAGCTTCATTATTGGGCAAGGCTACTGCTTCTACCCATTTTGAAACATAATCAACAGCTACTAGAATATAATGATTACCAAAAGATGGGGGAAATGATCCCATAAAATCAATTCCCCAGACATCAAATATCTCTACTTCTAAAATCCCCTTTTGAGGCATTTCTTCTCTCATTGAAATGTTTCCCAATCTTTGACATCTATCACACATCTTTATAAATTTCTGGGAATCCAAAAAGATAGTTGGCCAGTAAAACCCACAGTCTAGAACTTTTCTAGCAGTCCTAGCAGGACCATGATGGCCTCCTAAAGGGTTCTCATGACACTTTCTGACAATTTGGAAACCCTCTTTTTCATGAACACAACGCCTAATAACCTGGTCTGAACAAAACTTGAATAAAAAGGGGTCATCCCAATAGTATTTCTGAATTTCTCTGAAAAACCTTGACTTCTGATGAGAGTCTTTAAATTTTGGGACAATCTTGCAAGCTAGATAATTAGCAAAATCTGAAAACCAAGGACAATCTAATTGATGCAACTGCAAAGCATACAATTGTTCATCTGGGAATTTATCATTTACAACTTCCTCCTTCTCTGTTTTCTCCTCCAATCTAGAAAGGTGGTCTGCTACTCCATTATCTTTTCCTTTTCTATCCTTGATAATAATGTCAAATTCTTGTAGAAGTAAAACCCATCTTATCAGCCTCGGTTTGGCTTCTTGCTTTGAGAAAAGATATCGTAATGCAGAATGATCTGTGTAAACTATAGTTTGGGCTCCAATAAGATACTGTCTGAACTTATCAAAGGCAAAAACTACAGCATACATTTCCTTTTCTGTAGTGGTGTAGTTTATCTGGGCATCATTAAGAGTATGGCTAGCATAATAGATAACATGATGTTTGCCTTCTTTGTGTTGCCCCAAAACTGCTCCTACTGCATTCTCACTTCCATCGCACATAAGCTCAAAAGGTAGACTCCAATCAGGAGACTGAACTATAGGTGCAGTGATTAATTTCTCCTTCAAAGTCTTAAAAGCTGTTAAGCAGTCTTCATCAAAGCTAAATGTCACATCCTTATGAAGAAGATTACACAAGGGTCTTGCTATCTTAGAAAAGTCCTTAATAAACCTTCTATAAAAACCAGCATGACCAAGAAAACTCCTTACTGCCTTAATTGTTTTAGGTGGTGGTAGATTTGCTATTACAGAAACCTTAGCCTTATCTACTTCTATTCCTGCTCTAGATACTTTATGTCCCAGGACAATTCCTTCTTGAACCATAAAATGACACTTTTCCCAGTTAAGAACTAAGTTAGTGTCCTCACATCTCTGCAAAATTTTTGACAAATTTTTAAAGAATCTTCAAAGTCAGTTCCATGAACAGTAAAATCATCCATAAACACTTCAATGCATTTTTCAATAAAATCAGAGAAAATACTCATCATGCATCTTTGAAATGTAGCAGGAGCATTACATAATCCAAAAGGCATTCTTCTATAAGCAAATGTTCCATATGGGCATGTAAAAGTTGTTTTCTCATGATCTTCACTAGCAATAACTATTTGATTATAGCCTGAATAACCATCGAGAAAACTGTAAAATGGTTTACCTGACAATCTTTCTAACATTTGATCAATGAACGGTAAAGGAAAATGATCTTTTCTTGTGGCAGTGTTTAATTTTCTATAGTCAATGCAAACTCTCCAACCAGTTACTGGTCTTGTTGCTACTTCATCACCATGTTCATTTGTCACAATACAAATCCCACCCTTTTTGGGTACAACTTGTGTTGGACTCACCCATTTACTATTAGAGATAGGATAGATTATACCTGCATCAAGTAGCTTGATTACCTCCTTCTTGACAACTTCCTGCATTCGTGGGTTTAGCCTCCTTTGTGGTTGTCTGGACGGTTTGTATTCATCCTCCATCAGAATCCTATGCATACAAATGTGTGGACTGATGCCTTTGATATCTGCTATAGTCCAAGCAATTGCCTGAATATGATTTTTAAGAGTACCTACTAGAGCTTGTTCTTGTTCTTCACTCAATTTGGATGAAATTATTACCGGAAGCTTCTTTTTGTCTGCCAAGAAGGCATACTTAAGATGTTCTGGCAATACTTTAAGCTCAAGCTCAGGTGGGTTCTCTATTGATGGAGTTAATCTGCTTCGAGTTTGTACTTCCATCTTTAAATCAGATCCTTCTTCAGAAAGGTCTGTTTTATCAATGTCATCCTCAGATTGCTCTGAAGATGGCATATCCTCACTTTCTGATCCATCCTTGATTTCACCAGTCTCAGGATCAGCGAATCTAACCGCACACAAGTAAGCAAAAGTAGCATCTTTAGCATTTGTGAGTGGGGTGAGATTGTTCTCGGTTACATCAGTGGTAAAGAGATTATAGTAATCAAAAAGATTTCCCCCCTCCATAGTACTTGATAATGGCCAAAATCGACCATTATTTTCAATCTATTTCCGTGTCTAAAACGGACATTTGATCGTATTCCGGTCTTATTTAAATAAGAAAGCAGTCGAATTTGACAGATTTATGCAAGTTTGTATAAATAATAAGCTGGTATTGAAAAATACAAAAATATTGTTATTTTCAGTAATTTTATATAAAAAAATCCAAAAACATGATAAAAATATTAAAAATCATACACTTGATCAATTTGGTTCAGTGTTGTCTATTCGGTGAAACTCGAATTCATTAAATAGAATACAAACCAAATAATCAAGTGGAATAAATATTATATTTATATTATTGTATATTTTGATGTATATATTTTTAATTTTTGTGTTTGTTTATTTCTATTTCTGTTTTGAGCTATAATAAAATTAATTGGTCCACTAATCAATTTTGATTTTAACTAATTGCAGGTGAATTAAGTCAAGTGGTCCAATTATGTTAGTCCATTCCAGCCCAGTCCAACATCTCAAAATCTAATTTGGTCCAATCCAATCCAGTGGCCCAACTCCAGGCCCAACCACATTTTCAACACCAAACCCAAGCCCAACAAGCCAAAGCCCAAACCACTAAAACCAATCCTAACCTAACCCTAACCCTAAACTGGCGCCGCCGCCGCCGCGGTGAGATTCCGGCCGCCGCCTCCCCATTTCCAGATTCGACACTCCGGCCACCCCTCCAATTCCTACGCCGGCAGCTCCTCCCCTCCGGCGACCCATCCTCGCACCTCTGCCTGTCCGTCCCCAAAATTCCAATTCAACCACCACCATTTCCGGCAGCCTCCGAGCAACCCTACCATCTCCTCATCTCCTTCAACCAACACCACTCCCATCTCCACTGCACCACAGCCGCCACCGCCTTCTCATCTCCATCCTCCATTTCCAACCACAACCAACCCCTTCTCCACCAACACTCCGGCGTCCAGCCACCCATTCCATAACCAACAAACCCCCAAAATCAAAACAAAATCCCAAAACCAAAGAAGAAACCACAATCGAGCCACCACCGCAACACCATCATCACCACCACGCCGCTTCCGCCACCATTCTCCCTCACCTCAGTCGCCGCTCCTTCCTCCGCCCTTCGCCACCACAGTCGCCATTCCACCTTCCTCTCCGGCCACTCACCAACCGAGCCTCGCCATCACCACCACTCCTCCATCTCCTCCGCCTCTATCACTTCCGACGACAGCCGCCGCCACCATCTCCCTTGAAACCCGAACCCACCACCACAGCAACCAAATCCGTCTCCCCACTACCGGATTCCCTTACCTCCATCTCCCTCACGCCCAACACCCCTCGCCGCCGCTCGCCCTCAAGCCTCCAACCGCCCCTCGCCGCTTCCTCTCGCCCCCAGCAGCCCCAACGCCTCACCACCATCCGACAGCCTCCATCTCCCTCCGTTCACCTTTCCAGCCGCGCCACCAGCAGCCGCCGTCGCCGCCCCTCTCATCTTCTCGCCGCCGCCGCCGTAGCTTCTCCCACCTTCGCCTTCAACTTCCAATCTCGAAACAGAATTGGAAAAATGGACAGAGGACAGAACAAAATTGGAAGCAAGAAAATGAAAGAAAAATCGAGAAAGAAGCTGGGAAGAAGAAGCAAGAAGAGAAGAAGGAATGGGGATTTTTGAAAACTGGAAGAATAAGATTGGAAGAAGAAATCGAAGAAGAAGAAAAATGGAGGAGAGAAGAATTTGGGGAAAGAGATGAGATCGAGAACCTGGAATGAGAGAGAGAGAGAATTGAAGAGAAAAGAAAAGAGAGAGAGAGAAAAAATACACATTTGTCGCGGAAGGTGTACTCCGCGACAAAGTGCTCCGCGCCCAAAAATATGCTCCGCGCCCAGAATTATTCCGAGACTGTGAGAGGAAAATCAAGCCACAAAAGTTTGTCGCGGAACATGGTTCCGCGACAAAGTGGATCGCGCCCAGAGACAACCTTCCGCGCCCAGAGGAGAGAAAGCCTCTCCGCGACAGAGAGTCCCTCCGAGACAGCAGCTCACGTGATCTCCCATGTGCCATTAATTCCCACATGCCAAATCACTCAGGAGGTCCCAGGACCGCAAGTCCCGCAAGTGTTAAGGAGTTTCGTCTTTTCTCCTGGGATCTCAAGACCCGCCCCCTCCTGGGCGCCATCTTGGAGCCAAAAAGTGTTTTGTCCCTATTCCGCGACAAAGCAGTTGTTTGGCGACCAGATGGGCCTAATGGGCCTAGGGCTAATTTTCCACCTCTATAAATATAACATCCCACCCCCTTGAACAGTAACCTAGCTACACTATAGTTATTTTCACTGTTTTGGAGGCACCACTGTGCTCTCCAAAAATATGTTAGAGTGGGTAGTTTAATTTATGCAATGTAGTAGTAGATCTTAGCTTAGTTTAGTTTATGCTTTGTAATAAATTAGTGTAGCTAGTGTTCACTTTTTATTTTTCCAGTTTATATTTTTGTACTTTTGGGTTTCAAACACTTAAATCAATGGGTGTATTTTGAACCATGTTTTGGTATTGTAGTTAGGTTTTATTGCTTTCCTTATTTTAATAAATGCATAATCATTAGATATTATCCCTTAATAGGTTTATTAGCCTAGTTTATCTTTTTCATCTTTTTGTTCCAGTGTGTGTTATCTTGCTTTTTAGTTTAGTAGTTGCTGTTATTTTTCTTTTTATTTTGGTTGTTGTTTTATTTTATTTTTAGTCCTAGTATAATAAATCTAGAAAGGGATGTTATTATAGTGTTTGTGCATTTTTATATAAAAATTGCATTTCCTATATTGTATTGCATCACGTTGTAACCCCACGGGTTGCAACGTAATTTTCCCGTTGTGATCCCACGGATCACAACGCACTCCCCCGCAATGCAATATTAGGCGTTATGCTGCCAAAATTTTTTATAAAATATTTTAAAACCCTTTGTCGCCATACACTCTTGTCACGGAACCACGTTCCGCGACAAAACCCCTGTTTAGCGACAGAGGACCAAATTCTTGCATTTTGTCTGCATGGCTTTTGTCGCGGAGCACCCTTGTCGCGGAACCACGTTCCGCGACAAAATCTTATTCCGAGACAGAAAATTATGCCTTGCCATTAATTTTGAAACCCTTGGTCGCGAAGCAATCTTGTCGCGGAACGTCTTGTCGCGGAACCACGTTCCGCGACAAAACCCTTGATTAGCGACCAAGGACCCAAATACTTGTAATTTTATTCTGGGAGGACTCTGGCGCGGAACCTTTGTCGCGGAACCACGTACCGTGACAAAATCCTTGTTCCGCGACCAGGAATTATGTCCTTACCAATTTTCAACCCTCTTTGTCGCTATGCCTCTTTGTCGCGGAACCATGTTCCGCGACAAAATTTTTGCTTAGCGACAAAACAAACCCTAATTTTTCAAAATATCCACTTCTCTTATTTCCCACCCTTTGTCGCGAAACCTTTGTCGCGGAGCCACGCTCCGCGACACAAACTCTATTCCGCGACAAAGTGGCACCTTTTTGCCAAATTTTTATTCTCCATCTCACTCCATTAATTAATTGAACCTTTATATTAATATTTTGAGGTTGAAATCCAATGATCTCAACCCATGATTAATTTGATATAAAGAACTTTGTTCAATTTCCCATTAAAAGACTTTTCTATAAAATTAAACTCTAATGATCTAAGTGTATAATCCGGACTGTAATTAATTAATTAATTATGGAATGAGTGATTATTTAGACATGAAGAGTGAATATGGAATCATTTCCATATCCTTGCATGAGAAACCAATGTCTCTCATGCAAGATGACCCAAAAATATTTTTCTTTTATTTATTTTGTCTTTTCCGTGTTGTGTGAAACAGCTAATAAGGACTATATCAGATTAATGTTGGCGGGTATTCCCACACGGATAACTAGCTCGTGGTCTGTATATTAATTATTAGATGTTATTTTGCATGGTCTGGATAGTGGCCGGTGGAAGCCTTGGCGGTTCGTCCATCCGGGATTATAATAGCTGCTCAGCTGACTCCTATCCGGATACAGTTTTATTCTCTTTATCTTAATTTCAAAACCTGAATTCAAGTTGTAGTATTATTAAATGATGTCGACCAACATTATTTGAGAATTATTACAACAAGAAAATATGTGGGTTTTTCTTCCATTCACAGACAAAAGGGAGCTGAATGATGGTGGTCACCGTCACTTGGAATTCCTTTCTGTCTAAAAACCGTTCCACCTGGAATAGTTGGGACCTGGATGGCAGATGTTTGCAGTCCGGATAACCCCAGTTATTTCAGTCATCTTTTTAGCCAAATAAATTCTTCTCATCTCCGGCTATTTCATCTTTGTGTTCCAACTTCTGTCTAAACCCGCCTTATATTTTGGGTTATTTACTTTTACACTTCTCTATAAATTTATGCATGATATTATTATGTAGATATTGTGGTCAATATTATTTTGGGATCCTTCCCTTGGACATAGAAGTCTTGATTTTAATCAGATGTCTCACAATAAATTTCCAACAAAAATTCCTTTATAAAATCCGGATCTGAGTAAGGGATAAATTCTTTAGTTATGATTAATTCACATCCGACTGGGGGTTGATTTTGGGAAATTAGAAGCAGAGTCAGCGATTAGGTCTCACCTAGACTGAAAGGATCTGTGTTTTAATTGAGAGTCTAGTACCTGATAGGGAATGATTTTCAAATCCATTATTTTCCAAAATTGCTGTTTGTTGGAAATCTTGTATTAAATATTGCACTGGGTCAGATTCCACTTGGATTCCGATAAGGTGTGACAGATAATACTAGAGGAACAACATTCGGGCCTTGGTTATTTTCTAAGGTAGGGTTGAGTATTCTTTCAACTGCTATCTTCTTCTGCCAAAGCCTATTTTTGAGTCCTGAGTGAGTGCATCCGGAACGAACTAATTTATTAGTTCGTTTCATTAGTTTGTACCTCATAACCACCCGACGGGAAGTGAACACTGCGAGCGGTTCACCGAGATTAGGGAATTCTTGATCCACACCCAGTCATTCTGACTGGGGGCTTTCTTTTACTACCAGGGTCAAACTTTCAAAAACCTCCGAGTGATAGGATTTTAAAAGCTTTCTTTATCGCTTTCTTTTAAATGCTTTCGTTAGAGGTCACTCGGTTGTATTGAGAGTTGTGTAACTGCTACTAGGACTGAGAGTTAAGGGATAGTTCAGGGCTTGATTAGAATCTTTGGGTGTGACATGGGGGAATGATAACGGTACTTGACACTTCAATAAATGATTTGTCAGGTGATGCTTGTCCACCACAGATGAATAATATAACTTTGCAAGGCCTGTGAAGGGAGTTATGAGTCTGTGGTATCTTAGATTATATTTTCTTAAGAGCATGTAAACTCTTACTATAAGTACCTGTCTGTTAAAGGGAAAAGGGTACAGAGAACATGAGAATTAGCTAACTGAAGGATTACCCCAAGCTAAGATCTGTGGATTAAAGTGGAAGTTTAACTGTGTTTCATCTGAATCTTGTCCAATCTTTATTCTTTTCTCCCTGTCCCTTCTGTCTCATTTTAAAACTGCTTTCTTAGAATAATTCTATTGCTTTCTTAGATTAAATTTAATTCGCTTTGTAGAATAATTTTATCTGCTTTATTTTGATTGCTTTCATAGCTTAGTTTAAATTATGTCAAGTAGTTGTTAGTCATCTCTCAAACTTGAATCGAGTAACCGAGTGGAAAATCTTAGTAAACGGCGTGGGCCCTGCTTCCATCGCACATCCTCCAGTGAACGATCCGGTACTTACTATAAATTACTGCAATTTTTGACTCCGTGCGCTTTCGGGGGCACAGTTTCTTAACACGAGTAAATAAAAATGTGATTTTTCAGAAAATACTCATGTAGTGGGAATCTGCCGAAAGTTTCATGGCAGGGAATCTCATGACATGAAATCATGAGAAGTATCATGGCACATATACCGGGGACCCTCAGTGTGACAGGCTGAAGGTCAATTTATCCCGGTTGTATCATGAGATTTGTCAGAAGTTTCATGGCAGAGAGGACCACATTGCCATTTGAAATTAAAGCCCCTCACATGAGTAATAAAGAGTAACAACCTTAATATATCCCTAAACCCTTTCCACCGATTCATAACTCATTTCATTTAATAAAATCAATCCTGATATATTTTATTGAAAAATACTCGTGTTAATGAAATTTGTCAAAAGTTTCATGGCGTCGTTGCCGGGGAGGATGCAGCGTCGTTTATTAAGAGAATTACACTCCTGATTACTCATAGTTAGTTTAGTGTTAGTTTTGTGTATATATTTCAGAACAGAGAAGTACCCTCAAATCAATTAAACATTTAGAGTACTAAGACTCTAAATGTGAGGATGTTGATTTGAGGGGAAAACCTAACCAATTGGGTATTTTTGCTTGCAGGAATCATGGAGCCACCACAATGGTGTACGGAGTTAAATGTGGAAGTGTAGCATTGGGGCTACACTACTTTGATTTTTCGTTTAATTACACTTCGCCAATTGCAAAATCTAAGTTAATTAAACGAAAAATCAAAGACAAATGGAGAAGTGTAGCAGTGGAGCTACACTAATTGGCAATTGTAAATTGCACAACACGTGAGACTCACGTGTTTGTCATCTCCACCACATCCGGACCACGAAGCTCAACTGCTGCTCCATCGCTCATCCACCTCAACACCACCACTGCGCTGAGGAAACCCTCATCACTGGTGAAACAACAAATGGAGCAGCAGATCTTCGGACTACCAATTGCTCACCACCATGGGACAAGCCAAGGCCATCATATCACTTTCCGTCGCCCCTGTCCCAACTGAGCATCTAAAGAGGTTCCCGGTTGGATTAGTTCTGTAATTGACCGAAGATTATATCCGGAATTCAAAGAAATTTAAAAATCCGGAATAATTTTCGCAAGCACGGAATTAATCCAACCTAAATTTCTGCAAGTCAAAATTATATGTATACATATATTTATATTTATATCTCTGGTGAATATTATTAAATAATTCGGGTATTAATCAATTAACTCACATTTAGAGTACTAAGACTCTAAATGTGAGGATGTTGATATTTTTGAGAAAACCCGATAACTTCTTCTGTGTTTGCTTTGCAGGAATTTGTGGGACTACCAAAAAGAAAATTAAAGCTTCAAAACAGGTTCCCGGTTGGATTGATTCTGTGATTAGTTGAAAGTATTCCTGGAATTTAAAGCAATTTAAAATCCAGAATAACATTTATAAGAACAGAATTAATCCAACCTAATTTATGCAAGTAAATGTAGTAGATTAAAATTTTATAAAATTCAAAAATGTGATTGAACAATTTTGATGAAAATCAGAATTTTTCTTAAGTATTGGGCATCGAACAATCGCCTTGTTCGATGAACCAAACGATCACACATAGCCAAAATCGTCGAACATTTAATTGGTTTGACGAAAAAGGCTATCGGAATTATTTTTTCTATCTTTTATATTAATATTTTCACCCTCCCTCCCTCCTCTCTTGTTTTATTTTTATTTTATAATTTGTTTGAGTGGGAACTGATTGACTCACATTTCGAGCAAGGCTCAAAATGTGAGGATGTTGATTCTTTACTTAAATATCTCAAAAAAAAAAAAAAGAGTGTGTTATTTTTCTTTTTGCTTATTTTTATTATTTTATATTTAAACCCAGCATAAAGCATGTATAAATATGTCAGTGATTCACATATTCGATTTTGGTTTATGATTAAATTTTTAAACTTTTAAATTGGGATAATATAATTGAATACATGCATGATATGAATTTTTGAGGTTTTGAGCTATAAAAATTTAATGATATAATCATCTTGTTGGGTAATGAGTCCTCATGTTGAGAATTTAATTGAATAGATTGTAAGAATTTTTCAAAGATTATATTTAAGAATATTGTATGACATGAATGAACCATTCCATGTGAGATTTGAGCCATGAGTCATTTTTACTCATTCTTTTCTTTGATGTGTGAAAATCATTTTAGTTAAAGGACACTAGAACTTGCGATTGGGACCGATTCAAGACCATGCCATATTCCAAAAATCGAGCATATGATCGAGGCACTTAGAAAAACCCAAATTTTGGCCTTCTCTTGAAATCCAAACCCAAAAATATTTTCCCTTTAGGATTAACCAATTTGAGCCTATAAGCCTAATTTTTCTTTGGAGCCCTCTATATTATTCCTAGCCTTCTAAAAAGACCAAAAAAAAAAAAAAAAAAAAAAATTCAAACCCAAGTGTCTAAGAATGAATTTTATCAAGGCATTAAAATTATGATCATCAATTCATCAAATCGGTATTAAAAAATCCGATAAAAAAAAAAAAAAAAGAGAAGAAGAAAATTGTTGAGTTACATTCAACACAAAAAAAAAGAGAAAGAAAATGTTGAACTCTTTTCAACATCAAGAAATTGCAAATGACAAAGCAAATTAGACTTAGTCTAATGTCATGCAATATGAAGAGAAAAGCAAAAGAAAGAAAGAAATAAATTGATGATCATAAATTTTAAATAAAAATATGCCATGTTATGATAATATTAATTCTTGCCACTTCTTAGCCCAATAATTTTCCCTTTCCTACCAAATGTTACAACCGTATGCCCCGTTATAACCCTTGAATAAGACCTCATGATCTCGATTTAAAGAAATGAGCCGGTGGCGAGTTGGTCCAATTGCAAGCTTATGGGATAATTTAATTAAATTTGATTATGAGTGCTCATTGATAAAACCCCTTTTTGAGAGTGAGTGAAATTTCCGTCTCTACCATATGTGAGGCTCTGCTTTTAATTATGTTCATGTCATACTTTAATTCTAGAATTAAATCAATGGATTATTTCTAAACATGACGTTCATGAAGAATTATCAATAATGACTGATTTATAGACCTGATTAAGTGAGAAGTATCATTTCATTAAACACTGCAATCAAGAGAATTCAATACTTGTAGTTTTTGATTGTCTTATCCCAATCTAAAAAGAATGATATTTTTGAAGCCACGAAAATAGATTGAATATGTAGAGTCCGTGTTCTTAGGAACATTGACTCTGACTGCTCGGGGACGATCAATATTAAATGTGAGGATGTTGATAATGGCCAAAATCGACCATTATTTTCAATCTATTTCCGTGTCTAAAACGGACATTTGATCGTATTCCGGTCTTATTTAAATAAGAAAGCAGTCGAATTTGACAGATTTATGCAAGTTTGTATAAATAATAAGCTGGTATTGAAAAATACAAAAATATTGTTATTTTCAGTAATTTTATATAAAAAAATCCAAAAACATGATAAAAATATTAAAAATCATACACTTGATCAATTTGGTTCAGTGTTGTCTATTCGGTGAAACTCGAATTCATTAAATAGAATACAAACCAAATAATCAAGTGGAATAAATATTATATTTATATTATTGTATATTTTGATGTATATATTTTTAATTTTTGTGTTTGTTTATTTCTATTTCTGTTTTGAGCTATAATAAAATTAATTGGTCCACTAATCACTTTTGATTTTAACTAATTGCAGGTGAATTAAGTCAAGTGGTCCAATTATGTTAGTCCATTCCAGCCCAGTCCAACATCTCAAAATCTAATTTGGTCCAATCCAATCCAGTGGCCCAACTCCAGGCCCAACCACATTTTCAACACCAAACCCAAGCCCAACAAGCCAAAGCCCAAACCACTAAAACCAATCCTAACCTAACCCTAACCCTAAACCGGCGCCGCCGCCGCCGCGGTGAGATTCCGGCCGCCGCCTCCCCATTTCCAGATTCGACACTCCGGCCACCCCTCCAATTCCTACGCCGGCAGCTCCTCCCCTCCGGCGACCCATCCTCGCACCTCTGCCTGTCCGTCCCCAAAATTCCAATTCAACCACCACCATTTCCGGCAGCCTCCGAGCAACCCTACCATCTCCTCATCTCCTTCAACCAACACCACTCCCATCTCCACTGCACCACAGCCGCCACCGCCTTCTCATCTCCATCCTCCATTTCCAACCACAACCAACCCCTTCTCCACCAACACTCCGGCGTCCAGCCACCCATTCCATAACCAACAAACCCCCAAAATCAAAACAAAATCCCAAAACCAAAGAAGAAACCACAATCGAGCCACCACCGCAACACCATCATCACCACCACGCCGCTTCCGCCACCATTCTCCCTCACCTCAGTCGCCGCTCCTTCCTCCGCCCTTCGCCACCACAGTCGCCATTCCACCTTCCTCTCCGGCCACTCACCAACCGAGCCTCGCCATCACCACCACTCCTCCATCTCCTCCGCCTCTATCACTTCCGACGACAGCCGCCGCCACCATCTCCCTTGAAACCCGAACCCACCACCACAGCAACCAAATCCGTCTCCCCACTACCGGATTCCCTTACCTCCATCTCCCTCACGCCCAACACCCCTCGCCGCCGCTCGCCCTCAAGCCTCCAACCGCCCCTCGCCGCTTCCTCTCGCCCCCAGCAGCCCCAACGCCTCACCACCATCCGACAGCCTCCATCTCCCTCCGTTCACCTTTCCAGCCGCGCCACCAGCAGCCGCCGTCGCCGCCCCTCTCATCTTCTCGCCGCCGCCGCCGTAGCTTCTCCCACCTTCGCCTTCAACTTCCAATCTCGAAACAGAATTGGAAAAATGGACAGAGGACAGAACAAAATTGGAAGCAAGAAAATGAAAGAAAAATCGAGAAAGAAGCTGGGAAGAAGAAGCAAGAAGAGAAGAAGGAATGGGGATTTTTGAAAACTGGAAGAATAAGATTGGAAGAAGAAATCGAAGAAGAAGAAAAATGGAGGAGAGAAGAATTTGGGGAAAGAGATGAGATCGAGAACCTGGAATGAGAGAGAGAGAGAATTGAAGAGAAAAGAAAAGAGAGAGAGAGAAAAAATACACATTTGTCGCGGAAGGTGTACTCCGCGACAAAGTGCTCCGCGCCCAGAATTATTCCGAGACTGTGAGAGGAAAATCAAGCCACAAAAGTTTGTCGCGGAACATGGTTCCGCGACAAAGTGGATCGCGCCCAGAGACAACCTTCCGCGCCCAGAGGAGAGAAAGCCTCTCCGCGACAGAGAGTCCCTCCGAGACAGCAGCTCACGTGATCTCCCATGTGCCATTAATTCCCACATGCCAAATCACTCAGGAGGTCCCAGGACCGCAAGTCCCGCAAGTGTTAAGGAGTTTCGTCTTTTCTCCTGGGATCTCAAGACCCGCCCCCTCCTGGGCGCCATCTTGGAGCCAAAAAGTGTTTTGTCCCTATTCCGCGACAAAGCAGTTGTTTGGCGACCAGATGGGCCTAATGGGCCTAGGGCTAATTTTCCACCTCTATAAATATAACATCCCACCCCCTTGAACAGTAACCTAGCTACACTATAGTTATTTTCACTGTTTTGGAGGCACCACTGTGCTCTCCAAAAATATGTTAGAGTGGGTAGTTTAATTTATGCAATGTAGTAGTAGATCTTAGCTTAGTTTAGTTTATGCTTTGTAATAAATTAGTGTAGCTAGTGTTCACTTTTTATTTTTCCAGTTTATATTTTTGTACTTTTGGGTTTCAAACACTTAAATCAATGGGTGTATTTTGAACCATGTTTTGGTATTGTAGTTAGGTTTTATTGCTTTCCTTATTTTAATAAATGCATAATCATTAGATATTATCCCTTAATAGGTTTATTAGCCTAGTTTATCTTTTTCATCTTTTTGTTCCAGTGTGTGTTATCTTGCTTTTTAGTTTAGTAGTTGCTGTTATTTTTCTTTTTATTTTGGTTGTTGTTTTATTTTATTTTTAGTCCTAGTATAATAAATCTAGAAAGGGATGTTATTATAGTGTTTGTGCATTTTTATATAAAAATTGCATTTCCTATATTGTATTGCATCACGTTGTAACCCCACGGGTTGCAACGTAATTTTCCCGTTGTGATCCCACGGATCACAACGCACTCCCCCGCAATGCAATATTAGGCGTTATGCTGCCAAAATTTTTTATAAAATATTTTAAAACCCTTTGTCGCCATACACTCTTGTCACGGAACCACGTTCCGCGACAAAACCCCTGTTTAGCGACAGAGGACCAAATTCTTGCATTTTGTCTGCATGGCTTTTGTCGCGGAGCACCCTTGTCGCGGAACCACGTTCCGCGACAAAATCTTATTCCGAGACAGAAAATTATGCCTTGCCATTAATTTTGAAACCCTTGGTCGCGAAGCAATCTTGTCGCGGAACGTCTTGTCGCGGAACCACGTTCCGCGACAAAACCCTTGATTAGCGACCAAGGACCCAAATACTTGTAATTTTATTCTGGGAGGACTCTGGCGCGGAACCTTTGTCGCGGAACCACGTACCGCGACAAAATCCTTGTTCCGCGACCAGGAATTATGTCCTTACCAATTTTCAACCCTCTTTGTCGCTATGCCTCTTTGTCGCGGAACCATGTTCCGCGACAAAATTTTTGCTTAGCGACAAAACAAACCCTAATTTTTCAAAATATCCACTTCTCTTATTTCCCACCCTTTGTCGCGAAACCTTTGTCGCGGAGCCACGCTCCGCGACACAAACTCTATTCCGCGACAAAGTGGCACCTTTTTGCCAAATTTTTATTCTCCATCTCACTCCATTAATTAATTGAACCTTTATATTAATATTTTGAGGTTGAAATCCAATGATCTCAACCCATGATTAATTTGATATAAAGAACTTTGTTCAATTTCCCATTAAAAGACTTTTCTATAAAATTAAACTCTAATGATCTAAGTGTATAATCCGGACTGTAATTAATTAATTAATTATGGAATGAGTGATTATTTAGACATGAAGAGTGAATATGGAATCATTTCCATATCCTTGCATGAGAAACCAATGTCTCTCATGCAAGATGACCCAAAAATATTTTTCTTTTATTTATTTTGTCTTTTCCGTGTTGTGTGAAACAGCTAATAAGGACTATATCAGATTAATGTTGGCGGGTATTCCCACACGGATAACTAGCTCGTGGTCTGTATATTAATTATTAGATGTTATTTTGCATGGTCTGGATAGTGGCCGGTGGAAGCCTTGGCGGTTCGTCCATCCGGGATTATAATAGCTGCTCAGCTGACTCCTATCCGGATACAGTTTTATTCTCTTTATCTTAATTTCAAAACCTGAATTCAAGTTGTAGTATTATTAAATGATGTCGACCAACATTATTTGAGAATTATTACAACAAGAAAATATGTGGGTTTTTCTTCCATTCACAGACAAAAGGGAGCTGAATGATGGTGGTCACCGTCACTTGGAATTCCTTTCTGTCTAAAAACCGTTCCACCTGGAATAGTTGGGACCTGGATGGCAGATGTTTGCAGTCCGGATAACCCCAGTTATTTCAGTCATCTTTTTAGCCAAATAAATTCTTCTCATCTCCGGCTATTTCATCTTTGTGTTCCAACTTCTGTCTAAACCCGCCTTATATTTTGGGTTATTTACTTTTACACTTCTCTATAAATTTATGCATGATATTATTATGTAGATATTGTGGTCAATATTATTTTGGGATCCTTCCCTTGGACATAGAAGTCTTGATTTTAATCAGATGTCTCACAATAAATTTCCAACAAAAATTCCTTTATAAAATCCGGATCTGAGTAAGGGATAAATTCTTTAGTTATGATTAATTCACATCCGACTGGGGGTTGATTTTGGGAAATTAGAAGCAGAGTCAGCGATTAGGTCTCACCTAGACTGAAAGGATCTGTGTTTTAATTGAGAGTCTAGTACCTGATAGGGAATGATTTTCAAATCCATTATTTTCCAAAATTGCTGTTTGTTGGAAATCTTGTATTAAATATTGCACTGGGTCAGATTCCACTTGGATTCCGATAAGGTGTGACAGATAATACTAGAGGAACAACATTCGGGCCTTGGTTATTTTCTAAGGTAGGGTTGAGTATTCTTTCAACTGCTATCTTCTTCTGCCAAAGCCTATTTTTGAGTCCTGAGTGAGTGCATCCGGAACGAACTAATTTATTAGTTCGTTTCATTAGTTTGTACCTCATAACCACCCGACGGGAAGTGAACACTGCGAGCGGTTCACCGAGATTAGGGAATTCTTGATCCACACCCAGTCATTCTGACTGGGGGCTTTCTTTTACTACCAGGGTCAAACTTTCAAAAACCTCCGAGTGATAGGATTTTAAAAGCTTTCTTTATCGCTTTCTTTTAAATGCTTTCGTTAGAGGTCACTCGGTTGTATTGAGAGTTGTGTAACTGCTACTAGGACTGAGAGTTAAGGGATAGTTCAGGGCTTGATTAGAATCTTTGGGTGTGACATGGGGGAATGATAACGGTACTTGACACTTCAATAAATGATTTGTCAGGTGATGCTTGTCCACCACAGATGAATAATATAACTTTGCAAGGCCTGTGAAGGGAGTTATGAGTCTGTGGTATCTTAGATTATATTTTCTTAAGAGCATGTAAACTCTTACTATAAGTACCTGTCTGTTAAAGGGAAAAGGGTACAGAGAACATGAGAATTAGCTAACTGAAGGATTACCCCAAGCTAAGATCTGTGGATTAAAGTGGAAGTTTAACTGTGTTTCATCTGAATCTTGTCCAATCTTTATTCTTTTCTCCCTGTCCCTTCTGTCTCATTTTAAAACTGCTTTCTTAGAATAATTCTATTGCTTTCTTAGATTAAATTTAATTCGCTTTGTAGAATAATTTTATCTGCTTTATTTTGATTGCTTTCATAGCTTAGTTTAAATTATGTCAAGTAGTTGTTAGTCATCTCTCAAACTTGAATCGAGTAACCGAGTGGAAAATCTTAGTAAACGGCGTGGGCCCTGCTTCCATCGCACATCCTCCAGTGAACGATCCGGTACTTACTATAAATTACTGCAATTTTTGACTCCGTGCGCTTTCGGGGGCACAGTTTCTTAACACGAGTAAATAAAAATGTGATTTTTCAGAAAATACTAATGTAGTGGGAATCTGCCGAAAGTTTCATGGCAGGGAATCTCATGACATGAAATCATGAGAAGTATCATGGCACATATACCGGGGACCCTCAGTGTGACAGGCTGAAGGTCAATTTATCCCGGTTGTATCATGAGATTTGTCAGAAGTTTCATGGCAGAGAGGACCACATTGCCATTTGAAATTAAAGCCCCTCACATGAGTAATAAAGAGTAACAACCTTAATATATCCCTAAACCCTTTCCACCGATTCATAACTCATTTCATTTAATAAAATCAATCCTGATATATTTTATTGAAAAATACTCGTGTTAATGAAATTTGTCAAAAGTTTCAGTACTATCTTCTAATTCCTTCCCCGCTACATTGGTTTCAAAAGCGTTAAAAGGATATGTTGACATCTTCATCATGCCAAAAGTGACCTCCTGGTTATCAACATGAAGCTTCACTATGCCATTCTTTGCGTCAATCATGGCTCCCGCAGTCACCAGAAAAGGCCTCCCTAATATGATAGGAATTCTGACATTTTTGTCGATATCAAGAATGACAAAGTCAGCTGGAAAACAGAGGCCTCCTGTCTTTACTATAACATCTTCAATGATCCCTTCTGGTCTGGTGCTCGATTGATCAGCAAAGAAGAGGGTCATATTGACTGGCCTCATCTTTCCCAAATCCAAGCGTCTCGCCATAGCCAGTGGCATTACATTGATGCTGCTTCCTAAGTCACAGAGTCCTCGCCCAGCTTCTTTACAGTTGATAATTAGAGGTAAAGTGAAACTCCCTGGATCTTCCAGCTTTGGAGGAATCCTTTGCTGAAGAACCAAGCTACAATTTTGATTTAAGACCACCATGTGCTGCTCTCCTGCACTTCTTTTCCCTGAAATTAATTCTTTCAGAAACTTAGCGTAAGTGGGCATTTCTGCAATTAATTCAACCAAAGGGATTGATATTTCAATGGCCTTAATCTTTTCAAGAAATTTCTTAAATTTAATTTCTTGAAGATCATTTTTGAGTCTCCCAGGATATGGTATCCTGGGCATGTGTTCATCCAGTGAATCCTTTTTGTTACCTGTAGAGTTAGGATTATCATTACCTCCCTCTTTTTCCTTAGGAAAAAAATATCCTGAGACATTCTTTTCCAAACCCTTATCCTCAAGTGTCTGTCTCTGTTCAGGGTGATCATCTTCTTCCATTGTTTGAACATCCTTGAACTTTTTCTGCTGCAGCAACCTATCTCTTTTCTTTTCAAATTCAGGATCAACAACCTCTTTTCCTCCCCTCAATGTAACTGCCTTACATTGTGGATTTGTTTCAGAAGAACTTGGTAATTTTCCTTTTTCTCTCTGCTGTAGTAATTTGGCCATCTCTGTTACTGAATTCTCAACATTCTTAATTGAAGCCTGCAGTTGGTTATTCGTCTCTGTCTGCTTAACAATGAACTCCTTCAGAGCATTTTCCACATTTAAAGAGTAAGTATTATCTTGAGCAACAGGATAAGGTTGTTGTGGAAAGTTCACCGGGACTGGTGCAAACTGTCCAAACGGCCTATTCTGTTGGTTCACCTGTTGGAAAGGTCTCTGTGGGTACATCTGTTGTTGTGGATAAAATGGTTGTGGAGGACGAAACTGCTGCTGATTTGGTTGTTGTGGATTCAGAAGATGTGCATTTTGTGCGTTCTGAGTATTACCATAGCTCAGATTCGGGTGTTTGTTCTGGAAGCCGGTGTAGTTGCAGCTCTCATCTTGCTTTGGGGCTTCCTGAATTTGTGGACACTGATCATTGTGATGTGGCCCTGAGCAAATTCCGCACTGATACACAGGTTCCATTGGAGTAGGTTGAAGGATCATTACTGGTTGCTGCTGTTGTTGATGCTGAGCCTGTTGATTTGCTTGCTGAGCCAACTGTAGATCAGCAATCTGCTTGGTGAGTGCTGCAAATTTCTCTTCATTTTTATCTGTATGGATGACAAGACTTTTTCTGGTAGGAGATGGTGGATCATCGTCCTGGAGGACTGCCCTGCTAGCTGTCATAGTATCTATTGTTGACCACGCTCTATCAAGTGGCATTTGAAGCAATTGTTCCCCTCGAGTGGCATTGATCATCATCTGCCAAGTGTGAGTGAGTCCGGTGAAGAAAATTTTCAATAGCCTTCTTTCAGTTATACCATGTTGTGGACATCTCTTGAGCATGTCAAAGAATCTGTCCCGGGCATCCTTAAGAGATTCCCCTTTTCTCATCTTGAAACTAGAGATCTTGTCTACCCATTCGTCAACCTTGCTTTCAGGAAAATACTTAAGTAGGAAATTCCTGACTAATTCTGGCCATGTAGCCTTCTGTTGAGCATTTAATGAATCATACCATTCTTTAGCGGAGCCATCCAAAGAGAATGGAAACATAGCCAATTGAATGGTTTCCCTTGAAGCTCTTCCTTTCTTTACTGTCTTACTTAGTTCAACAAACTTCTTGAGATGTAAATGTGGATCTTCAGCACTCATTCCATAAAAAGCTCTAGAAGATGCTAGGTTCAATATACCAGGTGGTATATCAACCTCCTCATCTGTCCCAGCCAAATATTGATCGACATTAGGTTGCCATGGTTGATATTGCTCTTCTTGAGGGTTCGGAACAGGATTAGCAAAATTTGGTGGAAAATAGTGTTGATGAATAAATTGTGGTGCAGCAGCTCTTTGTGGTGCTTGAAAAGGTCCTCGAAGTGGAATGTTTTGCTGATTATCTGGTTGTCCATTTGGCAAATTCCCAGGTCCGTCATTCTGTCCATTGTTAGCCATCCTTGTTATGGTTGAAAGATTTCCTTCTGCAAGATCTCTCTGTCTCCTTCTTGCACTTGCTCTGATCAGCCTTGCTGTTCTCTCAAGTTCACAATTAAAAGGAAGCAAAGGTGGTCTTGAAGATCGAGTTTTTCTCTCGCTCATAAACTGTTGAGGCTTCTCTGTGAACAAAATGAAAGAATTTTGTGAATTCGTTATAATAAAAAGTAAATAATTACAATTAAACCAAGAATATCTACAGTTCTAAAATTCATAACGCTACACCCTCCCCGGCAACGGCGCCATGAAGCTTTGAGGTAAAACCCCGATGCAATGCCCCCCGACAGCCTTTACACTATAATTCCTATAGGGCTGTTAAAAAGCCTGCCTAGTTTTTCCTACCGAAAGCGCACGGTATCAAGCTGCAATATTTATTTTAATTGTCGGGATCGTTCAAAAGAGAGTTACACGATAAAAGTGTTTTAATAGAATTATTGGCTTTAGAATCTGTCTTTATTCTTGATTTAAGAATGTTGTAATGATGATTACTAAAGAATACTACTGAAATGTAAATGCTTAAAGCTGTAAATGTAGTAAAGAAAATAATTAAAATGATGTAGAACATTATGGTCTTATTCACGTGTTTAAGATGTTACAGACCAAATCAAATGAAAAATGAAATAAGAATATGCTGAGATTATCATACTTCATTGGCTAAAACATAATGAAAGTTCATTGAGATAGACAAATCCTTTACACAACTTAATCAATTCTTCATGTCTTCAATCACTTCCCAAGATAGGTACTTATGATTCAATGTCATGACATTCTAAGCTCTGAAATCATGGAATACTATCATCATCTGTCAGACTCCTTCTGTGATAAAAGCTTTCAGAATTGTCACTTAATCTTTTCCTTTCAGACTCAGATTAAGCCTTTGACAACTCGAGGTCACTTCTAAATCATACTATATTCGTCTGAACTTGAAGTTGTTCTTTTTATTACCCTGATCAAACTGATCTTATGATCCTGTATTGGATGTCCTCTACAAAAAAATGAAAAAGCTAATATTTAAATCTATCATCCAATGTTTTCATAAGACTCATTTCTTCAGAGTAATTCCTGCAAGTATTCATAAGGAATAATAGTCTTGTAAGTATATCAAGATGAAATTGCTATTCAACTTCCTTGACTTATCCAGACTACTCAGATTTGTATAACTGATTTAGCTCAAGAAATCTCTGTAAACAGTTCCAAATATCCGTGATTTGACTCAGGATTAGTAGACTGAAGAGAAATGTTTAATCTCCTACTCATAGCATATAGTGATAACTATAATACCATGAACCCCGGAAATTAATCTTCCTGATATTCTACTAATTTTTAGGACAAAAGATGGTTCTTGAAACATCTTTCCCTTTTAAACGACAGGTACTAAATGCCCAACTGAAGAACAAGTTTGTTCTTTATTAGTCCTGAGTAGATAATGATTGAGAAAACCTATATCATCATCTCTCTCAACGTACCAGTGTAAAATAGTAATACGTGTTGCACATATGAATTGTAAATTTGTAATCATGAAGTAAGATTACTCATCATATACTGGGAAATATCCCAAAATATTATATGTATATGTAGTATTATATGTATAAAGAGACGTTGAGGGTTCTGAATCCTCTTAATCAAAATGCAAGGATGCTTCCAAAATATACATTGGAAACTAGACAGAATTAGGAAATAACTTTCCCAAGAAAAAGAATTTGAGAAATAACTCTGCAAAATAAGTGTCCAAAATAGCTCGCAGTAACTATTTTGGGTTTCAAACTATGAACATTCCAATTTTCCGCACGCTATGTCTGTACAGCGTGGAGGGAGCTAATATTCAAAGAATGTTCCCCAGATTTTGTTTATACAAAGAATTGAATGCCTCGCGATAGTTTCTGTAAGAATGCGGCGAGGTACTCAATTCCTACTTATAGATAGGGGTTATATATGTATAAGGAGTAAAAGTGAATGATTGATACCCTATAAAATGGATATCAAGTCTATTGCTGTTATAGATTGATCCTCTCGCTTTGTCAGATTGACATCGCGTGAGTATTTGGATAGCCTTTGTCATAATAGATCTATCTGGATATTTCCTCGCGTCATCTTTTAGGATGAAGCGAGGGGATATCCTTATTCGAAGTAAATGATCAGAATTTATAACTGCCATAACTACCTTCTGGAATTTCTGTTTAGAAAATTATGAACATAGAATCTTTTGCATCCAAGTTCATGAACTCAAAGCTATTGATTCTCAAAGATTATCAAGCGATGATTAACACTGCATGGGTCTCTAGGAACCTTTTAGAGTTCTGAACATTAAACCTTATGATTCTCATCTATAAACATAACATTGACAGAAAATCGAGTAAATTCATAATTCCGCCAGATCATACCTAACTCGGTTACAATATCCAAATTTCTTACGTAATTGGAACGAACAATTTGCGCATTAAAAATGTGGAAGTGTTATGATCTTCGAAAATCGAATTAAAGATATGATGCAAAATTCAGATTGAATGATGAAATTGAGGTTTATACTCTGCTGAAACAGAATTACGAAATGGAAATAGAAACCAGAAAGATAAGAAATTCACAATCTGATAACCGATCATTCTTCTTGTATCTCGAATAACAAAGAATTAAAAATGAATACACCTGGAAATCTGTTTGCTATCAGAATAATGCGAAGATGAGCGAACGAGTCGGAGTTTAGATGATGATCGTCATGATGGATGAACAAGCGATCCGAAAGCAACTCTCCTCCCAGGGTATCCTCTAGCTAATCTAACAACTAATCTTAAAGAAATCTACTGCGAAGTTGAATTACAGTTCTACGAAAACCAATTACAAATCTGAAGAACATCAAAGTAAATTGCAGAGAAAATTAAATCCTAACCTACCTACTAAATTCTAAAAAGTGGACTGGAGAGTAAAATCGAGCTATTCTCTTCAATCTCCCGCCTGCTGAGCTGATTCCCCAAGGGTCTTATTTATAGATGGGTGTTGTAACTGCTTCTGCCTTGGATGATAACCGCTCGCATCAGAATAGCTCTCCTCTCGCTTTGTCCAGTTCCTTCAAAGCGAGAGTCAGAAATGTAATCATCTTTCTTGACGAGGCGAGGTCTCACAGTTTCTCCAAGGAATCTGCTTCTCGCCATGACGGATAAAACTTCTGTCTTGCACAGACTTCCTTTCCTCGCGATGTCAAACAATCATCGCGTGGACTTCAGCATCTGCACATTTTCCTTAAATCTTTTCCTGATTTCGGAAACAAGCCCTCGCACCATTCCTTTTCTTTCCTCGCTATGTCCTTTCCACTTCCTGCTGTTTTCCAGCTTGACTTCCTTCTGCATGACAAAACGTGGATCAGTTCAATGGAAACACCGCGTGCGAGTCTTACAAAGAAAACTCAGAATTTCAAGCCATTTTCCATGTATTTCCAACTTCTGTGCAATCTTAATTCTTCTTCCATTTTTTCTAATCCTTTATGATTATTCATCAAAAATCAATGGAATTAAGAGCAAAAGATCATCATTAAGACACTAAATTGGACGCAAATGACAGTCACAAAAGGCTGTCATCACATATTTCCTTTCGAGTCTGTAAAAGTATGGGGTATTTCCCCAAGAGTCTTGTATACTCCATGAGGAACTAAGTGTCAGTCTTCTCCATTAGGGGAAATTATGTTTGAATAATATTTTTAATATTTCTTCAGTAAAATCCGGGTTTCCAAATATCCCAAATATCCCGATAATGTAGTTAAAACCCTTTACTCATATCTTGATACATCAAAAGGTAGGAAACAAAATATGACTGTGTTGTTTGTTGCTGAAGGAGCCAAGAATCGGTGAACCATCAGTGGCGGCTGCGTGGTTGGAGGAAGTCCGTAAAATCCCGGAGCTTAGGAAACCCGGTAGTAAGGCGGTCAAAGCCAAGGTATGAAGTTTAGTGCTCAATTTAATTATCGGAAGCAGAATGGGCGGTCATTGGATTAAATCTAATGAAAAATCTAAAGTCTGGGGTCAAAGTGTAAAAGGACAAAAATTGGTAAGTCAACTGCGGAGTCAAAATATAATAAAGAAAAGTAGGTGGGGTCAACTATTATTTTAAAAAGTCTGTATGGCCAAAAATTGAACAAAGGTGGTTTGTTATGGCCTAAAATCATAACTCAAATATGTTGTGGCTCGAAAGTGGAAGTGACTACTTGTTATGGCCTAAATTGACTATTAACCCTATTTATGAGCAGTTACAAACTTTTGGGTGTTGCCTTTGATCATGATTTTGGGCGATGGAAAATGGCAAGGATTTCAATGCTCATGGTGTGAGTTGGTGTTTTTGGGATTTGATTGAACTTGAACATACACCATTTTGTCTTGGATGTATTTTGTGGCAAGCAGAATTTGTCCCATGAATAGTACGGTTTTGTACATCATTGTTGAACATGCTATTTATTGTTTGATAAATCAAGTGACATGTTTGTTTGTTATGGATGAGTTTCGCACTCCTTTATTTGTTTGAAATAATTGTATACAAGTTATTGTTGCTATTAACCTGATATAGTCTCTTAACCTACACGATTCAATTGGGAAACTTAGTCAACTACGCTAGTCATCATTCATTATTTTATATTCTATAGTTAGAAAAACCAATGTTTAAATCCATAATTAAATACGTAGCAATTTTAAAAAGAAAAAAATAAAAACATACCCAACTATACTAAAGTTTTAAAAATAGTACCTAAATAAATTTTTTGATAAATAGACCTCAACTCTTCCATATTAGAAAAACTATACCTTTGCCCTTTCAAATATTTTTTTATGTCCCATTTAATTTTCAAACTTTTTGTATTAAATAATAAAATTAAATTATACTATTTATAATTGAAAAATAATTGAATTATGAAACTTAATAATATTAAATAAAATAAAATAATATTTAAGAAATATAATATGAAAAACCTAAATAAAAAAGGGAAATTAAGGGATGTTTCTTGGAATGAATCTACCTATGCATAAAAAAATAATACTCGAGTTAATAAATAAAAATAGGCCATGAGAAGGCACCCATTCCATTTTTGGGCCATTAAATTTTAATTTATGATTTTATGGCATTATAAGGCTGATTTTAAGTCATCAAGCCTTTTTTGAAAACTCAGTTGATCCTATAATTTATGTTTTATTTCACTTTGACCCCAAACTTTTTTTTTCATTTTTTTTTAGTCCAATGACAGCCCAACATGCCTCCGACAATAAATTAAGCACCAAATTCCATACATTCGGTTTGACCGCCCTACTGCTGGGTTTCCTAAGCTCCGGGGTTTTACTTCCTCCAACCAAGCAGCCACAACCGATGGTCCACCATTCTTGGTTTCTTCAGCAACGGACAGCACAGTCCTATTTCGTTTCCTACCTTAGGACGTAACAAGATATGGGTAAAGGGTTTTAACTATATCATCGGAATGTTTGGAACACTGGAAGTCAATTTTATTGAGAAATATTAAAAATATTATTCAAACATAATTTTCACTAATGGAGAAGACAAATACTTAGTTCCTCATGGAGGATACAAGACTCTCTTGGGATATACCCCATACTTTTATAGACTCGAAAGGACATTAGCAGAAAAGGAAATATTACAAATATTTTGAAGAGTTGGGAGGTTTTTTTCGATGCCTTCCATCTGCTCCAAACTTCTCTATTTATAGGTGCCTGCGGACTCAAATCCCGGATTCCAATTTTCTCTAATTCCTCGTGACGTCACTGCGTTCGTCACATGTCATTAAAATCCACCAGTTACATTACTGTCCTTTTGACATTATTGTATTTATTTGGCCATTTTGTCAACTCTCCACCTTCCTTTATCGGCCGTTATTTGCCAACTGCCTCTCTTTACTTTGTCGGCCATTTATTCCGGGGTACTGCCGACACCTCTTCTTCTCTTACATCCAGATGTTCTCATTTTGGCTTGTGAAAGTTTTTTGGACGTTTTTTCCCTTTGTCCTGTTCGAATCCGGATTTCTTTTAGGTTACCCGGATTTTCGTGCCGAATAGGTATTTTTCTTGTTCTGCGCAATATGGGCATATGTGGTTGTCCTATTGGCCAACATATCATATTGCATGCCTTCTTTCTGGTAGACTCGGTTGCTGAAAACTTATTTTCCCAGATGAGTAACCTCTTCTTTTCGAATGAGGCTTCCGCAAACTTTGTGTTTTTCCCTGTTAAATAATTAACCAGTAACGATCCATTTATATTATTTGAAAATATTTTAAATGGATATTTAACATTTTCCATCTCTGTGAGATAGACCCAAAATCCCCATGCTCGTCTACTGGAGATTTCATCTTTGCTAATGGAAGATACCAATGAAGCCTTCTCTTCGATAGACTTGACTCTGTTGAAGGCAATCATATCAGGTCTTTGTAATTTAATACAATGAAAGACCGGATAGGAACCTTTCCCAACGATTTCTGAGGCCGCTGATATGAATTTAAGGTCTAGAATATCTCCTCTTTGTAGGTGCGGATTGTTTTGCCATTATTCATGCACCGCACTACTGTAACACCCCGGATTTGATAACACAGGGCGGGATGTCACCGCCACACCTCCCTAGCAAGACACGGGTTCTCCGAGCTTGCTAAAGAGCTGCAAGGCTATATGTATTGCAAAGAGTTTTAAAAACGAGTCCGGAATTTATTTAAAATATAGTAAATAAGTCCCATCCACACACATAATAATATTAATAGTAATATATCGCAGCGAAAAATGTAAAGTGGGCCGACATGGCCAAAACTCGGGTTTTACATGCCCGATATGCAAGTATCATGAAAAGCGATAAAACAATGTTTAAATTTGTCCGTCCCCCAAATGCATATGCTCATGCATTTTCTCCATACTCTGAAAAGGAGAAGAACAACAATTTTATCAGTATATAAAATACTGAGTAAGTCGATCCTAACATAGCAATAAAGGGGTTTAATTAAATAATTAAATTTTACTCCTAGGCATGCATACAAAAATATTCCATTTACCAATTTAAAAATAAATAATTTAATTGTATACTTGAACATGCATTAAATTCATAAATAATAATTTAACATGCTATAAAATTTAAGACATAAATTTAAATGCAAAATTTAAAGACAAGAATAAATAAATAAATGCGTAAAAAGTATTAAGTCTTTTAATTTTCCTCGTTACATCACCGTTTCTCAATATTCAGTGTAGCCGGTCATCCGGCGGCCGCAGCCGTTTCGTAAGTTTCTTGTGTAGCCGGTCATCCGGCGGCCGCAGCCGTATTTGTCATACCCAAAACACTCCGAGCCTCGGAAAATCCATACGGATAATCACGAGAGTGTAGGCCGTATCTCAATGCCGTTTTGGCATAGTATTTCAATAATATTCTCTCGTCCATTATAGGCCCGAAGAGAAAGGCTAGAGGGGCACCCTGCAGAGCACTCACCCTCCACCAAAGTATTTCATATCGTTTCGATTTAGTGTAACGGGATTTTTCAAAAGTATAGATTTATCGTATTTCAAGGTTTTCGATCGTTTGTTTCGAAATTTCAAAATCTCTTCGATTTAAAATCGTTTGGCGTCACAGTGTACGCCTTTTTAGTTTAAAAATTCATTTCATGTCCGAAAAATCTGAAATTTGTACAGTGTACCAATAACACCCTAACGAACAACTTTTGTGTTTTAACAATTTCGAAATAAGTTGAGGAAACATGTCAAAAATCGAGTTTATTGCACAACATTTACACTGTCAGGTTTCAGTTTTACCACAGTTCGGAAAATCGACGTTTAGACATACTAAATGGACTCCAAAAATTCTGAAATTTTATATGAACATACTAGACATGATTATCTACAACTTTCATTTAGATTTCAAAGACCAATTCGGAATAGAATATATAGAAACATGCTCATCAAGTTCGGACATTTACACTGTCAGTTTTCAAAAATGTTTTAACAAGGCAGTTTATGTTTGATGCAATTTGAGATAGCAAAAGTCGACGAAAATGTCTGAAATTTTTACACAACATAGATTAATGTGTTAGGATCAAAAGTCTAGTTTTAAGTTTCTCGGATTGGACTCTCGAAATATGCGTTTTAACCGGATTTCGGAAATTGCGCAAGATAGGGTTTTTTAGGTTCGGTTTTTACGTTTCGTTACAAAGTGACTAAATCGGACGCCCCTAAGCCACCCGTATTGATATGAAAGGCATCAACTTACAGTGATAGGGTGTTTGGTCGTCCTAGGGTCGCTGGGTTTGTCCAAATTTGCTACGAACGGATCTCCTCAACGCCAAGCTTCCAACTTTGGCCACGTTTTCAAATCGGAAGAAGAAATCCAATTTTAGATCGAGTTTTCGGGTTCGAAAACCTAAATGAAAACCTATGAACAACTTACCACAGTCTGGAGCACTAGAGACCTTGTATTCCACGCCTCCTCCGTCGATTTTCGTCGCCGGGAAGTGATCGGAAAGTTGTCGGGAAGTCGTCGGAAGGTGTTTTGCTTTGGGGAGAGTTTGGGAGAGCTTTAGGGTGAATGGAGGCTGTTGTGACTGACTATGGGGTGGGAAATGAACCCTAGGTCGTCCTAATACTCCTTCCCCCGTCCAAAATCCACTTTCCATAGTGGGGGGGGGGGTCGAAATATGGCAAGAAAGCGCCGAAATCGCATGAATGGCCGCATTCTGTGGTGCCACGCGGGGTTGGCGCGCTGGAAAGAGGAACCCCGCGCGGAGAGCGCGCGGTCAGTGCCTGGACTTCGGTCGGGGCGGGTCGTGCGATCCATCGAGCCTTTCCTCCTCTCTTTCGGACTTCTATCCCTCTATGTTCTCGAATTCCGAATTTTCCGAGTCATTCTCGGATTACGATTCCTATCCTAAATTTATTCCGACTCAAATTGATTTCATGTTTGAAATCTTAAGTCCGTCGGTTTTGGGTTCGTCGGGTTCTAAATCGTCGTCTTTTGACTTCTGTGCATTTCCGACCTTACGGGTTCTCGGAAACAAAACCGCTTTTCTTATTGGATTAATTTCTACTTTATATCCTTAAAAACTGCGGGTATTACAGTCTACCCTCCTTAAGAATCAACTTCGTCCTCGAAGTTGCGCTTTATTATCTCGCGAGTTCGGGAATTGTTTGATTAAGCAATGGTGTTATTGTGTGTTGTTATTTGTTATTATTTGACTGAACCCAGAATTGAAATTTCCAAGTTGCCTACGTACCCCGTGAAGGGATCAATTCATTACGTAGTTTAAAACAATTTGAATTTGTTTATTTGGGGTACAAAATATTCGGAAAAAAATATCCGGAAATATTCGGGCCGTTACAGCTACTTATCCATCCCGGAAGTTTTTCGATCTGTGGGAACCTGGTGATGTTGTATGAACAAATGCTAATGCTCCAAAGTCATACTACTTTCGAACATCTTCTGACTTCGATCCTTCGAGCATCCAGACCCTCTTGTATCTCCCGGATGTCTCGATTACCGTCTTGCTCGGGTAAATTCCCCTTTATGAAACCAGTTGTTCCCATTTTCCTTGGTAGTCCAGTCAGGCTGTAGAAAGGACTTTCTCATCTGAATTAACATTAGAGATGTCTGTCATTGGCCTAAAATTAATTTCTTCCTCTTTCACCCCATAGGCTGTGGGTTGACTTGAACTTTCGGAGATGTGACTTTCCTCTTGCTCAACATTTTTGTCAGTATCCGATAATGGTTCCTTCGAAGCAGTACTTGAATATCCTTTTTCATATGTGACCACATTAGTTGTTTGGGCACATTTCTCTTTATTTACCAGGGAGGCTGACGCTTTTCTGATTGGCTCTAATACTGATTCACATGGCATTGTCATTGCAATATGGGAGGTTCGTATATCATTGCGGACCATGTCCACATCGCTCTGTTGTATTTGGCCAGCTGTTCTGGCATTGATATCCAGCTGTCCAAAATGCTTGGATAGCTCCTTTAGATTTTCCCTGAGGTGCCTGAATCTCGTAATGATGGAATCTGCTTCAAATGGTTCCATCTCTCGGCAAGACATCTGCAAGAACATTTTCAAGAGATTTCATAACATCAATATCATAAGTATAATATTGACATTCAGCTTGCCATCTGATAATACGAGCTTTTCAATTTTTGATTCAAGTTGATTTTTTTTTTTATAATAAAAGCTCTAACATTGGTATTATTACCCTTTAATATAAATTTCTTTACAAGTAAGAATAAAGGCCATTTTTTAAATGTTTTTCATACTGCAAAGAAATCCTTCTTATTAATGTGTTGTTGTTCAGTGAGCAACCCTCTTGTCTATCTATAGGATTCTTGACCCGTAGTTGTTTTTCTCACGAGCACTCCTGCCCATCGAAAATCATAGGGTTCTGTATAGACTACCAACTCATCCTCATCTTGAGGTATTGCGAGTTTCGGCAAGCTTTTGGAGACTTACTTTAGTTCACGAATTATCTATGTATGAATTTTTTTCCCATTTCCATCTAGAGCTTTCAGTCTCTTTCAGGAGTAGTCTAAAATCCTTTCTATATTTTGCAAGGTCTTTAATAAACATACCCGCAAAATTTACAACTCCCAAGAAACTCTAAAGTTGTTTCTTGTCCTTTAAAATTGCGGATTTTCTCCACAATGTGTTCCTGTAACTCTATCCATACTTCATCAATTTGAACCCCTAAGAATTCAATTTTGTTAGCAGCAATGGTAGCATTTCTTCGAGAGAACAAGACCTTCCCTGTGACATGCATCTGAAAATATTTCACGATGTTTAATATGCTCTTTAATATTTCGAGATGCAATTAGAATGTCATCAATGTAGACGAACATAAACTCTAGATAATCTTTAAATAGATTATCCATCTTTCTTTGGAATATATGAGGGGCATCAGAAAGCCCCATTAACATAACATTCAAAATATATTGTCCTTGCGGGGTGGAAAATGATGTGAATTTCGACTCATTTTCCATCTTAATCTGATAGAAATCAGATTTGCAATCAAATTTAAAAAACACTTTTGTCACCTTTGATGCAATCAATTAAGTACGGGTGTGGTTGTGAGTCGTTTCTTCAGCTCTTGAAACGCTGTCTCACAAGCCTCTGTCCACACGTATTCTACTCCCTTCTTAAGTAGCTGGGTCAAAGGTCGTGCGATTTTCGAAAAATCCTTCACGAACCGTCTATAGTACCCGGCTAACCCAAGGAAACTCCTTATCTCAGTTTGGCTCTTTGGAGTTGCCCATTCAGTTACAGCAGAAACTTTTGCCGGATCCACTGAAACTCCATCAGCGGATACTATATGTCCTAGAAATGCTACCTCCTTCAACCAAAAGTCGCATTTGGACAATTTGCCGTATAATTGATTCTTTCGCAAGGTCCCTAACACTTGGTGCAAGTGCTGGGCGTGCTCCTCCTCGCTTTTCGAGTAGATCAGGATGTCATCAATGAACACCACTACGCACTGATCTAACAGCTCTCGAAATACATTGTTCATGAGGTTCATGAACATTGCCGGAGCATTTGTTAACCCAAAGGATAACACTGTGAACTCGTAGTGACCATATCGAGTTCGAAACGCCGTCTTCAGAATGTCTTACTCGGCAATTCTCAACTGGTGATACCCAGATCGTAAGTCGATCTTCGAGAATACTGAAGCTCCCTTCAGTTGATCAAATAGATCCTCAATTCTCGGCAAAGGGTATTTATTCTTGATGGTTACTTGGTTTAATCCTCGGTAATCTATGCAACGACGTAATCCTCCGTCTTTCTTCTTAAAAAATAAAACCGGTGCTCCCTAGGGGGAAGTACTCGGCCTTATATACCCCTTTCCTAACAGCTCCTCGAGTTGGTCTTTTAACTCCTTCATTTCCAGTGGTGCCATCCGGTACGGAGCTTTTGAGACAGGCTCTGTGCCCGGAATGAGATCTATAGTGAACTCAAGATCTCTCTCAGGTGGCATTCCCGGGATGTCTTCAGGAAACACATCCGGGTACTCTCTTACCACTGGTATGCTATCAACCTTGTTCTCTTCCGCCTCAAGGTTGTGCACGTAGCACGCATATAGCTCATACCCCTTTCGCATCAAGTTACTTAGTTTAAGTGCACTAACGATTTTGTTACTCTTCTTTCCCCTACTTTTTGACAAGGTGATCTTTTGTTTTTGACATTCGATCACCGCTTTATACTGGGATAACCAATCCATCCCCAGTATGATGTCAAAGTCTCTTAAGTTAAATTCTACTAAGTTCGCGAAGAATTCTACGTTCTTTATCACTATAGGAATTCCGTTATATCGTTTAGAGCAAGATACTACTTCTCCAGAAGGCAATTGAATTCCTAAGCTAACTCTCTCGCACTTAGGTAGATCTAACTCAGGCACTATCCTTGATGCTATGATCGAACAACTAGCTCTAGAATCAAATAGAACTCTAAGGGGTGTATTCAAAACGTGAAATGTACCTGCCATCACTTCTCCTTGTGGAGGCACGTCCGCTTGGTTAACCACATAGAGCCTCCCCACAGGGCGTCATTGGTTGCCCTGCTGATTCGTATTCTGCTGCTGATTTTGTTGTTGGTTTTGATTCTGCGGTGGCGGAGGTCGTTGGTTCTGGTTCTGATTGGGCGGCCTAAATTGGTTTTGAGGGGGTCTATACCCCTGGTTATTTCCGTTCCGCCCATTTTGGTTCTGAGGCTGTTCCTGCCCCGTGACCAAGTCTTCCCTTTTCGTTATGTTTTCAAGCCTAGTTCGGCACTCTCGATGCATGTGACCCATTCGAACACATCGGAAGCAGACGCCCTGTTGAGGGCATCCCCTCGTCAGATGGGGTCGTCCACACCTTGGGCAGGGTGGTACGGGTTCTTCTTGGTTAAACCTTCTCCCATTGTTGGCTTGTTGAGGCCTATTCGACCCTCTCCGCTGTTCGTCCTTCCAGTGTTGTTCTCGCTTCTCGAGTCCCGGTTTCTCTTGTCTTGGGGGACCCCTGCTGGACTCCCCACTCACCCTTCTCTTCAGTTGGTGCACACGCGCTACTGCCACAGCGCGGTCATACACAACTTGCAAATCGGGGTAGTGTACCCCCACGATCACCTTGCGAACAGACAGGTTCAGTCCCATCTCGAACTTTTGAGCCTTCTCCGCATCCGTGGGTACGAGTCTTGGTGCGAACCTCACCAGCTCCTTGTATCGTGTGTAGTACTCTTGTACGGTTTGGCCTCCTTGCTTCAGTGACAGGTATTCTTCGTACATGGCGGCTTTAGTACTCAAGGGATAGAATCGATCCCTGAGTAGTTCCATCATCTCCGTCCACGAGTAGGGCTCGTCATCTTCAGTCAGCTTGGCTTGAGTTGCCTGCCACCAGTCGTCCGCTTCACCTCCCAAGTAGTACGAAGCGACATGCACCCTCTCTCCTTCCGGACATTTCACTGCTCCCAGCAGCTTGTCGAAGGTCCGGATCCATTCCTCCAGTTTGGCTGGATCCTCCTCACCAGCATAGTGGGGTGGCTGGTAGGGATTCACCATAGCCAGGTAGTTGGGGCGAGCTTGGGGCGGAGGTACCGCCGCAGCCTGGCCCTGGTTGACTTGCGCGTTTCCTAGCGCAATCAAAACCTCCTCTAACGCCCGAAGACGATCGCCCACATTGTTCGGTGCGGGGGCGTCCTGCGCACCTTGGGGTTGTTCCTCTACAGGTGGGGCCGGTTCCGTCACATTAGGAGGTGTTTCAGTAGTGGTTTGGGGAGCGGGTTGAGTTCTTCCTCTTCCTCTTCCTCTGGGTGCCATTCTGGTACAAATAGGGTGGATTAGGACTTGTGAATTTAACGTATAGTCTAAACAATTTCTATAAGTATGCATGTGTTTTGTAATTTCGCACGTGGTGCTCGATCGAACTAAGAAGCGCCGTACGCTTCTGGGTTTTATTTTAAATTTTGTTTTATTTTATTTCGATTTTTTTATTTTGTCGTACGGACAGGTCTGTCCGGAATTTTTTTTTTGATTTATTATAAATAAATCGGGCATTTTATTTCCTTATACGAAGTTTTAGTACAAAAGTAGAAATATTTTCCTAGAAAAATAGTATCTACTATAAATAGAATTCCTAGCGTCTCAAGTGGGATCCTCTTCCGGGTGGGGTAGCGGGATCCTCTTTCGTGTCTTCCTCCCCCGAACTTGGCGGCAGTAGATCGTCAAAGATAGTGTTCAAGTCTTGCCCATGGGCATCGATGTGTTCCTTCAGTATTAGGTTTTGTGTAGTGAGGGTTTGGACTTGGCGTTCGAGTTGGTTTATGCGGTGGTGATCCGCCTCTCTCAAGTTGCCCATGTGGTGCAAATTGGCCTCCAATTGAGCCATACGGTATTTCATTTGTTCTATGGTTTGTTGGGAATCAAGGTGAACGTTCATCATTTTGATCATCAACTGCATCATATCTTGACTAGCCATCTAGCGCAAGCAAGAGATCTAAGTTAAAATTCGCCAAGATTCTAAGTTAAAATACGCCAAGATTCTAAGTTCTCTACATAAAAGAGATGCAATATGCAAATGCAAATGATGATCTCCCCCCAAAAATAATTTAATGCACTATATATATATATTTTTTTCCATGGGTTTTAAAATAAAAATTTCTCCATGGAAATAATACTTTAAAATTTAAAATAATAGTCAAAATATTAATAGTAGTTTAAAAATAATAAGGGTTTAAAAATAATAGTTTAAAAATAGCCGGGCTCTGATACCAACTTGTAACACCCGGTTTTTGGTCACCCAGGTCGGGATGTCACCGCCACACCTCCCTAGTAAGACACGGTTTCTCCGGCTTACTAAAGAGATGCAAGGCTAGATATTTAAGTATTTAAAAGCATTGAAAACATTTGCAAACAGCCCATACAGAATAATCTCGAAAATAATAATATCATAGCGCAACGGAAATATTATTTAAGTATAATATTGCAACGGAAATGTAAATGCGACCAACATGGTCAAAACACGGGTTAAACAGGCCCGTTTATTCTAATGTCTAATGCAAGAATTTAAATAATAAAGTTTGCAAAAATATGGTTCCCCATGCATGAATGTGCTCATGATCATTCCACATACTCTGTAAGGAAAAAGGAAAATAGAATGGTTTGGTCAGGACAACTTGCTGAGTAAGTTAACACATGCATGATCGTAGGGTTTAAAAGCCATTAATTTAATATTTACATAAAAGCATGATAATATTCATAAATAATTTAAATGAAGCCATAATTAATTTAAATAAAGCATTTAATAATTTAAAGAACAAAAATTAAAATATTTAACTATCCCCATTACTCCCAAGATTTAGTATTTCAAGTATTTCACGATTGCATCGCAATCTCGTCAAATTTAGCCGGAAACCGGCGGCCGCAGCCGTATCTGCCATACCCAGTACCACTCCGGAGCCTCGAGAAACCCATAAGGATATTCACGAGAGTGTAGGCCATATATCGCATGCCGTTTTGGCATCATATCTCAAATATTTCGCGCGGGGTCACCATCGTCCATATAGGCACGAAGTGAATCGTTAGGAGGGCACCCTGCAGAGCACTCACCCCCTAATTTTAAAGATCAAGTTTGTAAAGGGGATTTCCTAATTTCCAGATTTCATATAATTATTTCAAAGATTCTTCTACTCGTTTAAACCTTAAAGGCTAGTTTCACCGTTTCAACAAGATTTCAAGATTTGATTCGGTCAACCACAGTTTACTCTAAAATTCGGTAAAAATCGAGTTTAATTCCAAAAATTCTGAAATTTCACCATTGACTCAGAAACATCGAGATGAACAACTTTCGTGTTTTAACGTTTTCAATTCGAGTTACCAAATTAGGTCAATTACATCAATTTTCGCCATAACATTAATCTGTCCGAGTTTCGCATACAGCAGTTCAAGATTATCAAGATCTAACATAGCAAATCAACTCCAAATTTAATGAAATTTTACAGAGACATTCTAAAGACATTTATCTACAACTTTCATGCTCGGCCAAATATCTAAATCGGTCCAGAACTAAGGTCAAAAACGTGATCAAGATCGGACCTAAGTTCTGTCAAGAATTTCAAGATCCAATTTCAAGCAGTTCGGTTTCGGTTGGTTTTCACATAACAAATCATCTCTAAAAATTCTGAAAAGTTTACATTAGATAGATCAAAGCCTTAGGAACATTTTTCATGTTTTAAGTTTTTCCGTTTGAAGTCGTTTTAAGGTTCGGAAAAATTCGTCAAAACTGCTGCGCCGGTAGAAAACATACGTTGACAGATTTACGAAAGATTTGTTTAAACTTTTAGGTATGAATGTTTTAGTTACTCCCAAAACAATGTAAGTATTAACTTACAAATTTGTAGATATCCAGGATCGTCTATTTCGAAGGCGTGGCTTCCAGTCCTCCGTCTATCCTCTTCGTTCGTCGGGTTCTACGTTCTAGATCCGATTCGGGGTGTAGAAAGAAAAAGAAGAAGGTTAGGATTCGTTTTCGAATCAAAACGTAAGAGACGAATGGATCGGAACTTACCACGACGTTTAGGAGACTCCGATTTCGTCCAAATCAGTCCCTTCGCTTGGTTTCGTGCCTCCGACGACTCCGGAATTAGGGTTTTCGATGTATAGAGAGTTGTAGGGTTTTGGAAAAGTGTTCGGAGCTTTCAAGAGGGCTTATTTATAGTTAAACAAGACCTAGGGGCGTCCAAGGCCTGCCTCTAAGGGTCTTGAGCCGAATGGTGTTCAACCGAAGTCGGAAAATCCGGATTCGGGCGAGAAAATCTCGCACGGGCGAATCTGTCCAACAGCGCGATCGTGGCGCGCTCGTTCCCCTTTGACCGCGCGGCCACCGCACGGCACTCGCCTGGACTTTGGTCCGGGCGGGTCGCGCAATCCGTCGTGCCTTTCCTCCTCTCTTTCGGAATTCTATCCCCCTATGCTCCCGTATTCCGATTTCCGGGGTATCTTCGGGTTCCTACTTCCTCTCTAAATTTTTACTCGGGTCTAATTGGATGTTTGGACTCGAATCCTTGAGTTCATTGGTGTCGGGTTTCGGTTTACAATTTATTTACCTTTAGTCCATTCTTTTTATTTAATTAAATTCCTTTAATTCCTTTTTAAGTTAAATCTCATTTCTCATTTCCTTATCTTTATTTATTTATTTATTTATTTGCTGGATTTATTTATTTATGGTATCTCATTTCCCATTCTCGGGTATTACATTCCCTGCATATAAATTTCCTACCATAGTCCCAAGAAGACCATCTCTAAGGTTATTGATTCTTCTATCAGTAACTGATAGATGTAATTCAGAATCAATACCTTCTTTAAAGGTTGCCTTAATTACTAATTCAATGGCTCATATGTGGATCCACATCATAGTAATCGCAATCTCCCCTTTCATCTTGCTTAATTCCTTAAGAATTTCTTCTTAAGGAATTAATTGCATATCCATAGGAATTGGAAACTCACGTGCACTTACTTTGTACATTATGTTATGTCTTCTCTGGTTGAGACCCATTTGATTGAGAACTCGTCCAAACCCGTCAATTCTGAATCCGTCATATGGGCCGAGGTTGGAATCTTGTCGCATTATTCTTTCCATGGTTCGACTGGAGATCATCATCCTTGAAAAGAATCCAGACATGTTTTCAATGGTCTGACCTGTCCTCTTCAGTCAGACTCGGTTGAAGATCCATCTGAATGTGAGTCTGAATCGCTTCTTAGTTCTTCCTTGTAGATGCTTTCGTCCGAGGGGACATCTACAAATTAATATACTGGTACCAGCTTTCCATGGTAAACTGCTTCCAGGATATTATCCATGGCTTCGTACATTCGTATCTCACGATTCTGAGGGTAATCGAGTGAGATATGGCTTCTGGCTGCACAATTTCAACAGTTGCACTCTTTGAAACTTTCATTGGCTAGGGTATGGGTTCGTCTGAAAGTTTTTTTTTTTATGTTGTTCTCCCCTTGCTCCTTGCTGCTGTAATACCCGAGAATTTTCCAACATAAAATAAATACAATAAATTAAATAAATAAATAAATAAATAAATATAATAAAAATGATAAATGGATAAAGAATCATAAAAGATGAGAAATGGAATTTAAATTAAAAAGGAAACAAAATTCCGAGAAACCGGGAAGCCGAAGACAATTTAATCGAATAAATGGGTACACGGGGACCCGACACCCATGGACTCAAGTTATTGAGTCCAAATATAAATTTAGGTCCGAGTAAAATTAAGATAGGAAATCGGAGCCCGAAGATACCCCGGAAATCCGGATCCGGGAGCGTAGAGGGATAGAAGTCCGAAAGAGAGGAGGAAAAGCGCGACGGATCGCACGACCCGCCCGGACCGGAGTCCAGGCGTGAGTGGCGCGCCGGCCGCGCGGTTGTTGGCCTTAGACCGCGCCACGACCGCGCCACTCTGGCAGCAACAAACCAAGCGAGCTTTTCTCGCCCGAACGCGGATTTTTCGACTTTCGGTTGAACATCTCTCGACCCAAGACCCTTGGGGTCAGATTTTGGACGCCCTAGGTCTTAGATATCTATAAATAAGACCACCTAGGAGCTCCGAATACATTTACGAAACCCTACATCTTTCTATACGTCGAAACCCTAATCCCGGAGTCGTCGGAGGCACAACACCGAGAGGAGGAACTGACTTGGACGAAATTCGGAGACCCCCGTCGCTGTGGTAAGCCTTGATCCATTCTTTTCCATATGTGATTCGAAAACGAATCCTAAATTCGATCTTTTTCTATTCTAAACCCCGATCCGAATCGAGAGCGAAGAACCCGACAAACGGAGAGGATAAACGGAGGAGGGAAGCCACGCCTCCGAATCGACGATCCCGGACGCTCAACAATCTGTAAGTTAACGCTTACTTTGGTTTTGGGTTGTTAAAAGATTCGAACATATAGATCGAATGGAACCCTATCTAAAATCTGTCTACACCGGCGCAGTGTTTTTGTTGAATTTATTCGAACCCCTTAAAGCGTTCAAACGAGAAAACTTAAAACACGAAAAATATCCCAAAGACACTGATCTAGCTCCTGTAAAAATTTCATAATTTTTCATCATGTTTTGATATCCAAAACTGATCGTAAACGAGCCTGCTTTAGATTTAGATCTTGAAACGATGAAAGATTCTTTATTCGAACTTGTTGGTGATTTCTACCTTAGATCTAGACCGATTTAGGCTTGACGTTGAACATAAGAGTTGTAGATCTATACGTTATGAATACCTCTGTGAAATTTCAGAATTTTTCGTGATGATTTGATATAATAAATCCACCCCAAACCGAACTGGTTTAAAATCGGATCTTGAAAACTGGACAGAACATAGATTTGAACTTGTTGGCGTTTTTGACTATGGTTCTAGGCCAAATTAGATCTTTAGCCGAACATGAAAGTTGTAGATAATTGTCTTACGACGACCTCTGTAAAATTTCATCAAATTTAGAGTTGAATTGCTATAGTATAATTCGAAATCTCTAAACTGAGTCATATGAAATTCGGACAGAACAGTACTTCTGTGAAAATTAGTGTTTTTGACCTATTTCGGTATCTCGGATCGAAACAGTTAAAACACAAAAGTTGTAGATCTCGACGTTTTGGAGTCAGTCCTGAAATTTCGGAATTTTTGAAATTAAATCTGATTTTAGACGAATTTTAGAGTAAACTGTGGTTGACCGGAAACAAAATCTTGAAATCTTGTTGAAACGGTGGAATTAGCCTTTGAGGTTGAAACGGATAGAAATACTTTGACATACGATACACGAAACGAGAAGATTAAAATATATTGCGGGTTATGACTAAGCTAGACACTGTCAATGTTCTCTGCGGCTAGGGACATAAGAGCCCAAGTGTATGTCTAGGTTGACGTAAGAGCCCTAGCGAAACACTGATCGTATGGCTAGCGGACGGATTAACTCTAATTAAAAGATCTGTATTGACCATGATACCTGTGGACATAAGAGCCCAGGCGTAAGGCTGGCGGACATAAGAGTCCTAGCGGTGGTGATCTGTAAAAGAAACGAAACGAGACATCGATAAGGGAATCCAATTAAATCCTTGAAAATTTGTGTTTTAAATTTACAGTAACTTATTTAAATACGTTGCAAGCTATATTGAGGATCTTATGAATCCATGTCTTCTAAATTATGCGATTACATGATTTGTTTAAATTATGCACATGTTTCCTTTTAAATTTAAATAAAGGCTTTGAAACCTCATAATCTTGTACGTGTTAACTTACTCAGCACGTAGTGCTGACCAAAACCATGTTTTTTTTTTATTTCTTTTTCTTCCAGAGTTGAGAATTATGCATCGTCATATGCATACACGGGAAGCTTGGGATGATATATATTATTTTGAATTTTTGTATTAGACTAGATCCTGCATGAACGGGCCTGTTTAACCCGTATTCTGGCCATGTTGGCCCTATATTTAAATTCCGCTGCAATAAATATGTAAATATTATTTTCCGCTGCAACTTTGATGTATTATTGTTTAAATTATATATGAACGGGCTGTTTGAATATTTTAAATTCTGAAAAACCATAGCCTTGCATCTCTTTAGCGAGCTCGGAGAATCCGTGTCTTGCTAGGGAGGTGTGGCGGTGACACCCCGACCTGGTTGACCAAAAACCGGGGTGTTACAGCTGCTGAGCTACTTGAGCTTTGGGATGAACTCTTCGTCATTCCCGTTCTTTTTCCAGTTTTGTATGTTCTGGCCTTGCTCTTGGACCACCATGCTCTTCTTCTTCGGAATCGAGGTCTTCTGAAACTCTTGCTATATGATCCTCGGCTCTTCTTATTTCTTCTCTTTTCTTCTGATTCTTCTATAATTGTTGGAAAATCATTATTCTCACAGCAAAGAATTTTTTTTAAAAATTTTTTTACCTCTTAGTCTTTTGATGTTCTTTTGGGCTTTTGCCTAATGACACCATTCACGATCAAATGAATTTCAATTCCAAGAGCCACGTGGAGTCGGAAATAATTTAATTAAAATAAATTATTGCACGGGAGTCAGTCGTCGATGAATTCAAGACTTCGAATGCATAGTTAATTTGAGCCTGAAGTATATTGGAAGAAGGAATTTTAAGTCTCAGAGTAACCCAATAGTTAAGCCCAAAAATGTAGAAGAAGAAAAACCCAAAAAGAGAGGAGAAAGGCCCGACGGAGGTGAAACGGTCCAGTCCAGGTGCACGGCCTAGACCAGGTCGCGCGCCCGTCGCACTCTCCAGCCTCCATAGCGCACCATCAGCACGCAGCAGCAACAGCAAACGAGCAAACACGGATTCGACGGGATTTGCCGTTAATTTCCATGATTTTCAGCCCGTAAACGTCTCCACTGATTTGTTGCAGGTTTAGGAAGGTTTTAGGCCATAAATAGGCAAAACCTTAAGCCTAGATCAGACTCCTAGCAGCCTCCAACTCCAACCGATCTTCAAACTTCCGAAAAACCCCTAGTTGTGAGCGTTTGTGGTCACTTAGAAGAAGAAGACACCTTCTTGGATTTGTTGGTTAAGCATTGCACCTGGAATATACCGTGTCCGTTATAACTAACTGTTAGACTAGATTGAGTTTAGATTGCCACTTATGATTTTTAGATGGGTTGGTTCAACATTGCACCTTGAATACATCATGTCCTCGACATTTAGATAGGTTGGTGAAGCTTTGCACCTTGAATTCATCATGTTTGTGTGCCAAGACGGAAATTGATATATGAGTCTGCACTCTTGGGTGTATCTGTATGGGTTACCCAATGCTCCGGAGTATGTCTGTATATGGCGGATACCCTGATTGCTTTTGCAATCTGAAACTTGATACTTGAAATTGAGACTGTGGTGTTCTCTTTCTAGAGTAACGAGATTTAATACTTTTAATACAATCTTTATCTATTAAATTCTATGCATGTTTTTTTTTAAAAGTTTATGTCTAAATCTTTAGAATTTAAATTTATGAGTATAGTATTTTGTTCGCTTCTTTAAATTAAAACGTGTCTTTAAAATTATGCCTTTAAACTCCCTTTTTATTATTTTTGCCGAATTATATTTTTACATTAAATCTATGTGTGATAAAAATTCAATTTAATTTAATTGAAAAATCCATTATTGTTATGTTAAGAGTTAACTTACTTAGTATTTTATATATTGATAAAATCCTTTGTTCATTTTTCTTTTCAGAGTACGGAACACATGCATAAGCACGTGCATGCACCTGGACGGGGAAAAGACAATATTTTTTTTTTTTGAAAATGTTGCATTTTTCTTGGTATGCACCTGTCGCTTCGTTTTGGCCATGTTGGCTCATACTCTATTTTCCGCTTTTATTTTCGTACTTATTAAATGCATGGATGCTAAATTATTATTTTTAAATGATATTTTTGAAACCTCTTAACCTTAGCATCTTTCAAATGAGCTCGAGGAAATTCGTGTTTAACTTGGAAGGTGTGGCGGTGACATCCCGGCCTGAGTTATCAAATTCGGGTTATTAGAAAGTGGTATCAGAGCCCATTCTTTCTAAAAAAGAGACCAAATTTTTTAAAGTCGAAATTTTTAAAGCCCAATGTTTTAAAAGCCCAAATATTTATTATTTTTTGGTCCATTATAGAGGCCCAAAAATCTATTCAATTATTTTCTTTTAACCCATTTCCATGGAAGGCCCAAAATTTTGAAGTCTTTTAAAACCCCATGGAAAATAAAATATTATATACAAACTTTTTTTTTTGGGGGGGGGGGGGGGGGGGTGGTGTTGCATACGCAAACATCATGCATTCCTACATTTTTGCACATTACTAACCTTATTTCTGAATGTACTCTAACTTAGCCCTTCTTGTTGCACTAGATAGCTGACCAAGGCATGACAAACCTAATGATGAAACTCAAGAATGCATATCTTGATTCCCAACAACATATCCAGTATTATAAGAACCGCATAGGACAATTGGTAACTGACTTAGCCCATTTCGCTAATCTTAGGGCTGCTGATCATCATCGAGTGAACGAGTTGGAGGCCCAAATCAATGGACTCCTGCGTTAACACCACATAATGCTAGAAAAGACAAACCTAATCAATATAATTGATTATGCTCCGACAACTAGTCCCTTAGCAGATAATGGTGCTACTGAACCCAGTGGGCCCTCAAGAAGATCCTAACACCTATTCTCTATAGGATTAGGGACTATGAGTTTATGATGCACTTTGATTATTTTGCTAATACTTCCATTTTTGTCATTGCAAAAACTATTCCCCTTTAGAGTCTTGTCCTGAATTTCCTTTTTATCGAGCGTCGCTTGTAAACCAATAAATTATTTATGATATCAATAAAATATATACAAGCAATATTATTTTCTAGCATTCACTATCTTACAACTGAATACCTTATTTGTGCTTTCCAAGTGATATTTATCAAACCATAATAATAACAGAACAAAGATACTACTTCTAACACCTTTTGACTTAGTCAATTTGTGACTGACACACTAATGTATCATTAGGAATCTAATCCTTGTGTTCTTTGTAATAGAATGCCACCTAGAAGAAGACCCGGAAATCAACCACTCCCAACGAACAACAACGAAGCACCAAAAACCCCAGTGCACCAATACAAAACAATGATGTACCAAACCAAGGAGGGCAAGCACCTCCTATGCCCAATAATGTACACAACCGTTTAAGGGGAAGCTGCGGTGGGAGCAGGAGTACCTCCACTAGAAGCTCGCATAAACTACTTAGCAATGGTGAATCTATACCAACCGCACACTAGGCTGGCCAGGAAGCGACCAAGTTTGAGGAGTGAATTAGAACTTTCGACAAACTGTTGAATGCTCTTAAGTGCCCGGAGGGAGAAAATGTTCACGTGGCATCCTACTACTTGGGAGGCGAGGCAGACGATTGGTGGCAAGTCATCCAAGGGAAGCTAAGTGATGAAGATTGTAATACCCCGGAGAATGCTTAAATGGAGTGAAATAAGCTACTCATACCAACAATGTACCTTTCTTTCTTGGTAATCATCCTATAAGAACTCCAAAGTTAAGTGTGCTTGCTTTGCAGTAATTCTAGGATGGGTGATCTCCTGGGAAGCCTTTTAGTGTGTGCTTAAGTGAGGCCAAAGCGCACTAGAAAGAGCTCATATTGGTTTGTGGTGTCAGCAATCACTCTGGAGCCCGCAACATCTAGAGTAGCACCCAATCTTTCCGCTGCGCCGAAAATGAGGGTGTTATAAAGATGAACCCTACTCATGGAATGAATTCATGGAGCTACTGGGAGATCGTTTTTACCCCTTGAGTACGAAAGCGACAATGTATGAGGAGTTTCTGTCCCTGAAGCAAGGAAGTCAGATGATGCAAGAGTACTATAACCAACTCAAGAAATTGGTTAGGTTTGCACCAAGACTAGTGCCTACTGATGTGGAAAAGGCACAAAAATTTGAGATGGGGTTAAACCTATCAATCATGGAAGTGATAACTGACGTTCACTATGCAGATTTGCAAGCGGTGTATGATTGTGCTGTAGCGATCGCACGAGTTCAAGGGTTGAAAAGGAAGGCTATAGGTGAGAATAGCCGAGGACCAAAAGGGCAAGACAAGAGAAATAGAGACAACAGAGCTGATAATAACTCGGGTAGGAACAATTTCCGTGGAGGCCCAGATAGACCAATTCAAGGCAATAATGGAGGCAATAACAGACAAGTTCCTACCCATGGGGATTCCATACCACGGTGTTCGAGGTGCAACAAACCTCACCCGGTGAGAGGATGTCCGGAACCTGGTACGTGTTACCGTTGCAGCCGACGAAGCCATATGTGGAGGGAATGCAGAACCCGAATGGAGTATATTAAAAGGAGGAAGGATCTAGTTAATGGTCCCGCCCAGCCACAGTACCAAGGTGGCCGAAATGGTAAAAATCAAGGACCAAGACCTCCACATAATCAGAATCAGCGTCCTCAACAGAATCAGAACCAAAACCCGAATCAGAATCAACAGGGTAATCAAGGAAGGCCTGTGGGACGGCCGAATGCGATCAAGCAAGCAGACATACCTGCACAAGGCAAGGTGATGGCAGGTGCATTCCGTATCTTAAATACACTAGTTAAGGTTCTGTTTGATTCTGGAACAAGTATTTAATTATATCATCAAGAATCTTGCCTGAACTAGAGCTACGTAAGCATGAGATAATTAGCTTAGGAATTCAACTACCTTCAGGAGAAGTAGTAGTGTGCTCTAAATGTTATAACGAAATTCTTGTAGTAATCAAGAACGTAGAATTCTTTGCAAATTTAGTGAATTTGACTTAAAGGACTTTGACTTTATACTGGGGATGGATTGGTTGACCTGGTATAAAACGGTGATCGAATCCCAAAAACATAAGATCACCTTGTCAAAGAGCAGGGAAAAGAGAGTTATCTTCTACTCTCAATCCCCTAAGAAAAGCAGCAAGGTAATTAGTGCCTTTAAGTTTCGTAGTTTGATGCGTAAAAGATACGCTCAAAGTCAGGATTGATGATATCCCAGTGGTAAAAGAATACCCAGATCCATTGACCATGTGTCTTACTCAAAGGATATTGAGTCTCGATACCGGACATGCCAAAAAGTCAGAGCAATTCAACCACAGTTATGGGGATATAACTGCAAGCTTAAGGGGAGGAGGATGTAACGACCCGTCAATAAATACCCAAGTCGAGATACGCTCGCGATTGTTAAGCTAGCAATTATTTCTATATGTTCTCGATCATTTTTAAGTTTAATATTCCGCTCAGTATAGTTAAATACCCAACTTCGAGGACGAAGTTGATTTCTAAGGAGTATAGACTGTAATACCCATGATTTTATTCACACTCAAAAGAAATGGAATTAAATTCACGATCAAAAGAATTTAAATTCCAAGAGTCCCCTGGAGTCGGAAATAATTTAATTAAAATAAATTATTGTGCAGGAGTCAGACGTTGACGAATTTAAGACTTCGAATGCGTAGTAAATTTGAGCCCGAAATATATTGGAAGAAGGAATTTTAAGTCTTACAGTAACCCAATAATTAAGCCCAAGAATATAGTAGGAGAAAAGCCTAAAAAGAGAGGAGAAAGGCCCGACGGAGGTGAAACAACCCAGCCCAGGGGCACAGCCCAGACCAGGACGCACGCCCGTCGCGAGCTCCAGCCTCCATAGCGGGCCATCAGCACGCAGCAGCAGCAAACGGGCAAGCGCGGATTCGATGGGATTTGCCTTCAATTTCCATGATTTTCGGCCCATAAATGTCTCCATTAATTTGATGGAGGTTTAAGAAGGTTTTAGGCCATAAATAGGCGAAACCCTACTCCTAGCCGCCTCCAACTCGACCCCATCTTCAAACATCCGAAAAACCCCAAGTTGTGAGCGTTCGTGGACTGTTCGAAGGAGAAGACGACTTGTTGGCGATTTGTGACACGCCACAGTTGTAGGTTAGTGGTAAGGGAATATTTTGGTTCTTATTTCATGTCTTTTGGGTCGAGTATAGAGTTTAATATCAAGCTTTTCTATCTTGTGATCATGAATCGGACCCAAAGAAGAGGGAGGCGTGGTGATTCGGGCTTGTCCGTAGACTCCAGAGACTATACCGACGAGATTTAAGACTCTAGGATCCACTCATGTCTTATCATAGAAATTTTGGAGCATTTGAGTAGATTAGAAGATTTAAGCAACCCATATAAATCTGTCACCATAGGATCCCTTCTGCGCAACTTTTGAAACTCCAAAATTTAGATCTCTTACAATCTTCAAACTGAAAAACTCAAAACTTTAAAGTTGTTTCTAACATCATGAAGAGTATTGCGTAAAAATTTCGTGAATTTTGGTCGTTGTTCAAAACCCCCAAATCAGATCTGGTTTTATGTGAAAGTTATAAGGTTTTCGAAAATCTGACAGCAGGGTGGATCCGGATCGGGTTGCATTTTTCGCAATGATCCAGTCGGATTCTGTTGTTGGTGTCTGAACAGAAGTTCTTCATTATCATGTCTAGTAATTACCTGTAAAGTTTTATAATATTTATCAATGTTTACTATGTCTAATACTTGTTAAAAGATGAATCGCCACCACTGTTTTCCTGACAGCACAAGGTCTGTGTAAAAGACTCGATTTTTGACATGTTTCCGTGCATTATTTTGAAAAACCTAAAACGTGAAAGTTGTTCGTATATGAGTCGTGAATCTACAGTTGAAACTTCATATCGATCGCCTTAAAAATGAATTTTTAAAGCTAAAAGGCGCAAACTGTGACGTTGTGATTATATGTGTCATATATGTGGGTTGGTTAAGCGTTGCATCTTGAATCCATCATATCCTCAAAATTTAGATGGGTTGGTTAAGCATTGCTGTAACACCCCGGATTTGATAACCCAGGCCGGGATGTCACCGCCACACCTCCCAAGCAAGACACGACTTCATTCGAGCTCACTTGAAAGATGCAAGGCTAAGGGTATAAAATAATTTTAAACAACCAAGTCCGGAAATACTTATATTTAAAAATAATAATCATCCATACACGCAGCGGAAATATAAGTTGTGCAGCGGAAATAAAGTATAAGGGCCGACATGGCCAAAACACGGGTTAAACAGGCCCGTTCATACGAGAGTCTAATGCAAATTTAAAATAAAGTATTCCCAAAAATTCCCATGCATGTACGTGCTCAGTATAATCCATATGCTCTGTAGGAAAAAGAAGGAATGGTTTGGGTCAGCAAAACGTGCTGAGTAAGTTAACACCTAGCATGGTTTAGGGGTTTCAAGCCTTTAATTAAATTTAATAAAAACATGCTTGCAGGTAATACACGATTTAAGTTAATCATCCACTAATAAGAAATTATTCAATGCTCTTAATTCTCTCATGATTTCAGGATTTGGTATTTCAAGGATTTCACTCTTTCACCTTTGTTCAGTATGATTTTATATGATTTGATCTTGGGGAAATGAACCCGCAAGAGTTTAAACGTACCCTAGGGAATTGAACCCGTAGGAATTAACACACGTCCTGGGGAATTGAACCCGCAGGAAAATAAACGATCGCCCTTGGGGAATCAAACCTGCAAGAACTCAAATACATCCTAGGGAATTGAACCCATAGGAATCAACACACATCCTGGGGAATCGAACCCGCAGGAAAACAAACAATCGCCCTTGGGGAATCAAACCCGCAAGGTAATAGCACATTTCGCAAATTTCACAAGTTTCTCAAAATATAACTTTACACAAGTCGCTGTCTTACTCCGTAATTATTTAAAATTTCACTTTAAGTCCGAAAACCCTAAAATTTCACCAGTAACTCGAAAACACGGAGACGAACAAGTTTCATGTTTTAAGTTTCTCGATCCGGGTTAAGGAAACGAGCCAAAAATCAAGTCTTTCACCAAAGTTGCATGCTGTCAGGTTTCAGATTTTGACAAAGCTTCAAAACTCGACAATTTGACACATCAAATGGACTCCAAAAATTCTGAAATTTTATATGCACATACTAGACGTGATTTTCTACAACTTTCATTTAGATTGTGAAGATCAATTCGGCCTAAAAAATATAGGAACATGCTCATCAAGTTCGGACATCTACACTGTCAGATTTTCGAAAACATTTTACAAAGCAGTTTATGTTTGGATCGTTTTGGGGTAGCAAACGTTGATGAAAATCGATGAAATTTTTACACAACATAGTTTAATGTGTTAGGATCAAAAGTCTAGTTTTGAGTTTTCCGGTTTGAACTCTTGAAGTAGGGGTTTTGATCCGATTACAAATCTGTTACAGTTTCATGTTCGACTTTTAGGGCAGGTCTGTTGGAGGCCGTTTTCGGATAACAAAACACAATGAAAAATTATGAAAATTTTACACAAACTAGATCTATGTCTTAGGAAAATTTTTCTTGTTTTGAGTTTTTCCGTTTGAGCAGTTTTAGGTGTTCGAAAAATTCGCACCAATATGCTGCGCCGGGGTTTTTTTCGCGTTGACAGATTTTGAGTCTCTAAATCTCTATGTTTGGGTGCATTTTAAGTCACCCAAAACCAAGTAAGTATTAACTTACAGTGGGGATGATGTCTAGGAGGTCACGGGGTCGTCCGGAATCCACGGGATGTCACGAACGAATCTCCTCAAGTCGATTCTTCTTCCTTTGGCTCCGATTTGTGTTTTTGAGAATAAAAACCATAAGTTAGAATCTAAATCCGACGAAAACTATGAAATGAAGTTCAAGACTTCATCTTACCACTATCTAGGGTCTGAATACTTCCTATCCACGTCCTCCTTTCTCCGGTTTGTTCGTCGGAAAGTGATCGGAAGGCAAGAACACAAGAGAATATGGGGTTTTCGGTTTTGAGAGTTTAGAGGTGGTTTGAAGGCTGTAAAATTCGAAAATTAGGGTTAGGGAGCAGCCTAATATCGTCCCAATATCATTCCATAGCCCGGGATTGAGTTTCCAAAGTCGGGGGGTCGAAAATATGGCAAGAAAATCGTCGGGACGCGTTGTTGCCGAATTCTGGGGGTGTCACGCGCCCTTGGCGCGCACCTAGGCTAAAGACCGCGCGGCCAGCGCGCGGCCTCCGCCTGGACCTCGGTCCGGGCGGGTCCGTGCGATCCGATCGGGCCTTTTCTCCTCTCTTCCGGACTTCTGTGCTCCTACATTTTCGGGCTCGATTTTTCGGGTCATTCTCGGATTTATAAATTCTTATCTTAAATCAATCTCGTCTCGAGTTAATCCCGTACTTGAAATCTTGAGTCCGTTGCATTTGGATTCGTCGGCTTCTAATTCGTCATCTTTTGACTCCCGTGCAACAATTTATCTAATTAATTTATTTCCAACTTCACGGGTTCCTGGAATTAAAATTCTTTTCTTTCTTGAATTTAGTTTCAATTCTTTTGACTCGATTTCATGGAATGTCTTCGGGCTTCCTTTCCCTCCTTTATTCCATTTTGAATTTTTGAATCTATCGGCGTTTCATTTCCGAGCAATAATTTATTGTGATAAATTATTTTCTTCTTCTCGGAGATATTTCAACCTTGATTTGATTAAGAAATAAATTTTATTCCTTTGGACGCCGATAAAAATCCCGGGTATTACAGTCTACCCCCCTTAAGAATCAAATTCGTCCCCGAAGTTGCGTGTTAGCTTCTCGCGAGCTTGGAACTAAGGTCCTTTCTACTTTGTGCTATTGTTTGATTGCGTGATTGTATCATTATGTGTTGTTGTTCTTGATGTTGTTGGTATTATTTTATTATATCGTTTGACTGAACCCAGAATTGAAATTTCCAAGTTGCCTACGTACCCTATGAAGGGATCAAGTCATTACGTAGTTCAAAGCAATTTGAATTTGCTTATTCGAAATACAAAATATTCGGAATAGAATATTCGGGTCGTTACATCCTCCCCCCCTTAAGATTACAGTTATGTCCCCATAACTGCCTATGTATTATTCGCAAACAGGTTCGGGTATCGTTGCCCATGATCCTTCCTCATTGAGCAGGCAGGTCAGCTTGATCAATGTCGTTCAATCGTCCTATGGCTCCTCTGGTTGGGGGTTTACCAAATCTAGCCTCTTCTCAATCCTCTCCTCACGAACATTGCATTCTCTAATCATGTGGTCTTCCCCACCACATCTATAACAAGTCCCGCGCCTTGGGCATTCGCGCACCAGATGGGCTTGGTGGCACTGCGGGCAACGTGGTATGACTGTATGACGTATGCCGTTTCTCCCATAATTGAAACCTTTATTCTTATTCTCCTTAAAATTGCCATTGCTAATGTTTCGATTCTTTTTCTCAAACTCTTGTGAGTCCTTGCTCGACTCACCGGTTTCTTTACGCTTCAGTTGCTGGACTCGATCAATTGCTACAGCTCGATCGTAAACCATCTGCAGGTTTGTGAATTGTCCTACTGCAAGTATCTCCCGGATACTAAGGTTCTGACCCATCTCGAATTTCTGAGCCTTGTCAGAGTCAGTTGGTACTATCCTTGTAGCAAATCGTACCAATTCCTTGAATTTGGTGTAGTACTCTTGTACTGTTTGCGCTCCTTGTCTGAGGTTGATGAATTCTTCGTACTTTGCGGTCCTGGTGCTCAGTGGGTAGAATCTTTCTCTCAAGGCTTCCTTAAGTCCTTCCCAAGTGTAGGATTCTTCATCTTCCTCTGAATTCGTTTGAAGGTTTTGCCACCACTCATCGGCTTCGCCTCCTAAGTAGTAGGTCGCTACACGTATCTTCTCCTCGTCGGGGCATTTGATAGCGTCCAAGAGTTTGTCAAAGGTACGGATCCAACCCTCCAACTTGGCCGGATCCTCTTGGCCGTCATAATGGGGTGGGTTGTAGGGGTTTACCAATGCCAAGTAGTTGACTTGGGCTACTGGCGGGGGTACTGCTGCTTGTGCTCTATGCACCTCAACATTTCCTAATGCTACAAGGACTTCCTCCATAGTCCTTAGACGTTCTTCCATGTTTTTGGGTGCAGGAGGTACTCGTTCTCCTAGGTTTAGAGGAGTCTCATTATTGTTGGGCACGTTGGGGAGGTCAGCGTCAGTGCCGTTTGGACTTACCTTCCTTGGTTTTCTCCTAGGTGCCATTTCTGTTATAAAAGCACGCGAAGATGAGTTTCTAATGTAAGGCAAGTTAGCGTTCAAGAAAATCTATAAGGTAGGATTGGAAAGATGTAATAGATAGGAGAATGCTAAACTTAGGTGATCAAATTATAAGACTGAGGCAGAATTAGTTTAAAGCAAACGCTTCTTAGTCAAGGTCATGACCAATTTGAAGGTAAGAGTTTTGACACTGTTAATTCACAAAAAAAAATTAGCGCGATATTCATGTATGTATGTATGCGAATGCATGTATGCTTTATACAATGCTACCCCAACCCCGAAAAATATTTTCGTGACTTTAAAAACTTGTTGGAAAAATTTCTATGCATATGTAAATATTTTCCATGGGTTTCAAATAAATTTTGTTCCATGGAAATGAAACTTAAAATTTAAATAATAATAATGGTACTTAAAGATTTAAAAATAATATTAATATTTGTTTAAAAATCCTTGGGCCTCTATATTGGCCAAAAATAATAATAATTTAAAAATATTTCCGGGCTCTGATACCACTCTGTAACACCCCGGATTTGATAACCCAGGCCGGGATGTCACCGCCACACCTCCCAAGCAAGACACGACTTCATTCGAGCTCACTTGAAAGATGCAAGGCTAAGGGTATAAAATAATTTTAAACAACCAAGTCCGGAAATACTTATATTTAAAAATAATAATCATCCATACACGCAGCGGAAATATAAGTTGTGCAGCGGAAATAAAGTATAAGGGCCGACATGGCCAAAACACGGGTTAAACAGGCCCGTTCATACGAGAGTCTAATGCAAATTTAAAATAAAGTATTCCCAAAAATTCCCATGCATGTACGTGCTCAGTATAATCCATATGCTCTGTAGGAAAAAGAAGGAATGGTTTGGGTCAGCAAAACGTGCTGAGTAAGTTAACACCTAGCATGGTTTAGGGGTTTCAAGCCGTTAATTAAATTTAATAAAAACATGCTTGCAGGTAATACACGATTTAAGTTAATCATCCACTAATAAGAAATTATTCAATGCTCTTAATTCTCTCATGATTTCAGGATTTGGTATTTCAAGGATTTCACTCTTTCACCTTTGTTCAGTATGATTTTATATGATTTGATCTTGGGGAAATGAACCCGCAAGAGTTTAAACGTATCCTAGGGAATTGAACCCGTAGGAATTAACACACGTCCTGGGGAATTGAACCCGCAGGAAAATAAACGATTGCCCTTGGGGAATCAAACCCGCAAGAACTCAAATACATCCTAGGGAATTGAACCCATAGGAATCAACACACATCCTGGGGAATCGAACCCGCAGAAAAACAAACAATCGCCCTTGGGGAATCAAACCCGCAAGGTAATAGCACATTTCGCAAATTTCACAAGTTTCTCAAAATATAACATTACACAAGTCGCTGTCTTACTCCGTAATTATTTAAAATTTCACTTTAAGTCCGAAAACCCTAAAATTTCACCAGTAACTCGAAAACACGGAGACGAACAAGTTTCATGTTTTAAGTTTCTCGATCCGGGTTAAGGAAACGAGCCAAAAATCAAGTCTTTCACCAAAGTTGCATGCTGTCAGGTTTCAGATTTTGAAAAAGCTTCAAAACTCGACAATTTGACACATCAAATGGACTCAAAAAATTCTGAAATTTTATATGCACATACTAGACGTGATTTTCTACAACTTTCATTTAGATTGTGAAGATCAATTCGGCCTAAAAAATATAGGAACATGCTCATCAAGTTCGGACATCTACACTGTCAGATTTTCGAAAACATTTTACAAAGCAGTTTATGTTCGGATCGTTTTGGGGTAGCAAACGTTGATGAAAATCGATGAAATTTTTACACAACATAGTTTAATGTGTTAGGATCGAAAGTCTAGTTTTGAGTTTTTCGGTTTGAACTCTTTAAGTAGGGGTTTTGATCCGATTACAAATCTGTTACAGTTTCATGTTCGACTTTTAGGGCAGGTCTGTTGGAGGCCGTTTTCAGATAACAAAACACAATGAAAAATTATGAAAATTTTACACAAACTAGATCTATGTCTTAGGAACATTTTTCATGTTTTGAGTTTTTCCGTTTGAGCAGTTTTAGGTGTTCGAAAAATTCGCACCAATACGCTGCGCCGGGGTTTTTTTCGCGTTGACAGATTTTGAGTCTCTAAATCTCTATGTTTGGTTGCATTTTAAGTCACCCAAAACCAAGTAAGTATTAACTTACAGTGGGGATGATGTCTAGGAGGTCACGGGGTCGTCCGGAATCCACGGGATGTCACGAACGAATCTCCTCAAGTCGATTCTTCTTCCTTTGGCTCCGATTTGTGTTTTTGAGAATAAAAACCATAAGTTAGAATCTAAATCCGACGAAAACTATGAAATGAAGTTCAAGACTTCATCTTACCACTATCTAGGGTCTGAATACTTCCTATCCACGTCCTCCTTTCTCCGGTTTGTTCGTCGGAAAGTGATCGGAAGGCAAGAACACAAGAGAATATGGGGTTTTCGGTTTTGAGAGTTTAGAGGTGGTTTGAAGGCTGTAAAATTCGAAAATTAGGGTTAGGGAGCAGCCTAATATCGTCCAATATCATTCCATAGCCCGGGATTGAGTTTCCAAAGTCGGGGGTCGAAAATATGGCAAGAAAATCGTCGGGACGCGTTGTTGCCGAATTCTGGGGGTGTCACGCGCCCTTGGCGCGCACCTAGGCTAAAGACCGCGCGGCCAGCGCGCGGCCTCCGCCTGGACCTCGGTCCGGGCGGGTCCGTGCGATCCGATCGGGCCTTTTCTCCTCTCTTCCGGACTTCTGTGCTCCTACGTTTTCGGGCTCGATTTTTCGGGTCATTCTCGGATTTATAAATTATTATCTTAAATCAATCTCGTCTCGAGTTAATCCCGTACTTGAAATCTTGAGTCCGTTGCATTTGGATTCGTCGGCTTCTAATTCGTCGTCTTTTGACTCCCGTGCAACAATTTATCTAATTAATTTATTTCCAACTTCACGGGTTCCTGGAATTAAAATTCTTTTCTTTCTTGAATTTAGTTTCAATTCTTTTGACTCGATTTCATGGAATGTCTTCGGGCTTCCTTTCCCTCCTTTATTCCATTTTGAATTTTTGAATCTATCGGCGTTTCATTTCCGAGCAATAATTTATTGTGATAAATTATTTTCTTCTTCTCGGAGATATTTCAACCTTGATTTGATTAAGAAATAAATTTTATTCCTTTGGACGCCGATAAAAATCCCGGGTATTACAGTCTACCCCCCTTAAGAATCAACTTCGTCCCCGAAGTTGCGTGTTAGCTTCTCGCGAGCTTGGAACTAAGGTCCTTTCTACTTTGTGCTATTGTTTGATTGCGTGATTGTATCATTATGTGTTGTTGTTCTTGATGTTGTTGGTATTATTTTATTATATCGTTTGACTGAACCCAGAATTGAAATTTCGAAGTTGCCTACGTACCCTGTGAAGGGATCAAGTCATTACGTAGTTCAAAGCAATTTGAATTTGCTTATTCGAAATACAAAATATTCGGAATAGAATATTCGGGTCGTTACATCCTCCCCCCCTTAAGATTACAGTTATGTCCCCATAACTGCCTATGTATTATTCGCAAACAGGTTCGGGTATCGTTGCCCATGATCCTTCCTCATTGAGCAGGCAGGTCAGCTTGATCAATGTCGTTCAATCGTCCTATGGCTCCTCTGGTTGGGGGTTTACCAAATCTAGCCTCTTCTCAATCCTCTCCTCACGAACATTGCATTCTCTAATCATGTGGTCTTCCCCACCACATCTATAACAAGTCCCGCGCCTTGGGCATTCGCGCACCAGATGGGCTTGGTGGCACTGCGGGCAACGTGGTATGACTGTATGACGTATGCCGTTTCTCCCATAATTGAAACCTTTATTCTTATTCTCCTTAAAATTGCCATTGCTAATGTTTCGATTCTTTTTCTCAAACTCTTGTGAGTCCTTGCTCGACTCACCGGTTTCTTTACGCTTCAGTTGCTGGACTCGATCAATTGCTACAGCTCGATCGTAAACCGTCTGCAGGTTTGTGAATTGTCCTACTGCAAGTATCTCCCGGATACTAAGGTTCAGACCCATCTCGAATTTCTGAGCCTTGTCAGAGTCAGTTGGTACTATCCTTGTAGCAAATCGTACCAATTCCTTGAATTTGGTGTAGTACTCTTGTACTGTTTGCGCTCCTTGTCTGAGGTTGATGAATTCTTCGTACTTTGCGGTCCTGGTGCTCAGTGGGTAGAATCTTTCTCTCAAGGCTTCCTTAAGTCCTTCCCAAGTGTAGGATTCTTCATCTTCCTCTGAATTCGTTTGAAGGTTTTGCCACCACTCATCGGCTTCGCCTCCTAAGTAGTAGGTCGCTACACGTATCTTCTCCTCGTCGGGGCATTTGATAGCGTCCAAGAGTTTGTCAAAGGTACGGATCCAACCCTCCAACTTGGCCGGATCCTCTTGGCCGTCATAATGGGGTGGGTTGTAGGGGTTTACCAATGCCAAGTAGTTGACTTGGGCTACTGGCGGGGGTACTGCTGCTTGTGCTCTATGCACCTCAGCATTTCCTAATGCTACAAGGACTTCCTCCATAGTCGTTAGACGTTCTTCCATGTTGTTGGGTGCAGGAGGTACTCGTTCTCCTAGGTTTAGAGGAGTCTCATTATTGTTGGGCACGTTGGGGAGGTCAGCGTCAGTGCCGTTTGGACTTACCTTCCTTGGTTTTCTCCTAGGTGCCATTTCTGTTATAAAAGCACGCGAAGATGAGTTTCTAATGTAAGGCAAGTTAGCGTTCAAGAAAATCTATAAGGTAGGATTGGAAAGAGGTAATAGATAGGAGAATGCTAAACTTAGGTGATCAAATTATAAGACTGAGGCAGAATTAGTTTAAAGCAAACGCTTCTAAGTCAAGGTCATGACCAATTTGAAGGTAAGAGTTTTGACACTGTTAATTCACAAAAAAAAATTAGCGCGATATTCATGTATGTATGTATGCGAATGCATGTATGCTTTATACAATGCTACCCCAACCCCGAAAAATATTTTCGTGACTTTAAAAACTTGTTGGAAAAATTTCTATGCATATGTAAATATTTTCCATGGGTTTCAAATAAATTTTGTTCCATGGAAATGAAACTTAAAATTTAAATAATAATAATGGTACTTAAAGATTTAAAAATAATATTAATATTTGTTTAAAAATCCTTGGGCCTCTATATTGGCCAAAAATAATAATAATTTAAAAATATTTCCGGGCTCTGATACCACTCTGTAACACCCCGGATTTGATAACCCAGGCCGGGATGTCACCGCCACACCTCCCAAGCAAGACACGACTTCATTCGAGCTCACTTGAAAGATGCAAGGCTAAGGGTATAAAATAATTTTAAACAACCAAGTCCGGAAATACTTATATTTAAAAATAATAATCATCCATACACGCAGCGGAAATATAAGTTGTGCAGCGGAAATAAAGTATAAGGGCCGACATGGCCAAAACACGGGTTAAACAGGCCCGTTCATACGAGAGTCTAATGCAAATTTAAAATAAAGTATTCCCAAAAATTCCCATGCATGTACGTGCTCAGTATAATCCATATGCTCTGTAGGAAAAAGAAGGAATGGTTTGGGTCAGCAAAACGTGCTGAGTAAGTTAACACCTAGCATGGTTTAGGGGTTTCAAGCCTTTAATTAAATTTAATAAAAACATGCTTGCAGGTAATACACGATTTAAGTTAATCATCCACTAATAAGAAATTATTCAATGCTCTTAATTCTCTCATGATTTCAGGATTTGGTATTTCAAGGATTTCACTCTTTCACCTTTGTTCAGTATGATTTTATATGATTTGATCTTGGGGAAATGAACCCGCAAGAGTTTAAACGTATCCTAGGGAATTGAACCCGTAGGAATTAACACACGTCCTGCGGAATTGAACCCGCAGGAAAATAAACGATTGCCCTTGGGGAATCAAACCCGCATGAACTCAAATACATCCTAGGGAATTGAACCCATAGGAATCAACACACATCCTGGGGAATCGAACCCGCAGGAAAACAAACAATCGCCCTTGGGGAATCAAACCCGCAAGGTAATAGCACATTTCGCAAATTTCACAAGTTTCTCAAAATATAACATTACACAAGTCGCTGTCTTACTCCGTAATTATTTAAAATTTCACTTTAAGTCCGAAAACCCTAAAATTTCACCAGTAACTCGAAAACACGGAGACGAACAAGTTTCATGTTTTAAGTTTCTCGATCCGGGTTAAGGAAACGAGCCAAAAATCAAGTCTTTCACCAAAGTTGCATGCTGTCAGGTTTCAGATTTTGACAAAGCTTCAAAACTCGACAATTTGACACATCAAATGGACTCAAAAAATTCTGAAATTTTATATGCACATACTAGACGTGATTTTCTACAACTTTCAATTAGATTGTGAAGATCAATTCGGCCTAAAAAATATAGGAACATGCTCATCAAGTTCGGACATCTACACTGTCAGATTTTCGAAAACATTTTACAAAGCAGTTTATGTTCGGATCGTTTTGGGGTAGCAAACGTTGATGAAAATCGATGAAATTTTTACACAACATAGTTTAATGTGTTAGGATCGAAAGTCTAGTTTTGAGTTTTTCGGTTTGAACTCTTGAAGTAGGGGTTTTGATCCGATTACAAATCTGTTACAGTTTCATGTTCGACTTTTAGGGCAGGTCTGTTGGAGGCCGTTTTCAGATAACAAAAAACAATGAAAAATTATAAAAATTTTACACAAACTAGATCTATGTCTTAGGAACATTTTTCATGTTTTGAGTTTTTCCGTTTGAGCAGTTTTAGGTGTTCGAAAAATTCGCACCAATACGCTGCGCCGGGGTTTTTTTCGCGTTGACAGATTTTGAGTCTCTAAATCTCTATGTTTGGTTGCATTTTAAGTCACCCAAAACCAAGTAAGTATTAACTTACAGTGGGGATGATGTCTAGGAGGTCACGGGGTCGTCCGGAATCCACGGGATGTCACGAACGAATCTCCTCAAGTCGATTCTTCTTCCTTTGGCTCCGGTTTGTGTTTTTGAGAATAAAAACCATAAGTTAGAATCTAAATCCGACGAAAACTATGAAATGAAGTTCAAGACTTCATCTTACCACTATCTAGGGTCTGAATACTTCCTATCCACGTCCTCCTTTCTCCGGTTTGTTCGTCGGAAAGTGATCGGAAGGCAAGAACACAAGAGAATATGGGGTTTTCGGTTTTGAGAGTTTAGAGGTGGTTTGAAGGCTGTAAAATTCGAAAATTAGGGTTAGGGAGCAGCCTAATATCGTCCCAATATCATTCCATAGCCCGGGATTGAGTTTCCAAAGTCGGGGGTCGAAAATATGGCAAGAAAATCGTCGGGACGCGTTATTGCCGAATTCTGGGGGTGTCACGCGCCCTTGGCGCGCACCTAGGCTAAAGACCGCGCGGCCAGCGCGCGGCCTCCGCCTGGACCTCGGTCCGGGCGGGTCCGTGCGATCCGATCGGGCCTTTTCTCCTCTCTTCCGGACTTCTGTGCTCCTACGTTTTCGGGCTCGATTTTTCGGGTCATTCTCGGATTTATAAATTCTTATCTTAAATCAATCTCGTCTCGAGTTAATCCCGTACTTGAAATCTTGAGTCCGTTGCATTTGGATTCGTCGGCTTCTAATTCGTCGTCTTTTGACTCCCGTGCAACAATTTATCTAATTAATTTATTTCCAACTTCACGGGTTCCTGGAATTAAAATTCTTTTCTTTCTTGAATTTAGTTTCAATTCTTTTGACTCGATTTCATGGAATGTCTCCGGGCTTCCTTTCCCTCCTTTATTCCATTTTGAATTTTTGAATCTATCGGCGTTTCATTTCCGAGCAATAATTTATTGTGATAAATTATTTTCTTCTTCTCGGAGATATTTCAACCTTGATTTGATTAAGAAATAAATTTTATTCCTTTGGACGCCGATAAAAATCCCGGGTATTACAATTGCACCTGGAATCCACCATGTCCGTCGTAACAAACCGTTAGACTAGATTGGGTTTGGACTACCACTTATGATTTTGAGATGGGTTGGTTAAGCATTGCACCTTAAATCCATCATGTCCTCGACATTTAGATGGGTTGCTTAAACTTTGCACTATGAATCCATCATGTTTGTGTGCCAAGACGGCAATTGATATATGGGTCTGCATTCTTGGGTGTATCTGTATGGGTTACACAAGGCTCCGGAGTGTGTCTGTGTATGGCGGATACCATGATTGCTTTTGCAATCTGAAACTTGATACTTGAAACTAAGACTGTAGTGTCCTCTTTCTAGGATAACGGGATTCAATACTTTTAATACGATCTTTAACTTATTAAATGGTATGCATGTTTTTTTTTTTTAAAGTTTATGTCTACGTCTTTAGAATTTAAATTCATGAGCATAGTATTTTGTTTGCATCTTTAAATTAAAACTTGCCTTTAAAATTATGCCTTTAGACTCTGTTTTTATTAATTTTGCCTAATTATAATTTTACTTTAAATCTATTGTGGTAAAAATTCAATTCAATTCAATTTAATTTAATTTAAAAACCCATTATTGATATGTTAAGAGTTAACTTACTCAGTATTTTGTATATTGATAAAATTCGTTGTTTATTTTTCATTTTAGAGTACAGAGAACATACGTAAGCACGTGCATGCACTTCGGCGGGGAAAAGACAATAAAATTTTTTAAATGTTGATTTTTTTCTTTTATTTGGTTTTAGATTGTCGCTGCGCTTTGGCTATGTTGGCCCATACTCTATTTCCGCTTTTATTTTCGTACTTATTAAATGCATGGATGTTAAATTATTTTTTTGAAATGATATTTTCGAAACCCCTTAGCCTTAGCATCTTTCAAGTGAGCTCGAGGAAATATGTATCTTACTTGGAAGGTGTGGCGGTGACATCCCGGCCTGGGTTATCAAAATCGGAGTGTTATAATTGTAACACCCCGGATTTGATAACCCAGGCCGGGATGTCACCGCCGCATTTCCTAGCAAGACACGGCTTCCCGAGCTCGCTAAGGAAACGCAAGGCTTGTGGGTATGGGAAAGATTTAAAACATTTCAAGATTTAGTCCGGAAATTTATAATACTTAGTACGATAGTAGAAATTATCACGTGCGGAAAATAAATAAAGTAAGTGCAGCGGAAAGTAAAATCACGGCCAACATGGCCAAATCCTCGGGTTTAACAGACCCGGTAAAAACAGTACGATGCAGAAATTTAAAATGTCCATTATGATTTCCCCCAAGTGCATATGCAATGCGTCACTCGACGTACTCTGAAAAAAAGAAATGACAACGGTTGTCAGTATAAAAATATACTGAGTAAGTTAATCGCTAACTACAAATAAAAGGGGTTACAAGTGTTTAAACTAAAGATTTCGCTTACCGTACGGGAATTTAAAAATACATGATTTATTTGCAGCGGAAAATCATGATTAAAGAACTTAATTTAAAAAGCGAAATTTAAAGCATAATTTAAGATGCGTAAATTTTAAATGCATAATTAAAGACAGGATAAATACGATTTAAGCATAATGAAACACTCACACGAGTCTTTTATTTTTCATCCCGTAAACTAAGAAGAGGAGACCATACCGGGAGATCACTAACGAGGCAATCTCAACATAGGACCACTAACGAGGCAGTCCAAACAATGGGAGACCACTAACGAGGCAGTCTCAAAGATAGTAGGACCACTAACGAGGCGATCCAAAAAGATAGCAGGACCACTAACGAGGCGATCCACAAATACAGCGCGCGAGATCACTTACGAGGCAATCTCAGATAGTAAGGAGACCACTAACGAGGCAGTCTCAAAGATAATGATAGTATGAAGATCGGCTCAGCCTAGTGAACGGGATTTTTCGAAAGTTCGTATTTCAAAGTTATCAAATGATCGATATCGCGTTTTCATAGTTCGAGTTTTCTCAAGTTCGAAAAATCCTATTCGAGGCACTTTACGCCTTTCTTAATTTAAAATTCGTCCTTTCTCCAAAAATTCTGAAATTTTTACAGTAATTCAAAAACACACATACGAACAACTTTCATGTTCTAAGTTTTTGGAAATAAGGTTCCGAAGTGAGTTGAAATCCGAGTTTGTTGCAAAGAATAATTTATGTCTCAAAAACCGTTTTCGTCACAGGTTCGTGCAATGCCGATTAAAAATTCATTTCAAAACCAATCGATGTGAAATTTTTACAGTAACTACACGACACATTAAGGAACAACTTTCATGTTTTAAGAATTTGGAAATAATGAATTCTTGGTACTCAAAAATCGAGTGCAACTCACTGCATACTCATGGCCCTTAAAACGAATTCAAAACAGTTCTAAAAACTTAGCCGTTTGACATATCAAATGAACACCAAAATTCGTGAAATTTTGTAGGCATAATCTAGACACAATTATCTACAACTTTTGTTTAGAAATGCAAAGTTAAATCATTCAAAAAATGGGTGAAAAACATGCATCAAGTTGAATGAAGGAATCTGTCACAGAATTAAATTGTTCGGTTCGATACAGAAAGTTCATGGCAAAAATTGGGATAGCAAAACTTAATGTCAACGGCTGAAATTTGGCCACAAGATAGATAAAGGTGTTAGGAACAACTTTTATGTTGAAAAGTTTTCGGTTTGAATTCCCGAAGTCGAGTTTTTGGCGAGTCTTTAAAATTGGACGAAAATAGGGTTTTTGAAAACCGATTTTTGTTACAAGCCTATATCTCGAGATTTAAACAACAAACAACCACGAAAATTTGTGAGTAAGGTTTTAACTTACTTAGGATGATGATAGGGTCGCTGGATTGGGTTTCCGGACGTCCTAGGGTCACGACGAACGACCAACTTCTCCGATCGCTTTTTGTTCGTTTTCCGACGGAGAATCGTAGTAAGGAAATAGTGTTAGAATTCGAGTTTCTGAGACTTATGGACGAATTGAAACTTTGTACAATAGCTTACCAAGAGTCTAGAGGGCAGGGCTTGGTTCCTTTCGCCTTGCCGTCGCCGGAATTCTTGCCAGAAAGTGAGTTCGGAGAGGTTTCGACTTGGAGAGGAGTTTTGGAGGTGTTTAGGGTTAGGTTTTCTGAGAGTGAGGGGGAGGGGCGCCCCAAATCTGATCTTATGCCCTTCCCCATTGTTGTGATCGACTTGCCATTGATGGAGGTCGGATTTTTGGCAAGAAAATCGCCATGGAAGGAAAGTTTACACCTCCTGCACCTCTGGCGCGCTGGTGGCGCGCAGATAGGCCTTTGTGCGCGCGGAGCACGCGTGACCTTCCCTGGGGGCGCGACGCCCTTGGCCGCGCGGTGGCCGCGCGGCGGCGCGCGGGCAGCGCGGGCCGGCCGGACCGGCCGGTTCGGCGGTCCACGTGTTCCGTCGGGTCTTCCCTCGCTTTCCCCTATCGGTTTTCTACGTGTTAGCTCGATTCCCTGGGTCGTCTTCGTTGCGGAATCTTCTCCTTAATCTTGTTACGAGTCCGGCTTATCGCTCGCAACATTTCCGGGTCCTACTTAGCCTAGTCTAAATTGGTTCCAACATCTCCTATCGTCCTTGTGATCTAATTCGTGATGTATTTTGTGATTTATTTCGTGACTGAACTTAGAAATTAGTTCTAAGCTGCCTACGTACCCTGTGAAGGGATCAAGTCATGACGTAGTTCAAAACAATTTGAATTTGTTTTTCATCGGGTGTTACATCCTCCCCCCCTTAAGAATACAGTTATGTCCCCATAACTGTGGTCGGGTCGTCTTGGAAGAGGGTAGGGTAACGTTGCCTCATGTCGGCTTCCAATTCCCAGGTTGCCGTCTCCGTCTCGTGGTTGGACCACAGGACCTTGACCATCTTTACAGTTTTATTCCTTGTCACCCTTTCCTTGTAGTCGAGTATTTGCACCGGGGTTTCTTCATAGGTCAAGTCATCATCCAATTCGATTACGTCCGGTTGGAGTACATGCGACGTGTCGGGCACATACTTCTTTAGCTGGGAAACGTGAAACACGTTATGGACGCGTGCTAGTTGAGGCGGCAGCGCCAGCCGGTACGCCAGATTCCCCACTCTCTCTAGGATCTCATATGGCCCTATGTATCGTGGGCTCAGTTTCCCTCGCTTGCCAAAGCGCATTACGCCCTTCATTGGCGAGACTTTCAGCATGACCTTGTCACCGACTTGTAATTCCAAGTCCTGCCGTCTCACGTCCGCATAACTCTTTTGCCGGTCCTGAGCGGCTCTCATCTTCCCCTGGATAACCTTAACTTGCTGAGCCATGTCCTCCACCAGTTATGGCCCTACCGTCATTATTCGATCGTTCTCTTCCCAACTCAATGGGCTCCGGCATCTTCGTCCGTACAGCGCTTCGAAGGGCGCCATGCCGATGCTCGCATGATAACTGTTGTTATAGGAGAACTCGATCAAGGGTAAGTGGTGCTCCCAACTTCCCTTGAATTCCAACACACAAGCCCTCAACATGTCCTCCAGCGTCTGTATAGTTCGCTCCGTCTGTCCATCCGTCATAGGGTGGAACGCCGTACTCATCTTTATCTGCGTCCCCAGAGCTTCTTGCAGCTTGGTCCAAAACTGGGAGACGAATCTGCTATCCCTATCCGAGATGATGTCATGCGGCACCCCGTGCCGGCGTACCACATTGTCTACGTATGCTCTTGCTAGTTGGTCCATTGTCCAAGTGTCCTTCATCGGGATGAAAATGGCGGCCTTCGTTAACCTATCCACGATCACCCAGATCTTATTCATTCCTTTTGGCGAGCGTGGCAACCCTGAAACAAAATCCATGGAGATGCTATCCCACTTCCAGCTTGGGATCTCCAATGGTTGCATTAATCCTAAGGGCTTTTGCCGTACTGCCTTGATCTTCTGGCAGGTAAGGCACCTTGCCACGAACTCGGCCACCTCTCTCTTCATGTTCGGCCACCAATAATTTTTCTTCAAGTCCTTGTATAGCTTATCCCCTCCGGGGTGGACCGAGTAGGGGGTGCTATGGCCTTCCTCCATCACCTTCTTCTTCAGATTTGCGGACTCCCGCGGTATACACCATCTTCCCCTGAAGCGGATGCTCCCGTCCTCGTGAATCTGGAAATCTACTGCCTTTCCTTCGGCAATGCTTCTCCTTATTTCCTCCATCTGTTCGTCACCCGCCTGGGCGAGTCGTATTTCTTCGAATACGGTAGGGCTTACTACCATCGCGTTGACGACCTCGGTTACCGTACCGGGCTGCACCAGTTCCAGGCTTAGTTTCGCCAAATCTCTGTACAATTCGGCCGGTATCACCAGTGAGTTCGTGACGTGTTGCGCCTTCCGACTCAAGGCGTCGGCCACGACGTTGGCCTTGCCCTCGTGATACGCGACTTCTAGGTCGTAATCTTTGATCAGTTCCAACCACCTCCTCTGCCTCAAGTTCAGCTCTCTTTGCGTGAATATGTACTTGAGGCTCTTATGGTCGGTGAACATCCGACATTTCCGCCCATAGAGATAGTGTCTCCAGATTTTCAGGGCGAACACGACCGCGGCCAGTTCCAGGTCGTGCGTCGGGTAGTTTTGCTCGTGCGGTTTCAGCTGTCGTGATGCGTATGCTATGACTTTTTGATCCTGCATCAGTACGCATCCCAGTCCTTCTCTCGAGGCGTCGCTATACACCTCGAAGTCTCCATCCTCTGATGGTAACGCCAACACCGGCGCCGTGGTAAGTCGTTTCTTCAGCTCTTGGAATGCGGCTTCACACTCGCCAGTCCAGTCATACTTCACCCCCTTCTTCAGCAGTTGGGTCAATGGGCGGGCGATTTTGGAGAAGTCTTGGACAAATCGTCTGTAGTAGCCCGCCAGTCCGAGAAAGCTTCTTATCTCTGTTGGGCTCTTCGGGGGTACCCACTCAGTTACAGCCGAGATTTTTGCCGGGTCTACCGCCACTCCGCTGGCGGATACGATATGCCCAAGGAATGTTACCTCCCTCAGCCAGAAGTCGCATTTGGACAACTTCCCATATAGCTGATTTTCTCGGAGGATCCTCAGCACTTTATGTAAGTGCTCGGAATGTTCTTCCTCGTCCGTTGAGTAGACCAAGATGTCGTCTATGAATACCACTACGCATTGATCTAACAGTCCTCGGAACACGTTGTTCATGAGGTTCATGAACATCGCCGGGGCGTTCGTCAGTCCGAATGACAGTACTGTGAATTCGTAGTGTCCGTAGCGAGTCCTGAACGCTGTCTTCGGGATGTCCTTCTCAGCAATTCGCAGCTGATGATATCCCGATCGCAGGTCGATCTTGGAGAACACAGTAGCTCCCTTCAGCTGGTCAAACGGATCCTCGATTCTGGGCAACGGATACTTGTTCTTGATAGTGACTTGATTAAGTCCCCTATAGTCAATACACAGTCTCAGACTCCCATCCTTCTTTTTGACGAATAAGACCGGTGCTCCCCATGGAGACGTACTCGGTCGGATATATCCCTTTTCCTGCAATTCTTCGAGCTGTTCCTTTAGCTCCTTCATCTCCGGCGGTGCCATGCGGTAAGGAGCCTTTGATACAGGTTCCGTTCCCGGGATAAGATCTATGGTGAACTCGAGATCCCTCTCAGGGGGCATGCCAGGAACGTCCTCTGGGAACACATCCGGGTACTCTCTCACCACCGGAATGTTGTCTATCTTTACCCCTTCAGCCTCGAGGTTGTGAACGTAGCATGCGTATAGCGCGTGGCCCTTACGCATTAGGCTATCTAACTCTAGGACGTTGATTAACTTGTTAGATTTCTTAGGGGGTTGAGAGTAGAAGATGACTCTTTTCCCCCTACTTTTTGACAGCGTGATCTTTTGCTTTTGGCATTCGATCACGGCCTTATACCGGGTTAGCCAATCCATTCCTAGTATGACGTCAAAGTCCCTGACGTTGAACTCTACCAAGTTTGCGAAAAACTCTACGTTCTTTATCACTATAGGTATTCCATTGTAGCGTTTAGAGCATGCTATTACTTCTCCAGAGGGCAGTTGGATGCCTAAGCTAATTATCTCGCACTTAGGTAGATCTAGTTCAGTTACGACTCTCGAAGATACAATCGAGCAACTGGCTCCGGAATCAAATAAGACTCTAAGTGGAGTACTTAGGACATGGAAAGTACCTGCCATCACGTCACCCTGCGCGGGTATGTCAGCCTGGTTGATCACGTTCAACCTCCCCATCGGCCTCCCTTGATTGGCTGGCTGGTTTTGATTTGGGTTTGCATTTTGCTGCTGGTTCGGAGGGCGTTGGTTCGGATTCGGAGGAGGCCGATATCCTTGATTGTTGCCATTCCTACCTCCCTGGTTGAACGGCTCGTTAGGTCCAATGACCAAGTCTTCTCTTTTCGTGATGTTCTCGAGTCGGGTTCGACATTCCTCCCTCCGATGGCCAATTCGGCCGCACCGGAAGCACTCGCCCATCTGAGGACACCTCCTTACCAGGTGCGGCCTGCCACATCGTGGGCACGGCGGCACTCGTCCTCCTTGGTTGACATTCCGACCATTGTTGTTCTGAGCATTCCCGTTCGGCCCTCGCGGAAAGTTGTCCCCGCCAGTAGTGTTGCTTGTCCGGTTATCCCTGTTCCTCTTGTCTGGGCCTTGCGCCCCTCGGCTAGATTCCCCAGCAGCCTTCCTCTTTAGCTGTTGCACTCGTGCTACTGCTACTGCCCGATCGTAGACAGATTGCAGGTCCGGGTAGTTAACTCCAGTGATCACCTCTCGAATCGACAAGTTCAATCCCATTTCGAACTTTTGCGCCTTCTCCCCGTCAGTAGGTACCATCCTGGGCGCAAATCTCACCAATTCCTTAAACCGTGCATAGTATTCTTGAACAGATTTCTCTCCCTGCTTCAGGGATGAGAACTCCTCGTACAGTGCTGCCTTAGTACTCATCGGGTAGAAGCGCTCCCGGAGTAACTCCATGAACTCGTTCCACGAGTAAGGTTCATCATCCTCTGCCAGCTTCCCTTGGGTAGCCTGCCACCAGTCGTCGGCCTCGCCACCCAGATAGTACGAGGCCACGTGGACCTTCTCCCCCTCCGGGCATCTCACCGCCTTTAGCAATTTGTCGAAGGTTCTCAACCATTCTTCCAGCTTAGCGGGGTCTTCCTCCCCGACGTAGTAAGGAGCTCGGTAGGGGTTCACCGCGGCCAAGTAGTTGATCCTCGCTTCCGGTGGTGGCGCCGCGGCAGCTCCACCCTGGTTAACGTAAGCATTACCCAGTGCAATTAGTAATTCTTCCATATTTCTCAATCGCCCTTCCGCAGGGTTAGGCATTGGTCCCGCCGGGTTTGGCATCTCCGCGTCCGGTGCCTGCTCATTGGGTTGTCCCGGCGTGCCGTGGGTGTTGGGGGTGGCAGGGAAGGGCCTTGGTCATCCTCGAGGCGCCATCCTGTTACAACCGAGGAGGGTGTAAGGTTCAGGGAGATTCGATAAAGTGGAAAAAAATCTTGCTGAATTGTATGGTGCTTATCAGGAGTGGGTCAGTATTTGCATTTATTCGTTCAGTCGTTTAGGGTTTTAGGGTCTGAGGCACTTGTCGTTTTGTTATGCAGAAATAGATGCGTTGTTTGTTTGTTTGCCGGCGCTTTGTTAAGATATAAAGATGGTATATAAAATAAGTGTTTGTGACTTTATTGCCCAGTAGAAGTTTTTGTTTCGGTACAAGCGACAAGTAGCAAAGATCCTGAAAATAGTTTGGGAAAATAGAAAAGGAGAACAATGGGGATAATGCATCAAAAATCTCTAATCCTGCGAAGGGTAGGTGGTCGGGTCCTCCATGGGGTCATCCTCGCCACTTGATTCCTCGATGGTGCCCGTGCCAAGGGGCCCATGGAACACTGGGCTGGCTGGCTAACTGGGCCCAGCAGCAGGAGCAGGATCAACGATTGCAACTGGGGTCGGGACGGCTGCAGGGACAGCGACAGGGTCAATAACGAGGCTAGTTACAGGAGGAGTTCCTGGGTTGAGTGGGGCAGGTGGAAGCAGATCGTCCTTCAGGTGATGCAGTTGATGTCCCAAGACACCTGCTTGGGTCTCTACGTCGTCAATCTGGGTCCAAAGCTCAGTCTCGCGGGTCTGGAGTTTGTTGATTTGGACTTGGAGTTGGGTTATATCTTGGTGTCCTGCTTGGCCCAGATTAGTTAGGTGGCCCAAGTTAGCTTCCATTTGCTCTACCCTTAGTCTGAAGTTGTTCACGTTTTGAGGAGATTCGAGGTATGCTTCAATCAACCTCATTAGTAGGTTGATCATGTTCACGTTTGGGGAAGCCATCTATTGTTAACAAGGTAGGTTAGAGTTAGACGTTTTTCAGGCAAAGTTAAGATATGCATATATTTAAATCTATATGCAACATGCAAGTGCAAGTCCCTTCCCCATAAAATTTAGTTTAAAATAAATTGCTAAAGGTTGGGCCTCTATAGTGGGCCAAAATTTAATATTTCTTGGGCTAAGATTTGGGCTATGTAAAAAGGATTATAGATTTTTGGGCTAAAAATAGTACTAGTAGTCAAATAAATAATTTTAAAAGAAATAACACTTGGGCTTAAAAATATTGGTTTAAAATAATAGTAGTAGCTTTAAAAATTTTCCGGGCTCTGATACCAACTTGTAACACCCCGGATTTGATAACCCAGGCCGGGATGTCACCGCCGCATTTCCTAGCAAGACACGGCTTCCCGAGCTTGCTAAGGAAACGCAAGGCTTGTGGGTATGGAAAAGATTTAAAATATTTCAAGATTTAGTCCGGAAATTTATAATACTTAGTACGATAGTAGAAATTATCACGTGCGGAAAATAAATAAAGTAAGTGCAGCGGAAAGTAAAATCACGGCCAACATGGCCAAATCCTCGGGTTTAACAGACCCGGTAAAAACAGTACGATGCAGAAATTTAAAATGTCCATTATGATTTCCCCCAAGTGCATATGCAATGCGTCACTCGACGTACTCTAAAAAAAAGAAATGACAACGGTTGTCAGTATAAAAATATACTGAGTAAGTTAATCTCTAACTACAAATAAAAGGGGTTACAAGTGTTTAAACTAAAGATTTCGCTTACCGTACGGGAATTTAAAAATACATGATTTATTTGCAGCGGAAAATCATGATTAAAGAACTTAATTTAAAAAGCGAAATTTAAAGCATAATTTAAGATGCGTAAATTTTAAATGCATAATTAAAGACAGGATAAATACGATTTAAGCATAATGAAACACTCACACGAGTCTTTTACTTTTCATCCCGTAAACTAAGAAGAGGACACCATACCGGGAGATCACTAACGAGGCAATCTCAACATAGGACCACTAACGAGGCAGTCCAAACAATGGGAGACCACTAACGAGGCAGTCTCAAAGATAGTAGGACCACTAACGAGGCGATCCAAAAAGATAGCAGGACCACTAACGAGGCGATCCAGAAATATAGCGCGCGAGATCACTAACGAGGCAATCTCAGATAGTAAGGAGACCACTAACGAGGCAGTCTCAAAGATAATGATAGTATGAAGATCGGCTCAGCCTAGTGAACGGGATTTTTCGAAAGTTCGTATTTCAAAGTTATCAAATGATCGATATCGCGTTTTCATAGTTTGAGTTTTCTCAAGTTCGAAAAATCCTATTCGAGGCAGTTTACGCCTTTCTTAATTTAAAATTCGTCCTTTCTCCAAAAATTCTGAAATTTTTACAGTAATTCAAAAACACACATACGAACAACTTTCATGTTCTAAGTTTTTGGAAATAAGGTTCCGAAGTGAGTTGAAATCCGAGTTTGTTGCAAAGAATAATTTATGTCTCAAAAACCGTTTTCGTCACAGGTTCGTGCAATGCCGATTAAAAATTCATTTCAAAACCAATCGATGTGAAATTTTTACAGTAACTACACGACACATTAAGGAACAACTTTCATGTTTTAAGAATTTGGAAATAATGAATTCTTGGTACTCAAAAATCCAGTGCAACTCACTGCATACTCATGGCCCTTAAAACGAATTCAAAACAGTTCTAAAAACTTGGCCGTTTGACATATCAAATGAACACCAAAATTCGTGAAATTTTGTAGGCATAATCTAGACACCATTATCTACAACTTTTGTTTAGAAATGCAAAGTTAAATCATTCGAAAAATGGGTGAAAAACATGCATCAAGTTGAATGAAGGAATCTGTCACAGAATTAAATTGTTCGGTTCGATACAGAAAGTTCATGGCGAAAATTGGGATAGCAAAACTTAATGTCAACGGCTGAAATTTGGCCACAAGATAGATAAAGGTGTTAGGAACAACTTTTATGTTGAAAAGTTTTCGGTTTGAATTCCCGAAGGTCGAGTTTTTGGCGAGTCTTTAAAATTGGACGAAAATAGGGTTTTTGAAAACCGATTTTTGTTACAAGCCTATATCTCGAGATTTAAACAACAAACAACCACGAAAATTTGTGAGTAAAGTTTTAACTTACTTAGGATGATGATAGGGTCGCTGGATTGGGTTTCCGGACGTCCTAGGGTCACGACGAACGGCCAACTTCTCCGATCGCTTTTTGTTCGTTTTCCGACTGAGAATCGTAGTAAGGAAATAGTGTTAGAATTCGAGTTTCTGAGACTTATGGACGAATTGAAACTTTGTACAATAGCTTACCAAGAGTCTAGAGGGCAGGGCTTGGTTCCTTTCGCCTTGCCGTCGCCGGAATTCTTGCCGGAAAGTGAGTTCGGAGAGGTTTCGACTTGGAGAGGAGTTTTGGAGGTGTTTAGGGTTAGGTTTTCTGAGAGTGAGGGGGAGGGGCGCCCCAAATCTGATCTTATGCCCTTCCCCATTGTTGTGATCGACTTGCCATTGATGGAGGTCGGATTTTTGGCAAGAAAATCGCCATGGAAGGAAAGTTTACACCTCCTGCACCTCTGGCGCGCTGGTGGCGCGCACATAGGCCTTTGTGCGCGCGGAGCACGCGTGACCTTCCCTGGGGGCGCGACGCCCTTGGCCGCGCGGTGGCCGCGCGGCGGCGCGCGGGCAGCGCGGGCCGGCCGGACCGGCCGGTTCGGCGGTCCGCGTGTTCCGTCGGGTCTTCCCTCGCTTTCCCCTATCGGTTTTCTACGTGTTAGCTCGATTCCCTGGGTCGTCTTCGTTGCGGAATCTTCTCCTTAATCTTGTTACGAGTCCGGCTTATCGCTCGCAACATTTCCGGGTCCTACTTAGCCTAGTCTAAATTGGTTCCAACATCTCCTATCGTCCTTGTGATCTAATTCGTGATGTATTTTGTGATTTATTTCGTGACTGAACTTAGAAATTAGTTCTAAGCTGCCTACGTACCCTGTGAAGTGATCAAGTCATGACGTAGTTCAAAACAATTTGAATTTGTTTTTCCTCGGGTGTTACAATAATACTGAGTATGATTGGATCAAGGTCTCTCTCCATGGGCTGTAAATCTTTGCAAAGAACATGGGGCATGCTACTTCGGTTGTTAACTTACTCCGGAAAAAGTATTTACGAAACCAGTAGATATATTCGTCTACTGCGCAAATAGTTCTTAACTCTAGCCCCAAGAGGAACCTTGATTTTTTTGAGTTTCTTTTCTTCAAAATAACCATCTCATACGAAATGGGTTTTGAACAGCATGCCAAATTGCTCGCAGATTCTGCTTTTGGATTCTCCCTCAAGGATCTGTTCCTTTAGCAATCATGTGGATTTCTTCCAGCCAAACTTTGTTGATCCTTTGAGACTCAGCTCTCTCAATCTGACAAAGTTCTCTTTGTCGAGGTCCAGGGTGGTTGCTGCAATTTTTATTCAAGCTACCCATTCGTCGATCAGCTCCTCTGTAACACCCCGTTTTGATAACCTAGCCCGGGATGCTACCGTCACACCTCCGAAGCAAGACACGACTTCATCGAGTTCAAATAAAATGCTACCTAACGATAGTGTTTTTATTTCCCGAACCCGAATGCGTGCATATGATCATGTTATATCTCCATACTCTGTAAAGAAAAATTAAACAACGGATTTTATCAGTATATAAAATACTGAGTAAGTCAATTCCTAGCATAACAGTAATGGGTTTAAAAATTTAATTAATAGGAATTTACCTTTGTACTCATTTGCATTTTAATATAAAATATATTTGGCAAAATTAATAATAAGAATATAAAGGCATGATTTAAAGGCACATTTAAATTGTGAAAAGGCGTACAAAATATTATACATATTAATTTAACAATTTAAATAAAAACGCAGACATGAATTTAAAAGCATATATATAATTTAATAAATAAAGAATGCATTAGAATTTTAAATTTCCCGTTAACTAAGAGGAGGACCCCACAACCATAGTATCCAATTTCTCAAATATCTCGTATCACGAGTCTATTAGCCGCAGCCAAATACGCCGTACACAGACACACTTCGGAGCCTTGGGTAACTCATACCGATACACCCAAGAGTGCATGCCCAAATATCAATGGCCGTTTTGGCACAATATCTCATAAAATCACCATAGCCCATTTAGGCACAACGTGACACAATTAAAGGGGCACCCTGCAGAGCACTCGCCCTCTAATTCGCCAAAATCACCATCGCCCGTTTAGGCACGACGTGACACAGTTAGAAGGGCACCCGAAGAGCACTCGCCCTCGAATTCACGTGTGGAGATCTAGCTCAACCTAGTGAAACGGGTTTTCAAAAATAGTTGTTAACATTTTAATACGGATTTCGAATCATATGTTTAGAAAAATTCCATTTCAACAAGTTGTAACAAAATCTCACATCACAGTTTACGCCTTTTGGCTTTAAAAATCCGTTTCTAAGGCGATCAATACGAAATTTATATAGTAGATCCACGACACCCTAACGAACAACTTTTGTGTTTTATAATTTTCAAAACAAGGTGCGGATCTAAGTCAAAAGCCAATATCTTTGCAAAATATACATGTTGTCAGGTTTCAGATTTGGCGAAACATCTTTGAACGAATTTTTGACATAGCAAATGAAGCTAAAAAATTATGACATTTTACAGGAATAATCAAGACACAATTATCTACAAGTTTTATTTGTATCAAAAAGTTCAATCTGACCGGATATATTAGAAAAATGCTTAACAAGTTCGGATATGAAAGATGTCAAGATTTTCGAATAACTCAGAAAACACAGGTTAAACCAGATTGGTTTTGAGGGTTCAACCATCGACCAAAATCTATGAAATTTTGACACAATACTCTTTAAAATGTTAGGAACAAGTTTGTAGTTTTAAGTTTCTTGGTTTGAATGCTCGAAAAGGTTTAAAATTCGGATTTCAGAAAACACGCACAAAGGAACTTTTGGTGACAGGTTTTCATATCTTACTGCTAACTCTTAAATCAATTGACTAAAATGCCTCAAAATTGATATGATAGGAACCGACTTATATTAGATGAGATCTAGAGTCTCAGATTTTGTTTGGATGGCCCCCGGAATCAACGAGCAAGTCCAAAACACTTCGTCTCCTCCTCTTCAGTTCCGGATTGTAGTCATAAGGTAGAAAAACTAGGTATTAACAACCATGGTCAATAAAAACTACTCCCTCCGTTCCACCTCAAACATCTTGTTACTGTTGGCCATGAGAATTAAGGTACAGTTGATTTGTGAGTATATGATGGGGTCCACATAGTTGTTAGAGGGGAAAATTATTTCTATTTATAGAAAGAAGACATTTGTAATGGGACATCCAAAAATAGTAAGTAGGACATTTCTAATGGGATGGAGGGAGTATGAAACAAGAGCTAAAATCATTGCTTACCACTACCTTACGCCTGAGGAATACCTAGCCTCGTCCAAAACGTCGCCTTCTTCGTCGGGGTGGTCTTGAATGCAAGGTTTTTCGAATGGATGAGAATTGAGAGGAAGGGTGGTGGTTTTGGGCAGATTTGGAGTGTTAAAATGGGTATAGAATCACAATAATGATGTCCCATAACTTCCCCTCATCGTCCCAGGTAAGTTTCCAAAGTTCTGGACCGAAATCAGGCAAGAAATCCCGATGATCGTGCCCTTCCCCGCTGGCTGCTGGAGTGGCGCGGTGGTGGCATGGTTTTGGCCATAAACTGCACGACGGGCGCGCGGCCTGGCCTGGGCCGTGCGTCCGGGCTGGGTCGTGCAATCTCCGCCGGGCCTTTTCTTATCTCTTTTTGGCTTTTCTCCTTCCATGTTTTTGGGCTTAATTATCGGGTTACTCTTGGACTATAAATTCCTATTTCCAATCTATTTTGAACTCGAATTAATTTTGTATTCGAAACCTCGAATTCTTCGACGACTGACTCCCGCGCAATAATTTATTTAATTAAATTATTTCCAACTTCACGGGTTCTTGGAATTTAAATTCTTTGAATCGTGAATTTAATTCCATTTCTCTTGGGCTCAGTCCATGGAATATTTTCGGGCTTCCTTTCCCTCTTTTATTCCATTTCTACTCGTCCAAAGTTTGGACTCGAATTTTTGAATTTATCGGCATGTCATTTCCGAGCAATAATTTATTGTAATAAATTATATTCGTCTTCTCGGAATTATTTCGGCCTTGTTCGGATTAAGAAATAAATTTTATTCCTTCGGACGCAAATAAGAATCTCGGGTATTACATCCTCGATGTTCCGGAAGTCGATAACGTCGAGGTTCAGTGCTAGACCCTATGAATTTAATGGATGTAGCATCATTTTGGCCCAAGGTGTAGAATCTGGTGCCCTACTCGGGTTCCACCCTGGGTTTCGTTTGTAACACCCCCATTTTCCCTAAAGTATCAACGGAAGCAAAGTGCGGGAACAATGGGCCGGTGCTACCGCCATGTATTCTGGGCTGTCCGAAATACGCTAAGGCTAGCATAAATACTTCAAAATTTCAGAGTTTAAAATAATGGGCCAATAATTTTGCACAAGATTTGCTTTGTTTAAAATTATATTACAAAATCTTTGTAAATATGGGCTAAAAACCCAAATAATTCCACTTAATAAAAATCTATGCCAAGTAATAAATTTTTCTAAAATGGAATTTAAAAATATACATTTTAAATATTACTTCCCAAAACGTGCCCATGCAAATAATGCTCTGTCAAACCTTGCAAATCTCAAACCTGAAAGGAAACGATGAAAAATGTAGAGTGAGCGAAAACAATCGCTGAGTAAGTAGACCTTTACTCCCTGAGGAGGTCGAGTTGCATAAATGATTTAAAAACGACATTTATGGTCATGGTATGCTTAAACGAGATTTATTTGTGCATAATGCAAAATTAATCTATAAGCCCGGGAACGGACAATACAACAATATGCATTATCGAGAATAAGTTGTCTTAGCCAACAACATGTGTAGGTTCCTGCTGTAGGGTCCCAATCTCACATAAACTCGGGGGTGTGAGGAAAGTAAGAAATTTCTTTCCACCTATTTGGAATCAAGAACTAGCATTATCCTGATTTTCATGGGTCCCATAAATCATGTATTACAGGCAAACAACGGAGGATCTGCATCCCCGTGAGTCATGTAACACAGACAAATAGCAAAGGATTTACATCGGTCCCCATGAGGCGTGTATCACAGGCGAACGGCGGAGGATCAGTCCCCGTAAGTCATGTAACAGAGGCAAATGGCAGAGAATTCACATCAGTCCCCATAAGTCATGTATCACAGGGGAACGGCGGAGGATCAGTCCCCATAAGTCAAGCAACACAGGCAAATGGCAGAGAATTTACATCTATCCTTATAAGTCATGTATCGCAGGCGAACGGCGAAGGATCAGTCCCCGTAAGTCATGTATTACAGGAAAACAATGGAGGATCTGCATCCCCGTGAGTCATGTAACACAAACAAATAGCAAAGGATTTACATCGGTCCCCATAAGTCGTGTATCACAGGCGAACCGCGGAGGATCAATCCCCCTAAGTCATGTAACACTTGCAAATGGCAGAGAATTCACATCAGTCCCCGTAAGTCATGTATCACAGGCGAACGGCGGAGGACTAGTCCCCTTAAGTCATGTAACACAGGCAAATGGCAGAACGACCCCAAAACTTGGGTCCAACCCCATAACAAAGATTTTCAAAATCGCCGAAATTAAATAAGCACAATATTCAAACCTCGTAACAATGGTATTCCAAACCAAATGATTTATTGAAATGAATTTTTAAGCACAGTAAAATGTAGCATACCGATAATCCAAAAGCAGTAGGGAGCTATAAGCATAAATTTAAAATGTAAATGCGGTATAAAAATTATGCTCTAGCTAAATAAATTTAGGCTTACTCCAAAGAGTAAGAATCTACTTACAGTCACCGTAGGCTTGGGGCTAACAACACTAATGCAGGCAACGAGACAATTCCCTTAAGCAACACCGCTACTAGACAGAACACTTTCTACGGACTCGCTATTTGTAATAATCTTCACTTGAGCTCCTAAGAATCCCTTTGTGGAGCAAGCAACAAATAATGAAGAAAACAGAGGAAGAGCAACACGAAAGACTATAGATGAAGAAGAAGAAAAATAAGAGTGAGAGGTGGGGAATGTGGTGGCTCGAGGTGGTGGAGGTTTGATGGGATGATGGTCGGAAGCAGAAGAATGGTGACGGCGATGGCAGAGCTGGTGGCGGCGGCACCAGGGTTGTGGCGATGGTGTGGTGGTGAGGGAGAAGGGGAGGAGAAGGACGGGGTTTATATAGAAGTGATGAGGTATCCGTATAACCGGTCAAGAGATTCATCCATTAGGTTTTCACCCCTTTATCCTACGGATATCCATAATGCACCCGATTTTATACCATATAGCAGCCCTAGTAACCCGATAAGACGCGGCTAATGAAGGAAACTCGATCATAGCCTCGATTTCGATCTGTGTACATGGAAACTTACCTTTTTGAACATAGGGAAGATCTTGGACCATTTATGGATGAAAATTCTCGCCCAATCTAGCCCTAGACAGCCGCCCTTCCCCTCCCTTCCGCCTCCAAATCTGAAAATCGAAATTGAAGTGAAATTGTGAGTTCTTTGGACGAAGGATCCGAGCAAGACGACGTATTGGACGAACTTTGGCACTCTACGGACGTAGGTTGGTTGTAAGAGATGAATTTAGTTCTATTTCATAAGTTTTTTGTCGACCATAGTGATTAATATTAATCTTTTTCTACCTTGTGACCACGAATCAAACCCGAAGAGGAGAAGGCGTAGTGATTCCAGAGGCTGTTCCGACAAAATCTAGGACCGTAGAACTCATCTAAAATAAGTTGATTCTTGTCATAACAGTTTTGGAGCCCTTTGGTCGAGTAGTTTGAAAGTTTTAAGCAACCCACATAAATCTGTCCCAGAATTTCCCTTTGCGTGCGTTTTCTGAGATCCGAACTTTAGACCCTTTTCGAGCGTTCAAACTGAAAAACTTCAAACTACAAAATTGTTCTAACACTTTGAAAATCACTGTGTCAAAATTTCATAAATTTTGGTCATGGTTCGGACCATCAAATAGGATCTGGTATTTTCTGCATTTTCATGACTTCCGGAAAAGCTGACAAATTTCATGATCGAAATTGATGAGCGTTTTTCTAATTGAGCCAATCAGATTCGGACTTTGTGATACAAACGAAACTTGTAGATAATTTATCTAGTTTATGCCTGTAAATTTTCATAATTTTTTAACTACGTTTGCTATGTCAAATATTCGTGAAAAGATGTTTTGTCAAATCTGAACTCCCGACAGCATGTATTTTGTGCAAAAAACTCGATTTTTGACTTAGATCCACACATTATTTTGATAAAAAATAGAACACGAAAGTTGTTCGTTAGGGTGTCTTGGATCTACTGTATAAATTTCATAATGTTCACCTTAAAAATGGATTTTAAAGCTGTAAGACTTAAACTTCGACATGGGAACTTGATACGTGTTGTTGAAATAGAATTTGCTAAATTGTGATTTGAAATCCGTGTTAAGATGTTAACAGGATTTTTGAAAAGCCGTTACACTAGGTTGAACTAGATCTCCACTTGCAAATTAGGGGTGAATGCTCTGCAGGGTGCCCATCTATATGTTCACGTCGTGCCAAAACAGACGATGTGATTCTTATGATATTGTGCCAAAACGGGCATTGATTTTTGGGTCTGCACTCTTGGGTGTATCTTTATGGGTTCAACGCTTCGGAGTGTGTCTGTGTACGGCGGATTTTTCTTCGGTAAACGGACTCATGATACTTAATACTTGAGAAATTGGATACAGTGATTGTGGCGTCCTCCTTCTAGTATAACAGGAATTAAAAGACTATATTGCGATTTCCATTTATTTAAATTAATGTCTGTGTCTTTATTTAAAATTTTAAATTAATGTGTGTCGTATTTTGTACGTCTCTTTAAATTAAACGAGCCTTTAAATTTTTTATTATTTTTGACAAAATTATATTTTTATTAAGTATGCGCATGAGTAGAACGAAAATTTGTTTATTTAATTTAATCTAAATAAATTTTTAAAACCCATTGTTGTTTCTGGGTTTTTGTGCTTAAAACTCTTGTGCAGATGATCGTTGTGTGAGGGATGTGAACACAACCAAGTTCATGACCTGACGCCTGGAGCAGAATGTAATACCCCGGATTTGATAACCCAGGCCGAGATGCCACCGCCACACCTCCCAAGCAAGACACGAGTTCATTCGAGCTCGCTTGAGAGATGCAAGGCTAAAGGTATTTCAAAAATAATTTTAAAACAAGCCTAAAAGGATTTACTTTAAAATAACATAGTATAATTCAAATAAGTCGCAGCGGAAAATTTAAATATGGGCCGACATGGCCAAAACGCAGTGGGTAATTTAAGTCTAACAAAATACAACATTCACAATGTAACACCCCGGATTTGATAACCCAGGCCGGGATGTCACCGCCACACCTCCCTAACAAGACACGGTTTCTCCGAGCTTGCTAAAGAGATGCAAGGCTATGGTTTTTCAGAATTTAAATCATTCAAACAGCCCATTGTAATATAATTTAAAAATAATAATATCAAAGTTGCAGCGGAATGTAATATTTACATATATATATTGTAATGCAGCGAAAATTTAAATACTGGGCCAACATGGCCAAAACACGGGTTAAACAGGCCCGTTCATGCAAGTTGTAATTAAATGCCGGAATTTAAAATAGAGTTTTTCCCGAATGTTCCCATGTATGCATATGATGATGCATAATCCTCATACTCTGAAAGAAAAAGGGGAAATGTGGTTTGGTCAGCAAAAACGTGCTGAGTAAGTTAATACCTAATATGATCAAGGGGTTTCAAAGCCTTTATTTAAATTTAATAAAAGCATGCTTGAAGGTAATTCACAATTTGAGTTAATCATCCTCTAATAAATAAATGGCAAAATTTTAACACAAGGATTTCACGTGATCATAATTCAAATTACATGGTAAAATAATTGCAAGGCATAATTTAAAGGTATAACTTAAATAAGGAAAACATTCACGTCTTAAATTTTTCCCGTACATCACGATTAGGTATTTCAGGATTTTCATTCTTTCACTTTTGTTCAATATGATTTTATATGATTTGATCTTGGGGAAAACAAACCCGCAAGAATTTAAACGCTTCCTAGGGAATTGAACCCGTAGGAATTAACACACGTCCTGGGGAATCGAACCCGCAGGAAAACAAACGATCGCCCTTGGGGAATCGAACCCGCAAGAACTCAAGTACATCATAGGGAATTGAACCCATAGGAATCAACACACATCCTGGGGAATCGAACCCGCAGGAAAACATACGCCTTGGGGAATCGAACCCGCAAGGTAAGGACAAGTTTTGCAAAATTTCACAAGTTTTTCATGCAAGTATCTAACGTCCATTACAGGCACGCCACGAAGGCTAGAGGGGCACCCTGCACGGCACTCGCCCTCCACCAAAGTATCTCAATAACATTTCGATTTAGTATAACGGGATTTTTCAAAAGTATAGATGTATCGTATTTCAAGCCTTCGGCCGTTTGTCTCGAAATTTCAAAAATCTCTCGATTTAAAAGTCGTTTGGCGTCACAGTTTACGCCTTTTTAATTTAAAAATTCATTTCAAGTCCGAAAAATCTGAAATTTTCACAGTTTATCTAAAACATCCTAACGAACAACTTTCGTGTTTTAACTTTTCCGAAATAAGTTGAGGAAACATGTCAAAAATCGAGTTTGTTTCGCAAGCAGTGTTCTGTCCGGATTCAGGTTTGGCACAGTTCAAAGATTCGACATTTTCACATATCAAATGGACTCCAAAAATTCTGAAATTTTATACACAAATAATAGACATGATTATCTACAACTTTCATTTAGATTGCAAAGATCAAATCGGACTACAAAATATAGAAAGAGACTCACTAAGTTCGGACATGTTCACAGGCAGATTTCAAAAACGTTTTGTCAAAGCAGTTTATATTCGATGCGATTTGAGATAGCAAACATCAACGAAAATGTATGAAATTTTTACACAACCTAGATTAGTGTGTTGGGATTAAAAGTCTAGTTTTGAGTTTTTCGGTTTGAACTCTCGAAATAGGGGTTTTGGTCCGAGTTCAAATCTATCACAGTTTCAAGTTCGAATCTCAAGGCAGGTTGGTTCTCGGCCATTTTCGGATATCAAAACACAATGAAAAATTATGAAAATTTTACAAGAACTAGATCTATGTCTTAGGAACGTTTTTCATGTTTTAAGTTTTTCCGTTTGAGCAGTTTTAAGGGTTCAAAAAATTCGCACAAAATTGTTGCGCCGAGGGTTTTTCGTGTTGACAGATTTTAGAGTTATTAAATCCATACGTTTGATTGCATTTTAAGTCACCCAATACCAAGTAAGTATTAACTTACAGTGGTAAGGTGTTTGGTCGTCCTCGGGTCGCTTGGCTCGTCCAAATCCACTACGAACGGATCTCCTCAACGCCAAGCTTCCAACTTTGGCCACGATTTCAACTCGGAAGAATAAATCCAATGTTAGATCGAGTTTTCGGGTTCGAAAACTTAAATGAAAATCTATAAATGACTTACCCAAGTCTGGAGTACTAGAGACCTTGTGTTTTACGCCTCCTCCGTCGGTTTTCGTCGCCGGAAAGTGATCGGAAAGTTCGAAGTTGGTGGTTTTCGGGTGTTGGAAGAACATAGAGAGTTGGAGAGTGTTTTTGGGGTTGCTAGGGTTAGAGTCTTGAAATGATCAGCCATATGACCTCCAAAACCGACCATATACACCTTCCATCAACCGGGATTGAGTTTCCAAAGTCGGAACACGAAAATATGGTAAGAAAATCGCCAAAACGCGTCATGCCGCAGCTGCTGTGTTGGTGGCGCGGGGTTGGCGCGGTTTCTAGCCAAAAACCGCCTGGAGGGCCCGCCGCCTGGTCTGGGCCGTGCGTCCGGACTGGGCCGTGCGATCCCGTCGGGCCTTTTCTCCTCTCTTTCGGACTTCTGTCCTCCTACGTTTTCGGGCTCGATTTTTCGGGGCATTCTCGGATCATAAATTCTTATCTTAAATTTATCTCGACTCAAATGAATTTCATGTTTGAAATCTTAAGTCCGTCGGTCTCGGGTTCGTCGGCTTCCAATTCGTCGTCTTTTGACTCCCGTGCAATAACTTGTGTAATTAAATTTCTTCCGACTTCACGGGTTCTTGGAACTAGAATTATTTTCCTTCTTGAATTTAATTCTAATTATTTTGACTCAATTCATGGAATGTCTTCGGGCTTCCTTTCCCTCTTTTATTCCATTTTGAATTTTGAATCTATCGGCATTTCATTTCCGAGCAATAATTTATTGTGATAAATTATTTTCTTCTTCTCGGAGATATTTCGACATTGATCGGAATAAATTTTATTCCTTTGGACGTTGATAAAAATCTGGGGTATTACACAGAAAAGACAAAAGCTGATGGGGTGACAGCTGTCAAGGGCTTTTCCCCAACCCATTGTCCTAGATATCCGGGCCCTCCGCTTTTTTAGGGTAACATTCTCATACCTTGGAGGCTAAAACATTGAAGCATTACAGAGAATAAACTGAGAGAATTTGAGGGCTGCGGATTGAAGGAAGAAAATGAGGTTCTTTATGTCTATCTCTATCAAGCTATTTTTCTCAGCAAGGGGTAACCTTTTTCTGTTCTTGGTAGAGATAGTTGTTAGAGTTTAGCTAGCATTTCTTCATTTTGCAAGATTTATCTTTTAGAAGTGCTTAGATCTATTTTAGTTGGGTTTGTGTGTGATTGAACTTAACTTGGGGAGTAGCTATCACAAGGGTAGAAGCTTGCTTAGCCTAGCATTAGGATTGAAGGGTGATTTTAGCAGGTTTAGTGACTGGTATAGGCACTATACTCTGTTCCTACCTGGAGTTGGTCTAGGTGACAAAAGGGAGTCCTATTGTGGAAGGGTTGAAGGGGTTTCTATTGTAAACAGACGGGTTTTCTGTTTGCCTTGGTTGATAGTGAAATATGTCTGGATTGGGATCCCTCAGATGTAGGATGGGATGATCTGAACTGGGTAAACAAATAAAGGTGGTGTTTGTTTATTCTGCATTCTGTTCTAGCCTTGTTATCTGTTTTTTGTTGTGTATGAGTTGTGGACACAACGCGTATTTATAGTGTTCATCAATCGGGACCTGTCAATTGGTATCAGAGCGGGAGTTCTTTCTGGTATTTTTCGAACTCGATCTTCAAGATGAATCGTGAAGGATTCTCTACAACAAGGCCTCCCCCGTTTGATGGCTCTAACTACTGCTATTGGAAGAACAGAATGTTGATCTTTTTGAAGTCACTTGGACCAGAATCATGGAAAGCTGTGTTGACTGAGTATAAAGAGTCAGTGAAGGAAATCAGAGCTAGTGCTGGTGAACAGGCCATAGTCACCTTTGAGCCTACACCATATGCGGGATACACTGTTAAAGAGAAAGCACTCTTTCAAAGAAATGCATCTGCTCTCAATGCTATTTTTAGTGATATTGATGAAGGACAATATAAGATGATCTCAACCTGCTCCACTGCTTATGACTTCACTTGCTAATGCACATGAAGGATCTCACGATGTGCGTTCAACCAAGCTACAACGTATAGAATCTGCCTCTAACGGAATGGAGATGCAAGATGATGAAAGCATTACTTCATATGCTGAAAGATTCAAGGATTTGGTGAATCAAGCACACTTACTTGGATTAAAGTATGAGAATAATATTCTTGTGGCGAAGATGCTTCGAACAGTTTCTGAGAAATATTCTTCTAAGATTTCTGCAAAGAAATGGATAAGGTTAAGATCATGACACTCGATAACCTTATTGGTATTCTGAGGACTTATGAGAGGATCCACTTGGACAAAAAGGAAAGCCAATCTAAGGCTCTTGCATTCAAAGTTGAAGAGGGTGATGGTATTTCTGAAGAAGAGAAGGCTTATTTGTCTAAGAAGCTGTCCAGAATCTTGCAAAACAAAAGAGCCAAATCTTTTGGAAAAAACAAAGTTGATCGTGGTAAAGGCAAAAAGCGCACAACAGAGAAACAACCATATAAAAGCAGTTCCTCAAGCAATGAAAAGAGAAAGACCAGGAAAATCAATCTTGCTGGTCTACCTGAAGGATTTAAGGATCTCCAGTGTTATGATTGTCGAGGAGTTGGGCACAAGAAGTCAGAATGTCCTACTGCTAAGAGGAGAGAAGGAAAAGCATTAAATGCAACACTCAGTGATGATGAGGTCAGTGACACATTAGAGACACAACATAGTGAAGAAGAGTCAGAAGATGCTGAAATTGCTTTCACTGTTCATAGTGAGGACGTTACTCCAAACTCACCCACTCCAGATGAGGATCAAGATGAAGGAGAAGATCTGGAATTTGATGAATTAGCAGAAGCTTTTGTTGAGCTAAAGGAGAATCACAAATGTGTTGTTGGTGAGAACAAAATACTGTTGGTTAAAGTTGGAGATCTCATGTTGCTTGTGATGAAAAAGATGAAGAGATTCGGATATTGAAAGATGAAGTAGATGCTCTTACTAGTTCTATGATGAGTCTTAATGAAGAAAAGAAATCACTCATGGCTATTAATCTTGAGCTGTCAACAAAAGTCAGTCACTATGTGAAACTTTTGACAAATTTCCTACACGAGTATTTTCTAAAATAGAATAATATTATGAATCCCGGTTTAGGTTTTATTTCATGAAACCAATTTATGATGACGGAGTTGGGATTAGGGATATATTTATATGTTGTCACGTTTTTATTTACTCGTGTTAAGAAATTGTGCCCCCGAAAGCGCACGGAGTCAAAAATTGCAGTATTTATAGTAAGTACCGGATCGCTCACTGGAGGATGTGCGATAGAAGCAGGTCCCACGTCGTTTTATAAGATTTTCCACTCGGTTACTCGATTCAAGTTTGTGTTTTTAACTATCAACTACTTGACATAATTTAAACTAAGCTATGAAAGCAAATAAAGTTATTCAAAAAAGCAAATTAAAATTATTCTAGAAAGCAATTAAAATTACACTGAGAAAGCGATTAAATTTATTCTACGAAAGCGGTAAAAATTATACTAAGCTATCTATCTATAATTAATCTAGAAAGCGGTTTTGAATTGTGACAGAAGGGACAGGAAGAAAAGAATAAAAATTGGACAAGATTCAGATGAAACACAATTAAACTTCCATTTTAATACACAGATCTTTGTTTGGGATAATCCTTTCAGTTAGCTAACTCTCATGCTTTCTGTACCATGTTCCCTTTAACAGACAGGTACTTACAGTAAGAATGTACATGCTCTTAAGACAACAAAATCTAAGATACCACAAACTCATAACTCTCCTTGCAATGCCTTGCAAGAGTGTGTTAGTCATCTGTGGTGGCAAGCAACACCTGACAAATCATTAGTTGAAGTGTCAAGTACTACTACCATTCCCCCATGTTACGCCCAAAGATTCTAATTAAGCCTGAACTATCCCATAACTCTCAAACCTAGAAGCAGTTTCGCTACTCTCAACACATCCGACTGACCTCTAAAGAAAACATTTAAAAGAAAGCATTTAAAAGAAAGTGATAAAGAAAGCATTTAAAATCCTATCACTCGGAGGTTTTAAAAGTGTTACCCTGGTAGTATAAGAAGAGCCCCCAGTCAGAATGACAGGACGTAGATCAAGAATTCCCGGTTCTCGGTGAACCACTCGCAGTGTTCACTTCCTCCCGGGTGGTTATGAGATACAAACTAATGAAACAAACTAATGAATTAGTTCGTCCCGGATGCACTCACTCAGGACTAAAAAATAGGCTTTGGCAGAAGAGGACAACATTTGAAAGAAAACTCAACCCTATCTCAGAAAATAACCAAGGCCCGAATGTTGTTCCTCTAGTATTATCTATCACACCTTATTTGAATCCAAGTGGATCCCATCTCAATGCAATACTTAATATTAGATTCCCAACACACAACAATTTTGGAAATTAAAAGATTTGAAAACCATTCCCTAAACAGGTACTAGACTCTCAATAAGAACACAGACCCTTTCAGTCTAGATGTGACCTAATCACTGACTCTACTTTTAATTTCCCAAAAATCAACCCTCAGTCGGATATGAGTTAATCATAATTGTGGAATTTATCCCTTGCTTAGATCCGGGTTTTATAAATGAATTTTTGTTGGAAATTTATTATGAGACATCTGATTAAAAATCAAGACTTCTATGTCCAAGGGAAGGATCCCAAAATAATTCTACCACAATATTTATATAATATTATCATGCATAAATTTATAAAGAAGTGTGAAATTAAATTAACCCAAAATATAAGGTGGGTTTAGACAGAAGTGACACACACAGATGAAATAGCCTGGGGTGAGAAGAATTTATTTGGCTAAAAAGATGACAAAAATAATCAGGATAATCCAGACTGCAAACATCTGCTATCCAGGTCCTAACTATTCCAGGTGAAATGATTTTTAGACAATGGAATGCCTTAAATGACAGCTGCCGCCATCATCTTAGACTCCATTATCTGTGAATTTGGATAAAAACCCACATGTTCTATCACTGCAATAATTATTAGACAATATTGGCAAATGCCATCGAACATTACTAAAACTCTAGATTCAGGTTTGAAATTAAAATAAAGAAAAAAAATTGTATCCGGGTAGGAATCAGCTGAGCAGCTATTATAATCCCGGATGGACGAACCGCCAAGGCTTCCACCGACCACTACCCGGACCAAGCAAAATAACAACTAGTAATTAACATACAGACCACGAGCTAATTTATCCGTGAGGGAATATCCGCCAACATTAGCCTGTGATATTTCTTACTAGCGTTTCACACAACACAGGAAAAGACAAAATAAATAAAAGAAAATATTTTTGGGGTTATAATAAAAGAAAAATAATCTTGTATGAGAGACATTGGTTTCTCATGCAAGTTATGAAAATTATTCCAGAATTTCTCTTTATGTTCTAAATAATCTTTCATCCCATAATTAATTAATTACAGTCCGGATTATATACTTAGATCATTAGAGTTTAATTTTGTAGAAAAATCTTTTAATAGAATTGAACAAGATTCTTTATATCAAATTAATCATGGGTTGAGATCTTTGGATTTCAACCTCAAAATATTAATATAAAGGTTCAATTAATTAAGTGAGAAAAATTGAGAAATGGAAAATTTGGCATGAAGATGCCAATTACAATGCTAGACAGATATTACGACGTGATCCTAAGATCACATCGCGAGGCTAACGTCATCATGGGTTGATGAAAGATAATTTGAATTTTAGAATAAATGGTGTTATGTACGACGCTAACCTTAATTACGACATGAAACAAGGTTCACGTCGTAGGTTCGGCATCATGCATGTAGGTTAGAAATTTAGAAGCTACGACGCTAGGTTGAGAAACTACGACGTGATCCTAGGATCACGTCGTGAGTCTAGCGTCGTAGGGACAGAACTTAGAAATTTTTGGAAATAGAGGAAGTACGACGCTAGTCATTAAATTACGACGTGATCCTGGGATCACGTGAGGCTAACGTCGTAAGTGGAATTTTTTTAGAAGTGTTTGGTGAAAATGAGGGGGGTACGACGTCAAACATTAAATTACAACGTTATCCTAGGATCACGTCGTGAGTTTAGCATCGTAATTGGATTTTTGTGAAATTTTTGAAGAAATTTTGGCATACTCCCGTCGTGAGAGAAGGAAAAATGTTACGTCGTGATCAGTGGGATCACGACGTGAGTATGATTTTTAGTGAGGTTTAAGATCAACTATTGATATTAACCAATTACCTCGTGACACTATGCGTGCCCCAACGGTGGTATACCAACAATTTCCCAAAGACCTCCAATATTAAGTATGCACAAACATCAAAAATATCATCCACTTTTTAAATCTATCTCACTAAAGCTAAAAATAAAATAAGAACAACTAAAAAGTAATAAAAACAACCACTAAGCAAAAATAAATCTAAACTATACTAATAAATCTATAAAGGGATGAACACCAAGCATTTGTGCATTTTATTAAATCTAAGAAAGCATTAAATCTAACTAAAACACAAAAACATGGTTAAGTAATCAAAAATTGCAAAATAAAGCAATAACTACATGGAATAAACTCTATTTCATATTTCTGGGAACATTTTCCTTAATTAATTCCAACAAACCAAAACATGGTTCAAGAACACTCATTAAATGAGTCTTTTAAACCCAAAACACTAACTAAGAAAACTGGAAAAAAATATAAAAATGTGGCTAACTAATCTACAAACCCATTTACAATCTAAGAACTAGAAAATAAAAACTGATATTTTATTGAAGACTACATTGCATAAAAAAAAAAATCTAACTACCCTACACTAGTTGAGAGCACTGTTTTAGTCTCCAAGAGTTCTTCAGATTTTTGGGTGTGGACGCTACTGTTCAAGGGAGCAAAATAGCTATTTAAAGTTAGGAAACCCTAAGTCCAATGGGCCATGGGCCTACTCGGAATTTCAGGAGCAAGGAACGGGTCTTCGAGGTCCAGGAGAAAACACAAACATTTTGCATTTGTGGAACTTAAAGTCCCAGGACCTCCCAATTCTTTAGGCACATGGGGAATTTGGCAAATTAAAGTTGGGAATTGGATCCGGACGACGCGGAACTCTTTGACATGGACGACGACGCCGAACTCTTTGACGATGCGGAGCAACATGGCTACGACGTGAAACCTGGGACGGCCAACGACGTGGAGCGGAGGGACGACGCGGAGCTTGGCTACGATGTGAGGCAGTGGCTGGCGTCGTAGCTGTAAAAGGCTTGGTGTCATACTGCTGAAATGGAGGATAGCGTCGTGGAGGGGAAGGGGCTGGCCTCGTCGTCGTCTCCAGACGGGTGCTGCCGGAGTTGTGAAACGACGGAGCCGTCTTGTTCAGGTTCTGGGAGGTGGCTGAGGATGACGACCGGAGCAGGTTGGATGCCGGAGATGAGGGCCACGAACTGATGTAGGAGGTCTGCTGCTCGAGCTTCGGAATGGTGGGACGGAGTTTCCGGAGTTTGGAGTTGGGGCTGTGAAGGTTGGTGCGAAGTTGAAGATGGCCGGATCTGGAGATGGTCGGCAGGCGGAGGTGAGATGAGGGCGCCGGAGGTCTGGAGGTGGCGGGACAGCAGCGGCGGTAATAACTTGAGGGTTTTCTTCCGCCGGAGTTGAAGGTGCGGCGGTGACCGGAGAAGGAAATGGACAGGCTGTGAGGGTGCCGAGATGGAGGATGAGGCGGTAGCTGCCGGCTTGCGGCGGCGTTGAGAGTTGAAGTGGGCTGCCGGAGTTTCGGATTGGATACACCGGAGAAATGGTAGACGGGCTGCTGTTGCTGCTTCCCCTTTCAAACTTTTGGCAAAATGGGGAAGATGACACCTGGTGGGGCCCGCTACAGTACACCGCTACACATCTTTTCTTTTTTCTTCATTTTTCGTTTCTTCTTTTTTTTTTCTTTTTATATCTATCTATCTACTATATATAAAAGAACCACCAAAAAACTTTCAAACCAAATTTTAATCCTGACCGTTGGATTAAAATTCAATTTCAATTCGGAACGTTGGATCGCCCGATTTGTTTGGGTCCGTCTGATCTTTTATGAATTGAAACTGGACCGTTCATTCTCCAATTTGATTCCTGGCTGTCCGATTTTCAGTGTAATTGGATTTTTGAACGTTCGATCCTCTCTGCCTGCTTCCTTACTCATTACGCAATGGTCTCCGACGTGTCTATTTCCCCAATTCTCAATCTTTCTTCTTGCTCTCCATCGTCTCGTCGATTTGCACTCTGAATCTTGGATTGCATGTGTGTCTGCTGCCCGTGGCAGAGTCCCTACCCTACCGGAATTGCGCCGACGCCCTCGCCCGCGAGGACTCCAGGTAGGAAATTCCGGTGGCCGTTGCCCCCACCGTCCCCGGCGAAGCCCATTGTGTATGCCTTTTTTAAACGGCAACAGGTGGCGCAGCCAATGAAGCCAATTCCGGAGGAAGCGTCTGGCGCCGGGCTTGAAGAGAGAAGCGAGCAGGCGCTTGATACGAGCTTTGGGTATTCGAATAATTTCACGACCAAGTATGACAGTTTGTGGCGGATGGGGTGTTCTTTGCAGAGTTGAACGAGGTCCTGACACGGGAGCTGGCGGAGGATGGATATTCGGGTGTAGAAGTAAGGGTGACCCCTATGAGGAATGAGATTATCATCCGCGCCACACGTACCCAGAACGTCCTCGGTAACTGTTTGACGTCATTTTTTGAAATTTCTTTCTTTATGTTAATTCGCGAGCTATTTTTCCTGAAGTGAATTTTCCGATAATGCACCTTTGCATGCTAAAAGCCAAGAACAACGTTTATATGATTGATATACAAGGAAGTATTGTTTTGTTCAATTTTCATGTTTTATTAAATCAATTTTTATTGAAAAAAATTTCTATTAGAGAGAAGGGGAGGAGGATCAGAGAGCTGACTTCCGTGGTGCAGAAAAGGTTTAAGTTTCCTGAAAACAGTGTAGAGTTGTATGCTGAGAAAGTTAACAATAGGGGGCTTTGTGCCATTGCCCAGGCCGAATCCCTTAGACACAAATTGCTTGGTGGCCTTGCTGTCAGACGGTAATTAATTAACTTGCTACTTGCCTTCTGGTTTTTTTACTGAAAATGGTTAGAAATGTATGTGCTTTTATTGGGGATTTTCAAATCATCCATTGAAGCGTCTTGTTTGAATTTTTTGTTCTTGAGCCACATTGAGTAAAACAAAATTGTCAATTTACCTTAAGGTTGTGTGCCGCTGTCTTGTGTTTTTGCTAGGATCTTAATTATGTTTACTCAGATCTAACTGTATACAGGCCACCATTCACTGAGTTGTCTGAGTTGGATATATTTGCTAACCTACTGGCTGTAGGAGTAATTACTCTGGGTAAATGGTTTATCACTTATTTGAAATGGCTGGTGGCTTGAATTTAGGTAATAAGGTCATCCACAAAGCAACACTGGTGCTTCAATACCAATGTTTGTGTCGGATGATGACTAAAACAACTAGATTTCTCCATTCTGTATCATGAAGTTATGTTTGTTTTTCATGTAATTGTAATGGAGAACATACATGATTAATTAGTTCGTTGAAGATCTCCTGCTGGAGATTTCTAATTTACCAAGCCAAGATCCCTTAAAAGCATATTCAAACTTCTATTATTGTCTTTCAAGTGGTTGTGATCTTCATCTGAATAAGTTTATTAGACATATGTTATGGTTACATTAAGGGTTTTATCCATGATGTTTTGTACGAATTCTATCTCTGTTAAAAATGTATCATAAATTACTTCCGATCTATAATAATTGTGTGTTCATTATTGTTCATTTGCAAAATGCTGGTGAGAATGCTGTATGATTGGCTTTGTTTTTCTTTTTTCTTTTCTTTTCTAAAAAAAAAAATTTGTTGGGTATATGGTAGAAATAATCTTACATGTTCTGTTTTGTTCATTCATTTCAGTGCATGCTATGGTGTACTGAGGTTTGTTATGGAGAGTGGAGCCAAGGGATGTGAGGTTAGTTAGTCAGCGAACATCTTTTCATTGCCTCCATTATTTTGATGAACTCTTTACCATTTTAACAACAAAATACATTTGCAATCACAGGTGATTGTCAGTGGAAAGCTTAGGGCTCAACGTGCCAAGTCCATGAAATTTAAGGATGGGTATATGATCTCATCTGGTCAGCCTGTCATGGAGTACATAGACTCTGCTGTCAGGCACGTTCTCCTCAGACAGGTATGGTTTGAAAATTTCCATTTCTTTGATTCAATGGTATGTGCTATCTGTTGAACTTGATATTATTTGTGTTTGTTCTAGGGAGTGCTCGGTATCAAGGTCAAGATCATGCTTGACTGGGATCCTAAAGGGAAATTTGGCCCTACAACTCCTCTGCCAGATCTGGTAACAATCCATCCTCCAAAGGAAGATGAAGTGATAAGGCCGGCACTTCTGCCCAAACTGAGGTTGAGCTGCAAGCATAAAGAGCAGTTCGACTTGATGCATCTGGTGGTAAGTTGGCCAGTTGGAGATGGTTTTGACTTTTGAGTGTTGAAATGTTTAGTACTATAAGAGAGTAACCTGTGGAAACCTGCTTGAACAATTTTCAGATCTATTTATAAGTAATGAGTGAAGATTTTTTTTTTTTTTTTGACTCAATTTTCCATTCAAAGTACAATATTAATGATAATCTGTTGGGGGTATTTTCAGTACCATTTCTCTGAATTCAAGGATATACTGTATTAAGTCTACACTCTCGATATATATTTGTTGTATGATAATTGGATGGATGAGTGAGTTTACTCTATAGACGATGATTAAATTCATTAAAATTCTATACCTAAGAATTTGATCAATTCTGCATTACATCCTTTTTGGGTGAGTTGCAGAAAGGGCAAATGCAATGAATAAGACAATCGCGAGAACTATACAAAAGAAGTAAACCAACAGATTCTTGTGGATTACTTGTTGGGCTGTGGATAGAAGGGGAGATATGAAGAATCAACAGGTGGCTGTCAAGTTTATTTCCAAAGCCAAGGTAGTAATCATAAGTTTGATTATATATTATTTGGTTCATTCAAATTCATTCTTTAACCTGTTTTTTGTCAAGAATTTGGCAATCGTTCGAACTGCAGATTGATTCAATCTTGTTGGTTTACAATGCAGTGCATTTGTGTCATTGGAGTTTTTATGTAGCTAATTTGATTGCCTTAACTTAACATTGTTATTTTAGACTCTTCATTTGATACTGAAATATTTAGAATGCTTGCCCATAATCAACGAGGGGTATTCATTTGGGAAGCTTAATGATAATACATGCTTGTAAAACCAATTGAATGAAGGTGAAAGGTGATCTATAAGATATTTATATATATCATCTTACTATCTAATGTCCGGCCATTTTAGTATGCATTGTTAATGTGGGATAAAGTTAGTTAATCTTGAGCGTTTGTCGTATGTATTTATAACTTTCACTCTTCGGAGTGTGTACGTGTCAAAAGATTGGAAAGTTTGTGGGAGTTCTGTTTAAAACTTGTTTTGGCTTATCTATGGAACTCTTTGGCAGATGACAACAGCTATAGCTATTGAAGACGTCCGCAGGGAGGTGAAGATATCGAGAGCTTTGTCGGGACATCAAAATTTGATCAAGTTTTATGAAGTATTTGAAGATGTTCAAAATATCTATGTGGTTATGGAGTAAGTGTTCCCTCCCTAAAATTTTCCTTGTGCCACGTGTTTGTGATGCTTTCTGTTACTGGGTTGGTGTTGAATACTTTACCGACAGGATGTGGCTAGAACACATGTATCTTGAGTTGAGTTTGACCTGGAATTTCGACTGCTCTATTTAATACTGCTTGAGAAGATCGATAGTTTCAGTTATATTTTGTCATTTTGTGTGTGGATCTTTTGTAATCTTGTAGTTAATGCTAGAATAATGATGACTTTTTCTTTTGACAAATTATGTGAAGGAGGCGAGCTGCTGGATAGGATTTTAGCTCTGTAATCTTCCATGATATCCATAAAAATTCTTAGCTATTTAATTTAACAATTAAAACATAGATATAATTCTGTTTTCCAGAGGTGGGAGATATACAGAAGCGGATGCCAAGAATATTGTAGCACAGATGTTAAGTATTGTTGCCTTTTGCCATCTGCAAGGAGTCGTGCACCGTGATCTGAAACCAGAGGTATTACTTGCCAGCATTTCTCATATAATGTCAATTTTCTGAAATGAAATGATATATATTGGCCCAATGTTTGCATCAATAAGAAGTTGTACACTTGGTTATATATGTTTGCAGAATTTCCTATCTGCTACAAAAAAGTGAAGATTCTCCAATGAAGGTCATAGATTTTGGCCTATCCGATTTTATCAGGCCAGGTATGCTTTGAAAGCTTCTTTTAATTTCTCATTACTAGAATATGCGTCCAGATGATACTTCATGTATGAGTTTGAGCATTACTATTTTGTTCTTTTTTTATACACTTAATCTGGATCTTATCTTTTGCGTTCCATGGAGACTTCCTTGTTAAGCAGATATTTAGTTCTTCAGTTTCTTTTTAGTTGCTTCCATAAAGAAGAAAGATAAATTAGACATTTTATTAGTGGAATGAGACTGAAAATATAATATTTTTGGAAAGTGAGATGAAAAATATACCAAAGAAGGAAATGGGGCAACTATTTAGACATACCCAGAATGGAACATGGGGCAAGTAAAAGGAAACGAAGGGAGTATTTATTTTACATGCATACCATAGTGATTGCTTGAACCTATATGCTGAAATGTTGCACGCCAGACCGATTGGATAGTCTTGAGTGGCTATAGTTGTCGATTGCGTTGTTTATGAAACCACTTCCTTATCATATCTTTCTTTCATGTTATGTAAACAATGTAACTCATTCTTGTTAATGAATTTATCAAAGCATAGAGTTTCCTTCAAGCACATTGTTGATTTTTATTGCAGGGTATATGCATGCGATATACACAAAATTACACATTGTACTTTTCTGGAAAATATAGCTTGCCAACATTATTCTCCTGCTTTTACCATTTTTAAACTGAATATCCTATTATTTTTTTTAGGAATCTATTGAAAATTTTGTCAAGTATGTAATCATCCTGTTTGCAATTTGCTCTTGCAGATCAGCGTAGGTTTATTTTACTGTAAGTTTACTTCCCTTGGTGTTCTTCCATCTAATTTGACCGTAGGGTTTTTCTCCCTCTCTTTTTCGCCTTTTCCATTCCTGTATTGTAGGCCTTCTCCCAACTGTTTGATGAACGAATCGAACTGCCTGATGAAGCGTAGCTGTACAAGATCGTCGTTATGGTAAGTGGTTTAGATGGTTTTCAACGTTGTCGTTATGTTTGCTGTGAGCTGACTATTTGTGGAAGAGCCAACAAAGTTGGGGTGTGCTTTTGCCTGGAAGAAATTGTGTGCGTTATCTAGAAATCTTCCGGTTAAAATGACAGAAAATTGGTAAAGGAACGGGAGAGTCCTGAAGCAAATATCGACACCAATTATACCATTAACTAAAAAAGTACTAATTTAAATCCAATTTTCTAATTAGGATTGCTTTTTGGAAACATATCAGTGTGTATCCATTTTCTGGTGTTTTATATGGTTTTAATAATTTTGCAAAGAAAATTTAAATTAGTGTCCTAAATTAGTTAATAGTGTAATTGATGTACAAAACACAAATTTTATCTTTTAATTGCTATTTCAGTATTAATCTTATTCAATTCCACAAAAATGAATTCGATTCTTTATTTTTTTATTTTATTTTTTTGTAGTTCACATGTAAGAACTATTAGAGAGCGCATCTCATTGGGAACATCTGGAGAGCCAGTGTCACCAGAGGCATTGATGACTCATTTCCAAAAAATAAAGCAGGATCTTGACAAGGAAATAGAACTTGAGAATGGACATCTTAGTCAGTTTGAGGTAGACTTGTTGATGGATAAATTGTTTTGTTGAGCTACTGAATGCTGGTTTATGTTTTGGTGGAAGGAATATGCATGTGATTCCACTGTTTATTAATTATGCTCATGGGCTTCATTCATTTTATTCTGATATTTCTTGAGCTAATACTTTGGAATGAAGGTTTTTACTGCTCTAGCATTCAGCGTCTTTGCTGAAGAGAAAGTTCAGTTTGCTATCATAGAGGTGTTGTTTGGTTTATACTTTATAAACCTGGATTTTATACATCTTATCGACTCATTTCGTTTTTGTTTTGTTCCTTAATAATTATAATCTGTGGATGTGCTTACTAGAAAGTTGCAATCGATTATAACTCTTATGTTGCTAATATATAGGCTGGTTTAGGTGGAGCAGGGATGCAACAAATGTAATCCCCAGTTCTCATTTGGCAGTTTCCATCATTAGAAATGTAGGTGCGGAGCATCTGGCTGTGCTTGGGGCCTCTTTAGAGAGCATAGCAGCAGCAAAATCAGGAATAATCAAAGAACGACGTCCAGTTAGGTGGTTCTTGATATTTCTCTTTACTGTTACTATTTTAGTTTATTATTACGGACACAATGCACACACTTGGAGTGACATTGGGAACTTTAAGATTTCATCGAAGTGGAATACACCGTTTATGGTGAATACCATTGGGTTGGGCATGATTTTTTTGCACATTCTCTCTTGTTTTACCTTGTTACATGTATATGCCATTCTGATTGATAAGTGAATTTTCAGCTGGTTGTAGGTGGGCCATTCCTTCCACATAAGCACATAATACGTGAAAAATCATTGTCTTTGTGCTCACCTGTTGTGGTGGCACGTGATCCTGGAAATAAAAGTGTGCTCAAACACTTCTCTAGAGCAAGTGAGGTGCTATGCCAGTTATGTGATATTCAGCTCTCGAATGGGAAAAACATTCATTTCGTATGCGGTCGGACCGAGCACACCATGGTTATTGAGTGGGAGGATGCTAATAGCTCTATATCACTAGATCTAAAGACACCTTTAAGTCACTTTCCACCTTTTCGTCTTGCGTAAGCTATGGCTCTCCTACTGCACTCACTGTGACCTTTCACTTCAAAAGTTACTTAAGAATTTTTTTACTATGTTAATTAGTGTTGACTGCACATTTTAACTCTTTATGAAGGTTCCATGATCAGTCCTAATAACTGTTTCTGTTTTATGAAGAACTGGTGGCCATTTTTTGTCAACCATTTTCCCAATAGCAAGACAGATGCACTGAAGTTGAATAGATTTATACTTGTCCATATCTGGTTTATTCTGGTTAATGAAGCTTGGAGTGTTTTTCTTGTAGAATAAGAGATTTAGATGTCGTCTGGGGATATAATGCTTTCTACAATATCCGATCACCCTCCACTAGTGTTCTCAGGGTTGAGTTTCAGGATATGCTCAGGCTTGCTAATGGCCAAGTTAAGCACTCTCCAGAAGCATATTATGCAGGTTCCTTGTGGAAGGTTTGAAAACAAGAAGTTTTCTTATTTTTGTTTTTAGTTTTAGTTTTTAGCTTATGATTCTTTTAAATTTTCCATAAATATTTGATTTTTGACCTGTAGGACAGTTCAGGCTGTCAGCTATGAAGATCTTCAAGGACGCCGCACTCTTGGTAATTTCCTAAAACTTTGTCTAATTATAATTCCTCTGGTTTGCAGTAAATCTATTAATTGATGTTCTTGTTTTTATCATCGGTCATTCAGGGTTGTTTCTTCACCGAAGAAAGGTGGAGATCTGTGATCCCGTATGGAAGGTACTTAGAATATTTATTTGGCAATCCAATTTCTACTGCAAACACATAGATGGTGTATTTTGTAGCTCATATAGTGGGAAAGTTGGTTCTTGCACGATGTTATATGTGATTTCACAAAAATAAACAGTCAGTTCTACATTCTATCGAAAAGCTTACACAATATGAAACATAATATAGTCAATTTTGCATCTACCTGCCCCGACCGTAAGTTCATATGTATGTCGATTCTAGGGAAAAGGTAACTGCTAGATATCAGGTATGCTATCTCAAATCCCCTTAATTTACTCGTGAGAAAAATCTAATAATGTAATGAGCTCTTGATGGAGTCATAAAGTAGATTGATGAGCTCTATAGCATCACTTGATATAGACAACAAATTTTTACGTTAGCACCACCCTTGTATGAGTTGATTTAGGTATAGTTGTTAAGAGAAAAAATTGTTTCTTGGTTCCTTTTCATCCGCACTTCCTTTGTAATATTGTCCTCTACTTTGACTACTTCTTTGATTTTTGTCCTTTTTGACATCCTGACCATGGAGTTTCTGAATTCAGTTCTAATTGTCATTCTATAGAGGTTGACGGATGCATATTCACTTGTTTATAGGGCATTTGAATATCTGCAATATATCCATTTAAATCCTTTACCAAAAATATGTCGTATGTTTTTATGTTCACAGGAAGACTCACTAAAATAATGTGAAACTTTACTTGATACTCCAGTGGAAATTCGAGAAGCGTCAGGAAGATGGATGAACATTTTATCACCACCTGGAAAGAAAAATCATCAAGTTTCTGGTCATGGCTTCCTCATTCGTCCAATGAACAGAAACCTGGACCACTGACATGTATTCAAAAGTGTTGAGAATCGGCAGATGGGATGGTTCCTTCTAAAGAGACTTCTGGCTGCTGGTACATCTGTCTACTGTCTGTATTAATAATATTTTAGCAAATGCAATTATTTCAGGCTGATGTCTCATCCTCCACCAGTTGATGTTTCATCCTCCACAATGCAATGTTTTAGGCTGGATTTGTTGGAATTGGAATTTGTGATGGATATCATCGCCTGAGGCCTGTAATTGAGTTCATGACTTTCAACTTCTCAATGCAGGTTAGGATTCTTTCCTGGAATGTATTTGCTTCAAGAAAAATTTATTTTGGAACTTATCTTATTCTGAAACTGCATATTTATTGGTTATTGTCCAGAAATGGAATGCTTAGGTTAACCAATTTACATGGATGAAATTATATGGTGTTTTTTTTATCCGTTTGATGGACATATGTTTCTTTTAAGCAACTGTGATACACTGCTACTACGTAAGGTCCGAATACCATGGAAAAGGTACATAAATTTTTTCAGTTTCTGAAATGGTAAATTGATAGGTGAATGTGAATGCATTTTATTTTCCATAGTTTTGGAGGCTGAACTGCCTGTATGATTGCAGTACATTTCTTACATTTTTCTCAGTGCATTTTATGAGGTTCATTTTAGAGAAGCATAAATTAGAGCCTATGCAGCCAGATTTGCACTGCTTTATATCTACTTAATTAGCAAGAATTCAGAAACTGTAGTGTTTGTTATTTGAGTTGGTTTGCTACTTTTTTTTGTTGAGCGGTTGCATTCAGTGTATTGTTTCAAATTCTGTTCTGAAATTGTACTCTTGTGTTTTATCATTTATTTGATGCTTCTTGGTACTGAGAAGAAACCAGGGCAAGGGATGCAAGGATGTGTCCTAATAGTAGAACAAAACAAATGCTATATTGTAAAAGGTTTAAATAGATACAGTAATACAATCAGACACAGTTAAGACTTAATATGATTATATCAAGATAACTGATGCCTTTTTTTATTTTTACAGGTCATTGATCACATCATTAATTCAGCTGCAAAATCAAATTACATGTCAGCTGGGCAAATTAATGTGTCTATTGTTTTCAGAGGCCCAATGGTGCCGCTGCTGGTGTTGGTGCTCAACATTCACAGGCACAATTCGTATATTGTGCCATTGGTGAATCCCTGTATTATACCTTAGTTTTTCGTTTCCAAAAAACCAACATATTATGATCTGAATATATATTACTATGGAATGGTTGTGAACAATTTATGACATTCTTTTCTTTTTTCTTGAAAGGAGATTCTATTACTCTTTTATCGTTTATCATGATAGAAATTTATGGGGATAACTGTAAAAGAAAATAACTTTTATCTATTCGTTATGGGATTCTGTCTTTATGCTGGTAATATATTGTAGGTGCTTATGATACACATTCTAGCCTTAAAGGTCTAAAATCCCTGTTATTAGGATGTGTACATGTTTCAAACCTTTTTGAAGATATTCACTGATTGGATTGAGGGAACACATCAAGAAACGTCCGCCCCTAGCAACAACAGAAAAGGTTCAGCAATTTGTGCGGGTAAGCCTACCATTAAAAAAAAATATATTCTTGTTTATCATATTGTCCCACTTTGTGTACACACTAAATTCAAGTTAATCATTTGTTTGATATGTATTATGAAACTATAATATAGGTGAAAATAACTAAATTATTTTTAAAATATAATCATTCCTTTTTGACCAAATTGAAGATACCCTACATTCATGGGTTTGCTTCCTTTTTGCTTCCTTTTGATCACCAAAATAAGCAGCTATCTGAAGTGAGATAGTGGATATTTGCTTCCACTTATGTGTGATTCATCTGCTGTTTATATTCCTGATTTAATATGCATTGTTTCATAATTAATTCATCTTTAGGCCAAAGGAAGGGAAGCTATTGTTGCTGGATTTTATCACGAAGGCTATGAAGAATCACTGCTAATGCTAATGAGAAGAAAAGGTGTTCATGCAGGCCTGGTAGTGAAGGTACTGCTTTTTTTTTTGTGTGTTGAATGTTTAATTGATTGTCTTTGTTTATAAATGTGCTGTAAAAAAGAAATATATCTTTCGAATTGTTTTATAATTAAAGGGTGAGGAAGGTGCTCTTTCAATGACTACAAGAGTGAAATCACCAATTGCATCAAAAGGACTTCCGGTTAATTACTGTTCAGGTTTCCGCTCTCTCGATAGCATTCCTGCTGAAACAGAGGATGGTGTGTACCATGTTTACTGCCGCCATCTAATTTCTCTCTGTTCAATTTGGTTTCTGTTCAAATTGATAAATTAATATACTGTGATAGATGGTAACCAGCTGTGGAGGCTTGCAGGGTTTCACCTTTTGTCAGTTCTTGGGCGAACTTTGGTTTATAATGTGTGAACATGCACAATTACACACTAACTGAAATGTTATTGGTCTTCAGTGATTGAACACTATAGGAGTATCACGCAATCCCTTCAATATGGTTGTCAATGCAAAGGACTATGGCTTTGAACCATCTGACACTCCAGGAACAGATAGATCTGTAAGCCCTCATAATATTCTTTTACTGTATTTATTTACTCATCCGTCCACACAATGCTTCCTGCTTGTTTGTGTTAAATGACCCTTAAACGAAGCAACCTTTTTGTTCTATGATCTAAGCAGCTTATTCTTACTGCATTACGACATCAGTTATATAGCCCTGTTCTTATATTAAAATCTCAGGTATTCATTAACACAAACTTATTGCAACCTATCGTTCTTGCTTATTGTTTCAGGTGTCAAGGAATATAGAGCTGGGCTTAGCAGCCCTGCATGGTGAGAAAGGTCCAGCTTATGATCGGATCGTGTTGAACACTGGAATGGTTGATCATTTGCCTGGATGTGATGGTGCAGAAGATGTATCTGCAGCCCTGGATAGGGCCAGGGAAGCCATAGACAGTGGCAAAGCTCTTAATAGGCTTTTAGGTTACATAACCAAGTCCATCAAACTAGCATCACAGTGAAAGACCTGTTTTGTTTCCCCTTTCATTTGTTTCTATAGTGAATAGGAGAGGATTATAGTCAACAACATAACCACAAGTCAAAACACAAGTTTTTGATTATATATGAAACACCTTGGACTGAATTGGCAGACAATAATTTTTAACAAGCAACTACAAAAGTATGATCTGAAATCTATAATCTTGTCCTCCAATCTTTTTGCTTCTCCATCTTTTAGAATGTTCTCGAGCTCACAGAATATTCTCCATTGTTATTAAACTAAATTCGCAGGTTATTTTATAAATCCATGTATTTTATATTTGTTTCTGTTGCTTTGCGGATGTTAGAAAATTTCAGCTCTAAATAAATTTTATATTGTTTGATTTTGGCTTCCTCAACACTACATACTTGCTTTGTAAATTAAATATAACTAAACTTCTTTGAATGTAATAAGTATCATATAAGAAAACTATGTGCACTTACCTACAATTATTTGTTTCCCTCCATGGGCAGTTGTACGCTCTAAATACGCCATAGATCAGAAATATTTCTGGGGAACATTACTTTCTAAACTGAAGAAACAAGGAAATCTTTCATCAACTTCTCATAACCTCTTTCCTCGTTATCAATCAATGCTGGCCCTTTCTCCTTAAATTATTTGTTTCTGCAACAGGAAATATTTTTTTGATGAGCCGCAATGGGAAACATTGAGTACGTTTCTTCAATTACTTCTTCTTTCTCCATGGGCAGCTGTACGTCCCAAATAAGTTGTGCAACGCACAGCTAAATAGCTAGTATATATATATATATAAATATATAAATATATCTCATATATATAGATTTTTGTTTCTCCAATTGATTATTTTGCTTGTGTTCCGTTTAATGTACCCGTGTTCCCCCGAACAGATATTACCGAACCATAATCATCAAGTATGGGATTTTAATAATTTATCATGTTTTTGGATTTTCTTAACACAAATTTAATAAAAAAGCAATATTTTTGCGTTTTTCAATACCAACTTATTATTTATACAAACTTGCATATATCTATCAAATTCAACTGCTTTCTTATTTAAATAAGACCGGAATGCGATCAAATGCCCATGTTTAGACACGGAAATAGATTGAAAATAATGGTCAATTTTGGCCATTATCAACATCCTCACATTTAATACTAATCGTCCCCGAGCAGTCAGAGTCAGTGTTCTTAAGAACATAGACTCTGCATATTCAATCTATTTTCATGGCTTCAAAAATTTCATTCTTTTTATATTGTGATAAGACAATCAAAAGCTACAAGTATTAAATTCTCTTGATTGCAGTGTTTAATAAAATGATACTTCTCACTTAATCAGACCTACAAATCAGTCATTATTTATAATTTTTCTTGAATATCATTTTAGAAATAATCATTGATTTAATTATAGAATTTAAGCATGACATGAACATCAATTTAGAAACAGAGCCTCACATATAGTAAATGCAGAAATTTCACTCACTCTCAAAATTTGGGTTTCATCATTGAACACTTATAATCAAATTTAATTTAATTATCCCATAAGCTTGCAATTGGACCAACTCGCCACCGGCTCATTTCCTTAAATCGAGATCTCGAGGTCTTACTCAAGGGTTATAACGGGGCATACGGTTGTAACTTTTGGTATGGAAGGGAATTATTGGGCTAAGAAGTGGCAAGAATTTATTCTATCATAACTTGACATTTTTTTTTAATTTAAAAATTTATGATCATCAATATATTTTTTTTTCTAATTTGCTTTGTCATTTGCAATTTATTGTTGTTGAATGGAACTCAACATTTTTCTTCTTTCTTTCTTTTTTTTTTTGATCGGACTTTTGAATACCGATTTGAGGAATTGATGATCATAAATTGTAATGTCTTGATAAAATTTATTCTTGCACACTTGTGTTTGATTTTCTTGGTCTTTTTATAAGGATAAGAATAATATAGAGGGCTTCAAGAAAAATTAGGCTTAAGGCTCAAATTGGTTAATCCTAAAGGGAAAATATTTTTGGGTTTGGATTTCAAAAGAAGGGCCAAAATTTGATTTTCTAGGTGCCTCGATCATATGCTCGATTTTTGGAATATGACATGGTCTTGAATCGGTCTCAATCGCGAGTTCTAGTTTCCTTTAATTAAAATGATTTTCACACATCAAGGAAAAGAATGAGTAAAAGTGACTCATGGCTCAAATCTCACATGGAATGGTTCATTCATGTCATACAATATTCTTAATTTTAATCTTTGAGAAATTCTCACAATTTATTCACTCAAATTCTCAACATCAGGACTCATTACCCAACAAGATAATTATATCATTAAATTTTTATAGCTCAAAACCTCAAAAATTCATTTCATGCATATCTTCAATTATATTATCCCAATTTAAAAGTTTGAAAATTTAATCATAAACCAAAATCAAATATGTGAATTCCTTGACAGAATTATGCTTGCTTTGTGCTAGGTATAAATATATATAATAATGATAAAAATAAAAAAATAAAAATAAAAATAACACACTTTTTTTTAGAAATATTTAAGTGAAGAATCAACATCCTTACATTTTGAGCCTTGCTCGAAATGTGATTAAATCAATTCCTACTTAAATAAATTATTGAAATCAAAACAAAATGAAAGAGGAGGGAGGGAGGGGAAAAATATTTATATAAAAGATAGAAAAATAATTCCGATAGCCTTTTTCGTCAAACCAATTAAGTGTTCGACGATTTTGGCTATGTGTGATCATGTAACACCCCGGTTTTGGTAACCCAGGACAGGATGTCACCGCCACACCTTCCAAGCAAAACGCGACCCATTTCGAGCTCACTTGAAAGATGCAAGGCTATGCTGTACCAAAAATTTTAAAATAAAATCCACTTAAAAATATATCCCGGAATAAAAATTATTTGTCGTTGGTTAATTTAAGTAATTAACTTTGCGCTTGCGGAAAATAAAATAAAATAAAATAAGAAAAATACATGTCCATAAAATAATAAATAAGTAAATGTGCGACAAATCTTCGGAAATCCCCTTCCCATATGTAAATGCAGTGCGCTAATCTCCAACATCTGAAAAAAAAGAGACAATGTATCTATCAGTACAACGGTACTGAGTAAGTTAATATACAACACAACGAATTTTAAAAATTCTAGAAGAGTATATAAAAGTGGGATTTTTAATTTAAAAGGAGGACGAGTAAAAATAATTTTTCCAAAATCTCTTACACTTGCCACACGAATAATTTACCATTGTTCATTTTGATGGAGGACACCAAATATGACCTTGGGGACTTACACCCACAAGGCCTCCATTAATACGATTCTAGGCCTAAGCCCTTTCGAATCAACCCACCTCTGGGACTCGTACCCATGAGGGATGTGAAAGCAGTGACCCTATACAGACCGCTCCGGAGCCTTAGACAACCCATACGGATACATCTAGGAGTATAGACTCTTACTAACACGAAACCACAATATCATATGCGCCGTTTTGGCCACACAAAAAGAGGGGGCGGCCCAACGAGCTCACGCCAAGTGCACTTACCCTCTACAACGTTGGGCATCCCACTCGATCAAAACTTACAAAGTTTAAAAAAACATAATTTTACACTTTACAATACCACACAAATTCCAGATTTCATTTAGATTCAAAAACGAATATCAATCGACTCGTAGATCATCACAATTCACAAGTACGACTTACCGACAAAAATAGTCCTTTGGGCAGTTTCTGAAATCGCATATGGAAACTTAGCAAAACCTTTTCAAAAATTCCAAAATTTTACAGGAGCTAGAACACACCAAAATAAACATTTATCATAGAAATAGGCTTTTTCAAAATCGGACTCTAAGTGGCCCAAAAAAAATGATTTCAGAACCATCTTTTCCAAAGAGTTCAAAACCTACTGTTCATTCGACCACAGCCTCTTTAAAAATTCATAACAATTCCAAATGTGATCCAAAAATTCTGAAATTTTACAGGGATGCTCTAGACACATAAAGAAACAACTTTCACGAGACATCAACCATTGAAAGCGATCATAGGTAGGAGCAAATCGGACAACAAAACTGATCACACCATAGTATCAAAACTGACAGCAGAAACTCAGAAAATACCAGATCCGTTTTCGACGCCCAAACCATGTTCAAAAATTATGAAAATTTAAGAGAACATATTCAAGATGTTAGGAACATTTTTCATTTAGAAAGGTGTTTCCAAAAACGAACGGATCTAAGTGAAAAACGCTGAACAATAAAAACTACACGGATGAAAACCCTAGATGGCAGATTTGGCATAGGTTAGAAATCAAATAAGAACTTGATGGATTCTCCACCAAAACCCCTAAAACTTGAAATGCACAATACTAACTTACATTAGAAGTTATTGGGATTGGTGGATTCGAATTTGAGATCCTACGGATTAGAGCAAAAGTCCCACGAACTCGACAACACCCCCGACTCGCTGCAACTCGAACAATAGATGGATAGATCAGATTCTAACTCATAGGGAATCAACTAAGAGCTATGGGAAACAAAACATAAATGAAGTATACTTACTGTGGATGCGATTAGAAATGGATTTGGAGCTTTGAACTTTGTCCACAAAGTCATACTACTCACAAGAACATTCAAGCTTTCTGGAAATTCGCAGAGATAGATGAATGGGTGGAATGGCTGATATTTAGGGGCCGTTTGGAATGGCTTATTTTGAAGTGCTTTTGGCTTTTACTTCTGCCAAAAGCACTTTTGAAGAAAAAAGAGTGTTTGTTTTGGCTTTTGGGAAAAAGCAAAAGCACCTTAAAAAGCTGCAAAAGTGCTTCTGGGAGAAGCAGCCCATGGGTGCTTCTCCGAAAAGCAGAAGCCAAAAGCACCTAGTAATGTGTGCAGAGTCATAAATGCCCCTATTAATTTATTTTAATTACACTACAAATATATACTATTATATATAAATAACCTATCATTTTTGGTAATTTACACATTTCAAAAGCACTTTTCACTTTTACATATCCAAACAAACTTTTGAAAAAAAGCTGCTTTTCAAACATTCCATCCAAACACAAAAGTTACCTGCTTCTGCTTTTGGCTTTCACTTCTGCTTCTGCTTTTGGCTTCTACTTTTTTTTAAAGCCAATCTAAACGGGCCCTTAGACGGATGAGATGGTACAGGGGTTGGAAATCCATCCCAGATGATGCCTCGATGCATCCTAAGCATTGGAGGATGATCCCGAAATTGAGGTTGCCTTGATAAAGAACTTACTAGAACTCAGCAAGAACACTTGAGTTTTTTTTTTTTTTCTCATAAAATGGAATGGGTCTGTGAATAATATGGTGATGGCTGAATGTTATGGAATTTGCAGAGGGACGATGGCTGGCTGTTAAATGGGATTAAATGGTGTTAATGATTGGAATGATTAGGATATTGAATACTCAAGGAATGGTCTGATACGTTTCTAGTAGTAACACTAATTTACTCTTCATGATAATTCCTGGCAGTACACTCTATGGAGAAATGAAAAGCTTATCCCATAATCTATTCATAATTAATATCATTAACATCCTTGCCTGCAAAAGTCCATGGTCTATGTTCCTCAATCCAATTGTGGGTGCCGTCCAATATGAATTTAAATGCCATGATTAGTCGATAGGTTACAATCAAGTCATATCACATAACATAATAATAATACTAAATATTATAATAATAATAATAATAATAATAATAATAATAATAATAATAATAATAATAATAATAATAATAATAAAAATGGGAGTAGTAGGAATCGAAACCAATTGGTATGTTGTCAAGTAATGTAATACCCGAGAATTTTACAACATAAATAAATATAATAAATACAATAAATAAATAAATAAATAAATAAATATAATAAATAAATAAATAAACAAATAAATCAGTAAATACATTAAATAAATAATTATAGAAGAAATGAGAAATGAAATTAATTAAAAGAAATTTAATTAAACAAAAGAAATTAAATAAAGTTAAATAATTCGTTACACGGGTATCCGATATAAATGAACTCGAGAATTCGAGCCAAAACGTACCATTTGATCCGAAAGAAACAACGACACGAAATAGGAACCCGAAGAGAGTCCGGAAATTGGAATCCGAGAGCATAGAGGGATAGAAACCCGAAAGAGAGGTGGAAAAGCACGACGGATCGCACGACCCGCCCGGACCGAAGTCCAGGCGTAAGTCGCGCGCTGGCCGCGCGGGTTTTAGGCAAAAGGCGCACCAACCCCGCGCCAGAAGACAGATTCGCCCGTTGCGTGAATCTCTCGCCCTAACGCGGATTTTTCGACTTTCGGCTGAACGTCTCTCGACTCAAGACCCTTAGGGTCAGATTTTGGACGCCCTAGGACTTAGCTATCTATAAATAAACCCCCTCGGAAGCCCTAAACCCTTTTTCAAAACCCTACGATACTCTCTATACACACAAGTCGTAATCCCGGAGTCAACGGAGGCACCAAGGGACCGAGACAGCGGCTGTTGGACGAAAATCGGGAGATCTCCAACGTGTGGTAAGCCCTAGTCTGAATAATCCTTGTTCGTTTCAATCCGAAAACGGATTCTAACCTCGTTCCTCTTCTCTTTACACCCCGAATCGGATCTAGAACGAGGAACCCGACGAACGGAGAGGAGAAACGGTGAACTGGAAGCCACGCCTTCGAGATAGACATCCCGGACGTTCACAAATTAGTAAGTTAACTCTTACATGGTTTTGGGAGGAATTAAAACGTTCGAAACTAAAAGATTGAACAAGAAATCGTAAATCTGCCAACTTATGTTTTCTACCGACGCAACAGATTTGACGAATTTTTCCGAACCTTAAAACGACTTCAAACGGAAAATCTTAAAACATGAAAAACGTTACTAAGGCTTTGATCTATCTACTGTAAAATTTTCAGAATTTTTAGAGACGATTTGATATGTGAAAACCAACCGAAACCGAACTGCTTGAATCTAGATCTTGAAATTCTTGACAGAACTTAGGTCTGATCTTGATCACGTTTTTGACATAGGTTCCAGACTGATTTAGATCTTTCGCTGAACATGAAAGTTGTAGATAAATGTCTTAAGATGGTCTCTGTAAAATTTCATCAAATTTGGAGATGAATTGCTATGGTAGAATTCGAAATCTCTAAACTGTGGTCTGTAAAATTCGGAAAGATTTGTGTGTCTGTGAAAATTGGTGTTTATGACCTATTTCAGTGCTCGGATTGAAAAAGTTAAAACACGAAAGTTGTAGATCTCGACGTTTCTAAGTCAGTCGTAAAATTTTGGAATTTGTGGTATTAAATCTGATTTTAGACGAATTTTAGAGTAAACTGTGGTTTACCGGAAATCAAATCTTGAAATCTTTTTGAAACATGGAATTAACCTTTAGGGTTTAAATAAATTGAAATATTATTTTCAAATAAATAAAAATTTAAATCAGGTTTTTGAAATTAAATCCCCTTACAAACTTGATAAATTAACATTAGGGGTGAGTGCTCTGCAGGGTGCCCCCTAACGATTCACTTCGTGCCTTAATGGACGATGGTGACCCCGCGCGCTAAACTTGAGATATGATATTGCCAAAACGGCACGAGATATAGAGCCTACACTCTCGAGAATATCCACATGGGTTTCCCGAGGCTCCGGAGTGGTACTGGGTATGGCTGATACGGTTGCGGCCGCCGGGCTACCGGCTAAACTTGTTGAGATTGCGATGCAATCGTGAAATACTTGAAATACTAAATCTGTGATGTAATGGGGATATTAAATTAAATTAAATTAGATTAAATTATGTTTGTTGTCCAATTAAATTATTTAAATGTTTTATTTAAATTATGGCTATTATTTTAAATCATGCGAAATGTGTTGTTAAATAAAGCCCTGAAATAAGTTACGCAATTGGATAGTTGATTAGATTAAATTAAATATTATATTATTATCATGCTTTTATTTATTTATTAAATTAATGGCTTTTAAACCCTGCGATCATGCATGTGTTAACTTACTCAGCAAGTTGTGCTGACCAAACCATTTTTATTCCTTTTTCTTACAGAGTATGTGGAATGAGCATGTATGAGCACGATTCATGCATGGGATTTTGGGAAAACATTATTTGTTTTTAAATTCGTACATTAAACTATATTATGAACGGGCCTGTTTAACCCGTGTTTTGGCCATGTCGGCCTTATTTACATTTTCCGCTGCAATACTATACTTAAATATTATTTCCGCTGCGCTATGATAATATTATTTTCGAATTATATTGTATGGGCTGTTTTGAATGCTTTAAATGTTTTAAATACTGCAATACCTAGCCTTGCATCTCTTTAGTAAGCTCGGAGAAACCGTGTCTTACTAGGGAGATGTGGCGGTGACATCCCGACCTGGGTGACCAAAAACCGGGGTGTTACAAGTTGGTATCAGAGCCCGGCTATTTTTAAACTATTATTTTTAAACCATTATTATTTTTAAACTATTATTAATATTTTGACTATTATTTTAAATTTTAAAGTATTCTTTCCATGGAAAAAAATTTATTTTTAAAACCCCATGGAAAAAAATATATATAGTGCATTAAATTATTTTTTTTGGGGGGAATCATCATTTGCATTTGCATATTGCATCTCTTCTATGAACTTAGAATCTTGGCGAATTGAACTTAGAATCTTGGCAAAACTTGAACTTAGAATCTTGGCGAATTGAACTTAGAATCTTGGCAAATTTGAACTTAGAATCTTGGCGAAATTGAACTTAGAATCTTGGCGAATATTAACTTAGATCTCTTGCTTGCGCTAGATGGCTAGTCAAGACGGTGATGCAGTTGATGATCAGGATGATGAGCGTTCATCTTGATTCCCACCAAACCCTAGAGCAAATGAAGTACCGTATGGCTCAATTGGAGGCCAATTTGCACCACATGGGCAACTTGAGAGAGGCGGATCACCACCGCATAAACCAACTCGAACGCCAAGTCCAAACCCTCACTACACAAAACCTAATACTAAAGGAACACATCGATGCCCACGGGCAGGATTTGAACACTATCTTTGACGATCTGCTGCCGCCAAGTTCGGAGGAGGAAGATCCGGAGGAGGATCCTACCACTGTGCCGGAGGACGCTTAGAGACGATAGGAATTTCTATTTGTAGTAGTTACTATTTTTGCTAAGGAAACATTACTATTTTTGGTATATCCTATCACTTGTACTAAAAATTTCTTTTAAGGAAATAAAACACAAGATTTATCTATTTAGATAAATTTAAATTCGAAAAAAAAAAATCTGGACAGACTGTCCGAAAATGAAAAAAAAAAAACTTAATTTCTACAATTTAAATTAGCTCAATCGAGCATTATGTGAAGAAGATAGAAATAAATTTGAGATCTTCTTGCTTGACCAAACACTACTGTAACACCCGAGGAAAAACAAATTCAAATTGTTTTGAACTACGTCATGACTTGATCCCTTCACAGGGTACGTAGGCAGCTTAGAACTAATTTCTAAGTTCAGTCACGAAATAAATCACAAAATACATCACGAATTAGATCACAAGGACGATAGGAGGAGTTGGAACCAATTTAGACTAGGCTAATTAGGACACGGAAATGTTGCGAACGATAAGCCGGACTCGTAACAAGTTTAAGGAGAAGATTCCGAGACGGAGACGACCCAGAGAATCGAGCTAACACGTAGAAAACCGATAGGGGAAAGCGAGGGAAAACCCGACGGAACACGCGGACCGCCGAACCGGCCGGCCCGCGCTGTCCGCGCGCCGCCGCGCGCCACCGCGCGGGCAAAGGCGTCGCGACCCCAGGCTAGTCGCGCGTGCTCCGCGCGGACAAAAGCTTAGGTGCGCGCCACCAGCGCGCCAGAGGTGCTGAAAGTGTAAACTTTACTTCCATGGCGATTTTCTTGCCAAAAACCACACCCCTAACCATGGCAATCGAATCTCAGCCTTGGGGAAGGCTTAAGAATACCCTAGGGGCGCCCCAAACCCTAGGTTTTCAGTAAACATTCAGCCTCCACCCTCAATTCCCTCTCCAAGTTCGAAACTCTTTCGACACCACTTTCCGGCAAGTATTCCGGCGACGACGGGACGACCGGGACAAGCCCCTGCCCTCTAGACTCTTGGTAAGCCATTGTACAAAGTTTCAATTCGTCCATAGATCTCAGAAACTCATATTCTAACCCTTTTTCCTTACTACGATTTCCCGTCGGAAAACGAACAAAAAGCGATCGGAGAAGTTGGCCGTTCGTCGTGACCCTAGGACGTCCGGAAACCCAATCCAGCGACCCTATCATCATTCTAAGTAAGTTAAAACCTTACTCACAAATTTTCGTGGTTGTTTGTTGTTTAAATCTCGAGATATAGGCTTGTAACAAAAATCGGTTTTCAAAAACCCTATTTTCGTCCAATTTTAAAGACTCCTAAAACTCGACCTTCGGGAATTCAAACCGAAAACTTTTCAACATAAAAGTTGTTCCTAACACCTTTATCTATCTTGTGTCCAAATTTCAGCCGTTGACATTGAGTTTTGCTATCCCAAATCCCGTCGTAAACTTTCTGTATCGAACCGAACGTTTTAAAACTGTGACAGATTTCTTCATTCAACTTGATGCATGTTTTTCACCCATTTTTCGAATAATTTAACTTTGTATTCCTAAACAAAAGTTGTAGATAATTGTGTCTAGATTATGCATATAAAATTTCACGGATTTTGGTTTTCATTTGATATCTCAAACGGCCGAGTTTTTAAAACTGCTTTAAAATCGTTTTGAGGGCCGCGAGTATGCAGTGAGTTGCACTCGATTTTTGAGTACCAAGAATTCATTATTTCCAAATTCTTAAAACATGAAAGTTGTTCCTTAACGTGTTGTGTAGTTACTGTAAAAATTTCACATCGATTAGTTTTGAAATGAATTTTTAATCGGCGTTGCACGAACCTGTGACGAAAACAGTTTTTAAGACATAAATTATTCTTTGCAATAAACTCGAATTTCGACTCGCTTCGGAACCCTATTTCCAAAAACTTAAAACATGAAAGTTGTTCGTGTGTGTGTTTTTGAATTACTGTAAAAGTTTCAGAATTTTTGGAGAAAAGACGAATTTTTAATTAAGAAAGGCGTAAACTGCCTCGAATAGGATTTTTCGAACTTGAGAAACTCGAACTATGAAAACGCGATATCAATCATTTGATAACTTTGAAATACGAACTTTCGAAAAATCCCGTTCACTAGGCTGAGCCGATCTTCATACTATCATTATCTTTGAGACTGCCTCGTTAGTGGTCTCCTTACTATCTGAGACTGCCTCGTTAGTGATCTCGCGCGCTGTATTTGTGGATCGCCTCGTTAGTGGTCCTACTATCTTTTTGGATCGCCTCGTTAGTGGTCCTACTATCTTTGAGACTGCCTCGTTAGTGGTCTCCCATTGTTTGGACTGCCTCGTTAGTGGTCCTATGTTGAGATTGCCTCGTTAGTGATCTCCCGGTATGGTGTCCTCTTCTTAGTCTACAGGATGAAAAGTAAAAGACTTGTGTGAGTGTTTCATTATGCTTAAATCGTATTTATCATGTCTTTAATTATGTATTTAAAGTTTATGCACCTTAAATTATGCTTTAAGTTACGCTTTTAAAATTAAGCCCTTTAATCATGTTTTTCCGCTGCTAATAAATTATGTATTTTTAAATTCTCGTACGGTAAGCGAAATCTTTAGTTTAAACACTTGTAACCCCTTTTATTTGTTAGTTAGGGATTAACTTACTCAGTATATTTTTATACTGACAACCGTTGTCATTTTCCTTTTTACAGAGTATGTCGAGTGACGCATTGCATATGCACTTGGGGGAAAATCATAACGGACATTTTAAATTCTGCATCGTAATGCTCTTTTTTTTTTTACCGGGTCTGTTAACCCGAGGATTTGGCCATGTTGGCCGTGATTTACTTTCCGCTGCACTTCCTCTATTTATTTCTCGCGCATGATGATTACTACTATCGTATTAAGTATTATAAATTTCCGGACTAAATCTTGAAATTTTTTAAATCTTTTACATACCTACAAGCCTTGCATTTCCTTAGCGAGCTCGGGAAGCCGTGTCTTGCTAGGGAGATGCGGCGGTGACATCCCGGCCTGGGTTATCAAATCCGGGGTGTTACAAGTTGGTATCAGAGCCCGGAAAATTTTTAAAGCTACTACTATTATTTTAAACCATTATTTTTAAACCCAAGTGCGATTTCTTTTAAAACTATTTATTTTGACTACTAGTATTATTTTTAGCCCAAAAGTCTATAATCCTTTTTACATAGCCCAAGGTCTTAGCCCAAGAAATATTAAATTTTGGCCCGCTATAGAGGCCCAACCCTTAGCAATTTATTTTAAACTAAATTTTTATGGGGAAGGGACTTGCACTTGCATGTTGCATATAGATTTAAATTGGTGCATATCTTAACCTTGCCTGAAAAATGTCTAACCTTAACCTACCTTGTTAACAATAGATGGCTTCCCCAAACGTGAACATGATCAACCTGCTAATGAGGTTGATTGAAGCATACCTCGAATCCCCTCAAAACGTGAACAACTTCAGACTAAGGGTAGAGCAAATGGAAGCTAACTTGGGCCACCTAACTAATCTGGGCCAAGCAGGACATCATGATATAACCCAACTCCAAATCCAAATCAACGAAATCCAGACCCGCGAGACTGAGCTTCGGACCCAGATTGACGACGTAGAGACCCAAGCAGGGGTCTTGGGACATCAACTGCATCACCTGAAGGATGATCTGCTTCCACCTGCCCCACTCAACCCAGGAACTCCTCCTGTAACTAGCCTCGTTATTGACCCTGTCGCTGTCCCTGCAGCCGTCCAAACCCCAGTTGCTATCGTTGATCCTGCTCCTGTTGCTGGGCCCAGTTGGCCAGCCAGCCCAGTGTTCCATGGGCCCCTTGGCACGGGCACCATCGAGGAATCAAGTGATGAGGATGACCCCATGGAGGACCCGACCACCTACCCTTCGCAGGATTAGAGATTTTGATACATTATTCCTATTGTTCTCCTTTTCTATTTTCCCAAACTATTTCCAGGATCTTTGCTACTTGTCGCTTGTGTCGAAACAAAAACTTTTACTGGGCAATAAAGTCACAAACACTTATTTTATACACCATCTTTATATCTTAACAAAGCGCCGACGGACAAACAACGCATCTATTTCTGCATAACAAAACGACAAGCACCTCAGACCCTAAAACCCTAAACGACTGAATGAATAAATGCAAATATTGACCAACTCCTGATAAGCACCATACAATTCAGCAAAACCCTTTTTTTTTCCACACTTTATCGAATCTCCCTGAACTTTACACCTTCCTTGGTTGTAACAGGATGGCACCCCGAGGACGACCAAGGACCTTCCCTGCCACCCCCAACACCCACGGCACGCCGGGACAACCCAATGAGCAGGCACCTAACGCGGAGATGCCGAACCCGGCAGGACCAATGCCCAACCCTGCGGAAGGGCGAATGAGAAATATGGAAGAATTACTAATCGCACTGGGTAATGCTTACGTTAACCAGGGTGGAGCTGCCGCGGCACCACCACCGGAAGCGAGGATCAACTACTTGGCTGCGGTGAACCCCTACCGACCTCCTTATTACGTCGGGGAGGAAGACCCCGCTAAGCTGGAAGAATGGTTGAGAACCTTCGACAAATTGCTAAAGGCGGTGAGATGCCCGGAGGGGGAGAAGGTCCACGTGGCCTCGTACTATCTGGGTGGCGAGGCCGACGACTGGTGGCAGGCTACCCAAGGGAAGCTGGCAGAGGATGATGAACCTTACTCGTGGAACGAGTTCATGGAGTTACTCCGGGAGCGCTTCTACCCGATGAGTACTAAGGCAGCACTGTACGAGGAGTTCTCAACCCTGAAGCAAGGAGAGAAATCTGTTCAAGAATACTATGCACGGTTTAAGGAGTTGGTGAGATTTGCGCCCAGGATGGTACCTACTGACGGGGAGAAGGCGCAAAAGTTCGAAATGAGATTGAACTTGTCGATTCGAGAGGTGATCACTGGAGTTAACTACCCGGACCTGCAATCTGTCTACGATCGGGCAGTAGCAGTAGCACGAGTGCAACAGCTAAAGAGGAAGGCTGCTGGGGAATCTAGCCGAGGGGCGCAAGGGCCAGATAAGAGGAACAGGGATAACCGGACAAGCAACACTACCGGCGGGGACAACTTTCGGCGAGGGCCGAACGGGAATGCTCAGAACAACAATGGACGGAATGTCAACCAAGGAGGACGAGTGCCGCCGTGCCCAAGGTGTGGCAGGCCGCACCTGGTGAGGAGATGTCCTCAGATGGGCGAGTGCTTCCGGTGCGGCCGAATTGGCCATCGGAGGGAGGAATGTCGAACCCGACTCGAGAACATCACGAAAAGAGAAGACTTGGTCATTGGACCTAACGAGCCGTTCAACCAGGGAGGTAGGGACGGCAACAATCAAGGATATCGGCCTCCTCCGAATCCGAACCAACGCCCTCCGAACCAGCAGCAAAACGCAAACCCAAATCAAAACCAGCCAGCCAATCAAGGGAGGCCGATGGGGAGGTTGAACGTGATCAACCAGGCTGACATACCCGCGCAGGGTGACGTGATGGCAGGTACTTTCCATGTCCTAAGTACTCCACTTAGAGTCTTATTTGATTCCGGAGCCAGTTGTTCGATTGTATCTTCGAGAGTCGTAACTGAACTAGATCTACCTAAGTGCGAGATAATTAGCTTAGGCATCCAACTGCCCTCTGGAGAAGTAATAGCATGCTCTAAACGCTACAATGGAATACCTATAGTGATAAAGAACGTAGAGTTTTTCGCAAACTAGGTAGAGTTCAACGTCAGAGACTTTGACGTCATACTAGGAATGGATTGGCTAACCCGGTATAAGGCCGTGATCGAGTGCCAAAAGCAAAAGATCACGCTGTCGAAAAGTAGGGGGAAAAGAGTCATCTTCTACTCTCAACCCCCTAAGAAATCTAACAAGATAGTCAACGTCCTAGAGTTAGGTAGCCTAATGCGTAAGGGTCACGCGCTATACGCATGCTACGTTCACAACCTCGAGGCTGAAGGGGTAAAGATAGACAACATTCCGGTGGTGAGAGAGTACCCGGATGTGTTCCCAGAGGACGTTCCTGGCATGCCCCCTGAGAGGGATCTCGAGTTCACCATAGATCTCATCCCGGGAACGGAACCTGTCTCAAAGGCTCCTTACCGCATGGCACCGCCGGAGATGAAGGAGCTAAAGGAACAGCTCGAAGAATTGCTGGAAAAGGGATATATCAGACCGAGTACGTCTCCATGGGGAGCACCGGTCTTGTTCGTCAAGAAGAAGGATGGGAGTCTGAGACTGTGTATCGACTATAGAGGACTTAATCAAGTCACTATCAAGAACAAGTACCCGTTGCCCAGAATCGAGGATCTGTTCGACCAGCTGAAGGGAGCTACTGTGTTCTCCAAGATCGACCTGCGTTCGGGATATCATCAGCTGCGAATTGCTGAGAAGGACATCCCAAAGACAGCGTTCAGGACTCGCTATGGACACTACGAATTCACAGTACTGTCATTCGGATTGACGAACGCCCCGGCGATGTTCATGAACCTCATGAACAACGTGTTCCGAGGACTATTAGATCAATGTGTAGTGGTATTCATAGACGACATCTTGGTCTACTCAAGGGACGAAGAAGAACATTCCGAGCACTTACATAAAGTGCTGAGGATCCTCCGAGAAAATCAGCTGTATGGGAAGTTGTCCAAATGCGACTTCTGGCTGAGGGAAGTAACATTCCTTGGGCATATCGTATCCGCCAGCGGAGTGGCGGTAGACCCGGCAAAGATCTCGGCTGTAACCGAGTGGGTACCACCGAAGAGCCCAATGGAGATAAGAAGTTTTCTCGGACTGGCGGGCTACTACAGGCGATTTGTCCAAGACTTCTCCAAAATCGCCCGCCCATTGACCCAACTGCTGAAGAAGGGGGTGAAGTACGACTGGACTGGCGAGTGCGAAGCCGCATTCCAGGAGCTGAAGAAACGACTTACCACGGCGCCGGTGTTGGCGTTACCATCAGAGGATGGAGACTTCGAGGTGTATAGCGACGCCTCGAGAGAAGGACTGGGATGCGTACTAATGCAGGATCAAAGAGTCATAGCGTACGCATCACGACAGTTGAAACCGCACGAGCAAAACTATCCGACGCACGACCTGGAGCTGGCCGCGGTCGTGTTCGCCCTGAAAATCTGGAGACACTATCTCTATGGGCGGAAGTGTCGGATGTTCACCGACCATAAGAGCCTCAAGTACATATTCACGCAAAGAGAACTGAACTTGAGGCAGAGGAGATGGTTGGAACTGATCAAAGATTACGACCTGGAAGTCGCGTATCACGAGGGCAAGGCCAACGTCGTGGCCGACGCCTTGAGTCGGAAGGCGCAACACGTCACGAACTCACTGGTGATACCGGCCGAATTGTACAGAGATTTGGCGAAATTAAGCCTGGAACTGGTGCATCCCGGTACGGTAACCGAGGTCGTCAACGCGACGGTAGTAAGCCCTACCGTATTCGAAGAGATACGACTCGCCCAGTCGAGTGACGAACAGTTGGAGGAAATAAGGAGAAGCATTGCTGAAGGAAAGGCAGTAGATTTCCAGATTCACGAGGACGGGAGCATCCGCTTCAGGGGAAGATAGTGTATACCGCGGGAGTCCGCGGATCTGAAGAAGAAGGTGATGGAGGAAGGCCATAGCACCCCCTACTCGGTCCACCCCGGAGGGGATAAGCTATACAAGGACTTGAAGAAAAATTATTGGTGGCCGAACATGAAGAGAGAGGTGGCCGAATTCGTGGCAAGGTGCCTTACCTGCCAGAAGATCAAGGCAGTACGGCAAAAGCCCTTAGGATTAATGCAACCATTGGAGATCCCAAGCTGGAAGTGGGATAGTATCACCATGGATTTTGTTTCAGGGTTACCACGTTCGCCAAAAGGAATGAATAAGATCTGGGTGATCGTGGATAGGTTAACGAAGGCCGCCATCTTCATCCCGATGAAGGACACTTGGACAATGGACCAACTAGCAAGAGCATATGTAGACAATGTGGTACGCCGGCACGGGGTGCCACATGACATCATCTTGGATAGGGATAGCAGATTCGTCTCCCAGTTTTGGACCAAGCTGCAAGAAGCTCTGGGGACACAGATATAAATGAGTACGGCGTTCCACCCTATGACGGATGGACAGACGGAGCGAACAATACAAACGCTGGAGGACATGTTGAGGGCTTGTGTGTTGGAATTCAAGGGAAGTTGGGAGCACCATTTACCCTTGATCGAGTTCTCCTATAACAACAGTTACCATGCGAGCATCGGCATGGCGCCCTTCGAGGCACTGTATGGACGAAGATGCCGGAGCCCATTGAGTTGGGAAGAGAACGATCGAGTAATGACAGTAGGGCCACAACTGGTAGAGGACATGGCTCAGCAAGTTAAGGTCATCCAGGGGAAGATGAGAGCCGCTCAGGACCGGCAAAAGAGTTATGCGGACGTGAGACGGCAGGACTTGGAATTCCAAGTCGGTGACAAGGTCATGCTGAAAGTCTCACCGATGAAGGGTGTAATGCGCTTTAGCAAGCGAGAGAAACTGAGCCCACGATACATAGGGCCATATGAGATCCTCGAGAGAGTGGGGAATCTAGCGTACCGGCTAGCACTGCCGCCTCAACTAGCACGCGTCCATAACGTGTTTCACGTCTCCCAACTGAAGAAGTATGTGCCCGACACGTCGAATGTACTCCAACCGGACGTAATCGAATTGGATGATGACTTGACCTATGAATAAACCCCGGTGCAAATACTCGACTACAAGGAAAGGGTGACAAGGAATAAAACTATAAAGATGGTCAAGGTCCTGTGGTCCAACCACGAGACGGAAACGGCGACCTGGGAATTAGAAGCCGACATGAGGCAACGTTACCCTGCCCTCTTCCAAGACGACCCGACCACAGTTATGGGGACATAACTGTATTCTTAAGGGGGGGAGGATGTAACACCCGAGGAAAAACAAATTCAAATTGTTTTGAACTACGTCATGACTTGATCCCTTCACAGGGTACGTAGGCAGCTTAGAACTAATTTCTAAGTTCAGTCACGAAATAAATCACAAAATACATCACGAATTAGATCACAAGGACGATAGGAGGAGTTGAAACCAATTTAGACTAGGCTAATTAGGACACGGAAATGTTGCGAACGATAAGCCGGACTCGTAACAAGTTTAAGGAGAAGATTCCGAGACGGAGACGACCCAGGGAATCGAGCTAACACGTAGAAAACCGATAGGGGAAAGCGAGGGAAAACCCGACGGAACACGCGGACCGCCGAACCGGCCGGTCCGGCCGGCCCGCGCTGTCCGCGCGCCGCCGCGCGGCCACCGCGCG